>CM065804.1:164235500-165485500 GCA_033398695.1 Orobanche coerulescens
GTTTCGGTGTCGTTTTGTTGAGTTCAGGATTACTAAACGACTTTTCTAAGTATGAGTTCGGCTTTGTAAAAATCACCATAAATTCTTGGAAACTCCAAAAATTCTGAATCTTTGCAATATTATAAAGCATCAAGTTAGCTTTCCAATGGTTCAAACGGTGAGTCAATCGGAGTCCGGACGAAGGAGTTATGGTCGAAATAGCTAAGACTGCACGATGTGCCTTTTTGGTGTTGGAGTGGACTGTACCGTGTGCCGCGGCACACTTCAGCTGTGCCGCGGCACTAAGCCAGTGCTGGGCAGTTTTTTTTGGCCGTGGGCCGCGGCACACTTGTCCTGTGCCGCGGCACACAGTGCAGATCAGCCTATTTAATGGCCTGGACTGAGTTATCCGGCCATTTCTCATTTTTTCCTTCGTTCCTTCGCGATTTCTTCAGCATAAATGGATGGATTTGAGTAAGAGAATCATAGAACAACACGTTTTGGAAGTTTGATTCATGGATTAACATCATCTTCCACCCGGATCGAAGGTAAGAACACCTAAACTCTTGGTTTTGGGAATTTTTGAGGTTTCTTGATGTTTTGGCCGATTTGATTCGTTTTAGTTTAGATTATTGTTAGAACATGGTTGTATACTCGAAATCATTCATTACCCCTGAAGTTTTGTGAAACGAATTTGAGTATTACCTTGAATAATCGATTGAATTGGACTATGCCCTCAAGGTGTCCGATAAAATGCTTCAATGAGTAGAACTTGGGAAGTTCCATACGTTTTCGTAGAATTGTGATTGAATTGACATCGTTGTGACTTAGGAGCGAATTCTTGTGAAGAACTCGAGTCAGAACCCTTCCGTTCGTTGCCTTCTTTGGGGTTCGAGCTTCCCGGTCGAACCGTGTTCTTCGGAGCGTTCGGTAGCGGTTATTAAGGCAAGTATCTTACTATACGACTTGTATCTTGCGACTAGTAATTACGTATGAGATATATAATGACTTTGCTTGCCTTCGTAAATATGTTCCGTTTGAGTTGGTTGTGTTTTCCGCAATTTGAAGGCTTTGTGATAATAATGTTATATCAGTATACGTGTTAGGCGTTGTGCCATTTGTGCAGGAATGCGACGTACATATGGGATGGTTGTACACTTGGTTGTACAATGTATTGTGTACCGAATGTGTGTTATGTTGGTTAAATGTCGTTGATTGATGATAGTTGTTGCGAGTGTCGAGGTTGTGTTATTTGCGTGCAATGTACGATTTTGTGGTGATCAAGGTGATTGATTAATTGTGCTCGTTGTTGTATGTAATGTGAATGTGAATATGTGTGTGACCACTAAGTTCACTCGTGTTGGTTCGACGGGACCTATGAGGATTCGTGGCAGTGGACTACGGGATCAGAACTTAGTGAGGTACTGAGGTCCAATCGTGCTGGTCTGACGAGGCATACGATAACGCATGGCAGTGGACCATGAGTTTCGGACACAGTGCGTCCAACCGGGTGAGCTCGATGGGGCTTACGGTGACACGTGGCAGTGGACTACGGTGTCAGGACTGTGTGTGTGATTGTTGTGATTGATATAGTCCGTGCGGGTTGTTATGCCTACGGAGACACGTGACAGTGGATCACGGTGTTGGAATTGGTTATGTTTGGTTAATAGTCAGTGTGGGTTGTTGAACCTACGGAGACACGTGACAGTGGATCACGGTGTCGGAATTGATTATGTTTGTTTAATTGTGCGTGATGTAGTCCGTGCGGGTTGTTGAACCTACGGAGACACGTGACAGTGGATCACGGTGTCATGAGCATGATACTTTTCAAATCAAAGTTTTTACAGGAAAAGTTTTAAGAAAGAATGTTGGGCCGAGCCCCACGAGATTTATGGAAATGTTTAGGTATTGTAAGCTGTTGAATTATGAAACAAGTTTTGGGTTAAGGCCCTTAAGTTTTTGAAAGGTTTTGTGAATAAGGACTTGAGGTCTTAAGGTTTTGAAATTCTAAAAATTCGAGATGATAATCTTATTTTCGAATGCTTCATAGCTTATCTTCTCTTGTGAAAACCTCCAGGAATATTTGATACTTGATTATTATATTTGATCACGATTATTAATCGCTTGTTACATTTCGTATGATTTGATACTTGCACTAGTAAAACAGTGGAGTTTTACTAACCCCGAAATGTCGGGGTGGATATCTTTTGCGTCCAGTACATGCAGATTCGAGGCGATCACAGGATTGGCACAAGAGGATGACGAGCTGCGATACTAATCATGAGTCGAGAGTTATTTTGATTTTTGTTGTGTTGTCAGAGTTGATTTCAGTCTTCCGCTGTATTGTATTTTGACCCCTATGTGGGTAATGTTATTTAAGTCAGTTTTATCGATTGGGTTGTGTGACCTCATCGGTCTGTGTATTCACGTGTAAGTGACCATATCGGTCTGTATCATTTTATTGTTTGACCCTGGTCGGGCAAGCACTTGGTTGTTTATGGATGTTTAGCCTGGTAGATCCTTGTGGAAAGGGTCTACGGCGTGTAATATTCCCATACGGTTTTGGGGATGTTACAATTATGGTATCGGAGCTTAGGTTTGCGGAAACCTAGGCTGTCGGGTCGTTTCAAGTCATGTTTTGTCGAGTAATGTGTTGTCTTGTCGTTCGAGTCGTCAGGTGACAAGTTGAGTTGTGCGTAGTCACAACGTGTCGGCTATGTTGTCGGACGAGATTAGTATCGTGGGCGACTGTCACCTCCGTGCGACCTGTGGATGTAAGTTTCCTCCTTTATGCGTAATACCTGTGTATCTCGATTTTATTTTAGTGAGTTAATTGCGGTGTATAATTTTATTTACACAGTATTGTGTAATATAGTTGTGTTTCATACTTCTGGCACATAGCATGTGTATAGAACTGGGCACGTTATTATTTTACCTTTGAACCACCAGGTGGGGTGGTATGTTGTGAAGGTTGTAAACCTCGATAGGTTTCGAAAAGGTACCAACGGTAGAGTTTGTGAGAAACTCCGATGAATGATTTTGCTGTGTGTTTAAACTTGATACCACGAGATGCATTTGATTGAATTGGCGACCCTGGTTGCCATTTGAGTATGTGGTTTTAAATTATTTGTTTTGGAATGTTGTAATTTTTGTCCGCTATGGGTAAGTTTGTGAATGTTTCTGAAGGACTTTACAGTTTGAGAATTTTGTAGAAATCGATTTTGGAAAATATTTTGGTGGTGCGGTCAAACCATGGTTTATATGGATTTTTAAAATTTGTTAAATTTTGACAAATGGGCCGTGTATTTTCAAATGACACAATCGACGGTATTTGAAAAATGTGTTTTAAAATACTTCGGACATTGTAAAATATTACCGTCATTTTGCTTATGAACTAAAGGATTTTGGAAAATTTACATTTTGCAAAACAACTTTGGCTTCCGTAATTTAGAGCGTTATGTGTTTATGTATTGAGGTTAAGTCGTGCGGTGAGTTGCTATATTATTATTCTCGTCGGAAAATGGGTTGTATGCCCAAGTGGCGGGATACGTTGTTAGGTATCGTTCCCCACTTCAATGACCGAGGTATTAAACAAAGTACTTTCAAAATTTCACCCCAGCAAAATCTTTCGAACTCGCGAATTTTTTTTTATATATTATCATTCGAACAAATACCTCGATAAACTTGTTTTTTTTTAAAATATTACCGGTGTTGGACCACAATGGTATGCTTAATGTTTTAACCGTGTATGCTGAGGTATAGGTCGTTCATCTTTGTCAATGTGAACGTGTGAATATTGCATTGTGCTGCTGATTTTGGGCTTATGTCGATTATGTGAGGTTTGTTTTATCTTGTTATTCTGATTGGATGTCCGTTCAGTATGCTAAGGGGTCGAGGTCGAGGCCGTGGTCATGGTCGTGGTCGTGGTCGTAATCGGGAGCAGGAGAGGGCGACTCCCTCCTTGCCGAGTACCAATCAGCTCAGTACAGATCAGGGATATTCGACTAGCGTTAATGTTGACGTTGGCGCCGCCACCATCCTTCGTCAGGTGGTTGATCAGTTAGTGCAGATGAATCAGGCCGTACGTCGGGATGAGAACCCAAATAGGGATAACGGAACTAGTAAGTGGTTACGAGATGTGATGAAGATGCAGCCGCCCCGTTTTGTGGGTTCGTCTGACTTGTTAGGTTGGGAAGCGGCTCTTCCGGTTGGATGAGAATATTTGATCTTTGTAGCTTGTCAGGATGATAGGAGGGTACCCATTGCTCAGTACCTACTCGACAAAGAAGGCTGCAGGTGGTGGCACGCTGTAGTGCACTGCAGATCGTACACCTACATGGGTGAGTTTAAGACCGCCATGAAGGCAGAGTATTGCCGTTGCTGTTCGTGAACGCAGAATCGTTGAATTTTTCGGCTACGCCCGGGATGTGTCAATATCCTGGCGATAATGGATTATAATCGTATGTTGGATTTTGTTCGTGATCTAGTGTGATGTGAAGCGGAGAAGGTCCTATACTTCAATATGCGCATGAAACCCCATATCCGTGAGAGTATGGCTCCGCTCATGTGTACCACCCTGAAGGAATATCAGGACCGAGCTTTAGCCATTGAGATGGCCGTTTCTGTGACGGAATCTGGTTCAGAGAGTAAGAGACAGAAGACCTCGAGGAATTTTTCAAGAGGCCAGAGGAGTGAGATCCGTGAGCCTGTTGCTTCGCAGTTTCCTTCTGGGAGCACTTCTCGTTCGGTTGACCAGTCTAAGAACCTTACCCCAGAGGCGAGTAAGACGATCAGTGTGAAGACCTGCTTTAACTGCAGTCGTGTAGGCCATGCGAGACAGAATTGTCGTTCGCCACCGGTTAATTGTTTTAAGTGCGGCCAATTGGGGCACCAAGCGGTGCATTGTGAGTCCGTTGCCAGGATGTTCGGGAATCGGGTTTTCGTTCCTACTCGGGGAGGGCTCGGTGGTGTCCAGTGATGTAGTTGTTGTAACACCCCGAGATATTCGGAATATGTTACAGCGCCGTAGACCCCTACATGGGACCTACCAGGCTACAATAGAAAAACTCTACTCGACTAACCATCTTGGTTAGCGAGGATACACAATTAATTAATATGACATATAAAGATACGCCCGGAGCAACCGGCAAAATAAGCATCAACCAACAACGTGACAGTTTAAAAAAAAAAAACAATACAATACGGAGTTTGAAACAAAAGGCCTAAGTACTCGCGAGTACAATCTATAAGTTTAAAACTGTGGGAACAACCATATCGAAATGGACAAAGGAAATAAGTAGACCCAAATGCACATGTCAACGACCACAGCCAACATCCTCGTCGTCACGGTGCTCGCTCGTCCAGGATAACCATAACACGAAATCCATAACAAGAATTTACCCGACAACGGGACCCCAAAGGGGTTAGCAATTACGCTAGAACAAGTATTCAAGGCAAACCAATAGCTTACACATTTCATAGTACATGCACCAAAATCATATCGCAAACCAAGACAAGACATGTCTTTTAGGAAACAAACAGTCAAACAATTTGCCTTGGGAACAGAGTAATATCATAGATTCCCGCACGAGGCCTCTAAGGACCCTCCCGCACTGGCTATATCACAAAACAAAACACGCACATGCATCGCCTTGGGAACAGAGTAATATCATAGATTCCCGCACGAGGCCTCTAAGGACCCTCCCGCACTGGCTAGCTAAACAAACTCGTGAAATCCAGGGCGGCAGCATAGATTTCCCTCCTTGACCCCGTCGGGCCAACACGAGGTGAGTTACACACAAGTAATATACATCACCATTTCATGTTAAGCTTAAAGGTTTCCAAAAATACTTGCCTCGATTAAATAGATGATAACACGAACGGAACGGAAGAGTTGAACACGACCGCAAGGGACCGGCGGAAATGAACCTAACGATTTGAATAGCACAATTACAACCACTTCTAAACGATTATGGAAATGGAATACTCCCGGAAACCCGCCTACGATTCATGTATATTCGTACAAAAATAACAACGAGGGCGGACCACAACCAAACCCTCTCGATTTTGCAAAACCATGAAAATATACCATGAATCCGTAGGGAAACTAAGAATACCAACAAGAATAATCATATTCATCATAAATCCATCAACGAAACGGAAAGAATCGGACAAAACCCCAAAATCCCCAATTATCCAAAAAGGTAGGGTTTTAGAACATTACCTTTGGAGATTCAAGAACTAAGATCCGTAGAACTCGCGTTAGATTGATTATCCGAGCCTCACAACCGAAAAGAATGATGAAGATCGACCCCCGGATGAAGAATCCTCCCCCTCTATATCTCTCTCTCACTCTTTCTCGCGCAGCAGTGGAAAAAAAAGAGAAATGAGCTGATAACGCTCAGGCCAACACATTTATAGTGTAGTACAGCAGGACCTATCGGCCGATAGGCTGGCCGATAGGCCCGGCCGATACCCGCCGGCAGTTGAGTCTTTCGGCCCACCCTATCGGCCGAAAGGCTTCCGGACGTGATCGGCCGATACCCATACAGAAATGCCGGCAGTTGAGTCTTTCGGCCCACCCTATCGGCCGAAAGGCTCCTGGACGGTGCCCGACAGCTGACAGTCTTCCACTAAAACGACCATAACTCTCTCGTCCGAACTCCGATTGACTCACCGTTTGAACCATTGGAAAGCTAACTCGATGTTCTATAATATTGCAAAGATTTATAATTTTTGGAGTCACCAAAAATTAATGGTGATCTAACAAAGTCGAACTTATATGAGGAAAGTTGAAACAATGAACAATAACGAGAATACAATTCAACAGTTGACAGGAAGGACATCTTGAAAGATACATGAGGGTCACTATGACCGAGAAATATACCAAAAATGAAAATACAAGGGAAAGAAAAATACCGGATATTACATTCTACCCCTCTAAAAATAAGTTTCGTCCCGAAACTTAAGAAATAAACAACTCAGGGTACCTAGCACGCATGTTATCCTCGGTTTCCCAAGTTGCCTCCTCGACACCGTGTCTCGACCACCGAACTTTGACCAAAGGGATGGTCTTATGCCTCGATCGTTTCTCACGATGCTCCAAAATTTTCAAAGGACGCTCCTCAAAAGTAATATCTTGACAATATCAATCTCGCCATAATCGATGACGTGACTAGGATCCGGAACATATTTCTCACCGGGAAACATGAAAACGCTATGAACATGACTCAAGGCCGGGGTAACGCCAAACGGTATGCTAACCCACCGACTCGCTCGAGAATCTCGAAGGGTCCAATAAATCTCGGACTCAACTTCCCCTTCTTCCCGAAACGGAAAACTCCTCTCGTTGGCGACACCTTCAGCAAAACGTGGTCTCCCACCTCGAATTCTAAAGGTCGACGACGGACATCGGCATATGACTTCTGTCGACTCTGGGCGGTCAACATCCGTTCTCGAATTAATTCTATCTTCCGTCTCGTCTCTAACACGACATCCGACTCGGTCCCGACTAAATCGGACGCCTCATTCCAACAAATCGGCGATCGACATCGTCGCCCATAAAGTGCCTCATACGGTGCCATCCGAATCGACGCGTGCCAACTATTGTTGTACGTGAATTCGATCAATGGCAAATGCTCCTCCCGATCGCTTGCTCCAATCGAGGCACAAGCACGCAACATATCCTCGAATGTCCTGGATAGTGCGTCCGACTGTCCATCTGACTGAGGGTGGAAAGAGGTACTCAAACGCAACCGGGTACCTAACGCCTTATGCACCGCCTGCCAGAAGTGCGATACAAAACGGCCGTCACGATCCGAAACAATAGACTTCGGAGTACCGTGAAGCCTCACAATCTGTGCGATAAATATACGGGCCAACTTCTCCGGGCCCCAAGTGTCCTTGATGCCCAGAAAATGTGCCGACTTGGTCAGACGATCAACAATCACCCAAACCATATTCATGCCTGATCTCGATCTCGGCAAACTCGTAATGAAGTCCATCGATATGTCTTCCCATTTCCATTCCGGAACGGAAGTGATCCGCAATAACCAGTCGGCCGATGCTCGATTTTAACCTGCTGGCAAGTCAAACATCTCGCTACAAACTGTGCGACCTCATCCTTCATATCATTCCACCAGAAGTTCCTCCTCAGGTCCTTGTACATCTTACTCGTACCAGGATGAACGGAATAAGGTGTAGCATGGGCCTCCCGTAAAATACTCTGCCTCAACTCTGAGTCGTTACAGCGCCGTAGACCCCTACATGGGACCTACCAGGCTACAATAGAAAAACTCTACTCGACTAACCATCTTGGTTAGCGAGGATACACAATTAATTAATATGACATATAAAGATACGCCCGGAGCAACCGGCAAAATAAGCATCAACCAACAACGTGACAGTTTAAAAAAAAAAACAATACAATACGGAGTTTGAAACAAAAGGCCTAAGTACTCGCGAGTACAATCTATAAGTTTAAAACTGTGGGAACAACCATATCGAAATGGACAAAGGAAATAAGTAGACCCAAATGCACATGTCAACGACCCTGGCCAACATCCTCGTAATGTCCTGGTTCTAGATCGTCCGGAT
Source organism: Orobanche coerulescens (assembly GCA_033398695.1). Lineage (NCBI taxonomy): Eukaryota > Viridiplantae > Streptophyta > Magnoliopsida > Lamiales > Orobanchaceae > Orobanche > Orobanche coerulescens. The sequence goes on from CM065804.1 coordinate 164,244,075, forward strand.
AATCATAACCTGAAATCCATAACAAGAATTTACCCGACAACGGGTCCCCAAAGGGGTTAGCAATTACGCTAGTACAAGTATTCAAGGCAAACCAATCGCTTACACATTTCATAGTACATGCACCAAAATCATTTCGCAAACCAAAACAAGACATGTCTTTTCCGGAAACAAACAGTCAAACAATTTGCCTTGGGAACAGAGTAATATCATAGATTCCCGCACGAGGCCTCTAAGGACCCTCCCGCACTGGCTATATCACAAAACAAAACACGCACATGCATCGCCTTGGGAACAGAGTAATATCATAGATTCCCGCACGAGGCCTCTAAGGACCCTCCCATCAAGGCTAGCTAAACAAACTCGTGAAATCCAGGGCGGCAGCATAGATTTCCCTCCTTGACCCCGTCGGGCCAACACGAGGTGAGTTACACACAAGTAATATACATCACCATTTCATGTTAAGCTTAAAGGTTTCTAAAAATACTTGCCTCGATTAAATAGATGATAACACGAACGGAACGGAAGAGTTGAACACGACCGCAAGGGACCGGCGGAAATGAACCTAACGATTTGAATAGCACAATTACAACCACTTCTAAACGATTATGGAAATGGAATACTCCCGGAAACCCGCCTACGATTCATGTATATTCGTACAAAAATAACAACGAGGGCGGACCACAACCAAACCCTCTCGATTTTGCAAAACCATGAAAATATACCATGAATCCGTAGGGAAACTAAGAATACCAACAAGAATAATCATATTCATCATAAATCCATCAACGAAACGGAAAGAATCGGACAAAACCCCAAAATCCCCAATTATCCAAAAAGGTAGGGTTTTAGAACATTACCTTTGGAGATTCAAGAACTAAGATCCGTAGAACTCGCGTTAGATTGATTATCCGAGCCTCACAACCGAAAAGAATGATGAAGATCGACCCCCGGATGAAGAATCCTCCCCCTCTATAACTCTATCTCACTCTTTCTCGCAAAGATGGAAAAAAAGAGAAATGAGCCGATAACGCTGTGCCAACACATTTATAGTGTAGTACAAACAGACCTATCGGCGATAGTGGCCGATAGGCCCGGCCGATACCCGCCGGCAGTTGAGTCTTTCGGCCCACCCTATCGGCCGAAAGGCTTCCGGACGTGATCGGCCGATACCCATACAGAAATGCCGGCAGTTGAGTCTTTCGGCCCACCCTATCGGCCGAAAGGCTCCTGGACGGTGCCCGACAGCTGACAGTCTTCCACTAAAACGACCATAACTCTCTCGTCCGAACTCCGATTGACTCACCGTTTGAACCATTGGAAAGCTAACTCGATGTTCTATAATATTGCAAAGATTTATAATTTTTGGAGTCACCAAAAATTAATGGTGATCTAACAAAGTCGAACTTATATGAGGAAAGTTGAAACAATGAACAATAACGAGAATACAATTCAACAGTTGACAGGAAGGACATACTGAAAGATACATGAGGGTCACTATGACCGAGAAATATACCAAAAATGAAAATACAAGGGAAAGAAAAATACCGGATATTACAGTTGTGTATCGTACTTTGTGCTGTAATTCGTGTAGAGATTGATATTTGTTGCCTGAACTTTTTGGTTTTGTTTCTATTCTATCATGACGTTTTATTTTAAGTTTCGGTACGAAACTTAATTTTAATAGGATAGAATGTAATATCCGGTATTCTCGTTTTCCGTTATCTTGAATTGTTTGTGTTTTGACGTCAGACATTTTCTTGTTGATGAGAATCGGAATGATTTCTATCGTAATACTCTAATTGTTTCTGTCGCATAGCCGTTTTAGTCGGGTGCGACTTGTTGTCGCGTACGTTTCTTTGATTAAATGTGTGCATATGATGTGGTATGTGATGCGTCGTTAATTGATTGTTATTGTTTTGAATCATTGCCGGTGGCTTTGTTATGGTCGTCGTGGGGCGTGTTTCCACGCTGTATATTCTTTCGCATTGCTTGTAACGTTTCGCCAATGGGCGAAAGTTATGCGTTCTTGTGTATCTCGTTCAGGTTTCCTGTTGGGATATTGCTTCTCCCTACTTATTATAAGTTTCGGGACGAAACTTCTTTTAAGGAGGGTAGAATGTAATATCCGCAATTTCGGATTTCCGGTAATTTTCATTTTTCGGCGGAGGTCCATTTCGAAAACTCGCTTTTGACCGTTTCGTCATTCGGAGAATATTTAATTCTGCACTTTTTTTCATCCGAGTTCGTTTCGGTGCTGCTTTGTTGAGTTCCGTGCTTTTTAGCGACTTTTCCGCGCTTGAGTTCGGTTCTTGCGAATCTCATTCGAAACTGTCGTTTGGAGTTTTTCGTAAGTTCATTTAATGTTGTTATACGTGTTGTGAGCTTCGGTTTGATTATTCGTTGTCGTATGGTGATTTTCGGGCATTTGGGCCATTTTCGTAATTACCCAAAGTTTGGGGTAATTACCTTCCGTTGTCGAATTTCGAGCCTTCGGGTGCTCGGAATCGTGTGTTCTACTAGCTCTTAGATTCGTCTTTGTGAGTACTTCGTAACCGTATCTTCGGTTCGTATTCAGGTTCGGGTTTCGGTGTCGTTTTGTTGAGTTCAGGATTACTAAACGACTTTTCTAAGTATGAGTTCGGCTTTGTAAAAATCACCATAAATTCTTGGAAACTCCAAAAATTCTGAATCTTTGCAATATTATAAAGCATCAAGTTAGCTTTCCAATGGTTCAAACGGTGAGTCAATCGGAGTCGGACGAAGGAGTTATGGTCGAAATAGCTAAGATCGCACGATGTGCCTTTTTGGTGTTGGAGTGGATCAGACTGTGCCGCGACACACTTCAGCTGTGCCGCGGCACTAAGCCAGTGCTGGGCAGTTTTTTTGGCCGTGGGCCGCGGCACACTTGTCCTGTGCCGCGGCACACAGTGCAGATCAGCCTATTTAATGGCCTGGACTGAGTTATCCGGCCATTTCTCATTTTTTTCCTTCGTTCCTTCGCGATTTCTTCAGCATAAATGGATGGATTTGAGTAAGAGAATCATAGAACAACACGTTTTGGAAGTTTAATTCATGGATTAACATCATCTTCCACCCGGATCGAAGGTAAGAACACCTAAACTCTTGGTTTTGGGAATTTTTGAGGTTTCTTGATGTTTTGGCCGATTTGATTCGTTTTAGTTTAGATTATTGTTAGAACATGGTTGTATACTCGAAATCATTCATTACCCCTGAAGTTTTGTGAAACGAATTTGAGTATTACCTTGAATAATCGATTGAATTGGACTATGCCCTCAAGGTGTCCGATAAAATGCTTCAATGAGTAGAACTTGGGAAGTTCCATACGTTTTCGTAGAATTGTGATTGAATTGACATCGTTGTGACTTAGGAGCGAATTCTTGTGAAGAACTCGAGTCGGAACCCTTCCGTTCGTTGCCTTCTTTGGGGTTCGAGCTTCCCGGTCGAACCGTGTTCTTCGGAGCGTTCGGTAGCGGTTATTAAGGCAAGTATCTTACTATACGACTTGTATCTTGCGACTAGTAATTACGTATGAGATATATAATGACTTTGCTTGCCTTCGTAAATATGTTCCGTTTGAGTTGGTTGTGTTTTCTGCAATTTGAAGGCTTTGTGATAATAATGTTATATCAGTATACGTGTTAGGCGTTGTGCCATTTGTGCAGGAATGCGACGTACATATGGGATGGTTGTACACTTGGTTGTACAATGTATTGTGTACCGAATGTGTGTTATGTTGGTTAAATGTCGTTGATTGATGATAGTTGTTGCGAGTGTCGAGGTTGTGTTATTTGCGTGCAATGTACGATTTTGTGGTGATCAAGGTGATTGATTAATTGTGCTCGTTGTTGTATGTAATGTGAATGTGAATATGTGTGTGACCGCTAAGTTCACTCGTGTTGGTTCGACGGGACCTACGAGGATTCGTGGCGGACTACGGGATCGTAACTTAGTGAGGTGCGAGGTCCAATCGCGGCCGGGTTCCGACGAGGTCTACGATAACGCATGGCGGTGGACCATGAGTTTCGGACACGGCGTCCAACCGGGTGAGCTCGACGGGGCTTACGGTGACACGTGGCGGTGGACTACGGTGTCGGACTGTGTGTGATTGTTGTGATTGATATAGTCCGTGCGGGTTGTTATGCCTACGGAGACACGTGATGGTGGATCACGGTGTCGAAATTGGTTATGTTTGGTTAATAGTCCGTGTGGGTTGTTGAACCTACGGAGACACGTGATGTGGATCACGGTGTCGGAATTGATTATGTTTGTTTAATTGTGCGTGATGTAGTCCGTGCGGGTTGTTGAACCTACGGAGACACGTGATGTGGATCACGGTGTCATGAGCATGATACTTTTCAAATCAAAGTTTTTACAGGAAAAGTTTTAAGAAAGAATGTTGGGCCGAGCCCCACGAGATTTATGGAAATGTTTCCGGTATTGTAAACTGTTGAATTATGAAACAAGTTTTGGGTTAAGGCCCTTAAGTTTTTCGAAAGGTTTTGTGAATAAGGACTTGAGGTCTTAAGGTTTTGAAATTCTAAAAATTCCCGAGATGATAATCTTATTTTCGAATGCTTCATAGCTTATCTTCTCTTGTGAAAACCTCCCGGGAATATTTGATACTTGATTATTATATTTGATTACGATTATTAACTGCTTGTTACATTTCGTATGATTTGATACTTGCACTAGTAAAACAGTGGAGTTTTACTAACCCCCGAGTAATCGGGGGGTGGATATCTGTTTTGCGTCCAGGTACATGCAGACTCAGGGGAGCAGTCACAGGATTGGCACAAGAGGATGACGAGCTGCGATACTAATCATGAGTCGAGAGTTATTTTGATTTTTGTTGTGTTGTCAGAGTTGATTTCAGTCTTCCGCTGTATTGTATTTTGACCCCTATGTGGGTAATGTTATTTAAGTCAGTTTTATCGATTGGGTTGTGTGACCTCATCGGTCTGTGTATTCACGTGTAAGTGACCATATCGGTCTGTATCATTTTATTGTTTGACCCTGGTCGGGCAAGCACTTGGTTGTTTATGGATGTTTAGCCTGGTAGATCCTTGTGGAAAGGGTCTACGGCGTGTAATATTCCCATACGGTTTTGGGGATGTTACACTTGTAACCTTCATTAGCAAATTCATTTATAGGGAGCCACCGAATACACCAGCTACGTCTAACAAATGTAAAAAAATTAGTTCATAAGAACCGCACGCTTTAACCGGGTTATTCTATTCCACCTCTTAAAAATAAAAGAACTTTAATCAAAATACTTACTTAATAGCATGGCAATACATTTATACAAAACTTCTACTACGAGCACACGCAATGGAACCGTAGACAGTCAATTAAAATCCAATGCAAGAAATAATTTGATCTATGGTTATTCAACAGTAATGACTTATATATTCGTGTCAACAAATCTCAATAAATATATTAAATATATTCAAGCGGATTACAAAAATAAAATATGGATCATAGAATTTATAATTTCAATATGACGGTGGGTTGCAGGATTCGAACCGGAACTAGTCGGATGGAGTAGATAATTTCTTTGTTATGTTAGTTAAATAAAGAAAAATCCCTCCCAAGCCGTGCTTGCGCTTTCACCGCACACGGCTTTCCCTATGTATACATCATTTTCCGTTCTTAGAAAGAAACTTTATTTAAATCAATTGAATATTCAATTGATTTAACCCTTATTACATATTACATACTATTTAAACTTTTGAGAATATTATTAATCCTTGATTAAATTTTATTTTCAAAATTTCATTATTTATAATCGGCATTATGATTTATAAAATCAATATACAAATACCAAATTCGTTTTATATATACTTCCTTTAAACTGGAAGAAGCTTTTGGGAATATCAAAAAGAACGTTTTCTTCGACATAAGAAATTCTTCTAATAATTCCGAGTCAAATCTTTTCAAAAGTGTACGTAGAGTTCTATTGTGTTTCCGAGCCAAAGTTTTAGCACAAGAAAGTTTAAGTATTTAAATTATTCGACCAAAACTTTTTTTTTTTGAAGATCCACTATGATAATGATAAAATTTCGCATATAGACCCAAATCGGTCAATAATATTAGAATCTGATAAATCAGCCCAAACTGGCTTACTAATGGGATGCCCTAATACGTTACAAAATTTTGCTTTAGCCAATGAAGCAATCAAGGAATAATTGGAACAAAGGTATCGACTTTATTAATAGCATTATTGATTAGAAATGAATTTTCTAGGATTTTACTCCGTATCATCAAGAGTTCATTCGCAAGCTTAAAAGATAACCTAAAAATTCAAAGGATTGATTGGATAATTGGTTTATATAAATCCTTTTTGTATAAAACCACAGAGAAAAATGCCATTGCCAAAAAGTAATCAAGTAAAATTTCCATTTATTCATGAAAATGGGCGTCCCTTTTGAAGCCAAAATGGATTTTCTTTGATACCTAATATAATGAAAGCAAGGTTCTTTGAACACCCATAGGTTCGCTTGAAAATCCTTAACCTTTACAAAGACATTCACAAGATATTTTATTTTTCCATAGAAATATATTCGTTCAAGAAGAACTCCAAAGGATATTGATCGTAAATGATAAGATTGGTTACGTAGAAAGATGAAAATGTATTCGTATTCATATACATAAGAATTATATAAGAATAAGAATAATCTTTGATTACTTTTTGCAAAAAAATAACTGGCTTTCTTTGGAGTAATAAAACTATTCCAATTTTTGTTAATAAAGAATCGTAATAAATGCAAAGAAGAGGCATCTTTTATCCAATATCGAAGAGTTTGGACCAAGATTTCCGCATGGACCAAGTGGGGTATTAGTATATCTAATACTAAATTTAAATGTGAAAAACTGTCCTCTAAAAATGGAAATATTGAATGAATTGATCGTAAATTCTGCGATTTCAAGATATATACGTGAAACACAATCTACAAATTTCTCTAGTTCTTAATATATTTCTTTCAAATACTTCAAAGATATCATGATCTTATTTTATAATACCTCGGAAGCTAATGAAACAATTTTAGTAAAATTTAATTGTCTTAATTCCTGGGGAATTGCACCAAAAATTCGAGTTCCTTTTGGATTTTTTTTTGTGATCAATCACAACTGCAGCATTGTCATCATATCGTATTATTATACCGTCGTCACGTTTAAGTTCTTTACAGGTACGAACAACTACAGCTCTAACTACTTCTGATTTTTCTAGGGTCATATTTGGTAATCGCTTTTTTGATCACAAAGAACAATAATGTCACCAATCTTAGCATATCGACGATTACTAACTCCTATGATTCGAATACACATCAATTCTCGAGCCCCGCTATTATCCGTTACATTTACATAGGTCTGAGGTTGAATCATATCAATTTTTAGTCTATTCTTCTAATGCAAAGGATGAAGAAAATAAAAAAATATTGTTTTGTCTAAAAAAGAAATCCGCAATTTTGTTTTATTTCAAGACTTATTTCGTCGGTTCTACGTTTTTATCTAGAACTAATAAATTGAGTTCGTATAGGCATTTTGGATGTCGCTATTAAAATAGCTCGTCTAGCTATATTTTCTTTTACTCCACCCATTTCATATAGTATTCGTCTGGTTTAACAACGGCTACCCAATATTCAGGATCTCCTTTCCCGTAACCCATACGTGTTTCAAATTGTTCTATCAGAATCGGTTTATCCGGAAATATACGGACCCATATTTTTCCACCGCGCCGTGCATTTCGTGTCATTGCTCGTCGGCCTGCTTCTATTTGTCTAGATGTGATCCAAGCGGGTTCAAGTGTTTGAAGAGCATATTTGCCAAAACAAATATTATTACCGCGATAAGATATTCCCTTCATTCTTCCTCTATGTTGTTTACGGAATCTAGTTTTTTTGGGGTTATAGTTGATAGTGGTTTCGGAATTCCATCTCTAATGAGACCTCGATCCCGAAGCCTTCGGAGTATCTTTTTGATAGGCGCCTCCATTTGTATGGGGAATTCGCTGCTGATAGATCTCGCCCAGTGTCCCCCTCCTTCCCCCGCCGCCTTCCGACCCACGGGATGTAATATCCGGTATTTTTCTTTCCCTTGTATTTTCATTTTTGGTATATTTCTCGGTCATAGTGACCCTCATGTATCTTTCAGTATGTCCTTCCTGTCAACTGTTGAATTGTATTCTCGTTATTGTTCATTGTTTCAACTTTCCTCATATGAGTTCGACTTTGTTAGATCACCATTAATTTTTGGTGACTCCAAAAATTATAAATCTTTGCAATATTATAGAACATCGAGTTAGCTTTTCCAATGGTTCAAACGGTGAGTCAATCGGAGTCCGGACGAGAGAGTTATGGTCGTTTCAGTTTTTGGCCGAGCACTTCCAGGAGCCTTTCGGCCGATAGGGGGGGTCGATAGACTCTACTGCCGGCATTCTGTATGGGTATCGGTTGGGCCTATCGGCCGATAGGCTGGCCGATATGTAAATTTCTTCACCTTCGAACTTCCAGGAGCCTTTCGGCCGATAAGGGGGGTCGATAGACTCTACTGCCGGCATTCCGTATGGGTATCGGTTGGGCTATCGGCCGATAGGCCGGCCGATAGGTTCTATTGTGTTACACTATAAATGTGTTGTTTTGAGCGTGAACGGCTCATTTCCTTCCCCATTTTTCCATCGCTGCGCGAGAGAGAGGATATAGAGGGGGAGAGTTCTTCATCCGGGGGTCGATTTTCATCATTTCTTTTCGGTTGTGAGGCTCGGATAATCAATCTAACGCGTGTTCTACGGATCTTAATACTTGAATCACTCAAGGTAATATCTCTTGAAACCCTACCTTTTTGGATAATTGGGGATTTTGGGGTTTTGTCCAATTCTTTCCGTTTTGTTGATGGATTCTTGATGAATATGATTAATCTTGTTGATATCATTAATTTTCCTACGGATTCATGGTATATTTTCATAGTTTTGCGGAATCGAGAGGGTTTGGTTGTGGTCCGCCCTCGTTGTTATTTTTGTGCGAATATACATGAATCGTAGGCGGGTTTCCGGGTGTATTCCATTTCCGTAATCGTTTAGAAGTGGTTGTGATTGTGCTATTCGAATCATTAGGTTCATTTCCGCCGGTTCCTTGCGGTCGTGTTCAATTCTTCCGTCCCGTTCGTGTCATCGTCTAATTAATCGAGGCAAGTATCCTTATGAACTTACAATCTTGACATAGTAGTTTTGTATGAGAAATTGTGTGTGTGTATGCTCACTACGGGTTAGACTCGACGGGGTCTCGGTAGGGTTCCACGAAGCTGTGGACCGCGAGTTTGCTTTTAACCACTGTGGGTTAGATCCGACGGGGTCTCGGCAGGGATCCACGAAGCTGTGGGTCCTCGGTTAATTGTGGTGCATTTTACAAATGTGGTTTGATATTGGCATTTCCGGAAATGAGCGTTTTGGAAATTATGATTTCTTGATGGCATGCATTACTATATGTGTAAGATGTAAAATGTTCATTTGGTTACTTGTACTAGCGTAATTGCTAACCCCTCTGGGGACCCGTTTTGGGGAAATTCGTTTTATGAATTTCAGGTCAGGTTCATCGAGACGAGCGGGCGCTGGACCAGTACACGGATGATGGCCGTGCGTGATGATGGTGCACGAGTGATGTTTTAGAGTCTTTTACCTTTTTGTCTTTTGTGGTTTTGAACTAATAGTTGTACTCGAGTACTTAAGGGGTTCTTGTTCGTTTGGATTGTATTGTTGCTTATTATATTGTGGTTGGATGATGATGTTATATTGACCGGTTGAACCGGGTGGATTTTTCTGTTTTGCGTCTTTATGACGTGGTGTTATTTTATCGTTTCTGTGAGTCGTTGGGTATGATCTTTCACTGGTGGGTCCCATATAGGGATTCACTATGTAATATACCTCGGATATCACGGGGTGTTACGTAAAATGGTATCGAGCTCTAGGTTTATGGATACCTAGGCTTGTTGATTTATTGGGTCTTGTGGTGTTTTGTTTTGCACATCATCGTCACGTTGCCATGATTCCTACTACCGTGTCCGTAAGTTTTCTTTCCTTTGTTCATTAATTTCTTGTATCGTACTTGATTCTCGACTTGTAATTGTCCTTTTCTTGTCGATCCTCGTATGGCTTTTGCTACTTATTTAACTCCGATGGATCTTTGGAAGAGGTCGTGGTCGCGGTCGTGGTCGTGGACGCGCCGGACGTGGGGGCCGGTGGAGCGCCACGTCACGATCTTCGGGAGCGGCAGATCGGGCGACCGTCATAGCCATGCTTCTTCTCAGGAGCATGCCGATCTTGGTATCGCGGCCGTAATGCAACAAATGGTGAACCAAATGGCGGCGATAGCTCAGGCGGTTCAGAACCCGGATCAGGCCCACGCTAATCGGGGCGGAGCGGATCGTTGGCTCCAAGATGTCATCAAGATGCATCCTCCTCAGTTTTCGGGAGCTTCGGACCCGATGGGCTGGGAAGGGTGGATTAAGGAGATATCTAAGGTCTTCGTTGCCACTAATCGTCCCGAGGAACGAGAGTCCCTATTGCTCAATATTTTCTCACCGGGACGCTACGGACCGGTGGGAGGCCGTTGGGCCCAAAGACCATGCCGCTTCGTGGCCGAGTTTCAAGAGTTGATGGAGATCGAATATTGCCCGTGGCGATCGACAGGCTCGGGTACATGCTTTTTATGATGCTCAACCACGGGATATCCCCGTAGCTCAAGCCATTGCTGATTTTAACAAAGAGTTGGGTTATGTGAAGACCCAAGTTGTCGAGGAGAGTGACAAGATTTTCCATTTCTCCAGACGGATGAAGTTGCCGATTGGGGACTATATGTCGGGGCTCGTATGCACTACATTGAAGGATTATCAGAGTAGGGCCCTTGCTTATGATATGTCGGTGACGGCGAGTGAGGCGGCCCGCGAGAGTAAGAAGCAGAAGTCCGTTGGGAACTTTTCGGGCCACAAGAGTGGGGGTCAGCAGAGATCCCAATCTGCTAACTTCCCCGCCGGCGGTGGTCCAGCTCGTTCCGCTGGGGGTCCTCGTGGAACTACCAGTGCTCCTTATCGTGATGTGAAGTGTTTCAATTGTGGTCGTACGGGCCACATCAGTCGTGTTTGTCCGAACCCTTTGCTGACGTGTAATCAGTGTGGCCAGCCGGGCCACAAGGCTGCTTTCTGTGCCGAGAGAGAGAAAATTCTTGGTGCCCGGGCTTCCATTCCAGCCCCGTTGGAGCCAAGTGTGAATCAGGGGTCGTTTGCTCCTCAATATCCGCCGAGTGCTAGTCGGGGGAGAGGTCGGGGTCAACCCTCAAGAGGGGGAGCTTCCAGTGTTGGCTCCGCCCACCCGCGTGTCTATGAGATGCGGAGAGCCGATGATCCAGCGGCTACCGTGGCGACAGGTACCGTTTATATTCTTTCTCATCCTGTCAGTGTGCTTTTCGATTCCGGTGCTACGCATTTATTCATATCTCTGGATTGTGTGCGCCGTTTGAGTCTCGACCGTTTGACACCTTGTGAGCCCTTCATCGTTAAGCTTCCTAGCGGTGATAGGATCGTTGGTGATCAGGAGGTTCGAGACTGTTCTATGCTTATTTGTGAGAGGACTTGGCCCTCTAATCTTATTGTTGTGAGTATCGAGGGTGAGGATTTGATTCTTGGTGATGATTGGCTCGAGCGGCATGGCGCAATCATGAACTACCGCACGAGAATCATCACCATGTTGGCCGAAGATGGCACCGAGCACTCTTTCGCCGGGCGAAAGAGGGGGAACCAGAAACTCGTTATTAATGCCTTGAAGGCGATGAAACTCCTGCGAAAGGGATGTATTGGTTATTGGTGCTATGCCTTGAAGTCGGAGAGTGGTGGAGTCGAGCTTTCGTCGATTCCAATCGTTAATGAATTTCCTGATGTTTTTCCTGACGAGTTACCGGGATTACCACCGGATCTAGAGGTCGAGTTCACTATAGAGTTAGAGCCGGGTGCGGCCCCTATCTCAAAGGCGCCCTATCGCATGGCACCTTCAGAGATGTCCGAGTTGAAGAAGCAGTTGAGTGAGCTTCTTGAGTCGGGGTATGTTCGACCGAGCGCCTCGCCTTGGGGCGCACCGGTCCTGTTTGTGCGGAAGAAGGATGGTTCACTACGTTTGTGTATCGACTATCGTGAACTAAACAAGGTGACCATCAAGAACAGGTATCCTTTGCCGAGAATTGATGACTTGTTCGATCAGTTGCAGGGAGCTGCGGTATTCTCGAAAATTGATATGAAATCTGGATACTATCAGATCCGCGTGAGAGAGTCCGATGTGCCGAAAACAGCCTTTCGGACGAGGTACGGACATTATGAGTTCGTAGTCATGCCTTTCGGGTTAACTAATGCGCCGGCGGTGTTCATGCAATTGATGAACAAAGTTTTTATCGAGTATTTGGATAAGTGCGTCGTCGTCTTTATTGACGATATTCTTGTTTATTCGAGGAATGAGGAAGAGCATGCCCATCATTTGCGGGTAGTGTTAGACATTTTGATGACCGAGCAACTCTATGCGAAGTTCTCTAAATGTGAGTTATTGCTGAAAGAAGTGATGTTTTTGGGCCACGTGATTTCAACCGAGGGAGTTCGAGTAGATCCGTAGAAAATTGAGGCGGTGTTGGATTGGGCATCGCCACAAATGTGAAGGAGGTCCGTAGTTTCTTGGGTTTGGTGGCTACTACCGTAGGTTCGTCGAGGGTTTCTCAAAACTAGCTCGACCACTTACACTGATTGCTCGAAATCCGAGAAGTTCGTCTGGACCGATGAGAGGATCGAGTTTTGAGGAGCTGAAGAAGCGTTTGACTTCAGCCCGGTTTTGGCATTGCCATGTGGCAACGAGGGTTTCGCCGTTTTTAGCGATGCTTCGGGTCAGGGTCTTGGGTGCGTATTGATGCAGCACGGCAAGACCATTGCCTATGCGTCGAGACAGTTGAGGCCGTATGAGCTTAACTACCCTACTCACGATTTGGAGTTAGCGGCGGTTGTCTTTGCACTCAAGATTTGGCGTCACTATCTTTTCGGCTCTGCATGTCAGATTTTTACCGATCATAAAAGTCTGAAATACATATTTACTCAGCGAGAGTTGAATATGAGGCAGAGGAGGTGGTTAGAGTTGATTAAGGATTATGACCTCGAAATCCTTTATCATCCGGGCAAGGCGAACGTTGTGACCGACGCCTTGAGTCGGAAACCAGTTGCGTTGCGAACGCTTAAGATCCTTACATCTCAGTCTGAGCTTCGGAGGGCTTTGATCGAGTTAGATGTTGAGGTTTTGCTGCCTGGATCTGTCGGGCAACTTTGTGCCTTAGAAATTTCGTCGTCTTTGATCGATGAAATTAAACTGAAGCAATTAGAGGATCCGATGATTACTCAAATCCGAGAGAACGTTCTTAAAGGAAAGTCTCCTGGGTTTGTGATTCACGAGGATGGCGTTTTGAGATTCCAGAGTCGGCTTTGTGTGCCGAACGATCCAGGGTTGCGACAGGGTATTTTGCGGGAGGCCCATACTACACCCTATTCCGTTCATCCTGGCTCGAGTAAGATGTACAAGGACCTGAGGAGGAACTTCTGGTGGAATGATATGAAGGGTGAGGTCGCACAGTTTGTAGCGAGATGTTTGACTTGTCAGCAGGTCAAAATCGAGCATCGAGACCGGCTGGGTTATTGCAGTCACTTCGTTCGGAATGGAAATGGGAAGATATATCGATGGATTTCGTTACAAGTTTGCCGAGATCGAGGTCGGGCATGAATATGGTATGGGTGATTGTTGATCGCTTTGACCAAGTCGGCACATTTTCGGGCATCAAGGACACTTGGGGCCGGAGAAGTTAGCTCGTGTGTTTATTGCGCAGATCGTGAGACTTCACGGTACTCAAGTCTATTGTTTCGGATCGTGACGGCCGTTTGTATCGCACTTCCGGCGGTGTGCATAAGGCGTTAGGTACCCGGTTGCGTTTGAGTACCTCTTTTCATCCCCAGTCAGATGGACAGTCGGAACGCACTATCCAGACATTCGAGGACATGTTGCGTGCTTGTGCCCTCGATTGGAGTAGCGACTGGGAGGAGCATTTGCCGCTGATCGAATTCACGTATAACAATAGTTGGCACGCGTCGATTCGGATGGCACCGTATGAGGCACTTTACGGGCGGCGATGTCGATCACCGATTTGTTGGAATGAGGCGTCCGATTTGGTCGGGACCGAGCCGGATGTCGTTTTAGAGACGAGGCGGAAGATAGAGTTAATTCGGGAACGGATGTTGTCTGCCATGAGTCGACAGAAGTCGTATGCCGACATCCGTCGTCGACCTTTGGAATTCGAGGTGGGAGACCATGTTTTGCTAAAGGTGTCGCCGACGAAGGGAGTTTTTCGTTTCGGGAAGAAAGGGAAGTTGAGTCCGAGATTTATCGGCCCCTTCGAGATCCTCGAGCGAGTAGGTGGATTGGCATACCGTTTGGCGTTACCTCCGGCCTTGAGTCATGTTCATAGCGTTTTCATGTTTCCCGGTGAGGAAATATGTTAGGATCCTAGTCACGTCATCGATTATGGCGAGATTGATATTGCTGAAGATATTACTTTCGAGGAGCGTCCTTTGAAGATTTTGGAGCATCGTGAGAAACGACTGAGGCATAAGGCCATCCCTTTGGTCAAAGTTCAGTGGTCGAGACACGGTGTCGAGGAGGCAACTTGGGAAACCGAGGATAGCATGCGTGCTAGGTACCCTGAGTTGTTTGTTTCTTAAGTTTCGGGACGAAACTTATTTTTAAAGGGGTAGAATGTAATATCCGGTATTTTTCTTTCCCTTGTATTTTCATTTTTGGTATATTTCTCGGTCATAGTGACCCTCATGTATCTTTCAGTATGTCCTTCCTGTCAACTGTTGAATTGTATTCTCGTTATTGTTCATTGTTTCAACTTTCCTCATATGAGTTCGACTTTGTTAGATCACCATTAATTTTTGTGACTCCAAAAATTATAAATCTTTGCAATATTATAGAACATCGAGTTAGCTTTTCCAATGGTTCAAACGGTGAGTCAATCGGAGTCCGGACGAGAGAGTTATGGTCGTTTCAGTTTTTGGCCGAGCACTTCCAGGAGCCTTTCGGCCGATAGGGGGGGTCGATAGACTCTACTGCCGGCATTCTGTATGGGTATCGGTTGGGCCTATCGGCCGATAGGCTGGCCGATATGTAAATTTCTTCACCTTCGAACTTCCAGGAGCCTTTCGGCCGATAAGGGGGGTCGATAGACTCTACTGCCGGCATTCCGTATGGGTATCGGTTGGGCCTATCGGCCGATAGGCTGGCCGATAGGTTCTGCTGTGTTACACTATAAATGTGTTGTTTTGAGCGTGAACAGCTCATTTCCTTCCCCATTTTTCTACTGCGTCGCGAGAGAGAGGATATAGAGGGGGAGAGTTCTTCATCCGGGGGTCGATTTTCATCATTTCTTTTCGGTTGTGAGGCTCGGATAATCAATCTAACGCGTGTTCTACGGATCTTAATACTTGAATCACTCAAGGTAATATCTCTTGAAACCCTACCTTTTTGGATAATTGAGGATTTTGGGGTTTTGTCCGATTCTTTCCGTTTTGTTGATGGATTCTTGATGAATATAATTAATCTTGTTGATATCATTAATTTTCCTACGGATTCATGGTATATTTTCATAGTTTTGCGGAATCGAGAGGGTTTGGTTGTGGTCCGCCCTCGTTGTTATTTTTGTGCGAATATACATGAATCGTAGGCGGGTTTCCGGGTGTATTCCATTTCCGTAATCGTTTAGAGGTGGTTGTGATTGTGCTATTCGAATCATTAGGTTCATTTCCGCCGGTTCCTTGCGGTCGTGTTCAATTCTTCCGTCCCGTTCGTGTCATCGTCTAATTAATCGAGGCAAGTATCCTTATGAACTTACAATCTTGACATAGTAGTTTTGTATGAGAAATTGTGTGTGTGTGTATGCTCACTACGGGTTAGACTCGACGGGGTCTCGGTAGGGTTCCACGAAGCTGTGGACCGCGAGTTTGCTTTTAACCACTGTGGGTTAGATCCGACGGGGTCTCGGCAGGGATCCACGAAGCTGTGGGTCCTCGGTTAATTGTGGTGCATTTTACAAATGTGGTTTGATATTGGCATTTCCGGAAATGAGCGTTTTGGAAATTATGATTTCTTGATGGCATGCATTACTATATGTGTAAGATGTAAAATGTTCATTTGGTTACTTGTACTAGCGTAATTGCTAACCCCTCTGGGACCCGTTTTGGGAAATTCGTTTTATGAATTTGGTCGGGTTCATCGAGACGAGTATTTGGACCACGGATGATGGCCGTGCGTGATGATGGTGCACGAGTGATGTTTTAGAGTCTTTTACCTTTCTGTCTTTTGTGGTTTTGAACTAATAGTTGTACTCGAGTACTTAAGGGGTTCTTGTTCGTTTGGATTGTATTGTTGCTTATTATGTTGTGGTTGGATGATGATGTTATATTGACCGGTTGAACCGGGTGGATTTTTCTGTTTTGCGTCTTTATGACGTGGTGTTATTTTATCGTTTCTGTGAGTCGTTGGGTATGATGCTGTTCAGCCTGGTGGGTCCCATATAGGGATTCACGGCGCTGTAATATACCTCGGATATCCTGGGGGTGTTACACGGGAGTATACAATGAACACTTCCGGGCATGAGTGCCCGATCGTGAGACTGCCTGTTGAAGGTCCGATGTCACCTTGCTCCGACCTGAGCTATGCAACAACGAGATCCCCCTTGATCCTTGCCGGATGTGCTTGACGGTCCCCCATAATACGCTCACTTGGGGACTTCTTACTCCAGCTGTTCCAAGAGTCTCCGCTAGTTGAACCGCGTCCAGTAGACTCCCTGTTCCACTCATCCCCTTCGTCAGCTGTTTGATCGGCTTAGGACAGCCTAGGTTCCTAAACTTGGAATGGATGGCCGTGTAATACCCGAGATTTTTGTTCCGGAATCGTTGAGTTTTCTGGGTTTTATCGGATTGTCATTGTCCTCATCGTAGGAATTTCGTGCCATGTTTGGTTGTGACTTGTTGGGACATGTTTTTGGAGGCATTTCGGATCACTTTGTGAGTTTTTGAGATTTTGTGGTGTAGCGCACGCTAATGCTTGAAGCATAGCGCACGCTCTTTGCGTGGTGTTTAGCGCACGCTCTTGAATGTGTAGCGCACGCTAAAGCTGGCGATTGAGGCGATCCGGTAGCTCTTGGATGGGGCTGAAACTTTGTTAGCGCACGCTAAGGCCGATAGCTAGCGTCGCTATCGGCCTTAGCGCACGCTCCCTCTTCTTTCTAGCGCACGCTACTCGGTAGGTGCGATTGTCGGGAGCTCTTTGGGTGGTTTTTGTGACCGTTAGCGCGCGCTACGGCATTGGCTAGCGCACGCTAAGCGTGTTATACGCGGTTTCTGGAGCGTTGACCCGTTAGCGCACGCTAATGAAGGGTGATTAGCGCACGCTAATAAGCATCGATATAAATCTTGGACAATGACATTAAGTCATCATTTCCCACTTTTCTTCATCCCTTCCGACGGGAGTGAGATCCAGGCGAGTAGGACCGATCTTTTCTTCTAGCTTCATCTTTGAGCGGATTTGTAGATGTTTAACAACATCTAATCGTCTTCTTGGTCCAAATCAAGGTAATCTCTTGTTAGAACCCTATTTTCTTAAATTTGGGGTTTTTGTTTGGATTTGTGATTCTTGACCGATCTCATCCGATCGGTTATTTGTTCTTGTTTGTCTTGACCGTAATTTTGATTTTGTTAACCGTTCATCGATTTTTATCGCCGGATCAACGATTCTTGATTTCTTTGAGAATACTTAGATCCTTGTCGTTTTAGGATCGTTTGGATTTCGATTGGTGTTATTGATTTGTGGTGATGCTATTTTCGTAGTATTCGTGGGTCGAAGTCTTGATCGTTTTGGAGGTTGAAGGTTGCCCGATCGTGCCGTTAAATCGTTTCGTCGCTCGTGATATCGAGGCAAGTATCTTGTCCATACGTTTCATGTTTCGTAGGCGTAATTAATGGTAAAGGAATTCGTGCGAAACCCAATGTTTAATGAACGTAAAAAGGGATCGGTATATTCTCGATAAATGTTGTCTTTCAACGATAATTTATGTATTTCGTGAACATATGTGTTCTCGGAATATGGGTGTTGGATTTGTATGTTGAAAAGATGATATGATCACTTGAATGAGTTTATTAGACCGTAATCCTTTGCCGGGGATTACGTAATGTTATGTGTACTTGTTCGTTAAGAATGTATTACGCGGGATATTAGTTGTTACTCCTTTGAAAGGAGGTTGTGATGTTTAAGTGTTGCTTGGCTTGATGTTCTGCTCATTGTTATGTGACTGCTGAAAGTGATGTGCCTCCGGGTAGGATTGTTGAATCTCCGGGATCCATACTTGCTAGTATGGGTCGGGCGTGATCGTAGGGTTATCCAATTCGGGTATGTCTTGCGGGGACTCCGAGGTTCGGGGCTTGCTAGCCCGATGCCGAGATAACTTGTGGGGGTTATCATCGGGTATGTCTTGCGGGGACTCCGAGGTTCGTGGCTTGTTAGCCCGATGCCGGGATAACTTATGGTTGTGGTTTGGAATGGTTCTGTGACTGTTGTCACGAGGACATGTGATTTGGTATGGGTTCCTATTGGATTATTCAATCGGGTATGTTCTACGGGAGCATCTGAGGTTCGTGGCTTGTTAGCACGGGACGCGAATAATCCTTAGGAACATGTGTTATGTTATTCGGGTCGTGGACCTGTGGCTTATGATTCGGGTCTTGGACCCCGTGTGTTGTGAATCGGGTTGTGAAACTGCGTTTTATTATTGGAATTGTATTTTGGAAAGATGATTTTGGGTCGTGTCCCCAAGTGTTTTCGAAAGACTTGAGAATTCCTTATTTCCAAATGTTTTCAAACCCCCGAGACCGTAGAGTATTTTGTATGAGACACATGGTTCTTTTCCTACCTTTTTAAATCAAACTGTTTTGATTAAGTGATTTATCTCGGGAATTATATTCAAGATTTTCTATTCTTGAAGCACGTTGTGTATGGCTTGTACTTTTGGTTTTATACTTGCACTAGCAAAACAGTGGAGTTTTGCTAACCCCCGAGTATTCGGGGGGTGGATGTCTGTATTGCGTCCAGGTACTTGCAGGTAGGCGGGAGCGAATCACAGGATCGATACGAAGGATGATGGGAAACGAAGATACTAATCACGTGAAGACCAATTATAGAGTATTTGGTAGAGTCGTGTTGATTATTCCTCCGATGTATTATTTTATCGAATTATGGAAGTGATTTTGTATTCTAGCCCCTGCGTGGGTATGTGTTCTGGGCAAGGATCTTGTATGTATTGTTACGTGTGTTTGTGATATAAGACCATATCGGTCTAATGGTCCTTTATGTAGCCATGTCGGCATGTGAAGTGATGCATTGTTTTGTATTTAGCTTTGGTAGATCCTCGCGGAGAGGGTGCTGCGGCGTAATATTCCCAGTGGTTTGGGGTGTTACGAATATGGTATCGGAGCTTAGGTTGAGGAAACCTAGGTGTCGGGTTGAGTTGTGTGTTGTCGGGTCTTGTCTTGTCAGATTTGGTCTGACTGAGTGGTGTCGCGACGCGTCGTCTGAGTTGTCGGTCGTGATTAGTATCGAGGTGCAACCATCATCTTCGTGCGATCTGTGGATGTAAGTCTCCCTACTTTGTTGTGTCTCGTGCTATACGACTTTATGTAATTCGGTGTTATTTTGTGGAGTTTAATTGTGCCTCGTGAATATTTATTCCATACTTGTTTGATTCTCGTATTGTGTTGGAATAAAGAGTAGTACCGGTATGCATGTATATATGTATACATCCTTGTGTGAAATCGTTTTTACAGGAGTGATGTTTTGGATTGGTTACTCAATAAAAGTTTATCAATGTGATATTTCAATTTCAAATGTTTTGGGGAAGTCACGTAAATTCTATTTAAAAATATCCTTCGAGAAGGAAAAATAATTTGATTTTCGTATGATGACCTCGAGACCAAAGATTTTGAGAATTCAAACTACACATATTATATTTTCATCTTGCATTGAAAATTTTCAAAATTTGATTTTAAATGCTTAAACGAGGTCTACCAATAGTTTACTTGAGACGTGACTTTCGCCTTCAACTTTTTCGATTAAACGATATGTAGTGAGAATGTAAATTGTTGGCGTTTGGATTCGTATGTTGTTGTTTATATGTAACCTTTGGCGTTTGGCATTATTTGATATATGCTCATGAATGTGTTGCTGAATTAGTATAACTAGCGCGCACTAACGTGGCATGGCTAGCGCATGCTAAGTCTGTTGAATCATACCTAACCGTGCGAGCAGAAGCTCGGAAACTACATTCTGGCCGTAAGTCTAACTTTTGCGATTGTTAGGCTGACCGTTTGAGACGGTACTCCATGTGTGTTGTTCATGAATAACAACTGTTGGGTGTGGTTATGTGTAATTTGAACTGTGTTCTTGTCCGCTGCGTGTGTAAAGTTCAAAGTGACTTTTTGGGTACTTTTACCAAATAGTGTGTGTTTCAACATGACCTTTCGTATTTGTAAATTTGAATTATTTCGTTGACCCTTTTTCCCAACTCTTTTGTCGGGCGATTTAACATATATTTTGAAACTATTGAGTTTTCGCGTCTACGCCTTGTAATTTCAAACGGTATTTGGTGACGGTATTTGGTATTTGGAAAATGACTTTTGGGGAGTATTTGGAAAGTATTACCGTCATCGGCCTTTCTGGCATTTTGGAACGTTTTCGAAAATAGTTTTCAACTTGGTGAGTTCCGGCGCGGAAACCGTACAGAAAGTGATTTTTGATATAATGGATGATTTCAATTTCATTGCATTTATAAATCGCATAACAACGGTATTATAAATGAAGATTGTTGGTATAATAGTTTGTATATTGTGTTCTAGCTGGAATTAAATGGTAATGTGTATATGATTTAATGATGTTGGATTAAAGACAGAGACTTGAACATCTTTCTATGTGTTATGATCTTTCTTTACCTTAGGTTGTGTAATATCCGCAAATTTTCGATTTTCGGTAAATTTATTTTTTCGGCCAAAGTCCATTTTGACGACTCGCTTTTGACCGTTTCGTCATTCGGAGAATATTTAATTCTGCACTTTTTGTCATCCGAGTTCGTTTCGGTGCTGCTTTGTTGAGTTCCGTGCTTTTTAGCGACTTTTCCGCGCTTGAGTTCGGTTCTTGGGAATCTCGTTAGCGTCGTTTGGGGTTTTCGTAAGTTCATTTAACGTTGTTATACGTGTTGTGAGCTTCGGTTTGATTATTCGTTGTCGTATGGTGATTTTCGGGCATTTGGGCCATTTTCGTAATTTCCCAAAGTTTGGGGTAATTACCTTCCGTTGTCGAATTTCGAGCCTTCGGGTGGTCGGAATCGTGTGTCCTACTAGCTCTTAGATTCGTCTTTGTGAGTACTTCGTAACCCTATCTTCGGTTCGTATTCGTGTTCGGGTTTGGTGTCGTTTTGTTGAATTTAGGATTACTAAACGACTTTTCTAAGTATGAGTTCGACTTTGTTAGATCACCATTAATTTTTGGTAACTCCAAAATTCTGAATCTTGCAATATTATAGAGCATCGAGTTAGCTTTCCAATGGTTCGAGCGGTGAGTCAATCGGAGTCCGGACGAGAGAGTTATGGTCGTTTTAGCTCACCCGCTCATTATTGGCGATCACGCCGGCCGAACTTCGGCCGTGTCGTCCGACACGGCCCGTGCGAACCCTTCCGGATAAGCCTGATAAATCGCCCGGCCGCTTGCGCCCGACCGTGTCGTGCAGCGCGGTCGAGTCATGCCGAAGTCATTGTCGGACGGGTCCTTGTCGGGAGGAGGCCCTCGCGCGCGGCCGTGTCAAGAAGGACACGGTCGAGTCCTGTCGGCGGTATGCGACACGGCCGTGCCGACCGGCACGGGCCGTGTCCGGCAGACAGTCAACCCCTATAAATGGCCCTGCAGACGTTTTTCTTGCCATTTTTCACCTTCTTCGTCTCCTCTTCCGCAGCTGGGCGTGTTCCAAGCTTGAAGCCATGTTGTTTAGCAACATATCCATGGAGTTCCTTGGGTTATATCATCAATAATCCGTCCGATATCATCCCTTAATCCAGCGAATCAAGGTTAGATCCTTAGAACCCTACTTTTGGTAAAATTGGGGGTTTTCGTGTTTTTGTCCGATTCGTTCCGTTTTGTTGATTAATTCATGATGAATATGATTAATCTTGTTGGTATTCTTAGTTTCCCTACGGATTCATGGTATATTTCATGATTTTTACGGAATCGAGAGGGTTTGGTTGTGGTCCGCCCTCGTTGTTGTTTATATACGAATATACATGAATCGTAGGCGGGTTTTCGGGTGTATTCCAATTTCGTATTCATTTAGAAATGGTTGTGATTGTATTCTTCGAATCGTTAGGTTCGGTTTCATTGGTTCCTAGCATTCGTCGGTGACTTTCCTTTCCGTTCGTTGCGTCGTCAATAATTCAAGGCAAGTATTTTTGGAAACCTTTAAGCTTAACATGAAATGGTGATGTATATTACTTGTGTGTAACTCACCTTGTGTTGGCCCGACGGGGTCAAGGAGGGAAATCTATCCGCCGCCTGGATTTCACGAGTTTCGTACCGCTAGCCAACTCGTTAGGGTCCTTGTGAGGCCTCGAGTGAGAATGTATGCTGCCGCCCTGTTCTCACGGCATAGCGTGTGCGTGGTTTTGTTTTTATGTAATTGTAGCCAACTTGGTAGGGTCCCTGCGAGGCCTCGAGTGAGAATGTATGCTGCCGCCCTGTTCTCAAGGCTAATTGTGGACTGTATATTTTCCGGAAAAGACATGTCTTGTATTGGTTTTCGAAATGATATTGTTGCATGTACTATGAAATGTGTAAGCGATTGGTTTGCCTTGATTACTTGTACTAGCGTAATTGCTAACCCCTCCGGGGACCCGTTTTGGGGAAATTCTTGTTATGGATTTCAGTTTATGATTATCCGGACGAGCGGGCACCTGGACAGTACGAGGACGTTGGCCAGGGTCGTTGACATGTGCACTTGGATTTACTTATTTCTTTTGTCCACTTCGATTTGGTTGTTTTCTATATTTATAAACTGATAGACTGTACTCGCGAGTACTTAGGCTTTTCAAATTCAAACTCCGTGTTGTACTACTTTTAAATTGTTACATTGTTGGTTGATGATCGTTTAGCGGTTGCTCAGGCGTAACTTTTATGTCTTATAATTAAATGTGTGTCCTCGCTAACCGGGATGGTTAGTCGAGTGGAGTTTTCTTGTTTGTAGCACGGTGGGTCCCATGTGGGGGTCCACGGCGCTGTAATATACTCTGAATATCTCGGGGTGTTACGAAATGGTATCGGAGCTCTAGGTTTATGGATACCTAGGCTTGTTGGTTATTTGGGTCTAGTCGTATTTGTTTTGCACATTGTCACACCGCCGCCAAAGATCCCAGTACTTCCGGTGCTCGTAAGTTTTCCTTACTCGATTCTCTTGTTTTCTCGTATTGAAATTCCACTTCTTGAGTGTGATTGCCTCTCTCGTACTTATCGTCGAGTTGTTTTTTCGATCCATCCGGTTCGTGCACTTTTGATTCTAGTATTGCGCAGTTCTTTATCTCTCCGAGTATGTGCGCTGCTCGGGCTTGACCGTTTGTCGCTTTGCGAGCCTTCCATCGCTAAACTTCCTAGCATTGGTGGGATCGTTGGTGATCGAAAGATCCGAGTTTTGCTCCGTGGTATATTGTGAGAGGACTTGACTCTCTAGTCTTTTCTTTGTGTGATGGAATCTGTGTTTGGTAATTGCGATATACTAAATGTATGTTGAGCCGAATGTACCGATGAGTTGGACAGAAGGGTGCGGTATGATGTAGAAGTTTTGAACATTGATATGTTCGGTATAGGTATTGATGGCGAGTTTGTTGAGAAACTCACATAGTGGTTTCGACATATGTCCAAATTGGTGATCTTTGTTTACGCTTGTTAAACTTGAAGAGATAGTTTGACATATGCTTGGAATTAGTATTTAGAGTTGCGCTTTTGAACTGGTGATTTTGAATGTCGTATATGAGTATGTCCGGAATTGTTGGTACTTGGCTAAATATTATTATTTACAACCAATGTGTTTCTATTAATAATAATACATGCGGCGTGCATGCTTGAAAATTTCTTAGACTTGATCGTATTGTGGGTTTTGAAAAATGACATGAATTTGGGCGAGCCACCTTGTATTTTCAAATAAAACCTTGTGTCGGTATTTAAAGGTCGTGTATAAAAGTGTTTAGGACATTTTATAAAATGCTACTCTTGTTAAGCCCTTGTCGTGTTTAAAAGGGTCTTGAAAACGATTTTTAACTTATCGGTTTTATTTTCGAATAACTAGAGTATACGATTTTAAAATCGATTAGCTGGGAAAGCCTAGGTGTCGAGCCAAGTTGTGTTGGTTGAGTTTTGTCTCGTCGGATTTTGTCTGACTTAGTCGCATCGCGACGCGTCGTTTGAGATCATTGGTCGTGATTAGTATCAAAGGGCGGTCGTCACTTACGTGCGACCTATGGATGTAAAACTCCCTTCCTTGTGTTGTGCCTCGTGTGATACGAGTTATTTGTATGATTAGTCGATTGAATGATGGAATCCTTCTATGGATTTTGATTTCACGATATGTGTTTATTAGACTCTCGTATTTGGTTTATACGAGGAGTGTCGTCACTACCGATGTATTTTCGTACCGTATTTTATCCACTGCGTGAGTTCTTTCAAACGGTTTTCGGTATTTTGCAACCGAGTTTTATTTCGTAAAACCGATTCCTTGAATCAAGTTTTGGCATTTTGGCCTTGAATATTTCATGATGGTTTGACAAATGAGTTTTGAGTTTTGGAAAATATCACCGTCATTGGTCTTTTTAGCATTTCGAAATGAGATGGGAAATCATGCTTAGCACAGTAAATCCTTGTGAGAAGGGTTTACGGCATGTAATTTTATGATATGTCTGTTGTTGTCTGTGAATTGTTAGCGCACGCTACGCTTTACGGCTTACGCGCGAGAGTACGTTGGTAGCACGCTAAAGGGAGAATAGCGCACGCTACACGGTAGTTGAGCGATCCAGGAACTACCGGACTGGGTCTGAAGTTCTCGTTAGCGCACGCTAACACTTGGGATTAGCGCACGCTAACGGTGTATTTTTGGTCGAGTTTTGTTTGGTGCCGTGATAGCGCACGCTAACCTTAAAGATTAGCGCACGCTAATTGAGTCCAGTATAAATACAGGACACCGCCTAGAAGTTG
Organism: Orobanche coerulescens; assembly: GCA_033398695.1. NCBI lineage: Eukaryota > Viridiplantae > Streptophyta > Magnoliopsida > Lamiales > Orobanchaceae > Orobanche > Orobanche coerulescens. Next base: position 164,269,489 of record CM065804.1, read on the forward strand.
CATTTTTCTTCATTTTTCTTCTTCCTCCATGAGATTGAGACGTAGCGACTAGGTTTCGCATTGGGGCTGATTTTTTCTTCCATCCAAAGGTGTTTTGGAGTATCCTAGATGATTTTTAACATCATCTAATCCATTGTTCTTCGCGAATCCTGCAATTTTTCTTGAATCCCTAGAGTTGACTTTTTGGAGTTTTGCTCTTGATGTCGCTTTTCCATCCGGATTTGATAAACCGATCGTTGTTTTAACGATGTTGTTAAGCATATCCTAGGGATTGTATATCCTGTCTTGATTGTGAGCGATTTAATGAGTGTGCTATGATGTGTTTAAGTGAATATTGACAAGTGTGAATTCGGGCATTTTGGCCTATTGTACTTACGAAAAACCTTGAGTATCTTAGAAAATAAATTTGAGACGTACTTTTAAAATGAATTATTTTCTCGTAGTACATACAAGGTGCCACAATACGTTTCAAAATTCTTCTACCTCGAGGACCAAAATGCTTTGAGATATTTTCAATGTTTTAGAAACACTTTTATTTAGACCCGAGGGTCAAATATTACAAAGTTTTCACTAAGAGAAAGTGTCCTCATTTTTATCAAATGCGAAATGGTTCTCCAAAGTCTCGATAACGATATTTCACGTTGTACTTTTTGAAAGGTGATACTCAAGATCAACCGGTGTTCTTCTAAATTATTTTCAAAATGAGGTTTTCGTTTTTAAAACCTATCCATTCCCGTTTGAGGGATGGGTATATATGTATGATGTTCGCGTTGTCGTTATGATGTTTGCTCCCGAGTATGATCAGATTGGTGGCATGAACGTCGAGGCGTTGCCACACATTTGTTGTGAGAGGTGGGATGTTAGTGTCGAATGTTGCCGCCTCGTAGTGATTTCTACGTTGTCACGCATGTGCGAGCTGTTAGAGCTTGGTTTGGTATGACCGTGTGCATCGGTGATCGTTCCGTTATGTGTCGGTTGTTTAATGTCTTGTTACCTTGCTCCTGTTTTTGTGAATTTCGTGGATGAGGTCGGGGATACTACCCATACTATTTTGACTTCTGTATGTTCTCTTTCTCCAGTCTATCGATTCGCTCGTGTTCGTTGATACTGTCTGAACTTGTTTTGTATTTCGGGTTCATCATTCGAACGAGCTGTGATCTTGTTTTGAGTCGATCTGGTTATCGCTGTGACTTTTCCGAGTTCGGTTCGATTCTTGTGAACCTTGTTCGGAAGTAACATCTTTTGGTTCTACTAGTTCTTTTATTCGAAGTGGATCGGATTTGGAACTTCTGTATTTTCGACTCTGTCGACTCGTTTATGTTCGTTGACATTTCTGAACTTTCCCTATCCCTTGCTTTTGTTGATCGAACCAGTGTGGTATTGTTTTGGAATAACTCGTTTGTCGCTGTGACTTTCCAACCGCTATTCCCTATCCTGTGGATCTTATGGGAATGCATTCCTTGTAGTTCTCACCAGATCATCCTGGGAGTTGTTGTTTGAGTTTTATTATCCTTCGTGTTTCGGACATGATTGTTCGATTTTTGTTGTCTCGATCGTTTGCTTGTTCAGTTTTTGTTCTCGTTTTGTGATCGTTGAGCATTCAGGCTCCTTCCTAATTCCCTTAAGTTTGGGAAATTAGTCTCGTTTTCGATCTTCCAACCCTTGGGCGGTGAAATTCAGTATTAGTTCAGCGATTGGCTCGCGTTTTGATTGATGTACCGTTGGGTTGGTCAATCATATTGATTTTCGTTCGTTGTGTTTTGTGATTGTCGGATAATTGACTTGGCTATATTATCCGTTTGATGACGCTTGTCATTTGTTGGTTTTATTATATCCCTAACGGCGACGTTGTGTTGGTCGCCGTGGAGCGCGTTTTCACGCCGTATATTCCTTTGCGTTGATTGTAACATTTCGCCGTTGGGCGTTAGTTACGCATTCTTTTGTATCTTGTTGAGTTTTTCCTGGCGGAATATTTCTTCCCCCTACTTGTTTTAAGTTTCGGGACGAAACTTCTTTTAAGGAGGGTAGAATGTAATATCCGCAAATTTTCGATTTTCGGTAAATTTCTTTTTTCGGCCGAAGTCCATTTTGACGACTCGCTTTTGACCGTTTCGTCATTCGGAGAATATTTAATTCTGCACTTTTTGTCATCCGAGTTCGTTTCGGTGCTGCTTTGTTGAGTTCCGTGCTTTTAGCGACTTTTCCGCGCTTGAGTTCGGTTCTTGCGAATCTCGTTCGAAACTGTCGTTTGGGGTTTTTCGTAAGTTCATTTAACGTTGTTATACGTGTTGTGAGCTTCGGTTTGATTATTCGTTGTCGTATGGTGATTTTCGGGCATTTGGGCCATTTTCGTAATTTCCCAAAGTTTGGGGTAATTACCTTCCGTTGTCGAATTTCGAGCCTTCGGGTGGTCGGAATCGTGTGTCCTACTAGCTCTTAGATTCGTCTTTGTGAGTACTTCGTAACCCTATCTTCGGTTCGTATTCAGGTTCGGGTTTCGGTGTCGTTTTGTTGAATTCAGGATTACTAAACGACTTTTCTAAGTATGAGTTCGACTTTGTTAGATCACCATTAATTTTTGGTAACTCCAAAAATTCTGAATCTTTGCAATATTATAGAGCATCGAGTTAGCTTTCCAATGGTTCGAGCGGTGAGTCAATCGGAGTCGGACGAGAGAGTTATGGTCGTTTTAGCTCACCCGCTCGTTATTGGCGATCACCGGGCCGAACTTCGGCCGTGTCGTCCGACACGGCCCGTGCCGTACTCGTCCGGAAATGCCGAAAGTTTCGCCGACCGAACTTCGGCCGTGTCGTCCGACACGGCCGTGCCGAACCCTTCCGGATAAGCTCGACCGTCGCCAAAGACGCCCGACCGTGTCGCCTGCACGGCCGAGTCATGCCGAAGTCATTGTCGGACGGGTCACCGTCGGGAGGCCCTCCGCGCGCGACCGTGTCAAGCGGGGACACGGTCGAGTCCTGTCGGCCACCATGCGACACGACCGCGCCGACCGCACGGCCGTGGTCCGGCAGATACCAACCCCTATAAATGGCCCTGCAGACGTTTTTCTTGCCATTTTTCACCTTCTTCGTCTCCTCTTACGCAGCTGGGCGTGTTCCAAGCTTGAAGCCATGTTGTTTAGCAACATATCCATGGAGTTCCTTGGGTTATATCATCAATAATCCGTCCGATATCATCCCTTAATCCAGCAAATCAAGGTTAGATCCTTAGAACCCTACTTTTGGTAAAATTGGGGGTTTTCGTGTTTTTGTCCGATTCGTTCCGTTTTGTTGATTAATTCATGATGAATATGATTAATCTTGTTGGTATTCTTAGTTTCCCTACGGATGCATGGTATATTTCATGATTTTTACGGAATCGAGAGGGTTTGGTTGTGGTCCGCCCTCGTTGTTGTTTATATACGAATATACATGAATCGTAGGCGGGTTTTCGGGTGTATTCCAATTCCGTATTCATTTAGAAATGGTTGTGATTGTATTCTTCGAATCGTTAGGTTCGGTTTCATTGGTTCCTAGCGTTCGTCGGTGACTTTCCTTTCCGTTCGTTGCGTCGTCAATAATTCAAGGCAAGTATTTTTGGAAACCTTTAAGCTTAACATGAAATGGTGATGTATATTACTTGTGTGTAACTCACCTTGTGTTGGCCCGACGGGGTCAAGGAGGGAAATCTATGCTGCCGCCCTGGATTTCACGAGTTTCGTACCGCTAGCCAACTCGTTAGGGTCCTTGTGAGGCCTCGAGTGAGAATGTATACTGCCGCCCTGTTCTCACGGCATAGCGTGTGCGTGGTTTTGTTTTTATGTAATTGTAGCCAACTCGGTAGGGTCCCTGCGAGGCCTCGAGTGAGAATGTATCCGCCGCCCTGTTCTCAAGGCTAATTGTGGACTGTATATTTTCCGGAAAAGACATGTCTTGTATTGGTTTTCGAAATGATATTGTTGCATGTACTATGAAATGTGTAAGCGATTGGTTTGCCTTGATTACTTGTACTAGCGTAATTGCTAACCCCTCTGGGGACCCGTTTTGGGGAAATTCTTGTTATGGATTTCAGGTTATGATTATCCGGACGAGCGGGCACTGACGATGCGAGGACGTTGGCCAGGGTCGTTGACATGTGCACTTGGATTTACTTATTTCTTTTGTCCACTTCGATTTGGTTGTTTTCTATATTTATAAACTGATAGACTGTACTCGCGAGTACTTAGGCTTTTCAAATTCAAACTCCGTGTTGTACTACTTTTAAATTGTTACATTGTTGGTTGATGATCGTTTCGCCGGTTGCTCCGGGCGTAACTTTTTATGTCTTATAATTAAATGTGTGTCCTCGCTAACCGGGATGGTTAGTCGAGTGGAGTTTTCTTGTTTGTAGCCTGGTGGGTCCCATGTGGGGGTCCACGGCGCTGTAATATATTCTGAATATCTCGGGGTGTTACAGGTTGTTGTTTGTTAGTATGCCGAGGGGCAGAGGTCGTGGTCGTAATCGTGGCGCTGATGGCCACGGGGATCAGATGCGGAATCGAGAGAATGCCGCTGGGAATGATTTTGGTTTGGGTGTTGCTACTATATTGCAACAAATAGCGACTCAGATGACTCAGTTGACCCAGGTGGTTCAACGTAGCCTTGACGCGAGTCAGAACGTTGGTGTAAATCAATGGCTTCGCGAGGTAGTTCGTATGAATCCCCCTCGATTCGCCGGTGCTGCGGATGCGTTGGGCTGGGATGGTTGGATTTTCCAGTTGGGAAAGATTTTCGAGGCAGTCGGATATCATGAAGAGCGGAAGGTACCTATCGCTCAGTACCTTCTCGACAAAGATGCTGCTAATTGGTGGGAAGCTGTTAAACCTCGTGATCGTGATGTCACGTGGGCGGAGTTCCAAGCATTTATGGAAGCTGAGTTCTGTCCGAAACCGATTAGAGACCAGAGGATTCGCGAATTCCACTTGGCAGAACTGCAAGATATATCGGTGTCGCAAGCTATCATTGATTATAGCAAACAACTCAGTTATGTGCGAGACCGGGTGAGAACCGAGGAAGAGAGGATCCTTCACTTTGACAGACGGATGAAGCCGGATATTCGCGTGTATATGTCGGGATTCAATTGCACTTCGTTGAGGGACTATCAAGATCGAGCATTAGCCCGTGAACTAGCTTCGTTATCGTCGGAGCGTGTGCCCGAGTCGAAGAAGCAGAGGAAGTCCGATGACCGTGTGGATGGTGCAGGAGTTGGTATTTCTAGTTTTCAATGTCGTAGCCTTTCCGCTGTGAAGCTCCATCGCTCGATGCGTGGAACTGAGAGTTCCAAGTCTTCTGTTCTGACTCCTGGTAAAGCCAGGAGATGTTTTAACTGTAATGTGGCGGGACATGTTCGTGCACATTGTCCTTCTCCGCCAGTAACGTGTTACAGGTGCGGACTCGTGGGACACCGGGTTCAGTTTTGCGAGATGGTTACCGAGCATTCCGAGGCAGGGACTTGAACTTTGATATCAGGATCGGCTCCGAGCAGTCCCGGAGGGGCGTGGTCTGTCAGTTGCATGTTGAATTATTTTCCCTTGCTTTGTTGTTTCGAAATTCAGAGATTGACTTCTTTCATTTGAAGTGGATCGGATTTTGAACTCTGTACTCTCGACTCTGTCGAATCGTTTATATTCGTTGATATTTTCTGATCTTGTCCTGTCCTGTGCTTTTATTGATCAAACGAGTTATGGTATTGTTTCAGAATGACCCGTTTGTCGTTATGACTCTCCAAATTGCTATTCCCTTTCCTGTGGATCTTATGTGAATGCACATCTTGTTGCCTTCACCGGATCGTATATTATCTCTAGTCGAGATGTGAACTTTGGGGTTGTTGTTTGAGTATTATTGTTCGTCGTGATTCGAACATGATTGATCGACTGTTGTTGTCTCGATCGTTGTAACTCAATCGTTTGATGGTTCAGTTTTTGCTGATCTCGTTTCGTAATTGTTGAGCGTTAGGACTCCTTCGTAATTTCCTTAAGTTCAGAAATTGCTTTTGTGTTCGATCTTCCAACCCTTGGGCTGTGGAATTTCGTATTGGTTCAGCGTATAGCTCGTGTTTTGGTTGATGTACCGTTGAATTGTTCAACCGTATTGATTTTGTTCGTCGTGTTTTGTTATTTCGGTAACGAATATCGTGTGTTATCTGAGTTTGTTTTGCGTCGTTCGTTCCATGTTTCAAGTTTCGAGGACAAAACTTCTTTTAAGAGGGGTAGAATGTAATACCCGAGATTTTTGTTCCGGAATCGTTGAGTTTTCTGGGTTTTATCGGATTGTCATTGTCCTCATCGTAGGAATTTCGTGCCATGTTTGGTTGTGACTTGTTGGGACATGTTTTTGGAGGCATTTCGGATCACTTTGTGAGTTTTTGAGATTTTGTGGTGTAGCGCACGCTAATGCTTGAAGCATAGCGCACGCTACTGCGTGGTGTTTAGCGCACGCTACTGAATGTGTAGCGCACGCTAAACCGGGCGATTGAGGCGATCGGTAGCTACCGGATCGGGCTGAGCTTTGTTAGCGCACGCTAAGGCCGATAGCTAGCGCACGCTTTTCGCTTAGCGCACGCTCCCTCTTCTTTCTAGCGACGCTACTCGGTAGGTGCGATTGTCGAGGCTACCGGGTGGTTTTTGTGACCCGTTAGCGCGCTACGGTGTTGGCTAGCGACGCTAATCGTGTTATACGCGGTTTCTGGAGCGTTGACCCGTTAGCGCACGCTAATGAAGGGTGATTAGCGCACGCTAATAACATCGGCCCAAAGATAAATCTTGGGACAGCGATTAAGTCGTCATTTCCCACTTTTCTTCATCCCTTCCGACGGGAGTGAGATCCAGAGGCGAGTAGGACCGATCTTTTTCTTCTAGCTTCATCTTTGAGCGGATTTGTAGATGTTTAACAACATCTAATCGTCTTCTTGGTCCAAATCAAGGTAATCTCTTGTTAGAACCCTATTTTCTTAAATTTGGGGTTTTTGTTTGGATTTGTGATTCTTGACCGATCTCATCCGATCGGTTATTTGTTCTTGTTTGTCTTGACCGTAATTTTCAGATTTTGTTAACCGTTCATCGATTTTTATCGCCCGGATCAACGATTCTTGATTTCTTTGAGAATACTTAGATCCTTGTCGTTTTTAGGATCGTTTCGGATTTCGATTGGTGTTATTGATTTGTGGTGATGCTATTTTCGTAGTATTCGTGGGCTGTCGAAGTCTTGATCGTTTTTGGAGGTTCGAAGGTTGCCCGATCGTGCCCGTTCGTCGTTTCGTCGCTCGTGATATCGAGGCAAGTATCTTGTCCATACGTTTCATGTTTCGTAGGCGTAATTAATGGTAAAGGAATTCGTGCGAAACCCAATGTTTAATGAACGTAAAAAGGGATCGGTATATTCTCGATAAATGTTGTCTTTCAACGATAATTTATGTATTCCGTGAACATATGTGTTCTCGGAATATGGGTGTTGGATTTGTATGTTGAAAAGATGATATGATCACTTGAATGAGTTTATTAGACCGTAATCCTTTGCCGGGGATTACGTAATGTTATGTGTACTTGTTCGTTAAGAATGTATTACGCGGGATATTAGTTGTTACTCCTTTGAAAGGAGGTTGTGATGTTTAAGTGTTGCTTGGCTTGATGTTCTGCTCATTGTTATGTGACTGCTGAAAGTGATGTGCCTCCGGGTAGGATTGTTGAATCTCCGGGATCCATACTTGCTAGTATGGGTCGGGCGTGATCGTAGGGTTATCCAATTCGGGTATGTCTTGCGGGGACTCCGAGGTTCGGGGCTTGCTAGCCCGATGCCGAGATAACTTGTGGGGGTTATCATCGGGTATGTCTTGCGGGGACTCCGAGGTTCGTGGCTTGTTAGCCCGATGCCGGGATAACTTATGGTTGTGGTTTGGAATGGTTCTGTGACTGTTGTCACGAGGACATGTGATTTGGTATGGGTTCCTATTGGATTATTCACTCGGGTATGTTCTACGGGAGCATCTGAGGTTCGTGGCTTGTTAGCACGGGACGCGAATAATCCTTAGGAACATGTGTTATGTTATTCGGGTCGTGGACCTGTGGCTTATGATTCGGGTCTTGGACCCCGTGTGTTGTGAATCGGGTTGTGAAACCGCGTTTTATTATTGGAATCGTATTTTGGAAAGATGATTTTGGGCCGTGTCCCCAAGTGTTTTCGAAAGACTTGAGAATTCCTTATTTCCAAATGTTTTCAAACCCCCGAGACCGTAGAGTATTTTGTATGAGACACATGGTTCTTTTCCTACCTTTTTAAATCAAACTATTTTGATTAAGTGATTTATCTCGGGAATTATATTCAAGATTTTATATTCTTGAAGCACGTTGTGTATGGCTTGTACTTTTGGTTTTATACTTGCACTAGCAAAACAGTGGAGTTTTGCTAACCCCCGAGTATTCGGGGGGTGGATGTCTGTGTTGCGTCCAGGTACTTGCAGGTAGCTGGGGAGCGAATCACAGGATCGATACGAAGGATGATGGGAAACGAAGATACTAATCACGTGAAGACCAATTATAGAGTATTTGGTAGAGTCGTGTTGATTATTCCTCCGATGTATTATTTTATCGAATTATGGAAGTGATATTGTATTCTAGCCCCTGCGTGGGTATGTGTTCTGGGCAAGGATCTTGTATGTATTGTTCTGTGTGTTGTGATATAAGACCATATCGGTCTAATGGTCCTTTATGTAGCCATGTCGGCATGTGAAGTGATGCATTGTTTTGTATTTAGCCTGGTAGATCCTCGCGGAGAGGGTCTGCGGCGCTGTAATATTCCCGAGTGGTTTGGGGGTGTTACAGGCCGAGCGTAGGTGGCAAGCAGTTAGATGGATACGGTGCTTTACCCGTAGACGCTTCTCCAGCTCTCGCGAGAATTGTATGGGAGTCATCCTCGGAGGGACTTCCCGAATGACCGTACCGAGGAATTCTACCGTACTCCGTGCAGCTATTGTTGTTGATCCTGCAGAGTCTACCCAAAGGTTCAGGCCGGATTGTAGGAAGTGGTTGATACGTTTTTGTATTTCTATGAGAAGCTCTACGGCACCCACGATTCCTAGTAGTAAGTCGTTGGCATATCGCGCGTAACAAATCCTTATGTTGTAATGGGTTTTTAAAAGGGCCAGCTTACGGGCCAGGCCTCTCTCTGACCTGATAACTAGTATCGCCTCCCCGCCCACCTCTATCAGCAGACCCTTTCTTTTGCAAGACTTAAAAGTGTCTCATGGCCCAATTATTATTACAGCGTTCTCTACCATAGAATTCGGCCTTCGGGGTCAACCCGGCGGCTTCCATGAGGAAGGCGGCGCAAAGGAGGCTCGAGGGTTTGTTAAGGAAGGCGGCAAGGGCCGACGAAGGGGGGAAAACGAAAGGCCTTTTCTGGTCCCCCCTGAGCCGGGGGGTGCTTGTGGGGGGGGTGTGCCACGACGAAAGAAGGGAATGAAAGGCCGCTTTGCGTATTTTGTCAGAAGAGTCCTCCAAGTATTGTGGTTTTTGCATTAAATTAGTTTTAAAAATTTTTTATTTTGAATAAAGAAGAGAGGATAGGCTCATTACATTCATAAAAATAATAATTTACTCTAAGTAATTGAGCGTGAGAGCCAAATGAATCGAAAGATTCATGTTTGGTTCGGGAAGGGATTATGGAAGTTTTAAAATGAACGGAATGATAATCTACTTTCATTAATTGATTTATTAGATAATCGAAAACAAAGGATCTTGAATACTATTCGCAATTCAGAAGAATTGCGTAGAGAGGCCGTTGAGCAATTGGAAAAAGCCAAAGTCCGCTTACAGAAAGTTGAAATAGAAGCAGATCAGTTTCGGTTGAATGGATACTTTGAGATAGAGCAAAAAAAATTAAATTTGGTTAATTCAACTTATAAAACTTTGGAACAATTAGAAAATTACAAAAATGAAAAGATTAAATTTGAACAACAAAGAGCGATTAATCAAGTCAAACAACGGGTTTTACAACAAGCTTTACAAGGAACTCTAATAATTCTCAATAGTTGTTTGACCACCGAGTTACATTTACGTATCATTAGTGTCAATATTAGCATTTTGGGAGCGATTAAAGAAATAACTAATTAGTCTTTCTACTTTTATACTCTAGGCATTATTAGGCATTATTTTTCTTTTTTTTTTAATTAAGAAAAACTCATGGTAACCATTCGAGCTGATGAAATTAGTAATATTATACGTGAACGTATTGAACAATATAATAGAGAAGTCAAGATTGTAAATACCGGTACCGTACTTCAAGTAGGCGATGGTATTGCTCGTATTCACGGTCTTGATGAAGTAATGGCGGGTGAATTAGTTGAATTTGAAGAAAGTACAATAGGTATTGCTCTTAATTTAGAATCAAATAATGTTGGTGTTGTATTAATGGGTAATGGTTTGATGATACAAGAAGGAAGCTCTGTAAAAGCAACAGGAAGAATTGCTCAAATACCAGTAAGTGGGGCTTATTTGGGCCGTGTTCTAAACGCTCTGGCTAAACCTATTGATGGTCGCGGTGAAATTTATGCTTAGAATCTCGATTAATTGAATCTCCCGCCTTATTATTTCCGGAGTTCAAGATATGAACCTCTTCAAACCGGGCTTATTGCTATTGATTCAATGATCCCTATAGGACGTGGTCGAGAATTAATTATTGGAGATAGACAGACTTGAAAACAGCAGAGCTACGTATACGATTCTCAATCAACAAGGTCAAAATGTAATATGTGTTTATGTAGCTATTGGGCAAAAAGCATCTTCTGTGGCGCAGGTAGTAACTAATTTACAGGAAAAAGGAGCGATGGAATACACTATTGTGGTAGCCGAAATGGCGGATTCCCCTGCTACATTACAATACCTCACTCCTTATACAGGAGCAGCTTTGGCTGAATATTTTATGTACCGTAAACAACACACTTTAATCATTTATGATGATCTCTCCAAACAAGCCCAAGCTTATCGCCAAATGTCTCTTCTATTACGCAGACCACCCGGGCGTGAAGCTTATCCAGGGGATGTTTTTTATTTACATTCACGCCTTTTGGAAAGAGCCGCTAAATTAAGTTATAGCTTAGGTGAAGGAAGTATGACCGCCTTACCAATAGTTGAAACTCAATCGGGAGATGTTTCGGCTTATATTGCTACTAATGTAATTTCCATTACTCATGGACAAATATTTTTATCTGCTTATTTATTCAATGCTGGAATCAGACCTGCTATTAATGTGAGTATCTCTGTTTCCAGAGTAGGATCTTCAGCTCAAATTAAAGCCATGAAACACGTAACTGGTAAATTAAAATTGGAGTTGGCACAATTTGCAGAATTAGAAGCCTTTGCACAATTTGCTTCAGATCTTGATAAAGCTACTAAAAATAAATTGGCAAGAGGTCAACGATTGCGTGAATCGCTTAAACAATCCCAATCAGCTCCTTTTACGGTAGACGAACAAATAATGATTATTTATACCGGAACAAATGGTTATCTTGATTCATTAGAAATTGGACAAGTAAGGAAATTTCTTGTTGAATTATGTACTTATTTAAAAAATAATAAACCTCGGTTCAAGAAATCATATCTTCTACTAAGAAATTTCTTGGAGAAGCGAAACCCTTTTGAAAGAAGCTATTCAGGAAAAAAAGGACTTGTTTCTACTTCAGGAACAAACATAAAGAAATTTTAAATTTTTATCTTATTAAAAAGGGGAAATAAAGCATCTCGGATTCAAATTATGCAAAAAGTCTTTCTTGCTATTGAAATTAAAAAAGATGAAAAAAATTGCGTCCAATAGGATTTGAACCTATACCAAAGGCTTAGAAGACCTCTGTCCTATCCATTAGACAATGGACGCCCTTCATGCCGATTTTTTATATTTATATTTTTCTACCTCTTCTTTGATTTGAAAACCAAAAAATAGGATTAAAAGTTTTGGGAATTGTATATTCAATGATTCACTAATTGTAATCATAATATTATCTATATTTATTATTTTCTAGAATATAATTCTAGTCTAATCTTTAGAAAAAAAGAATATAGGCAGGTAACGGGAATCAAACCTGCATCGTTAGCTTGGAAGGCTATGGGTTATAGTCGACGTTGATTTAGCTCCTCTATTTCAAAATCGAATATGAAATTTTGATTTCATTCGGTTCCTTTATGGAAGATGAGTAAATTCCTAGATCTAATATGTGAATAAAATGAACAAAATTATACTCATAACACCTATGTCAGCTTTTTTGTCTGAATACAAACAAAATGAAATAGCTTTCTAGATGATCCTTCTATAAGAAGGTGATTCTAACAACCTTTCTAGTTACTTCGTTCTTTAGTTCTATTTGAGAGGATCCTAAGTAAAAGAGTTTTTTTTCTACCGAGCTAAAACAATATGCTAATGTCTCTAGTAAACCAAAGTCACCGTTGAATAGCTATTTTGCTTAAAGTTTTTTTTTATTTTTCTTATAATTCTAAATAAAAATAGAAAATTTAGTTATGATTAGAGATTGTATTTTTATTTTCCACCATGGATTCTTTACTCAATACTTATTTAATTGGAAATCTAGGTCCAATTCAAAAATTCTGTTTCGTAATTTTATAATTAAACTTTGAGATTTATAAGTAACTCGTGTATACAAAAAGACTCTTTAATTATTAAAAGATTAAATGAACAAATCACAATTTTACCACTAAACTATACCCACTACAATATGATTATTGTATATAAATAACCATTTTTTCGAATTAGATAATTGAATATGATCAAGTATAGGATCATCAAAGAATCATCAAATCGAGAGTGTTCAGCCTTTTCTCGGGTAGATAAAAATTTAATGAGATTTGGAAAAGAGGCTTCATTTAATTTAAATAATAAATAACATAATTAAAATAAATAACATAATTAAAGTTTATCTTTTGATAATAGATTATAGATAAAAAACACACTAAAATTATAAGATAAAAAGCATTATAGAAGAATCGGCGCTTTATTTTTAGTTTAGAAAATTAAAATATAATCATAAAAGTCCTTCTTATTTTTTTAGTTCTATTGTTGATGTGTCGAGTTTTAGATAAAAGAAATTTACGATTTGCATATTATTATTTATATATAATATAGAAAGAAAATAAAGACTCCTTACATTAACATTATATGTAATGTAGTAATTTTTCAATAGGGAGAGATGGTGAGTGGACTAAAGCGTTGGATTGCTAATCCGTTGTACGAGTTATTAAATGCAGGGTTCGAATCCCTCTCTTACCGTTTTTATTTATGACTTTATTTATATTTAATATTTATTTAAGTTTTAAAAATTTTTAAAATAAAAGGGACGAAATAGATAAAATCTTATTATTTTATTCTTCACGGCGTGATTCTGTCCCGAATCATTAGGTAAGAATCTAAAGATAAATAGAGAAACAAAAATATCACTACGGTATAAACAAAGAGTTTAGAATAAACATTACATAATCTCTAAGATGATTTAAAAAAATAGATCTTATATTTTTATACTACATATCATAATTTTAGGACATCAAGAAATTAGGTTTTTCTAAAACTAAAAATACATTGTTACAAATTAATTTATTTTTCATTAATAAAAATTTTTGTTTATTTTATATCCATATACAAACCAAATCGATATTGTGGTAGACCCAAAATATACTAAATATAATAGGTTTAGGTTCTTTCACCGTAAAAGGATCAAAGTGGGGGGGATCAACCAGATTTATGATGACTATACAAGAATTTCAATATGTGAATCAAGGGTTTATACTCTCAAACTTTTCTTATTTTATCAATTGTTAAAATTTTATCGAAGAAATAATTTATTTTCTAGGATATTATTAAACTAAGGATATCACCGAAAACTTATAGTAGCTTGCCAAACAAAAGCTAAGAAAAAAATCACAGTATGGTGGCATAAAATCTATGATTGTATTTTTAAAAATAATAGGCTTCTGGCAATTTGTCGAAGAAAAACTACTCAAATAAAAGACAGAATTAATACAGATCAAATTAATAGTATTAAGCATAACAAACATTTTGTTCTTGGAGATAATTAAATTTTAATTAAATTTTTGATAGAATCTAAGTAAAAAAGAATAAATAAAGTTGAATTTTATAATCTATATGTATATGTATCAAAATCAATTATAGTACAAATCTATATAGATTTGGATTAGAATTGACAAAGAACTAATAGCAATATTATTGTTTCTTGGCGTAAATTATAAATGAATATGGGCGTGGCCGAGTGGTAAGGCACCGAGTTTTGGTCTCACTAGTCGAAGGTTCGAATCCTTTTCGCCCCAAAGACATCTACTTTTATATTCCTTATATTTCCATAAAAATATAGGGTAACTCCTATCATTCCCTATATTTTTAATTCTAAATTTGTGTACGTTATAATCTCATTAACAACTTATCAAGTTTTCTATAATTTCTATATCATATAGAAATATGTGCTATAACGATGTTTTTTCTTTGAATCTCATTTTATTTTTATTTAGGTATTTTGTGTTTGGCTATAATTAAAAATTTGGAATCTATGTAATGATTGAGGCAGGGAATATTTATTCTATCCTTTTTATTTTATTTACTTTATAATTTTTGAAATATTATCCAACCCTATAAGTTAAATAAAATACATATCAATTATCTAATCAAGGAAATGTTTAACTTATATGATATGTATCGTTTTATTTCAATGACAATAAATAATTAATAAATTTTTTGGTTTTTGTGAAAAATATCTATAATCCTTTCAGTATATCTGATAGATATGAAAAAATTTATTTATTCTTTTTATTTCGTAATTTAGATGAAAAGAATAAAGATTCACATTTTAATTTTTGTATACATTGCATGAAAGAATTTATTTCTTTCTTATTTTCCTTTTTTGATCTAATGAATCGTTCTAAGCGGAATCTTTTAAAAAGTAGGAAATTATTTAATCTAGTCTACATATATATATATATAAAAAAAATAAAATATATATATTTATTTATATATATGATTGATTATGATTTATGTATGTTAAATATATTCCCTTGCTAAGACTTTTTACGAAAAAAATCGTTACATACATCATAATAATGTATAAGAAAAAGCCTAAAGAAAAGGCCTATATTATGATGTCTAGGGGCAGTTGAACTAATGACTATTCATGATTCTATGATTGAATTGAATCAATTCTATACCCGTTCCAAATTAGAGAAATGCTATGGTAAAACTTCGTTTGAAACGATGTGGTAGAAAGCAACGCGCGACTTGAAGGACACGATCTGTTGTGGATTAAAAATCCACCATTTTTTCAATTTATCGAAAAATGAGGGTGCTCTTGGCTCGACATTGTTTGATGCATTACATCTTAACCTTCCATTTTTGTTGGGTTATAAATAGTCTACGATGAAGCTCAAGTAGAAAGGATTAATTTATTTCTTGAGAAGAGGATCTAGGGTTAATGCCAATCAATTGAAACAACTTCGTAAATATATCTTCTATGATATAGAAATAGAAAAGATCTAAGTTGAACAAGTTTCCAATTCAAAAGAAAACTTGTTGTAATTGATCAAACCTTTTCGACTCAAACAAAGTGTATAGCGAGAATTAACTATCTATAGGATTCTTTGCTAGAAAGAAATCAACGGTTTGTTCTTTGCCATTTTTAAAGAATTAAGAAGCAATCAAGTAATGTCTAAACCCAATGATTAAAAATTAAGGATGATAAAGGATCTAATAACAAGTAAACACCATTTTAATTGTCTCGATAGTCTCATTAGCTGGATCAGATTAAAGAATCCAAGTAGAGTTTTAAATGAGACAAAGATAAGGGAGTAAAGACTACTCAGTAAATAAAAGTGATTAAAAATTTTATGTTGAACTGTTTGAAGAATTATCCAACTTGAGTTATGAGTACGAATGGTTTATTTTTCATTTTCAGGAATAAATCAAAGGTTGAAATTTTTGTCATTTAATTTATTTTTTATAATTTCATACATAGACAAAATTTCTAATCAAAGAATTCTTCTTGAGCCGTATGAGGAGAAAACTTCCTATACGGTTCTAGGGGGGGTATTATTTATCTATCCCAATGAGCCATCTATCGAATCATTGCAATTGATGTTCGATCTCGAAGAGAAGGAAAAGATCTTAGAAGAGTAAGTTTTTATGATCCAATGAAAAATCAAACTTATTTAAATATTCCTGTTATTCTATATTTTCTTGAAAAAGGTGCTCAACCCACAGGGACTGTTCAGAATCTTTTAAAGAAAACAGAAGTTTTTAAGAAACTTCCGTTTAATCAAATGAAATTTAACTAAAAAAATTTTAATATAATTTTATTATTAAATTTAAATTCAAAGAATAAAAAAATATTTCAATACAATTTTTCTACTGTATTCTTTTCGTAACATTTATATTGACAACGGTGTATTAAATCAATATAATTCATTATACTAAGTGAACCAAGTCTATTTAGTTATGTTCCGTAGGTTTTTTACTTTATTCAAATTAAAAAGATCCTTTTTTGATACAAGAGGTTTTTTTATTAAAAGGGGTAAATAACACAAGAGATACTTTATTAATTTACAAAATCATGTATATTTTTTTTTCTTTTATATGAGAATTTCTTGTATTTTCCTCTAATCATTTTTAGTTGATATTTCAAATTTTTTATAAAACCTATTTTTGTAGATTTATTAGCTTAGCATTTTATTTGATTAGCTCATCGAATCTTCTTTCTCTTTGTTTAAATTTAATTTATTTTGATCGTTAGTTTTTATTTGAAATTTTTTTTAATCTCTATTTTATTCGGGTTGCTAACTCAACGGTAGAGTACTCGGATTTTAAGTGCGACTATAATCTTTTACACATTTTGATGAAGTGAAGAATTCGTCCATACCATTAGTTTGGAAGACCACGACTGATCCATAAAAGGGAATAAATGGAAAAAATAGCATGTCGTATCAATGGAGAGTTTTGAGGATATTTGATTCCTCTAGGATTGGTATAAAATCTTGTTTAAATTCTTGCAACGGAACAAAATAAATTTTGGTCCAATTAACGTCGGCTTATCTGTCAGTCGCATCGGGTCTGCCGCTCAGTTGAAAGCTATGAAACAAGTATGCGGTAGTTCAAAACTGGAATTGGCACAATTACGTTTATTAGAAGTGGACAATCGAGTGGTTGTACCAGCCAAAAGTCATCTACGTATCGCCCCTCCGACTTTTCTTATTAGTTGTAGGCGTCTCATCGTTATCCGTCTCAATTGCATCGACCCTTATCAATCCAGTTTTTCTTCTTTATACCTGAGTGATTCTCCTTCAATTCCGATACTTTTTATGAATGTCAACTAAGTATCGTAAGTAATTTGCTCCCGGTTGTTCAATCATTTGATAACCAAAGTCATTTTTTGATAAATGATCACTATGAGTCAGACTCAATAGAATTTGATCAATCCTTTTTTCTGTCGTTAAGGTGGATATCTGAACCAAGAATTCTCCTTCTGTCTTATCAATCCACTTACCTTGCACGGCCCAGGATTCTACTTTATTAGAGGTTAATCGAGTGTTGTCATTCCGTTCGTTTCTCCGACGCGTGACAAGTAGAGACGTGGTTTTTCGGCGTTGGATCATCCAAGGGCTTGGAGCATTTTGGATCGTTTGGGGAATAGCTCAAGAGAAGGAAATCCATATAATCAACGGACGACAAGGGTATGATTTCGAATCTTCCTTTGTTTATTTCATATTCGTATATGCGTAGCTCGATCGATCCTCGTAGGGATTCGGATCGAATTAATTTTGTTTTTACCGCTTCCGCTGGGCCTTCGTTTTAGGCACCGAATCCCAACAGGTGGTTTGTCCGATAAGAGGCAGACATGTTGTTGATGTATCAGCAGTATCATCGATAATATTGCAGGAGCCCATTCCTCAACCCGAGTACTACCAAGAGGCAGAAGCTCCAATACTTAATCTCGTAGTTGACTTGAGCGGATACGACATGCAAATTGAACTTGTTGATAGAGATGCCAATCCAATTTAAATACTTGATGATAATGAAGAAGAATATGAAGCTTCAAGCGAAGAAGATGATGTAGAATGATATGTTTCCTTTACTATAACTTGTCAGACGTTAACGATGTGTAATACTTTTCTATTATAATTATTTTCAATATATTGATCGACAATGCTCTTTTTTGCATAATTTAATGGCAAACTTTATCTTACTTAGGATATTTAATTAGTTCAAATAACAAATAAAGGAAAATATTTTACTTAGTAAGTACATATGCAGGGGTTCTCGAGGACCGTGTCACACGATCAGCCACCATTTCAGCCACCTACTACTGATCCCCCATCAGGTGGTCCATTGGTTCATCACATTTCTATTCCAGAGGAGCCGATGGAGTTTGAGTACGACGAGGATCAGGAGGTTTTAGCACAGCCACCAGGTAGAGGTTCGACTGAGATATCCAAGGCCAAAGAGAAGTATGAAGATCGAAAACTAATCAGTCCTTTGCCAAAAATAGTTGGCTTTAGTTCAAAGAAGGCCGAGACCGATATAGTCGGATTACTTAATAGGTACTACTCCGGTGAAGAGCATTGGGGCCAGGTCTCTCGACGGACGAGGGACGAGTTGTGGCGGGAATTTGGGGTATATTATTACAGTTGCATTCATTTTACTCAAACTGTTATGTTCTATTGCTGTGCCAAAAATATTTGATTGTTTTTCGATTTTCGGCGATTGTTATTATATTTGTCGGATGCATTATAGATGGGAGAAATCGGATGAGGAGAGAATTGGGTGGTATTGGGATGATATAGCCACGGACGGTTTATTGATATGCTTACGCACGCTAAAAATAAAGCATATCAAAACCAAATCGGTCAGCGGGAGAAGTGGTTGAAGGAAAAAGAGTTTAGGATCTTGTGGAAGCGTTGGGAGACCGAAGAGAAGAAGAATGAGGCGTTTCAAAAATCTAAAAATAGGGGCACTGTTTACGATGAGAGTACCGGTGTGATTACGCAAAAGGCACCGGGTACATATACTGGAGGCAGTATGAGCATGTACGATCATGCTCATTCCATGGTACTTATAAATTTTTTCAACGTTTTATTATATAATATATGTTGTTTTCAATTATGTGTCATCGTAAATATTATTAATATTTTATGTTAACGCATAGGCGAGTGATGCTGCGTCGCAGATGTACCAAAGACCGGCATGTGATGTAATATCCGCATTTTTCTTTCCCTTGTAATGGTATTTCTGGTGTAATTCTCGATTGTAGTGACCCTCATGTATCCTTCAGTGTAACTTTTCCGTTATCTTTTGATCTGATTCTCGTAATTGTTGTGCGGAACCGCCGTTTCGGGGTTGACGTGGATCCATTCTATGCTATGATGCGTTTTGAGGTGTTCCGTTTGACGTTTCGTTCATATTCCAGTAATTTGGGTCGTTTATATCCTGTATCTAGCGCACGCTAAATTTCCTGTGTAGCGCACGCTAGAAATCCATTCGTAGCGCACGCTAACGATTTAGCCCTGGGAGTGGCAGTTCAGCTCCCAGCCCTCTGGGCTATCGGAGTAGCGCACGCTATATCGTCTAGCGCACGCTAATGTCGGGAGACTAGCGCACGTTAAATTGTTCAGTAGCGCGCGCTAGTGTGACTGTCCAGTACTGGGCAGTTTACTACTGAACTCAATCAGATGCTAGTTAGCGCACGCTACGCTGGTATAGGTAGCGCACGCTAACGGGTCAGGTGAGGTTTGGGCAGTTGGCTACTGGACTCGGCTGATGTTCAGGTAGCGCACGCTATTGGTCGATAGCGCGCGCTACCGAGAGGCTATTAGCGCACGCTACGCATGTATGGTAGCGCACGCTAACGGCCAAAAACCTGGCTTCTGGACTGGGACGCTAACAGGAGGGTTTGTAACCCTATCCCGTTAGCGCACGCTAACCTTGAGGTCTTAGCGTGCGCTAACACTCCCTGGCTATATAAACCAGGGAGTTGACCGAGATAATCACAAAATCTCATTTCTTCCTCTTTCCGCGGCCGACGACTCCAGAGACGATTTGAGGCGATTTTCTTCCTCCAATCACTTCAGAGATTCTTGTGCTTGAGTTCTTGGTGTAAGACTAACATCACCCACTTGTGTTTCTCATCCTAAATCCAAGGTAATCTCTTAGAACCCTACTTTTGGATAATTTGGGGGTTTTGGGATTTTCTTCCGATCCGTTCCGTTTCGTTGATGGATTCATGATGAATATGATTAATCTTGTTGGTATTCTTAGTTTCCCTACGGATTCATGGTATATTTCGTGATTTTTACGGAATCGAGAGGTTCGGTTGTGGTCCGCCCTCGTTGTTGTTTATATACGAATATACATGAATCGTAGGC
Organism: Orobanche coerulescens; assembly: GCA_033398695.1. Classification (NCBI taxonomy): domain Eukaryota; kingdom Viridiplantae; phylum Streptophyta; class Magnoliopsida; order Lamiales; family Orobanchaceae; genus Orobanche; species Orobanche coerulescens. Next base: position 164,289,935 of record CM065804.1, read on the forward strand.
GGGTTTCCGGGAGTATTTCCATTTCCATAATCGTTTAGAAGTGGTTGTGATTGTGCTATTCAAATCGTTAGGTTCATTTCCGCCGGTTCCTTGCGGTCATGTTCAACTCTTCCGTTCCGTTCGTGTCATCGTCTAATTAATCGAGGCAAGTATCCTTATGAACTTACAATCTTGGCATAGTAGTTTTGTATGAGAAATTGTGTGTGTGTATGCTCACTACGGGTTAGACTCGACGGGGTCTCGGTAGGGGTCCACGGAGGTGTGGATCGACGAGCTTTGCTTTTAACCACTACGGGTTAGATCCGACGGGGTCTCGGTAGGGGTCCACGGAGGTGTGGATCGACGGTTAATTGTGGTGAATTTTACAAATGTGATTTGATATTGGCATTTCCGGAAATGAGTCTTTCAAACGGTTTTCTTTATTGCATGCATTACTATATGTGTAAGATGTAAGTTGTTCATCTGGTTACTTGTACTAGCGTAATTGCTAACCCCTATGGGGACCCGTTTTGGGGAAATTCGTTTTATGAATTTCAGGTCAGGTTCATCGAGACGAGCGGGCGGACGATATGCGGATGATGGCCGAGCGTGATGATTGTGCCTAAGTGACGTCTTAATGTCTTTTTGTCTTTTCATCTTTTGTGGCTTTTGAACTAATGGTTGTACTCGAGTACTTAAGGGTTCTTGTCCGTCCGGATTGTATTGTTGCCTATATGATTGTGTGATTGATGATGTTATGTTTGACCGGTAAACCGGGTGGATTATTCTGTTTTGCGTCTTTATGACATGGTGTTGGTTTGTCGTTCATGTGAGTCGATGAGTATGATGCTGTTCAGCCTGGTGGGTCCCATATAGGGATTCACGGCGCTGTAATATACCTCGAATATCTTGAGGGTGTTACAGAAAATGGTATCAGAGCTCTAGGTTTATGGATACCTAGGCTTGTTGGTTTATTGGGTCTTGTGGTGTTTTGTTTTGCACATCATCGTCACGCTGCCATGATTCCGGTACTACCAGTGTCCGTAAGTTTTCCTTCCTCTGTTCATTATTTCCTTGTATCGTACCTTTGATTCTCGACTTGTAATTGTTCTTCTCTCGTACTTACCCTCGTATGGCTTTTGCTACTTGTTTAACTCCAGCATGGATGCTGGAAGAGGTCGTGGTCGCGGTCGTGGTCGTGGACGCGGCCGGGACGTGGGGGCGGCCGGTGGGGCGGCCACGTCACGATCTTGAGGCCGGCATTACCGGCGACCGTCATAGCCATGCTTCTTCTCGAGCGTGCGATCTTGGTATTGCGGCCGTTATGCAACAGATGGTGAACCAAATGGCGGCAATAGCTCGGGCGGTTCGAACCGGAGCGAGCCCATTCTAATCGGGCGGAGCGGACGATGGCTCCAAGATGTTATCAAGATGCATCCTCCTCGGTTTCGGGAGCTTGGACCCGATTGGCAGGAAAAGGGTGGATCAAGGAGATGTCTAAGGTCTTCGTTGCCACTAAGCGTCCCGAGGAACGTAGAGTCCCTATTGCCCAATACTTTCTCACGAGGGGCGCTACGGGTGGTGGGAGGCCGTTGGGCCCAAAGACCATCTTGCTACGTGGTGAGTTTCAAGAGTTGATGGAGATGAATATTGCCGTGGCGATCGGATGAGCTCGGGTACATGCTTTTATGATGCACAACCACGGGATATCCCCGTAGCTCAAGCTATTGCTGATTTTAACAAAGAGTTGGGTTATGTGAAGACCCAAGTTGTCGAGGAGAGTGACAAGATTTTCGATTTCTCCAGACGGGATGAAGTTGCCGATTCGGGACTATATGTCGGGGCTCGTATGCACTACATTGAAGGATTATCAGAGTAGGGCCCTTGCTTATGATATGTCTGTGACGGCGAGTGAGGCGGCCCGCGAGAGTAAGAAGCAGAAGTCCGTTGGGAACTTTTCGGGCCACAAGAGTGGGGGTCAGCAGAGATCCCAATCTGCTAACTTCCCCGCCGGCGGTGGTCCAGCTCGTTCCGCTGGGGGTCCTCGTGGAACTACCAGTGCTCCTTTCCGTGATGTGAAGTGTTTCAATTGTGGTCGTACGGGCCACATCAGTCGTACTTGTTTGAGCCCTTTAGACGTGTGTCAGTGTGGCAGGGCCACAAGGCTACTGTCTTTGAGAGGGAGAAAATTCTTGGTGCCGGGCTTCCATTCCAGCGCCTAGGGAACCAAGTGTGAATCGGGATCGTTTGCTCCTCGGTCTCCGCCGAGTGCTAGTCGGGGAGAGGTCGGGTCAGCCCTCTAAGGGGAGCTTCCGGTGTCGGCTCCGCCCATCCGCGTGTCTATGAGATGCGGAGAGCCGATGATCCAGCGGCTACCGTGGCGGCAGTACCGTTTATATTCTTTCTCATCTGTCGGTGTGCTTTTCGATTAGGTGCTACGCACTCGTTCATATCTGGATTGTGTGCGTCGTTTGAGTCTCGACCGTTTGACGCCTTGTGAGCCCTTCATCGTTAAGCTTCCTAGCGGCGATAGGATCGTTGGTGATCGGGAGGTTCGAGGCGCTCTGTACTTATTTGTGAGAGGACTTGGCCCTCTAATCTTATTGTTGTGAGTATCGAGGGTGAGGATTTAATTCTTGGTGATGATTGGCTCGAGCGGCATGGTGCGATCATGAACTACCGCACGAGAATCATCACTATGTTAGCCGAGGACGGCAGAGCACTCTTTCGCGGGCGAAAGAGAGGAAACCAGTCGTTATTAATGCCTTGAAGGCGATGAGTCTCTGCGAAAGGGGTGTCTTGGTTATTGGTGCTATGCCTTGAAGGCGGAGGATGGTGGAGTCGAGCTTTCGTCGATTCCGATCGTTAATGAGTTTCTGATGTATTTCTGACGAGTTCTGGATTGCCACCGGATCGTGAGGTTGAGTTTGCCATAGAGTTAGAGCCGGGCGCGGCTCTATTTCAAGGCGCCCTATCGCATGGCACCTTGAGAGATGTCCGAGTTGAAGAAGCGATTGAGTGAGCTTCTTGAGTCGGGGTATGTTCGACCGAGCGCCTCGCCTTGGGGCGCACCGGTCTGTTTGTGCGGAAGAAGGATGGTTCGCTACGTTTGTGTATCGACTATCGCGAACTAAACAAGGTGACCATCAAGAACAAGTATCCTTTGCCGAGAATTGATGACTTGTTCGATCGATTTGCGGGAGGCTGCGGTATTCTCGAAAATTGATTTGAAATCGGGGTACTATCGGCTCAGGGTGAGAGAGTCCGATGTGCCGAAACCTTTGGACGAGGTACGGACATTATGAGTTCGTAGTCATGCCTTCGGGTTAACTAATGCGCGGCGGTGTTCATGCGATTGATGAACAAAGTTTTTATCGAGTATTTGGATAAGTGCGTGTCGTCTTTATTGACGATATTCTTATTTATTCGAGGAATGAGGAAGAGCATGCCCATCATTTGCGGATAGTATTAGACATTTTAAGGACCGAGCAACTCTATGCAAAGTTCTCGAAATGTGAGTTAGTGAAGGAAGTGATGTTTTTAGGTCACGTGATTTGGTAGGGGTTCGTGTGGATCCGCAAAGATTGAGGCCGTATTGGATTGGGCACCGCCAAGAATGTGAAGGAGCTCGTAGCTTCTTGGGTTTAGTCGGCTACTACCGTAGGTTCGTCGAGGTTTCTCGAACGGCTCGACCACTTACACAGTTGCTCCGAAATCGAGAAGTTAAATGCGGAATGACGAGAGGCGATCGAGTTTTGAGGAACCGAAGAAGCATTTGACTTCAGCCGATTTTGGCATTGCCATGTGGCAACGAGGGTTTTGCCATTTATAGCGATGCTTGTCGTGGTCTTGGGTGTGTATTAATGCGGACGGTAAGACCATTGCCTTTGCGTCGAGGCAGTTGAGGCCGTATGAGCTTAACTACCCTACTCATGATTTGGAGTTAGCGGCGATCGTTTTGCGCTCAAGATTTGGCGTCACTATCTTTTCGGCTCTGCATGCCAGATTTTTACCGATCATAAAAGTCTGAAATACATATTTACTCAGCGAGAGTTAAATATGAGGCAGAGGAGGTGGTTAGAGTTGATTAAGGATTATAACCTCGAAATCCTTTATCATCCGGGCAAGGCGAACGTCGTAGCCGACGCCTTGAGTCGGAAACCAGTTGCGTTGCGAACGCTTGAGATCCTTACGTCTCAGTCTGAGCTTCGGAGGGCTTTGATCGAGTTAGATGTTGAGGTCTTGTTGCCGGGAGCCGTCGGGCAACTTTGTGCTTTAGAGATTTCGTCGTCTTTGATCGATGAAATTAAGCTGAAGCAGTTAGAGGATCCGATGATCACTCAAATCCGAGAGAACGTTCTTAAAGGGAAGTCTCCTGGATTTGTGATTCACGAGGATGGTGTTTTGAGATTCTAGAGTCGGCTTTGTGTGCCGAACGACTTAGAGTTGAGGCAGAGTATTTTACGGGAGGCCCATGCTACACCTTATTCCGTTCATCCTGGTACGAGTAAGATGTACAAGGACCTGAGGAGAAATTTCTGGTGGAATGACATGAAGGATGAGGTCGCACGGTTTGTAGCGAGATGTTTGACTTGTCGGCGAGTCAAAATCGAGCATCGAGAGACCACTGGTTATTGCGATCACTTCCCATTCGAATGGAAATGGGAGGATATATCGATGGATTTCGTTACGAGTTTGCCGAGATCGAGGTCGGGCATGAATATGGTATGGGTGATTGTTGATCGTCGACCAAGTCGGCACATTTTACGGGCATCAAGGACACTTGGGGCCGGAGAAGTTAGCTCGTGTGTTTATCGCGCAGATTGTGAGACTTCACGGTACTCAAGTCTATTGTTTCGGATCGTGACGGCCGCTTTGTATCGCACTTCGCGGCGGTGCATAAGGCGTTGGGTACCGTTTACACTTGAGTACCTCTTTTCATCCCGATCGGATGGACAATCGAACGCACTATCCAGACGTTCGAGGACTTGTTACGTGCTGTGCTCTCGATTGGAGTAGTGGCGGGAGGAACATTTGCCCGTGATCGAATTCACGTACAACAACGGTTGGCACGCGTCGGTCGGATGGCACCGTATGAGGCACTTTACGGGCGGCGATGTCGATCACCGATTTGTTGGAATGAGGCGTCCGATTTGGTCGGGGACCGAGCCGGATGTCGTTTTAGAGACGAGGCGGAAGATAGAGTTAATTCGGGAACGGATGTTGGCGCCCAGTCGGCCAGTCGTATCCGACATCCGTCGTCGACCTTTGGAATTCGAGGTGGGAGACCATGTTTTGCTAAAGGTGTCGCCGACGAAGGGAGTTTTTCGTTTCGGGAAGAAAGGAAGTTGAGTCGAGATTTATCGGCCCCTTCGAGATCCTCGAGCGAGTAGGTGGATTGGCATACCGTTTGGCGTTACCTCCGACCTTGAGTCATGTTCATAGCGTTTTCCATGTTTCCCGATTGAGGAAATATGTCCGGATCCTAGTCACATCATCGATTATGGAGAGATTGATGTCGCCGAAGATGTTACTTTCAAGAGCGCCCTTTGAAGATTTTGGAGCATCGTGAGAAACTATTGAGGCATAAGACCATACCTTTGTTCAAAGTGCAGTGATCTAGACACGGTGTAGAGGATGCAACTTGGTAAACCTAGGATAGCATGCGTGCTAGGTACCCGAGTTGTTTGTTTCTTAAGTTTCGGGACGAAACTTATTTTTAGAGGGGTAGAATGTAATATCCGCATTTTTCTTTCCCTTGTAATGGTATTTCTGGTGTAATTCTCGATTGTAGTGACCCTCATGTATCCTTCAGTGTAACTTTTCCGTTATCTTTTGATCTGATTCTCGTAATTGTTGTGCGGAACCGCCGTTTCGGGGTTGCCGTGGATCCATTCTATGCTATGATGCGTTTTGAGGTGTTCCGTTTGACGTTTCGTTCATATTCCGGTAATTTGGGTCGTTTATATCCTGTATCTAGCGCACGCTAAATTTCCTGTGTAGCGCACGCTAGAAATCCATTCGTAGCACACGCTAACGATTTAGCCCTGGGAGTGGCAGTTCAGCTCCCAGCCCTCTGGGCTATCGGAGTAGCGCACGCTATATCGTCTAGCGCACGCTAATGTCGGGAGACTAGCGCACGTTAAATTGTTCAGTAGCGCGCGCTAGTGTGACTGTCGATCTTGGCGGTTTACTCGAACTCAATCGGATGCTAGTTAGCGCACGCTCTGGGTATAGGTAGCGCACGCTAACGGGTCGAGTGAGGTTTGGGCGGTTAGCTCTGGACTCGGGCGATGTTCGAGTAGCGCACGCTATTGGTCGATAGCGCGCTACCGAGAGGCTATTAGCGCACGCTACGCATGTATGGTAGCGCACGCTAACGGCCAAAACAGCTTCGGGTGGGACGCTAACGGGAGGGTTTGTAACCTATCCGTTAGCGCACGCTAACCTTGAGGTATTAGCGTGCGCTAACACTCCCGGCTATATAAACCAGGGAGTTGGCCGAGATAATCACAAAATCTCATTTCTTCCTCTTTCCATGGCCGACGACTCGAGAGACGATTTGAGGCGATTTTCTTCCTCCAATCACTTGAGATTCTTGTGCTTGAGTTCTTGGTGTAAGACTAACATCATCCACTTGTGTTTCTCATCCTAAATCCAAGGTAATCTCTTAGAACCCTACTTTTGGATAATTTGGGGGTTTTGGGATTTTCTTCCGATCCGTTCCGTTTCGTTGATGGATTCATGATGAATATGATTAATCTTGTTGGTATTCTTAGTTTCCCTACGGATTCATGGTATATTTCGTGATTTTTACGGAATCGAGAGGTTCGGTTGTGGTCCGCCCTCGTTGTTGTTTATATACGAATATACATGAATCGTAGGCGGGTTTCCGGGAGTATTTCCATTTCCATAATCGTTTAGAAGTGGTTGTGATTGTGCTATTCAAATCGTTAGGTTCATTTCCGCCGGTTCCTTGCGGTCGTGTTCAACTCTTCCGTTCCGTTCGTGTCATCGTCTAATTAATCGAGGCAAGTATCCTTATGAACTTACAATCTTGGCATAGTAGTTTTGTATGAGAAATTGTGTGGTTGTGATTGTGCTATTCAAATCGTTAGGTTCATTTCCGCCGGTTCCTTGCGGTCGTGTTCAACTCTTCCGTTCCGTTCGTGTCATCGTCTAATTAATCGAGGCAAGTATCCTTATGAACTTACAATCTTGGCATAGTAGTTTTGTATGAGAAATTGTGTGTGTGTGTATGCTCACTACGGGTTAGACTCGACGGGGTCTCGGTAGGGGTCCACGGAGGTGTGGATCGATGAGCTTTGCTTTTAACCACTACGGGTTAGATCCGACGGGGTGTCGGTAGGGGTCCACGGAGGTGTGGATCGACGGTTAATTGTGGTGAATTTTACAAATGTGATTTGATATTGGCATTTCCGGAAATGAGTCTTTCAAACGGTTTTCTTTATTGCATGCATTACTATATGTGTAAGATGTAAGTTGTTCATCTGGTTACTTGTACTAGCGTAATTGCTAACCCCTCTGGGGACCCGTTTTGGGGAAATTCGTTTTATGAATTTCAGAGTCGGAGTTCATCGAGGCAATGGGCTGGACCAGTATGCGGATGATGGCCGAGCGTGATGATTGTGCCTAAGTGACGTCTTAATGTCTTTTTGTCTTTTCATCTTTTGTGGCTTTTGAACTAATGGTTGTACTCGAGTACTTAAGGGTTCTTGTCCGTCCGGATTGTATTGTTGCCTATATGATTGTGTGATTGATGATGTTATGTTTGACCGGTAAACCGGGTGGATTATTCTGTTTTGCGTCTTTATGACATGGTGTTGGTTTGTCGTTCATGTGAGTCGATGAGTATGATGCTGTTCAGCCTGGTGGGTCCCATATAGGGATTCACGGCGCTGTAATATACCTCGAATATCTTGAGGGTGTTACATGTGAGAGGGAGAGACCGGTAGAGGACCCAGTGTTTAATCCTTTGGCCTTCATGAAGACTCACATCACCAATGTGAAAGAAATGGAAAAACATCAAAAGAAAAAAAAGAAAATTGGTGAGGGCAGCAGCGAGGCTCAACCGGAGGAGGGAGAAGCGAAGTCGGGAGAAGTTGAGTCGGGAGTATTTACTCGTAAATGGATAGATGCCCGGAGTGCAGAACAATACGTAAGTTTAGCTTTATATTTGTTCACTTGTATTTCGATTACGTCCCTAGTTTGTAAACTGTGTATCTTGTTCACTTTTTTTGTAAATATTACTTGGAACAGGACCGATACTATAAGCTCGTTGAGGCATTGCATTTCCCAAACCCCCCTCAGGAAGATGAATTTTTTCCGAACTTGTGGGCTCAGGCGGGTGGCGGAGTTAGACAGGGTGGAAGGGTGAGGGGAATTTCAAAGGGGATCATCATAAATGAAGTCATCGACCAACCCACAAGTCGTCGTCTTGTTGATTCACGAGCATCATTACGACCTGTCGAGGTCGATCGGTCTTTGGAGGCTACCATCGAGGCGCTACAAAAAGATAACGAGGAGATGAAGAAGGACAGAGAGGAGATGAAGAAGTCGAGAGAGAAGATGGAGTCGAAATTTTCAAAGATGAGTAAACTCATGTTGAGATTACTCAAAGGAAAGAAGAAGGTAGATTCCTCATCATCTCGGGCGAACGTTGAGGATGATGACTCCGACGACTTTGATGAGGATGAGTTGATGCGATCATTATCTGACGAGTAGCATGTTAGGTTTATGTCTTGATGATCATATTTGTTATATTTTGCGTATATTTTGATTTCGATATGTATAAAATGTTATTGTTGCATGGTGTTAATATATTGCTTTGTTGGTTTAGTTACAATGTTGTTTGTTGTTGTGTTGATTTGGTTCGGTTGATGGTGTGTTGTGTTTATTATTCATATGTTTTTTTTTGTGATGTATTGATTATGATGGTGTATTGATGGTTACAATGTTGTTTGTTGTTGTATTGATGGTGTATTGTTTATGATAATTTAGTTACAATGTTGTTTATTGTATATTACAATGTTGTTTATGATGGTGTATTGAAACATTGCAGTTATTTTGCTGTTTTCTTTACTGTCTTTGGTGTACTGTCTTTGCTGTTTTGTTTACTGTCTTGGTGGTTGCTGTTGCTGTCAAAAAAAAAAAAAAAGGGAACAGGGTATTAGCGTCACATATGTGACGCTGATATACAGTTAAGGCGTCACATATGTGACGCCATTGTTAATAAATAAATAAAAAAACCTTAAAGGCGTCACATATGTGACGCCAATGAATATTAAAAGAAAAGGGAACCGAAAAACATAGCTCAGTGGCTGGCGCGGGATTCGAACCCGCGCCAATGTCATTCATGGTGTGGCATGTTGCCAGCTATGTTTTCATTCTTTGTTGAAAGAACATAAATATAATATGTACTGACTAAGTAAAATATTTTCCTTTATTTATTATTTGAATTAATTAAAAATCTTAAATAAGAAAAAGTTTGCCATTAATTTATCCAATATATTTCATTTAATTAATTATACTATATTATTAAATATAAATTTAACAGTATTATTTATTATATTTCCGTAGATTAATAATGAATGTTATTTATCCTTGTACTATATTTCATACTTATATTTAATCAATTTCCAAAATATTTAAGCATAAATAAATATAATGTAATTTAAGTTCTTAATATTAAGAAATTTCTTACACTATAATTATTAAATATAATTTAAAATTTATTATTTATAGTATTTAATATTTAAACTAATACAAATTTGTACATTTAAAAAGGATTTATGGAAAAATATTTTTTTAAAAAAAAAATCGACTATCACAAATTGGCGTCAGATATGTGACGCTAAAACGTTATTCTTTGGCGTCACATATGTGACACCGTTTAAAAAAAAAATTTTAATAAAAAAAAAATGATCTTCACATATTGGTGTCACATGTGTGACGCTAAAGAATAAAGCATTAGCGTCACATATGTGACGCTAATATGTAAAATAAAATAAAAAAAAAACTTTGGAGAAAGGCGTCACATATGTGACACCTTTGTTTAAAAGAAGCTGATTTTTTAACCTAATTTTAAGGCGTCACATATGTGACGCTTTTGTTTATTTTTTTTATCGCTTTTGTTTCTTTAGCTTCATTTTTTCGGGTGAAGCTAATGTGGTGAAGCTAAATCCACCCATTTAGTAGTGGAGAGAGAGAGAGAGTTGGGATATTCAGAAAAAACAGGTTGTTCTAGCTCGATATCGTCAATGACCTCTGGCTATTGCATATGAACGAGTTTATGTTCGAAGTATTATTCCCTTCCAATATTTTTCCATTAGAACTTCCTCATTCCCTATATTGAATATAATGATGAGTAATATAATTTCTCCCTGGCCTTTCACAACTAAAAAAAAAAGAAAGTGAAAAAGACAACATAGTAGTTCCCGTCGGATCAAGCTAAAACCCCAATGCTCCTCTCCGCCGCCAGAATCTGCACTTTCGGTCCCTGCTACTCCGTCCCCGTAACTAGAAACGTTCTCGTCAATCTGAAGGCGTCCATATCATGGAGAGAAACTCCGGAAACTTTTATTTTTTTTTCGAACGGCAGCCGGCTTAGTGGTTAGTGTTAGTGCGAGGTTAGACTCTGAACCCCAGGGGCAGCGCAGACTCGAATGCCCGCACCTCCACCAGAGCCACACTCCTTGAGGGAATAATACCCTCCACCATTTTAGGGAAACCCGCCACAGCCCAGACTCGAACCCGAGACCTGTGCTATGGGGTAAAACCCCGGTGCCACTAGACCAGAAGGCCTTGGGCTAACTCCGAAAACTTTTTAATCCCCAGTCAGCAGCATGATGCTACTAATCCTAGCCATCCAACCAAAGTAAACACTTATGCTAACAGAGTCACCAAGAGGCAAAAGATGTGCATATTGACGAAACAAAAACCACAGAAGACAGCAAGCTCCTGGTTTCGTTACCTTATGCATAAATCCCGTTTAAGAAAATCGACTTTACGGATGAACTCCGGGACATGATGATTGATCAATGGAAAGATACCATACTCATTAAGGTTGTGGGAAAACAGTTATTCTATTCAGCTCTGTCCATAAAACTTAACGTCATGTGGAGTCTGGACGGCAAATGCGAATTAGTCAACTTAGGCCATGGATGCTACTGTGAAAGGTTTATCGATGTTCAAAAGAGAGTTAGTTCTCACACAAGGACCATGGCAACTAGCGGGTAGTTTTTTATCCATCAGAAAATGGATCCCAAACTTCCGTGCCGACAATGATAAGATCGATAGTGCCATTACATGGATTCTTGTTATGAATCTGCCAGTGGAAATATTCCGTGAGTCAGTTATACAAATAATTGCATCATGTGTGGGAGACCCCATTAAGATTGATGGGAACACTTCCAACGTTTCTCGTGGGAAGTTTGCTCGCTTTTGTGTTGAAGTTCAAACTGATAAGCCTTTAGAACTTGTCATTTACATTAGTGGAAAGGTCTACCAAATCATGTATGAAAATCTACCATCCCTATGTTATTCATGGGGAAAAGTTAGCCACAACGAAGAAACTTGTGGTAATAATAAAACTCAGGAAACTTCACCCGCGACGCCTGTGGCCGCAGAATCTAACGTGCATCCGCTTGCTAGGGATTCACCAACTACTGGTTGGCTGGTCGACAAAGCAAACAAGAAAGAATATGGCAAACCGGAAAAACCATACAACAATAGGTACCCTAAAACTAAGGTGAATACTCCAGCAACAAGGCCCAAAATAGGGCAGCAGAGACAACAACAAACCTAGGAAGAGGTCCAACCTATTAATCCAGGACCAGGCTCACCAGAGGGTAGAAGAGTTTTGCCCAATAGTATCTTAAGTCGGGGTAAGGGTGTTAGGAATACTTGTTAGATTTTGATGATGTCATCAGTGTACTTGTTTATTCAAATGTATGTTCATTACTTGGAAAAATGTAAGAACCAAATGAGTATCTTCCATAGGCCAAACTGTGTTAAGTTAGATACTTGGCAAAATGTAAAGAAGAACTAAATGAGTATCTTATATAGGTCAGGCTTAGAATCGGCTAAGTACAAAGTACAGTTAAGTACATCAGAAAAGTATCGGTCAGACAAGTATCATCAGAGAGGTCTTGACCGTACTTTACAAAAATCTGAGTCACAATCAAGTTAAAATCAGAGAAGTTCTGGTCAACAAATTTTATCAGAGAAGTTTGACCAGACTGCAGTCAAGTGATCAGGCGGAGCCTAAGTCATCTGAAGTTTGACCATCAGATCAGTCAAGTTCATCAGGTCAGAAGACTTCAGACAAGTCATCAGATCAGAGAAGTCTCGGCAGGACATCAGAGAAGTTGTCATCAGAGTAGTCCGACGACAGAGAAGTTTGACTGCATATCAGACATATTGACTTATAAAGATCAGATAAGTCATCAGCCAAGTAGGCCTGTCCACGTTAGCATTCGTTGAATAGTCAATATTTACGGAAAGTCACATGCGGGCGATAAGGGACATATTAGAGAGATTCCCGGAAGGATATGAATTAAATAAGTCATCCAGACCCACCTCTGAATACTTTAATCATATTAAAATCAAAAGATTTGGTGCCATCACATGGAAGTCTTCACAACGGTCGGAAATGGTGTAAAATAAGGGAATCCAGCCTTGCAACGTTCAGAAAGAAAAACAAAGAAGTCTATTTCTCCAAACGGACCGATTTGTTACAGATTTGCAACGGCTATGAAGAAAAGCTCTAAGGATTGACAAAACATCTGAGAAGTTCTGGTCAACAAATTTTATCAGAGAAGTTTGACCAGACTGCAGTCAAGTGATCAGGCGGAGCCTAAGTCATCTGAAGTTTGACCATCAGATCAGTCAAGTTCATCAGGTCAGAAGACTTCAGATAAGTCATCAAATCAGAGAAGTCTCGGCAGGACATCAGAGAATTTGTCATCAGAGTAGTCCGACGACAGAGAAGTTTGACTACATATCAGACATATTGACTTATAAAGATCAGATAAGTCATCAGCCAAGTAGGCCTGTCCACGTCAGCATTCGTTGAATAGTTAATATTTACGGAAAGTCACATGCGGGCGATAAGGGACAGATTGGAGAGATTCCCGGAAGGATATGAATTAAATAAGTCATCCAGACCCACCTCTGAATACTTTAATCATATTAAAATCAAAAGATTCGGTGCCATCACATGGAAGTCTTCACAACGGTCGGAAATGGTGTAAAATAAGGGAATCCAGCCTGGCAACGTTCAGAAAGAAAAACAAAGAAGTCTATTTCTCCAACGGACCGATTTGTTACAGATTTGCAACGGCTATGAAGAAAAGAGTTTAAAGAAGTCTATTCACCCCCCTCTAGACTTATTCCTGGACGACTTGTGACCTACAAGTGGTATCAGAGAGGCTGGTTCATTTATTTCCAAAAACCAGATCCATATATCTTGCATATATTTATATCTCTCATTTAGAATGGAACACATGCATTCTAGACTACTTGTGTTTTCAGTTGACGAGTATGAGGATGCAGGCACATTTATCTTCTATCCATGACGATTTGGTGCATTATCGAAGATGGTCGTTTCATCTTTGAGAAGGACAACACACCTGAGGAGATTGCAGCCGGGAAGCCAGAGAAGATCCCCAAAAAGAGGACGGAGCTGACCATTGAAGAAAGAAAGCTGGCCAATATTGAAAACCGGGCCAGAGATGTGCTATATCAAACTCTTGACAAATCAACCATGGTCAAGATCAAGAACTGCCAGAATGCCAAGGAGATTTGGGATACCCTTGCCGTGATGTGTGAAGGTACAGAGCTGATAAAAGAAAACAAGTTGTCAATCACCACTCAGAAGTTTGACAACTTCAAGATGAAGACCGGAGAATCAATAGACCAAGTGGACACAAGGTTCACAGAAATCATCAACGAAATCAACTCCCTTGGAAAAACTTATGGCAACAGGGAGATGGCCTTGAAGGTGTTAAAATCTCTTAGTCCCGAATGGAGTATGAGGGCGGTGGCCATTAGGGAATCCAAAGACCTCAATAAAATAAAAATTCAAGAACTATTCTCTGACCTGAAGGTTTATGAATTCGAACTCCCAAGTTCATCATCAAACGAGCCTGCAGAGAAGGGAATAGCATTTGCAGTCGAGTCCCCTGCCAAGAGCTTATCTGATGTCAAACCTCCAAATCCACTCGATTTCAAGGAAGAGATGGCATTTATAATGCAAAGATTAAGCAATTTCCGAAAGAATTACTCCAAATATAAGAATAATTATAAGAAGAATCCAAGGAGAAATCAAAGAGCCGGAAGCTGGAAGGTGGAATGCTATAACTGTCATAAGACAGGACACATTCCAATCGACTGTCCTGATCTTAAGAAGGACGAGAGCAAGAAGGAGGTGAGCAGAAAAGAAGACCGAAGGAAAGCCCTCATTGGAGAAGACCAAGAGAAAGTGGAATCAAGAAGCGGATTCTTCTCTGATGACGACGAAGAATATGACTGTCTGATGGCCAACCTAGCTGATGAAGAGGTAACATCAAAACCCTCTCATTCAAATAATAGTTCAGATATGTCACAAGATATGGACTTGCACGAATCTGTGAATCAGCTTCTCAAGGATTTTGAGAAATTGAAATCTGCACACCTATCTGTATCAGCCGAGAAGACCCAGCTATAGGATGAGAATAGGCAGCTGAAAATGATTTTGAAAAACTCAGCCTAGAGTTGAATAAAACCAAATCTGATATTGAAAAACAGGCTGCAGACAACTTTAAAAACTAGGCTGACGTCACTATAGCTGAGATAAAACGATTAACTGTTTTGAATAGTGAAAAATCAGCTACACTTGCTCATGTCAAAGCTGAGTTTACTAAACTGACTCAGCTAAGTAAAACTCGGCGAAGGAAATAACCTCCCTGAAGGCGTCTCTGACTTTGGACGAATTGTGTATGAACAAAAGGCCTCTATATTCCAGATCAGGCCTTGGATATGACCCGAATACTCCCTTTAGTTCTAAAACCACTTTCATCAAGGGAGAAACACTTGTCCCGTCTGCTGAGCCTAATTACAAACCAGTGTTTCAAAATAGGCAGCATCCAAGTCACAAGTCTAGGCTGCAGCCAAGGTATACAAGGCAGCCACCTAGACATGAGACTAGGCAATGGCCAAGGCAGAAGCAGCAGCCCAGACAACATGCCCATTATTATCAAAGACTCCCCAAAAACAGATTTCAAAATGGGAGGGGCAAATTGAAACCTCAAGGTTATCCAAATTTCCAAAATGAACAGATGTGGAGACCCCAAAGATTTTATATCTCAGCCTAGATTTAGAAATGGCACACATCAATTTTATGAGGCATATCCAATACATAATCCTAACAGAGGATACAGGCCCAGACAACACACACCTTTTAGGGGTAATAACAGCAACTTTCACAATCCCAGGAGAAATCAGTTCTCCAGGAAACCAACTAACCCCCGAGGACCCACACAGATTTGGGTACCTAAATCTCTGCTTGTTTGATTGCAGAAAAGGTGGAAGGACTACTACCACATCTCCACAAATTTAAATATTGGAGGTGAAGAATGGTTTGTAGATTCTGGATGCTTAAGGCACATGACCGGGATCAAGAAGGTGCTGTCAAATTATATCAAAGAAAGAGGTCCAGACGTAACCTTTGGAGATAGTTCTAGAGGTCAGACTAAAGGCTCAGGAGAGCTGCATAGAGGAAACATCACTATATCAAAAGTCCACTATGTCAAAGGGCTCAAGTATAACCTTTTGAGCATAAGTCAGTTTTGTGATGAGAAGAATCTAGTAGTCTTCACCATTTAGAAATGTATAGTGATATATATTCTATCTGGAGAAGTGAAGCTACAAGGATTCAGAAGGAGAGATGTCTATATGATAGATTGGAAGACAGGAACTCCCAACACATGCTTTCTATCTAAGACAATAGCAGAAAATTAATGGTTGTGGCACAAAAGACTATGTCACCTAACCTTCAAAGCCATCAACAAGATTAGTTCTCAAAAGCTGTTTAGAGGACTTCCAGAAGAAGTTTTCAGAAATGAAGCTCTCTATGATGCATGTCAGAAAGGCAAGCAAACCAGAGAATCATTCAATCCAGTTCAGCCTACCACTGGATTGTCTTTCTTTATAAGAAGAGTGAAACCTTGACAAAGCTGCCTGAGCTGTTGAGAAGGATCCAGAATGAGAAATCTCTCTCAATCATCAAGATCAGATCACATAGAGGAGGAGAATTTCTCAACAGAGAAATCACTGAGTATAGTGATCAGAATGGGATCCAGCATGAGCTCTCTGCAGCGCTAGGACTCCACAGTAGAATGGTGTTGCCGAAAGAAGAAACAGAACCTTGAAAGAAGCAGCGAGGTCCATGATTGCAGAAGCAGACCTGCCCAAGAGGTTCTGGGCTGAAGCTGTCAACAAAGCATGCCACACTCAGAACAGAAGTATGATAGTAGGGAGACATGGCAAAACTCCCTATGAGGTTTGGAATGGCAGAACACCTACAGTTGCTTATTTTCATATTTTTGGTTGTAAGTGTTTCATCCACAACAACGGTAAAACCCAACTAAATGCCTTTGATGCTAAAACTGATGATGGTCTCTTTATGGGATATTCACAAAGAAGCAAGGCATATAGAGTCTTTAACAAAAGAACCTTAGTTGTGGAGGAAACACCTCATGTGGTATTTGATGAATCTACTGCTGAGTACAGGAAACAGGTGGAACTGATTGAGGATAAGCTCAAACCCGCCACCCTGGAAGAAGTCATTGTTCATGATACAGGAATGATGGACTCATCTGCAGATTAGCCTGAAGACCCAACTGCAGATCAGATAGGACCTCAAAACCTACCTGATCCAGATGTAGCTGATGAAGACCCATCTCATGGGCGATAAAGACCCATCTGCAGACTGGACTGCATCCCCACTGCGGATGATAAGGTGCAGGCCGATCCGATTTGCGAGACTAAGGAAGCCAGAACCAAGCTGATGTAGAAAAAGAAGGAGTCCACCAGAACATCTCTATAGGGGGAACATACCCTGAAGAAGAAGACATTCCTAAGTGGCTTAAAGATCATCCCATCCAACAAATCATTGGGAAGCTATCTGATGGAATCAAGACCAGACAGTCCACTCTACCAGCAAGAATGGCAATGTTTTCATGATTTATGTCTCAAATTGAACCCAAGACTACAGAACAAGCTTTGGAAGACTACTCATGGATCAATGCAATGCAAGAAGAGCTTAACCAGATGGAAAGGCACAATGTTTGGGAACTAACAGACAGACCAGATCATAAGAAGGTTATTGGCACCAAATAGGTGTACAAGAAAAAATGCGATGAAGATGGAGCTGTTGCTAGGAATAAATCCAGACTTGTTGCTAAAGGATATGCACAATGTGAAGGAATAGATTTTGATGAAGCCTATGCACCTGTTGTAACATTAGAAGCCATCAGACTATTCCTTGCATATGCAGCATTCAAAGATTTTGAAGCCTACCAAATGGATGTAAAGAGTGCATTTCTTAATGGAATTCTAGAAGAAGAAGTCTATGTGGAGCAACCCCCTGGATTTGTGAAAGGAGACAAAGTCTACAAGCTTCTAAAGGCTCTGTATGGACTTAAGCAGGCACCAAATGCATGGTGTGAAATATTATCTGTGTTTCTTGAGAAGAATGGTTTCAGCAAAGGAAAAGTGGACAAGACCCTATTCAGAGTGGAGCATGACGACCACATATTATTAGTTCAAATATATATGGATGATATCATATTTGGCTCAACCAATCCGGAGCTATGTGAGAAGTTCTCAAATCTCATGCAAGGAGAGCTTGAGATGAGTATGATGGGCAAACTGAATTTCTTTCTAGGTTTGCAAGTTAAACAGATGGAAAATGGAATTTTCATCAACCAGGCCAAATATACCAGAGATTTAATCAAGAGATTTGGAATGGAATCAGCCAAACCAACAAGAATCCCTATGAGCACAAGCACTCATCTAGATAGAGATGAAGGAGGGATATCAGTGGATCCAACCCACTACAGAGGACTTATTGGATCACTCCTTTATCTAACTGCAAGCAGACCAGACATATCTTATGTCATAGGAGAATGTGCTAGATTTCAATCCAAGCCAAAGCAGTCTCACCAGGATGCAGCTAAGAGGATAATCAGATACCTTAAGTCTACAGTCAATGTTGGACTATGGTATCCTAAGGATGATAATTTCGAGCTGTCAGGATATTCAGATGCAGATTTCACAGGATGTAAGATCAACAGGAAAAGCACCAGTGGAACGTGCCAATTCCTAGGAACCAGACTGATATCCTGGTTTAGCAAGAAGCAGCTATCTAACTCTATATCAACAACAAAGTCAGAATACCAAGCTGCAGGTAGCTGTTGTGCCCAGATTTTGTGGATCAGACAACAACTAAGGGACTACAACATCATTGCAAATAAAGTCCCAATTTGGTGTGACAACAATAGTGCAATTGCAATAACCAACGACCCAGTATTGCATTCCAGGATGAAGCACATTGATGTTAAACATCATTTCATAAGAGACCATGTGCTGAACAAGAGAGTCAGAGTTGAAAGAGTCAACACAGAATACCAAATTGCTGACATATTCACCAAACCTTTACCAGAAGAAAGGTTTTTGGAGCTGAGCAGGGAACTTGGATTATTAGAGTGGGAACCTAGTTCATATGAGAAAGCTACCTGAAGACCAGATCAGATGAGCGAAGGAAGTTACCTGAACAGACCAGACGAAAATACAAACGACAGACGAAGCTGACAACAGGCATCAGATCCTACCTGAAGCAGACAAGAAGACCTACCTGATGCAGAGCAGTCAAACAGTCAATGGTCAACCAGTTAAGTTCTCTATTCCTGACCGACTCTTGAATATTAAGTTATTATTTATCTACATGTGGCAGCTATACGTTCACACGACCTCCACAATGACCAATTAAATCCAACCGTCATTTTTCAAATTTTCAAATGCAGAACCACCGATTAATTTAATTTAAATTTTAAAATCTCAAAAGGTGGACCACCGCTTAAATAAATAATATTAAAATCCAAACGTCGTTTCAATTTTCTATTTAAAGATGGGAAAATCATTTCAACTTTACCTTCTTCAAGCTTACAAACCTTAGTTTTCAAGAGCAAAAATCCTTTCGAACTTTCAATACACTCAGAAAATTTTTCTTGCGCAGAAATGGAATCGTATTTCGCAGGAGTGAATCTAAAGGCTGTGAAGGACCATATTATTTTTTCTCTGGTGGTCGATTTTGAGGGGCTGCTCGAAACAAACCTGACAACGAAGTGTACAACATCATCAGATCCATGAAGATGAATGGGATCTACCCATTCCCGAGCATCAGCCCCAAATCTCTCTACAAGGAGGCTGTCATCGCGTTCTACAGGGAAGTGAGAGTTATCGAATCGGGCATCAGTCTTCTTTATTCTGAGTAATACAAGCTTCATTATCTTCATACAGGATAGTTGGACTTTCTTTGTTAACTGGAAGATCACATGATTTTCGAATATGATGGACCAAAGATCTAAGCCATACACATTCTCGACTTGCTTCATGAAGGGCCAATAACTCAGCATGGTTTGAGGAAGTTGCTGCCAGAGTCTGCTTTGTAGATCTCCAAGATATTGCCGTATCATCGTATGTGAATATGTAACCTGTTTGTGATCTTCCCTTATGAGGATCAGATCGATATCCAGCATCAGCATAACCAATTAATTCTGCTTTTGATTCTTTAGAATAAAACAGACCCATATACATTATTCCTCGGAGATATCTAAATATCTGTTTCACGCCAGTCCAATGTCTTCTTGTTGGAGCAGAACTATGTCTTGCCAGTAAATTAACAGAAAATGCAATATCAGGGCGTGTACAGTTGGCAAGATACATTAGTGCACCAATGGCACTAAGATATGGTACTTCAGGACCAAGAAGTTCTTCTCCATTTTCTCTTGGACGAAATGGATCTTTTTCTTTTCAAGTGAACATACAACCATAGGTGTACTCACAGGGAATGATTTATCCATAATATATCGTTTGAGGATCTTTTCAATATATGATGACTCATGAACAAAGATTTCTTTTGATAAATGTTCAACTTGAAAACCAAGGCAAAGTTTTGTTCTACCCAAGTCTTTCATTTCAAATTCCTTTTTCAGATATGCAATCGTTTCATCAAGTTCAACATGAGTCACAATGATGTTCAAATCATCAACATAAACTGCAATGATAGTAAATCCACCTTTTGTCCTTTTAATAAAGACACATGGACATATTACATTATTAACATATCTTTCTTTCAAAAGGTACTCACTGAGACGATTATACCACATCCGTCCTGATTGTTTCAACCCGTACAAGGATATTTGTAATTTAATTGAGTAAACCTCTCGGGGTTATGAGTTACATGTTTCAGGCATTTTCAATCCTTCAGGAATTTTCATGTAGATGTCATTATCAAGTGACCCATATAAGTAGGCAGTCACTGTAACACCCCCAAGACATTCAGGGCATATTACAGCGCCGTGGACCCCACACTGTGAAATCCACCAGTCTAACATACCAAACAAGACATTCGACAACGACAAACCATCATAAATAAAACGACAAGCTAAATAAAAGACTATAACCGACAAATAAAATTCTGACATCAAATCTATTTCCCCAAAACGGGAACACAACATTAACAAATTCAAACCAGAAGTACTCGAGTACTTAAACCAATTTTATAATACATAAATCCCAAAATCAGACATCAATAATGATTGACAGACAGAACACCAATAATCAACTACTAGACAATATCATGCTTGCCCATCATCCTCATACTGCTCGGGTGCTCGCTTGTCCCCACGATCAATACCTGAAATACAAAAAGTATTTCCCCCATTTAAGGGGTTAGCGACAACTGCTAGTGCAAGTACAATCCATTTGAACTACATTCTAATTAGATGAATATATGCGCCAAAAAGTCATTTTAGAAAAAAGTTTATATTCCGGAATATTTACAATGTATCGCCTTCCACCTGCGTTCGCCTTCCACCTGAGTTCAAGGCGAGTAGTCTCTGGAAGTAGGTTCATATGGAGGTCTTGCAGAGCCTTCAATGATTGCTTGTCTCTTCGATTGCCTCCCAATCACAAAACACATATCTCCAACAAATCACAATTCAAAGTTAACCGTTGATACGAGACTCACGGCCACCGTACCCCGCAGAGCCCCGTCGGACATCCCTGGGTGGCTAACCACAGTTCACGATACGCACACTCACGGCAGTACGTATCCCTAGAGGCCCCGTCGGACCGTCCCTAGGTGAACATACACATATCCATCCACAACAACCACGATACAGCCATAATTCAAATATTAGAACATGTAAACAAATGTAAAGTACTTGCCTTTGAGACATTCTTGAAGAATCGGAAGTGAAAATCTACTACGGACGATCCGAATGGAAAACAGCGGTTCCTAAACGAAGAATTAGCATAACTCAGTCCCAACGGACATCAATAATCGAAAGGAATACTCCCATAACCCCGATTACATGCTACAACAATGAACGATCAATCGATACGGGCGAGGGTTTACGCAAAATCTCCCCGTATTGATAATTCACGGATTAAAATCAAGGAAGATGGATTTGGAATCACCCAATAATCACAATCGGTAAGGAATATCATAACATAGTTGAACAATTCGGAACTAATCCCTAGAATCCCGAAAAACCCCCAAATTCGTCAAAGTTAGGGTTCCTGAGGAATTACCTTGGATTCGACTGATGGAAGATGTGAATGTTGTAGATTAATCTCCCTTGGTACACAATAATCAATCTCTAAAGGAAATCCACGGATTGCTCTGGACAAATCGCTCCAAAGGCACTCAAGAACACTCACGTCGCGAGAAGGGTTGAACAAGAATGAAAAGAAACTGACTGAGGTTAAGTCAGGTTTAAAAACGCTGACAGCGCGTTACGTACGTTAACACGAGCTGTTAACGTACGTTATGATGGTTACGTACGTAAGCCAATACTGGTTAACGTACGTAACTAACTGCCTATACTGAATTGGGAAGGGTCATAACATACGTTATGGATCATGCACGTTATGCACGTAACAGATCCCAGTTCTAAACACGATTCTGCACAGTCGATTCAACGGCGAACCACAACACGAGGATAGAATCAAAAGTGTAAATACGAGGTATTCATAACAACGAAGCTGAGTGTTCGACAGTAAATGCACTTCCAACTACCGAGGAATTCAAAGTACGACAAGGAGATGAATTTCCCTAAACTTATAGGAAATTACAAAAATGGCCCAAGTGCCCGAAAATCACGAAACGACGTCGGATTAATAAACCGAAAGTTTCAACACGACCAACTCAATCATACGAACTTGTACAAACCAAGAAACAACAAAAACGAACGAGTTTAACGAGAATCGAACGTTCATACGGCAAAACATGTCATAAAATGAAATTACGTGAAAACATCATTAAAACTCGTCCAAATGGAAAAACTCCAAGAATAAAGTAGATTCAAAATGTCGAGACGGTTACAAACGAGTCGATAAAAATAGACATACACCACAAATGGAAACTGCTAAAAATGGAAAGTTACGGATATTACATTCTCCCCCTCTAAAATAAAGTTTCGTCCCGAAACTTAAGAATCAAAAAGCTCGGGGTGTCTCGAACGCATATCCTCCTCTAACTCCCACGTCGCTTCTTCTACTCCATGTCTCGACCATTGCACCTTAACCAAAGGAATGGTTTTGTGCCTTAACTGTTTGTCTCGACGCTCCAAAATCTTGACGGGCCTCTCCTCAAACGTAACATCCTTCTCGATCTCCACGTCTCCAAAGTCAATAATGTGGGACGGGTCCGGAACGTACTTCCTCAACTGGGAAACGTGAAATACGCTATGAACATGACTCAGCGATGGGGGTAAAGCCAAATGGTATGCCAACTCACCGACTCTCTCCAATATCTCGAAAGGCCCAATATACCTCGGGCTGAGCTTCCCCTTTTTCCCAAAACGGAAAACTCCCTTCGTCCGAGACACTCTCAACAGAACATGATCTCCCACCACAAACTCCAAAGGTCGACGCCTAACATCCGCATAAGACTTTTGTCGACTCTGAGCAGCCAACATTCTCTTCCTAATCAATTCAACTTTCTCCCTCGTCTCCAACACAAGGTCCGGCTCGGTGCCAACCAAATCGGACGGCTCATCCTAACATATTGGTGATCGGCAACGTCGGCCATAAAGTGCCTCATACGGTGCCATCTTAATCGACATGTGCCAGCTATTATTATAAGTAAACTCAATCAAGGCCAGATGATCCTCCCAGTCACTACTCCAATCTAACGCACATGCGCGCAACAAATCCTCGAACGTCTGAATGGTACGTTCGGACTGTCCGTCAGTCTGAGGGTGGAAAGATGTACTCAAACGCAACCGTGTCCCCAATGCCTTATGTACCGCCTGCCAAAAGTGCGATACAAACCGGCCATCTCTATCTGAAATAATGGTCCTCGGCGTACCATGAAGTCTCACTATCTGTGAGATAAAAATACGAGCCAACTTTTTTGGACCCCAAGTATCCTTGATGCCCAGAAAGTGCGCCGACTTAGTCAGTCGGTCTACAATCACCCACACCATATTCATACCAGTCTTCGTCCTCGGCAAACCCGCGACAAAATCCATAGAGATATCCTCCCACTTCCATTCCGGGACGGGAAGTGGTTTCAGCAACCCAGATGGCCGCTGATGCTCAATCTTGACTTGTTGACAAGTCAAACACTTAGCCACAAACTGAACTACCTCCTTCTTCATGTCGTTCCACCAGAAATTTTTTCTCAGATCTTTATACATTTTACTCGAGCGCGGATGGACTGAGTAAGGTGACGCATGAGCCTCTCGCATAATGCTCTGTCTCAATTCCGAGTCGCTCGGAACACACAACCGACCTCGGAATCTCAACACACCGTCCTCATGAATAACGAATCCCGGGGCTTTTCCCTTCCCTACACTCTCTCTAAGCTGAATAAACATCGAGTCCTCTAACTGTCCCGACTTAAAGTCATCGACCAGAGATGAAGAAATCTCAAGAGTACGCAACTGCCCGGAACTCTCTGGCAGCACAATCTCAATACTCAACCTCATAAATTCTCGCTGAAGTCCCGACTGGGCCGTAAGCAACTCAAGCGCCCGAAGCAATACCTATTTCCGGCTCAAGGCATCTGCTACCACATTAGCCTTGCCCGGATGATAAAGGATCTCGAGATCGTAATCCTTAATTAATTCCAACCATCTCTTCTGTCTCATATTAAGCTCCTTCTGCGTGAAAATGTACTTCAGGCTCTTGTGATCGGTGAAAATCTGACACGACGAGCCATACAAGTAATGACGCCAGATATTCAACGCAAATACGACTGCGGCCAACTCAAGGTCGTGCGTAGGGTAATTCAATTCATACGGTTTCAACTGACGGGAAGCATAGGCAATCGTCCTCCCGTGCTGCATAAGTACACATCCGAGCCCTTGGCCCGAAGCATCACTAAAAACTGAGAAACCCTCATTACCATTCGGTAAGGCCAAAACAGGAGCGGTCGTCAACCGCTTCTTCAACTCCTCAAAACTATTCTGCCTCTCATCGGTCCACACAAACTTATCTGACTTCTGTAACAACTGAGTCAGCGGTCGAGCGAGCTTAGAGAACCCCTCGACGAACCTACGGTAATACCCGGCTAATCCTAGAAAACTGCGGACCTCCTTCACGTTCTTGGGCGGTGCCCAATCCAACACTGCCTCTACCTTATGTGGGTCCACACGAACACCCTCGGCTGAGATCACATGACCGAGAAACATAACCTCCCGTAACCAAAACTCACATTTTGAGAACTTAGCAAAAAGATGCTGAGTTCTCAAAATATCTAACACAATATGCAAATGACGGGCGTGCTCCTCCTCGCTCCTCGAGTAGATCAGGATGTCATCGATAAAAACGACTACACACTTATCGAGGTACTCGATAAAGACTTTGTTC
The DNA here is from genome assembly GCA_033398695.1 of Orobanche coerulescens. Classification (NCBI taxonomy): domain Eukaryota; kingdom Viridiplantae; phylum Streptophyta; class Magnoliopsida; order Lamiales; family Orobanchaceae; genus Orobanche; species Orobanche coerulescens. Next base: position 164,315,078 of record CM065804.1, read on the forward strand.
ATAAGCTGTATGAACACGGCTGGGGCGTTGGTTAGCCCAAAAGGCATAACCACAAACTCGTAGTGACCGTATCTTGTCCGAAAGGCCGTCTTCGGAATGTCGGTATCCTTCACTCGGAGCTGATAATACCCCGATCTCAAATCAATCTTCGAAAATACAGTTGCCCCTTGCAACTGATCAAACAAATCATCAATCCTCGGGAGCGGATACTTGTTTTTGATGGTCACTTTGTTCAACTCTCGGTAGTCGATACACAAACGAAGTGACCCATCCTTCTTCTTCACAAACAGGACCGGTGCGCCCCAAGGTGAAGCACTCGGTCGAATATACCCCATGTCTAGCAACTCTCCCAACTGTTTCTTCAACTCAAGCATCTCGGAAGGCGCCATACGGTATGGCGTCTTAGAAATCGGTGCTGCACCCGGCTCTAAATCGACGGTAAACTCAACTTCTCGGTCCGGCGACAAACCCGGCAACTCGTATGGAAAGACATCAGGATACTCACACACTACCGGAATAGACGATAGCTCGACTCCCCCTTCTTCCGCTCTCAAGGCGTAACACCAATAACCCGTGCAACCTCCCCGAAGAAGTCTCACCGCCCTCAAGGCGCTGATCAGTAATCTCTGGCTACTCCGCTTACGCCCCACAAAAGAATGCTCGGTACCGTTAGAGGCTAACATCGAAACAGTTCTCGTTCTATAATTCATGATCACCCCATGACGGTCCAGCCAATCCTCACCAAGAATCAAATCCTCATCTCTAATATCTACCACAATCAAATTAGAAGGCCAATCCCTCCCCGCGATACTCACAGAAAAATCTCTAATCTCACGGTCCCCCACGATGCTATCCCCACTAGGAAGTTTAACAACAAAAGGCTCACAGGAAACTAGGCAATCAACATGCAGACGACGCACACAATCCATAGATATAAAAGAATGCGTAGCACCAGAATCGAACAATACGGAAATAGGATGATCAAGGATATGGACGGTACCTGAAGCCATCGTCGCGTCAGGATCTACTGCTCGTCTCATCTCGTACACTCGGGGCGGAACAGACCCCGCACTAGAAGCTCCCCCTCTAGAAGGCTGACCACGTCCTCGACCTCTACCAAAACTCTGCTGTGGCTGAGGAACTGTCGGTGCCTGATTCACACTTGGCTCTCCCGCAGCTGGGGCTGATATCTGAGTAACTAGAGCCCGAGCTGCATCCGTACAAAACTTAGCACGATGACCCATCCAACCACAAGCAAGACACTGAATCGGAGGCCTATCACACTCACTCATCATGTGGCCCGGGCGACTACAGTTGAAGCACGTAGGACCACGAACGGAACCAGCAGGAGCAGACCTAGAACCGTTTCCTCGACCAACTGATGGCGACTGACTCCCGAAGACTCGCGAACCAGACTGAGCCTTCGGATACCCTCCTGACTTGCCTCCCGAAAACTGACCGGAGGTCTTCTGCTTCTTTCCTTCAGCTGCCGTCTCTGTCGCAGAAAACGACATCTCGTAAGCCATCGCTTTATTCTGATATTCTTTCAAAGTCGTGCACCCCAGACCAGACATGTAGTGGCGCACCCTCGGTTTCATCCGCATATCAAAGTGGCGGATCTTGTCAAGCTCATATCGGACTTGGTTTCTCACATAATGCAGTTGTTGATTGTAGTCTTTGATAGCTTGAGATATAGGAACATCTTGGGGCTTAGCTTCAAAGAAGGCTCGGATCCTCCCCTCTTTCACTGGCCATGGACAGAACTCATCTTCCATCAAATCCCGAAACTCTGCCCACGTGGCTGCCCGGTCACGCGGTCTCACCGCTTGCCACCACGTTGCTGCCTCCTTGGCGAGGAAGTACTGAGCAATGGGTACTTTCCTCTCCTCAGAACAGTTAGCATCCTCAAATACTTTCTCCATCTCGAATAGCCAATTCTCCCAACCAGAAGGGTCGGAAGCACCATCAAACTGCGGAGGACGCATACGAATCACGTCCTGAAGTAACTTATCACTGCCGGATCCAGTAGGCGGAACCGGGTTGGCATTAGCTTGGCCGACTAGAACGGCCTGAGTCAGTAGCGTCATCTGGTTCGCTACTTGTTGCAAAATGTTGGCCACTCCAACATTCTCATATGCATTACCGGAGCTAGCGGTGGTCTGTGACCTCCGGAACTAGGGGGAACACTGTTCGACAAAGAAGGCATCGCCGAATCAGTTCCCGAGTGATCGGACATGGCCGCCCCACCGGCTGCGCCATGTCCCCTACCGCGTCCGCGTCCTCTACCAGCAGGAATTCTGAAGAAGCAACGGGTAAGTACAATTCAAACGCAAAACGCAACAAGATACTAAGACAGGAATAGAACCGAACAGCGAAACGAATCAAGTTAGGAAAAACTTACGAGCACCGGCGTACTGAGATGATGGCATAGCAGTGATACTGTCCCAAAAAAAACACTTAACTAGACCCAAATAACCGACAACCTAGGTATCCATAGACCTAAGCTCTGATACCATATTCTGTAACACCCCCAAGACATTCAGGGCATATTACAGCGCCGTGGACCCCACACTGTGGAATCCACCAGGCTAACGTACCAAACAAGACATTCGACAACGACAAACCATCATAAATAAAGCGACAAGCTAAATTAAAGACTATAACCGACAAATAAAATTCTGACATCAAATCCATTTCCCCAAAACGGGAACACAACATTAACAAATTCAAACCAGAAGTACTCGAGTACTTAAACCAATTTTATAATACATAAATCTCAAAATCAGACATCAATAATAATTGACAGACAGAACACCAATAATCAACTACTAGACAATATCATGCTTGCCCATCATCCTCATACTGCTCGGGTGCTCGCTTGTCCCCACGATCAATACCTGAAATACAAAAAGTATTTTCCCCATTTAATGGGTTAGCGACAACTGCTAGTGCAAGTACAATCCATTTGAACTACATTCTAATCAGATGAATATATGCGCCAAAAAGTCATTTTAGAAAACATTTTATATTCCGGAATATTTACAATGTACAATCACAAAACACATTATCTCCAACAAATCACAATTCAAAGTTAACCGTTGGTACGAGAGTCACGGCCACCGTACCCCGCAGAGCCCCGTCGGACATCCCTGGGTGGCTAACCACAGTTCACGATACGCACACTCACGGCAATACGTATCCCTAGAGGCCCCGTCGGACCGTCCCTAGGTGAACATACACATATCCATCCACAATAACCACGATACAGCCATAATTCAAATATTAGAACATGTAAACAAATGTAAAGTACTTGCCTTTGAGACATTCTTGAAGAATCGGAAGTGAAAATCTACTACGGACGATCCGAATGGAAAACAGCGGTTCCTAAACGAAGAATTAGCATAACTCAGTCCCAACGGACATCAATAACCGAAAGGAATACTACCATAACCCCGATTACATGCTACGACAATGAACGATCAATCGATACGGGCGAGGGTTTACGCAAAATCTCCCTGTATTGATAATTCACGGATTAAAATCAAGGAAGATGGATTTGGAATCACCCAATAATCACAATCAGTAAGGAATATCATAACATAGTTGAACAATTCGGAACTAATCCCTAGAATCCTGAAAAACCCCCAAATTCGTCAAAGTTAGGGTTCCTGAGGAATTACCTTGGATTCGACTGATGGAAGATGTGAATGTTGTAGATTAACCTCCCTTGGTACACAATAATCAATATCTAAAGGAAATCCACGGATTGCTCTGGACAAATCGCTCCAAAGGCACTCAAGAACACTCACGTCGCGAGAAGGGTTGTAGAAGAATGTAAAGAAACTGACTGAGGTTAAGTCAGGTTTAAAAACGCTGACAGCGCGTTACGTACGTTAACACGAGCTGTTAACGTACGTTATGATGGTTACGTACGTAACCCAATACTGGTTAACGTACGTAACCAGCGCCTATCTTGAATTGGGAAGGGTCATAACATACGTTATGGATCATGCATAACGTACGTTATGCACGTAACAGATCCCAGTTCTAAACACGATTCTGCACAGTCGATTCAACGACGAACCACAACACGAGGATAGAATCAAAAGTGTAAATACGAGGTATTCATAACAACGAAGCTGAGTGTTCGACAGTAAATGCACTTCCAACTACCGAGGAATCCAAAATACGACAAGGAGATGAATTTCCCTAAACTTATAGGAAATTACAAAAATGGCTCAAGTGCCCGAAAATCACGAAACGACGTCGGATTAATAAACCGAAAGTTTCAACACGACCAACTCAATCATACGAACTTGTACAAACCAAGAAACAACAAAAACGAACGAGTTTAACGAGAATCGAACGTTCATACGGCAAAACATGTCATAAAATGAAATTACGTGAAAACATCATTAAAACTCGTCCAAATGGAAAAACTCCAAGAATAAAGTAGATTCAAAATGTCGAGACGGTTACAAGCGAGTCGATAAAAATAGACATACACCACAAATGGAAACTGCTAAAAATGGAAAGTTACGGATATTATATTCTCCCCCTCTAAAATAAAGTTTCGTCCCGAAACTTAAGAATCAAAAAGTTCGGGGTGTCTCGAACGCATATCCTCCTCTAACTCCCACGTCGCTTCTTCTACTCCATGTCTCGACCATTGCACCTTAACCAAAGAAATGGTTTTGTGCCTTAACTATTTGTCTCGACGCTCCAAAATCTTGACGGGCCTCTCCTCAAACGTAACATCCTTCTCGAGCTCCACGTCTCCAAAGTCAATAATGTGGGACGGGTCCGGAACGTACTTCCTCAACTGGGAAACGTGAAATACGCTATGAACATGACTCAGCGATGGGGGTAAAGCCAAATGGTATGCCAACTCACCGACTCTCTCCAATATCTCGAAAGGCCCAATATACCTCGGGCTGAGCTTCCCCTTTTTCCCAAAACGGAAAACTCCCTTCGTCGGAGACACTCTCAACAGAACATGATCTCCCACCACAAACTCCAAAGGTCGACGCCTAACATCCGCATAAGACTTTTGTCGACTCTGAGTAGCCAACATTCTCTTCCTAATCAATTCAACTTTCTCCCTCGTCTCCAACACAAGGTCCGGCTCGGTGCCAACCAAATCGGACGGCTCATCCCAACATATTGGTGATCGGCAACGTCGGCCATAAAGTGCCTCATACGGTGCCATCTTAATCGACACGTGCCTGCTATTATTATAAGTAAACTCAATCAAGGCCAGATGATCCTCCCAGTCACTACTCCAATCTAACGCACACGCGCGCAACAAATCCTCGAACGTCTGAATGGTACGTTCGGACTGTCCGTCAGTCTGAGGGTGGAAAGATGTACTCAAACGCAATTGTGTCCCCAATGTCTTATGTACCGCCTGCCAAAAGTGCGATACAAACCGGCCATCTCTATCTGAAATAATGGTCCTCGGCGTACCATGAAGTCTCACTATCTGTGCGATAAAAATACTGGTTAACGTACGTAACCAACTGCCTGTACTGAATTGGGAAGGGTCATAACATACGTTATGGATCATGCATAACGTACGTTATGCACGTAACAGATCCCAGTTCTAAACACGATTCTGCACAGTCGATTCAACGACGAACCACAACACGAGGATAGAATCAAAAGTGTAAATACGAGGTATTCATAACAACGAAGCTGAGTGTTCGACAGTAAATGCACTTCCAACTACCGAGGAATCCAAAATACGACAAGGAGATGAATTTCCCTAAACTTATAGGAAATTACAAAAATGGCTCAAGTGCCCGAAAATCACGAAACGACGTCGGATTAATAAACCGAAAGTTTCAACACGACCAACTCAATCATACGAACTTGTACAAACCAAGAAACAACAAAAACGAACGAGTTTAACGAGAATCGAACGTTCATACGGCAAAACATGTCATAAAATGAAATTACGTGAAAAATCATTAAAACTCGTCCAAATGGAAAAACTTCAAGAATAAAGTAGATTCAAAATGTCGAGACGGTTACAAGCGAGTTGATAAAAATAGACATACACCACAAATGGAAACTGCTAAAAATGGAAAGTTACGGATATTACAGTCACAACATCCATTAAGTTCATTCAAAGCCCTTCTAAATTGATAGACTATGTAAAAATCTGAATATCGTTGCATCTAGGGCTGAGAATCGGGACATCCCGAGGTCCCGGTCCCGAGTCCCGAATGTCCTGGTCCCGAAATGGACCAATTTGGTGGTCCCGGTCCCGGTCCCGATCGGGACTTCGGGAGTCCCGATTCCCGAATTGGGATAAATTTAAGTCCCGGTCCCGGTCCCTTTCCCGAGGATAATTTTTCGAAATGTCCCGAATGTCCCGAAATTAAAATTTGCAATCGGCTCCCGATCGGGATTTCGGGACTCCCGAGTCCCGAAATTACCAAAGTTAAAGGTCCCGGTCCCGGTCCCGGTCCGGAAAAATTCGGGACTCGGGGTCCCGTTTCCCGTCGGGACTCGGGACGGGACCGGGACTCGGGATTTCCCGACGGGAAATTCTCAGCCCTAGTTGCATCCATTACCGGTGAATAAGTCTCTTCATAATCAATTCCCGGTCTTTGTGAGAAGCCTTGTGCAACAAGACGTGCTTTGTATCTCACAACTTCATTTTTCTCATTTCTTTTGCACACAAATACCCATCTAAAACCAACGGGTTTCACACCTCTGCAGGTGTTTGGACAATAGGTCCAAACACTTGACGTTTTTCAAGTGATTCTAACTCTGCCTCAATAGCATTTTTTCATTTTGGCCAATCATATCTTCTTTTACATTCATAGATCGATCTAGGTTCATGATCCTCAATTTCTTCAGAAATATCAAGGGCAGCTGCATAAGCAAATATATCATCCATGACAATTTTTTTTCTATTCCACCCTTTTCCTGAAATGATATAGTTTATCGAGATCTCTTCATTGTCATCTATTTCAATGTTTGATCATATTTTGAAGACGTCTCTTCAGTGATCAAATCTATATCTTTAGGAATGATGTCATTTGATGTACCAGCTTGCTTATCAAGTTTCCTTGTTTTTCTTGGATTTTTATCCTTGGATCCAATAGGTCTACCACGCTTCTGGCATGCATTAGACTCTTTTGCTAGAACTATTTTTTTTTTTCATCAGGAAGTTTAATTTTACAAGGAACATTGATAGCTGGTATATGTGACTTTGTCACTGTCTTGACATCAGTAAATGTATCAGGCAATATATTTGCCACTTCTTGTAGGTGGATAGTCTTTCGAACTTCAAGTTCACACTGATTTGCTCGAGGATCATAATGAGACAGAGATACTGCATTCCACAAAATTTCTTATCTTTCTCTTTCAAATTTTGACTTATCTCCCCCTAATGTAGGAAAAATTGTCTCATCAAATTGGCAGTCAGCAAATCTTGCTTTGAGTAAATCACCAGTCATGGGCTCCAAATATTTAATAATTGAGGGAGAATCAAACCCAACAGATACCCTAATCTTCTTTGGGGTCCCATATTTGTTCGTTGTGGAGGGGATATAGGAATATAAACTGCACACCCAAAAATTCTTAAATGAGATATATTTAGTTCTTGACCATTCACAGGCTGCAAAGGGGAATATTTATGATAAGCAGTCGACCTTAATCGAACTAGAGATGCCGCATGTATTATTGCATGTCCCCAAGCAGAATTTGGTAAATTTATTCTCATAAGTAAAGGTCTAGCAATTAATTTTAGCCTCTTAATGAAAGATTCAGCTAGACCATTTTGAGTGTGCACGTGAGCAACAGAATGTTCCACCTCAATTCCAATTGACATACAATAATCATTAAAAGATTGGGATGTAAACTCTCCTGCATTGTCCAGTCGAATTTTCTTTATATTATGATCATGAAATTGTGCTCTTAATCGAATTATTTGGGCAAGGAGTCTTGCGAATGCAACATTACGAGTGGACAATAAACTAGCATGCGACCAACGTGTCGATGCGTCTATAAGTACCATAAAGTACTGAAATGGTCCACTTGATGGTGTAATAGGTTCACATATATCTCCTTGAATTAGTTCTAAAAATGATGGACATTCAATCGCAACTTTCACACGCGAAGGCTTTGTTATTAATTTTCCTTGAAAGCAAGCAACACAAGTAAAACCTTTGGACAATGGAACAATCTTGATCTTTAAAGGATATCCACTAGAATTTTCTATTATTCTTCACATAATTGTAGACCCAGGATGACCTGAACGATCATGCCATGTAAGAAAGTTTGTTGGGTCTGTCCATTTTTGGTTCATCACCATGTGTGTCTCCACTGGATTAATAAAGGTATAATATAATCCAGATTTATATGATGGGAGTTTTTCAATCATTTGTTTCCTCCCAGATATAATAGACGTGATCGATAGATATTCATCATCATTTTCATTTGTTGTCTCAATATAATAGCCATTGTGGCGTATATCTTTGAAACTCAAAAGGTTTCTTTTTGATCGAAAGGAAAATATTGCATTCTCGATAAATAAATGTGTATCATTAGGTAATACTATATTTGCTCTTCCGAAGCCTTCAATAAGATCTGATGCACCCGATATTATATTTACATTAGCTTTAGCTAATATGAGATGCGAACAATATTCTTTATTTTTTAAAAATTGTATGTGTTGTTGCACTATCCGCCAGACACAATGATTCCTCATTTTTCATAGCATACAATGTGAGTTTATTGGCCATATTTCTTCACAAAATAAATATAAATGAAGATTAGAATAATATTTAAAACTTCTTATTCATGATAAAAGGAAATTACATAGAATGCATAGAGTAAAGCTAATCATTATAGAGTTCAAACATAAATATTCAATAAACAAAGCAAAGTTTTAATATATGGCCTAATTATTGCCATCACCAGATTTTTGGCCATCTCTTCATTATCATCTTCAAAAATATCACCAACTTCCATATGCTTGATGCCTGAAGGATCAACTGGATCTCCACCACCAAAGTGTGCTTTAAGATGGGCAATACCCAAGTGATCATTCTGTTCGGTGAAATTAGTTTCAACATTCTTCAAAGAAGCTTGATAAAGGTCAACAAGATGCTTGGAGGTATGACATGTACGTCTCCAATGACCTTTCATTCCACAACGATTACAAATACTTTCACTATTTTTAACCATCGTACTTCCCTCGGGTTTCTCCTCATTTTTTGTCCACTTCTGGTGGTGAGGCTTTATTTTAAAGTTGGAGAGGTTTTGTTGATTACGGACTCGACCATGCCCAAAACCACGGCCACAACCACAGGCACGTACACGTCCATGTCCATATCCACGACCACGTCCATATTCATTACCAGTCACAACATTCACTTTTGGAAATGGTGTTGAACCCGTTGGACGTGCTTGATAATTTTTCATCAAAAGTTCTTTGTTTTGTTCAGCAAGAAGCAAAAAAGAAATCAACTCAGAATAATTTGTGAATCCACGTTCACGATATTGCTGCTGTAAAAGCATATTATTGGCATGGAAAGTGGAATATGTTTTCTCCAACATGTCTTTATCGGTGATATTCTCCCCACATAATTTCAATTGAGATGTAATTTTAAACATCGCAGAGTTATACTCGCTCACACTTTTATAATCTTGTAAACGTAAGTGTAGCCAATCATAGAGAGCTTTAGGGAGTATCACAGTTTTCTGGTGATCATACCTCTCTTTTAGATCCTTCCAAAGATTTGATGGATCTTTAATAGTCAAATATTCGGTTTTCAAACCTTCATCAAGGTGGTGGTGGAGGAATATCATAGCTTTTGCCTTATCTTTCTCGGAGGTTTTATTTCCCTCCTTTATGGTGTCACCAAGATCCATAGCATTAAGATGGATCTCAGCATCCAAAATCCACGTCAAATAATTTTTGCCGGTGACATCAAGTGCGTTGAATTCGAGTTTTGTAAGATTCAACATAGTAAAAACTATAAACAAGATACAAATTAATTTTGAATTATAAAATGAGCATGTAAAGGTCTTGCACTTACATACAACATTAGTATTTAAGCACATGCATAATCTTATAAATAAATCAATTGATAAATAACTTATTTATACATAATTTAATAAAGTAGACAGATAATCTTTACGCATAAATAAATTACTAAACTACTGTCAGTTTGTCATATTAGTAAATAAGGACAACACAGTGTGTAAGAATGGATTGATACAATACATAGCATACTGACAATTTTTAAATCAAAACCATAGTATAATAGTATGTTAATACTATATTTAATACAAAGACAAGTATAATGAGGACATAAAACTTATGTAAAATATTTATTTAGGACAACAACTATCTAAATATTGTGACCACAAGAATATACTTCTATTCCCCCTTTTTTTTAAACACTATTTGCATGTTCACCTTCGGATCTTTGGCGGCCCTGGTAGCCCTCTCGCAATGAACTGCCCGGTGCCCGGTCTGCCTGCAAGTAAAGCAAGTAACTAAAGGAAATGGACAATCCTTCACCACATGCTCATACTGGCTGCAGTTAAAACAAACTCTGCCACCAGGTGTAGGGGACTGGGCTGAACGGTTACTCTGAGACCCTCCAGCCTGGTGAAACGGCTTCTTCCCAGATACAGGAGCAGACTGAGAACTCGAAAACAGACCACCCTTACCGACTGAGAAACTGCTAGTAGTCTTCTGTTTCATAGCCTTGGAGCCCAACTCTGATTCCAGGACAGCCATCTCAATCGCTAGGGCACGATCCTGGTATTCCTTCAAGGTGGCACACATGAGCGTTGCCATACTCTGCCTGATATGCGGCTTCATGTGCATATTGAAGTAACGAATTTTATCAGCCTCAGTTCTCACCTGATCTTTCACGAATCCCAACTGTTGGTTATAAGTGATGATGGCCTGAGAGATCGGCACATCCTGAGGCGTAGCAGTAAAGAACTCCACAATTCTACGCTCCCTGACTGGCGGTGGACAATATTCCACTTCCATAGCGGTCTTGAACTCCTTCCAGGTTGCTACACGGTCAATGGGCATCACAGCTTCCCACCACTATGCAGCTTCCTTATCAAGGAGGTACTGAGCAATAGGCACTCTCCTGTCATCAGGACAAGCTACAGCATCGAACGTCCTACACATCTGAAAAAGTCAATTATCCCAAGCTAGGGATTCAGTAGAACCAGTGAAGCGAGGGGGGTGCATCTTGGTCAATTTCTGAAGCCATTTACTAGCTTCATCTTCTTGAGTCGGGGGAGGATTTTGACGTCCACCCTGAGCTATCTGAGCGAGCTGAGCTACCAACTGCTGAAGTACAGCAGTAGCTCCAGTGTCGGCATTAATACCCGACGGCTGATCCTGACTGACTAATAAATTTTGTTGCCCGTCAGAACTCAAGGGTAGAGTATTCGGCACTGAATGAGAGGCCGAATCTATAGAGGACTGAGAAAGAGGAACTTCCTCACTACTAGCACCACGACCACGGCCTCGGCCGTGTCCCCTAGCTTGTCTACCGCGACCTCTCAACATGCTGAAGAAAAGAATTGAAAAGGATAGGATCAGAAAAATTCACAATTTTACAAGTTGGTACCACAACTCACAGTTCCAATCTACACAAGAGAAATATAAAATACAGAAACTCAAGAGTTCGAGGAGACTTACAGCCATGGGTCGCACGAAGAGATGGTAGCACAATGATATTAGGCTCAACAACTGGCTCTTACGACACGACTGACAGACCCAAAATTAACCAACAGCCTAGGTATTCATAACCTACGCTCCGATACCATAAATGTAACACCCTAAATCTCATAAGGGACATTACACGTCGTAGAACCTTCACAAGGTCTACCAGGCTAACACATGACACATAATCCACAAAAGAAATCCCATAGGACACATTAATAATAGTAAAATAGGGCCGTGGCCTCGGCCAAAATATTTTAGTTAAACATCATAAAGCATAAGGTAATACAAGTTTATTTCCCACGCAGGGGACTTTAACAATATTTGTAAAACAACCAGACTAACTTCGACACCCAAGTAAACACGGTAACAAAACATCTAACATAGACTTGAGCCTCATCATCATGCTGGGCCATCCTTTGCATATATGTCCCGTGTCGGCTCCTCAGCTCAACTGATACCTGAAATGCATAAGACGCATTTCCCCCATTTAAGGGGTTAACATTCGAATAGCTAGTGCAAGTACACAATTACACAACATTATATACAGATACTATTAAACACAATCATCTCATTACAAAGCATTTGAAAATCATATTTCGGAATACCACGTTTACATCAGAACAGTATATCATCACGTCTCAACATCTCAACTATCCACACTTGGTAACCCGCGGCCGTACCCATTAGTATCGACCCCCAGAGGCCCCGTCGGACCATCCCCGAGTGGAAGAACAACAACACACACACGATATCACAATTCATCATTCGTATCGAAATCGTAACACACATAACAGAATGTAATACATATACTTTCCTTGAATAATATGACGTGAAGGAAATGGCGAAAGGAAAAGGTTTTGGTCTGAATAATCTTCACAAATTCGCTCCAATCATAATAATGATATACAATCAACCTCAATATTGAGAAAACGTAAGAATTCATCCTAGTTCTACCCGTTAGGATAATTCATCGGTCAATACGAAGTCATAATCGAATCTAATCTATTAACGGTGAAAACCTTGAAGTTTAATGCGTTAAACTATAATGAAAGCAAAGGATTACGATTACACAATCATAATCTAACAACTTATCAAAGCTAAATCGGATTCAAAGGGTAAAATCATGCCAAAATCCCGAAATCCCCAAAACTAGGGTTCTAAGAATATACCTCGATTTGAAGGCGAAACCTCGGATGATTAGATGATAGGGCGATGATATAATGCTTGAATAAACTTCTCCAATGGAGTTTGGGTGTAAAACGGACGATTCCTAGTATGAAGGATTGCTCCCGTCGCGCAAGAAGGAGAGGAAGGTGGAAAAATGAAGAAATAGGTCGCTGCCCAGTTTATAAACTGGGCAGGTGTTACGGCCGTAACACCTATACCATTACGGCCGTAATGGTATTCACGACCTCACTGTCCAAAATACACAACTACGTTACGACCGCTACGAAAAGGACATTACGGCCGTAATGTATACAATCTTACGGCCGTAACTCAGCCCTGGCAGTAGGTCAGGCTGGTTTGAAAACAACGACTCGCCAACAACCGGAATGAAAGTACAAGGGATGAAACCACAGATATACGAAGATCTTTTATAGACGAGATAAACATAAAAACCATCACAAGCCTCCGGTCATCCGAAGGCCGAAATAAACGAATATTAGTATCAACGCCCAATATAATAAGAATTTACAAAACGACCTAAACATCCGACAATCTAGACTCGAGACCTGAACAGCAATCTCAAAAAGTTGTAACATAATCAGGAATATTAAAGGAACTCGCAAAGGTAACGAAATGCCAGGTTAGAATGAGATTTACGAGAATCGAGCCTCAACACGGAAAAGTTGCATACTAAGTAAAATCTCATAAAAACAACTCTGAAACTCGCCCGGATGGTCATGAATGCAAAACAAAATGGTTTCAGAATACTGCAACACTTACAAGCGAATCGTCCGAAATAAAAATACACTAAAAATAGAAATTACTAAAAATAGAAAGTGTGGATATTACAATGAGTATATTATACATATCTACACCACTCCACCAAGAGACCTCACCATTCGGCCGAACTAAAGAGAGAGAGTGGGAGAGTTTTTTTTCTTCAAAGTATTCTTCATCTTTGGGGTGGAAGAAAAGCAAGAAAATTAGAGAGAAAATTCCTACGTTAACTTCCTAGCCGTGTTCTTGAAGAACGGAGTTTCGTTGAATTTTTTTGGGCAACATCCGACGCGTGTGAAGTAGAGACATCGTATTTTCGGTGTTTGGGACGAAGGGATTTCGTGCTCGTGCTCGGGTTCGTGATCATCATCATATGGCGAAGATATTATCAAAGGCTTCAAAGATATGGGACTTTAATCCTTTATCTTCGTCAATTTATTTTTCGTATATACGTTACTTGATCGATCCTGTTCGGGATTCTTTATATTGAGTTTTATTATTCCGCTGCGTACTCGTTTTTGTATCAGGAATCCCAACAGTGGTATCGGAGCGAGGTCAATGATACCGTATATACGAATATATTTGCATGTTGAATGATATTGGTTAATGTTTATGATTTAGTATTATAATTGGTATAATCGGAGATATTTAATTGTTCGTTGTAAATTTTGTTTCTATGATTTTATGTGAATTATAAATCTGTAAAATTTTATTTTATTGATTTATAAGTCCTACATAAAAGTCAAAAACATCACCTTTTGGAAACGAGCCGAAAAACGAGAAAAATGGGGATTGAACTCGATGACACGAGGTCACCGAGTCACTGTCGGTAGGCTGCCGGCAGTGCAGCCTGGGCGGCCAGGCAGCCGAGAGCTGCCAGATATGGCTCGGCCATGCTGCCTCTCGGGTCATGGCCCGATTTTGAATCGGGCTGCGGGCTGGGCCCGATACCGGATTATCCGGGACTCCGTTTTGTTTTATATTTTCGTTGTAATTATTTCTCGAAATTTAAATTGGATTTAATTTGACTAAATAAATATTTGGAATATTTTTGTTAAGGGTTCACAGTCATTTTAGGCTGATATACTATTATTACGCAAAAACGAGTTCAAGATTGTTCTGTCTTCCTGCTGTTATGCATAACGACATAGAAGTCTTTCTGGTTATATTATTCTCCTTGCTACGAATCTGTTTGTGTCATTTATATTCGTCTTTAATAATATATAGGTTAGTGAGAAACATGGTCTCACGATATCTAAAATGCATTAATGTTTGGAGCATGTCCATATATATTTGTGTTTCTTTAGTAGACTTAATATGATATATTTTGCTAAAAGAGCTATGTTGATACAGATATGGATGACGCGGATTCCGTATGGATATCAATGTGTTACCCAGTTGAATTTGAGGAGAATGATGAAGGTGTATGTATATGGAAATATAAGGGTAGTGCAAAAGGGATGACAACTCCAATTCTTGTTCCGAGAGCAATTTCGTATGTAGAATTATATGAAAAAGTGAAAGGGGAGTTGAAGATTGATTCAAGTTTGTGTGACATAGAGATGTCATGTTTTGACCCAAATATGCCTCATGTTGCAGCAGCACCGACCATCATTGATAGTGATAACAACGTGAAGTGGTTTGTTTCGATATGTAGGCGAGCATATCTATGTGTAACTGTTTCTCAAGGAGCTCCTAAAAATAGAGAACAATTTAACGTTGGTGCACTTGAATAACAACTTGAAAATATGGCGAGGGGGAAAGATATTTAGATACTTTGAAGACATTTTGTTGGAAGACATTTAGATACTTTGAAGATCTCTCTCGTATTTGGTATATGGCCTCGTCTATAATCTGTATACATAAAGTAGGTTTTTGAACAATGAAAATTCTTCTGAATATATATAGAGAAATTACTTTCAGTATTCAATACAATATGAAAATTAATACTTACACTCCCAGTAAGCCAACCATCCACATGCAACAGGTCTAACAAACAATTTGCCTTAACTTCCGAACTGTGCGAAGGTATTATATCACTGCAGACATAAAATAATATGCTCAACTCATTAAGTGATAATATTCATAAAAGTTTATTCAAGCATTAATAAAGTGCTCGAAAAATATAAGAGGTTGCAAATTAGCTAACAGATACAGTTTCAAGCCATTTATCTAGAGATTCCATCTTCCAAGGATCAACTTCACGAAAAGGATTATATTGATCAATAACTTCTAATTTTCTTCTCTTTAAAGGGTCCGTGAAGGGAGAATAGAAATATCTTGTTTTTCGCTTGTTGCGATATCCTCGTCCTTTCAGTGTGTCAGAGTCGGATCCCACCTCCACTAAGATGTCACTTGTATGTTTTGATATAATTACACACATATACTCGACTGCATATCAATTCAATATCAATTCGCTTATATTTTTACATACTTGTACTGGACTGTATATCATCCTCCGCCTCCCCCTCCTCATGTTTCGTCGGCGTCCGAAAACCAGAATTCTCTCCTCCACCTAACTCAACTCGAACCTCTAATTTTTCTTCTAACTTTTCATTCGATCTCCCTCCCTCATTTCCTAACTTAACTTCAACCTCCACTCCTTCTAATTTTTCCTCCTCTTTTTTCGCCGTTCTCACCCCCTCAACTCCAACTGCTGTTCCTCTCTCAATCCCTTCTCCACATTCTTTATCCACCTTTTCGCCATATGTGGGTGCATATGCTGCACTACTATTGGCACCATCGAATTCACCAGGTGTTGAATGAGGTTGAACCGCCCCTTGCAATTCAAGCAATCTATCAATCTTGCGATCCATGCAATCAAGTCTAGTGGACATGACCTTTAATAATCTTACTACGTCTGCAAGGTTCATCTCCTTACTTTCTGGAGATGGTAGATAACCGCGAGGTGATTGTGGTGAATAAAACGTAGGGCCATTACATCTTCCCCAAACTCCTCTTTTTCTACATTATGAGGAATAACAATATCTTCTTCACAAATGGGATTGACTCTTGCCAGTAGGCCTCATGCAGCTCATCCTCATTGGGAACTAATGTAGATTTAACTTCCACATATATAGATAAAAACTACCAAATAATTGGTTACTAACAACAAAAATTACATTTTATAAATTATTAACCGATTACAATTTTAATTTCTGTTTTATGTTCCATACTTACGTTTTATTTTCTATTGTTTAACTTTTTCCCTATTAGAAATTAGTTTACAATTTATTTTATTTAAATTTCAGTTTTTTAAATGTTTTATAATTTCAGTTTTATTTTCTATTCCAGTACATTTATTTCTTTAATGAAATATATATATATATATGTATATATATATATATATGTGTGTGTGTGTGTGTGTGTGTGTGTGTGTGTGTGTGATAGTTCTACTAAACTATATTTAACATGAATTATAAAATCAAAAATAAAAAATAGAGTAAAATATTTGTTACCTCTCTAGATTCCAGAACCAAATCAATATGAGCAGACATCAATCTTTTATGCATTTCCCAAGCGACAATTCTTGGTATTCCATTACCATGTTTCGTAGCAAATTTATTTCCCAGAGTTGGAATTGCTTCAAAAACCCAGACTTGTAGTAAAATAAGTATTAAATCCATATTAAATTGTAGCAAAATAATTTTATAAAAGACAAGTTAGTTGTTCGATCTTACCATTAAAGCAAGAGGAAATCCATGCAATGTATATCTACATTATTGTGCATTCAATACATCAGTCAAGTTACGTTTGAGTACTCTGATGGTGTACTCAAATGACAAATTTGCCCAAGGATACTTGTTGAACCTCTCTACATCATCGACCAAATCAAACCACCATAAATCAAGAAATGTGTTCTCCTCCGCGGCCAAAATCACATATGACAGAATAACTAGAAGTCCTAGCTTGTACTTGTCAGCTGGTCTCTTTTTACAACGATCAAACGCGTTATACACATCTAGCCTCGTTGTATTTCCCCGACTATTCTTAAAATAGTTTTTGACTAGTGGTGAATATACCCCATATGTCTTCACGTCTTCAAATTTACCCGCCTTTAAGCCAGTCACGAGTACAAACTCTTGCAAGCCAAATCTTTCAATTTATTTCAAATAACGAACCAAGCTTCTTTCTCAGTGTTGTTCTTTGCCAATCTCAATACTAAATTGTGCATAATTTGTGATGCTAATTTAATTCTTCTCAACTTAAGTAACGATCCAAAACAACTACTCTCCAACTTTTCTTTACATTTTTTATCAAGTTTTGCATACACCTCTTTCATTAATTTAATATTAGATCTATTAGTGATTGTCGCACCACCTATTTCTTTCGTATCGATCACATATCGCTTCTCCATATTGCTGTAAAATAGAAAAAATGACTTACAACATATAACATAAATCAAGATTTTAAGATTTCAAAAATGTATCAACACATCTTGAAGAACACCTTAAAACACTAGTAGAAACAGCCCCTTCCTTGACCCTTTTTTTATGACCAACAGTCGAAGATGACTCGCAAATAGCTTAGTCACATAATCAGAGTCATAACGCGTAAAATTTCCATTAGCGATGATGCGAGTTTACATGTGTCAAAAAGTGGCAGTCATAAAGGGATTAATATATTTGAAGAGATAGTTTGGGGATGGATTTAGGAATTTTTTATTTAAGTTTTAGTTTTAGAGCTCTCTCTCTCTCTCCTGAGGCGATTCTCGAAACATCACCCTCCTTCCTCATCATGGAGGTTGACACCTCCCAACCAGAAAAAAAGGAGACAAGTACAGATCTTTGATTCTCTCATCCCACCTTCACAACAGGACAGCAGAACAAAAAAGCACAGATCTTCGATTGGCCTTGAAGAGTCGAATCCACCACCAACACTGCAGTTTTTTACATCGGGGTCTCACCGATCTGATAAGATAGCCCCTAACATCACTGAGCCAAACAATTCCAGATCCTTCGTAGACCGATTTTTCTCCAACAGCTCCGGGAAAAACTGAAAGATGTCAAAATAGACGAGTCCATAACTGCTGCAGAAAGGAGCTTGATCCAAATTATACCTGCTCTAGAATAAAGGAGAAAGCCACTTCGAAAGCAGCTAAACTTTCTCTATCTATTGTATCAATGGCGACCACCGTTCTCCTCCGATCTCTCCGCCGTGAATTTTCATCGGCTCCTATTCTGCATTCAAAACCGTACGTCTCTTTATCATGAGTCTATTTTGACTGTTTGTACTTCTATCTTAGTTTCCATTTTGGTCTTGGTTTTGGTGCCCATGTGTCGATCATTGTTTGTTATGTTTAATTGGATTTTATCGGTTGTATGGATGATATTTTCCGTTAATCACATATAGTACTAAGAGATGTATTATTGGTATGAGGAATTCTCGATTTTCAATTCGATGGTTTTGAAAGGGAGTGATTTATAAAAGTAGAAAAAGTGGAGAACAAGTATGAGTTTGATTCATCTTTTGGTAATTTTTACATCGAACTTATGTTTATTCCAGAGATGTATATGCGGCATATATAGGCCTCGATTGATTTGAGAGCTTGTCTTTTTTTAATGGTTTAGTTGGTTGATTCTGTTCAGATTGTATTATATTTTACTGTATGTCGAAACCAGGATATCGATCTAGTTTCTAATTCGTTGAGCAAATTGTATAATATTTGATACCTTGCGGTAGCAATTCTCGTGTTGTCTACATCTCGAATCTAGATGCGAGTGTCGTTTGGCAATTTAGTTCCATTTTTTTGCAATCTAATTATGACTTGTCTGGAGGTTTCGCTTCGCATGCTTGCTTGTGCTGTTGTGTTGTATCTTAATGACATTAAGCACTTCGTTATACATTTTATGTGGATGGTGATGACAGGCAGCGAGCACGTGCTTTGGCCACAATTCATTCTCATCCTGTTGTGAGTTTGTCATTCAGCTTTTAGTTCTACAGTGGTTTTAATAAACATAATTTTTGCTCGATTGAGCTTTCTCTCCTGCAGCTGTAAAGACCACAACTTTACGTACGTGTACATTCTTTGTATTACCTTTTCTTTACTCTTGAAAATTTTCAAAAAAAATTCAGCCTCAATGCTCAAGAAAGGGTTTTCTGGATGCCTTTGATAAATATTGAGGTATAAGGAATGCATGTGAACTTTCAGTATGTACATTCTAGAGAATTTGGGTTCCCCGTTGATAGCCTTACTTCTAGGATTCTCACATACCTTGAAACCTCACTTGGACCCTACTATCATTTACATGTTTTCTAGTGGATGGTGAGACGATGGATTAATCACCTTGGTCTTGATGAAGCTATCAAGTTTATGACATGGAATAACACTGATCCTGGTTTCAGCATCAGGTTTTCTTTTTACCTGTTTGAACACCTTTTTTATTTTCAAAAGCATACATCTTCTATCACTCACCATGTCTTGTGATGATGATTTAAGAGCAAACACAGGTAAAGGCTTCACGAGGGCAGATCTTGTTGGAGAACTTGAAAAGTTAAAGGTTGGTACTTAATCTTTTCTCATAGACACAGAATGCTCACGAAGAAGGGTTGAAATACTTGCTGAAAATAATAATTATTGTTATTATTATTACCATCATTGTTATTATGTCTTAACTTTTGTCAATGGTGATTTTTTTATTTTTTTTTTACTTTTTCCTTTTCTCATCAACTTTAGGTTCCGTATGAACTTTCTCAGCACTTGGATGATTTCGTCCGCATAAGAACAGGGATGCAGGTACAAATTTTTACATTCTCCACAACGTACTTCATTTTTTTTCTTTCTTTATCTTAGTAGAACATTGAAATCTAATCAATCTTCATGTAATTCTTATGGTATCATTCGTTTAAGCTGAATGTGGTCCCCACTTTGTTACTCTGCAACTTGTTTCTTCCTGTTATTGCCAAAAATGATATATCCTATTTATTGACTGTTTGGCTGATAGCATGTGGTCAATGTTTCATTCCGAGTCCTGAGTAGTCCACATTTACTTCTTCCAGTTATCATACAAGCCGGATTCTTGAAAAAGGGTTTCGTTCGGTCCAGGGATGAGAGTGCGGGTAATCTTCATGTCCCACGAAACTTCATTTGGAAAGACAGTTACCAACGATGAACTTGCTCCGCCATAGAATTATCCCGTCTTGTTATAGTTTCTCTTTTCTTCTTGGCAGGATATTGTCTACTTTATACAAAAATTCTCATTGTTCCCTTGCAAACCCATCTTGTCTCATTGGTGTGGCCACATGGCACACATTTTCTTGTCAATATTAAGAAACCCGAGTGCATTTATCTCATTATTCTTGTGAATCGCGCACAAGCATCGGGCCGTGCTACTCAATTACTTTAATCCATATGCGTAATTCTTATTGGTTCTTTGAATGCAAACTTTTTGTGCGAGATTGGTGGTTACAATTGTGGATCAAAACCCGGCGATAGCATTATCGATCATTGTTGTCGCTCGGTGGAAAGACTCTTTTCATGGCCTCGTGTCCGAATGGCCAAGGTACAATCGTAGAATGTGGGATCTGATCTGTTGAAGAGTATGGTTTCAAAACATAAAAAGAAATTTGTAGATGAGATAAAAATGAAGTGTTACTATGTCTATTCATTTATTCCTGGAGGAAACCCTGTAATTGTTATTTGGTTGAAACCACCAACTTGTTCTAATTTATGAAAAATCATTTTAATGATACCAATTTGACTAGATCTTAAGACTAATGTTACACAACCATTTCTGAACAAACAAATCTTTCGGCAGATACTAGATCATGTTATCATTCCAAACTATAATACAAATTCAATCATGGTAAAAGTTATATCGTTGAGTGGTGACGTTATGGTGACTTTCTTATCAGGAAGCATAAGCGCAGTTGACGTGAACAAGGGCCGATTGAGAATCCTCAAAGAGACAGCCAAGTTGCACGAACTCGATCAAGTTATCACTACCATCCATGCTGATCTTCGTACACTTGTAAGGGACGATAGTGTATTATTTTGAAGGAGATATTATATATCATTTCTCTTTTGTTTTTATTTTTTTCTCAATTTTTCAGGATAGTAACTGCTTGAAAGGTGATAAAGTTCTGCTGGATGCTCCTTGTTCTGGATTGGGTGTACTATCTAAGGTATATTATGTTACAGATCGACTCTTGCAGGGAATGGATCATCGAATCTTTTCATTTCCGTAGCTCCTAAACTGATAGAGCTAAGGTTAACAAACACTCAGAAAAGAACAGCGAACGAGGAATTCTTTTAATCTTTGGGAAATAATCGGAGAAGAAGAAATAGACCTTCAGAGAAATGCTCGACTTTCTATTGCAGATTTGTCATTTCAACTTGCCCAAAGAATCCGCCTCTAAACTCTAAAACGAAATCCTAATGATCCTTAATTAAAGAAACTAGATCTCGAATTACACAAAATAGCACTTGTAGAACAACTATAAATCATTCTATTTCATCTCAGTTGAGTCATATTGCTTTATTCAACTATGATCAAAATTAATTTGAGGTAATCCTTTTCCTACTGTTTATTATTTATTTTATTCTTTTTTTTCCTAGTTTCGTTTCTGCTTATTTTCTCGAGCCCTCGTTTTTCTTTAATACAGAGAGCGGATTTGCGCTGGAATAGGAGACTGGAAGACATGGAGGAACTTATAAATTTGCAAGATGCACTTCTTGATTCAGCTTCTAAGTGAGTCTATTCAGATATTATTTAAACAATTTGTAATATGATTTGCATCTCATATCAGTTAACTGGAAACACCAAGCCGTCATGGTCATTGAGCAACAAGTGGGCGGGTCTTGCAAGGCCATTCAGGTGTATTTCCTGATCATACTTTCTTCAATTCAGTGCTGGAACCCTACCTTAGATATTCTGAACGTATTTTCTTCTTGATGCAGCACAAAACCAGCTGGAAGTGATGTTATCGGTATTGACTTGGGTACTACAAACTCTTGTGTCTCTGTCATGGAGGGGAAGGTGATACTTCATTTCATTTGTCTAGCTTTGTTAGTCCGCGGATCCTATTTAAACTGTTTTAACTTGTTGTTTTATTTGACTAGATTGGAGGTGAAAGCAACGACTACACTGATGCGGATTTCGACGACATTCGAGAAGAATGGTGTACTTATGTGTCGAATTTTATTTTTAGGGAGTAAAACTGTTTGTAGGAATAGGTACAGTTGGTAGAAATGGGTACAATTGGTAGTAATCGTAAACTATATAATATTGATCCGATTTTGACATGATCGAGTTTAGTCGAGTCATGTAATGAATTGGTAACGCATGGTTTTGCGATATATATAAAATGTGTTAATTTTGTACAATCGATCAGCAGGTTTTGTAATTGCAGGTTTAGCAGGGGGGTCATAAAATCCAGAAAAAAAAATAAAAAATTTTGAAGTTATGACACGCAAAAACTGAAATCAGAAAAAGGGGTCATAACTTTTATGACACGCATATATAGTTGTCAGAAAAGGGCGTCATAAAGTGGGTGTCATAAGTGCGTGTCATTGTACAATGACGAACAAATGCGAGTCATAATGAGTTATGACTGGTCCTTCTATGACCAGCATTTGCGCGTCATAAAGGCCCTTTATGACGCCAAATGCGCGTCAAGAAAGACTCTTTTTCTACTAGTGAAAAGATATGTGCATCTCACTTCAAGTATATAGTAGTAAAAGTGACACAACAGAGTCCATAACTAACTGCACCGAGCAACAAACAACTAGAAAAATATCTCACCGACCTGTATAGTGTAGAATTCCACACTCTATTAAGCATCAGTTAAAAATATAAACGAAAACAAAGCCGTTTTACAAACTGAAATCTTACATTACACCTGAAGCCAACATCAGTTTCCAGTTCATTAGCGTCAAAAATACACAAAGCCAACATCGAATTCAGAATTAGATAAGGATTTTCTACTCAAATTACTCAGTGTAGCAAGATGCAAAATAAATCCAAAACTTCTACAAATCTAGGAATTTACAAAAGAAAATATAAGTATTGAACTAACCTCTGTTAATAATTTAGGGTTTGTGGGTTGCCCGTCACCAGACCACTCTGAAGACTACCGGTCTTTGGAACCAGAACTAGTGAACAGAAACCTTCAATTGAACTCTTCACTCAGCCGTGTACCGATCCCATTATCCTTAATCTAGTAGCAAGAAGTCCAAGTCTCGACAGATAGCAAAGAAGAAGAGAGCATCAGTGGAAAAAGGTCCCCGTTTCCTTCTACGATCGGGCGTTCTCCTTCTCCGGCATAGCTTCAAACTCTGGACGGCGAGATGTCGAGCTCGATGCAGAAATCAGAGGGTTTACGAAGGGTGGATGAATTGGGGAGGAAAAATCTCACAAGAGGAGCATCGAAAGAAAAAGAAGAAAAAGGGTCGGGCTTGGGGGGCGATGAAATTGGGGAAGGGGTCTGGCCGTCTGAGTTTGAGACTTGACGTTATTTTAATAAGGTGAAATATGTCTTTTGTGTTAATGTAATAAATATATTCTTTTTATTTTTGAAAATATTGGTCAAAGGCTAGTTGGACAAATATTTGTCCCAAGAAGTCCATGTAGACAATTTATCCCCGAACTTATCCAGATTCTTCTTCAAGAGGACCACAATTTCAAAAGCCTGAATGAGGAAGAAAGGGCAAATAACCGGCGATTCGAGAGTTGGTTGATGAACCGACACCACCATGGGTCACAAACATGGAGGAGGAAGAGGCACGACCGGAAGCCGAACCAGTCGTCCATCCAGCTCCACAGCTGCTGAGAGAAGGTTGTCGTAGTCTCCTCGGCCTTCCTAACCAATACAATATAAAATTTTGCACCACCCCTGGCCAGATTGGACGACACTGAGAGCACAAAGAGCGTAAGGTAATACCCTCAATCCATCTTGATAAGATTACTTTACATGTGATGATTTTGTTGGATATGTTGAATTGGGGGAGAATAATGACTTGAAATTGGGAGGTCTATGATGAGCTAAAATATGAATTCTTTACCCCCATTTAACTCGTTGAGTTTGACCAAATGGATAATTTCTGTTTTCGCTTGAAAATAATAGGTTTTAGATGGGGGATTGCCGTCGTACGTAGCATGGGGTGTCCACGGAATATACAAACGAAGAGATGCCAACGGGAGGCTATATATGAATATGGTCACTCACGACCGCCGGTAAATCAAAGGCCACTTTCATCCGTAGCCCGTTGACCCAATATGTTCAGCAATTATGGCGTGCACGGTCACAGGGAGATACACAAATCAAAATATGGTCGACACTCTTGAGTTTAAAATGATTTACGCCGTTAGCCTGGTGATTTCTATTTTACACTATGTCCTTCTTTGACTTATTGAATTGGATCATGTGCGGGTAGCAGTGGAGAAATTTATGATGTGAATAATTGAATGCTTTGAGTTTGTCCTTAATTAAGTGTGTAATTCACTCTGGTCTTGTGCAATACTAGTTTAAGTGATATGGCATGATGGGAGGAGCAGGAGCAGCAATTGTGATTATTGAATTTTACTTTAATTTAGGATGTTTCATTAATTTTGATAATGGATTTGGATTAAGCTTCCTTTTTGTGAGTTTTGAGCATATCAGTCCTATTTTATTTGTTGTGGGGTCAAGCATACTGTTTTCATTCTCTAACTTGCTCATTTATACATTTTGAGATTACAACTATGAGCTCATGTATCTAGACGATAAAGACAATTAGGATTATCTTCGTTGTCTCTTATGTTCCCATATAAATCTCGTTGAGCCTAAGCATATTTTTTTGATCGAGCATATTATTTTAACCATTATCCATTATCCATTATTGTTGAAGACTCGTTCCTCTGTATCCTTGGTCAAGAATTTGACTGTAAATTAGGTGCATGACAAATAGGGGTCGAGATTAATTAGTGTTGGGAATGAGTTGAAAGAGGGGGTGTAAACTGAATTGAAATGCAGAGTGAATAAAATGAAGAGATGGCTTAATAAAGGCAAAAAAGAAAAACGGCCAAAACAACTGGGGGTCAAAGTCCAAAAATCATCATACAATAGGACTTGTATTAACCCACGAGTGGTACAAAAATTTTTAGAGGACCCATTAGCCTTATCAATTGAATATCCAACTAATTTAAAGAAGTACAAGATGACTTGGGTGTTGGTTTGGGAGCTTTCTGCAAATGAATGGTTCTTGATCGGGAGCCGGGATTGGCCCTCGAACCTCATTGTTGTAGACCTTAAGGGTTAGGATTTGATCCTCGGGGACGAATGGTTGGATCGTCACGGTGCTATCATGAACTATCGGACTCGTACTATCTCGATAGTAGCTGAGGATGGCACAGAGCATACTCTTGTTGGTTGTAAGCCAGGTAGATCGGGAAATGTGATTAGTGCCTTGAAAGCGATGAAAATTCTGAACCAGGGTTGTGTAGGCTACTGGTGTTACGCTTTGAAAGCGGAAGATGGTGGGTTGACATGTCGTCGATTTCAGTTGTGAACGAGTATCCTGACGTATTTCCGGATGACTTGTCGGGATTACCGCCACAGAGGGAAGTTGAGTTTCCTATTGATCTAGAGCCGAATGCGGCACCTGTTTCTCGGAAACCGTACCGTATGGCACCGTCAGAGATGCTAGAGTTAAAGAAGCAGTTGGGAGAATTGCTAGATAAAGGGTATATTTGACCGAGCGCATCGCCTTTGGGTGCGTCTGTGCTTTTTGTTAAGAAGAAGGATGGATCGCTTCGTTTATGCATCGACTATCGAGAATTAAACAAGTTGACCATCAAAAACAGACACCCTTTGCCCCAGATTGATAACTTGTTTGATCATCTTCAAGGGGCGACGGTCTTCTCGAAGATTGATTTACGATCGGGCTACTACCAGTTGAGGATTCGGGATAGTGATATACCGAAAGCTGCTTTTCGGACGAGATATGGCCATTACGAGTTTGTGGTTATGCCTTTCGGGCTAACCAATGCCCCAGCAGTGAGCACGCTTTACATCTCCGGATTGTGTTAGACATTTTGAGAGCTGAGCAGTTGTATGCGAAATTCTCTAGGTGTGAGTTTTAGCTCAAGGAAGTGATATTCCTCGGGCATGTGATTTCAGCGGAGGGAGTTTGGGTAGATCCGCAGAAGATAGAGGCAGTGATGGCATGGAAACCGCCTGAGAATGTGAAGGAAGTGAGGAGTTTTCTAGGACTTGTCGGCTATTACCGTAGGATTGTTGAAGGATTTTCTAAGATTGCTAGACCACTCACTCAGTTACTCCAGAAGACTCAGAAGTTCGAGTGGAACGTAGATAGGCATGATAGCTTTGATGAGTTGAAGAGACGGTTGACTACCGCACCAGTTTTAGCTTTGCCTCAGGGGAACAAGAATTTTGTGGTGTATAGTGATGCTTCGGGCCTCGGACTCGGATGTGTTTTGATGCAGAGAGATAGGGTTATTGCTTATGTGTCCCGTCAGTTAAAACCTTACGAAGCAAATTACCCTACGCATGATTTAGAGTTAGCTGCGGTCGTCTTTGCTTTAAAAATTTGGAGGCATTATCTCTATGGGTCGTCGTGTAAGATTTACACGGATCACAAGAGTCTGAAGTATATATTCAGTCAGAAGGAGTTGAACATGAGACAGCGTAGGTGGTTGGAGTTAATTAATGATTACGATCTCGAGATTCTTTATCATTCGGGCAAGGCCAATGTTGTGGCAGATGCGTTGAGTCGTAAACCGATGGCGCTACAGATGTTAGAGGTACTTATGCCTCAAAGCAGGATCCAGCGGGATTTGATTTGTCAGGATATCGAAGTTTGGGTTCAGAGAGTTCAGGGTCAGTTATGTGCGTTAGAAATCACTTCGTCTTTGGTTGATGATATCAAAGCGAGACAGTATGATGATCCTTTTTTAGTCCAGTTGAGGGAGGACGTGAAGAAGGGGAAAGCCCCTGGATTTTTGGTTCAGGATGATGGAATTTTAAGGTTTCGCGGCAGATTATGTGTACCGAGTGATATTGAGTTGAGACAGGAAATCTTGAGTGAAGCTCATACTACGCCTTATTCCATACATCCTGGTACGAGCAAAATGTACAAGGATGTAAGGAGTAACTACTGGTGAAGCAATTTGAAGACGGGCGTTAGCGAGTTTGTGTCAAAGTGTTTGACCTGTCAGTAGGTTAAGATCGAGCATCAGCGACCAGCGGGGTTATTACGACCAATTCCCATTCCGGAGTGGAAGTGGGAGGACATTTGTATGGATTTCGTTACCAGTATGCCTAGGACTCGGACTGGAATGAACATGATTTGGGTTATTGTTGATCGACTAACCAAATCAGCTCATTTTCTGGGTATTAAGGATACTTGGGGACCGGAGAGACTAGCACGAGTGTTTATTACAGAGATCGTGAGGTTGCATGGGACTCCTAAGAGTATTGTTTCAGATCGAGAAGGCCGGTTTGTATCACATTTTTGGCAAGCTGTTCATCGAGCTTTGGGAACTGAGTTGAGACTCAGTACATCCTACCACCCTTCAGACATATGGACAGTCGGAGCGGACGATACAGATGCTGGAGGATATGTTGAGAGCCTGTGCTTTAGACTGGAAAGATAGAGTCGCACTTGTCGTTGATCGACTTCACGTACAACAATAGTTGGCATGCCTTGATCAAAATGGCACCATTTGAGGCATTGTATGGAAGGAGGTGCAGATCGCCGTTGTGTTGGGATGATGCATTCGAATTGACTGGCACTGAACCAGATATGGTAGTGGAGACGAGAGAGAAGATTGCTTTGATTCGTGATAGGTTGTTAACGGCCCAGAGTCGACACAAGTCTTATGCCGACACGCATCACCGACTGTTTGAGTTTGATGTGGGAGACCATGTTTTGCTGAAGGTGTCGCCGACTCGAGGAGTTTATCGCTTCGGCGAAGGGTAAACTTAGCCCGAGATATATTGTACCGTTCGAGATTTTGGAAAGGGTTGGAGAGCTTGCATATTGGTTAGGCTTTCCGCCGTCCTTGAGTCATGTGCATAATGTATTCCATGTTTCCCAGCTTCGGAGGTATGTACTGGATCCTAGCCATATTATCGATTTTGGAGAGATTGAACTGGGTCCCGACATCACATTTGAGGAGAGAACGATTCAGATTTTGGAGCGTCGGGTGAAACAACTTAGGCACAAAA
This sequence comes from Orobanche coerulescens, assembly GCA_033398695.1. Taxonomy (NCBI): domain Eukaryota; kingdom Viridiplantae; phylum Streptophyta; class Magnoliopsida; order Lamiales; family Orobanchaceae; genus Orobanche; species Orobanche coerulescens. The sequence continues at coordinate 164,343,909 of CM065804.1, forward strand.
CCATCCATTTGGTTAAAGTGCAGTGGTCGTGACATGGATCAGAGGAAGCGACTTGGGAAACGGAGGATATTATGAAGGCGAGATACCCTAGTTATTTACTTTGTAAGTTTCGGGACGAAACTTATTTTTAGGGGAGAGAATGTAATATCCGCACTTTCTATTTTTAGTAATTTCTATTTTAGTGTATTTTCATTTCGGACGACTCACTTGTAAGTGTTGCAGTATTCTGAAACCATTTTGTTTTGCATTCATGACCATCCGGACGAGTTTCGGGGTTGTTTTTATGAGATTTTACTTAGTATGCAACTTTTCCGCGTTGAGGCTCGATTCTCGTAAATCTCGTTCTAACCTGGCATTTCGTTACCTTTGCGAGTTCCTTTAATATTCCTGATTATGTTACAATTTTCTGAGATTGCTGTTCAGGTCTCGAGTCTAGATTATCGGATGTTTGGGTCGTTTTGTAAATTCTTATTATATTGGGCGTTGATACTAATATTCGTTTATTTCGGCCTTCGGATGACTGGAGGCTTGTGATGGTTTTTATGTTTATCTCGTCTATAAAAGATCTTCGTATATATGTGGTTTCATCCCTTGTACTTTCATTCCGGTTGTTGGCGAGTCGTTTTCAAACCAGTCTGACCTGCTGCCAGGGCTGAGTTACGGCCGTAAGATGGTATGCATTACGGCCGTAAGATTGTATACATTATGGCCGTAATGTCCTTTTTGTAGTGGCGGTAACGTAGTTGTGTATTTTGGGCAGTGAGGTTGTGAATACCATTACGGCCGTAATGGTATAGGTGTTACGGCCGTAACACCTGCCCAGTTTATAAACTGGGCAGCGACCTTTTTCTTCATTTTCCACCTTCCTCTCCTTCTTGCGCGATGAGAGCGATCCTTCAGAATAGGAATCGTCCGTTTTCCACCCAAACTCCGTTGGAGAAGTTTATTCAAGCATTATATCATCGCCCTATCATCCAATCATCCGAGGTTTCGCCTTCAAATCAAGGTATATTCTTAGAACCCTAGTTTTTGGGGATTTCGGGATTTTGGCATGATTTTTACCCTTTGAATCCGATTTAGCTTTGATAAGTTGTTAGATTACGATTGTGTAATTATAATCCTTTGCTTTCATTATAGTTTAATGGATTAAACTTCAAGGTTTTCACCGTTAATAGATTAGAATCGATTATGACTTCGTAGTGACCGATGAATTGTCATAACGGGTAGAACGAGGATGAATTCTTACGTTTCCGCAATATTGAGGTTGATTGTATATCGTTATTGTCATAGGAGCGAATTTGTGAAGATTATTCAGATCGAAACCTTTTCCTTTCGCCATTTCCTTCACGTCATATTATTCAAGGCAAGTACATGTATTACATTCCGTTATGTGTATTACGGTTTCGATACGAATGATGAATTGTGATATCGTGTGTGTGTGTGTTGTTTTTCTCCACCTGGGGATGGTCCGACGGGGCCTTTGGGGGTCGATACTAATGGGTATGGCCGCGAAAGTGGTTTCCCACCCGGGGACTGTCCGACGGGGCCTCTGGGGGTCGATACTAATGGGTACGGCCGTGGGTTACCAAGTGTGGGTAGTTGAGATGTTGAGACGTGATGATATACTGTGCTGATGTAAACATGGTATTCCAGAATATGATTTTCAAATTCTTTCTAATAAGATGACTGTGTCGAATCGTATCTGTATATAATGTAGTGTAATTGTGTACTTGCACTAGCTATTCGAATGTTAACCCCTTAAATGGGGGAAATGCATCTTATGCATTTCAGGTATCGGTCGAGCTGAGAAGTCGGCACGGGACACGCATGCAAAGGTTGGCCCAGCATGATGATGAAGCTCGAGTCTATGTTAGATGTTTTGTTACCGTGTTTACTTGGGTGTCGGAGTTAGTCTGGTTGTTTTACGAATATTGTTAAAGTCCCCTGCGTGGGCAATGAACTTGTGTTACCTTATGCTTTATCAACTAAAATGTTTTGGCCGAGGCCACGACCCTATTTTACTATTATTAATGTGTCATATGGGATTTCTTTTGTGGATTATGTGTCATGTGTTAGCCTGGTAGACCTTGTGAAGGTTCTACGGCGTGTAATGTCCCTTATGAGATTTGGGGTGTTACACTTATCACATGACAAAGTGATGAGAGATATGATCAATCAAAAAAATATGTACACATATCACCATTTTTGGAATCATGTGGAAAGTCTCCACGACCAACATATAACAAAAGGACAAGCACCATGTGGAGAGAGGGGGGAGGGGGGCGGCCATAAAGAAATTCTAAGAAACGGGTCGAGTCACTCGGCTCGTGTACCTGATGTTCGTCAAACGAATCCGTTAAATACACTCCGTTTTATTTCCAATGTATTTATACTGATTAATTAATCCTATTAATTAATTATATCAAATAAAAATATATTTCTTTAAGAAATATAATTTATGAATTAAATTAATTACTCAGTAACTTAATTTCAATTCATAAGACCACTATTTGATTTATCCAATAAATCATAATTAGATATCCAATATCTAATATTAATAGAGAGATAATTAATTCATATTTATCCATCAACGATCCTGATGCGCGACTCTGTAGGTCCGTCTCAACTGGCACTGGGAGGAACCAATGAGTGCTTGCAGCACTTAGCCAGTCTAGCGGGCCGCATTGTAAACCCCGACTGAGAACGAATGAAGGGATTATTCTAGAACCATTATGTCGTGAATACCATATACGTATAGACCCTTCATCAAATGTCCCGATCAAGTCTTCGAGTTACGGTAAAGTCAAACCCTACTGTTGACTAGACACTATACATGTGTTAATGCAAATCAAGACCGACTGATTATTAGTGTATCCAATACGACTAGATCAGAATGCTTTGGCCATTAATCGTATAGGACATTAGCCTGCTTACAAATAGGAGATGGAATCCTTTCTTGGCATACAGTAAAGATTGCTACCTGCCCGTATAGTCTGCACTTTGAGGTTGACCCAGCGATTAAGCAACAATTGGGTCTAACTACTCTAATGACAAACTAAATGTCACAGACACATCTCTTACTGAACCCTCAAGTCAAAGGTCCACGTATAGTATCACAACCTTTCGATTTATCATGGACTCTCCAAGAGTGAATACCATGTGACTGAATCGAGTATGAGTCGTGTTCGAGTATACTGGTCCCACCAATATACCCATAACTATGCTATCAGGACATGCACATGTCCTAGCATCAGTTATACAAGTCTTACTCAAAACTTAATGCCCAATTAAGTTATCGACTTGCACACGATTTACGTAAATAAACCTTAAACACTTCCAGTGCACTTCTCTCTTATCCGATAACGTGAGTGGAATGTTCGCTCTTATTTACTAGGACATCACTTCAATGTTTACCAAATCAAGAATGTATTTTAAATATAATAAACAATGAATGAATCATATTGCCTTTTTATTGATAATTACGTAATTACAAGTACAATGTCCTCTCTCTCATCCTCTGAGTGGCATTCGAGGGCATATTCCTAACAAAAAGCAAACCACACTGGAGGAGCAATCCTCCATTCACGCCATTTTGATCCATGTTCATAGCATCTTGGTCAATCGAAACCCCTGGAGGATCTTGATGGTGTTCATGGCCTTCCATAACCATGTCGGCTGCCATCGGGGGAGCATCTGGTGCGTTATCAACTACCGTTCGGACAATCCTATTCCGTCGGTCCAACCCCATAATAACCGTGTGTTCTGTCTCGGCCACAGCCTGCCTTGGTTTGCGCTGAGCTTCCCATCTACTTCTCTCAGTTACTCCTCTTCCCTCGCTGTTCGCCCTTTGTTCCCTTTTGGTATTAGGAACACTTCTATTGTTTTCCCTTAGCACCTCTTGCCTAACTTGACTTGGATTGACCTGTGCCTGGGCCCTATTCTCATTCTTGGGTGTAACAAGATTTCCTTCTCGTCTATTTGGCTCCTAATTTCACTTACAATTTCTGTTGGCCCATCAGACCCTTCATTATCTTCTTCACTTATTTGGTCCTCAAGCCCATAAAGAGCATTGTATCTAGTAGTAATCTGCAGCCCATTCCCATTTTATTTTCACCCGGTAGGGGCGGACTTGCTGGCCTTATCATTCCCGTTATCCTACATCTCCTTTCCGTCTCTGTTTCCTCCTTTACGCTTAATTCTCGAATTTAACTTAACGAGAGAAAAAAAAGGAAATGAATGGAAATAAGAAGAAAGAAAAAATATTTGGTGTTCCTGAGTTTCTTAATGAAAAGAAACGGAAAGAAATGGAAGGAAAACTTTCCCTCCTAACTTTCCTTCCGATTTGGAAGAATTTGGAGAGAAAAGAACAAAATGGTTCATTTTCCTTTCACTTCCTTCAAACTCGGGAACACAAAATACAATTTCCTTTCACTTTCCTTTCTCTTCTATTTTCTCTAACTTTCTTTCCCTTTCTTTTCTTTCCTTTACTAAAACTCGGGAACTAGGCGTTAATTCCATTAACCATCTGCCCTTGATTCTTGTCTCCCCTTGCTTTACCGTTTTTAGATTGTTTACGTTGGGCTAGCATCTAGTGCTGAAATTGTCAGCACTCTCCGGATTTTTCGGGATATTCTTTCTTACGTGTGGTTCTTCCCATCTAGCTTCCCCGTCGATGATAACCTCCGGGATCGCCACTCCCCCTGCTGCCTCCTCCGTCTTCGGTACTGCTCCTAGTGCCGGTTCAGTGGATTTCTTTCGGCATACTTGTAACATCCTAATTTTATTTAATATTTAAATCTTGAAAACACCCATATTTTTTTTTAAGTTTAATTATCTTAATTTAAAATTTTACTTTATATAAAATAATAATATGCAGAAGCTACATAATATCACATAAATATCATTTAGAAGAAGGACTATATATTTTCTTTCTTTACAAAAATTTCAAAGTCAACTTTTAATGATTAAATAAGTTTAAGGAATTAACGGAAACTCCAATTTAAATTGCAATCAAAATATTAAGTGCAGAATTTATACTACGTAAGATTATACCAACATTCATCGTCTACAAAATAAATAAGGCAATCGCTAAAGTTCGCAAAACATTCAAATTACAATTTGAAATATTTTTCGTAAATTAAAATATAATTAATAATATTAAGAGTTCGATAATTATATTGATACCATCCTCCACCAAGATCTGCGCGCGCTTCATTAACCCGAAAACATTTTAAAAATTCGGGGTAAGCTTGAGCTTAGTGAGGCTATACATGTCACATATGAATATATCACGAATAATTGAACATATAATATTTACATTCGTTTTTACGTGTATTTCTACACGGAGTACTCGGAGCCCGGAGGCGATCTGAGCCCGAAGGCTAACTGAGCCCGAAGGCTAAATGTTTTGTGTACTGAAAGTACAATTTTTCTGTTCTGTCTGTATGACATGATAAATCACATCATAATAATATATGCCAAATAACATGTAATATAAATACGAGACATGTAATTTTGTAGAAAAACAAGTGAAAATAAAAACCCCACCTCAAATGCAGCGCTTGACTAAATATAGATGCTCGACTCGCGAAATCTTAGGCCCAAAAGTTCTCGTCGTCTACAAAATCAATTATTCTAAATTAATATCTTAACTTAGAAACTTAGTGGATTACATAAAAATTAAATAATAATTAGTAAAGTAAAAAAAATATTTTTGGTTAAACAAATAAATTGGGCTTGGGAGAGATTGGGTTTGGGAGAATTAGCCCATTAGAATAATTGGGCTTGAATTATTTTATTGTAAAATTGAGGGATAAAATCCCTCTTTCTCACCTAAAACTCTCCATTCTTCTCTCTCATTCTCTCACCTCCCGATCTCGGCTCCTCTCTCTCTCCCTCTCTTCTTGTAACACCCCCAGGATATCCGAGGTATATTACAGCGCCGTGAATCCCTATATGGGACCCACCAGGCTGAACAGCATCATACACAATGACTCACAGAAACGATAAAATAACACCACGTCATAAAGACGCAAAACAGAACAATCCACCCGGTTCAACCGGTCAATATGACATCATCATCCATCACAACATAATAAGCAACAATACAATTCAAACGAACAAGAACCCCTTAAGTACTCGAGTACAACTATTAGTTCAAAACCACAAAAGACAAAAAGGTAAAGATACTAAAACATCACTCGTGCACCATCATCACGCACGGCCATCATCCGTAATCGTCCAGCCCGCTCGTCTCGATGAACCCGACCAAATTCATAAAACGAATTTCCCAAAACGGGTCCCAGAGGGGTTAGCAATTACGCTAGTACAAGTATTCAAGGCAAACCAATCGCTTACACATTTCATAGTACATGCACCAAAATCATTTCGAAAACCAAAACAAGACATGTCTTTTTCCTAAAATAAATAAATAAACAATTAGCCTTGAGAACAGTGGCGGCAAAGATACATTCTCACTCGAGGCCTCATAGGGACCCTACCGAGTTGGCTACAATTACGTAAAAACAAAACCACGCACACGCTAAGCCGTGAGAACAGGCGGCAAAGATACATTCTCACTCGGGGCCTTGCAAGGACCCTAACGAGTTGGCTAGCGGTACGAAACTCGTGAAATCCAGGGCAAAGATAGATTTCCCTCCTTGACCCGTCCGGCCAACACGAGGTGAGTTACACACAAATAACATACATCACCATTTCATGTTAAGCTTAAAGGTTTCCAAAAATACTTGCCTCGATTAATGATTTTATGACGCGAACGGAACGGAAGAATCAAGCACGACCGTGAGGAACCGACGATTGAACCTAACGATTCGAATAACACAATCACAACCAACTCTAGACGATTACGGAAATGGAATACACCGGAAACCCGCCTACGATTCATGTATATTCGAATAAAATAACAATGAGGGCGGATCACAACCAAACCCTCTCGATTCCGTAAAAATCCACAAAATATCCATGAATCCGTAGGAAAACTAAAGATACTAACAATATCAATCGTATACATCATGAATCCACCAACAAAACGGAACGAATCGGAAGAAAATCCCAAAACCCCCAATTTATCCAAAAGTAGGGTTCTAAGAGATTACCTTGGATTTAGGATGAGAAACACAAGTGGATGATGTTAGTCTTACACCAAGAACTCAAGCACAAGAATCTCTGAAGTGATTGGAGGAAGAAAGTCGCCTCAAATCGCTCGGGAGTCGCTCGTCCGCGGAAAGAGGAAGAAATGAGATTTTGTGATTATCTCGGTGATGGATTCAAATTAAATACTCGCAAGTGTACGAATCGCTCTTGTAGTGAGCGGCAAGTAACTCCGAGGTCGATCTCACGAGGAATTGGAAACGGTTTAAAATTCGATGATGTTCGGCAAATAGTCGAATGAACAAAAATAAATTAAATTAAAATACATCATTCGTTGATTATGATTGCAATTACTAATGCACAAAATTTAAATTGAACTAAGTGATAACAACACCAATTTGACAGTCGGATAAATGAGAGATAACAATAATGAGATTAATATGGGAATTTAGAGTCACCGACACACATGTAATCAATTATTAGTTCCGATACTCAAATAAATAAGGTTAGGAATTATCGATTGCTCACGATTAAAAGAAATCCGTTTGATGGCGGAAATTCTAAAATCACGATTGTTCTCAACGAAAATTAAGGGATACTCTTTTGATGGGGACGAAACCCTAGCTAACAATCAATTAACCGACTACTTTTGATGAGGTAAATCGTTAAAAGATCGCGCGAAAAAGCCCGAGAACATTCACAATCGTTTCTTTCGGGTCGTTTGATGGCGAACACCGATAAAAACCCTCGATTCGAATAATAATAACAACAATGAAAAAGGTTTGATGATCTAATTCAAAAGTTCTTAAACGAAGAACGAACAAGAGGAATAATCCCAAACTTTATCCGGAAAATCAAAAGGAACTAACAATCAAAAACATGTGTGTGGCTATATCTAAAAACCCATATTAAGTGTTTAGCCACACATGATTAATTCAACAACAATAATGGAAATTGAAGAACAAAACATGGTAAAAACTTCCCTTGTAAATGCCGAAATCGAATTCCCGATGAAGGTTTGATGATCTTCTTACAAGAACTCACAACAAATTTATACAAGGAATTATTATATCTCACTAAAGTATTTTTCTCACTCCAAGAACACACAAGGAAGATGATGAAAATCTCTTTCTTTCCCACTCTTTGGTGTTTTCTCCCCTAATCTTGTGTTTTTCCACAAAATATCTTCTTCACAAGACAAGTACACCTCTCAAGGGGTCACTCCTTTGTTTTATAGCCAAAAATCAAGACAAAAGGCTTAAAATATGCAAAAGATGTCAAGGAAAGTGACATGAAATAAAAGTGGCACGGCCCGTGTCTGGGACACGGCCGTGCGGTACTACGCTGAAAACGAAAAGGTAATCGTCTTGAGACCCGGCCGTGTCCTATGACACGGCCGTGTTATCTGCGCCCGGAGTGTAAATGGCCGATAGTGACTCGGTCGTGTCCCAAAAGGCACGGTCGAGTCGTTCCTTTCCGGAAAATGAATTTCTTGCTGGAATGAGACCCGGCCGTGTCTGTGGCACGGCCGAGTTACCTGATGTGGCTCGAGTCGCACAGGTGCCTAGTTGAGTCGCACAGTGCGGCCTAGTTGAGTCGCACAGTGCGCCAAGTCCGCTTTTGGTCTTCTTCGGCTAGATCCTTCGTTCTTGTATCAGTTCACCTCGGATTTTAGCATATGATATACCGTTTGAAGCTAATTTCACGAGGAATTTATATCAAGGAGAATACATCTTGATTCGGAGTGGAGATTCTGGGATTTAGGAGATTTGACCGACATCGCTTAAATCTTTCGTCGTTTTAGGCCCGTTTTAGCTTTTGATCGTCATGGACTCCAATATTAGCTATGAAAGCGCATATTTCACCACAATCTTCGTCCGGATACCTACAAAACAAAAACACAACATACCACGCGTAAAAAGGGCAAAAACACTCAAAACAAATGAAAGTGCGACTCGATAGAATGTAATGAGACGATCAAAAATCGACTCATCAAATCCCCAAACCTAAACTTTGCTTGTCCCCAAGCAAAAATAAATAAAACACACGACAAAGAAAACGAGAAGGATTGAATAATCAAGTTAATCATCGGGTATACATACAATCAACCGGGATGTAAAAGTATCGTAAAGTCTCGTAATTCATCATGGAAGCCTAAACTCACAAATGAGTGGAAAGCAATGGCACTAGATCGAACATGCAAGAAAACAAGTCTTAATAGTCCTCACCGAATTATATCGATTCACTCATCTCTCAAGTGTTTAGATAGGTCAATACGCTCAACTCGATTCAAATGGAAAGTTCTACTATATGCTTGCACTTCTTCTCTTCATCAAACGCACCAATATTCACAAAACATGAGTCATAGGGTCTTACTTTTGGTTGTAACAGTGTGGCTCGGGTTGGGAAAATTTGGCTAGTAGTTACAAGTTCACCAAGTAGAGCATATACGATCCTCATATATATGAAATAAAAACTCAAAGCAAGATCGATCATTCTACTTCAATTCTCCCGTATATATATCTCCCTCTTTTTTTTCTAGGCCTTGTTAAGTGTAATTCTTATGATATTGGCCTATCTCTCACAACCCAACGACTTCTCTTTGTTTTTCTTAGGCTCACTCCTCTCCTCCCTATTTTTTCTATCCCACTATTATTATTAGGATCACCCCTCTTTTTTTTTTTTTTTTTTGTGGGGCTTATTATTTTCGGGGAACGGAGAGAAGATTTTTGCCTCTATACACCACAAACTTTGCACACCTTTGTTTTTCAAATATACCCTCTCATGCTCTTACGTGACCAATACTTGGGTAAGTTATGGCTTTTGGATATGGAGCAATAAGATGCGGGTTTTTCGAACAAAATTACGGCTAAAGGCTCAACGAGGCTAGCAAAGGATATTGATATGAATTGGTGGATATTTTTAGATAAGTAGGTTCAAGACAAAAATGGGCAGCCCTAATCATTCCTCGTGTATGTAAATATCAACACGTCATCCGGAGAATCATGCAAGTTCTAAAGAATACAATCCATAAGAAGAGAAATCACTCATGAAAGAATTTCACCGCTAAAAGTGAACGGTTTAATTAGGCACAAGGACTCACGGCTTTTGGACTACCATACTCATTCCTTACACGTCAAATCAAGTAACCAAAAACTATACATTCACACGCAAGGTCAAGCAATCAATTAGATTTATTAAACTCTACGAGCCAAACACAAACACGATTAATCATCCATATACCCAACAGTTAACAAGGTTATTGCAATCCAACTACGACATCACGCAAGAAAAAAAAAAATAAAGAAAGGAAACAAACATCACGCAAACAAAAAAAACAAATAAAAATCGAAGAAGTTGCACCCCCCCCAAACCTAAATCTTTGCTTATCCCTAAGCAGAAAGATTAAGTCAGGAAAAATGCGAAAATGCAAATTAAAAAGAAAGAAAATAAAACTACCGGATTAAGAAGTGTGGTACCATCCTTTGTGCTCGGGTCTCAACTTTCAATAAGCTAGGCTTCTCCCTCCCATAAATACCTCCTTTATTAGATTACCTACACACGCCATAGACAAAAACAAAATTAATGCAATAATAATAATAAAAAAAAAATTAAAACTCCCTTGGGTTGCCTCCCAGCCGCTTTTTATAGTCTTTAGCTCGACTTCTTTGGATTCTTCTATCCGGATTAAATGGAAATGTGCTAGGTCCAATCATATAGCTCGTCATTCTTCGCTCGTTTTCCTTTGTAAGGATGTGGAGAGTGGTTCCATGGATTTCCATTGTGAGCGCTTTTGTCACCATTTCAATTTTCGATCATCGTCACCATGAAATGTCTTCCTTGAAGAATAAGTGACGTGATTTTTGTTGGTGATGTTTCTTCTACGTTTGGTATCACGAAATCCATCGGGCTATCACCTCCCCAATTCTAGTGGCGAGTATATTGATTTTTGTGTTAAATTAATACTCGCTCCTAAGTTCACAATGGGAACTTCTTTCTCCACGAAAAGAACTTCCATATCAAAGCTTTCTAGGTCCTCCTTTTGAAGCATTGATTTGACCGGTTCACTCTTATTCTCTTCAATTGGCTTCTCGATTGGATCTTTAGATTTGTCCCAAGGAATTTGAGTCTCGCAAGATTGGGTAGCAGTTACTCGGATTTCTTCATCGTTCGACTCATCCTCTTCAATCACCATAGATTTCTCCGATTGACTCGGCAATTCTTCTTTCTCACCGCCCTTCTCTTTCGCTTCGGAAATTATCTCTTTATTTATCACTTTACCACTTCGGATGGTGGTAATAGCTTGAACTTGCTCGGGTTGACTTGGTAGTTTACCCGTTTCTTGTTTGCATGCCTCGGTAGCAAGTTGCCCAATTTGAATCTCCATTTTCTTCATCGAAACTTCTAAAGATTCAAACCTTTTATTGTTCTCCACTCGGTTTTCCTTGCCCTCCTTAATGAATGCCGCAATACTCTCCTCAAGAGAGTCCCTTTGTTGTGGAGGTGGTTCACTTCGCGTTGGTTGTTGGGCTCGGTATCCTCCGTTGTATTGAGTTTGGACGTTTGCGTCGTATGCCGTCGGGTGATAAGTATTTGGGAGAGGTGCATTTCTTGCGTTTCCGCCATAATTATTCCTCCTCTCCTCCCACTCGGGCCTTCCCGTGCTTTGTCCCATAGCCCAATTAACTTGTTCGGTTTGTTCTCCCGGAAAAATATAAGGGCAAGAATTAGCATGATGTCCGGGTCCCCAACAAATTTCGCAAACTCGTGAGCTCGAAGATTTATTTTGAATCTTGAGTTGTCTTAGTTCCTTCATTAACTCATCGATTTTAGATTGCATCTCGTCCTTCTCGCTTACTTGGTTCACAACTCCTCTATGAACACGCATGCTTTTTGTTGAGAATTAGCCCCAATAATTCAAATACGTCATAAGCTTGTCTCTCCGTTAACCCCAAAACGAACCACCGGCGGCGTTATCTACCGCTCCTTGGCAATATTGTGTCAACCCATCATAGAAGAATTGATTAAGTAGTTGAAGCGGATAGTGATGGTGTGGGCATTGAATGAGGAGCATCTTGAATCGGTCCCATGCTTCATGAAATGCCTCTCCGTCTTGTTGTCCGAATGTTGAGATTTGGGCTCTCAATTGTGTTGTCTTCGAATGAGAGAAGTACTTGGTAATGAATTTGTCGTAAACTTCATCCCACGATTACAGTGAGCACGGCTCCAAAGTCATCAACCATTGTTTCGCCCCATCCTTGAGTGTATAAGGGAAGCACTTCATTCTTAGTTGATCCTCGCTCAACCCGTTCAATGGGAAGTTATCAATCGCAACATAGAGATCTCGGATGAATGATAACGGATCCTCTCGTGCTAATCCGTGAAATGAGGGCAATTGCTCGATGTGAAATCCGCTTATGTGGTAGTTCCTTGCGGCCGGTGCTAATTGGATGCATGAAATGGCGGTGTTCACTACGGGCTTTGCATAGTCCCTCATAAGATGTTCGACCGGAGGTTGTTGCGGCATGTTATAGTTCGCCTCCATCCCATATTGAGGTCCGGGATAATAATTCGCTCCATATTGCATTCCGACGGGTGGTTGTCTCGGATAAAAGTACCTCCCTTGTTGAGCTTCCGGCATCCCTTGATTGCGCCCAACATTATCATATCTCGGAAACCTTGGTTGACGAATTTCTTCCTCATCTATATTTTGTGCAACATTCTCAACCCTTGGTTGACGAGTGTTTTCTTCTTGGATCAAAAGTCGCTCTTCAAAGTCCGAATTCACCTCGTCGTTTGCCATTGATGTTGTGGCCATTATTTTTGGTGCTCTAATTCTTTGAATTTCGTCTATCGGTGGAAGAATCGGTTACCCAACGATCTCCTACCAAACATAAACAAAGGAAGTAAGAGCAAATTTTATCGAAAAAGTATTGATCAAGAATAGCAATTCAACTATCATTAAAACAAGATTAAAAATTAAACGCGATTCACTTAAGAACGGCGCCAAAAACTTGATGGATTCAAATTAAATACTCGCAAGTGTACGAATCGCTCTTGTAGTGAGCGGCAAGTAACTCCGAGGTCGATCTCACGAGGAATTGGAAACGGTTTAAAATTCGATGATGTTCGGCAAATAGTCGAATGAACAAAAATAAATTAAATTAAAATACATCATTCGTTGATTATGATTGCAATTACTAATGCACAAAATTTAAATTGAACTAAGTGATAACAACACCAATTTGTGATCGGATAAATGAGAGATAACAATAATGAGATTAATATGGGAATTTAGAGTCACCACACACATGTAATCAATTATTAGTTCCGATACTCAAATAAATAAGGTTAGGAATTATCGATTGCTCACGATTAAAAGAAATCCGTTTGATGGCGGAAATTCTAAAAATCACGATTGTTCTCAACGAAAATTAAGGGATACTCTTTTGATGGGGACGAAACCCTAGCTAACAATCAATTAACCGACTACTTTTGATGAGGTAAATCGTTAAAAGATCGCGCGAAAAAGCCCGAGAACATTCACAATCGCTTTCTTTCGGTCGCTTTGATGGCGAACACCGATAAAAACCCTCGATTCGAATAATAATAACAACAATGAAAAAGGTTTGATGATCTAATTCAAAAGTTCTTAAACGAAGAACGAACAAGAGGAATAATCCCAAACTTTATCCGGAAAATCAAAAGGAACTAACAATCAAAAACATGTGTGTGGCTATATCTAAAAACCCATATTAAGTGTTTAGCCACACATGATTAATTCAACAACAATAATGGAAATTGAAGAACAAAACATGGTAAAAACTTCCCTTGTAAATGCCGAAATCGAATTCCCGATGAAGGTTTGATGATCTTCTTACAAGAACTCACAACAAATTTATACAAGGAATTATTATATCTCACTAAAGTATTTTTTCTCACTCCAAGAACACACAAGGAAGATGATGAAAATCTCTTTCTTTCCCACTCTTTTGGTGTTTTCCTCCCCTAATCTTGTGTTTTTCCACAAAATATCTTCTTCACAAGACAAGTACACCTCTCAAGGGGTCACTCCCCTTTGTTTTATAGCCAAAAAATCAAGACAAAAGGCTTAAAATATGCAAAAGATGTCAAGGAAAGTGACATGAAATAAAAAGTGGCACGGCCCGTGTCCTGGGACACGGCCGTGCGGTACTACGCTGAAAAACGAAAAAGGTAACTGTCTTGAGACCCGGCCGTGTCCTATGACACGGCCGTGTTGTACTGCGCCCGGGAGTGTAAATGGCCGATAGTGACTCGGCCGTGTCCCAAAAGGCACGGTCGAGTCGTTCCTTTCCGGAAAATGAATTTCTTGCTGGAATGAGACCCGGCCGTGTCTGTGGCACGGCCGAGTTACTGATGTGGCTCGAGTCGCTGTGCGGTCTAGTTGAGTCGCACAGTGCGGCTAGTTGAGTCGCCCGTGCGGCAAGTCCGGTTTTGGTCTTCTTGGCTAGATCCTTCGTTCTTGTATCAGTTCACCTCGGATTTTAGCATATGATATACCGTTTCGAAGCTAATTTCACGAGGAATTTATATCAAGGGAGAATACATCTTGATTCGGAGTGGAGATTCTGGGATTTAGGAGATTTGACCGATACTGCTTAAATCTTTCGTCGTTTTAGGCCCCGTTTTAGCTTTTGATCGTCATGGACTCCAATATTAGCTATGAAAGCGCATATTTCACCACAATCTTAGTCCGGATACCTACAAAACAAAAACACAACATACCACGCGTAAAAAGGGCAAAAACACTCGAAAACAAATGAAAGTGCGACTCGATAGAACAGAATGAGACGATCAAAAATCGACTCATCACTCGGTCAACTCCCTGGTTTATATAACCAGGGAGTGTTAGCGCACGCTAAGACCTCAAGGTTAGCGTGCGCTAACGGGATAGGGTTACCAACCCTCCTGTTAGCGTCCGAGTCCAGAAGCCAGGGTTTTTGCCGTTAGCGTGCGCTACCATGCATGCGTAGCGTGCGCTAATAACCTATCGGTAGCGCGCGCTATCGACCAATAGCGTGCGCTACCTGAACATCAGCCGAGTCCGGAGCTAACCGCCCAAACCTCACTGGCCCGTTAGCGTGCGCTACCATACCAGCGTAGCGTGCGCTAACTAGAATCGATTGAATTCGGTAGTAAATCGCCCGATCTTGGACAAATACACTAGCGCGCCATCGAACAACTTAACATGCGCTAGTCTCCCGACATTAGCGTGCGCTAGACAAGATAGCGTGCGCTAATCCGATAGTCCAGAGGCCTGGGGGTTAAACTGCCACTCCCAGGGCTGAATCGTTAGCGTGCGCTACGAATTAATCGTAGCGTGCGCTACTAATGGATTCCTAGCGTGCGCTATACAGGAAATATAGCGTGCGCTAGATATAGAATATAAACGACCCCAAAATACCGGAATATGAACGAAACGTCAAACGAAACACCTCGAAACGCATCATAGCATAGAATGAATCCACGGCAACCCCGAAACGGCGGTTCCGCACAACAATTACGAGAATCAGATCAAAAGATAACGGAAAAGTTACACTGAAGGATACCCGAGGGTCACTAAAATCGAGAATTACACCGGAAATACAATTACAAGGGAAAAAAAAATGCGGATATTACATTCTACCCCTCTAAAAATAAGTTTCGTCCCGAAACTTAAGGAACAAACAACTCGGGGTACCTAGCACGCATGCTATCCTCGGTTTCCCAAGTTGCCTCCTCGACACCGTGTCTCGACCATTGCACCTTGACCAAAGGTATGGTCTTATGCCTCAATCGTTTCTCACGATGTTCCAAAATCTTCAAAGGGCGCTCTTCGAAAGTAACATCTTTGGCGACATCAATCTCACCATAATCGATGATGTGGCTAGGATCCGGGACATATCTCCTCAACTGGGAAACATGGAAAACACTATGAACATGACTCAAGGCCAGAGGTAACGCCAAACGGTATGCCAACCCACCTACTCGCTCGAGGATATCGAAGGGGCCGATAAATCTCGGACTCAACTTCCCTTTCTTCCCGAAACGAAAAACTCCTTTCGTTGGCGACACCTTTAGCAAAACGTGGTCTCCCACCTCAAATTCCAAAGGTCGACGACGGACGTCGGCATACGACTTCTGTAGACTCTGGGCAGTCAACATCCGTTCTCGAATTAACTCTATCTTCCACCTCGTCTCTAAAACGACATCCGGCTCGGTCCCGACCAAATCGGACGCCTCATTCCAACAAATCGGTGATCGACATCGCCGCCCGTAAAGTGCCTCATACGGTGCCATCCGAATCGACGCGTGCCAACTATTGTTATACGTGAATTCGATCAGCGGCAAATGTTCCTCCCAGTCACTACTCCAATCGAGAGCACAGGCACGCAATAAATCCTCTAACGTCTGGATAGTGCGTTCCGACTGTCCATCTGTCTGGGGATGAAAAGAGGTACTCAAACGCAACCGGGTACCTAACGCCTTATGCACCGCTGCGTAAGTGCGATACAAAACGGCCGTCACGATCCGAAACAATAGACTTCGGAGTACCGTGAAGTCTCACAATCTGCGCAATAAACACACGAGCTAACTTCTCCGGGCCCCAAGTGTCCTTGATGCCCAGAAAATGTGCCGACTTGGTCAGGCGATCAACAATCACCCATACCATATTCATGCCCGACCTCGATCTCGGCAAACTCGTAACGAAATCCATCAATATATCTTCCCATTTCCATTCCGGAATGGGAAGTGACTGCAATAACTCAAATGGTCTCGATGCTTGATTTTGACTCACGACAAGTCAAACATCTCGCTACAAACCGTGCGACCTCATCCTTCATGTCATTCCACTGAAATTTCTCCTCAAGTCCTTGTACATCTTACTCGTATCAGATGAACGGAATAAGGTGTAGCATGGGCCTCCCGTAGAATACTCGCCTCAACTCTAAGTCGCTCGGCACACAAAGCCGACTGAATCTCAAAACACCATCCTCGTGAATCACAAATCCAGAGACTTCCCTTTAAGAACGTTCTCTCGGATTTGAGTAATCATCGGATCCTCTAATCGCTCACCTTAATTTCATCGATCAAAGACGCGAAATCTCTAAAGCACAAAGTTGCCCGACGGCTCCCGCAACAAGACCTCAACATCTAACTCGATCAAAGCCCTCCGAAGCTCGGGACCGAGATGCAAGGATCTCAAGCGTTCGCAACGCAATCGTTTCGACTCAAGGCGTCGGCCACAACGTCGCTTGCCCGATGATAAAGGATTTCAAGGTCATAATCCTTAATCAACTCTAACCACCTCCTCTGCCTCATATTCAACTCTCCGAGTAAATATGTATTTCGGACTTTTATGATCGGTAAAATCGACATGTGGAGCCGAAAAGATAGTGACGCCAAATCTTGAGCGCAAAAACGACCGCCGCTAACTCCAAATCATGAGTAGGTAGTTCATCTCATACGGCCTCAATCGTCTCGACGCATAGGCAATGGTCTTGCCGTGCCGCATTAATACACACCCAAGACCACGACCAAGCATCGCTATAAACGGCAAAGCCCTCGTTGCCACATGGCAACGCCAAAATCGGGTGAAGTCAAACGCTTCTTGATTCCTCAAAACTCGATCGCCTCTCGTCATTCCAGCATTTAACTTCTCGGATTTCTAGAGCAACTGCGTAAGTGGTCGAGCCAGTTTCGAGAAACCCTCGACGAACCTACGGTAGTAGCCAGCCAAACCCAAGAAACTACGGACCTCCTTCACATTTTTGGGCGGTGCCCAATCCAATACGGCCTCAATCTTCTGCGGATCCACACGAACCCCCTCGGCTGAAATCACGTGACCTAAAAACATCACTTCTTTCAGCCATAACTCACATTTCGAGAACTTTGCATAGAGTTGCTCGGTCCTTAAAATGTCTAATGCTATCCGCAAATGATGGGCATGCTCTTCCTCATTCCTCGAATAAATAAGAATATCGTCAATAAAGACGACGACGCACTTATCCAAATACTCGATAAAAACTTTGTTCATCAATTGCATGAACACCGCCGGTGCATTAGTTAACCCGAAAGGCATGACTACGAACTCATAATGTCCGTACCTCGTCCGAAAGGCTGTTTTCGGCACATCGGACTCTCTCACCCGGAGCTGATAGTACCCCGATTTCAAATCAACTTTCGAGAATACCGCAGCTCCCTGCAACTGATCGAACAAGTCATCAATTCTCGGCAAGGGATACTTGTTCTTGATGGTCACCTTGTTTAGTTCGCGATAATCGATACACAAGCGTAGCGAACCATCCTTCTTCCGCACAAACAGACCGGTGCGCCCCAAGGCGAGGCGCTCGGTCGAACATACCCCGACTCAAGAAGCTCACTCAACCGCTTCTTCAATTCGTACATCTCTCGAAGGTGCCATGCGATAGGGCGCCTTGAAATAGGGGGCCGCACCCGGCTCTAACTCTATAGTGAACTCGACCTCTCGATCCGGTGGCAATCCCAGAACTCGTCAGAAAACATCAGAAATTCATTGACGATTGAATCGACGAAAGCTCGACTCCACCACCCTCCGCCTTCAAGGCATAGCACCAATAACCAATACATCCCTTTCGCATGAGACTCATCGCCTTCAAGGCATTAATGACGAATTTGGTTTCCCCTCTTCGCCCGCGAAAGAGTGCTCGGTGCCGTCCTCGGCTAACATAGTGATGATTCTCGTGCGGTAGTTCATGATCGCACCATGCCGCTCGAGCCAGTCATCACCAAGAATCAAATCCTCACCCTCGATACTCACAACAATAAGATTAGAGGGCCAAGTCCTCTCACAAATAAGCACAGAACAGTCTCGAACCTCCTGATCACCAATGATCCTATCACCGCTAGGAAGCTTAACGATGAAGGGCTCACAAGGTGTCAAACGGTCGAGATTCAAACGGCGCACACAATCCAGATATATGAATGAATGCGTAGCACCGGAATCGAAAAGCACACTGACAGGATGAGAAAGAATATAAACGGTACCTGTCGCCACGGTAGCCGCTGGATCATCGGCTCTCCGCATCTCATAGACACGCGGGTGGGCGAGCCAACACCGGAAGCTCCTCTTGAGGGCTGACCGACCTCTTCCCGACTAGCACTCGGCGGAATATTGAGGAGCAAACGACCCGATTCACACTTGGCTCCAACGGGCTGGTTGAGAAGAACGGTGCCGCGAAGCCGTTTGACCCGCTCACAAAAAGGGGCCTTGTGGCCTAGCCGTCCACAAGTATGACAGTAAGCTTTGACGAGAACATTGCCGCTCCTATGGCCTTGCACACCACAGTTAAAACATGTGGGTTCATGAGCGGAGGTTCCGCGGCACCCGAAAGCTCCCAGAGAAACGAGCCGAACCGCCCGTTGAAAAATTTGCGGCTTGAGATTTCTGCTGGCCTCCACTCTTGGGACCAGAAAAATTTCCAACCGACTTCGCTTACTCGCGGGCCGCCTCACTCGCCGTCTGCATATATCATAAGCAAGGGCCCTACTCGATAATCCTTCAATGTAGTACATACGAGCCCCGACATATAGTCCCGAATCGGCAACTTCATCCGCTGGAGAAATGGAAAATCTTGTCACTCTCCTCGACAACTTGGGTCTTCACATAACCCAACTCTTTGTTAAAATCAGCAATAGCTTGAGCTACGGGGATATCCCGTGGTTGAGCGTCATAAAAGCATGTACCCGAGCCTATCCGATCGCCACGGCAATATTCGCCTCCATCGACTCTTGAAACTCACCCACGTAGCAAGATGGTCCTTGGGCCCAACGGCCTCCCACCACCCGTAGAGTCCCGGTGAGGAAATATTGAGCAATAGGGACTTTACGGTCCTCTGACAGCTTGGTGGCAACGAAGACCTTAGACATCTCCTTGATCCACCCTTCCTACCCAATCGGGTCCAAGCTCCCGAAACCGAGGAGGATGCATCTTGATAACATCTTGGAGCCAACGATCCGCTCCGCCCGATTAGCGTGGGCTCGATCCGGCCTCGAACCGCCCGAGCTATCGCCGCCATTTGGTCTACCATTTGTTGCATTACGGCCGCGATACCAAGATCGCACGCCTCGAGAAGAAGCATGGCTATGACGGCCGCCAGATCGCGGCCTCGAAGATCGTGACGTGGCCGCCCACCGGCCGCCCCACGCCCCGGCCGCGTCCACGACCACGACCGCGACCACGACCTCTTCCAAAGATCCATGCCGGAGTTAAACAAGTAGCAAAAGCCATACGAGGGTAAGTACGAGAGAAGAACAATTACAAGTCGAGAATCAAAGGTACGATACAAGGAAATAATGAAGAGGAAGGAAAACTTACGGACACCGGTAATCTGAATCATGGCAGCGTGACGATGATGTGCAAAACAAAACACCACAAGACCCAATAAACCAACAAGCCTAGGTATCCATAAACCTAGAGCTTTGATACCATTTTCTGTAACACCCCCAGGATATCCGAGGTATATTACAGCGCCGTGAATCCCTATATGGGACCCACCAGCCGAACAAAGATCATACACAATGACTCACAGAAACGATAAAATAACACCACGTCATAAAGACGCAAAACAGAACAATCCACCCGGTTCAACCGGTCAATATGACATCATCATCCATCACAACATAATAAGCAACAATATAATTCAAACGAACAAGAACCCCTTAAGTACTCGAGTACAACTATTAGTTCAAAACCACAAAAGACAAAAAGGTAAAGATACTAGAACATCACTCGTGCACCATCATCACGCACGGCCATCATCCGTAATCTTGGTCCAGTACCATTGTCTCGATGAACCCGACCAAATTCATAAAACGAATTTCCCCAAAACGGGTCCCAGAGTGGTTAGCAATTACGCTAGTACAAGTATTCAAGGCAAACCAATCGCTTACACATTTCATTGTACATGCACCAAATATCATTTCGAAAACCAAAACAAGACATGTCTTTTCCTAAAATAAATAAAACAATTAGCCTTGAGAACAGGGCGGCAAAGATACATTCTCACTCGAGGCCTCATAGGACCCTACCGAGTTGGCTACAATTACGTAAAAACAAAACCACGCACACGCTAAGCCGTGAGAACAGGCAAAGATACATTCTCACTCGGGGCCTTGCAAGGACCCTAACGAGTCAAGCGGTACGAAACTCGTGAAATCCAGGGCGGCAGCATAGATTTCCCTCCTTGACCCCGTCGGGCCAACACGAGGTGAGTTACACACAAATAACATACATCACCATTTCATGTTAAGCTTAAAGGTTTCCAAAAATACTTGCCTCGATTAATAGACGGTGACGCGAACGGAACGGAAGAATCAAGCACGACCGTGAGGAACCGACGATTGAACCTAACGATTCGAATAACACAATCACAACCAACTCTAGACGATTACGGAAATGGAATACACCCGGAAACCCGCCTACGATTCATGTATATTCGAATAAAATAACAACGAGGGCGGATCACAACCAAACCCTCTCGATTCCGTAAAAATCCACAAAATATCCATGAATCCGTAGGAAAACTAAAGATACTAACAATATCAATCGTATACATCATGAATCCACCAACAAAACGGAACGAATCGGAAGAAAATCCCAAAACCCCCAATTTATCCAAAAGTAGGGTTCTAAGAGATTACCTTGGATTTAGGATGAGAAACACAAGTGGATGATGTTAGTCTTACACCAAGAACTCAAGCACAAGAATCTCTGAAGTGATTGGAGGAAGAAAGTCGCCTCAAATCGCTCGGGAGTCGCTCGTCCGCGGAAAGAGGAAGAAATGAGATTTTGTGATTATCTCGGCCAACTCCTGGTTTATATAACAGGGAGTGTTAGCGCACGCTAAGACCTCAAGGTTAGCGTGCGCTAACGGATAGGGTTACCAACCCTCCCGTTAGCGTCCGAGTCCGTGGCTGGGGTTTTGCGTTAGCGTGCGCTACCATGCATGCGTAGCGTGCGCTAATAACCTATCGGTAGCGCGCTATCGACCAATAGCGTGCGCTACGTGAACATCACCGAGTCTAGTAGCCAATCGCCCAAACCTCACTCGCCCGTTAGCGTGCGCTACCATACCAGCCAGAAGCGTGCGCTAACTAGAATCGATTGAATTGAGTAAACCGCCCAAGATCGATAAATACACTAGCGCCGCCATCGAACAACTTAACGCGGCGCTAGTCTCCCGACATTAGCGTGGCGCTAGACAAGATAGCGTGCGCAAATCCGATAGTCCGCAGGCACGGGGTTAAACCGCCACTCCTGTGGCTAAATCGTTAGCGTGCGCTATTTAATTAATCGTAGCGTGCGCTACTAATGGATTCCTAGCGTGCGCTATACAGGAAATATAGCGTGCGCTAGATATAGAATATAAACGACCCCAAAATACCGGAATATGAACGAAACGTCAAACGAAACACCTCGAAACGCATCATAGCATAGAATGAATCCACGGCAACCCCGAAACGGCGGTTCCGCACAACAATTACGAGAATCAGATCAAAAGATAACGGAAAAGTTACACTGAAGGATACCCGAGGGTCACTAAAATCGAGAATTACACCGGAAATACAATTACAAGGGAAAAAAATGCGGATATTACACTTCTCTCTCTCACTCTCTCTGCTAAACATACACACACTCGCACGCACAGAAATACACACATGCATAACTGGAAGAAGGTTGAGAATAGCCGGTCGAGCGACGACGGGATCAGATGGCGGCGACGGCAGATGCAGCGACGGAGAGCAGCGATTTGATAATTTCGGGTTTATGGTTCCTGGATTTGGTTTCAGCATCAAACTTGGGCGAGGGTTATGGTTGTATCGGGTTGAATCGGGCCGAGGTGTGTGTGTGTGTGTTTTTTTTTTTCGTGGCCGAGGGGGATCCTTTTTTTTTGTTGGGACCGAGTGTGTTCGAGGCAGACCGTTCTTGGTGTTCGAGTATGATCGGAAAAATTGAAATGAAACACGAATAAAAGAACAAAATATATATGAGAAGAAAATTCTTACCTCTTGTTGGAGAATAATTGATCTGCAGGAGGCTCGTAGAATTTCTTTTTTTTTTTTGTATGTTCAAATTTTATCCGAATTTTACTTTATATCAGACCGGGTAGAATTTGAAGGGTTATTCATAATTGTGTTTTAATTATGTTAATAATACTTAGGAGTTAATTAGGATTGAATGTGGAGAGAAACTGAAAAAAAAACTTTGAGGAGATGAAAAGCCAGAATTGAGTTGGCTAGAGATTCCATCGGGTGTAGAGGAATAGAAAAGTCTGCTATTATTACAAATGTGTTGGCCTAATAAATGGGTTCTTCAATTAAAATTAAATGTGTAAATAATTTAACAACATTAAAAATAATAATAAGAATATTATTAATAATAATATAATAATAATAATAATAATAATAATAATAATAATAATAATAAAAAATATTTACGGATATTACATTCTACCCTCGTTGAAAAATTTTCGTCCTCGAAAATTAGTATCATACCTTGATTATAGAAATCAGGATAACGAGCTCGAAATTCTTCCTCGCGTTCCCAAGTAGCTTCGTCTTTTCCATGACGAGTCCACTGCACTTTAATCAATGTGATATCTTTGTTTCTCAATTTGTGAACTTTCTTCTCGAGTATTGCACTCGGTAGTTCTTCATACGTTAAATCTCTGTTAACGTTCAGATTCGCGTAGCTGATTCCATGACTCGGATCATGTGCATATTTTCTGAGCATAGAGACATGGAATACATTGTGTACTGAAGCGAATTCGGGTGGTAAAGCGAGACGGTATGCTAAATCTCCAATTCGTTCAAGAATTTCAAATGGTCCGACAAATCTCGGTCGGAGTTTTCCCTTTTTACCAAACCGAAAAATTCCTTTTATTGGGGCCACCTTTAAAAATACTTTATCTCCCACATCAAAATGTAACTCCTTTCTACGCTTATCAAAGATATGACTTCTGTCGGTCCTGAGCAATTTTAATTCTCTCTCGGATCATCTTAATTTTTCTGACTGTTTCTTCAACTAACTCAGGTCCCAATACTTTTCTTTCTCCAACTTCATCCCAATACAATGGAGATCTGCATTTTCTTCCATATAGAGCTTCGTATGGTGCCATCCCAATTGTGGCTTGATAACTATTATTGTAGGCAAATTCTACCAAAGGTAGCAACGATTCCCAATCACCATTTGCATCCAAGATGCATGCTCTCAAAGATATCTTCAAGGATTTGATTCGTTCGCTCCGTTTGACCATCTGTTTGAGGATGGTAAGCAGTGCTGAAATTTAACTTTGTTCCCATAGCTTCATGCAAACTTTTCCAAAATCTTGAAGTAAAACGAGGGTCTCTATCTGACACTATTGATGCCGGAACTCCATGTAATCTCACTATCTCCTTGATATACATTTGTGCGAACTGATTCATCTTAAACGTCATATTGACTGGCAGAAAATGAGCAGATTTTGTCATTACGTCGACAATCACCCAAACCGCAAAGATTTCCTTTAACAGTTGTGGGTAAACCGACTACGAAATCCATGGCTATATGTTCCCACTTCCATTCTGGAATTTCAAGTGGTTTGAGTAATCCTGATGGTCGTTGATGTTCGGCCTTGACTTGTTGACAAGTCAAACAGCTCTCCACAAATTTCCCTATATCATTCTTCATTCCTTTCCACCAAAATATTTTCTTGAGATCTTGGTACATTTTCGCATCGCCCGGTGGGCGATATGGCGATCGTGAGCCTCGATTAAAATCTCCTTTATCATACTCTCATCTCTCGGGCACACAAATTCTCCTTCGTACATCAAGGTACCATCACTTGCTATTCCAAAACCCTTATTGTCTGCAGATATGGCCAACTCTTCCATTCTACTTAGTATCTCATCCTGGGATTGAGCTCTCTTAATTCTTTCCCGTAAGGTTGGTTGAACCACTAGAGCTGATAAAATTGATGTTGTTCCATTTGGTCTAACAACTTCAATATTCAATCTCGAAAAATCTTGAATGAGTTGCTCCTGAGTAGTGATCATATTGCACAATTCTCCTCTCGTCTTGCGACTTAAGGCATCTGCAACTACGTTGGCCTTGCCTGGATGATACTGGATTGTGCAATCATAATCTTTCACCAACTCAAGCCACCTTCTTTGCCTCATGTTTAGCTCCTTCTGAGTAAACAAATACTTCAAACTTTTATGATCGGTAAAAATTTCATACTTTCCTCCGTACAAGTAAGGCCTCCAAATCTTTAGCGCATGAACTACGGCTAATTCTAGATCATGAGTAGGGTAATTTAACTCATGTTGTTTAAGCTGTCTGGAGGCGTATGCTACCACCTTTCCATGCCGCATCGTAACACATCCAAGACCTTGCTTCGACGCATCACCGTATATTACAAAGTCTTTGGTAGGGTCTGGAATCGTTAACACAGTCTGTCGTCAACCTTTTCTTTAATTCTTGGAAACTCGATTCACACTTATCATTCCATAAGAATTTCTCCTTTTCGAGTCAACTTCACATAGGTGCCGCTATCTTTGAGAAACCCTCGATAAATCTCCCGTAGTAACCGGCTAAACCTAGGAAACTTCGAACTTCATTTGCATTCGTAGGTGCTTCCCAATCGTTTATCGCTTCGATCTTGACTGGATCGACTTCAATCCCTTGAGCGGTCACCACATGACCGAGAAATACTACTCGATCAATCCAAAACTCACATTTCTTAAACTTCGCGTATAATTTCTCATTGCGAAGAGTCTCCAATACTATTCTTAAATGTTCCTCATCTTGTTTCTCATCCTTAGAATACACCAAAATATCATCAATGAATACAATAACGAATTTATCCAAGTATTGGTGAAATACTCGATTCATCAAATCCATAAATACTAGGGCATTACTTAGTCCAAAGGGCATTACTACAAATTCGTAGTGCCCATATCTTGTCCGAAAGGCCGTCTTAGAAATATCATCCTCCTTTATTTTCAATTGATGATATCCCGATCTCGTCAATCTTAGAGAAAATTCCCGCTCCTCTAAGTTGGTCAAATAAATCCTCGATCCTTGGTAATGGATACTTATTTTTAATTGTGAGTCGATTTAACTCACGATAATCGATACACATCCTTAATGTACCGTCTTTCTTCTTGACAAAAAGAACCGGTGCTCCCCATGGAGAAACACTTTGACGAATAAATTTAAGTCCAACAACACTTGCATTGAACCTTCACCTCGCAATTCTTTTGGCGCCATCCGATAGGAGCCTTTGATACCGGTGCCGCACTGTATCAAGTCAATTGTGAACTCTACTTGTCTATCGGTGGAATTCTGGCAAATCTTCAGAAACACATCCGGAAATTCCTTCACAATTGATACATCTGAGACTGACAATTCTTGTCTTTCTGTACCAACTATGTTCACCAGGTATCCTTGACATTTGCCTCTTTTAAGCAATTTAATTGCTTTCATGGCGGATATAAATCTATGTGAGGTACAAGTCTTTGCTCCGAAAACGTAGTCTCCTTATTCCTGTGCAAGACTAGAGTTATTTCTCTCTCATAACATTTAATGATAGCTCGGTACTTTTTCAACCAATCCATCCCTAGGATTATGTCGAAGTCTTTCATATTAATCACGTATAGATCCGCATTCAAGTTATTCTCATTCACATCTATAGGTGTATTTCTATCCATAGAATCGGCACATATTATTTTAGGATGGTACGCTAACCTCTAATGGTTCGCTTACTCGATGTCTTTACTTCCGCTAGAGCATGAAACTTCTTAGACATGAATGAATGGGTAGCGCCAAGATCAAAGTACTAATGCGGTATATTAAATATCAACATACTCGCTATCAGTATCTGGGTTCCCTTCAAAGATCTTTCGTGCTCATGGCAAACACTCGTGCCCTACCCCTAAGTCCGACCTTCTTTTCCGATCGGGCAATCATAAGATGTATGCCCCGATTGCTCAGACGATAGCATTTTCCCGACCCGCTGCATACTCCCCATGATTCTTTCCGCAATTTGCACATGAAGGTTTCTCGGCCTTGACGT
Organism: Orobanche coerulescens; assembly: GCA_033398695.1. NCBI lineage: Eukaryota > Viridiplantae > Streptophyta > Magnoliopsida > Lamiales > Orobanchaceae > Orobanche > Orobanche coerulescens. The sequence continues at coordinate 164,371,136 of CM065804.1, forward strand.
TGGGCTTCGTTTTTCCTTCAATCGCCTTGCTTACTCGCCTTGACCGACATTCCGACTCCTGTGCTTACCTTGGTTAGGCCCTGCCATTTCATCTTACCAGAGCTCTCAACCAGATTACGGTCAATATCAAGACTTGAGGAAATCTCTTGAGCTCTCTTGACCGTTTCTGCATAAGATAGATCACCGTGGCTCTTGAGAATATGCCTTATCCCTGGCCGGAGACCATCCAGGAACTTGCGGGATTTTTCTATATCAGTGGACACAAAACGTGTCGCACATTGGCTCATGTCGGTAAATTTCTGTTCATATTCAGTCACAGACATTCCTTCTTGCTTGAGATCCCAAAATTCCCGCTGTTTTTGTTCACGATAATGCCTCGGATAATACTGTTCTCTGATTATAACCTTGAACTCGTTCCAAGTTAGGGCTGCACGCTCCTCTTCTGGCCGAGTCCTCCAAAGAGCTCTCATACCAACGGCCGGCTCCTTCCGTAGCCGATATTCAACATGATTACTCGTTGTGCATCCGTGCATCCGATCGCCTAAACGTTCGTTCTAACGATCGAATCCATTCTTCCACGAAAGTAGGTTCTTCATTTCCAGTGAATGCTGGGGGTCCGAAGCGACGGAATTGTTCCACCACTTGGTATTGATTTACGGCAGGTATCTCAGCGTTGTTTTCTCGTTCTCTATGCCCTCTATTCAAAGCACCTTCGTTTCCTCCTCTTCCAAAGGCGTGGCCTCCTTGGAAACATTTTCCTAATGTTCAAAATTGTGATTACCGTAAGATTCTACGTCTATATATTATTGCAAATTTTTTTTTAGGCCATATTAGGGACTGAAAAGAAATAAATAAATAAATACATGTGAAATAAAATCCCACTATTATTTGTATAATTATTTTAAATGGGAAATAAAGTACAATGTTGTAATCATAATTAAGATTATTAAAAGTACCGGGATGCCCAACCTACGACAATTATTACTAAATAGTCGTATTTTATTCTCCAATATAAATTATAACTTAGATTGAATTCATGTCAAGATGCCGCCACACCGGCATCTTCGCTGATCCTCTTCTTCCTCTTCATCACTATCTAAACATCATCCAGGACCACGGCGTTCCTGAGCCACATTCGATGTAGCTCGGCCGAGAACTCCACAAAGTCGATCACCGCGATTCGAGGTCGAGGTAAAGTCCACCAAATTTAAGAGTAGCGTCCAGCTCGTAGGCTCCAAGCGGGGAAGAGTCTCCATAAGCTTCACATGGGCAAGGTAGTCGGAAACTCCATCCCGCCTAACACGTACGAACTTTCTCGCCATAAGTATTAATATGATCGCCTACGTCGTGATGGTCCGGCCTTTGGTATTCTCGAAAATTCCGAACTCTTGTGCTTCTCAACACCAATGAACATGGAGTTGATTTCCTAGTCATAATCTCGTGAGCCATCTACTCACATGAATTATTCTATAATGTATAAATGCATTGACCAATATACAAATAATATCGAACGATAATATTGGTGACTAATCGAGCATATCCATAATTTACAAAATGAAAATAATTCAAGATATATGCATATCTCAATTTCAATTAAAATATGTACTGTTGGTGGCGAAGTACCGTGGAATGGTATTCTTGAATAATATTTTCATATAAAAGAGTATGCGTAATCATAAACCGCTTCCGATACCACAATGTAACATCCTAATTTTATTTAATATTTAAATCTTGAAAACACCCATATTTTTTTTTAAGTTTAATTATCTTAATTTAAAATTTTACTTTATATAAAATAATAATATGCAGAAGCTACATAATATCACATAAATATCATTTAGAAGAAGGACTATATATTTTCTTTCTTTACAAAAATTTCAAAGTCAACTTTTAATGATTAAATAAGTTTAAGGAATTAACGGAAACTCCAATTTAAATTGCAATCAAAATATTAAGTGCAGAATTTATACTACGTAAGATTATACCAACATTCATCGTCTACAAAATAAATAAGGCAATCGCTAAAGTTCGCAAAACATTCAAATTACAATTTGAAATATTTTTCGTAAATTAAAATATAATTAATAATATTAAGAGTTCGATAATTATATTGATACCATCCTCCACCAGTACCGCGCCTGCTTCATTAACCTGAAAACATTTTAAAAATTCGGGGTAAGCTTGAGCTTAGTGAGGCTATACATGTCACATATGAATATATCACGAATAATTGAACATATAATATTTCTGTTCTGTTTTTACGTGTATTTCTACACGGAGTACTCGGAGCCCGGAGGCGATCTGAGCCCAAAGGCTAACTGAGCCCGAAGGCTAAATGTTTTGTGTACTGAAAGTACAATTTTTCTGTTCTGTCTGTATGACATGATAAATCACATCATAATAATATATGCCAAATAACATGTAATATAAATACGAGACATGTAATTTTGTAGAAAAACAAGTGAAAATAAAAACCCCACCTCAAATGCAGCGCTTGACTAAATTTAGATGCTCGACTCGCGAAATCTTAGGCCCAAAAGTTCTCGTCGTCCACAAAATCAATTATTCTAAATTAATATCTTAATTTAGAAACTTAGTGGATTAAATAAAAATTAAATAATAATTAGTAAAGTAAAAAAAAATATTTTTGGTTAAACAAATAAATTGGGCTTGGGAGAGATTGGGTTTGGGAGAATTAGCCCATTAGAATAATTGGGCTTGAATGATTTTATTGTAAAATTGAGGGATAAAATCCCTCTTTCTCACCCAAAACTCTCGATTCTTCTCTCTCATTCTCTCACCTCCCGATCTCGGCTCCTCTCTCTCTCCCTCTCTTCTGCTCTCTCACTCTCTCTGCTAAACATACACACACTCGCACGCACAGAAATACACACACATGCATAACTGGAAGAAGGTTGAGAATAGCCGGTCGAGCGACGACGGGATCAGATGGCGGCGACGGCAGATGCAGCGACGGAGAGCAGCGATTTGATAATTTCGGGTTTATGGTTCCTGGATTTGGTTTCAGGCGACTGAAACTTGGGCGAGGGTTATGGTTGTATCGGGTTGAATCGGGCCGAGGTGTGTGTGTGTGTGTTTTTTTTTTTTTCGTGCTGAGGGGGATCCCTTTTTTTTTTTTGTTGGGACTGAGTGTGTTCGAGGCAGATCTGTTCTTGGTGTTCTGAGTATGATCGGAAAAATTGAAATGAAACATGAATAAAAGAACAAAATATATATGAGAAGAAAATTCTTACCTCTTGTTGGAGAATAATTGATCTGCAGGAGGCTCTGTAGAATTTCTTTTTTTTTTTTTGTATGTTCAAATTTTATCTGAATCCTACTTTATATTGCACTGGGTAGAATTTGAAGGGTTATTCATAATTGTGTTTTAATTATGTTAATAATACTTAGGAGTTAATTAGGATTGAATGTGGAGAGAAACTGAAAAAAAAACTTTGAGGAGATGAAAAGCCAGAATTGAGTTGGCTAGAGATTTCATCGGGTGTAGAGGAATAGAAAAGTCTGCTATTATTACAAATGTGTTGGCCTAATAAATGGGTTCTTCAATTAAAATTAAATGTGTAAATAATTTAACAACATTAAAAATAATAATATAATAATAATAATAATAATATAATAATAATAATAATAATAATAAAAAAAAATATTTACGGATATTACAATACTTCTTGTCTATTGCCGTAATCCTGCATCCAAAGCATACAAGATTAATCCCTTCGTATTCGATTTTCCTGTTTCTGCGTCTAAGATTGTGCCTAGCTAGAAGCAGTTTGGTTAGATCAACCTCGACACACATTCTTGCAAATCTCCGTCTTACTGTCGATCCCGTATTGTGATCTGCTCTTATAGGCCTTTCATATTTCTTCCCTACTTCTTCCAAAAATTTATAGTCAAAGAGTTCCATGGGTAGGCAGGGGAATCGGACCCAAACAAAAAGCTTTTCAGTTTTTTCATTGACAGGGTTGAAGTTTGGAGTCCATTCTTGACCGTAAGATAGTGATCTAGGACCATCCAAGGTCCCTCCTCCTTTGCATACTTATAATCTTCTTTAAGTAGAAACGAACCAGGAAATAATCATTTTCCAGAGCTATAAGGTCCATGAAGACTTTCGGTTGCCACATACTCTGCAGTTTTTTTTCAGATAGCTATAATAAACATTTCTTCCCCAAACTTTGATAATTAAAGACATTCTCCACTTACTACGGAAGTACTTTCCTTCTCTTTGGTTAGGCAGATCAGAGGACAAACCTCACTGTCTTCTTCTTCGTTGTACACATCATCATCAGAGACATAAAAATCATCATCATCCCATGTCTCATCTTGCTTCCCATTCGACACCGACATACCGGTTAGGAGATCTTTAAACGAGGGTCTGGGTCCAGTCTTTTTGCCATTCGGCTTCACCGTCGGCTCTTGCTGTTCCACCATCATAGCAGACAGTTGCGTCTGAGGAATCCTGGTTTCAATTGGCATCTCCGCAAACCAATGTTGTTCCACCACCATATCATAGGGTTGCGTCTCCGGAACCTTTTCAGTTCGATCCAGCATTCTTTTCGTCTTCTTAGACCTTCTTTCCGAAGGATCCTCGGGCTCTGGAGACCTCCCGACCGCCTCATGAAGGGATTTAGTCGTTTGTAGTTCAGATCACAAATAGAAATGAGCACAGAGAGAAACTATTTCTCTATCCCTTAATGATCTCATTACAAATATACCATTAAGTTTTGGCCGGGAAATTTTTAGCAGTATGTTTTACTTTATATATATATTTCATTCGTTGGGAAACTAAAAAAAGTACTTAGACTATATTTACCCATTTTATGTGCCACCAGTTTAATTTTACTCAATTTTGAAACAAATACATCTATATAACAGCAAATCTATCTCCCCATAGTTTTTTTAATGTCCAAATAACAGCGGTTGTAGAAACAACCGATGTTAAATTAGCAAACTAACAATGGTTGTTTAATAACCGCTGTTAAAGAGATTGAAAATTAACAACGGTTGACAAAAACCACTATTATTATGTATAATTGACATCGATTGTTAACAACCGCTGTTAAAATGTACTTTTAACAACGGTTGTTCTAAAAATCGTTGTTAAATTTGTCTAAAAATTACAAATTCTGCCACCGCGTTCATTTAACAACAATTTTCTTAGAACCGCCATTAGAACACCGAAGTTAAACGTTTTGTAGTAGTGTTAGTTTGTTTACTTTTTTGTTTGTTTCAACATATTTTTGGTTAGTTAATTGACTATTAATTGAGATATGAGGGTGAGAATCAATGTTAGTTACAATTAAGTCTGCTTAATTGTTGGTTTCTTGAGTTGGATGCCATATATATGCCATTCAGCTGGTTTTTAATACAAGTCATTCTGATGGAAACTTAATGTTAATTTGGAAGCTTAAGGTTAATTTGGAAATGACGATTACAACAAAGAAAAAGTGATTTCGAAAAAAGCAACAGACATATGGAAGGCAAATTTTACCCTGCACTTCAGGAACATCCAGTAAGATGTCTCTCTGTGGTAATGCATCTATGAGGTTTGGATGTAATATAAGTATGGTAAGTATAATTATAGCATATATATATATATATATATAGTGGCGCGTTCTATGCAGTAACAATATTAGATGCAGTACTTTACAGTACTAATTTATGCATGAGTTTTGTACTAATTATGCATGAAATATATGCATTTCGTGCATCAAAATTTCAATGTATTAAAATATGCAATATATGCATCAAAATATCGATGCATTAAAATATTAGATTATATGCATCAAATATATTGCATATTTTAATGCATTGAAATTTTGATGCACGAAATGCATATATTTCATGCATAATTAGTACAAAACTCATACGCGCGCATATATATATATATATATATATATATATATATATATATAGAGAGAGAGAGAGAGAGAGAGAGAGAGAGAGAGAGAGGGTGGTTCTGGTGAGAATGAGATTTAAGTTAAGAAATAAGAATAAATTTGATCCGTAGATCTTGATTTAATGGATGACCTAGATTAATTCTCACAAAAATGTATGCATGAAATGCAATATTTTAGTACATCAATATTTTGATGCATATAATGCATAGTTTTAGTCCATTACAATTTTGATGCACGAAATGCATAAGTCAATCTGGATCGTACATCACATAAAGATCAATAATTCAGATTTATTCTTATTGCTTAGTGAAGAAGGCATTCTCATTTGGTCCAACATATATATATATATATATATATATATATATATATATATATATATATATATATATATATATAGAGAGAGAGAGAGAGAGAGAGAGAGAGAGAGAGAGTTTGGTTCAAACGAGAATGCTAACTATTTAAGAGAATATGAGAATGGCCACTCATGTACAAAATCATATATTATTCACGTACAAAATCATATATGATTACGTGAGTGTGTACATCAGTATAAAATCATATATGATTTTTTCCGTTAGTGTAAAATCATATATGATTTTATACATGAGCTACCATTCTCGTATTCTCTTAAATAGTTAGCATTCTCGTTTGAACCTGACTATATATATATATATATATATATTATTCTAAAAATCCCCGCCTAGACCGATTAATCCCTAGAAGGTCCTCTACCGTTCCGATTATGGCCTAGGTGCTTGTACTGGGCGTTTTGGTAATTAATCAATCGTCTAGACTGGTTAGACGGGGCCTACGAAGGCAAGCTAAGATACTATGGATACTATGGACTACTTTATACCTATATCAATGTTTTAAATTTCCTAGCCATGTGGATGACTGGGCGGATGCCTAGGCGGTTATACTTTTTTATTTTTTTGTTTTATTCTAATAATACTATAACTTCTTAAACTGAGATACTATGGATATTATGGACTCTTTTATATCTATATAAATATTTCAAATTTAATATATAATTGATTATATATCCATTTAAATGGTTAAATTTTAATTAGTTTTAATTATTTTACTTATATATAATTTTTATATACAAAAGTGATTAAAAGAATAATAAAAAATAAATCCGCTTAGTCCGACTAATCCCGGAGTAATCCTCTTGGCGCTAGGCGTTAGCAATCCGAACGCCTAGCGCCTAGCGTTTTTTTAGAACCATGTATATATATATATATAGGCTAAAATGCTCCTGGGGTCCCTTAACTTAATTTCAGATACGATTTAGTTCTTTATCTTTTTTTGTCCCAACTAAGTCCTTTATATTTCACATTTTAGGCAAAGTTAGCCTTGGTTATGCTTTTTTGTTAACGCCGTTAACTGTTGTCCAGGTGGCTGTTAAGTTGGTCACAATGATGCCAAATCAGATGCTGACTATCATCTTCTTCCTTTTATACCGCAGAGCCTTCCTTTCAGCATTCTTCTTCATCAAAATCAGCTGTTCCATTGAGTAAATGCAACACCCTTTCGAGTAGAGTTGTGTTTGAGCCACCGGAGAGTTAACCACCACCTGCAGCAGCTGTTGCCGGTTCAGCCTTCCCAAATCTCCGCTGTAGCCTATGTTGGTCAGAGATACGCCATTCATGGCGCTCTCATGTGGATTTCAGGTGATATCTGGCTCCGTCCCTGCTCGAGGAAAACTGAACAAATTTAGAACCTAATATGAGCAATCCCTAACCTCACAAAAAACCTATTCTACTTCTCAAAAGAAGCAAACTACAAGCAATTTTCAAAATTAAATCAATAACTAGAAATATAAGAAGTCAACACCAAATTACCCTGATATGAAGAGTACCACCCCCAAATTCACTTCCAGTTTTATTGTGGAACTCCAACCAAGCAGTGTTGTTGTAGAAGCAAGCTCCTTTCCAGTGTAAAGAAGGACTGTTAGTAGCAGTAGCAGCCCCAACTAAAGAGGGCATTAAATCCACCGCGTTGTTCAGAGCGTTCAAAATAGGCCAGGAAACTTGCCTTGGAAGCAGCGGCAAGATGTACCTGACCCGAAATGGAGCTTTAAAGGCCTGTTCATTCGGTGTGAAAACCCCAGAAATGGCAAAAATTGGTAATAACAGCAATAGTACGTGATGGGCTTTGACGATTCTGAAGAAAACTGCCATGGATGAAGAAAATGATGGGAGGTAGAGAGAAGGAGGGTTTATTTCTTCTATGAGTTTATAGGAAGAAGATAGTGAAAACTCCTTCGATGGAAGGTCCTATTGAGCTTTCTGGGATTTCAGGTGATATCTGGGGGAGATTGTAAAAAATTTCGATTCGGATTCAGGTAAGCTTCATCGGCGTCTGCGGAAGATGCTTCACTGCCGACGGGCAGTGGTGGTTGTGTCTGCAACTGCTGAAACTCATCCTCCATATTGTTCTGTGAGTGAAAGATGAGAAAGCTGCGAGATTAGAGATTTTTTTTTGCTTTTTTTTATAATCCACGTAGGTTAGGAAATGGACACATAGGTTAGGAATTTGACACGTAGGAATGTTTATAGCCACGTAGGTATAAAATCAGCGTCTAATTAATTATTATAACTTATGAAAAATTTAACTTTCTTAAAATGTGAAAGATAAAGGACTTAGTTGGGACGAAAAAAAGATAAAGGACTAAATCGTTATCCGAAATTAAGTTAAGGGGCCATGAAGATTTTAGTATATATATATATATATATATATATATTTATATATATATATATATTTATATAGGGATAGGTTCGGGTAGGAAAGCTTTTTTCCGTAATAAAAAAGAATCATTTTGGGCTGATCTTTGGTGATTAATGACTGCGATTTGTGCACGCTGTCAAAGAGTTAGCACAAGTGTCTTCTGCGGAATATTTTTTAGGGGATATTTTTGTAATTATACAGATTTTATGTTTGGTATTTCCTACAATCATGGGATTTCATATCCCACTTCTTATCTCTTCCCAAATTTTAGCACCTTTGATAATATTGTTTTGATAATTATTGTGATGTCATTTGTGTGATAGTTAGCACTTAAATCTGTAAAATTTTATATTGTTAATACATTGTATTTCTGTTAATGTTTTAATAGTAGAGTTTAGCATTAAAATGTTATTTGTATTAGCACATTTAATAGGTAATACTAGCACATATGGTATGTAATGCTTGCATATATAGCAATTTATGGGATTTACAAATGGAGTCTTATTGTATTTATTGTATTTTTTTAGTAAATGACGCGAAAATCATTTTGTACCTATACTTGAAAACGAGTATGATTATTTATCTTCCAAAAAAATAAAGCACAACACATTGTATCAAAATTGACTGTATTGTACACAATAAAGCATAACAAAAAAATCACATAATTGGAATATAACCAGAACCGCACTCTGTTTTCTAATTTGCAGCACACACAAAACAAATGATTAGCACAACAGTTCCGATTTTTAAAAATACAAATCAAACAGAAAAAAAAGATAATGTTAGTTTTTAAAAAAATAAAAATAAATACACCAAAAATATAAAATATTTGAACGACTAAAAAATATGAAATCCCATAAAAAAATAGATATTAACCTAAAATATGAAATCCCATGAATACAGGAACTTCCCATGATTATAGGAACTTCCCATAAGTGAAATTAGTCAAATTACATTGGTACCCCCAATAATTAAATTCGTTAGCACTCTTAGTTTCCCGTGTTAGCACACCAGAATGAAATCTGGGCCATTAATCTCCAAAGATCAATAGCTTACAATCATTCCTATTTCTTACACTTATACCATTTCACTCCATAACCCACCCATATATATATATATATATATATATATATATATATATAATATATATATATATATATATAGGGATAGGTTCAGGTAGGAAAGCTTTTTTCCGTAAGAAATAAGAATGATTTTGGGCCCTTGATTTTTGGTGATTAATGGTCGCGATTGTGCACGTTGTGCTAAAGAGTTAAGCTAAGTGTGCTACACGGAATATTTTGAGGGGATATTTTTGTAATTATACAGATTTTATGTTTGGTATTTCCTACAATCATGGGATTTCATATCCCACTTCTTATCTCTTCCCAAATTTTAGCACCTTTGATAATATTTTTTTGATAATTATTGTGATGTCATTTGTGTGATAGTTAGCACTTAAATCTGTAAAATTTTGTATTGTTAATATATTGTATTTCTGTTAATGTTTTAATAGTAGAGTTTAGAATTAAAATGTTATTTGTATTAGCACATTTAATAGGTAATACTAGCACATATGGTATGTAATGCTTGCATAGCAGTTTATGGGATTTACAAATGGAGTCTTATTGTATTTATTGTATTTTTTTAGTAAATGACGCGAAAATCATTTTGTACCTATACTTGAAAACGAGTATGATTATTTATCTTCCAAAAAAATAAAGCACAACACATTGTATCAAAATTGATCGTATTGCATACAATAAAGCATAACAAAAATCACATAATTGGAATATAACTTAATCGCACTGCTTTTCCAATTTGCAGACACACAAAACAAATGATTAGACAACAGCTCCGATTTTTAAAAATACAAATCAAATAGAAAAAAAGATAATCTTAGTTTTTAGAAAAATAAAAATAAATACACCAAAAATATAAAATATTTGAACGACTAAAAATATGAAATCCCATAAAAATAGATATTAACCTAAAATATGAAATCCCATGAATATAGTAACTTCCCATGATTTTAGTAACTTCTCATAAGATAAATTAGTCAAATTACATTGGCACTCTAATAATTAAATTCGTTAGACTCCTAGTTTAAGTGTTAGCGTAACGAAATGCAGGCCATTAATCTCCAAAGATTAATGGCTTACAATCATTCCTATTTCTTACACTTATACCATTTCACTCCATAACCCACCCTATATATATATATATATATATATATATATATATATATATATATATATATATATATATATATATATATATATACAACTAATTGTTTGTTTTGAGCTGGAACCTGGAATCCCATAACTAGAAGCTATCGCTTCGGGTCGAAGCACTAAAAGCACTCTCTTGGAAATATTTACTTCCTCGGTCTCGTTCAAAAATTTACATTTCTATCAAAAAATTATCAATTTAGTAAATTTATATATATCACTTTACACAATCAAATCAAACAATCACCTTTTATTTTTAAATCTCCACCACACATTTATAATCAATATTTTTTACTTTTTGATCTTCACTACATATTTATCACTATTACTTATACTCATTATTATTATCTAAAATATATTAAATATAGGGTAAATAGCTGTTTATGTCCCATCGTTTTAGTGTTTTTTCAAAAATGTCTCATCCTAAAGATATTTACAGAAACATACCCAACGTTTCATAAAATTCCCCCTTTTTGTCCCCCAAAAAATTTCCGGTGCCTGAAGTTTGACGAGGATCGCCGAAGCGCTGACGTGGACTTGCTGACGTGGATGAACAAGATGACATGGAATAAAAATTATTTTTCACATAGTTGTTTATGTCACATCATTTTAGCGATTTTTCAAAATGTCCCACCCTAAAGTTATTTTACAAAAAAATACCCAACGTTTCATAAACCCCCATTTTTGTCCCAAAAAATTCAGGCACTTGAAGTTTAATGAGGATAATCGAATCGTCGCTGTGAACTTGCAGACGTTGATAAACAAAATGACTTGAATAAAAATTTCTTTTAAAAATTTAAAATTCAACCCTTTTGTCATAGCTTTTAAAAGCACAAAATGGAATCAACGAGAAATCGAGCTGAAATAGAGAGGGAATTGAAGATTGTGTTAAATTTCTAATGGCTTCAGTATTGTTATCATAATAAGAATTACAAAAAAATTATACATTTGTTTATTAAACAAATTGCAGCTATGCATCATTTATAATATTTTTGTAATTCTACGTCATTTTGTTTATCAACGTCTGCAAGTTCACGTCGACGCTTCGATTATCCTCATTAAACTTCAAGTGCCTAAATATTTTTGGGACCAAAAAAATGGGGGTTTATGAAATGTTGGGTATTTTTTTATAAATAACTTTAGGGTGGGATATTTTTGAAAAATCGCTAAAACGATGGGTCATAAACAACTATGCGAAAAAAAAATATTTATTCCATGTCATCTTGTTAATCCACGCCAGCAAGTCCACGTCAACGCTTCGGCAATCCTCGTAAAACTTCAGGCACCGGAAAAATTTTTGGGAACAAAAAGGGGGGATTTTATGAAATGTTGGGTATGTTTCTGTAAATACCTTTAGGATGGGACATTTTTGAAGAAACCGCTAAAACGATTGACATAAACAGCTATTTACCCTTAAATATAAGCCTTAGGGTGGTGGCAACGGTGCGGTGTTCACCCGCGGCTAGCCCCTACCCGGGCGGTGAACACCGCCGCCACCCATGGGGGTACGCTGCGGGTAGAGTGGATGGGGGTAAGAAGCTCGCGTGAAGGTAGAGGAGAAAGGTGACCGTTGGCACTCCAACGGCTAAATTTTGTGCCGTTTGAAATTTTTTTTTTTTTTATTTTTCATTTCCTATATATATATATATATCTTTCATTTCTACATATCTCACAACAAAACATATATATCTCCTTCTTCTTAACACTTTTCTTTTACAAATTTTATAGTTTTATCATGGATCCTCGTAAATCCAAAGACGGTTCTTCATCATCGAGGGGACGTGCACGCGGCGGCGGCGATCCGAATATACTAGAGGTCACTCTTGCCGAAAAACGTGCTTGCGGAGAAATACCGATAGCGTTGCGATTTTTAAAAATGTTTTTTAGTATGTTTTTTTTTTAAGTATTATTTCTCTTTTTAGGATCTAATTTTTTTTTAAGTATTATTTCTTTTTTTTAGTATTATGTAACTTTTTTTAAGTGTTTTGTAATTTCCTTTTAAGTAATAATAAAATATTATGTATTTTTATTAAATTGTTTGATATAATTTTAAATATAAAAAGGTAAAAAAAAAAAATTAAAAGTGGTGAGGGTAGATGAGGTACCATTGCCACTAAAAAATGGTGAGTGGGGGTAGAGTGGGAGTTGGATGAGTTGGAAGAATGTTATTGGTGGGGAGTGAGGGTAAATGAGGGTAGATGAGGCACCATTGCCACCACCCTTATGTCAGCCTTTAGCTGGAAGAGATTGAAATATTTTTTATGAATTGTCAAGTGGTTTAACTGATAGAAATCATAAAACTCAGAAATACCTTTTGGACGCAGTTTCTCATGAAGATGTAAGAAGAAATATTCAGTGATATATGTTCTCGAAGATAAATTTGTTTTCTAATAATTCTTTTGATAATATGGTGCATATTTAAAACAACTAAATAAAGCCAATGAGGCCTAGCTCAATTTGTTAGGCTGAGGTGCCATAACCCGGAGGTTATGGGTTCAAATCCTGTCGAGTGCAGTTTGTGTTCTAGTTTATTCCAATTTCAATAAATTGATTGATGCATTTGTAATGTTTAATAGACGAATGATGTATTCGTTGAATTGATGTAATATGATTGTAATATTGATATTCTAAAAAAAAAAAAAAAAAAAAAATATGAAGAGTGATAGAGCAACACCCTGAACCACACCTCCATACACACCCCGTGCTTTATGGGTGTTGTACCGCATGCTTTACAGATAAAATATTCATAATAATATTATAATAAAATTAATAGTAAAGCACGCGATACAACACCCATAAAACACGGGTGTGTTTGGGGGTGTGGTTCAGGGTATTGCCCTATCATTTCTCAATAAATATTATAACGAGTCTTCAAATTGACTGAAGGTAGTAGCTATGTGAAAGTAGGTCTAGCTATCAGGGGTGTTCAAAACCGGATATCCGAAGTTTCGGATATCCGAAAATTCGAATAGTAGATTTTGATATCCGATATCCGTATCCGAAATTTCAGATATCCAAAAATCGGATATCCGAAATTACGGATACGGATATCGGATATCTGAATATCCAGAAAAAATATAAATTATATTCGGATATGCTTATATTCGAAAAAATATTCGGATTTGGATATCGGATATCCGAATATCCAAAAAAAACTTCGGATATGGATATCGGATATCCGAATACATTCTATTATTTAAAATATAAAAAAATAAAATTTTTAGGATTTTTCGGATATTTTGGATATCCGATATCCGATTTTTCTGAAAAGTACTATCCGATATCCGAATCTGAAGTTCCGGATATCCGAATTTTGGATATCCGAATTATCGGATATTCGAATTTTCGGATATCCAGAACTTCGAATTTTCGAATATTTCGAATCGGATATGAGATATCGGATATTTTTGAACACCCTAGTAGCTATCACAAAACAAATATGACTCGACGGCATCTTCAAGTCTCTCTTCGATCCCTGATTGGCTGCTTCAAAATCAACATCAACAACTATTTTTTGATCTTCATCTTTTAATCAACATCTACTTTTTTAATCGTCATCTTCTGATTTTTGATTGAAATTTAGGGTTGCTTTAAATTCTTTTTTATTTTTTATTTTCCAATTTCTGTTTTAAATTCTTTTTTAATTTCCGTTTTAATTTTCTGTTTTAGTTTCTGTTTTTAATATTTGTTTTGATTTATATTTTTAATTTCTGTTTCAGTTTTATGTATTTATTTCTATTCTTATTTCTGTTTTGAATTGTGTTTTAGCATATTGTTTTAATTTCTGTTCTATATTTCTTCTTGGATTGATGAACAAAATCTAATATTCTATTTTTGGTTCGTCAAAAATATCTTTGACATATCAAGGGTTTTTCCAATTATGAAAATTACCCCAAATGTAGGAAGAATGTGTTGGATCCTCCGTGAATTTCCAACAGTGTAATTACAATAAAAATTACAAAGAAAAACAACCTATTACAGTCTAAATAAAATAAAAAGCTGAATTAAAATTACAACTTTAGCAGAGGCGAGATAACTCTTTCCGTAAGATAATTTTGCCACCGTATAAGAGCAGACGGCTCAGGCAATATGTCCCCAAGATACAACTGCTATATGTTTCTGAGTTAGGTGCTCTCCAAAACTCAGAACTCCGGCGAACGTTCAAGTGCTGGAAACTGGGCACGAAACAAGATGGAAATATGCTGCAATATGTGTTATGCTTGTATTTTTTCTATGTTCTGATTGTATGAAATGAAATGCATAAGACCCCCTTTATAGGGTCCAATTTCACTCTATCAGATGGGGAGTTACAACCAATTAAAGTGCCATTAATTCTCTTTAATCCTCCAGCTCAAGAGTTACCTCCATAAATATTCTCATTTAATACTACATTATGGAGTGTGAAGAGTCATATTCCAGAAGCTAAGTTCTCAACCTGCCTCATTTCAGACGAGACCAAATATCAGATCAGATGGGTTCTACCCAAATATCAGATCAGATAGGTTCAGCCCCAAATATCGTCGACAGTTCACCCCAAATATCGATCGATGGGTTACGCCCAGATATCAGATCAGATAGGTTCAGCCCCAAATATCAGATCAGATGGGTTCAACCCCAATTATCAGATCAGATGTGTTCAGCCCCAAATATCATATCAGATAGGTTTAGCCCAAATACCAGATCAGACAGTTTTTAGATCAGACAGCTTCTAGATCAGACAACTTCTAGATCAGACAACTTCTAGATCAGACAGCTTTCAGATCAGACAGCTTTCAGCCCAACTATCATATCAGACAGCTTTTAGATCAGACATCTTCTAGATCAGACAGCTTCTAGATCAGATAGCTTCCAGATCAAACAGCTTCCTGATCAGACAGCTTCTAGATCAGACAGTTTCCAGATCAGACAGCTTCCAGAACAGACAGCTTCCAGATCAGACAGCTTCAAGATCAGACAGCTTCCAGATCAGACAGCTTCTAGATCAGACAGCTTTCAGCCCAAATATCAGATGGGTTTTCAAACCTCGTTAACTCTTCACCTTTTCAATTAAATGGCCAACTTTAATCATTTATTTCTCACTCACCGGAAATCGGTTTTGAGAAAAATAAAATTTCTACGTTCATCTTCTCGAAGCGTAGATTCATAATTTATTATTTAATTCCCAAAAATTAAATATTCTATCATTATTAAATTAGTTTTAAATTGAGTTAAAACTCATTTTTCTAAAACAAATTTACAACAATCCCCCACATGAGTGGAAATAAATGCATGCATGAATGCACACTCACATACCCAGTTTCCGTAAAACACTGCTGCATGGGGATAGGTAGTTTGTGGCTTTGAACCTTCCTTAATAAAATATCGTCGGATATACCGGCGGCTTAGTGGACATTATGCCTTGAACTAATCCTCCTTGGTGTATACCTAGTCAACGACACTTACACAACAATGTCTCAACACCTTCCGTTCTCATAGTTGTGTCCGTTTTGGCCATAGACAACATCTTGGTTTCCTAAATATTTATTCGAGGTGGTCCGTCCTCACACTTATATAGGTGGTCTCCTTTTATAAAGTACCCTCAAATACTTCTCCTTTCCAAGGACAAGGAACCATTAAAAGTCCAGAGACTTAACCTCACCACAATCACAGGGCTTGACACTTATTCTGCTCTATAGGGATGAATTTATTATAAGTGCTTTTCAATAGAACTTTCATAATTTTGTTTTCCCATTGAACCAAGTTTCTGGGATCTCCAGTCTTCAAGGTTGGGTTACCACTATGATTGTTCTTTCAAGATGTGGATTTTAATCCCATTCCCTCTAGCAGTTTATGAAATTGATCTTTATTCAGACCTTTTGTGAGTGGATCCACCAAATTAATATTTGACCTCACATAGTCCATAGATATAACTCCATTTTTGATCAATTGTCGCACGGTATTATGTCTCCGACGAATATGTCGAGGCTTACCATTATTCTTAAGGCTCTGTGCTCTTCCAATTGCAGCTTGGCTATCGCAATGGATCATAACACTAGGCACAGGCTTTTTCCAGCATGGAATATCCTCAAGAAAGTTACGAAGCCATTCAGCTTCTTCTCGAGCTTTATCTAGAGCTATAAATTTCGATTCCATGGTGGATCGGGCTATACAAGTCTGCTTGCTTGATTTCCAAGCTATAGCTCCACCCCCAATAGTAAATACGTACCCACTTGTAGAGTGAGAGTCTTTCGTGTCTGAAATCCAATTAGCATCAGTATATCCTTCCAAAACTGCAGGATAATTACTATAAAATAGCCCATAACTTAGGGTGTACTTTAAGTATCTTAAAACCCTAGTCAGTGCATTCCAGTGCTCTTTACTAAGATTACTCGTGAACCTGCTCAACTTGTTTACAGCAAATGCCAAGTCTGGTCATGTACAGTTTGTAATGTACATCAGGCTTCCGATTACTCTTGAATATTCGACTTGAGCCACTGGATCACCCCTGTTCTTACTTAAGTGAATACTGGTATCAACAGGTGTTTTAACAGGTGGGCTGTCAAAAGCATTAAACTTCTTGAGCACTTTCTCAACATAATGAGATTGTGATAAGAAGACACCTTCTGACTTTCTGATAATTTTAATTCCAAGAATTAAATCAGCTAAACCCAAATCCTTCATGTCGAAGTTTCTACTTAACATCCTTTTTGTATTCACAATTACTTCATTGCTACTACCCATGATCAACATATCGTCTACATATAGACAAACTATGAAAAATGACTCCAGTGTGCCTTTAATATACACACATTTGTCACATTCATTGATCTTGAATCCATTTTCCAACATAATTGTGTCAAACTTCATATGCCATTGTTTAGGAGCTTGTTTTAGTCCATATAATGACTTCAACAGTTTACACACTTTCTTTTCCTGACCAGGCGCAATGAAACCTTCAGGTTGTTCCATATAAATTTCTTCTTCTAGTTCACCATTCAAGAATGCAGTTTTCACATCCATTTAATGAATTTCAAGATTATGCAATGCAACAATAGCAATAAGCACTCGAATGGAAGTTATTCTAGTTATTGGTGAATATGTATCGAAGAAATTATAACCTTCTTTCTGTTTAAACCCTTTGGCAACAAGCCGGGCCTTAAACTTGTCTATCGACCAATCATCTTTGTATTTCCTCTTTAGGATCTATTTACATCCTAAAGGCTTACATCCTGGCGGAAGTTCAACCAGTTCCCAAGTAGAATTTTGCATGATGGAATCCATTTCACTATAAATAGCTTCATTCCAAAAAGGAGCATCGGGACTAGCATAAGCTTCCTGTATGGTCTTTGGATCATCGTCAACTGCAGAAGTCTCAAAGTCAGGACCAAATGACTTAGCCCTTCGAGTGTAACACCCCAAACTAGGCGGATATTACAGTGCCGTGGACCCCCGACTGGGACCCACCAGGCGAATGAAAATGAATGAATTACACAGGTAAATGTAGTACCGAACCACATTACACAATTAATTACTCCGATGAGGAGTTTCATACAACACACCTGGATGATATCAATACAAGTATATTTTATATGGAGATAAAATATACAACCGAGTGAAATGAGTATTCAAACGGAATGTCTGCAGCGGAATAAATGAAGAAAACATAAGTGATGAATAGACTGGGGCCCCCCTACTAGTATCACTGACTCTCGCCGTCACCGTGCTCTCCCGTGACTTAGCCTTGCCATGACACGAAAATGATTCCCAACGGGGTTAGTTACACAGAACAACAATCCTCAAGGGTTGAAAATACACAATCATGATATATCTGAAGTTATGAATTATCCTGTCGAAACATACGCAATCAAACATGCTATATGAATCAACTATCAGTACGGCTCAAAGGAATGGCGCCACACTACGTCCGGGATGGAAATGTGTCCGTGCACAAGCCACCAACGAGTATCGATCGAATACACACGTGGTCTTGTACCTAATCAGTCTCACGAAGCCATCAACTCGTGTGCACAGTCCAATATGAGGCCACCAACCAACACACGACTATAATGTGCCCGACATGAAAATCCTACACATACCAACCGGCACGCCAGTATGACCCGGAATGCCACAATATGACAAAAGTGACAACGATAATGAATAATGACTCACCAAGATTAAATGATGGTGAAATGACTGACAGCTCAATGAAATGATTGGAACCGTCATTCCTCGTGAATGAAGTAATTAAGTGACAATTACAAGTTTTGAAACGGTTAGTACCTTATGAATGAATTATGATTATGAATGAACAACAACAAAAGGAATGAATATCCTTTTAACCGAGTAAGAATTAACTTACACAATATCGATGATAATATCCTTCCACGAACAACGTCCTAAATGAAATGTCGGTCGCTCGAACAACCTTGAACAACAATAATTACCAACAACCGATCAATACACGAATCAAATACGATCATAACCGACCCAAACGTCGATACAACAATATCCGAACTCGTAGATGTACTCTAACGAAAACGTTGAGATACCCGTTGGTTAAAACCAAACCCAAATTGTCAAACCAACTCCAAAATGATTGATTCAAACCAGCACAACATTATCAATGACATCAATAATCTCATAGAAATCCACAATTCAAGTTTATAATAACGACAATCGGAAATCCCCAAAATAACCGAAGTCAACCCCAAGGGTTCTTGAAATAATTAAAATAACCATTAAATCCGTAAGAATATACTTATCCAAGGTAGATAATCCATATCTAACATATTCCAATGATAATCCAAGCTTACACGAAGAAATCGGAAGGAAAAACCCAAAAATCCGAAATTCTAGATCCAAGAGTTTAATACCTTTGATTCGATGTGATGAAGATGATGAAATGATGATTAACCCGAAAGATGAGCTTGAAGATGATGATTGATGAATACACCTCGAAGAATCCTCTCCGAATCGCTCGAAATCGCTCAAAATTACCGAAGGAATGAAATGAGATGAATAAATGACGAACTCTGACTAAACTGTCCAATTTATAGTCAGTCCAGGTTAGCGTGCGCTAGCCCTTGTGCGTAGCGTGCGCTAAAGAGTAATTTGGGTAGTCCAGTACCCACTGTCCGAACACGGTAGCGCGCGCTACATACCTTCTTGTAGCGTGCGCTACGGCCATACTACTAGCGTGCGCTAAGACCCATTATTAGCGTGCGCTAACGAAATATTGATGCCCAAAGACCGGAGTCCGAAAACCGTCGACCTCGATCGACCCGATAGCGTGCGCTACAACCATTGTTTAGCGTGCGCTAATATATCGATTGCGTACGCTAACAACAACACATAGCGTGCGCTATGAATTAATCGATGCGATCCGGTAGCCACCGGACTCAACTCGATCCGTCCCTAGCGCGCGCTACTCCACACATATAGCGTGCGCTACTATAACCCGTTAGCGCGCGCTACTTACCACTCGTAGCGTGCGCTACAAATAATCTCACTGCATCAAGACCTTTCGGATCGCAATGTGGCAACCTTAGCGTGCGCTAAAGCTGAGTGGTAGCGTGCGCTACCTATACCCAATTAGCGTACGCTAAAAGGAGTACGTAGCGTGCGCTACTCCTCACTCACAGCTCGCAACGAAAATGACAATGATGATAAACACGGCACGAAACTCCAATCAGATTAGTGATGAATGACGATTGATACACGATACAATTACTCTGAATGATGAATACCATGACTGAATATGAGTGACAAATGATCAATAATGAATGAAATTACTGAGTATCAATTACTGAATGATAATTACTGAGTGATAATTACTGAATTACAACCGGGTATTACATACACCCCCCTTAAAAGAGTTTCGTCCCCGAAACTAAGGGTCAAACAATTTGGGATAACTCTCCCGCATACTATCCTCGGTTTCCCAAGTAGCCTCTTCGACTCCGTGTCTAGACCACTGAATTTTAACCAAAGGAATCGTCTTATTCCTCAACTGTTTGATTCGCCGCTCTAAAACTCGTATAGGACATTCCTCATATGAATGATCATAGGCAATCTCGATTTCATCGAACTGAAGTATGTGACTCGGGTCGGCAACGTACTTCCGCAACTGGGATACGTGAAACACATTATGAACTCGGCTCAACGCCGGAGGTAAAGCCAATCGGTAAGCTAACTCGCCTACTCGATCCAAAATCTCAAACGGTCCAATGAATCTCGGACTCAACTTTCCCCTCTTCCCAAAACGGAAGATACCACGACTCGGGGATACCTTGACCAATACATGGTCACCAAATTTCGAACTCTAATGGTCGATTTACGATTATCTCGCATATGATTTGCCGACTCGAGCGGTCAACAAACGACTCCTGATCAAAGCTACCTTCTCACGGGCGGCTATAAGCATATCGGGCTCGGTGCCGATTGATTCTGATAAGTCGTCCCAACACAACGGAGATCGACAACGACGACCATACAAGGCCTCGTAAGGTGCCATCTTGATCGAAGCATGCCAACTATTATTATACGTGAACTCGATCAATGGTAGTTGGGCTTCCCAATCGTCTTTCCAATCAAGGACGCATGCCCTCAACATGTCCTCTAATGTCTGAATGGTCCTCTCTGATTGTCCGTCGAACTGAGGATGAAAAGCGGTACTGAGGTTAAGCTGAGTTCCCATAGCACGATGAACTGATTTCCAAAAATGCGACACAAACCATCCGTCACGATCGGAAACGATACTTTTAGGAGTACCGTGAAGTCTGACTATCTCTTTAATGAACAACTGGGCAAGTCTCTCGGGACCCCACGTATCCTTGATCTCAAGGAAATGAGCTGATTTGGTTAAGCAGTCCACGATCACCCAGATCGTGTTCATGCCACGACGACTCGTCGGCAAACTCGTGATGAAATCCATAGAAATGTCTTCCCACTTCCACTCGAGAATAGGAAGAGGTTTCAGCATACCCGCCGGTCGCTGATGTTCAATCTTAACTTGTTGACAGGTTAAGCATCTCGAAACAAATTCTGCGACTTCTCGCTTCATATTACTCCACCAGTAATTTTGTTTCAAGTCCTTGTACATCTTACTAGACCCCGGATGATGAACAATAAGGGGTAGCATGAGCTTCTGTCAAAATCGAGTTTTTCAACTCGTCATTCACGGCACGCACAACCGATTCTTAAACCTCAAAAGTCCATCCTCGTGGACCACAAATCCAGGGCTTTCCTCGAGCCACATCCTCTCGGATGCGCAATAATGATGGGTCCGAACGATGTTTCTCTAGGATTTCATCCTCGAGTGACGATGAAATCTCTAACATACAAAGCCGCCCGAACTCGCCGGGCTGCACTCGATCTCGGGTCTAAGGAATTCTGCCGAAGCTCCTTCGAATCATTAAACGGGCAAGCATCCGCTCTGAACGGACTTACGACTCAAGGCGTCGGCGACAACGTTCGCCTTACCCGGTGGTAGAGGATCTCGATATCATAATCTTTGATTAATTCCAACCACTGCCTCTCGACGCATATTTAACTCCTTCGAGTAAATATATACTTTAAGCTCTTATGATCGGTGAATATCCATGTAACGCCATAAAGATAATGACGCCAAATTTTCAAAGCGAACACCACTACCGCTAGCTCACGGTCGTGGGTCGGATAATTAACCTCGTAAGGTCTCAATTGCCGTGAAGCATAGGCAATAACCTTCCCGCTCGCATGAGCACACATCCGAGACCCCGTCCGACGCATCACTATAGACCACAAATCCTTCCGCCTCGCGGCAAGGA
Source organism: Orobanche coerulescens (assembly GCA_033398695.1). Classification (NCBI taxonomy): domain Eukaryota; kingdom Viridiplantae; phylum Streptophyta; class Magnoliopsida; order Lamiales; family Orobanchaceae; genus Orobanche; species Orobanche coerulescens. The sequence goes on from CM065804.1 coordinate 164,393,798, forward strand.
AAGTACAAAGCCGACATTAACCGGCTCTTGAGTTTCTCAAAACTCCGTTGACACGCGTCGGACCACGTGTATTTCTTATCCTTCCGCAAAAGGTTCGTTAAGGGTTGAGCGATTCTAGAAAATCCCTCTACAAATCGCCGATAATAACCCGCTAATCCGAGGAAACTTCGGATTTCCTTAACGTTCTTCGGAGGTAGCCAATCTCGAATAGCCTCCGTCTTCTGAGGGTCGACACGAACTCCGTCTGATGAAATTACATGTCTGAGAAAAGTCACTTCGGACATCCAGAACTCACATTTGGAGAACTTCCCATAAAGTTGTTCTCGTCTCAACACGTCGAGCACTTGATGAAGGTGAAACTCGTGTTCCTCCCGGTCACGAGAATAAATCAAAATGTCATCGATGAAGACAACAACAAACTGATCCAAAAAGTCGATGAAAACTCGATTCATTAACTCCATGAATACCGCAGGTGCATTAGTCAATCCGAGCGACATAACCACAAACTCATAATAACCATAGCGTGTTCGAAACGCCGTCCTCGCGATGTCCGACTCTCGAATCCGCAACTGATGATATCCAAATCTTAAGTCGATCTTGGAAAATACTGAAGCTCCCTGAAGTTGATCTAAGAGATCATCAATACGGGGTAAGGGATACTTATTCTTGATTGTCACCCTGTTCAACTCCCGATAATCAATACATAAGCGGAATGAACCATCCTTCTTCTTGACAAACAACACTGGTGCTCCCCACGGGGACGCACTCGGTCGAATATAACCCTTCTCGAACAATTCCTCAAGTTGGTTCTTTAATTCCTGCATTTCGGTCGGGGCCATCCGGTATGGTGCCTTCGATATCGGGGACGTACCAGGCTCCAACTCAATCGTGAATTCCACATCCCTCTGTGGAGGCAAACCAGGTAACTCGTCTGGAAAAACATCGGCATATTCCCTCACCACCGGAATATCCGTTAACATTACTGATGATTTCTCGGTTTTGGCCATATAGCACCAATAACCGACACATCCCCGATTGAGTAACCTTACTGCTTTCATCAAATTAATGACTTTACCAGAACAGCCGGGATTACCTCCCTGAAACACACATTCGACTCCATCGTCTGAAATGATAGTGACCAAACGCTTTCGGACACTCATGATGGCATCATGACGATCCATCCAATCAATACCCAAGATGACGTCGTCCCTCGGCAAATCTACTACGATTAGGTCCGCTGGCCATACACGACCATGAAGCTGAGTCGGACAATTCTGAATCTCACGACTTCCAACAATTCGTCTACCATCAGGTAGGCCAATGACATAAGGCTCACAACTAGTAGCACTACCTGCACGTAGTCTACTCAAACATGACTCGGAAATGAATGAATGCGATGCACGGTATCAAAAAGGGTACACACAGGTTGAGATAGAATATCGAGTGTACCGAGATCATCCGGGCCTCGGATCGTCGGTCTTCTTCATCTCATAAATTCGGGCTTGCTGCCCCCGAACCGGACGCTCCTGCCTCGATAGCTCTGCTCCGCCTTTAGCTCTGCCGTCTTGAACGACGCCGAGTGAGTGGCCCGATTCTCGCACCGAATGACTGGGCTTGAGATGACGCCGGAGTGGGTTTAGAGTCCCTACGGCAAAACGGGCCCTATGCCCAGCAATCCCAGATTGTGGCACGTGATGCATCGCTTCGGACATTTGGTGCCGAAATGACCCTGCTCTCACGCTTGAAACAGTGATGGCCGAATCGCCGCCGCGATCGAGATTCCGCGGGTTTAGACGTCGTGGGAGGTCGCTCGTAAAAAGTAGAGCCCGCACGTGGTTTCTTGAAAGTGGCACGACTCCGCCGACCGACACGGTTCTTGGACTTCTTGCTAGCGGATGAGGGTTGTTGCTTAGCAATTTCCTTAGCCGTAAGCTCGTAAGTGAGAGCTTTCTCAATGAACTCGCCAGAGTGGCACAATTATGATTAAGCAATCGTAGCCGCATACGAGGTTTCACCTCTTGTCAAATACTTGATCTTGTCCGCTTCGAGTGAATGATAGATGAGGCGAACGGAAGAAGTTCTGAAATTTTTCGGCGATGGCGAGAACATCATCATCCGCCGAAAGGTCGGGAGTGAGTAATTCCGACAACTTGGCCTCCCGAGTGGGGCCGGATAGTACCTCTCCATCATGAGAGTCTTGAACCGATCCCAAGTACATGATCCGTCTGTGGGCTTCAACGATAACCACCATGAATGAGCGCTCTTACCGAGATAGTAAGCCGCAATCGAAACTTTATGCCCTTCAGGCAATCCACCATAGCAAATAACTTCTCAAAATGCTCAAGCCAATGAACAATATCCGCCGGCTCGGATGAGCCCTCAAAGGTAGGTGGTCGCTGGCGAGAGATATCGCTAATGATATTGCTTACACCGCTCTCTTGCCTCCGAGGTGGCGGCGGAGGAGCCCGCTGATTTTGATTGACGGAGTTATGCATCGTCTCCATCAACCGAGCCATCTGGGTCATTTGGGCCATCATGCCCTGCATAAATGCGAGTGGGTCAACCCGACGCCTCGACCGAGCCGTGTCCTGCACGACTCCCGATAGTGAATGATCGCGTCTGTGAATGAGTGGCGCTGCCGCTCGATGAATTAGCATTATTCCTCGTCAGACGTGTATTCACATGAGTTCTCGGATTCGCCCGCTCCACGGCCTCGTCCTCCACGTCCTCTGCCACCCTTTCCATATCAAGTGGAAAGTCATATGATGATTATATATCTCGTATGAGTATCACATTATGATTATATTATGAAATGATGAAAATGAGCATACGCGCTCAAATACGGCGATTACATGAATGATTAACTGAGGTGACATGATTATCTGATGAAATTATTGAAAAGATTATCTTGAACAATTTAACAAGATTGATGATATGATCTTCAGGATCAACAACTGAGTAAAGAAATGAATTGGGTGATTAATGAGTTAACATTATGGACTTGATCACAATTGAAATTGATGAATGAGGATTGTTAATCGATGAATTATGAATGAATGATTATTGCGAAATTATACCACGGCATCGAAATCTTACAGTTCTTGGTCTGATTGGCTCGGCATTTGCACAGGTCACACGTGACGCGAAAGTCCAATGATACTAGTCTGATGACGATGATTTCAAATGAGACATGACTTGGAGGGTAGTATTCAAAACCACGCTCCGATACCAACTCTGTAACACCCCAAACTAGGCGGATATTACAGTGCCATGGACCCCCGACTGGGACCCACACTACTACGAAAATAGGATTTCACATCGGTTTTTAAGTACTATTCACATCGGTTTTAAAACCGATGTTGTATCCACCGATGTTAAAATTTACATCGGTTTTTAAAAACCGATGTGAAAATGAGTAATTCACATCGGTTATGCCACAACCGATGTGAAATTGATGCAAAAAAAATTCACATCGGTTTCTTCAATAACCGATGTGAATTGCCGTAATTCACATCGGTTTTGAGTTCTAACCGATGTAAATTTGAAGCTAAAAATTTAACGTCAGTTTCTTAAATTACAAGATTTATTAAAAACAAAATTGCATTATCAGTGAGAAATCGATAATGGAATGTCTGCCACAAGTTCATTGTCAAGTTTAATAATTGTGATTTATTCATAGAGCAACAACCACACAAACTTAAATGTTCACTACATTGTTCCATCCAAGAGCATACTGCATATACTCATAGAGTCTATATATTGTTCATAACACCATATATAGACAGCATACAAAATAACTCGAGACTCGAACGGACATAGGAAGCAAATTTCTTCATATTTTAACTCGATGCCTGCAAAAAGAAGAAATATGTGTGAAGTAAGGAAACTTGATTCACATTCATCTCAGTAACAAACAACAGAAACAAATGCTAGGTTGTAAATTGTTGTATTAGATGGCAAAACCCTTACCGAAAGACGGGTTTTGTAGAGCTGAACTAGCCACTTTGGATCGCATTTTGTTTGCTTGTAAGCATCAATCTTGTTCATCTCCTGCACGAACATTAAATGATCTTTTCACCCTCCGGGAATATGAGTTAAGCGAAAACAACACGCGATAAGGAGATCCTGATTACACGTTAATGCCAATTGAAAATAAAAAGAATAGGCTCGACTATTCGTCCTGTAGACTTCATAAAAATTTGGAGTATTTTCCAGACTCTTATTATATTATCTATATGCTTTCTCGGTAAAATTTAGGGACCTCCAAATACTCAGATAGCTTGGGCCTGCAGGATGTTATATCATAATCGAACACTTCCAGCAAAAAGATCTGAAACCTTTCAATAAATGTATATTGATACTAAATGTATATCATGATCGAACAGTTTTATTTTGAAAAATAAATTATACACAACAAGCTCATGTTCCTGTAACTGCTATTATATTATGTTAGACTACAAGCATAGTAGCAAACATCCAGGAGTGATGTCATGTAACTATAAACACTGTCATGGCCTCAATACTTTCAGCAATCAAAATCTTTTTCATTCCTTTCGCCTCTGTTCCAAAACCCTTCCATTTATCAGTAAGTGCAGCAAGTTTATTTTATTTTACTAGATAAGAGAAACTCAATGACATGGTGCACTGCGCCGATAATTTCTTGAATTAAAAACTTGAAAATTTAAATATCAAGATACTTGGAAGACCCCTCAGGTTTACTAGGGAAACACAACATCCTCATCATTCTTTTGACGAAATAAACAAAATAAAAGTATGTATTTTGGAGGCCACAATCGAATTTCTCAATGAGAGCTGACCAGTTCCTGGATCTTCACGTAAACAGTAGTCACCACATTTCCCATTAACTCTACCATTCTAAACAGTAGTCACCACATTTCCCATTAACACTTCTAGCAAAAAGATCTGAAACCTTTCAACCGATCTAAAAACAATATTCATTACTAAAGTTGCCATATTGCATTGTCCCCCTTTCTTGTTTCAATATTGCATCAGATACATGGATAAAAAGAAAAAGAAAAAAAGAACATACCCCTTGGATTCTCTTGGAGCATTTTGGTCCACTTGCCCTCTTCTTGGTGCTCTGATACACTAGCTTTCCCCCTGATTTCCCACACAGAGCACCACATAAACCAAATCAATCCACGGAATAAAAGTTCAATACATAACACAAAACCCTGGACGAATACGAACAGACATTACTTCAAATCAAAACCATCTCAATTAACAACATTACATCATATACTAAGAACTAAATACACATTTCAAAAGGTAAATTACAAAATTTTCAGAGAAATCTCAAATTTTCAACACATTCTCCTGGTTTCGTTCATTAATTAATGTTAGAAACATGAAGACGAGACAAATCTAAGAAGAAGGGGATCACAAACTAGGAATACAAAATCAAACCAAGTAGAAATAATCGAATTCAAAATCTGGAACAAAATGAACCACGAAAATTTAACCTAACACACAAAAAAAATAAGAAATTAAAAAAAATGCTGAACCTAAAAGTTGAAATTTCAGAAATAAAAAATCTTACGAACAATTTTATCTGTGTTTGTCGAGAAACCTGGTCTGATTATCCAAAACCTCAAGCGCCGTCAAAATCGGGGGTAAACCCTCATCGAACCTCACATCGACGACGGCACCGATGACCTGGCACACCTTCCCGATCGCCCCTTGACCGGTGAACTCATCCGTGATCTTTCCACCGGCTCCACTGCTGGGGGATTTGGATGGGGGAGGAGCAGCAATGACGGCAGCCGTAGCATAATGGGAGGCGAATCTATGGAGAAAATGGCCCGCGAGGATGGGCGAGAGCTGGGATTTGGGGCGGATGGAAATGGAGATCAGGGGCGGATGGAAATAGATTCACGATTGGGGTTTTTACGGATAGAAGAAGAGAGGAGTGTTGGGATTTTTATCGAGAAACCCAGCAAAAATAAAATAAATTCACATCGGTTACAAATAAAAACCGATGTCAAGTAACAATATTCACATCGGTTTTATATAAAACCGATGTTACACTAAAAAAATCATTTAAATTCACATCGGTTCGTTTAGAAACCGATGTTAAAGTAATATATTCACATCGGTTTCTAAATAACCGATGTTAATCGAGTATAACTCACATCGGTTTTTATAAAACCGATGTTAATTTGTTTTAAAATTTTCAATTATGCCACCGCGTCTTTTTTAACATCGGTTTTGCATAAAACCGATGTTAAATGAGCGATGTTGAATGTATTTTTTCTAGTAGTGCCACCAGGTGAATGAAAATGAATGAATTACACAGGTAAATGTAGTACCGAACCACATTACACAATTAATTACTCCGATGAGGAGTTTCATACAACACACCCAGGATGATACTGAATACAAGTATATTTTATATGGAGATAAAATATACAACACTGAGTGAAATGAGTATTAAAACGGAATGTCTGCAGCGGAATAAATGAAGAAAACATAAGTGACTGAATAGACTGGGGCCCCCTACTAGTATCACTGGGACTCCTCGCCGTCACCGTTCTCTCCCCGTGACTTAGCCTTGCCATGACCTGAAAAACAGTATCCCCAACGGGCCGGGCCATACGTAACAACAATCCTCAAGGGTTGAAAATACACAATCATGATATATCTGAAGTTATGAATTATCCTGTCGAAACATACGCAATCAAACATGCTATATGAATCAAATATTAGTACGGCTCAAAGGAATGGCGCCACACTACGTCCGGGATGGAAATGTGTCCGTGCACAAGCCACCAACGAGTATCGATCGAATACACGCGTGGTCTTATACCTAATCAGTCTCACGAAGCCATCAACTCGTGTGCACAGTCCAATGTGAGGCCACCAACCAACACACGACTATAATGTGCCCGACATGAAAATCCTACACATACTAACCGGCACGCCAGTATGACCCGGAATGCCACAATATGACAAAAGTGACAACGATAATGAATAATGACTCACCAAGATTAAATGATGGTGAAATGACTGACAGCTCAATGAAATGATTGGAACCGTCGTTCCTCGTGAATGAAGTAATTAATTGACAATTACAAGTTTTGAAACGGTTAGTACCTTATGAATGAATTATGATTATGAATGAACAACAACAAAAGGAATGAATATCCTTCTAACCGAGTAAAAATTAACTTACACAATATCGATGATAATGTCCTTCCACGAACAACGTCCTAAATGAAATGTCGGTCGCTCGAACAACCTTGAACAACAATAATTACCAACAACCGATCAATACACGAATCAAATACGATCATAACCGACCCAAACGTCGATACAACAATATCCGAACTCGTAGATGTACTCTAACGAAAACGTTGAGATACCCGTTGGTTAAAACCAAACCCAAATTGTCAAACCAACTCCAAAATGATTGATTCAAACCAGCACAACATTATCAATGACATCAATAATCTCATAGAAATCCACAATTCAAGTTTATAATAACGACAATCGGAAATCCCCAAAATAACCGAAGTCAACCCCAAGGGTTCTTGAAATAATTCCGAAAATAACCATTAAATCCGTAAGAATATACTTATCCAAAGTAGATAATCCATATCTAACATATTCCAATGATAATCCAAGCTTACACGAAGAAATCGGAAGGAAAAACCCAAAAATCCGAAATTCTAGATCCAAGAGTTTAATACCTTTGATTCGATGTGATGAAGATGATGAAATGATGATTAACCCGAAAGATGAGCTTGAAGATGATGATTGATGAATACACCTCGAAGAATCCTCTCCGAATCGCTCGAAATCGCCCAAAATTACCGAAGGAATGAAATGAGATGAATAAATGACGAACTCTGACTAAACTGTCCAATTTATAGTCACCTGTGTTAGCGTGCGCTAGCTCCTTGTGCGTAGCGTGCGCTAACGAGTAATTTGGGTAGTCCAAGACCCACCGTCCGAACACGGTAGCGCGCGCTACGTACCTTCTTGAGGTGCGCCACGGCCATACTACTAGCGTGCGCTAAGACCCATTATTAGCGTGCGCTAACGAAATATTGATGCCCAAAGATCGGAGTCCGTAAAACTGCTCGACCTGATTCGACCCGATAGCGTGCGCTACAACCATTGTTTAGCGTGCGCTAATATATAGGTTGCGTACGCTAACAACAACACATAGCGTGCGCTATGAATTAATCCAGTGCAGTCCAGTAGCCACTGGACTCAACCTAATCCGTCCCTAGCGCGCGCCACTCCACACATATAGCGTGCGCTACTACAACCCGTTAGCGCGCGCTACTTACCACTCGTAGCGTGCGCTACAAATAATCTCACCTGCAGTCCAGTACCTTCTGGACTGCAGCCAGGGCAACCTTAGCGTGCGCTAAAGCTGAGTGGTAGCGTGCGCTACCTATACCCAATTAGTGTACGCTAAAAGGAGTACGTAACGTGCGCTACTCCTCACGCACAGCTCGCAACGAAAATGACAATGATGATAAACACGGCACGAAACTCCAATCAGATTAGTGATGAATGACGATTGATACACGATACAATTACTCTGAATGATGAATACCATGACTGAATATGAGTGACAAATGATCAATAATGAATGAAATTACTGAGTATCAATTACTGAATGATAATTACTGAGTGATAATTACTGAATTACAACCGGGTATTACATCGAGCTCTCTTACTCTTTCTTGTCTCTTCATTTATAGGATTTGAACTACTTGCAGTTTCAAGAGTTCTTTTGTTTGAGTTTGTCACAATCCTCTCTTTACAAGGATAAACATTTTCAAAGAAAATGGCATTTCTTGATTCAATGACAGTTCCTTCATGCATATCAGGAATTTCAGATTTATGAATCAGATATCGATATGCACTACTGTTGTATACATAACCTATGAATATGCAATCAACTATCTTTGGACCGATTCTTACTTGTTTTGGTTCAGGTACTTCAACCTTTGCCAAACACCCCCACACTTTAAGATATTTGAAAGAATGCCCTTTCCATAACTCATACGTAGTTTTATCTTTCTCTTTGTGTGGCACTTTATTCAGAATGTGGTTAGCTGTAAGAATAGCTTCCCCCCACATATTCTTCGGGAACCCTGAGCTTATTAATAAAGCATTCATCATTTCTTTCAGGGTTCGATTTTTCCTTTCGGCAACTCCATTTGACTGAGGAGCATAAGGAGCAGTCGTTTGATGAATTATGCCTGAATCAGCACATAATTGTTCAAACGGTGCTACATATTCACCTCCTCTGTCACTTCGGACTACTTTTATTTTACAATTAAGTTTATTTTCAACTTCATTTTTATACATCTTAAATACCTCGATTGCTTCATCTTTGCTTCTCAAAAAAACACATAGCAATATCTTGTGCAATCATCTATAAAGGTGACGAAGTATTGTTTACCTTCTCTAGTTTGCATAAATTTTAAGTCACACACATCAGTGTGAATTAATTCTAGAGGAGTAGTATTCCTTTCCACTGAATGAAAAGGCAATTTAGCCATTTTTGCTTCAACACATACTTCGCATTTCTTATTAAGTTCAACATGGGTTTTTGGAATTAATTCTAGATTAATTAGTCTTTTAATTGATTTTAGACCAACATGTCCCAATCTAGAATGCCATAAATCTGAACACTCGAGCAAGTAAACATAATAAGGAGCATTATTATTATTATTATTTTTGTTCTTGCCTTCACGGCTTACAGGCATCACATTCATTTTGAATAATCCCCTGTCAAGATAACCTCGACCAAGGAACATTCCAAACTTGCTCATAATAAATTTTTCAGACTAAAAAACTAGTCTAAACCCATGACTAACTAGTAAAGAGCCTGAAACTAAATTTCTTTGGATGTCTAGGACATGCATCACATCCTTAAGAAGGAGCTCCTTTCCAGAGGTCAGCTTTAAGACCACGTTCCCCACACCTGCAATCACAGAAGAAGCAGAGTTTGCCATATGCAATTTCCTACAATCAGTAACAGTGTAGGAAGAGAACATGTCTTTTTCAGAACAAACATGACGAGTAGCCAACGTACCAAGCGCGGTGATTCTCCACCATATTGGTTTCAATCGCCATGGCTGAGACCTCCTCGTACAGCTCCTCAACCATAGCTGACAGCTCCAAATCTGGCATGTCAACATCGCCATGTTCAACCACATTGGCAACTCATTTGCCTTTGTTTCGTTGACCAGTTAAACTTATTGGCAAGCGATAGTCTTTTGCCTTATGGTTTGGATTACCATAGTTGTGGCAATTTCCAGTGAATTTCTTTGCCTTAAACGGCTTTTTCCCTTTATCCTGAACATGGTTCAGTTTCCTCTTTTTGCTAGAGGACCCATGTTCAAGCAAATTTACTTTGGCCTCCATAGGGCCTCTCTTAAACTTAGAATCAGATTTTCGGTTGTCTTCCTCAATTCTGAGTCAAACAACCAAATCCTTTAAGCTCATTTCCTTTCGTTTGTGTTTTTGAAGTCCTTCCAACTAGGAGGCAACTTCTCAATTACCGTTCCCATAAAAAAACGGTTCAGGAAGGATCATTCCTTCAGCATTGATTTCATGCACAATCAATTGAAATTGTTGGACTTGTTCGATAACGGTTTTGTAGTCCGTCATCTGAAAATCCAGGTAGCGTCCGATCACGAATTTCTTGGCACCAGCATCATCGGTTTTTATACTTTTTCTCCAAAGAATTCCAGAGCTCTTTGGAAGTCTTGATTTGACTGTACACGTTGTATAGAGAATCAATCAGCCCATTCAATATTGTATTACGGCACATAAAATCGCTGTTAAACCATTAATTGTAAGCAAAATGCTTCGTACGATCAGTTTCCGTCTCACTGACCACATGAGGATCATCCTTGAGGTAAACAGCAAGCCCCAGGGTAGTGAGATAAAACAACATCTTTTGCTGCCATCTCTTAAAATCAACACCCAAAAAATTCTCGTGTTTCTCAGCCTGAACTGCAATGGTAGGTGCAACAGCTTTGGCAGCGGCAGCATCAGTATCGATTGCCATTGGAAATTACAGAGAATATAAATAAAAATTGTCTTACGATTGTTGGATCCTCTGTGAATTTCCAACAATGTAATTACAATAAAAATTACAAAGAAAGGCAACCTATTACAATCTTAATAAAATAAAAAGTTGAATTAAAATTACAACTTTAGCAGAGGCGAGATAACTCTTTTCATAAGATAATTTTGCCCCCGTATAAGAGCAGACGGCTCAGGCAATATGTCCCCAAGATATAACTATTATATGTTTCTGAGTTAGGTGCTCTCCAAAACTCAGAACTCCGACGAACGTTCAAGTGCTAGAAACTTGGCACGAAACAAGAGGGAAATATGCTGCTATATGTGGTATGCTTGTATTTTTTCTATGTTCTGATTGTATGAAATGAAATGCATAAGACCCCTTTTATAGGATCCAATTCCACTCCATCAGGTCGGGAGTTACAACAAATTAAAGTGCCATTAATTATCTTTAATCCTCCAGATCAAGAGTTACCTCCATAAATATTCTCATTTAATACGGTCGTTACATTATGGAGTGTGAAGAGTCATATTCCAGAAGCTAAGTTCTCAACCTGCCTCATTTCAGACGAGACCAAATATCAGATCAGATGGGTTCTGCCCAAATATCAGATCAGATAGGTTCAGCCCCAAATATCAGGTCAGACAGGTTCAGTCCCAAATATCAGATCAGATGGGTTCTGCCTCAGATATGAGATCAGATAGGTTCAACCCCAAATATCATATCAGATGGGTTTAGCCCCAAATATCATATCAGATAGGTTCAGCCCCAAATATCAGATCAGATAGGTTTAGCCCAAATATTAGATCAGACAGTTTTTAGATAAGACAGCTTCTAGATCAGACAGCTTCTAGATCAGATAGCTTCTAGACCAGACAACTTTCAGATCAGACAGCTTTCAGCCCAACTATCATATCGCATACCTTTTAGATCGAGGCTTCTAGATCGAGAGATTAGACGACTTCCAGATCGACCTACGGATCGAGCAGCTTCAAGATCGAGCTGACTTCTAGATCGATGACTTCACCCAATATCAGATGGGTTTTCAAACCTCGTTAACTTTTCACCTTTTCAATTAAATGGCCAACTTTAATCATTTATTTCTAACTCACCGGAAATCGGTTTTGAGAAAAATAAAAATCATACGGTCATATTCTCGAAGCGTAGATTCACAATTTATTATTTAATTCCCAAGAATTAAATATTCTATCATTATTAAATTGGTTTTAAATTGAGATAAAACTCATTTTTCTAAAACCAATTTTCCAACAGAATGCATTTTCTAGATGGAAAATACTCTATCAATAAGTTGTTGAATATGAAAATTTTTGTAGCATTTTCAAATAGAAGTTAAAAGTTTAATACGTTGAGAGTGAGTGATAGGTTGAGAGAGAGAGAGAGAGAGAGTGTTTGTTGATTAAGTTATAGAAGTACTTTACATATGTGGAAAATCCAAATCAAAAGCAAAAATCACGAATATATAGAACTATGCCATCTTCTTTCGTATTATAGTTACATTATATGGACTAGAAAATAAAACAAGGAATTTGAAACACTAGAAGGTATTTTTTTCTCGAGGTCCAACCATGCCATTACTTTTTAAGGTAATAAGAAGCTTTTAGAATTGTATATAGAAACTTAAAATTTGACTGTATGTTTGGTAAAAATAAATTAATTTCTTTTTCGAGTTTATTTAAAAAGTTATGTTACAAATGTAACACCCCAATTCACAAATGGGACATTACACGCCGTAGAACCCCCATGAGGTCTACCAGGCTAACTCATGACACGTAAACCACAATGATAACCCAAAAGATGTACCCAAAAATAAATAAGGCCGTGGCCTCGGCCAAAACATTTTAACGGAGAACATGAGACATAGGTTAAATACCAATTTATTGCCCACGCAGGGGACTTAAACCATGTTTAAGAATAAACAGTCTAACTCCAGTATTCAATAGATGCAATGACAAAGCAGAAAAATACAGACTCGAGCCACATCATCATGCCATCCCATCCTTTGCTTGCGCATCCCGTGCCGGCTCCTCAGCTCGACCAGTACCTGAAATGCATAAGACGCATTTCCCCCATTTAAGGGGTTAGCATTCGAATAGCTAGTGCAAGTACACAATTACACAACATTATATACAACACGATTCAACGCAATCAATTCGTTAGAAAAATCATTTTGAAAATCAATATTCCGGAATATAACATTAACACCAAAACAGGGTATCAACAAGTTTTTCCACATCACAATTATCCACGCTTGGTAACTCGCGACCGTACCCATTAGTATCGGTCCCCAGAGGTCCCGTCGGACCGTCCCCAGGTGAGAAACCACTTCCGCGGCCGTACCCATTAGTATCGGCCCCAGGTCCGTCGAACCGTCCCTGTGGAAGAACATCAACGCACGCACCCAAGTCCACTTCCGTGGCCGTACCCATTAGTATCGGCCCCCAGAGGCCACATGCCATCCCCAGGTGGAAGAGAAACAATCACATTCGCATCAAAATCATACGCACATAACGGAATGTAATACATGTACTTGCCTTGAATGAAACGAAACGAAGGAAACGGCGAAGGAATAGGTTTCGGTCCGAACAATCTTCCCAAATCCGTTCCTAACACAATAATGGTATACACAAGTCTCAATATTGCGAAAAGGTAAGAATTAATCCTAATTCTACCCCTTGGAACGATTTGCCGGAAAATACGAAGTCCACGATGGCTATAATCTAACAATGAAGAAATTACTAGGATAAATCCGTTAAACTATACTGGAAACAAGGGATTTACGACTACACAATCGTAATCTAACAAGTCGTCGAAGCCAAAACGGATTAAAAGGAAGAATTATGCCAAAAATCCCGAAATCCCCAAAAAACTAGGGTTCATCGATGTATACCTCGATTCGGACGGATGGAGGATGATTATGATGATGATAAACCTTGCTTGGGACGCAAAAATCGATCTTTAGAAGGTTCCTACGGATTGCACTGGATGAATCGCTTGAAATCGCCCAAAGGAAGCTCACGTCGCGAGAAAGAAAGAAAAGGGGTGAAATAAGTCGACCAGGAAATAAGTCGAATTAAAAGACTGACGGGCGAGTTACGTGCGTTAACGCCTATTGTTAACGTGACGTTATGAAGGTTACGTCGTAACCCCTCTCGAGTTAACGACGTAACAAACAATCTGGACACTTTCGCGGAAACCATAACGACGTTACCAATGGGGTATAACGTGCGTTATGATACCTATATAACGTCGTAAAGGAGCATGCATAACGACGTTATGCATGCGAAGCCAAAGATTGCTAATCACTTAGCTCAGCACAGTCGATACAACGACGAAACGCAACACAAGGATAGAATCAAAAGTATAAACATGGGGTATCCAAAACAACGAAGCTGAATTTTGAAAGAAAATATAATCCCGATCACTAGAGAGTCTCAAATGAAGCAAATGAAGCAAAATTCCCCAAACTTATGAAAATTACAAAAACGGCCCAAGAGCCCGAAAAATCGCGATGCAACGTCGGATTAACAAACCGAAAATTTAAACACGACCAACTCAACCATACAAACTTATACAAATCAAGAAACAACGGAAACAAACAAGTTTTACGAGAATCGAACGTACATACGGCAAGATATAAATTATGCAAAAACATCCTCGAAACTCATCCAGACGGAAAAACTCCAAGAACAAAATAGATTCAGAATTCCAAAACAGTGCTAAGCGAGTTGTCCGAAACGAACATACACCAAAAATAGAAATTACCGAAAATAGAAAACACGGATATTACATTATCTCCCCCTAAAAATAAGTTTCGTCCCGAAACTTACAACGCGAACAACTCGGGGTATCTCGACCGCATACTCTCTTCCGTCTCCCATGGCTTCCTCGGATCCATGTCTCGACCATCGAACTTTAACCAGAGGAATGGTTTTATAACGAAGTTGCTTCACCCGACGCTCTAAAATCTGAATCGGGCTCTCCTCAATGGTAATGTCGGGTCCCAATTCGATCTCTCCAAAATCTAGAATATGGCTAGGGTCCGATACGTACTTCCTAAGCTGAGAAACATGAAATACGTTATGAACGTGACTCAAAGACGGCGGCAAGCCTAACCGATAGGCAAGCTCTCCCACTCTCTCTAAAATTTCAAACGGCCCAATATATCTCGGACTAAGTTTACCCTTCCGGCCGAAGCGGTAAACTCCCCGTGTCGGCGACACCTTAAGCAAAACATGATCTCCCACCTCAAACTCCAACGGCCGGCAACGCGTGTCGGCATAAGACTTTTGCCGACTCTGGGCCGTCAACAATCTATCACGAATCAGAGTAATCTTCTCCCTCGTCTCAACTACCATATCGGGCTCGGTACCAATCAGCTCGGACGCATCGTCCCAACACAACGGAGATCTGCACCTCCTCCCATACAATGCCTCAAATGGTGCCATTTTGATCGAGGCGTGCCAACTATTGTTGTACGTAAACTCGATCAACGGCAAGTGCGACTCCCAATCATCCTTCCAATCTAGGGCACAGGCTCTCAACATATCCTCCAACGTCTGGATCGTCCGCTCCGACCGCCGTCGATCGAGGGTGGTAAGGCGTCGAGTCTCAACTCGGTCCCAAAGCTCGATGAGCGACTGCCAAAATGTGATACAAACCGTCCATCACGATCCGAAACAATACTCTTAGGAGTCCCATGTAATCTCACGATCTACGCAATAAACACTCGTGCGACCTCTCTGGACCCCAAGTGTCCTTAATACCCAGAAAATGAGCTGATTTGGTGGATCGATCGACAATAACCCAAATCATGTTCATTCCAGTCCGAGTCCTAGGCATACTGGTAATGAAATCCATAGAAATATCCTCCCATTTCCACTCCGGGATGGGAAGTGGTCGCAAAAACCCCGCGGGTCGCTGATGCTCGATCTTAACCTGCTGACAGGTCAAACATCTCGACACGAACTCGCTAACGTCTGTCTTCAAATTACTCCACCAGTAGTTACTCCTCACGTCCTTGTACATTTTACTCGTACCAGGATGTATGGAGTAAGGCGTGGTATGAGCTTCGCTCAAGATCTTCTGTCTCAGCTCAATAACATTCGGTACACATAATCTGCCGCGAAATCTCAGAACGCCATCATCCTGAATCACAAATCCAGGGGCTTTCCCCTTCCTCACATCCTCCCTCAACTGGACCAAACACGGATCATCATACTGTTTCGCCTTAATATCATCAGTCAAGGACGAAGTGATCTCTAACGCACAAAGCTGGCCCTGAACTCTCTGAACCCAAACCTCAATATTCTGACAGATGAAATCTCGCTGGATCCTACTCTGTGGTGTAAGTACCTCTAACATCTGTAAAGCCATCGGTTTTCGGCTCAACGCATCAGCCACTACGTTGGCCTTACCCGGATGGTAAAGTATCTCGAGGTCGTAATCTTTAATTAGCTCTAACCACCTACGCTGCCTCATATTCAACTCTTTCTGGCTGAAGATGTACTTCAGACTCTTGTGGTCCGTAAAAATCTTACACGACGACCCATAGAGATAATGCCTCCATATCTTTAAGGCGAAAACGACCGCAGCTAACTCCAAATCGTGCGTGGGATAATTTACCTCATAAGGTTTCAATTGGCGGGACGCATAAGCAATCACTCTGTCTCTCTGCATCAAAACACATCCAAGCCTAAGGCCCGAAGCATCACTATACACTACGAAATCTTCGTTCCCCTGAGGCAATGCTAAAACGGGTGCGGTAGTCAAACGTCTCTTTAACTCGTCAAAACTGTCCTGTCTGTCTGCAGTCCACTCGAACTTCTGAGTTTTCTGGAGCAACTGAGTGAGTGGTCTAGCGATCTTAGAAAATCCCTCAACGAATCTAAGGTAATAGCCAGCAAGACCCAGAAAACTCCTCACCTCCTTCACATTCTTAGGCGGCTCCCAAGCCATCACTGCCTCTATCTTCTGCGGATCTACCCGAACTCCCTCTGCTGAAATCACATGCTCGAGGAACGTCACTTCCTCGAGCCAAAACTCACACTTAGAGAACTTCGCGTACAACTGCTCGGCCCTCAAAGTGTCTAATACAATTCGGAGATGTAAGGCGTGCTCCTCCCGACTCCGTGAATAGATAAGAATATCGTCGATAAAAATGACTACGAATTTGTCCAGATACTCAATAAAAACTTTGTTCATCAACTGCATGAACACTGCTGGGGCATTGGTTAGCCCGAAAGGCATAACCACAAACTCGTAATGGCCATATCTCGTCCGAAAGGCAGCTTTCGGAATATCGACGTCCCGAATCCTCAACTGGTAGTAGCCCGATCGCAAATCAATCTTCGAAAAGACTGTCGCCCCCTGAAGCTGATCAAACAAGTCGTCAATCCGGGGCAAAGGGTATTTATTTTTGATGGTCAACTTGTTTAATTCTCGATAATCGATACATAAACGAAGCGATCCATCCTTCTTCTTAACAAAAAGTACAGGCGCACCCCAAGGCGATGCGCTCGGTCGAATATACCCTTTATCTAACAATTCTCCCAACTGATTTTTCAACTCGAGCATCTCCGACGGTGCCATACGGTACGGTGCTCGAGAAATAGGGGCCGCATTCGGCTCAAGATCAATAGGAAACTCCACCTCTCGATGTGGTGGTAATCCCGGCAAGTCATCCGGAAATACATCGGGATACTCGCTAACCACTGGAATCGACGATATGTCAACCCCACCATCTTCCGCCTGCAGAGCGAAACACCAGTAGCCGACACAACCCTGGTTCAGAAGTTTCATCGCCTTCAAGGCGCTAATCACACTCCCCGATCTACCCGGCTTACAACCGACGAGAGTATGCTCGGTGCCGTCCTCGGCAACTATCGAGATGGTACGAGTCCGATAGTTCATGATAGCACCGTGACGATCCAACCAATCGTCCCCGAGGATCAAATCCTCACCCTTAAGGTCTATAACAATGAGATTCGAGGGCCAATCCCGGCTCCCGATCCTCACTGGACAATCCCTAACTTCCCGGTCCCCAACCATACGATCCCCACTGGGTGTACCCACTACAAATGGCTCACACTCAAACAAGCAGTCAAAACCAATACGACTCACACAATCCGAAGCAATAAAGGAATGGGTAGCACCCGAATCAAAAAGCACTGGCACTGGATGAGTAAGGATCTGAGTAGTACCTGACACCACTGGAACATCTGTCTCCTCTGTACGCCTCATCTGATACAATCGGGGGTGAACTGAACCCGAACTCGACGCTGCGCGGCGATCCGGCTGACTCCGACCTCTACCACGACTCGAACCCTGCGGAACATGAGTAGCTGGAGCGCTGTGATCCCTCTGATCGGCAGTGGTAGTCGGAACTCTAGCTGCCCTGGTGGCCCTCTCACAATGAGCTGCCCGATGCCCGGTCTGTCCTCAAGTAAAGCAAGCAACTAACGGAAATGGGCAATCCTTCACAACGTGCTCGGGCTGACTGCAATTAAAACAAACTTTCCCGCCAGGTGCAACAGACTGGACTGAACGGTTACCCTGAGATCCACCGGCCTGATGAAACGGCCTCCTCCTAGGTGTAGGAGCAGAACGAGATCTCGCCCGGCCACCTTTCCCGCCCGAGAACCCGCCGGTAGTCTTACGCTTCTTAACTTCCAAACCGACTCGATTCCGGGATGGCCATCTCGATCGCGGAGCGCGATCACAGTATTCCTTCAAGGTGGCACACATGAGCGGCGCCATACTCTGTCTAATATGCGGCTTCATGCGCATATTGAAGTAACGGATTTTATCAGCCTCCGTTCTCACTTGATCTCTCACGAAACCCAACTGCTGATTATAAGAAATAATGGCCTGTGAAATAGGCACATCCTGAGGTGTAGCGGTGAAGAACTCCACAATTCTGCGCTCCTTCACTGGCGGCGGACAATATTCTGCTTCCATAGCAGCCCTGAACTCATCCCAAGTGGCCCGACGGTCTCTGGGCGCAACGGCCTCCCACCATTCCGCAGCTTCCTTATACAGGAGGTATTGGGCAATATGTACCCTCCTGTCTTCAGGACAAGCTACGACATCAAAGGTCCTGGACAACTGAAAGAGCCAATTCTCCCAACCGAGGGAGTCAGAAGATCCGGAGAAACGAGGAGGGTGCATCTTAGTCACCGTCTGAAGCCACTTACTAGCTTCCTCTTCAGGTGTCGGGGGTGGATTTTGGCGTCCACCCTGAGCTATCTGAGTAAGCTGGGCTACTAACTGCTGAAGTACGGCAGTAGCCCCGGCGTCGGCATTATTACCCGACGGCACCGAGTGAGAGGCTGAGTCTGCAGAGGACTGAGAAAGTGAGCCCTCTTCATTATCAGCACCCCGACCACGGCCTCGGCCGCGTCCCCTAGCTGGTCTACCACGACCTCTCAACATACTGAAGAAAATACGAAAGGAACAAGATCAGAAAGATTCACAATTTATAAGGTTGGTATCATAATTCTCAATTCCGAACAACGCAAGAAAACGAATACAGAAATATAAGAGTTCGAGGAGACTTACAGTCACGGGTCGCATGAAAAGACGGTAGCACGATGATATTAGGCTCAACGACTGACTCTAACGACACAACTGACAGACCCAAAATTAACCGACAGCCTAGGCATTCAAAACCTAGGCTCCGATACCATAAATGTAACACCCCAATTCACAAATGGGACATTACACGCCGTAGAACCCCCATGAGGTCTACCAGGCTAACTCATGACACGTAAACCACAATGATAACCCAAAAGATGTACCCAAAAATAAATAAGGTCGTGGCCTCGGCCAAAACATTTTAACGGAGAACATGAGACATAGGTTAAATACCAATTTATTGCCCACGCAGGGGACTTAAACCATGTTTAAGAATAAACAGTCTAACTCCAGTATTCAATAGATGCAATGACAAAGCAGAAAAATACAGACTCGAGCCACATCATCATGCCATCCCATCCTTTGCTTGCGCATCCCGTGCCGGCTCCTCAGCTCGACCAGTACCTGAAATGCATAAGACGCATTTCCCCCATTTAAGGGGTTAGCATTCGAATAGCTAGTGCAAGTACACAATTACACAACATTATATACAACACGATTCAACGCAATCAATTCGTTAGAAAAATCATTTTGAAAATCAATATTCCGGAATATAACATTAACACCAAAACAGGGTATCAACAAGTTTTTCCACATCACAATTATCCACGCTTGGTAACTCGCGACCGTACCCATTAGTATCGGTCCCCAGAGGTCCCGTCGGACCGTCCCCAGGTGAGAAACCACTTCCGCGGCCGAACCCATTAGTATCGGCCCCCAGAGGTCCCGTCGAACCGTCCCCAGGTGGAAGAACATCAACGCACGCACCCAAGTCCACTTCCGTGGCCGTACCCATTAGTAGCGGCCCCCAGAGGCCACATGCCATCCCCAGGTGGAAGAGAAACAATCACATTCGCATCAAAATCATACGCACATAACGGAATGTAATACATGTACTTGTCTTGAATGAAACGAAACGAAGGAAACGGCGAAGGAATAGGTTTCGGTCCGAACAATCTTCCCAAATCCGTTCCTAACACAATAATAGTATACACAAGTCTCAATATTGCGGAAAGGTAAGAATTAATCCTAATTCTACCCCTTGGAACGACTTGCCGGAAAATACGAAGTCCACGATGGCTATAATCTAACAATGAAGAAATTACTAGGATAAATCCGTTAAACTATACTAGAAACAAGGGATTTACGACTACACAATCGTAATCTAACAAGTCGTCGAAGCCAAAACGGATTAAAAGGAAGAATTATGCCAAAAATCCCGAAATCCCCAAAAAACTAGGGTTCATCGATGTATACCTCGATTCGGACGGATGGAGGAAGATTATGATGATGATAAACCTTGCTTGGGACGCAAAAATCGATCTTTAGAAGGTTCCTACGGATTGCACTGGATGAATCGCTTGAAATCGCCCAAAGGAAGCTCACGTCGCGAGAAAGAAAGAAAAGGGGTGAAATAAGTCGACCGGAAATAAGTCAGGAATTAAAAGACCTGACGGCGAGTTACGTACGTTAACGCCTATTGTTAACGTACGTTATGAAGGTTACGTACGTAACCCCTCTCAGGTTAACGTACGTAACGAACAATCTGGACACTTTGCGAAACCATAACGTCACGTTACCAATGGGGTATAACGACGTTATGATACCTATATAACGCACGTAAAGGAGCATGCATAACGTCGTTATGCATGCGGCGATTCAAAGATCGCTAATCACTTAGCTCAAAGATCGATACAACGACGAAACGCAACACAAGGATAGAATCAAAAGTATAAACATGGGGTATCCAAAACAACGAAGCTGAATTTTGAAAGAAAATATAATCCCGATCACTAGAGAGTCTCAAATGAAGCAAATGAAGCGAAATTCCCCAAACTTATGAAAATTACAAAAACGGCCCAAGAGCCCGAAAAATCGCGATGCAACGTCGGATTAACAAACCGAAAATTTAAACACGACCAACTCAACCATACAAACTTATACAAATCAAGAAACAACGGAAACGAACAAGTTTTACGAGAATCGAACGTACATACGGCAAGATATAAATTATGCAAAAACATCCTCGAAACTCATCCAGACGGAAAAACTCCAAGAACAAAATAGATTCAGAATTCCAAAACAGTGCTAAGCGAGTTGTCCGAAACGAACATACACCAAAAATAGAAATTACCGAAAATAGAAAACACGGATATTACAACAAACTAGTTTATAAACTAGCTTATAAGATATTTTATTGAGATGCTACTCAAAGTAGCATTTCAATAAATTAGCTTAGAAGGGAAACCATCATCTAACTTATAAGATAAAATGCTAGACACACCGTAAATTATAAGAGTGTGGTGAAAAGGTTGTAGAACTATTTCTATATGAAAGCCAATAGATTATTGTCTTTGCTTTTTTTAAATGCGAAAGCTAACAATTACTTTTAAGTGTTGATAGGCACTTCCTTACTTATAAATTATAACTAAATTAGATGTCATAATATTTCTACTTATATTAAGATATTTATAATATTAAAGATATACTTGTATTATACATTCGTGATTGATATGGTGCATTTGGTGGGCACTTGTCAACATGGATCCATCCATCCCTAAGGCATTTAGGGTTTAGAGCACCTTGAATGGGAGATTTGGGTGGATTTGTAAACCTAAACCTCCCCATATGGCTATTAGGGGAATGGGGATGGGTTTGGGTTTGTAAAGGTGGGTTTGGAAATCTAAACCCATCGGCCATTTTTTTTAAATAAAGAAACTTCTAGCGGGGGGCAGTGAGTTGAACCCGTCCCAGGGACCAATACTCGGGCGAGTGCAGTGCACTTACCCAGAATCGTGCAAGGCAGCTAGCGTGGGCCAACTGCCAATTTTTTTTTTTACTTTTCGTTTTGTTTAGTTAAAAGGTGTAATTAGTTTTTTAATTTTGTATTCTTTTAATTTCTTTTATGTTTGTTGTTTTTTATTTTGTATTCTATTAATTCCTATTATCTTTGTAGTTTTAAATATTTTATTAAACGTATATTGTTTAAATCAAAGTTTATTTGTTTAATTTATTAATATTTATGTAAATATCAAATTTAAAATAAATATAATAAAAAAATATCTACTTAATATCCGTCTATAATTTAAATTACCTTTTATTTTTTCAGTTGTATTTTAACAAGTTGTTTTTCTATTGCTTTATTTTTTCATTTTCGTTCTGATTGAAAATTGTTTTTTGATTTTATTTAATTTGTAAAACCTAAATCGGAAGAAAAATATTAATCAAGAAGTCTAAGTTTTGTAAATAAGATATTATCATAAATATATTACAAATATATGAGTATAACATAGATAAAATATTTATTAAAGTATAAAGTATAAAAATATTGAAGATTTAATGGGAAACATGTGGGATCCAAGAAGTAGGTTTGAGACGTTTATTGTTAAATGAGATTTGAATTTTTAGGAGCGAGGTTTGTATCTCGATAATGTGGCACGTTGAGAATTAAGAAAGGAGTTTGACTTTGAGGAGGTTATTAGAAATGCTCTTATAAAGTTTGTATTCAAGTTATATTTATATTATATATTCATGGTTAACATATGTGGATTTGTGTAGATACATGCCAATTTGGACCTACCTCTAAGGAATTTTCATATTGTAAAGTTTATTTTTGGGTTTAAAAATATATTTTAGAACATGCAGGAATGAAAACACTAGCATTTCTACCGGTTTAAGTGTAGGAGTTATTTCTGAAATATAGGCTTTCTCGGAGTCGACTGGACTCTGCGCCGTGGCACAAGCCCTACGGGCCGCGTCACACACATTTTTTCCTCAACTCTCCCTCCATCTCACTGTACTCCGGGCCGCGGCATAAGCTTTCCGGGCCGCGGCCCCCTGCTAGTTTTCTACAAGTTCGCCCAAACTCACTGGACTGCGTGCCTAGGCGCAGCCCTTCTGTGCCGCGGCCCCCTTAGATTTTTTTCACTCTTTTTTTGAGTGTGCCTAGGCACACATGTCTGCGCCTAGGCACACAGGGTCAACTCAGCCCTTGGGGTTTCTTTTTAGGCAGATTTGTGCTGCGTTTTTTGGTAGAGAGCACTTCACCCTTGAGAGAGAATATACACAAGAGAGAGATACAAGAGAGAAGAGAAAAGAGAGATTATACTTGTTCGATTTCCCAGAGTTGTATCGATCGGATCGTCGTGATATTTTGACAAGAGCTTGGTAGCTATTGGGCAAATCTTTTCACCAAAGTAGATCGAGGTTTTGAGTCCGGAAGTTCGGGTATTTTGTTAGCTTTTTATGTAAGCTATTTACGGTGTTTTTCTTTCTCGATCTTGTTGTTGGTGTGTATTCTAAATACTTGAAGATTATTTATTACCAAGTATTTGAATACTATTGATGTATACATCTAGTTTGTACTAGGGACGAATCGTGTATTGTGTATTGGTGATAGTGGATTTAAGCGGCTTCGGTCTCATGGTTTTTACTCTCGTCTTGAAGGGTTTTCCACGCTAAAAATTGTGTATTATTTTTGATATCATTTGTATTGTTATTCGAGTTGTAATTGATTTACTCTACTCGTCGGTAACCTCAAAGTTACAATTGAAGATTGGAAAAGTTATCAAACGAGGTTCAGCATTTTTTGTTGTGACGTTATTGTGTCGTCTTTCCCAACAAAGTGGTATCGGAGCCACGGGATTTTTGTTTCGTGGTTGTATTATCTCAATTGTAAGATGGAAGCCAATACAAGTAGAATGGTGAATTTGAATGGTTCGAACTACCATGTATGGAAGGGCAAGATGGAAGACCTTTTATATGTGAAGGATTATTATCTATCGGTCTTTAGCAAAAACAAACCGGAAGGCAAGTCCGACCCGGATTGGGCTATTTTGCATCGCCAAGTGTGTGGCTATATTCGACAATGGGTTGATGATAATTTGTTGAATCATATTAGTGGAGAAACGGACGCTCGAGAATTGTGGCACAAGCTCGAGCAATTGTATGCTCGGAAGACGGGGAATAATAAGCTATTCCTCATTAAACAAATGATGAACCTAAAATATCGAGATGGGACTCCTCTGTCGGATCATTTAAATGCATTCCAAGGCATCATTAATCAACTTACATGAATGGGCATTAAATTCGAAGAGGAGGTTCAAACTTTGTGGTTGTTGGGCACATTGCCGGATACTTAGGAGACGTTTAGTACGTCGTTGTCTAACTCTGCCCCTGATGGTGTTATTTCGATGGAACTTGCTGAGGGGAACATGCTGAACGAGGAGGTCCAAGAAAGTCACAGATATCTTCGTCACAGTCGGATGTTCTTGTTATCGAAAGACGGGGGAGAGGTCAAAGCAGAGGTCTGAGTAATAGAGGGCCACAGAGAAGTAATTCTAGAGGGAAGTATGCCAATATTGAATGCTACCATTGTGGTAAGAAAGGGCATATGAAGAAATTTTGCCGACAACTAAAGAAGGAAAATCGCCAAGGCAGAGAAAACACTCAAAAGAAGGAGAGCGGGAGTAATGAAAGAGCTGAAGTAAATACTACTACCGAGAAGTTCTTTGTATGTTGCGATTATGACATGGTGAACCTTGCCAGAGATGAGTGGAGCTGGGTGGTCGACAGTGGAACTACGTGTCATGTTACGTCACATAGGGATTTCTATTCCTCTTATACTCCGGGTGACTATGGGATAGTCAAGATGGGTAACAATGGGTTATCCAAGATTGTTGGAGTAGGAGACGTACACTTGAGGTCCGACACCGGTGTGGAACTTGTTTTACGTAATGTGAAACATGTTCCGGATATGAGGCTAAATGTGATTTCCGTTGGCTTACTCGATGACGATGGCTATTGTAGCGGTTTTGGCAAGGGAGTGTGGAAACTCACTCGAGGTTCCTTGATTGTCGGAAGAGGAGAGAAGACAGGGAAACTGTACGTGACACTTCCAAAGGTCACGATTAATGCCGTGAACACAGTTGACAATAATGACATGACCGAGCTATGGCATAAGAGGTTCGGTCACATGAGCGAGAAAGGGATGGCACTATTATCAAAGAAGGAGGTGTTATCCGGGGTTCACGATGTACATCTTAAAAGGTGTTCTCACTGTCTAGCTGGGAAGGAAAGGAGAGTCATTTTTAAGAGCCATACTCCTTCACGGAAGGAAAATATTCTTGATCTTATACATTCCGATGTTTGTGGTCCTATGAAGACTAGGACGCTTGGTGGTTGCCGATACTTTGTCACATTCATCGACGATCATTCGAGGAAGGTGTCAGCATACACCTTAAAGACCAAAGATCAAGTTTTGGATGTTTTTAAATAGTTTCATGCCTCGGTGGAGAGAGAGACCGGGAAGAATTTGAAGTATATTCGGACGGATAATGGTGGAGAATACACTGGATCTTTTGATGAATATTGTCAAGAGCAAGGGATCCTACATCAAAAGACGCCACCGAAGACTCCGCAACTTAATGGCTTGGCGGAGAGAATGAATCGGACTTTGGTTGAGAGAGCTCGATGTTTGCTCTCACATGCCGGATTACCAAAGTCATTTTGGGGAGAAGCTTTAAACACGACGGTTCATGTGATTAATTTTATGCCGTGTGTTCTTTTGAAATTTGATGTCCCGGACAAAGTGTGGATCCGTAAAGACATTTCATATCGCCACTTACGGGTTTTCGGATGTAAAACATTTGTACACATTTCGAAAGATGAGAGGTCGAAGTTTGATTCCAAGACGAAGCCATTTATCTTTATTGGCTATGTTCTTGATGAGTTCGGGTATAGATTGTATGACCCGGTGACTAAGAAGCTTGTTCGTTCGAGAGATGTTGTTTTTGTTGAAGATCAAACGATGAAGGATGTTCAGAATGGAGAGTCGGCTCCACAACATGATTATGATCTTATTGATTTGGACCCCGTTCCTCCACAACATGTTGAGACACCCAGTGGAGATGATGGCCAAAACAATGAACAACATGATGCCGATGAAAATGATGAGTTGGTACAATATGATACCGATGGAGTTCATCAGAGCTACCCGTAACGAACGTGCCCTTATTTGTTCCACTTAGACGGTCGACGAGGGACCGTCATCCCTCCACTCGTTATTCGGTCGATGAGTATGTTTTACTCATCGAAGAGGGAGAGCCCGAATATTTTGAAGAGGCTATGGAGGATGAGAACAAGAAGGAGTGGATGGATGCCATGCAAGACGAGATGAGTTCGTTGCATGAGAATTATACGTATGAGTTGGTGAAGTTGCCGAAGGGCAAGAGAGCTATGAGAAATAAATGGGTGTTGTTGTGTCGAGATTTATACACCTCAACAGGCAATCGGCACAAACACCGGGCGATCGTACCAGAGTCAAATAGACCAAAGGCAGACTTGCCGATCGAATGACCCAGAACAGGACCCAGCGCCGAGCGATCGACTGCCAAGGCGATCGCCTCCCGGCAACTAGCGGTCGTACCATGTGCCCGATCAGGGACGACCGCCTCATGCCACGTAAAGCCAACATCCGTCAAGTCTGCGAAGGCCGGATCTCGGATAGAGGCCCACGTGCAGATCCGGAAAAGGCGCCGTAGGATAAGGCCCTTTGACCCCAGCCTGTCACTAGCTTCTCACTTACCGACAGATCCGCCGAAAGGTCCATGGTGGGACCTCCCGAGACATCGACAAGAGATGCGTGTTGTACTCTCATTGGTTTGCATAGATGGCTGCCAGCAGCAGCCATGGATTTTAAGGCAACCAACCCATGTGCTACAGACGATCGCCCCCTTATTACAATACAGGAAAGGCGATCGCCCGTCAAGATGAAGACATCCCAGATCCTCCTATAAATAGAGGACTTCCAGCTTTCGGAAAAGGACTCTTGGCTTCGCTTCTCTATCTTGGCCACGCTATAAACTTCGGACATCTTTCTATCTCTCACTCTCGAAACCTCTTAACCCAAAGACGGTCGGCAGAAACGAGAACAAGAACTCACAGAGCTTCAACTCTGGTTCTTCCGACAACGATCAGCACTCAAGAGCTAGATAACTAGGGTCTTTACACTCATTGTAATTGTACTCTTACATTAATATTTGTACTCCCAAAGTATTCGTATTAATAATATCTCGCGAGAGCATTCAAGCCTGAGCCTAACAAACCCGGCAAATCTTGTGTTATTTAAATTCCCTTGGACGTGCTCTCGCATTTTGTTTGTTACTCATCCATTCCAGCATATCATTTCCGGATAATATTTCGGGTAACAACAATTGGCGCTAGAAGGAGGGCATCTACCTTCATTTTTATTCCGACCGTTTCGAAGAACACTCACTGTTCTCCGAAGCATATACTTGAAGAAACACTCACTGTTCTTCAAAGAAAAACCTTCAGATTCATGACGTCTGCCACCACATCGAAGAGGGCCATTCTCCAATCTGCCGGACGCCTTATTCCGGCTTAGTCCGAGCCCCAACCTACGGTGGAGGGTAGCCGCGGCGGCGCGAGACTCTCGATCCTGCCCCCGAGGGACGGCCCTAGCCTCTCGCTCGATTAGTTCCAATCAGCGGAACAGATCGAGGAGGCCATGGCCATCCTACGGGAGCGACGGAGAGCATGCGGTACGCCCATAATTACCCCCTCGGCCATCCGCCGGGCGGGCAAACGGAAGCTCAAGGGGTTACTTGTCGAGCAATCGTCAGGAAGCCCCAATTCACGAGAAGAAGCACTCGCGAGGCGGGACGGTTCCGTTTTCAGCCACCTAGGAAGCGACCCATCATGGCGGCCGGGGCATTCTGGCCCCAGCCATGAGACGACGGAGCCCGAATCCATCACCATGAGTTCAGCTTACCCAACTCCCAGAAGGCAGACCAGCCATCTGGCTCCTCCTCACCGAAGAACCAAGATCGGCGGCGACGACCTCATCGCTTACCGCAGAGCCATGAGATCGGTACACGATCGCCTCGGCTCCCGCTCCGAGAGCCAAACCATGAGCGACCAGCTACAGCGATGGCCGCAATGCAACGCCAGCTCGATGGCATTAAGGCGCTCCTAGAAACTAGGGCAGGCGCCAAGAGAAAGATAGCCGGGCCAAGTGAGCCGCTCGCTGTCCAGATCGAACTCGCCCCCGTGCAGCCAAGGATCACTCCTCCTCATACACCTTTGTACGAGGGGAGATCGGACCCCGAGACTCACCTGACCAAGTTCCGTATCTACATGACCGGATGCGGGGCATCAGACGCGACCGGGTGCCGAATGTTCCCGTTAACATTGGGCGAATTGGCCCATAGGTGGTACATCTCACTGCCACCGCGATCAATCAGTTCCTTTGAACAACTGGCGAGCGACTTCACATCGTACTTCACCGCCAAGGTCGCTCGACCAGAAGGACCCCACCACATGATGAAAATTGGGCAGGGGGAAGACGAGTCCGACGAAGACTACATCGACCGGGTGGATGAGATAATCCTCAACGGCGATCCCGTAAGCGACGAGATCGCCCTCTGCTCAGTCCTAGGGGATTCAATGGTCTTTCGCCCATGTTCATGCACCTTACGAAGGACATCCCCCCGACCTACGCAATCTTCCGCGCCAACGCCGCAGACTTTTTGGCCAGGCGGAGGTTGCTCGCCCTTCGCCAAGGCGAGGAGGCAGAGACGGCGATCGCCAAGTCCAACAAGGCGGTCGCCAAGCTACCCGGTGATTTCAGGACCTTCGAGGATGTGGAAGCCCATCTCTACCACAACCTCAATCTATCTCCGGCTCATATTTTCTACGCCATCCAGGGGCACGAGTGGCTAAGCAAGCCGAAGGCGGTAAGGGACCACGGTCATCTGGACCACAACAAATTTTGTGCTTACCACAAGAGTCCCGTCTAAAACACCGATCAATGTCGCGACCTCCTCAGACAACTATGGAGATTGTTCGAGGAGTGCAAGTTGGACAGTCTAGTAACTTAGCCGGAGCCCCCGACGGAAAGGATCAAGTGCCGCGATCGGCGTCAGAACGACGATCACCAGTCTCCCAAACCGATCGCCAGAATCAAATACGGAGAGCCAGAGGATTCATACGAGTCGATCCTCCCGATCAACCCTGGCGACCAGATATTTATGCTTCAATCAAGAGGTGGAAACTTCGGAGGTCTTTCCCCAGTTTCCACCATGTCAAACGAAAGGCCACTGCCCAAAGCAACGTCTCTAAAAAATGGAGGACTCGCTCGCCATTTGAAGTTCATCATCTAACATGATGGACCTAGGCACGAGATCGCCTCCCTCAGCACAACGTATATCGTCGAGGATCGCCGTCTAACATGACGATCCGAGGTAGAAGAGAGCAGCCATGGACCTGGAGATCGATGGAATCGACAGATTCGTCCATGCAAGGTTCCTTTGGGCCACGATCGCTCGCCCTTCGTTTAAATACGAGGCGGGCGTAGCCGAAGGACCCTCCAAACAAATCTATGGACACGCTCGCCCGCCCTCAAAGGTTCATCATCTAACATGGTGGACCCGGACAATGCGACGCGTCCCTACCCCCGTCACAACGTATACCGTCGAGGATCGCCATCTAACATGACGAACCGAGGTAGAAAAGTGCTAACAAGCCGCGGTCGTGGAGTCGATTAATCCGACGACGCCCTATGCAAGGACTGTTGGGTTTTCTATGCATCGAATACAAAATAATCGGAGTAAAAACGCAGTGGAACAATAAATGTGAAAACCCAATTTAGGATCTCATGCAGTAATTTAATTGTTTAATTAAAGAGTTAATCGAATTACCTTAATCCGATTGAACAATTCTAGATCCGGACTAGAAGCAGATGAATATCTCCTCCCTCTTTTGGTGATCCACACACGAACAATTCCACAAGCCGGATTGCTAGATCCTTACGAATAATATTGATAAATAGTACAACATAAGTTCCTTACTAGAAGGATTGTACTATTGATCACGATCAACTAAGGGAAGAGGGTTAGACGACCGACTTCGTTCTCCTACAGTATGAGGAAGAGGTCGACTTTTTCTTCTTCTTGTAGAGGGATGCGTTTTTTTTTTATTGAGTTCTTATGCCAACTCCTTGTCATGGATCTCTTATTTATACTAAGTAATCCCCAGATTCAATAATCTAGTATTTGCTTAGTTGCCCCTCAACTTATTAAATAATACAATATATATAATATCCAATATTAAATATATTACTTATTATTTAATCTCCTTATAAATATAATATCCAGTATTATATTTATTATTTCCAGTTGATATTTATTCCTACTTTTCTATAATTGTCGTACGTGCGACCCAAAAGGCTTATATTATGTTGGCAATTATTTAATACCTTATTAAATAATAAATCATAAGCGGCCTCTAGCAAGACATTATGATTACCCAAATAATATAAGTTAATAGTCCATTAAACCTTTTAACGTGTCCAATTCCTTTGTCACGCGATATCATATTAGAACTAAGTCATGGAGTCTGTCATACTTATTTATGTTCAAATGCTTTCTCGATCTTAAGTAGACTGATTGAATCAAATGACTCGTCATTTGAGCATGGCCATGCATTTCCTTCAGTCCTACTTATCGAGGAGCCCAGCAGATATCTCTCTCACTTAAGAGAGGGACAAATCCCCATCTTGATTATTCATTGCCCTCTACATGACTCCCACTAATCCCGATCGCTAACCTTTATGATCACCATGTTTCAGATGACGTTGGATTACGTCAAGGCATAGCAGTTATCATGTTGGACTCTGTGATAATCTCAGGTTCAAGGATTTATTGACATACTGTTATATTGAGATTCACTTATGACATTTCCATGCAGTGATCTCAATGCGGGTCGGTCCAGTATTAGTTCTCCAACCAATACCCATAAGTTTGATCCGTACCATACGCATAATCATCCGATGATTATCAATCAAACTTATACTAGTATATTAATCACTTGAGTCTCTACTCAACGCGATTTTACCAGGGACATTTGAATAATCTTATTATTCGTGAAAAACTATTATTCGATTATTGTAATATTAAAACATGCACACATTATAATAATCAACGAGAAATAAATGATATCAAATAACTATTTAAATGTGACAATTACAAATCTAGGCACATCGAATGTCCTAGGACACTATTCCCAACAATCTCCCACTTGCACTAGGACCATTCATTCATGACTTTTAGTCCTATCGCTCTAGCATGCTCAACATGCTTTCCTTGTGAGAGAGGCTTGGTAAGTGGATCTGCAACATTCTCTTCCGTTGCTACTTTGCATATTGTAATATCTCCTCGTATGACGATCTCTCTGACTAGGTGATATTTTCTGAGTATATGTTTGGAATTATGATGGGACCTAGGCTCTTTAGATTGTGCAATAACACCATTATTGTCACAATAAAGGCTTATGGGACCCTGGATGGTCGGCACCACTCCTAGTTTGGTAACAAACTTCTTGATCCAAACGGCTTCCTTAGCTGCATCCGATGCTGCCCGGTACTCGGCTTCTGTAACAGAATCAGCAACCGTGCTCTGCTTGGAACTCTTCCAACTCACAGCACCTCCATTCAATACAAACACATAACCAGTTTGCGATTTGAAATCGTCTCTGTCGGTTTCGAAACTTGCATCGGCGTAACCTCTTACAGCCAGCTCATTTCCCACCCCTCCATAAACTAGGAAATCATCCTTAGTTCTTCTCAAGTACTTTAGGATGGTTTTCACTGCTGTCCAGTGACTTTCACCTGGATTCGATTGGTATCGACTTGTCATACTAAGGGCAAACGATACATCTGGTCGAGTACAAATCATGGCATACATGATCGATCCAATAGCCGAAGCGTATGGTATCTTGCTCATGCGGGCTCGCTCATCAGGAGTCTTAGGACTCTGAGTCTCACTCAGATGAATGCCATGTGACATTGGCAAGAGTCCTCTCTTGGAGTCTTGCATATTGAACCTCTTCAATATTTTATTAATGTATGTACTTTGACTCAGACCAATCAATATCTTTGATCTATCTCTATAGATCTTTATCCCAAGAATGTAAGCATCTTCTCCTAAGTCTTTCATTGAGAAACAACTTCCCAACCAAGTCTTGACTGTCTGCAAGGTGGGAATGTCATTTCCAATGAGTAATATGTCATCTACATATAAGACTAAGAAAACAACTATTCTCCCACTAACCTTCTTGTACACACAAGGTTCATCTTCATTTTGAATGAACCCAAACTCTTTGACACTTTCATCAAAACGAAGATTCCAGCTCCGAGAAGCCTGCTTCAACCCATAAATGGATCTTTGAAGCTTGCAAACTTTTTTAGAATTTTCTGGATGAACAAAACCTTCAGGTTGTGTCATGTACACATCCTCGAGTAAGTTTCCATTAAGGAATGCTGTTTTGACATCCATTTGCCATATTTCATAATCATAGTATGCGGCAATGGCAAATAAAATTCTAATTGATTTAGGCATGACTACTGGCAAAAAGGTCTCATCATAGTCAACATCATGAATCTGTCTATAACCTTTTGCCCCTAGTCTAGCTTTATTGGCTTGGAGATTATCATCCATGTCTTTCTTCTTTTTATAGACCCATTTGCACCCAATGGTTTTAACACCCTCAGGTGGATCTATCAAGTTCCAAACTTGATTATCATACATGGATTGCATCTTAGACTTCATGGCTTCTAGCCATTCCTTGGACTCTGGTCCTGAAGCAGCTTCTGTATAGGTACTAGGCTCATCATCTATGAGTGATGCATCATCATCCTCTATTACGAGATAACCATATCTCTCAGGTTCATGTCGCATCCTATCAGATCTGCGTGGGACTTGTGTACTTTGAACGGGCTCTTCAACTGATTATTGAGCTTGTTTGGTTTCCATCGGTGAAGCGATGTCTTCTTGTGGTTCTCGAGTTTCCTCGAGAATTACTCTTCTCCCACTGTCTCTTTTGGAAATAAATTGCCTTTCTAAGAATACAACATTTCGAGCAACAAACACTTTGTTCTCTGCGGGATTATAAAAGTAATATCCTTTAGTTTCCTTAGGATATCCCACAAATAAACATCTTTCAGATCTGGCTGCCAGTTTTTCAAACACTTGGCGCCTTACGAACGCTTCGCAACCCCAGATCATTAGAAAAGACAAGTTTGGTCTTTTACCAGTCTATTTCTCAAATGGTGTCTTTTCAACTACTTTAGATGGAACATGGTTAAGGGTGAATGCTGCTGTTTCTAAGGCGTGGCCCCCAAAATGATAATGGAAGATCTGTTCGACTCATCATGGATCGAACCATATCTAATAAAGTTCGATTCCTCCTCTCGGACACTCCGTTATGCTGAGGTGTTCCGGGAGGAGTAAGTTGTGAAAAAATTCCACAACTCCTAAGATGATCATCGAACTCTTGGATCAAGTATTCGCACCTCGATCCGATCGAAGGACTTTAATTTTCTTGCCAAGTTGATTCTGTACTTCATTCTGGAATATTTTGAACATTTCAAAAGATTCATGTTATACTTCATAAGATAAACATATCCATATCGGCTAAAATCATCGGTGAATGTAATGAAGTATTGGTATCCGCCTCTGGCATGAGTACTAAGAGGTCCGAATACATCAGTATGTATTAGGCCTAACAGATCACTAGCCCTTTCTCCATGACCGGTGAAAGGATTCTTCGTCATCTTGCCCAATAAACAAGATTCGCATGTCCCATATGATTCATAGTCAAAAAAGTCTAAAAGTCCATCATTATGGAGTTTAGAAATGCGTTTCTCGTTTATGTGACCAAGTCGACAATGCCATAAGTAAGTCGGATTAGAATCATTGAGCTTAGGTTTCTTGGATGCAATGTTATAGACTTCCAAAGTGTCGGACTCATCTAGATCAATATTGTAAAGTCCAGTATATAACTTTGCAGTACCATAAAGCAAGTCATCAAAGAAAATACGAATGATCTTATTCTTAATAAGAAAAATGTAACCTTCACAATCTAATGTAGAAACTGAAATAATATTCCTATTCATAGCAGGAACATAATAGCAATTGTTCAAAACTAACAAAAGCCCATTGGGTAAAACTAGATCATAAGTTCCTACGGCTAGTGCAAAGAACTATTGCTCCATTGCCGACTCTTAGATCCACTTCCCTTTCTTCGATTCTCTCGCTTCTCAACCCCGTACATTTGTACAAATGTGAGATCCACATCCAGATCTAATACCCAGGGAGTTAGAGGTAGATAAGTTAACTTCTATAACAAATATACAGTGGCGCCTCACCGCCTTGGTACGCTTTAGCTCTTCCTAGTAAATCTTGCAATTTCTTTTCCAGTGTCCTGGTTTATTGCAATGATGGCAATTTCCATCTTTGGGAGCTTTAGCCTTGAAACCCGGCCTAGTAGGGTCTTTAGATTTGGCAACTTTTGCCTTACCCCTGCCCTTGCCTTTGTTCTTAAAGGATTTCCCTTTGGTGACCATCAACACATGGCTTGGTTTCTTCTTAATATTCTGCTCAGTCGTTTTAAGCATCCCATGCAGCTCAGCAATGGACTTCTCCATCTCATTCATATTATAGTTCATAATGAACTGACTGAAACTTTCGGGCAATGAGTTTAGGATCACATCCGTGGAGTGCTCCTTAGAAAGTGGAAAACCAAGCCTTTCAAGATGATCAATATATCCTTTCATCTTAAGCACGTGAGCGCTGACAGATGTCCCCTCAACCATCTTGCAAGCATACAAGATCAGATGTCCCCTCAGATAGGTTCAGCCCCAAATATCAGGTCAGACAGGTTCAGTCCCAAATATCAGATCAGATGGGTTCTGCCTCAGATATCAGATCAGATAGGTTCAACCCCAAATATCAGATCAGATGGGTTCAACCCCAAATATCATATCAGATAGGTTCAGCCCCAAATATCAGATCAGATAGGTTTAGCCCAAATATTAGATCAGACAGTTTTTAGATCAGACAACTTCTAGATCAGACAACTTCTAGATCGCAGCCTTCTAGACTGCACAACTTTCAGATCGCATACCTTTCACCAACTATCATATCGATACCTTTTAGATCGATAGTTTCTAGATCGAGATCGACAACTTCCGATCGACAGCCTTCCGCACTGAGAGCTACCAGATCAGACAGCTTCAAGATCAGACAACTTCGAGATCAGACAGCTTCTAGATCAGACAGCTTTCAGCCCAAATATCAGATGGGTTTTCAAACCTCGTTAACTTTTCACCTTTTCAATTAAATGGCCAACTTTAATCATTTATTTCTCACTCACCGGAAATCAGTTTTGAGAAAAATAAAAATCCTACGGTCATCTTCTCGAAGCGTAGATTCACAATTTATTATTTAATTTCCATGAATTAAATATTCTATCATTATTAAATTAGTTTTAAATTGAGTTAAAACTCATTTTTCTAAAACCAATTTTCCAACAGAATGCATTTTCTAGATGGAAAATACTCTATCAATAAGTTGTTGAATATGAAAATTTTTGTAGCATTTTCAAATAGAAGTTAAAAGTTTAATACGTTGAGAGTGAGTGATAGGTTGAGAGAGAGAGAGTGTGTTTGTTGATTAAGTTATAGAAGTACTTTACATATGTGGAAAATCCAAATCAAAAGCAAAAATCACGAATATATAGAACTATGCCATCTTCTTTCGTATTATAGTTACATTATATGGACTAGAAAATAAAACAAGGAATTTGAAACACTAGAAGGTATTTTTTTCTCGAGGTCCAACCATGCCATTACTTTTTAAGGTAATAAGAAGCTTTTAGAATTGTATATGAAAACTTAAAATTTGACTGTATGTTTGGTAAAAATAAATTAATTTCTTTTTCGAGTTTATTTAAAAAGTTATGTTACAAACTAGTTTATAAACTAGCTTATAAGATATTTTATTGAGATGCTACTCAAAGTAGCATTTCAATAAATTAGCTTAGAAGGGAAACCATCATCTAACTTATAAGATAAAATGCTAGACACACCGTAAATTATAAGAGTGTGGTGAAAAGGTTGTAGAACTATTTCTATATGAAAGCCAATAGATTATTGTCTTTGCTTTTTTTAAATGCGAAAGCTAACAATCACTTTTAAGTGTTGATAGGCACTTCCTTACTTATAAATTATAACTAAATTAGATGTCATAATATTTCTACTTATATTAAGATATTTATAATATTAAAGATATACTTGTATTATACATTCGTGATTGATATGGTGCATTTGGTGGGCACTTGTCAACATGGATCCATCCATCCCTAAGGCATTTAGGGTTTAGAGCACCTTGAATGGGAGATTTGGGTGGATTTGTAAACCTAAACCTCCCCATATGGCTATTAGGGGAATGGGGATGGGTTTGGGTTTGTAAAGGTGTGTTTGGAAATCTAAACCCATCGGCCATTTTTTTTAAATAAAGAAACTTCTAGCGGGGGGCAGTGAGTTGAACCCGTCCCAGGGACCAATACTCGGGCGAGTGCAGTGCACTTACCCAAAATCGTGCAAGGCAGCTAGCGTGGGCCAACTGCCAATTTTTTTTTTACTTTTGGTTTTGTTTAGTTAAAAGGTATAATTAGTTTTTTAATTTTGTATTCTTTTAATTTCTTTTATGTTTGTTGTTTTTTATTTTGTATTCTATTAATTCCTTTTATCTTTGTAGTTTTAAATATTTTATTAAACGTATATTGTTTAAATCAAAGTTTATTTGTTTAATTTATTAATATTTATGTAAATATCAAATTTAAAATAAATATAATAAAAAAATATCTACTTAATATCCGTCTATAATTTAAATTACCTTTTATTTTTTCAGTTGTATTTTAATAGGTTGTTTTTCTATTGCTTTATTTTTTCATTTTCGTTCTGATTGAAAATTGTTTTTTCATTTTATTTAATTTGTAAAACCTAAATCGGAAGAAAAATATTAATCAAGAAGTCTAAGTTTTGTAAATAAGATATTATCATAAATATATTACAAATATATGAGTATAACATAGATAAAATATTTATTAAAGTATAAAGTATAAAAATATTGAAGATTTAATGGGAAACATGTGGATCCAAGAAGTAGGTTTGAGACGTTTATTGTTAAATGAGATTTGAATTTTTAGGAGCGAGGTTTGTATCTCGATAATATGGCACGTTGAGAATTAAGAAAGGAGTTTGACTTTGAGGAGGTTATTAGAAATGCTCTTATAAAGTTTGTATTCAAGTTATATTTATATTATATATTCATGGTTAACATATGTGGATTTGTGTGGATACATGCCAATTTGGACCTACCTCTAAGGAATTTTTATATTGTAAAGTTTATTTTTGGGTTTAAAAATATATTTTAGAACATGCAGGAATGAAAACACTAGCATTTCTACCGGTTTAAGTGTAGGAGTTATTTCCGAAATATAGGCCTTCTCGGAGTCGACTGGACTCTGCGCCGCGGCACAAGCCCTCCGAGCCGCGGCACACATTTTTCCTCAACTCCCCCTCCATCTCCTGGACTCCGGGCCGCGGCATAAAGCCTTCTGGGCCGCGGCCCCCTGCTAGTTTTCTACAAGTTCGCCCAAACTCACTGGACTGCGTGCCTAGGCGCAGCCCTTCTGTGCCGCGGCCCCCTTAGATTTTTTTTCACTCTTTTTTTGAGTGTGCCTAGGCACACATGTCTGCGCCTAGGCACACAGGGTCAACTCAGCCCTTGGGGTTTCTTTTTAGGCAGATTTGTGCTGCGTTTTTTGGTAGAGAGCACTTCACCCTTGAGAGAGAATATACACAAGAGAGAGATACAAGAGAGTAGAGAAAAGAGAGATTATACTTGTTCGATTTTCCAGAGTTGTATCGATCGGATCGTCGTGATATTTTGACAAGAGCTTGGTAGCTATTGGGCAAATCTTTTCACCAAAGTAGATCGAGGTTTTGAGTCCGGAAGTTCGGGTATTTTGTTAGCTTTTTATGTAAGCTATTTAGGGTGTTTTTCTTTCTCGATCTTGTTGTTGTTGTGTATTCTAAATACTTGAAGATTATTTATTACCAAGTATTTGAATACTATTGATGTATACATCTAGTTTGTACTAGGGACGAATCGTGTATTGTGTATTGGTGATAATGGATTTAAGCGGCTTCGGTCTCATGGTTTTTACTCTCGTCTTGAAGGGTTTTCCACGCTAAAAATTGTGTATTATTTTTGATATCATTTGTATTGTTAGTCGAGTTATAATTGATTTACTCTACTCGTCGGTAACCTCAAAGTTACAATTGAAGATTGGGAAAGTTATCAAACGAGGTTCAGCATTTTTCGTTGTGACGTTATTGTGTCGTCTTTCCCAACAAAGTGGTATCGGAGCCACGGAATTTTTGTTTCGTGGTTGTATTATCTCAATTGTAAGATGGAAGCCAATACAAGTAGAATGGTGAATTTGAATGGTTCGAACTACCATGTATGGAAGGGCAAGATGGAAGACCTTTTATATGTGAAGGATTATTATCTATCGGTCTTTAGCAAAAACAAACCGGAAGGCAAGTCCGACCCAGATTGGGCTATTTTGCATCGCCAAGTGTGTGGCTATATTCGACAATGGGTTGATGATAATTTGTTGAATCATATTAGTGGAGAAACGGACGCTCGAGAATTGTGGCACAAGCTCGAGCAATTGTATGCTCGGAAGACGGGGAATAATAAGTTATTCCTCATTAAACAAATGATGAACCTAAAATATCGAGATGGGACTCCTCTGTCGGATCATTTAAATGCATTCCAAGGCATCATTAATCAACTTACATGAATGGGCATTAAATTCGAAGAGGAGGTTCAAGCTTTGTGGTTGTTGGGCACATTGCCGGATAGTTAGCAGACGTTTAGTACGTCGTTGTCTAACTCTGCCCCTGATGGTGTTATTTCGATGGAACTTGCTGAGGGGAACATGCTGAACGAGGAGGTCCAAATAAAGTCACAGATATCTTCGTCACAGTCGGATGTTCTTGTTATCGAAAGACGGGGGAGAGGTCAAAGCAGAGGTCCGAGTAATAGAGGGCCACAGAGAAGTAATTCTAGAGGGAAGTATGCCAATATTGAATGCTACCATTGTGGTAAGAAAGGGCATACGAAGAAGTTTTGCCGACAACTAAAGAAGGAAAATCGCCAAGGCAGAGAAAACACTCAAAAGAAGGAGAGCGGGAGTAATGAAAGAGCTGAAGTAAATACTACTACCGAGAAGTTCTTTGTATGTTGCAATTATGACATGGTGAACCTTGCCAGAGATGAGTGGAGCTGGGTGTTCGACAGTGGAACTACGTGTCATGTTACGTCACATAGGGATTTCTATTCCTCTTATACTCCGGGTGACTATGGGATAGTCAAGATGGGTAACAATGGGTTATCCAAGATTGTTGGAGTAGGAGACGTACACTTAAGGTCCGACACCGGTGTGGAACTTGTTTTACGTAATGTGAAACATGTTCTGGATATGAGGCTAAATGTGATTTCCGTTGGCTTACTCGATGATGATGGCTATTGTAGCGGTTTTGGCAAGGGAGTGTGGAAACTCACTCGAGGTTCCTTGATTGTCGGAAGAGGAGAGAAGACATGGAAACTGTACGTGACACTTCCAAAGGTCACGATTAATGCCGTGAACACAGTTGACAATAATGACATGACCGAGCTATGGCATAAGAGGTTCGGTCACATGAGCGAGAAAGGGATGGCACTATTATCAAAGAAGGAGGTGTTATCCGGGGTTCACGATGTACATCTTAAAAGGTGTTCTCACTGTCTAGCTGGGAAGGAAAGGAGAGTCATTTTTAAGAGCCATACTCCTTCACGGAAGGAAAATATTCTTGATCTTATACATTCCGATGTTTGTGGTCCTATGAAGACTAGGACGCTTGGTGGTTGCCGATACTTTGTCACATTCATCGACGATCATTCGAGGAAGGTGTCGGCATACACCTTAAAGACCAAAGATCAAGTTTTGGATGTTTTTAAATAGTTTCATGCCTCGGTGGAGAGAGAGACCGGGAAGAATTTGAAGTATATTCGGACGGATAATGGTGGAGAATACACTGGATCTTTTGATGAATATTGTCAAGAGCAAGACGCCACCGAAGACTCCGCAACTTAATGGCTTGGCGAAGAGGATGAATCGGACTTTGGTTGAGAGAGCTCGATGTTTGCTCTCACATGCCGGATTACCAAAGTCATTTTGGGGAGAAGCTTTAAACACGACGGTTCATGTGATTAATTTGATGCCGTGTGTTCTTTTGAAATTTGATGTCCCGGACAAAGTGTGGAGCCGTAAAGACATTTCATATCGCCACTTACGGGTTTTCGGATGTAAAACATTTGTACACATTTCGAAAGATGAGAGGTCGAAGTTTGATTCCAAGACGAAGCCATGTATCTTTATTGGCTATGTTCTTGATGAGTTCGGGTATAGATTGCATGACCCGATGACTAAGAAGCTTGTTCGTTCGAGAGATGTTGTTTTTGTTGAAGATCAAACGATGAAGGATGTTCAGAATGGAGATTCGTCTCCACAACATGATTATGATCTTATTGATTTGGACCCCGTTCCTCCACAACATGTTGAGACACCCAGTGGAGATGATGGCCAAAACAATGAACAACATGATGCCGATGAAAATGATGAGTTGGTACAATATGATACCGATGGAGTTCATCAGAGCTACCCGTAACGAACGTGCCCTTATTTGTTCCACTTAGACGGTCGACGAGGGACCGTCATCCCTCCACTCGTTATTCGGTCGATGAGTATGTTTTACTCATCGAAGAGGGAGAGCCCGAATATTTTGAAGAGGCTATGGAGGATGAGAACAAGAAGGAGTGGATGGATGCCATGCAAGACGAGATGAGTTCGTTGCAGGAGAATTATACGTATGAGTTGGTGAAGTTGCCGAAGGGCAAGAGAGCTATGAGAAATAAATGGGTGTTGTTGTGTCGAGATTTATACACCTCAACAGGCGATCGGCACAAAGACCGGGCGATCGTACCAGAGTCAAATAGACCAAAGACAGACTTGCCGATCGAATGACCCAGAACAGGACCCAGCGCCGAGCGATCGACTGCCAAGGCGATCGCCTCCCGGCAACTAGCGGTCGTTCCAAGTGCCCGATCAGGGACGACCGCCTCATGCCACGTAAAGCCAACATTCGTCAAGTCTGCGAAGGCCGGA
The DNA here is from genome assembly GCA_033398695.1 of Orobanche coerulescens. Lineage (NCBI taxonomy): Eukaryota > Viridiplantae > Streptophyta > Magnoliopsida > Lamiales > Orobanchaceae > Orobanche > Orobanche coerulescens. Next base: position 164,435,664 of record CM065804.1, read on the forward strand.
TCTCGGATAGTGGCCCACGTGCAGATCCGGAAAAGGCGCCGTAGGATAAGTCCCTTTGACCCCAGCCTGTCACTAGCTTCTCACTTACCGACAGATCCGCCGAAAGGTCCAAGGTGGGACCTCCCGAGACATTGACAAGAGATGCGTGTTGTACTCTCATTGGTTTGCATAGTTGGCTGCCAGCAGCAGTCGTGGATTTTAAGGCAACCAACCCATGTGCTACAGACGATCGCCCCCTTATTATAATATAGGAAAGGCGATCGCCCTTCAGGATGAAGACATCCCAGATCCTCCTATAAATAGAGGACTTCCAACTTTCGGAAAAGGACTCTTGGCTTCGCTTCTCCATCTTGGCCACGCTATAAACTTCGTACATCTTTCTATCTCTCACTCTCGAAACCTCTTAACCCAAATACGGTCGACAGAAACGAGAACAAGAACTCACAGAGCTTCAACTCTGGTTCTTCCGACAACGATCAGCACTCAAGAGCTAGATAACTAGGGTCTTTACACTCATTGTAATTGTACTCTTACATTAATATTTGTACTCCCAAAGTATTCGTATTAATAATATCTCGCGAGAGCATTCAAGCATGGGCCTAACAAACCCGGCAAATCTTGTGTTATTTACATTCCCTCGGACGTGCTCTCGCATTTTGTTTGTTACTCATCCATTCCAGCATATCATTTCCGGATAATATTTCGGGTAACAACAATTGGCGCTAAAAGGAGGGCATCTACCTTCATTTTTATTCCGACCGTTTCGAAGAACACTCACTGTTCTCCGAAGCATATACTTGAAGAAACACTCACTGTTCTTCAAAGAAAAACCTTCAGATTCATGACGTCTGCCACCACATCGAAGAGGGCCATTCTCCAATCCGCCGGACGCCTTATTCCGGCTTAGTCCGAGCCCCAACCTACGGCGGAGGGTAGCCGCGGCGGCGCGATACTCTCGATCCCGCCCCCGAGGGACGGCCCTAGCCTCTCGCTCGATTAGTTCCAAACAGCGGAACAGATCGAGGAGGCCATGGCCATCCTACGGGAGCGACGGAGAGCATGCAGTACGCCCACAATTACCCCCTCGGCCATCCGCCGCGCGGGCAAACGGAAGCTCAAGGGGTTACTTGTCGAGCAATCGTCAGGAAGCCCCAATTCACGAGAAGAAGCACTCGCGAGGCAGGACAGTTCCGTTTTCAGCCACCTAGGAAGCGACCCATCATGGCGGACGGGGCATTCTGGCCCCAGCCATGAGACGACGGAGCCCGAATCCATCACCATGAGTTCAGCTTACCCAACTCCCAGAAGGCAGACCAGCCATCTGGCTCCTCCTCACCGAAGAACCAAGATCGGCGGCGACGACCTCATCGCTTACCGCAGAGCCAGGAGATCGGTACACGATCGCCTCGACTCCCGCTCCGAGAGCCAAACCATGAGCGACCATCTACAGCGATGGCCGCAATGCAACGCCAGCTCGATGGCATGAAGGCGCTCCTAGAAACTAGGGCAGGCGCCAAGAGAAAGATAGCCGGGCCAAGTGAGCCGCTCGCTGTCCAGATCGAACTCGCCCCCGTGCAGCCAAGGATCACTCCTCCTCAGACACCTTTGTACGAGGGGAGATCGGACCCCGAGACTCACCTGACCAAGTTCCGTATCTACATGACCGGATGCGGGGCATCAGACGCGACCGGGTGCCGAATGTTCCCGTTAACATTGGGCGAATTGGCCCATAGGTGGTACATCTCACTGCCACCGCTCAATAAGTTCCTTTGAACAACTGGCGAGCGACTTCACATCGTACTTCACCGCCAAGGTCGCTCGACCAGAAGGACCCCACTTCATGATAAAAATTGGGCAGGGGGAAGACGAGTCCGACAAAGACTACATCGACCGGGTGGATGAGATAATCCTCAACGGCGATCCCGTAAGCGACGAGATCGCCCTCTGCTCAGTCCTAGGGGGATTCAATGGTCATTCGCCCATGTTCAGGCACCTTACGAAGGACATCCCCCCGACCTACGCAATCTTCCGCGCCAAGGCCGCAGACTTTTTGGCCAGGCGGAGGTTGCTCGCCCTTCGCCAAGGCGAGGAGGCAGAGACGGCGATCGCCAAGTCCAACAAGGCGGTCGCCAAGCTACCCGGTGATTTCAGGACCTTCGAGGATGTGGAAGCCCATCTCTACCACAACCTCAATCTATCTCCGGCTCATATTTTCTATGCCATCCAGGGGCGCGAACGGCTAAGCAAGCCGAAGGCGGTAAGGGACCACAGTCATCTGGACCGCAACAAATTTTGTGCTTACCACAAGAGTCCCGTCTAAAACACCGATCAATGCCGCGACCTCCTCAGACAACTATGGAGATTGTTCGAGGAGGGCAAGTTGGACAGTCTAGTAACTTAGCCGGAGCCCCCGGCGGAAAGGATCAAGTGCCGCGATCGGCGTCAGAACGACGATCACCAGTCTCCCAAACCGATCGCCAGAATCAAACACGGCGAGCCAGAGGATTCATACGAGTCGATACTCCCGATCAACCCTGGCGACCAGATCTTTATGCTTCAATCAAGAGGTGGAAACTTCGGATGTCTTTCCCCAGTTTCCACCATGTCAAACGAAAGGCCACTGCCCAAAGCAACGTCTCTAAAAAATGGAGGACTCGCTCGCCATCTGAAGTTCATCATCTAACATGATGGACCTAGGCACGAGATCGCCTCCCTCAGCACAACGTATATCGTCGAGGATCGCCGTCTAACATGACGATCCGAGGTAGAAGAGAGCAGCCATGGACCTGGAGGTCGATGGAACCGACAGCTTCGTCCATGCAAGGTTCCTTTGGGCCACGATCGCTCGCCCTTCGTTTAAATACGAGGCGGGCATAGCCGAAGGACCCTCCAAACAAATCTATGGACACGCTCGCCTGTCCTCAAAGGTTCATCATCTAACATGGTGGACCAGGACAATGCGACGCGTCCCTACCCCGTCACAACGTATACCGTCGAGGATCGCCATCTAACATGACGAACCGAGGTAGAAAAGTGCTAACAAGCTGCGGTCGTGGAGTCGAATAATCCGACGAAGCCCCATGCGAGGACTGTTGGGTTTTCTATGCATCGAATACAAAATAATCGGAGTAAAAACGCAGTGGAACAATAAATGTGAAAAGCCAATTTAGGATCTCATGCAGTAATTTAATTGTTTAATTAAAGAGTTAATCGAATTACCTTAATCCGATTGAACAATTCTAGATCCGGACTAGAAGCAGATGAATATCTCCTCCCTCTTTTGGTGATCCACACACGAACAATTCCATAAGCCGGATTGCTAGATCCTTACGAATAATATTGATAAATAGTACAACACAAGTTCCTTACTAGAAGGATTGTACTATTGATCACGATCAACTAAGGGAAGAGGGTTAGACGACCGACTTCGTTATCCTACAGTATGAGGAAGAGGTCGACTTTTTCTTCTTCTTGTAGAGGTAGGCGTTTTTTTTATTGAGTTCTTATGACAACTCCTTGTCATGGATCTCTTATTTATACTAAGTAATCCCCAGATTCAATAATCTAGTATTTGCTTAGTTGCCCCTCAACTTATTAAATAATACAATATATATAATATCCAATATTAAATATATTACTTATTATTTAATCTCCTTATAAATATAATATCCAGTATTATATTTATTATTCCCAGTTGATATTTATTTCTACTTGTCTATAATTGTCGTACGTGCGACCCAAAAGGCTTATATTATGTTGGCAATTATTTAATACCTTATTAAATAATAAATCATAAGCGGCCTCTAGCAAGAAATTATGATTACCCAAATAATATAAGTTAATAGTCCATTAAACCTTTTAACGTGTCCAATCTCTTTGTCACGCGATATCATATTAGAACTAAGTCATAGTGTCTGTCATACTTATTTATGTTCAAATGCTTTCTCGATCTTAAGTATACTGATTGAATCAAATGACTCTTCATTTGAGCATGGCCATGCATTTCCTTCAGTCCTACTTATCGAGGGGCCCAGCAGATATCTCTCTCACTTAAAAGAGGGACAAATCCCCATCTTGATTATTCATTGCCCTCTACATGACTCCCACTAATCCCGATCGCTAACCTTTATGATCACCATGTTTCAGATGACGTTGGATTACGTCAAGGCATAGCAGTTATCATGTTGGACTCTGTGATAATCTCAGGTTCAAGGATTTATTGACATACTGTTATATTGAGATTCACTTATGACATTTCCATGCAGTGATCTCAATGCGGGTCGGTCCAGTATTAGTTCTCCAACCAATACCCATAAGATTGATCCGTACCATACGCATAGTCATCCGATGATTATCAATCAAATTTATACTAGCATATTAATCACTCGAGTCTCTACTCAACGTGATTTTACCAGGGACATTTGAATAATCTTATTATTCGTGAATAAATATTATTCGATTATTGTAATATTAAAACATGCACACATTATAATAATCAACGAGAAATAAATGATATCAAATAACTATTTAAATGTGACAATTACAAATCTAGGCACATCGAATGTCATAGGGCACTATTCCCAACAATCTCCCACTTGCACTAGGACCATTCATTCATGACTTTTAGTCCTATCGCTCTAGCATGCTCAACATGCTTTCCTTGTGAGAGAGGCTTGGTAAGTGGATCTGCAATATTCTCTTCCGTTGCTACTTTGCATATTGTAATATCTCCTCGTCTGACGATCTCTCTGACTAGGTGATATTTTCTGAGTATATGTTTGGAATTATGATGGGACCTAGGCTCTTTAGCTTGTGCAATAGCACCATTATTGTCACAATAAAGGCTTATGGGACCCTGGATGGTCGGCACCACTCCTAGTTCGGTAACGGACTTCTTGATCCAAACGGCTTCCTTAGCTGCATCCGATGCTGCCAGGTACTCGGCTTCTGTAACAGAATCAGCAACCGTGCTCTGCTTGGAACTCTTCCAACTCACAACACCTCCATTCAATACAAACACATAACCAGTTTGCGATTTGAAATCGTCTCTGTCGGTTTCGAAACTTGCATCGGCGTAACCTCTTACAAACAAATTTCATTTCCCACCCTCCATAAACTAGGAAATCATCCTTAGTTCTTCTCAAGTACTTTAGGATGGTTTTCACCGCCGTCATCGATGACTTTCACCTGGATTCGATTGGTATCGACTTGTCATACTAAGGGCAAACGATACATCTGGTCGAGTACAAATCATGGCATACATGATCGATCCAATAGCCGAAGCGTATGGTATCTTGCTCATGCGGGCTCGCTCATCAGGAGTCTTAGGATTCTGAGTCTCACTCAGATGAATGCCATGTGACATTGGCAAGAGTCCTCTCTTGGAGTCTTGCATATTGAACCTCTTCAATATTTTAGTAATGTATGTACTTTGACTCCGACCAATCAATATCTTTGATCTATCTCTATAGATCTTTATCCCAAGAATGTAAGCAGCTTCTCCTAAGTCTTTCATTGAGAAACAACTTCCAAACCAAGTCTTGACTGTCTGCAAGGTGGGAATGTCATTTCCAATGAGTAATATGTCATCTACATATAAGACTAAGAAAAAAACTATTCTCCCACTAACCTTCTTGTACACACAAGGTTCATCTTCATTTTGAAAAGACAAGTTTGGTCTTTTACCAGTCTATTTCTCAAATGGTGTCTTTTCAACTGCTTTAGATGGAACATGGTTAAGGGTGAATGCTGCTGTTTCTAAGGCGTGGCCCCCAAAATGATAATGGAAGCTCTGTTCGACTCATCATGGATCGAACCATATCTAATAAAGTTCGATTCCTCCTCTCGGACACTCCGTTATGCTGAGGTGTTCCGGGAGGAGTAAGTTGTGAAACAATTCCACAACTCCTAAGATGATCATGGAACTCTTGGATCAAGTATTCGCCACCTCGATCCGATCGAAGGACTTTAATTTTCTTGCCAAGTTGATTCTGTACTTCATTTTGGAATATTTTGAACATTTCAAAATATTCATGTTATACTTCATAAGATAAACATATCCATATCGGCTAAAATCATCGGTGAATGTAATGAAGTATTGGTATCCGCCTCTGGCATGAGTACTAAGAGGTCCGCATACATCAGTATGTATTAGGCCTAACAGATCACTAGCCCTTTCTCCATGACCGGTGAAAGGATTCTTCGTCATCTTGCCCAATAAACAAGATTCGCATGTCCCATATGATTCATAGTCAAAAAAGTCTAAAAGTCCATCATTATGGAGTTTAGAAATGCGTTTCTCGTTTATGTGACCAAGTCGACAATGCCATAAGTAAGTCGGATTAGAATCATTGAGCTTAGGTTTCTTGGATGCAATGTTATAGACTTCCAAAGTGTCGGACTCATCTAGATCAATATTGTAAAGTCCAGTATATAACTTTGCAGTACCATAAAGCAAGTCATCAAAGAAAATACGAATGATCTTATTCTTAATAAGAAAAATGTAACCTTCACAATCTAATGTAGAAACTGAAATAATATTCCTATTCATAGCAGGAACATAATAGCAATTGTTCAAAACTAACAAAAGCCCATTGGGTAAAACTAGATCATAAGTTCCTACGGCTAGTGCAGCAACTATTGCTCCATTGCCGACTCTTAGATCCACTTCCCCTTTCTTCAGTTCTCTACTGCTTCTCAACCCCTGTACATTTGTACAAATGTGAGATCCACATCCAGTATCTAATACCCAGGAGTTAGAGGTAGATAAGTTAACTTCTATAACAAATATACCTGTGGCAGTCTCACTGCCCTTGGTACGCTTTAGCTCTTCCAAGTAAATCTTGCAATTTCTTTTCCAGTGTCCTGGTTTATTGCAATGATGGCAATTTCCATCTTTGGGAGCTTTAGCCTTGAAACCCGGCCTAGTAGGGTCTTTAGATTTGGCAACTTTTGTCTTACCCCTGCCCTTGCCTTTGTTCTTAAAGGATTTCCCTTTGCTGACCATCAACACATGGCTTGGTTTCTTCTTAATATCCTGCTCAGTCGTTTTAAGTATCCCATGCAGCTCAGCAATGGACTTCTCCATCTCATTCATATTATAGTTCATAATGAACTGACCGAAACTTTCGGGCAATGAGTTTAGGATCACATCCGTGGAGTGCTCCTTAGAAAGTGGAAAACCAAGCCTTTCAAGATGATCAATATATCCTTTCATCTTAAGCACGTGAGCGCTGACAGATGTCCCCTCAACCATCTTGCAAGCATACAAGGATTGAAAGGTCTCATACCTCTCTTGCCTAGCATGCTTCGAGAAAGTTTCCTTGAGGTGAGCATTTAGCTCATAAGCTTCCATTTCCTCCAGATTCTTCTGAAGTTCTGGACAAATGGTGGCCAATATAAGACAACCGACATCAATGTAATCATCACAATGTTTCTTCCATTTGTCTTTTGTTGCTTTGTTTGCATTGTCAGATGGCTCATCGGGAATTTCTTCCTCAAGAACATACAGCTTTCTTTCTTGCTTGAGAACTATTCTCAAGCTCCGGATCCAATCCAGATAGTTGCTGCCGTTTTCTTTAAGCTTGTCCTTCTCAAGGACAGATCGTAGTGAAATGGTGGATGTGTTGTTTGATGCAATTCTACAAAATTCAATATGCAAAATATTTAGTCACATTATTTTATTTCTCGAAAAATACTCCCACTAAAACAAAGTACCCTCAATTTACAACATTTGTAATTTTAGTTGGCTAAGATCCCATTTCGCACAATCCTAAACTCAGCTTTGGCATGACGCCTAGAATTGAGCTACTTTAGGTGGATAACTCTTTATCGATTACATCATATGTAACTCTTAGATTATATCATGAGATTTGGCATCGTATGCCCAAGCATGTTATAATCCCATCTTATGCCTTAAGGTTCAAAACTATTTTGATTTCCAAATTCATTAAACGTATAGGTATCACCATTACCTATCCTACCTTACTAAGATAATACGAGTGCCCAGCTTTGACATGACCCACTCATGATGATCGAAGTCTTGATAGGTGTTTTTCAAATGAACGGCATTAAAATTCTAACGAGGGATTTTTATCCTATGTTAATGTCTATGTTTGCTAACATACATCTAAACATACATAGCATCACATACATGCATAAATTTAAACATACATCGCATCACATGACAATAAAGCATAGGACCGTGTATAGCATGACCATAATCCTAACGTGATTTTCATGAGCCAACATGAAAATCACAAAGGTCATCTAAAGGGTTAAATATGGTCTTCATTGATCTTCCCAACTCCTTGGAACGTCATACGCGATCAATTTGCTCCTCGAGTCCGTCTTTCTCGTCCTTCTTGTCTTCATTACATTAATGAAATTTAATACTGCACTAATAAATTAAATTACAAGAAGTGCAAACGACACGCAGGCCGTAAAATAATAAACAATTTAAATAGACGACTCGCAGGCCATAAAACCAATTATAATTAAACGACACGCAGGCCGTAAAACCAACCCATAAGAAATTAAATTATCCAATCACATTGGTCAATTTATGGTCATGCCATACACCACACACATACCATAAATAATTATCAAATAATTAATAAAGCATGTAATAAAAGAAATTAAAATCTGTCTGACAGTCAGACTATAAATAAAATTTGAGTCATCACATGAACAAATCTGGACTTGGCCGATATGGTTGTCGTTGTGCCCTGGGAACAGGTCCGCCCGGGTTCGAAACCCGGCGGTTACAGTTGCAACATTTTGCAACTATAATTGCCAAATTTACTTTTATATTAAAAGGGCTTATAAAAAGAACTACTAAAAAGTTACCAAAAACAGGACCCGACCGAGATGGTAAGTGGTGCGGAAGGAAACCCGAATGGCGCGGGATCGAATCCCAGTTTTTGCAGAATTATTTTTGCAATATTTAAAACAGATTTATTTGCCTTTAATAAAACCTTCCGTGTATTGTTTCCAAAACAAAGCTGCAGCCCACATGGTAAGTCGGCGGAAGGTGGTCAGATTGACCAGGGTTTGAAACCCTGGTATTGCAAAAACATTTTTTTTTAATAAAATTAGCCCGCGGGTCCAGCTCTGACCCGACCCGACCCGGATCCGACCCGACTCAAAACAGTTCTGGAGCAGAAATTCGCGAAAACAGTCCAAAAAATTTATTTTTGACGATCTGATTTAATCATATTAAACCAGAAAAATTATTTTATAAAATCTATATTTTATAAACATAATCAGGAACATAATTTACACATAAATATGTTCTACACAAACAAATAAATTACATGCAAGTTGTCTCCGATACCACTGTTGGGTTTTCTATGCATCGAATACAAAATAATCGGAGTAAAAACGCAGCAGAACAATAAACGTGAAAACCCAATTTAGAATCTCATGCAGTAATTTAATTGTTTAATTAAAGAGTTAATCGAATTACCTTAATCCGATTGAACAATTCTAGATCCGGACTAGAAGCAGATGAATATCTCTTTCCTCTTTTGGTGATCCACACACGAACAATTCCACAAGACGGATTGCTAGATCCTTATGAATAATATTGATAAATAGTACAACACAAGTTCCTTACTAGAAGGATTGTACTATTGATCAAGATCAACTAAGGGAAGAGGGTTAGATGACCGACTTCGTTCTCCTACAGTATGAGGAAGAGGTCGACTTTTTCTTCTTCTTGGAGAGGGAGGCGTTTTTTTTATTGAGTTCTTATGACAACTCCTTGTCATGGATCTCTTATTTATACTAAGTAATCCCTAGATTCAATAATCTAGTATTTGCTTAGTTGCCCCTCAACTTATTAAATAATACAATATATATATAATATCCAATATTATATATTACTTATTATTTAATCTCCTTATAAATATAATATCCAATATTATATTTATTATTCCCAGTTGATATTTATTCCTACTTGTCTATAATTGTCGTACGTGCGACCTAAAAGGCTTATATTATGTTGGTAATTATTTAATACCTTATTAAATAATAAATCATAAGCGGCCTCTAGCAAGACATTATGATTACCCAAATAATATAAGTTAATAGTCTATTAAACCTTTTAACGTGTCAAATTCCTTTGTCACGCGATATCATATTTGAACTAAGTCATGGAGTCTGTCATACTTATTTATGTTCAAATGCTTTCTCGATCTTAAGTAGACTGATTGAATCAAATGACTCTTCATTTGAGCATGGCCATGTATTTCCTTCAGTTCTACTTATCGAGGGGCCCAGCAGATATCTCTCTCACTTAAGAGAGGGACAAATCCCCATCTTGATTATTCATTGCCCTCTACATGACTTCCACTAATCCCGATCGCTAACTTTTATGATCACCATGTTTCAGATGACGTTGGATTACGTCAAGGCATATCAGTTATCATGTTGGACTCTATGATAATCTCAGGTTCAAGGATTTATTGACATACTGTTATATTGAGATTCACTTATGACATTTCCATGCAGTGATCTCAATGCGGGTCGGTCCAGTATTAGTTCTCCAACCAATACCCATAAGATTGATCGTACCATACGCATAATCATCCGATGATTATCAATGAAACTTATACTAGTATATTAATCACTTGAGTCTCTACTCAACGCGATTTTACCAGGGACATTTGAATAATCTTATTATTCGTGAATAACTATTATTCGATTATTATAATATTAAAACATGCACACATTATAATAATCAACGAGAAATAAATGATATCAAATAACTTTATTTAAATGTGACAATTACAAATCTAGGCACATCGAATGTCCTAGGGCACTATTCCCAGCAAGGACTCTTCCCGACCAAGACCGCTCGCCCTTCGTTTAAATACGAGGCGGGCGCTGCCTAACGGAGGACCCTCACAATAAAGTGAGTCGCGAGACAAACCTACAGGTGGAATGTCACCCGCGCACAAGACACGGTCATGGAGGTCGGTCCATCGAACTCCGCGACCATGCACGGTTCCTCAAGGTCGAAACAATCGGCTTTCCACGAGGGATCTGCAAAATTGAAGATCACAAGAACAAGACCAAAGATAGCTCGCCAAACGATCAGGTCGCCCAAATTCGAGACTAAAGTTCGCTCAACGGATCGCCCGTCTTTATCCTAAATGATCGCCAGTGGAACCACCTCACCCCATGTCTTCAAACATCGGAGCAAGCTAGGGGGCAATTGTTGTGTCGAGATTTATACACCTCAACAGGCGATCGGCACAAAGACCGGGCGACCGAACCAGAGTCAAATAGACCAAGGCAGACTTGCCGATCGAATGACCCAGAACAGGACCCAGCGCCGAGCGATCAACTGCCAAGGCGATCGCCTCCCGGCAACTAGCGGTCGTTCAAAGTGCCCGATCAGGGACGACCGCCTCATGCCACGTAAAGCCAACATCCGTCAAGTCTGCGAAGGCCGGATCTCGGGATAGAGTCCCACATGCAGATCCGAAAAAGGCGCCGTAGGATAAGGCCCTTTGACCCCATCCTGTCACCAGCTTCTCACTTACCGACAGATCCGCCGAAAGGTCCAAGGTGGGACCTCCCGAGATAGCAACAAGAGATACATGTTGTACTCTCATTGGTTCGCATAGCTGGCTGCCAGCAGCAGCCGCGGATTTTAAGGCAACCAACCCATGTGCTACAGACGATCGCCCCCTTATTATAATACAGGAAAGGCGATCGCCCGTCAGGATGAAGACATCCCAGCTCCTCCAATAAATAGAGGACTTCCAGCTTTCGGAAAAGGACTCTTGGCTTCGCTTCTCTATCTTGGCCACGATATAAACTTCGGAAATCTTTCTATTTCTCACTCTCGAAACCTCTTAACCCAAAGATGGTCGGCATAAACGAGAAAAAGAACTCACAGAGCTTCAACTCTGGTTCTTCTGGCAATCATCAGCACTCAAGAGCTAGATAACTAGGGTCTTTACACTCATTGTAATTGTACTCTTACATTAATATCTATACTCCCAAAGTATTCGTATTAATAATATCTCGCGAGAGCATTCAAGCTCGGGCCTAACAAACTCGGCAAATCTTGTGTTATTTACATTCCCTCGGACGTGCTCTCGGATTTTGTTTGTTACTCGTCCATTCAAGCATATCATCTCCGGATAATATTTCGGGTAACAATATGTGTATAAGGTGAAGTTGGAGAAGCATACTTCATTGCCCCGATACAAAGCTAGACTCGTAGTCAAGGGCTTTTGTCAAAAGAAAGGCATTGATTTTGACGAGATTTTTTCTCCAGTTGTGAAGATAGGATCGATTCGATTGGTCTTTGGTATAGAGGCTAGTCTTGACCTTAAGATTGAGCAAATAGATGTCAAGACGGCATTTTTTTCACGGAGAACTCGATAAAGAGATATATATATGAAGCAACCTGAAGGGTTTCAGGTTAAGGGAATAGAGGATTATATTTGTAGACTCCGAAAGAGTCTATATGGTTTGAAGCAAGCTCCACGGCAATGGTATAAAAAGTTCGAGTCGGTTATGGGGGAGCAAGGCTACCGGCTGACGACCCTGGACCATTGCGTGTTTTTCAAGAAATTTAGAGATGATGATTTTATCATTCTATTGCTTTATGTGGATGACATGTTGATCGTTGGCAAGAATGCCGAAAGGATTGCCAATTTGAAGAAAGAGCTGAATAAGTCTTTTGCCATGAAAGACTTGGGGCCCGCTAAGCAGATTCTAGGAATAAGAATCACTCGGGATAGAGCGGCCCGGAAATTGCACATGTCACAGGAAAAATACATTGAGAAGGTTCTTAAGCGGTTTAACATAGATAAAGCTAAAGTTGTTAGTTCGCCTCTTACTAACAATTTTAAATTGATGAGCAAGGATTGCCCTACGACGAAGGAAGAAATTGAGGAAATGGATAAAGTTCCTTATGCCTCTGCGGTTGGGAGTTTGATGTATGCGATGGTATGTACGAGGCCCGACATTGCTCATGCCGTAGGAGAGGTGAGCCGTTTTCTATCGAATCCGGGAAAGAAGCATTGGGAAGCCGTAAAGTGGATATTTAGATATTTATGGGGTACTTCCAAATTGGGGATCACATTTGGAAATGGGAAAGCTATGCTTGTTGGTTATTCCGATTCTGATATGGCAGGAAAAGAGGATAATAGAAAATCCACTTCTGGATATTTGATGACGTTTGCAGGGGGATCCGTGTCATGGCAATCGTGTAATTCCCGGTTGTAATTCATTCATTATCATTCAGTAATTATCAGTCTGTATTGGTCACTCAGTAATTTTCACTCATTATTAATCGCCCATCATTCATGATTCATTCATTTGCATTCACTGTTGGCATGTTGTGACCGTATATCAGTTACCGAACATCATTTCATCTCCGTTTTTAGACCGAGACGAGAGTATTATCATTTTCATCGTCATCGGTAGTCTTGTACTGGGAGTATTATCTTTGACATATGTTGGACTTGTTCACTTTCACATTCATATGGTATGTCGGATCTTTCATCAATCGTATCGAGGAATCAGGGTTATCGGATTTTCACCTTGTCCAGCAGCGAGTTACGGCCGTAAGGATTGTAGGTTACGGCCGTAACAAGTGTTCGTTGATTTCAGGCCATTTTGGATGAACGGGACTTACGGCCGTAAGGTTTCGGAATATGGCCGTAAGTTGAGCAGGTACGGCCGTAAGGCTTGCCCGGTTATAGCCGTACGTGTCCAGCAGGCTGCCCAGGCATTTTTGGCCGAAGACGAGTTACGGCCGTAACAAGGGTAGGATACGGCCGTAAGTGTTATTCGTATATTTCAGGTTTTGTCGGACGGGAGGGACTTACCGCCGTAAGGGTTTCGGCATACGGCCATAAGGCTGTGGAGGTACGCCCGTAAGGTTTGGCCGGATACGGACGTACGTCACAGGCAGGGTGCCTGATCATTTTTGATGAAGGGGGCTTACGCCCGTATGATTGGCCGGATACGGCCGTATCGTCGAGTTACGCCCGTAAGGCGTACGGGTACGGCCGTAAGGATGTCGGCAGGTGTTTAAGACGAGGGCGAGTTACGCCCGTAAGTCAGGAGCGGATACGGTCGTAAGGCTATCGGCAGGTTTCTGGACGAAGCCAAGTTACGGCCGTATGAGTTGGCCGGTTACGGCCGTAAGGCCGTTGACCTGGAATGTTACGGCCGTAAGAAGGCCGAGTTACGGCCGTAACTTTCGGCAGTTTATATAGGGCTGGCCAGGTCTTTTTCTTCATTTTCACCATTCTTTCACTTATTTCCGAGAGAGAGAACTTGAGGGAAGGATTTTCCATCATCAAGCACTTGAGTGTTATATTTTCATCATCTTCATTCATTTGGGAAGCTTAGATACTCGATTGAACTCGTGTTCATCGGATCAGAGTGGTTGGATCTTCAAAAGGTAATTTTCATCAAACCTCTTGGATTTTCGATTTGTGTTGAGATATGATGTTTTGGATGTTAAGATCATGTTGTATGAAGTGATATACACATGATTATGGATATGTTCGATTATTCATTGGATTATTGAAGGATTATTCAAGAACACTTTGAATATTGAGTTGGATTTGGGGGTTTTCGATTAATGATTGTTGTAATCACGAATTTGGATATTCATTTTGGATTATTGATCATTTGGAAGATGTTTTGTTGCTTTGAAACACTTCTTGGGGATTTGATGTTGGTATTCTTGAGGTTTGGTTGTTAGCAATCGAAGTTTGGCCACAAAGTGTTCGATATAATGCCCCAATGAACTTGGTTTAGTCGTATCGACATTTTGAGTTCGTTATATTCATGTTTGATACGTATGTTGAATGGATTGTTGGTAATTGTATTATTCAAGGTTGTTCGAGCGACCGATATCTCACTTAGGACGTTGTTCGTGGAAGGATAATTGTCACTGGTGTTGTGTAAGTTAATTCTTACTCGGTTAAAAGGATATTCATTCCTTTTTGTTGTTGATCTTTCATAATCATAACTCATTCATCATTGTATTAATCATATTGAGACTTGTAATTGTCGAATAATCACTTCATTATCATTTCACCTCGGTGAGTCATTCTTGACTTTGTCAGATTATTATTATTCATTGATATTCATTATGGTCATTCTTGTTCATATGACCTTCTGGGTTCATATTGCGTGGCCGGGTGCGGATGTGTAGAATTTTTAGTCGGGCACGTGATTGCCATGTATTGGGAGTGATACATTGGACTGTGCACACGGTAACAGATTACCTCCGTGAGATTAATTAGGTACAAGGACGGGTGTGTCCGGTCATTCGTCTTGTACACTTGCACAGAACACTACGGGCGTACTATGATACTCCTCTTCAGCGTAATTGATAACTTAGGATATTTCATAACTTCAGATATATCATGATTGTGTATTTTCAACCCTTGAGGATTGTTGTTCTGTGTAACTGACCCCGGCTGGGGATTTTGTTTTTCAGGTCATGGCAAGGCAAAAGCACGGGAATAGCATGTTGACGGCGAGGAGTCCCAGTGATACTAGTAGGGGCCCCCGATCTTTTCAGTCATTCATGTTTTCGTCATTTATTTTCCGCTGCAGATTTTCATTTGGATACTCCGTTTCATTCAGTGTTGTGTATTTTATCTTCATATAAAATATACTAGTATTCGGTATTGTCCTGGTGTGTTATACTTAAACTCCTCATCGGGGTATTTGGTAATATAATGTGGTTCGGTACTACAATTATATTATTTAGTTCATCAGTTTTCATTCGCCTGGTGGGTCCCAGTCGGGGGTCCACGGCACTGTAATATCCGCCTAGTTTGGGGTGTTATAGAGTTGGTATTAGAGAGTGGTTTTGAATACTACCTTCCGAGTCATGTTTCATTTGAAATCATCGTCATCGGACTAGTATCATTGGACTTTCGTGTCACGTTTGACCTGTGCAAATGCCGAGCCAATCAGACCGAAAGAACTGTAAGACTTCTAATGCCATGGTATAATTTCTGGCAATAATCATTCATTCATCATTCATTAATTAACAATCCTCAACATCATCATTCATTATGATCAGGACGATCATGTTAACTCATTTATCACTCAATTCATTTCATTACTCAGTTATTGATCTAGAAGATCATATTATTAATCTTGTTAACTTATTCAAGATACTCATTTCAAGAATTTCATCAGATAATCATGTCACCTCAGTTAATCATGTAATCACTTTGTTAGAGCCTGTATGCTCATTTTCATCATCTCATGACATAATCATAACGAGATATTCATGCGGGAAATATAATCATTATGCGACCTTCCTACTTAAGTATGGAGAGAGCTGTCAGGGGATGCACGGGTAGAGGCCGCGGTACGGGCCGAAACCCGGGAAATAATCACTCGCTGTCGGGAAATCGTACCCAGTACTCAGCTCGATCTGAAGATGTTCGGGTCGATCCACTCACTTTTATGCAGGTTATGATGACCCATATGCAATTGCTCAATCATCATTGCGCCACTCTGGCCGATTTAATCGAGAGAGCTCTCCCGTATGAGCCTGCTACTGAGGAAATTGCTGAACAACAACCTTTATCTGTCAGCAAGAAGTCAACGAAGCGTAATCAGTCCGAAAGCAGTCAGTCAACCTTCAAGAAGCCTCGTGTGGGCCCTAACGTTTCTGAGCGACCTCCTACGGCGCATAATCGTGCGGGATCTCAATCCCGAGCGGCCAGTTCGGCCATCATCTGTTTTAATTGTGGAGAACCGGGTCATGTCAGCACCAAGTACCCGAGGCAGTCTATCACATGCCTTAAACGCGGAATTGTTGGGCATATGGCCCGTTTTTGCCGAAGGGACTCCAAACCCACTCCGGCGACATCTCAGGCCCCAAACAAGTCAGCGGTTCCGAACTAGGCCACTCAGTCCGCGTCGTTCAAAATGACAGGAGCTAACAAATGCGGAGCTCATATGTATCAGACGGGAACGTCCAGTTCGGGGGCCGGCAAATCCCGGATTTATGTGATGAAGAGGATCGACGATCCGGTGGACTGAATTATCTCAGGTATACTCGTAATTTTATCTCAACCTGTGTGTACCTTTTTATACTGGTGCACCGCATTCATTCATTTCCGAATCATGTTTGAATAGGCTTAATTCGGATAGTCCTATTGCTTGTGGACCTTATACCATCAGGTCTACCTGACGATGGAAGAATTTTCGGAAATCATACCGAATTAAGCTTAGTGACCGCGATTGGTTGGTAGACCTAATCGTGGTGGATTTACCTAAGGACGATGTAATACTGGGTATTAGTTGGATGGATCGTCATGATACTAACCTCAATGTTCGTAAACGTTTGGTCACTATCATTTCAGTCGTTGGAGTCGAATGTGTGCTTCAGGGGGGTGGTCCCCGTTGTTCCAGAAGAATAATTAATATGATGGAAGTAGTGAAATTACTCAATCGACGTGTTCCATAATTCATCATATCATTTTCTTCGATTGGCCGTCCTAAGGCAATCGAAGTGTTCAATCATTCATCGTATCATTTTCTTCGATTGGCCGTCCTAAGGCAATCGAAGTGTTCAATCATTCATCGTATCGTTTTCATCGATTGACCGTTCTAAGGCAATCGAAGTGTTCAATCATTCATTGTATCATTTTCATCGATTGACCGTTCTAAGGCAATCGAGGTGTTCAATCATTCATTGTATCGTTGTCGTCGATTGGCCATTCTCAGGCAATCGAGGTGTTCAACCATTCATGGTACTATCATTATTGCTTAACGATGCACTCCCAGACGAGTTACCTGGTTTGCCTCCACAGAGAGATGTGGAATTCACGATTGAGTTGGAGCCCGGTACGTCCCCGATATCGAAGGCACCGTACCGGATGGCCCCGACCGAAATGCAGGAGTTGAAGAATCAACTTGAGGAGTTGTTCGAGAAAGGTTATATTCGACCGAGTGCGTCCCCGTGGGGAGCACCAGTGTTGTTTGTCAAGAAGAATGATGGTTCTTTTCGCTTGTGTATTGATTATCGGGAGTTGAACAGGGTGACAATCAAGAATAAGTATCCTCTACCCCGTATTGATAATCTCTTAGATCAAATTCAGGGAGATTCAGAACTTTCCAAGATCGACTTAAGATCTGGATATAATCAGTTGCAAATTCGAGAGTCGGATATCGCAAGGACAGCGTTTCGTACACGCTATGGTCATTATGAGTTCGTGGTAATGCCGTTTGGGTTAACTAATGCACCTGTGGTATTCATGGAGTTAATGAATCGAGTCTTCATCGACTTTTTGGATCAGTTTGTTGTTGTCTTCATCGATGACATTTTGATTTATTCTCGTGATCGAGAGGAGCACGAGGTTCACCTTCATCAGGTTCTCGACGTGTTGAGACGAGAGAAACTTTATGGAAAGTTTTCCAAATGTGAGTTCTAGATGTCTGAAGTGACTTTCCTCGGACATGTAATTTCATCAGATGGAGTGCGTGTCGATCCTCAGAAGACGGAGGCTATCCAAGATTGGTTACCTCCGAAAAATGTTAAGGAAATCCGAAGCTTTCTCGGATTAGCCGGTTATTATAGGCGGTTTGTGGAAGGATTTTTTAAAATTGCTCAGCCTTTGACGAACCTTTTGCGAAAGGATAAGAAATACACGTGGTCCGACGCGTGTCAGCGGAGTTTTGAGGAACTCAAGAGCCGGTTAATGTCAGCACATGTACTTTCCTTGCCGCAAGGGACGGGAGGATTTGTGGTTTATAGTGATGCGTCCGGACAGGGTCTCGGATGTGTACTCATGCAGAACGGGAAAGTTATTGCTTATGCTTCATGGCAATTGAGACCTTACGAGGTTAATTATCCGACCCACGACCTGGAGTTGGCAGCCGTGGTTTTCGCGTTGAAGATTTGGCGTCATTACCTTTATGGCGTTACTTGTCAGATATTCACCGATCACAAGAGTTTAAAGTATATATTTACTCAGAAGGAGTTATATTCACCGATCACAAGAGTTTAAAGTATATATTTACCCAGAAGGAGTTAAATATGCGGCAGAGACGGTGGTTGGAACTAATCAAAGATTATGATATCGAGATCCTTTACCACCCGGGGAAGGCGAACGTTGTCGCCGACGCTTTGAGTCGTAAGTCCGTTCAGGAGCAGATGCTTGCCCGATTAACCGTTCAGAAGGAGCTTCAACAGGAATTTTCTTAGACCCGATATCGAGTGCAGCCCGTGAGTCGGGGGACGGACTTTGTATGCTGGAGATTTCATCGCCACTCGAAGAGGCAATCAGAGTGAATCAGGGTTCAGATTCATTTTTGTTGCGCATCCGCGAGGATGTGGCACAGGGGAAAGCCCCTGGCTTTGTGGTCCACGAGGATGAACTCTTGAGATTTAAGAATCGGTTGTGCGTACCGGTGAATGACGAGTTGAAAAACTCGATCTTGAGAGAAGCTCATGCTACCCCTTATTCTGTTCATCCGGGGTCTAGCAAAATGTACAAGGACTTGAAACAAAATTACTGGTGGAGTAATATGAAGCGAGAAGTCGCAGAATTTGTTTCGAGATGCTTAACCTGTCAGCAAGTCAATATTGAACATCAGCGACCTGTAACACCCCAAACTAGGCGGATATTACAGTGCCGTAGATCCCCAATTGGGACCCACCAGGCAAATGAAAATGAATGAATTACACAAGATAAATGTAGTCCCGAACTACATTACAACAATAATTACTCCGATGAGGAGTTTAGTTACAACACACCAGGATAATACCGACTACTAGTGTATTTTATATGAAGATAAAATACACAACGCTGAATGAAACGGAGTATTCAAATGAAAGTCTGCAGCGGAAAATAAAGGACAATAACATGAATAACTGAAAGATCGGGGCCCCCTACTAGTATCACTAGGACTCCTCGACATCAACATGCTATTCCCGTGCGTTTGCCTTGCCATGACCTGAAAAACAAAATCCCCAAACGGGGTCGATTACAAAGAACAACAATCCTCAAGGGTTGAAAATACTCAATCATGATATATCCGAAATTATGAATTATCCAGCCGAAACATACGCAATCAAACATGCTATATGATTCGACTAATCAATCTGACTCAAAGGAATGGCGCCACCTGCGTCAGGGATGGAAATGTGTCCGTGCACAAGCCACCAACGATCAAACACGCGTGGTCTTGTACCTGTCGATCTCACGAGCAATCGACTCGTGTGCGATCCAATGTGAGGCCACCAACCAACACACGACTATAATGTGCCCGACATGAAAATCCTACACATACCAACCGGCACGCCAGTATGACCCGGAATGCCACAATATGACAAAAGTGACAATGAAAATGAATAATGACTCACCAAGATTGAATGATAGTGACATGAATGATAGCTCAATGAAATGATCGGAACCGTCGTTCCTTATGACTGAGGTGATTAATTGACAATGACGAGTTTTGATACGATTAATACAATGATGAATGAGTTATGATTATGAATGAACAACGACAAAAGGAATGAATATCCTTTTAACCGAGTAAGAATTAACTTACACAATACCGATGATGAATGTCCGTCCACGAACAACGTCCTAAATGAAATATCGGTCGCTCGAACAACCTTGAATAACACAATATCCAACAACTCGTTCAATATACGAATCAAACACGAATATAACGAACTCAAGACGTCGATACGATTAAACCAAGTTCATTGGGGCATTATATCGAACACTTTGAGGCCAACTACGATTGATTACAACTAAACCTCAACAATACCAACCTCAAATCCCCAAGAAGTGTTTCAAATCAACAAAACATCTCCAATACGATCAATAATCCGTTATGAATATCCAAAAACGTGATTATAACAACAATTAAACGAAAACCCCCAATTTCAACTCGATAATCAAAGTGTTCTTGAATAATCCCTCAATAATCCAATGAATCCTTATACAAACTCATAATCATATACATATCCCTTCATATAACATGATTATAACGTCCAAAACATCATATCTCAACACAAAATCGAAATCCAAGGTGTTGAAGAAATTACCTCTTGAAGATCCAACCACTTCGATCCGATGAACACGAGTTAAAACGAGTATCCGAGCTATATGATTGAATGGAATTGAAGAAACTCAAGTACTCAAGTGTTTGATGAAGGAAGAATCCCTTTCCCAAGCTCTCTCTCGGACAAAAGGAAGAAGGAAGTGAAAATGAAGAAAATGAGGAAAAAGTGTCCCGGCCAAACCATATATACTGCCGGAAGTTACGGCCGTAACTCGGCCCTCTTACGGCCGTAACTTTACAAGTCAACGGCCTTACGGCCGTAACCGGCCAACTCGTACGGCCGTAACTCGGCTTCGTCCGAAAGCCTGCCGACAGACTTACGGCCGTAACCGTTCCTTAGTTACGGGCGTAACTCGCCTTCGTCAAAACACCCACCGACAGCCTTACGGCCGTACCGCACACCTTACGGCCGTAACTCACCTTCGGCCAAAATGCAGGCGGCACTTTGGACCACTTACGGCCAGAATCGCCGACCTTACGGCCGTACCCTCGACTTACGGCCGTATCCCGAACCTTACGGCCGTAACTCGATCTTGGCCAAGGTGAATCAATCCGTTAATTCCGATTCCTCGCTACGACTGATGAATGATCCGACATATCATACGAATGTGAAAGTGAACAAGTCTAACACGAGCCAAAGATGATACTCTCAGTACAAGGCTATCAATCACAATGAAAATGATAATACTCCCGTCTCGATCTAAAAACGGAGATAAAATGACGATCGGTAACTGATATACGATTACAACATGCCAACATTGAACGCAAATGAGTGATTCATGAATGATGAGTGATTATTCATGAGTGAGAATTACTGAGTGACAATTACAGACTGATAATTACTGAATGAAAATGAATGAATTACAACCGGGTATTACATACACCCCCCTTAAAAGAGTTTCGTCCCCGAAACTAAGGGTAAACAACTCGGGATATGAACTATCCCTCACGATCTGCAAACAATAAAGTCCAAAAAGTTCTCGGGACCAATTCAAATGCACGCCCAAGTCCCCAAGTCTTGGCGTCTCGGACCACAGTGAACGATCTCCCGAATATCACGAAGTCTCGGTACGAAACCAAAAGGAATGCATCAAACAATCTCACAATCTCAAGGTTCTCAAATACGATCATTATAAGATAGATCAACAATAAATGATCCACAACCACGACACATCATTACGGATTGAGTTATATAGTCATCTGAAAGACAAGGCTATATATCAAATGTACCCAACATCGATATCCTCCATACCATCGATCTCCTCGATCCCAACGATTCGACGAAGACCCAAACCTGAACTCACCGCTTAATATGACCCTGAAAGGTTACCAAAACGAGAGTGACTATGACGAATGATAAATGATTAGATATCCGACAAGGATCAAGAATAACTCGCCGAGGTGAACTAATAACGAAATGAGTGATAACTCAAATGAAATTATTGGAACCATTGTTCCCCGTGAAGTGAATGATTGGTTAATAAATATAAGTCTTAACGTGATTGATATATGATGAATGACCTATGCGAATAATTGAACGGCGATGAAATGAATGATTATCCTATTACCGAGCAAGAATTAACTTGCTCAACACCGGTGATGAATGTCCTGTTGTATCACTGTTTAAGCAAACAACAGTCGAACTCGCCGTCTGAGATGAAGATGCTCTCCCAGCATGAATACGACTAGAAACGATCTCTTGGACGTCGGAGTCCGATGTCCCTCTGAACTCTTTCCATACCGAGGCAGGAAATTCACGTGATAATTACAGATCTCGTATGAAGATTGCATTATGATTACGAGATGGAATGATAACAATGAGCATACATGCTCTAACAAAATGAATGCATTAATAATGCAGTAAAACGATCGTCGACATGACGCCGTAATATGAGAATATCGCATGAAAAATCAAGTGAGGTGACAAGCCTATCTGATGAAATTCCTGAAATGATTACCTTGAACAAGTTCACAAGATTGAAAAATTTGATTCACAAGATCAACAACTGAACCGTGAGATGGACTGGATGGTTAATGAATTAATCGAACAATGAGATTGACTCCGTGATGAATGAACTAATTGAACAATGAGATTAACTGAGTGATGAATGAATTGACTGAACAATGAGATTGACTGAGTGATGAATGAATTGTGTGAACAATGAGATTGGTGAGTGATGAATGAATTAATTGAACAATGAGGTTAATCGAGTGATGAATGAATTGAGTGAACAATGAGATTGGTGAGTGATGAATGAATTAATTGAACAATGAGGTTAATGAGTGATGAATGAATTGGTGAACAATGAGATTGGTGAGCAATTCTTAGAAAATCCTACCACAAACCGCCGATAATAGCCGGCTAATCCGAGTAGGCTTCGGATTTGCTTAACATTCTTCGGAGGTGACCAATCTTGGATAGCCTTCGTCTTCTGAGGATCAACACGCACTCCATCTGATGAAATTACAGGTCCGAGAAAAGTCACTACGGACATCCAGAACTCACCTTTGGAAAACTTTCCATAAAGTTGCTCTCGTCTTAACACGTCGGGAACCTGATGAAAATGAACCTCGTGTTCCTCTTGGTCACGAGAATAATCAAAATGTCATCGATGAAGACAACAACAAAACTGATCCAAAAGTCGATGAAAACCTGATTCATTAACTCCATGAATACCGCAGGTGCAATAATCAACCCAACCGGCATAACCGCAAACTCATAATGACCAAAGCGTGTTCGAAAAGCCGTCCTCGTGATACCCGACTCTCGAATCCGCAACTGATGATATCCAGATCTTAAGTCGATCTTGGAAAATACTGAAGCTCCCTGAAGTTGATCTAAAAGATCATCAATACGGGGTAAGGGATACTACTCTAGATCATCACCCTGTTCAACTCCCGATAATCGATACACAAGCGAAAAGAACCATCCTTCTTCTTGACAAACAGCACTGGTGCTCCCTACGGGGACGCACTTGGTCGGATATAACCTTTCCCGAACAATTCCTCAAGTTGATTCTTCAACTCCTGCATTTGGTCGGGGCCATCCGATACGGTGTCTTCGATAATGGGGACGTACCGGCTCCAACTCGCTCCTGAATTCCACTACTCTATGAGAAAGCAACCAGATAACTCGTCTGGAATACATCGTCAAACGATGACAATGATACCACGAATGATTGAACATTTCGATTGCCCGAGAATGGTCAATCGATAAAAAGTGATACAATGAATGATTGAACATCTCGATTGCCTTAGAAATGCCAATCGATGAAAATGATGCAATGAATGATTGAATAACTCGATTGCCTTAGAAAGGCCAATCGATGAAAATGATACAATGAATGATTAAATAGCTCGATTGCCTTAGAAAGGCCAATCGATGAAAATGATACAATGAATGATTAAATAGCTCGATTGCCTTAGAAAGGCCAATCGATGAAAATGATACAATGAATGATTGAACAACTCGCTTGCTGAATTTCTCTGCTTCCATCATAATAGTAGTCCTTCTGGGACAACGGGGATTACCTCCCTGAAGTACACATTCGACGACCAACGCATTTAAAATGATAGTGACCATGCGCTTACGAACATTGAGAACGGCATCATGACAATCCATCTAATTAACACTCAATATTACATCGTCCTTAGATAAATTCATCACGATTAGGTCCACTAACCAATTGCGGTCATTAAGCTTACCTTGGTATGATTCCGAAAATTCTTCCATCGACAGGTAGACCCATGGTATGAGGTCCACAAGCAATAGGACTATCCCGAAATAAGTCTATTCAATCATGACTTGAAAATGAATGAATGCGGTGCACCAGTATCAAAAGGTACACACGGATTGAAATAAAATTACGAGTATACCTGAGATCGTTCGGGCCACCGGATCGTCGATCCTCCTCATCATATGAATCTGGGACTTGCCGGCCCCCGAACCGGACGCTCCCGTCTGATAAATACGAGTTCTAACTCTACTTGCTTCCATTGTCTTAAGCAGCCGACAAAGCGATCGATTCGAATCGCCGATTGTTTCGGGGCACGAGATGCCGCCGGAGCTGACTTAGAGTCCTTTCGGCAAAAACGGGCCTTATGCCCAGAATTCCCACAATTATGACATGTGATAGACGGCGTCGTACACCTAATCTTGAAATGGCCGCGCCCCACAAGCAGATGATGGCCGGCCGCTGCTCGGGCCGAGATCCCGCGAGATTAGGCGCCGTAGGAGGTCGCTCAGAAACGTTAGGACCAGAACGAGGCTTCTTGGAGGTTGACCGACCGACTTCGGATTTATTACGGTTCGTTGATTTCTTGCTGACAAATGGAGGTTGTTTTTCAGCACTTTCCTTAGCCGCTGGCTCATACGGGAGAGTTCTCTCGATTAATCCGGTCAGTGGCGTAATGATGATTGAGCAATCGCACATGGGTCATCATGGCACGCATAAAAGTGAGTGGATCAACCCGAACATCTTCGATCGAGCCGAGCCACAGGCACGATTTCCCGGCTGAGTGATTAATTCTCGTGTTTCGGTCCGCACTGCGCCTCGTCCTCCACGTCCTCTGCCCACCCTTTCCATACCGAAGTAGGAAGGTCGCATAATGATTATATTTCCGCATGATTATCACGTTATGATGATGTCATGAGATGATGAAAATGAGTATACATGTTCTAACTTAGTGATTATATGAATGATTTCTCAAGTGACATGATTATCTGATGAAATTATTGAAATGATTATCTTGAACAATTTAACAAGACTGATGATATGATCTTCAAGATCAACAACTGAGTAATGAAATGAATTGAGTGATTAATGAGTTAACATTATCGACTTGATCACAATTGAAATTGATGAATGAGGATTGTTAACTAATGAATTATGAATGAATGATTATTGCCAGAAATTATACCATGGCATCAGAAATCTTACAGTTCTTGGTCTGATTGGCTCGGCATTTGCACAGGTCACACGTGACGCGAAAGTCCAATGATACTAGTCCGATGACGATGATTTCAAATGAGACATGACTTGGAGGGTAGTATCCAAAACCACTCTCCGATACCAACTCTGTAACACCCCAAACTAGGCGGATATTACAGTGCCGTAGATCCCCAATTGGGACCCACCAGGCAAATGAAAATGAATGAATTACACAAGATAAATGTAGTCCCGAACTACATTACAACAATAATTACTCCGATGAGGAGTTTAGTTACAACACACCAGGATAATACCGACTACTAGTGTATTTTATATGAAGATAAAATACACAACGCTGAATGAAACGGAGTATTCAAATGAAAGTCTGCAGCGGAAAATAAAGGACAATAACATGAATAACTGAAAGATCGGGGCCCCCTACTAGTATCACTAGGACTCCTCGACATCAACATGCTATTCCCGTGCGTTTGCCTTGCCATGACCTGAAAAACAAAATCCCCAAACGGGGTCAGTTACAAAGAACAACAATCCTCAAGGGTTGAAAATACACAATCATGATATATCTGAAATTATGAATTATCCTGTCGAAACATACGCAATCAAACATGCTATATGATTCGACTAATCAGTACGGCTCAAAGGAATGGGGCCACACTGCGTCCGGGATGGAAATGTGTCCGTGCACAAGCCACCAACGATCAAACACGCGTGGTCTTGTACCTAATCAGTCTCACGAGCAATCGACTCGTGTGCACAGTCCAATGTGAGGCCACCAACCAACACACGACTATAATGTGCCCGACATGAAAATCCTACACATACCAACCGACACGCCAGTATGACCCGGAATGCCACAATATGACAAAAGTGACAATGAAAATGAATAATGACTCATCAAGATTGAATGATAGTGACATGAATGATAGCTCAATGAAATGATCGGAACCGTCGTTCCTTATGACTGAGGTGATTAATTGACAACGAGTTTTGATACGATTAATACAATGATGAATGAGTTATGATTATGAATGAACAACGACAAAAGGAATGAATATCCTTTTAACCGAGTAAGAATTAACTTACACAATACCGATGATGAATGTCCGTCCACGAACAACGTCCTAAATGAAATATCGGTCGCTCGAACAACCTTGAATAACACAATATCCAACAACTCGTTCAATATACGAATCAAACACGAATATAACGAACTCAAGACGTCGATACGATTAAACCAAGTTCATTGGGGCATTATATCGAACACTTTGAGGCCAACTACGATTGATTACAACTAAACCTCAACAATACCAACCTCAAATCCCCAAGAAGTGTTTCAAATCAACAAAACATCTCCAATACGATCAATAATCCGTTATGAATATCCAAAAAACGTGATTATAACAACAATTAAACGAAAACCCCCAATTTCAACTCGATAATCAAAGTGTTCTTGAATAATCCCTCAATAATCCAATGAATCCTTATACAAACTCATAATCATATACATATCCCTTCATATAACATGATTATAACGTCCAAAACATCATATCTCAACACAAAATCGAAATCCAAGGTGTTGAAGAAATTACCTCTTGAAGATCCAACCACTTCGATCCGATGAACACGAGTTAAAACGAGTATCCGAGCTATATGATTGAATGGAATTGAAGAAACTCAAGTACTCAAGTGTTTGATGAAGGAAGAATCCCTTTCCCAAGCTCTCTCTCGGACAAAAGGAAGAAGGAAGTGAAAATGAAGAAAATGAGGAAAAAGTGTCCCGGCCAAACCATATATACTGCCGGAAGTTACGGCCGTAACTCGGCCCTCTTACGGCCGTAACTTTACAAGTCAACGGCCTTACGGCCGTAACCGGCCAACTCGTACGGCCGTAACTCGGCTTCGTCCGAAAGCCTGCCGACAGACTTACGGCCGTAACCGTTCCTTAGTTACGGGCGTAACTCGCCTTCGTCAAAACACCCGCCGACAGCCTTACGGCCGTACCGCACACCTTACGGCCGTAACTCACCTTCGGCCAAAATGCCTGGGCAGCCTGCTGGACCACTTACGGCCGTAACCGGCCAGCCTTACGGCCGTACCCGCTGACTTACGGCCGTATCCCAGAACCTTACGGCCGTAACTCGATGCTGGCCAAGGTGAATCAATCCGATAATTCCGATTCCTCGCTACGACTGATGAATGATCCGACATATCATACGAATGTGAAAGTGAACAAGTCTAACACGAGCCAAAGATGATACTCTCAGTACAAGGCTATCAATCACAATGAAAATGATAATACTCCCGTCTCGATCTAAAAACGGAGATAAAATGACGATCGGTAACTGATATACGATTACAACATGCCAACATTGAACGCAAATGAGTGATTCATGAATGATGAGTGATTATTCATGAGTGAGAATTACTGAGTGACAATTACAGACTGATAATTACTGAATGAAAATGAATGAATTACAACCGGGTATTACACGACCGGCGGGTATGCTGAAACCACTCCCTATTCCAGAGTGGAAGTGGGAAGACATTTCAATGGATTTCATCAGGAGTTTGCCGACGAGTCGTCGTGGCATGAATACAATCTGGGTAGTTGTGGACCGTTTGACTAAATCAGCTCATTTTCTTGAGATTAAGGATACGTGGGGTCCCGAGAGACTGGCCCAGCTGTTCATCAAAGAGATAGTGAGACTGCACGGTACTCCTAAAAGTATCGTTTCCGATCATGACGGACGATTCGTGTCTCATTTTTGGAAGTTAGTTCATCGTGCTATGGAAACTCAGCTTAATCTCAGTACTGCTATTCATCCTCAGTCCGACGGACAATCAGAGAGGACTATTCAGACATTAGAGGACATGTTGAGAGCATGCATCCTCGATTGGAAAGACGATTGGGAAGCCCAATTACCATTGATTGAGTTCACGTACAATAATAGCTGGCATGCTTCGATTAAGATGGCACCTTACGAGGCCTTGTACGGTCGTCGTTGTCGATCTCCTTTGTGTTGGGATGACTTATCAGAATCAATCGGCACCGAGCCCGATATGCTTATAGCCGTCCGTGAGAAGATAGCTTTGATCAGGAGTCGTTTGTTGACCGCTCAGAGTCGACAGAAATCATATGCATATAATCGTCGTCGACCACTAGAGTTCGAGGCAAGTGACCACGTGTTGGTCAAGGTATCCCCGAGTCGAGGTATTTTCCATTTCGGAAAGCGGGGAAAGTTGAGTCCGAAATTTATTGGACCGTTTGAGATTTTGGATCGAGTAGGCGAGTTAGCTTATCGATTGGCTTTACCCCCGGCGTTGAGCCAAATTCATAATGTGTTTCACGTCTCTCAATTGCGGAAATATGTTGCCGACCCGAGCCACATACTTCAGTTCGACGAAATCGAGATCGCGGATGATCATTCATATGAGGAGCGTCCTATACGAGTTTTAGAACGGCGAATCAAACAGTTGAGGAACAAGACGATTCCTTTGGTCAAGATTCAGTGGTCTAGACACGGAGTCGAAGAAGCTACTTGGGAAACCGAGGAGAATATACGGGAGAATTATCCCGAGCTGTTTGACCCTTAGTTTCGAGGACGAAACTCTTTTTAAGGGGGGAGTATGTAATACCCGGTTGTAATTCATTCATTATCATTCAGTAATTATCAGTCTGTATTGGTCACTCAGTAATTTTCACTCATTATTAATCGCCCATCATTCATGATTCATTCATTTGCGTTCACTGTTGGCATGTTGTGACCGTATATCAGTTACCGAACGTCATTTCATCTCCGTTTTTAGATCGAGACAGGAGTATTATCATTTTCATCGTCATCGGTAGTCTTGTACTGGGAGTATCATCTTTGACATATGTTGGACTTGTTCACTTTCACATTCATATGGTATGTCGGATCTTTCATCAATCGTATCGAGGAATCAGAGTTATCGGATTTTCACCTTGTCCGGCAGCGAGTTACGGCCGTAAGGATTGTAGGTTACGACCGTAACAAGTGTTCATTGATTTCATGCCATTTTGGACGAACGGGACTTACGGCCGTAAGGTTTCGGAATACGGCCGTAAGTTGAGCAGGTACGGCCGTAAGGCTTGGCCGGTTATGGCCGTACGTGTCCAGCAGGCTGCCCAGGCATTTTTGGCCGAAGACGAGTTACGGCCGTAAGAAGGGTAGGATACGGCCGTAAGTGTTATTCGTATATTTCAGGTTTTGTCGGTGGGAGGGACTTACGGCCGTAAGGGTTGCGGCATACGGCCGTAAGGCTGTGGAGGTACGGCCGTAAGGTTTGGCCGGATACGGCCGTACGTCACAGGCAGGGTGCCTGATCATTTTTGACGAAAGGGGCTTACGCCCATATGATTGGCCGGATACGGCCGTATCGTCCGAGTTACGCCCGTAAGGCGTACGGGTACGGCCGTAAGGATGTCGGCAGGTGTTTAAGACGAGGGCGAGTTACGCCCGTAAGTCAGGAGCGGATACGGTTGTAAAGTGTCAGCCGGCGAGTTACGGCCGTATGAGTTGGCCGGTTACGGCCGTAAGGCCGTTGACCTGGAATGTTATGGCCGTAAGAAGGCCGAGTTACGGCCGTAACTTCCGGCAGTTTATATAGGGCTGGCCGGGTCTTTTTCTTCATTTTCACCATTCTTTCACTTATTTCCGAGAGAGAGAACTTGAGGGAAGGATTTTCCATCATCAAGCACTTGAGTGTTAGATTTTCATCATCTTCATTCATTTGGGAAGCTTAGATACTCGATTTAACTCGTGTTCATCGGATCGGAGTGGTTGGATCTTCAAAAGGTAATTTTCATCAAACCTCTTGGATTTTCGATTTGTGTTGAGATATGATGTTTTGGATGTTAAGATCATGTTGTATGAAGTGATATACGCATGATTATGGATATGTTCGATTATTCATTGGATTATAGAAGGATTATTCAAGAACACTTTGAATATTGAGTTGGATTTGGGGGTTTTCGATTAATGATTGTTGTAATCACGAATTTGGATATTCATTTTGGATTATTGATCATTTGGAAGATGTTTTGTTGCTTTGAAACACTTCTTGGGGATTTGATGTTGGTATTCTTGAGGTTTGGTTGTTAGCAATCGAAGTTTTTCCACAAAGTGTTCGATATAATGCCCCAATGAACTTGGTTTAGTCGTATCGACATTTTGAGTTCGTTATATTCATGTTTGATACGTATGTTGAACGGATTGTTGGTAATTGTGTTATTCAAGGTTGTTCGAGCAACCGATATCTCACTTAGGACGTTGTTCGTGGAAGGATAATTGTCACTGGTGTTGTGTAAGTTAATTCTTACTCGGTTAAAAGGATATTCATTCCTTTTTGTTGTTGATCTTTCATAATCATAACTCATTCATCATTGTATTAATCATATTGAGACTTGTAATTGTCGAATAATCACTTCATTATCATTTCACCTCGGTGAGTCATTCTTGACTTTGTCAGATTATTATTATTCATTGATATTCATTATGGTCATTCTCGTTCATATGACCTTCTGGGTTCATATTGCGTGGCCGGGTGCGGATGTGTGGAATTTTTAGTTGGGCACGTGATGGCCATGTATTGGGAGTGATACATTGGACTGTGCACACGGTAATAAATTACCTCCGTGAGGCTAATTAGGTACAAGGACGGGTGTGTCCGGTCATTCGTCTTGTACACTTGCACAGAACACTACGGGCGTACTATGATACTCCTCTTCAGCGTAATTCATAACTTAGGATATTTCATAACTTCAGATATATCATGATTGTGTATTTTCAACCCTTGAGGATTGTTGTTACGTATGGCCCGGCCCGATGGGGATTTTGTTTTTCGAGTCATGGCAAGGCAAAAGCACGGGAATAGCATGTTGACGAGAGTCAGTGATACTAGTAGGGGCCCCGATCTTTTCGATCATTCATGTTATCGTCATTTATTTTCCGCTGCAGATTTTCATTTGGATACTCCGTTTCATTCAGTGTTGTGTATTTTATCTTCATATAAAATATACTAGTATTCGGTATTGTCCTGGTGTGTTATACTTAAACTCCTCATCGGGGTATTTGGTAATATAATGTCGTTCGGTACTACAATTATATTATTTAGTTCATCAGTTTTCATTCGCCTGGTGGGTCCCAGTCGGGGGTCCACGGCACTGTAATATCCGCCTAGTTTGGGGTGTTACAAATCGAGATTGCAAAAATGTGTTGCCTTGTCAACAACGGAAGCCGAGTATATTGCGGCGGTGGAAGCGAGTAAAGAGCTCTTATGGTTGAAAATGTTTTTACGAGAGCTGGGCTTCTGACAACGGCGTTATGTGGTTCTTTGTGACAGTCACAGTGCGATTCATTTGGCGAAGAATGCAACCTCTCACAAAAGAACAAAACATATCGATGTGAGATATCATTGGATTCGAGATGCACTGGAGGAAGGTTTGTTTGAACTTGATAGAGTTCACACCGATGATAATGGTTCCGATATGTTAACTAAGACGTTGAGTAGAGAGAAGGTTAAAGTATGTTGTTCGATCGCCGGGATGGCGAACTCTTCCTGTATTCCGGAAAGGGTGAGATTTGTAGGAGTTATTTCCGAAATATAGACCTTCTCGGAGTCGACTGGATTCTGCGCCGCGGCACAAGCCCTCCGGGCCGCGGCACACATTTTTCCTCAACTCCCCCTCCATCTCCTGGACTCCGGGCCACGACACAAAACCTTCCGGGCCGCGGCCCCCTGCTAGTTTTCTACAAATTTGCCCGAACTCACTGGACTGCGTGCCTAAGCGCAGTCCTTCTGTGCCGCGACCCCCTAAGATTTTTTTTCACTCTTTTTCTGAGTTTGCCTAGGCACACAATCTCTGCGCCTAGGCACAAAGGGTCAACTCAGCCCTTGGGGTTTCTTTTTAAGCAGATTTGTGCTGTGTTTTTTGGTAGAGAGCACTTCACCCTTGAGAGAGAATATACACAAGAGAGAGATACAAGAGAAAAGAGAAAAGAGAGATTATACTTGTTCGATTTCCCGGAGTTGTACCGATCGAATCGTCGTGATATTTTGACAAGAGCTTGGTAGCGATTGGGTAAATCTTTTAACCAAAGCAGATCGAGGTTTTGAGTCCGGAAGTTTGGGTATTTTGTTAGCTTTTTGTGTAAGCTATTTACGGTGTTTTTCTTTCTCGATCTTGTTATTGTTGTGTATTCCAAATACTTGAAGATTGTTTATTACCAAGTATTTGAAGACTATCGATGTATACCTCTAGTTTGTAGTAGGGACGAATCGTGTATTGTGTATTCGTGATAGTGGATTTAAGTGGCTTCGGTCCCGTGATTTTTACTCTCGTCTTGAGGGATTTTCCACGCTAAAAATTATCTCTTTGTTTATTATTTTTGATATCATTTGTATTGTTAGTCGAGTTGTAATTGATTTACTCTACTCGTCGGTAACCTCAAAGTTACAATTGAAGATTGGGAAAGTTGTCAAACGAGATTCCGTATTTTTCACGTTATTGTGTCATTTTTCCCAACATTAAGAATTGCATAATTTAACGCTCTCTATGTTTTTTGTCATGGTTGTCACTTCGTATTTGTGGCCGGACATAATTGATAATAGATATTATTCTATGATAGTTATTTTCATGTGATGTGGATTTACTGTATTAGAGATGAATGGTGAATAAGGAAGTCAAGTACAATTTACATATGACCAATTAGTCGATGGACCATTGATGATGAATAAATGTGAATATTAATTTCTTCAAATATTAGACCTTTTTTCTTTTGGTATTAATATATTTATGTTAAGAAAATGAATTAAAATCATTGTTATTGGAAGTATTGAATGTCTAAATGTGATGTTATGTGGGAATTTCTTGAGACATTTAAACTTGTTAGTATTAATAACCGACATATCTCCCCATGCAACGCATGAGTAAAAGACTAGCTTTAATTATGGCAATACACATAATTGTGGTGATCGTGTATTTTAAGTACGAACTATACTTGAATATTTTGGACATACTTGAATGCTTATAGCCCACTTAAAATTATATTGTCCCATTTTATGTTTTATTTATATTCTTAGAAAATAAACATTGTCTTTTTGAGTATGAATGAAATTAAGAAAATAATCCACGGACACCTTACAAAATATGCGGGACACTAAAATATGTATATAATCAAATGAAAAAAAAATATCAAACAAGTAGTTTTAAATTAGATTTAACTTCAAACACTGGATTGGATCGGTATTTAATATACATTTGAATTAACCTAAGAATGCATTAATTGTAGTTAAAAAAAAGATATAGAAATATAATGTTTTTTTCGTGTTGATGTACATTTAGTACTTATAAGTACATATTTTGTTTTAGTGAGAATCAATTTTTTAATACCAAACTATAAAATTGACAAGTTATATATCCTTATTCATAAGAGTATAAGTTTTTTATACCATTTTGCTTAAAAAGACTAAAATATCCTCCAAAAGTTGGTGATGTTGAATTTCTTTTCTTTTTGCATTTTATTTAATTTAAAATCTCTTTTTTTCATCATCTTCTCCATGTCTAACTACCGAATCCAACTAAAATTTAATGTCCAAATGGGTCTCTCAAAATCCTTATAAAATCACAGGATTTTTCGAAAAAGAGAAGTTGACGTTCAAATAAGACTTCATTTATTGTGCTTCTGGGTTCATAAAGAAGGTATGCAGCTATATTTTATCGTCAGACTTTTTTTTTTGAAGAGTTTTTTCGCACACGATGGCTGAACTGCACATGATGGCTGCACACGATGGCTGCACATGATGTCAGCCATGATCGTGCACATGATGGGACTAGCCATCGTGTGCACATGAACTTTTGGGTTTTCTTGGTCAATTTGATTGAATGTGTTATCAATATGGATGTTTTGTGATTCTAAAATTGCTTGTTCAAACATTAACAACTTCATAACATCGTATGCAAACTCATATTTTCTATTTCGTGTAATTCAATAGTGTATGAGCTATTTCATACAGATAATGAACTTATATATACGAACTTATACATTGAGAACATATAGACTACACATGATATGAAATAGATTACCACTACACCATATATGGGTTTCAGCAACACCTGAAAAAATGTGTTCAAAAGTCCAAAAAGTGTTGCTGAAGGTAGAAAAACAAGCTATGGCTACACTTTGACCAAATTCGAAAGTGTTACAAAAACGGCCGCAACCATAGGGGTCTAAGGTAACACTTTTCTTTTTTTTTGGTAACATGTTAAAAAAGTGTAGCAATAGACCCCTATGCCAACACTTTTATTGTCTCTGGCTACACTAAATTTTGTGTTGCTGTAGACTTAAGGCCACACTTTCATATATTTAGTGACACCAAGATTTGTGTAGCCGTAGACCTATGCCAACACTCATGAGGTCTAATGTAACATTAAATTGTGAAACATTTTGACATCTTTACCAACAACTTTAACACTATGGCTACACTTATATATGAACAGTTCTAACTTTTGCCAACACAATTTTAATCTTTGCCAACACAATTTTTATATTTTGCCAACAAAAAGAATTATAAATTATAGTCTATGGCTACATTTTTGCAGATTTTTACCAATATTTTTCATGCTAAAAAGCAAAATATTATATTGGAAAATAAATATTACCATAAAACAGTCAATACGATTAAAACAATGTCAACCATAACAACATCCAAAATACATGACTGCTAATATTCAATCCATAATAGCTAATAACATGTTACGATCGCAATCCACAAATATAACAAAACTACTTGAGTCACTTAGCTAGCATAATATAAAATGATGAGATCAGTCAAGGAGTGACATTGTCACCGTCGTAGGACTCCTCGACTGATTTCTGAGAGTCATCAATCTTTAAGTTCAAATCTGGATTCTTCTCGGCCAACATTTTCATCATTTCTCGAACTTTTTGGTCAAGTTTTTCCACGTACATAAGAAACTAACAACACTGGTAATCCACCATGCAGTACTTCTATGTACAATCACCATAACACAAACTAAAAATCCTAAAACTTTATGTCATGAGAAAGTTCATTGTTCTCGATGACCTCACTGCCTTGTCTTTCATCTAGAGTCAACATACTCCAAACAGGTCCTCGTCTTTTTTATGTAAAGATAAAGTCCAAAAGCTCCCTTCCTATTGAGGCTTCGTCAAAATGTGCAAACTCGTCATCATCTCTTACAAGATGTTTATGCTTCACTAGTAAAAAAAAAAACATCAGAAAGTCAGATATGCTACATTCAAAAAACAACTTCTCGGTTCTTAATGAATCGTACCTTAATCCCCCAACTATGTTGGGGACAGTATATGAAGATTATATTTCCAATTAATTGTCTAATATTAGTTAAATAATAACTCGTGCAAAAAAATAAAGCGCAAAGTTTTATGTTGGATGTCCTTCCTATCACAACCTTCATACCAAGGAGAATTCTTCGGGGGGGGGGGGGGGGTTCTCGGTTCTCAATAAAAACAAAAACATGTACAATGAGATAGAGAGAAACATATAACCTCAGCATGTTTGTTGGAATACTTTGTTAGAAAGAAGTTGAAGAATTTAGACATTGCGGCGGAAATTTAGCTCATTTCAAAGAATCAATCTATCAAACTTCTCGGTGGCGGGTGGACCAGCATAAAACTCATTGATAGCTCTACGCAGCTGCAAAAAAAAAAGCCAGAAACTTTAAACTTTAAATGTTGAAGCATATATAGCATCAAATATTGGAGGTGACAGTGACTAAACTAGAATTACGATTGAATAAAAATTTATCACCTACAATTGAACTTAAAGGCCAAACGGTGACGTAAATCACACCGATGCATGCTCTTCTTCTTGATCCGCAAGGCCTCCTCGAGTGTCTTTCTTTCTTTTTCAAATTCAGATTTTCGACTCCAAGTCGCTTTTATAAAAGCTCGAGATTTTCTTCACGCTTCTTTTCCCGCATGACAAGTCTCTCCTTGGTCATCCAAATCTGTTTCTCTGTCTGGAGCAGCTCCCTTTAGAGTTCGCACCGAGAAAGCCGACAATTGAGCACCGATTAAATGCAACGCAGATCGAATATTCAGTAATATATAAAGAGAAAACCATTAGTAATAGTGCAAATAACCTGATCTTTGAGCCTCAAAACATCTTCGTCCATGGTGCCTGTCGCCTCCGCCGCCGACATTCTTTCCCTATTTCAATAAAACCCGATCAAAATGCCTAATTGAATAGAACGAAACCCTAGCCTGAACTTGATCCAAATTCCAAAAGTAATCCCCGATTGATTGTGAATGAAAACCGGGGTCGTGACTCAATCTGATTTCTATACAAGAAACCACTGCCACACGTGAATCCGAGTTTCAAAAAATCCGTTTAATCGGACCTTCAAGTCCCGAGTTTCTTTCCGCTGTCGTTCTCTGTTATCTGTCCATAGTTTGTCAGTATTGTACTCTTTCGATATTTTATTGTTCTACGCATGTCATAGGCTTCTTGAGAGTAAACCAATTAAATACAAGAAGGAAAAAACGATATAAAAAGAAAAGTGAATTAAGACAAAAATAAATAGCTAGGGTTTAGGAACTAACATCGTTCGGGGCCAGGACCTCCTTCAGAGTCGATGGAGTCAAAGCGGGCAGACATGCGAGCACTGCGTTCGGTTTCAGCAGAAGCCTCGTCTCGGAATCCACGGCCCTTGGTCTTCTTAGGGGCCGATGACGAGCCGCCACCAGCAATGGCGGGCCTCAGTAGGGGAATAGCGGGAATATATCAGAAAGTTGGTTGATTTACTAAATGTGTTTATCGCATAGAAGCAGGAATATACTTACTAATGCTGTCATTCCATTATTATCAGATTCATTTGGATCGAGACCTCTCTTTAACAAATGATGCAATAGCAAATCATCTCCTTTAACATTACAGTTAGGGGAAGATCCATTCTTCCACGAGCAAGTATGTTTTCAGTCTCTAGCAAAACTCCCTCCATTACAGGGTCCTTTAATTCCTTCAGGTGCTGACATTAACGAATTTACAGGAAAAAAAAGGTTTACCAATGTCTTTTATAATTCCAAATTTTATACGGCCCTTTTATAAATAAAGGATATACTCATAGGCCTGAAGAAGATTATTCAATATTATTGTCCCGTCTCCAACATTGGCCTGAACAATGCTCAAGAATGAGGCACGATTCAAACGCAATAGCTGACTTAATCTCTCCGTTCTCAATGTGAAAAGTTGAAGTTAATAACAAAGTACACCAATCTCACCACAGAGATCACCGGTTTTGGCTTCTCCATAAACCTGCAATTTTATTTTAGCGATTTAGTTGGTCTTTAAAATTTTAGCAGTATACAAATATATCTTTATGGACAATCTATATCAAACTCGCCTGTTCACATTTAGTGCACCAGATAACCCTTCCTTTAGCATTCCTTTGGCATTCGTGACACATATTCGATTCAAGAAATCCCTGCAAAACATTAAAGCAAAACTCACCATACAAAGTACATAAAGATTGAATAAGCCAAATAATGTACTTAAATACACATACTAGTGATGAAAAGAAGTCAATCTATGACATTTCTAATTGCCTACTTCAGCATCCATTTTTAGCCCGATTCTGGGCTTTGCTACATTCTATTTTTTTGCTTTCATCTCTCTAGATGTATATCGCTCCTCTCTGCTCTTCTTAAGCATCTCTCCTTCATTATTCAACAGAGGAGCCTGGGACAATAACCCCCATAGTAGCTCACCATGGCTAACAAAGCCTCTAAGATTTAACATGAATTACACCAGGATTGAACACGGCGAAAGCATTGTATGACCAGAACCATTAACACTTCATATCTCAAATTGAGAAAGGAGGAGCATCATATCTTATGCTGGTTCTTAAAACACACAAATTTGTGGAGAGAAAGTGTAAAGATGGCTTCTTTGTATCTATCATAAGTACAAAGCCCTAACTCCAAAATCCACATTTTCCTCTCCGAAGTCCAAATACATATTCCATAGAAACTGCACAATAATTTTTCACGCAATGTACAATTAAATCAATTAACACTCATATATTTAACAAAAGCGGCAAAATCACTAACCAATGACAAAAAGGTCTCTAGTTCTTCTCTTATGTGGAATTCATATTTCCTGCAGAAGGTTCTTGTTGTGCGTACAGGAAGCAAAGGAAACCGCGGCGGCGAACAGCGGTCTGGGGAGGTGTGAGCAAAATGACTCAGTCACGACGATGGCTGGGCAACTGCTGTAGGCAGACGGCGGCACAGGCGGTTGCTGCGTCAATTGATGGAGGAACGGTTGTGGCTGCGAAATTTCTAGGACGAGCAACAGCATGACGACAATGGTGGGACGTTTGTTGCAGGCAACGGCGCTGAGATGCTATGATGTGAGCGAGCGAGATATGCGAGGTGCGAACGACTGGTTACAATACCGTGAGCGAGCGAGTGATTGAAAGGATTCACGGTTTGATGTCAGTCTATAGTATGTTTCTATCTGCGTGAAATTGAAAGAGAGATAGGGGAGAGAAGGAGAAGACGGAAGAGGGAATAGGAGGAATAAGGGTTTTTTATCTAAGTTAAGAATAGGCACCCCAAATTTAGGGTTTTTCGTTTTGAGGTTTTATTTTTGTGGCGCAAATTGTCTAATGTGTCTATTAATTTAACATATTTGATTAATTGTC
This sequence comes from Orobanche coerulescens, assembly GCA_033398695.1. NCBI lineage: Eukaryota > Viridiplantae > Streptophyta > Magnoliopsida > Lamiales > Orobanchaceae > Orobanche > Orobanche coerulescens. The sequence continues at coordinate 164,475,435 of CM065804.1, forward strand.
CAAATAATACATATTGGAGGTACTTAATAAAAAGTATTTTTAAATAAGTACCTCAATATATAATTTTTGTTATAGTAAGAGTGGAGAAGTTTTTATTTGGGGGAAATTATTCGTCCATTTGTTAGACAACCAAATATGATATGTATTTATAATAAAAATTTGTAATATAACTTAAAAAATTATTATCTATTAACAAATCTTAATTGAGTTTGTGTTTTTAGAGAAAGTGTGTTGAGTGAGTATTGACTACTGTGAATATATTGACCCGATAAAATTAAAAATAATTTATTTGGACCGCTTAAAATATTTTAGGAAGCCCGCCTATTTCTTTTAGTGTTTAGTTACATTTTTTTTAATAGCAACGGCTACACCAAATTTTGTGTTAGCATAGATATTCAATTTAGTCTATGGTAACACTAATTTATATCAATAATAACATTAGAGAAATGTGTAGCCTTAAACCGAATTTGACTAATTTTAAGGCATCTAAGGCTACACTTATGCTTGTAACATCAAAAAAAATGTTGTTGAAAGCCATATATGGTGTAGTGTACGTTAATTCAGTCTATAACTTTACAAATAAGTATATTGTTAACAAATACTTATTAATATATAAGTAACAACATGTAAATTGGCGAATTACTTTAGAAACTAGTGAAAATGTGCATGTTCTTGTGCACACGATGGCTAATCCCATCGTGTGTGTAATATCCGCAATTTTGAATTTCTGGTAATTTTTTTTTCGGCGGAGGTCCGGTTTGACGACTCTCTTGGGACCGTTTCATCATTCTGAGAATGATTAATTCTGCACTTTTTGTCATCCGAGTTCATTTCGGTATTGTTTTGTTGAGTCCCGTGTTTCTTAACGACTTTTCCGCACTCGAGTTCGATTCTTGTGAATCTCGTCCGAAATTACTGTTTCGAGTTTCCCGTAAGTCCGTTTAACTTTGTTAGACGTGCTGTGAAGTTCGGTTTGGTTATTCGATCACGTATCGTGATTTTCGGACGTTTTGGGCCATTTTCGTAATTTCCCAAAGTTTGGGGTAATTACCTTCTGTTGTCGAATTTCGAGCCTTCGGGTGGTCGGAATCGTGTGTTCTCTTAGATCTTAGATTCGTCTTTGCGAGTACTTCGTAACGGTATCTTCGATTCGTATTCAGGTTCGGGTTTCGGTGACGTTTTCTTGTGTTCAGTGTTATTAAACGACTTTTCCACGTATGAGTTCGACGTTGTTAAATCACCATTAATTTTTGAAAACTCCAAAAATTCTGAATCTTTGCAATATTATAAAGCATCAAGTTAGCTTTCCAATGGTTCAAACGGTGAGTCAATCGGAGTCCGGACGAAGGAGTTATGGTTGATATAGCTAAGTCACTCACATGTTCCAGTTTTGGCTGAGCTGCCTGCCGGAAGGGCCGCGGCACACTTGGTCGAGCCGCGGCACACTTGGTCGAGCCGCGGCACACACACATTTTTCAATCTTCGGCCGACCCGTCTGTATCATGTGCCTCGGCACATGCCGACGGGACCGCGGCACACTGCCGAGTCACTGCCGCGGCACACTCGTCCGGGCCGCGGCACACTGCCGATCGCTGGGGGCAGTTTTGGCCTTGTGCCGCGGCACACTTCCGCTGGGCCACGGCACACAGGGCAGATCAGCCTATTTAATGGCCTGGACCGAGTCATCCGGCCATTTCTCATTTTTCCTTCGTTCCTTCGCGATTTCTTCAGCATAAGTGGAGGGATTTGAGTAAGAGAAACATAGAACAACACGTTTTGGAAGTTTGATTCATGGATTAACATCATCTTCCACCCGGATCGAAGGTAAGAACACCTAAACTCTTGGTTTTGGGAATTTTTGAGGTTTCTTGATGTTTTGGCCGATTTGATTCGTTTTAGTTCAGATTATCGTTAGAACATGGTTGTATACTCGAAATCATTCATAACCCTTGAAGTTTTGTGGAACAAATTCGAGTATTTCTCCGTTAAACGATTATATTGGACGATGCCCTCAAGTTGTCCGATAAAATGCTTCAATGGGTAGAACTTGGGAAGTTCTATATGTTTTCGTAGAATTGTGATTGAATTGATATCGTTGTGTCTTAGGAACGAAATTCTTGTGAAGAACTCGAGTCGGAACCCTTCTGTTCATTGTCTTCTTCGGGATCCGAGCTTCCCGGTCGAATCGTGTTCTTCGGAGTATTCGGTAGCGGTTATTAAGGCAAGTATTTTACTATACGAATTGTGTCTTGTGAATAGGTACGTCGTGTTATGGTTGTGATGATTTTGGTTTACTTTCGTGAATATGCTTCGTAAAAATTAATTATTATGAATGATTGATGGTAGCGATAATACCCTCACCTAGCTAACATCGTGGAATTGTGTTGGATGTGCAAACCATCTAAGTTTGTGCCAGGCGTGATTGTTCATTGTCGAGTTGTTGTGATGATTATGATATTTGTGTTGTTTTGGTTTACATATTTGATTATGCATTTCGGTGTAATGCGGAATGGCTTGACATTTGATGGTTATGAATTGTGTCGTGTCGATGTGTGTGTGTGTTCCAGGTAGGGTCTGACGAGGCCTCTGGAGTTCGGTACATGATGTGTACGAACAAGGTGTGTGATCCAGGTAGGGTCTGACGAGGCCTCTGGAGTTCGGTACATGATGTGTACGAGCGATGTATGTGGCCGGGTAAGGTCCGTCGAGGCCTCCGAAGTTGGGTACATGATGTGTACGAACAGTGTATGTGGTCGGGTAAGGTCCGTCGAGGCCTTCGGATTTCGGTACATGATGTGTACGAACAGTGTATGTGGCCGGGTAAGGTCCGTCGAGGCCTCCGGAGTTCGGTACATGATGTGTACGAACAGTGTGTGTGGTCCGGGTAAGGTCCGTTGAGGCCTCTGGAGTTCGGTACATGATGTGTACGAACAACGATCGTATAGCAGTGATTGTTTGGATAACATTTTAAAAATGGGTCTCGGACTCATAATGATATCTTATCCAGTGTGTTTTGAAACGAGAATCGGGCTAAGGCCCTAATGTTTACGAAAAGGTTTTGTAAATTGGGACTCGAGGTCCAAAAGAATTTCTGCTTTAAAAATCTCCGAGATGATGTCTTCCTTTTCAAATATCTCTTGCTTGAGTTCGAAATTCTAAAACTTCTCGGGAACATTTTGATAGTTGATTTTTGTATTAAATTTGTAGTTGCTATTTACTTGTTGCATTTCGTATCGTATTATACTTGCACTAGTAAAACATTGGAGTATTATATTCTGCGTCCAGGTACATGCAGGATCAGGGGAGCAGTCACAGGATTGGCACAAGGGGATGACGAGCTGCGATACTAATCAAGAGTCGAGAGTCGGTAGAGTTTGGTTGTATTGTTAGAGTTTATTCAGTCTTCCGCTGTATTGTGTTTCGACCCCTGTGTGGGTAATGTTGTTAGTCAGTTCTGTTGATAGAGTTGTGTGACCTCATCGGTTTGTGTGTTTATGTGTAAATGACCTTAACGGTCTGTATTATTATATTGTTTGACCATGGCCGGGCAAGCATTTGGTTGTTTATGGATGTTTAGCCTGGTAGATCCTTGTGGAAAGGGTCTACGGCGTGTAATATTCCCATATGGTTTTGGGGGTGTTACATTTATGGTATCGGAGCTTAGGTTGCGGAAACCTAGGTTGTCGGGTCGAGTCGAGTCGTGATTTGTCTAGTAATGTGTTGTCTTGTCGTTCGAGTCGTCAGGTGACAAGTCGAGTTGTGCATAGTCACGACGTGTTGGATATGTTGTCGGATGAGATTAGTATCGTGGGCGACCGTCATCTCCGTGCGGCCTGTGGACGTAAGTCTCCTCTTTTATGCATAATATCTGTGTTCATGATTTCATTTATGTGTGATATTTATGGTGCATAATTTTATTTACACTGTGTTGTGTAATGAAGTTGTATTCGATACTTAGATACGCTGTATGTGTATAGAACTGGATGTTTTGATGTTTGTCCCTTGAACCACCATGTGGGTTGGTATGGTGTGAAAGTTGTGAACCTTGATGGGTTTCATGGTAGAGTTCGCGAGAGACTCCGATAAATGGTTTTGTTGCATATTTAAACGTGATGCCATGAGATGTATGTGATGGAATTGGCGATCCTGTTTGCCATTTGGGCATGTGGTTTTAATGTCGACTATTTTGGATTGTTGTAATTATACCCGCTACGGGTAGCTTTGAAAACGTCTTTCCTTAAAGGCTACTGATTTGAGCATTTTTGTGGAAATCAAAATTTTTGGAAAAATCTTGTTTTGCAAAACGACCCTAATTTTCGGAATTTAAATGTTATGTGTTTGTGTGTTGGGGGCTATCAGACAATTCCGATCCTGCAGCTAGATGTTACGGCCGTAAGATGTTTTCCATTACGGCCGTAAGCTCAGAGTTGTTACGGCCGTAAACTGCATGTTGTTACGGCCGTAAACTTTTGACTGACCTGGTAGAAATTTGTTATTACAGTTGTACTCGTGCCCCTTGATTATTTAATCTCTGTTGATATATTAGTGATGGATGGCGTGGTAACATGTTGTTACCCCGTATAACGCTAGTAAAGATAATGATATATTGATAAGGTCATTTTGACGATATCGTCTAGCGAAAAGATTGAAGCCTCAACGTGTTGTTTTGCAAATAGCTTCAATCAAAACAGTTTTGATAATGAGATACATGGTTTTGATTAAATGACCTAGGTATTATAAGTGTTTTCAAAAATTTCATTTCACCAATTTTTTTTCTTCAAACTTGAGATTTTTAAAATTTTATCATTTGAATAATACCTCGAAAACATTTTATTTTTGTTGTTAGTGTTTGATCCATGCGATACGTGTGTGGTTTTCACCGTGTTTGATTTGGTAAAATCCAAACATCTCTGTTGATGTGACTGTGTGGATTATTTTTGAATGAAGTTCTAAAATTACAGTGTTAGTTCGTGCACTTGTGTGATGACTTGGAGTTGATGTTTTAACGTGCTGCTATTTATTGTCTTATCTTGACGTTGTGATGTTTGTTTGGATGTGTTATTCTTATTGGTCGTCCGTCCAGTATGCCGAGAGGCCATGGCCGAGGATGTGGTCGTAGTCGTGGCCGTGATCAGCAGCAATCATCCAGAGGTAATGTTGATATTGGCGCCGCCACCATCCTTCGTCAGGTGACTGACCAGTTGGTGCATATGAATCAGACCGTACACCGAGACGGGATTTCGGTTGAAGATAACGGAGCTAGTAAGTAGTTACGAGATGTGATGAGAATGTACCCGCCCCGTTTTGTAGGTTCTTCGGACTCGTTAGGCTGGGAGAATTGGCTCTTCCAGTTGGACAGAACATTTGATGCTGTAGCTTGCCCCGATGAGAGAAGAGTGCCTATTGCTCAATACCTACTCGACAGGGAAGCTGCAGACTGGTGGGAGGCCGTAGCGCCTAGTGATTGTACCGCTACTTGGACTGAATTCAAATCTGCCATGGAGGCCGAGTATTGTCCGCCGCCTGTTAAAGAGCGTCGGATTGTCGAGTTTTTCTCGGCTACGCCCCGATACGTGTCGATATCCCAGGCGATAGTCGATTATAATCGACAGCTGTGTTATGTTCGGGATCAGGTGAGAAGTGAGGCAGATAAGGTTCGTTATTTCGATATGCGTATGAAACCTCAGATTCGGCAGTGTATGGCTCCTTTTATGTGTACAACCTTGAAGGACTATCAGGATCGAGCCTTGGCGTTTGAGATGGCTATAATGTCTACAGAGTCTGTATCGGTAGCGAAGAAGCAGAAGATTTCCGATGAAGCATCGGGAAGTGAGGGAATTGGGATTCCTAAACCTCGACCCTCGTATCAGTCGAGTATGGGACCTTCTCGGTCAGCTAGAGAATCTAAAAGACCCGAGCCGGTGTCTTTGAGTTCTGGTAATGCTCCTAGGTGTTTCAACTGTAATGTTATGGGCCATGAACGCGCGCATTGTAAGAAACCGCCGGTGACTTATTATAATTGTGGACGCGAGGGGCATCGAGTCTAGTACTGCGAGATTGTTGCCAAGATGATAGGGGACCGGAGTCCCGTTCCTACTTCTGGAGGACCCAGTGGTGTCCAGTGATGTAGTTGTGGGTCGTACTTTGTGTTGTTATTCGTGCAGAGATTGATATTTGTTGCGTGAACTTTTTGGTTTTGTTTGTATTCTACCATGATGTTTAATTTTAAGTTTCGGGATGAAACTTATTTTTAATAGGATAGAATGTAATGTCTGGTATTCTCATTTTCTGTTATCTTGAATTGTTTGTGTCTTGACGTCGGACATTTTCTTGTTGACGAGAATCGGAGTGAATTCTATCATAATACCATATTTGTTTCTACCGCATAGTCGTTGTGGTCGGGTGCGACTTGTTGTCGCGTGCGTTTATTTGATTAAATGTTTGCATGTGATGCATCGTTAATTGCTCGTTATTGTTTTGAATCATTGCCGGTGGCGTTGTTATGGTCGTCGTGGGGCGTGTTTTCACGCTGTATGTTCTTTCGCGTTGCTTGTAACGTTTCGCAGTTGGGCGCGATTTTTTTTCCGGTTCTTGTGTATCTCGTTGAGTTTTCCTGGTGGGATATTGCTTCTCCCTACTTGATTTATGTTTCGGGACGAAACTTCTTTTAAGGAGGGTAGAATGTAATATCCGCAATTTCGGATTTCTGGTAATTTTCTTTTTTCGGCGGAGGTCCATTTTGACGACTCGCTTGGGACCGTTTCATAATTATGAGAATGATTAATTCTGCACTTTTTGTCATCCGAGTTCATTTCGGTATTGTTTTGTTGAGTCCCGTGTTTCTTAATGACTTTTCCGCACTCGAGTTCGATTCTTGTGAATCTTGTCCGAAATTACTGTTTCGAGTTTCCCGTAAGTCCGTTTAACTTTGTTAGATGTGTTGTGAAGTTTGGTTTGGTTATTCGATCACGTATCGTGATTTTTGGACGTTTTGGGCCATTTTCGTAATTTCCAAAGTTTGGGGTAATTACCTTCCGTTGTCGAATTTAGAGCCTTCGGGTGGTCGGAATCGTGTGTTCTATTAGCTCTTAGATTCGTCTTTGCGAGTACTTCGTAACCGTATCTTCGATTCGTATTCAGGTTCGGGTTTCGGTGACGTTTTCTTGAGTTCAGTGTTATTAAACGACTTTTCCACGTATGAGTTCGACGTTGTTAAATCACCATTAATTTTTGGAAACTCCAAAAATTCTGAATCTTTGAAATATTATAAAGCATCAAGTTAGCTTTCCAATGGTTCAAACGGTGAGTCAATCGGAATCCGGACGAAGGAGTTATGATTGACATAGCTAAGTCACTCACATGTTCCAGTTTTGGCTGAGCCGCCTGCCGGAAGGGCCGCGACACACTTGGTCGAGCCGCGGCACACACACATTTTTCAATCTTCGGCCGACCCGTCTGTATCTTGTGCCTCGGCACATGCCGACGGGACCGCGGCACACTGCCGAGTCACTGCCGCGGCACACTCGTCCGGGCCGCGGCACACTGCCGATCGCTGGGGGCAGTTTTGGCCCTGTGCCGCGGCACACTTCCGCTGGGCCGCGGCACACTTCCGCTGGGCCGCGGCACACAAGGCAGATCAGCCTATTTAATGGCCTGGACCGAGTCATCCGGCCATTTCTCATTTTTCCTTTGTTCCTTCGCGATTTCTTCAGCATAAGTGGAGGGATTTGAGTAAGAGAAACATAGAACAACACGTTTTGGAAGTTTGATTCATGGATTAACATCATCTTCCACCCAGATCGAAGGTAAGAACACCTAAACTCTTGGTTTTGGGAATTTTTGAGGTTTCTTGATGTTTTGGCCGATTTGATTTGTTTTAGTTCAGATTATCGTTAGAACATGGTTGTATACTCGAAATCATTCATAACCCTTGAAGTTTTGTGGAACAAATTCGAGTATTTCTCCGTTAAACGATTATATTGGACGATGCCCTCAAGGTGTCCGATAAAATGCTTCAATGGGTAGAACTTGGGAAGTTCTATACGTTTTCGTAGAATTGTGATTGAATTGATATCGTTGTGTCTTAGGAACGAAATTCTTGTGAAGAACTCGAGTCGGAACCCTTCTGTTCATTGTCTTCTTCGGGGTCCGAGCTTCCCGGTCGAATCGTGTTCTTCGGAGTATTCGGTAGCGGTTATTAAGGCAAGTATTTTACTATACGAATTGTGTCTTGTGAATAGGTACGTCGTGTTATGGTTGTGATGATTTTGGTTTACTTTCGTGAATATGCTTCGTAAAAATTAATTATTATGAATGACTGATGGTAGCGATAATACCCTCACCTAGCTAACATCGTGGAATTGTGTTGGATGTGCAAACCATCTAAGTTTGCGCCAGGCGTGATTGTTCTTTGTCGAGTTGTTGTGATGATTATGATATTTGTGTTGTTTTGGTTTACATATTTGATTATGCATTTCGGTGTAATGCGGAATGGCTTGACATTTGATGGTTATGAATTGTGTCGTGTCGATGTGTGTGTGTGTGTTCCAGGTAGGGTCTGACGAGGCCTCTGGAGTTCGATACATGATGTGTACGAACAAGGTGTGTGATCCAGGTAGGGTCTGACGAGGCCTCTGGAGTTCGGTACATGATGTGTACGAACGATGTATGTGGCCGGGTAAGGTCCGTCGAGGCCTCCGGAGTTCGGTACATGATGTGTACGAACAGTGTATGTGGCAGGGTAAGGTCCGTTGAGGCCTCCGGAGTTCGGTACATGATGTGTACGAACAGTGTATGTGGCCGGGTAAGGTCCGTCGAGGCCTCCGGAGTTCGGTACATGATGTGTACGAACAGTGTGTGTGGTCCGGGTAAGGTCCGTTGAGGCCTCCGGAGTTCGGTACATGATGTGTACGAACAACGATCGTATAGCAGTGATTGTTTGGATAACATTTTGAAAATGGGTCTCGGACTCATAATGATATCTTATCCAGTGTGTTTTGAAACGAGAATCGGGCTAAGGCCCTAATGTTTACGAAAAGGTTTTGTAAATTGGGACTCGAGGTCCAAAATAATTTTTGCTTTAAAAATCCTCGAGATGATGTGTTCCTTTTCAAATATCTCTTGCTTGAGTTCGAAATTCTAAAACTTCTCGGGAACATTTTGATAATTGATTTTCGTATTAAATTTGTAGTTGCTATTTACTTGTTGCATTTCGTATCGTATTATACTTGCACTAGTAAAACATTGGAGTTTTACTAACCCCCGAGTAATCGGGGGGTGGATGTCTGTTCTGCGTCCAGGTACATGCAGGATCAGGGGAGCAGTCACAGGATTGGCACAAGGGGATGACGAGCTGCGATACTAATCAAGAGTCGAGAGTCGGTAGAGTTTGGTTGTATTGTTAGAGTTGATTCAGTCTTCCGCTGTATTGTGTTTCGACCCCTGTGTGGGTAATGTTGTAAGTCAGTTCTATTGATAGAGTTGTGTGACCTCATCGGTCTGTGTGTTTATGTGTAAATTACCTTAACGGTCTGTATTATTATATTGTTTGACCCTGGCCGGGCAAGCATTTGGTTGTTTATGGATGTTTAGCCTGGTAGATCCTTGTGGAAAGGGTCTACGACGTGTAGTATTCCCATATGGTTTTGGGGGTGTTACAGTGTGCACATGAACTTTGGATTTTTGGGTCAATTTGATTTAATGTGTTATCGATATGGATGTTTTGTGATTCTAAAATTGATTGTTCAAACATTAACAACTACATGACATCGTATGCAAACTCATATTTGTTATTTCATGTAATTCAATAGTGGATGAGCTAATTCATACAAATGATGAACTTATATATACGAACTCATACATTGAGAACATATAGACTACACACGATATGAAATAGATTATGTTAATTCAACCTATAATTTTAAGTAAGTATACTGTTAATAGATACTTATTAATATATAAGTAACAACACTTATTAATAAATACTTAGTAATATATAGACTGCACATTTTTCACTAATTTCTAAAATAACTCACCAATTTACGTATTGTCACTTATATATTAACAAGTATTTGTTACCAATATACTTATTTGTAAAGTTATAGACTGAATTAACATAATCTATATTGCATATCATGTGGTGTCTGTATGTTCTCAATGTGTTAATTCGTACATACAAGTTCATCATCTATATGAAATATCTCATATACTATTGAATTATACGAAATAATAAATACGAGTTTGTATAAGAAGTCATGTAGTAATTAATGTTTGAACAAGCAATTTTAGAATCACAAAACATCATTCTAGATAGCACATTAAATCAAATTGGCAAAAATACAAAAAAGTTCATATGCACACGATGGACTAGCCATCGTGTGCACAAGAACATCAACATTTCTAATTAATTTCTAACATTACTCATCAATTTACGTGTTATTACTTATATATTAACAAGTATTTGCTAACAACAGACTTATCTAAAAAGTTATAGATTGAATTAACATAATCTATTGCATATCATGTGTAGTCTATATGTTCTCAATGTATTACTTCGTACATACAAGTTCATCATCTGTATGAAATATCTCATATACTAATGAATTACACGAAATAACATTTTGTATAAGAAGTCATGTAGTAATTAATGTTTGAATAAGCAATTTTAGAATCACAAAACATCCTTCTAGATAACACATCAAATCAAATTGATAAAAATACCAAAAGTTCATGTGCACATGATGAGACACACGATCGTGCCCACGATGGGACTAGCCATCGTGTGCACAAGAACATCAATATTTCTCACTAATTTCTAAAATTACTCGTCAATTTACGTGTTGTTACTTATATATTAACAAGTATTTGTTAACAATAGACTTATCTGAAAAGTTAAAGATTGAATTAACATAATCTATTGAATATCATGTGTAGTCTATATGTTCTCAATGCATTAGTTCGTACATATAAGTTCTTCATCTGTATGAAATATCTCATATACTAATGAATTACACGAAATAATAAATGCGAGTTTGTATAAGAAGTCATGTAGTAATTAATGTTTGAACAAACAATTTTAGAATCACAAAACATCATTCTAGATAACACATTAAATCAAACTGACAAAAATACAAAAAGTTCATGTGCACACAATGGCTAGTCCCATCGTGTGCACGATCCTGGCTGCCATCGTGTGCAGCCATCATGTGCAGCAATCGTGTGCAGTTCAGCCATCGTGTGCGCCATCGTGTGCGAAAGAACTCTTCAAAAAAAAAAGTCTAGCGATAAAATATAGTTGCACACCTTCTTTACGAAGCCAAGAGCACAATAAATGAAGTCTTATTTGAACGTCAACCTCTTTTTTTCGAAAAATCGTGATTTTTATAAGGATTTTGAAAGACCCATTTAGACATTAAAGTTTAGTTGTTAGATTCGGTAGTTAGTAATGGAGAAGATGAAGAAAAAAAATAAAAAGAAAAGAAAAGGAGTTTAAATTAAATAAAATATAAAAAGAAAATAAATTCAACATCACCAACTTTTGGAGGACATTTTAGTCTTTTTAAGCAAAATGGTATCAAAAACTTATGCTCTTATGAATGAGGATATATAACTTGTTACTTTTATGGTTTGATATTACAAAAGATAGAGCCCTTTGTTTGAAGTATGTTCATTGTTATGAGAAGTAGACTGTTAATTTAAAAACAATAATGATGATTTTTAATTAAAATCATCAAGTAAAGTGGTTTTTTAATTACGAAACTGAATAATTTATAAAGGATAAAATATTCATCCCCATATAGCATACAACTAATGGAGCGTAATATATAATCATCGCAGCAGAGCATATAATAATTCATAACATTAAGTGATACCGTAAGAAAAGTGCTCCATAAATCACTCATATAATAACATAAGAAAAGTGATACCGTAAGAACATATAACCATCATAGAATAACCTATAATCACTCATAACAAACATACACAGGATACAGTAGTAAGCATCATATAACATACAATCACGTGAGAGTGATATATAAACACCGTAGAGTAGCATATGATCACTCATAACAAACATATAAAGGATAAAATATTCATCATCATACAACATACAATCACTGGAAGGTAGCGTATAGTCACCATGGCACAACCACTCATAATAAATATTAAGTGATGCCTCCATGCTGCTTTTCTTGTTCGGTATTAGAATCCACATTCCTATCACGATCCTCTGGTAACTTTGTGATTTGGAGGAGGAAAGAATCATCATCAACATCGTCAAATTGATAAACATAATTTGCATTCAAATCAAATTCTAATGGCGGATGAGATTCAAAATCAGGATTCAAATCAACAGCAACACCATCTTCAATGGTGGATGGAACAATATCCAACAGATTACTTTGTTGCTCCATCTGAAATCTGCAATTGAAATCGATTGATGAACTCCCGCGAACGAAATCCAGGAACTGAAATCGATGGTTAAACAATATCCAGGAACCAAAGTTTGAAAACAAAATCGATCGATGAACTCATGAGAATCACTGAAATCAATCGATGAACAATATCCAGGAACTGAAATCTGCAAACAAAACCAATCGATGAACCCCCATAAATGAAAGTGGACTGATATTGAGCGAATGAAATAAGACCGATATCAATCGATAAACTCCCGCTAGGTATTCTCCGCTGATACCGATCGGATGCTAGGTATTATACGAATTATGCTATTCTTCATATTTACTATAGCAGCCACCCGATTCCAAAGAAAGAGATATATACTTATCATAACAGTTATCTTCTTTTAAAATCGGGATTTTGAAGCCCCGCGCGTGCAAGGGGTGAGTTTCTATGCCATGTCACATTGAGTGCCCTGCCACCTCATCAGGGGAGCACCTACGAATGTGTTCCCGGGGTGCGTGGTAATATTTTCCAGATTATTTGCCTTTTAGAGCTCAATGTTTCACATTTTTTTGTATTTAAATATTTAATTAAAATATAAAAAACAAATAAATAAATTCAAGACAAAACTATAAAAAAAAATCAAATTATTGAATGGAAAATATAAAAAACAAATAAATAAATTCAAGACAAAACTACAAAAAAACATAAAAGTATTGAATGGAAAATACCCGAGGCAAAAAATAGGGCAAAAGATATGTATTCTCAATAATGGTATCCCGATATATATTGGGAGATATTACAATATAGCAGTGTTGGGAAAGATACAACTTGTTTTGATAATTGCCCCCATACAGCATAAGGTCTTCAATGTCAACATTTCGCTCTAAGTATGGAAGCTGTTAGGAAACTTCATACAGCCTGTCCATACAGCAAGAGATCTTTCAGCATAGTCAGAAGTCCGTTCCTATAGCGCTTTCATTATTATACAGCAGAGATGAAGAAGTTGGAGACAGCAAGCTTGATGTAGATGTTTTACTTAGGAAAAGTAAAACACATATCCAACAGGACTGAAGAAAAACTTTAGACCATTGTGAAAGATACACTGTTTATTCATAAAATATTCACGGTTAAAGTAGTATTTAATGCTGGTAGGACATCATTTAATGCAGCCGAAGAGGCTACAGTCCGAGCACGCTGAAGAACATTTAATGCTAAGTAAAAAAGAATGTCTGAAGTATTAAATGCGAATCGCCTTTAATTCAAATATTCCGCAACCGCCAATCAGAACTGTCTCAGTCTCACCAACCGGCCAACGGCTATATTTATAATGGATCTATTTCTAAGGTTATAAATAGACTCAGGCAAGAGGACATTGCTCACTCAGTTCATTACTTCGTGAAATACATCTGGCGCATTAGCTCTCACAATCTGAATATCAAGCTAACAAAGAGCGGTATATTTTCAAAGCATACAACATCATCAAGTGAAGAAATATATAGTCCTTAACGAAAACAACACATAGTACAGCAAACGCTCATCAAAGCAAACAACTGCTGTTTGAACTTGTTCTACCCAAACCTTACGTTGAGATCAACTTACCCTTGTGTGGACTAAGCCCTTGCTAGTTCCGACCTGTGTGTGAAGAATAGCACTGAAGATGAAGTTTCGATCTGTGTGAGAAGAAGCAAGTTTAAAAAGCCAAGCCAATATGTGTGAACGGCCCAAGCTATTGTTGGCTGGATCAATTTGTGTGAATGATACGGCGACAGGTTTAATTAAAGTCACGTAGTTGTGTATGCAGTGATTTTAAAAAACATCTTACTCTAGTGTGGAGGACCAGTGGACGTAGAGGGGTTTACCTTGAACCATTTATATCTGTGTGCATTTATATTCTTTCATTTACATTTTTCATATCTGCCTATGTGATTTAGGGTATACATATGGCAAAAACCCTGTACGCACCAAGCAAACAGGAGATTACCTAGTTGCTGTATTTACAGCAACTTAATATCAGTCTTCTGATACGCAAATAAATTCGAAAAAGATACAGCTTATTTAACCTCCCATTTCTAAGCTGTTTACTGTATGCTCTGTGGCCAACAAGTAGTATCGGGGAGGTTGATAAAGAGAATCAGTTGATTTTTAATTGAATCAGATCCACAAAAATCACTAGCTTTTGAAAACTTTATTTTCATATCTTCATCATTTATCGTACTTCTATAATTGACACCTCCATGATCAATAAAGTTCCTATGTTTTCCAGTAATGAGTTTGATGACTGGAGAATTAGGATGGAAGCTCATCTTGCAGCGATGCATGAAGAGATGATCTTCGTCATCCAGGAAGGACCAATAAAGATAATAAAGGTCAATTCATCTTCAAGGATAGAAGGACAGCCTCATGTAGAAATGCTCGAGAAGGAGCCCGATCAGTGGATGATCGATGATCGCAAACGTGCAAACCTGGACAACATCGCCAAGAATGCGCTATTTGTCACTCTCGACATAGGCACATTCTCTAAGGTAAAAGGTTGTAAGACAGACAAACAAATCTGGGAGAAACTCAAGGTTATTTGCGAGGGAACTGAGCTCTCAAAAGAAAATAAAATTTCTAAACTAACTCAGCAATTTGAGTTATTTGAAATGAAATCTTCAGAGATCCTTGAGGAGCTTGACCTATATTTACCGGCAATGTCGGTAAACTTGAATCATTGGGTAAAGTGTATACCCAAAAGGAGAAAAATTTGAAAATATTTAGATCACTCCGTGCCCAATGTGACATAAACACCACATCTATACGTGTGTCCTGCAACTTAAATGACATTTCCACTTTTGATCTCTTTTATGATCTAAAGGCATTCGAGTATGACATATACAGGTGAGGGAAATCTGAAGAGTCACCTACCAAGACTGTAATATCCGGATTTATTATTGTGTATTTCATCTGTATTTGAACCCTGTATTATTCGGAATTGTGATCTCGATAATTGGAGTATGATATTTCTCACATTTGTATCCTTGTACATAAGTATAACAACATGCAAAATTTCTCATGCAAACTCGTGATAGCGCACGCTAAGAATGTAGCTTAACGTGCGTTATCGACTACAACTAGCGCATGCTACGAATGAAGAATTGCGTGTGCTAGGCAGTTAATTATTGAGCTTAGTGGCTTACACATGCACCAGCCGGACGTGGGTCTGGATAAGATTCCCGCGGGCGAACCTGGACAGATTTGGAGTCAACGCTAGTTAGCGTGCGCTAAGGATATGGAGATAGCGTGCGCTAATTAACGTATGTGCAGAAATTTTATAAATGGGACAGCAACCCATATTACTTAGTTTATATTTCCTTCGATTATCCTTCGTTCTTGAGAGACCAAAGAGCATTATATCCTCCTTAAACACTTAGACCACGTCTACTTGATTCATTAAAGATTGGATATCACTTGTGATTGATCATTGAAGTGTAGTAGCACCTTGGATTGGCATACAACCAATCGGAGTCGGATTCTACCTTTTGGGCTCAGTGATTTCTTCATATTAAGGTATGTTAATTCTATCTCCAGCCTCAGACTCGTGTTCTGAAGAATAAGATGATCATGCTATCAAGATATTGAATTCCATTGATGATTCAAACAAGCATCATGTTTAGAAGTGGGAATGATTATGCTTATAATATCGTCATTGAAACATCGTAGTTGGAATTGTTAGTTCACCTTTAAGATGAAGTCTGAATGTGTAAATGACAATGGAATCTAGTGCATCAACCTGAGATCACGAACTTCACATGAGAATGATAATCAAGTTGGATATAAGAGTTGTGATGATATTCATTTCCTTGAATTCAAAGATGTTTGAATCCGTAAGATCATTCATAAGTTTATGAACATGACATGTAGACGGATAACGTACGTTAATCACTGAGGAGTTCGTAATTTCATCACCGTTAGAACGGTCTGCTGCCCAGTAGTGAAACTGCCATGCACACTTAGCGTACGCTAAGCTATGCATATTAACGTACGCTATCGGGCATGTTTATCGTACGCTACGTTTGGTATGTAACGTACGTTAGGTCATCAGGCGAGTCAGTCGGCTGACTAGAGAGGACTGTCGATACATAGTTACCGTACGCTAGGCTTCATTGTTTACGTGCGCTAACAAACAGGCTTAACGCACACTATGTAGAATACGTAGCGTACGCTAAGCAGTTCAGGCAGATTACGTTTTATGAACTTTCAACCGTAAATTGGATTGTTAGACATTCGTACGACGTGAGATAAATTCTATATTATTTCTTTTGTTAAGGTTCGAGCTTGCTACGTGATTGATCGAAGGGGCGACCTTCGAGTGTTTCGTTTTTCGTGGAAGTAGTATTCTTGTCTTCGAATCGAGTCAAGTACCTTAATTGTTTTATATATATTGATGTTATACATATTGTCGTACATATATGTCGCTGTTGTATGTCCACCACGTGTTGGTCCGATGGGATCATCGGGGGATCTATGCTAGCGTGCGCTGGATCATCGGACGGGTTTTCCACCTCGGGTTGGTTTGACGGAATCATCGGGGGGTCTAGGCAGTGAACGATGGGTCATTGGAATTACCATGTGTATGTTGTGATATCATGTTGTGATTATCAAGTGTGTATGTTATTATTGACTTTCTCGCAGGAGAAGACTCGTTGGTTCTTTTGTCATTTATGTTAGCATTATTCTTCGTGAGATGTTGAATAATATGTTGTGGTACTTGTACTAGCAATCGTTGTGCTAAACCCTTCGGGGGTGAACATTTGTTTATGTTCAGGATCCAGGAGAGCAGGGAAACAACCACTGGAGTTGCATGACGACGAGGGTGTAGAGTGATGTTCCGGCCGGGTTTATTTGTCTGTTGTTTGTATCGTTTTAATAAGTACTCGAGTACGTAGTCGTTTATGATGATTTGGATTTAGTGATGTATTAATACTTTTCCGTTGAACATTCGTACTTTCAGTATTTGGTCAGAACTGTTGTATCTTATTTCCGTTATTTTCATACGTTGGTATCTGTTATTGTCTTTTCATTTCTTCAGCCTTGTAATTCCTTATGTAAAGGATTTACGGCGCTGTAATATTCCTAAAAATATCGGGGGTGTTACAGAATATGGTATCGGAGCTAAGATTATGGATATCTTGGCCATTGGGTTAAAATAGGGGTCATATACGTCTTTTGAGGTAACCGGTCGTGAATAACATCACTGTTGTAACACCCCAAACTAGGCGGATATTACAGTGTCGTGGACCCCCGACTGGGACCCACTAGGCGAATGAAAATGAATGAATTACACAGGGTAAATGTAGTATCGAACCACATTACAACAATAATTACTCCGATGAGGAGTTTCATACAACACATACAGAATAATACAGAATACATGTATATTTTATATGGAGATAAAATATACAACACTGAGTGAAATGGAGTATCCAAATGAAAGTCTGCAGCGGAAAATAAAGGACAACAACATGAATAACTGAAAGATCGGGGGGCCCTACTAGTATCACTGGGGCTCCTCGCCGTCAACATGCTATTCCCGTGCTTTTGCCTTACCATGACCTGAAAAGCAAAATCCCCAACCGGGGTCAGTCACACAGAACAACAATCCTCAAGAGTTGAATAAACACAATCATATGTATGTAGTATAAACCACAAGTTCGATCAAAATGAATCGGTTAGATTATAACCCAATCTTGTTGAAAACATACGCAATCAAACATGCTGTATGAATCAACTAACAGTACGGCTCAAAGGGTGGCGCCACACTACGCCCGGGATGGAAATGTGTCCGTGCACAAGCCACCAACGAGTATCGATCGAATACACGTGTGGTCTTGTACCTAATCAGTCTCACGAGGCATATGACTCGTGTGCACAGTCCAATGTGAGGCCAACAACCAACACACGACTTAAATGTGCCCGACATGAAAATCCTACACATACCAACCGGCATGCCAGTATGACCCGGAATGCCACGATATAACAAAAGTGACATCGGAAATGAATAATGACTCACCGAGATGGAATGATAGTGAAATGAATGACAGCTCAATGAAATGATTGGAACCGTCGTTCCTTATGACTGAAGTGATTAATTGACAATGACAAGTTTTGATACGGTTAATACAATGATGAATGAGTTATGATTATGAATGAACAACAACAAAAGGAATGAATATCCTTTTAACCGAGTAAGAATTAACTTACACAACACCGGTGACAATTATCCTTCCACGAACAACGTCCTAAATGAGATATCGGTCGCTCGAACAACCTTGAATAAATACAATTACCAACAATCCGTTCAATATACGAATCAAACATGAATATAACGAACTCAAAACGTCGATACGATTAAACCAAGTTCATTGGGGCATTATATCGAACACTTTGTGGCCAACTTCGATTGTTTATAACCAAACTTCAAAAATACCAACATCAAATCCCAAGAAGTGTTTCAAACCAACATAACATCTCCAATACAATCAATAATCCATTATGAATATCCAAAATCGTGATTTCAACAACAATTAATCGAAAACCCCCAAATCCAACACAATATTCAAAGTGTTCTTGAATAATCCTTCAATAATCCGATGAATAATCAAACATGTCCATAAACATGCGTATATCACTTCACACAACATGATTTTAACATCCAAAACATCATATCTCAATACAAAATCGAAATCCAAGATGTTGAAGAAATTACCTCTTGAAGATCCAAGCACTATGATTCGAAGAACACGCGATAGATCGATGATCCGAGCTTCACAACCGAATGAAAATGATGGAATCCAACACTCAAGTGATAGGTGATGAAAATCCTCTCCCTCAAGCCTTCTCTCTCGGATGTAGGTGAAGAAATGGAAAAATATGGGTTGAATCGCACAAAAAACGTAATTATAGGGCTGACTGCACTGTGTGCCGCGGCCCAGGCCGAGTGTGCCGTGGCACAGGCCCAAAAATGGCTCCCAGTGGTCGGCAGTGTGTCGCGGCTCGGCCGAGTGTGCCGCAGCGATGACTTCAGCGGTGTCGCAGCCTGCCGGCATGTGCCGCGGCGCACAGTCCAGAAGGGTTGGCCGAAAAGTTGCAGCACGAGTGTGCCGCGGGCCGGACGGGTGTGCCGCGGCAGTGACTCGGCAGTGTGCCGCGGCTCTACCGGCATGTGCCACGGCCCACAGTACAGGCTGCTCGGCCACAAACTCGAAAATGAGTGTCTGAGCTATTTCGACCATAACTCTCTCGTCCGGACTCCGAATGACTCACCGTTTAAACCATTGGAAAGCTAACTCGATGCTCTATAATATTGAAAAGATTCAGAATTTTTGGAGTTTCCAAAAATTTATGGTGATTTAAGAAAGTCGAACTCATACGAGGAAAGTTGATACAATGAACAATATCGATACACAACTCGAAGTTATTCCGAACGGTGAACATGGATGAATGAACATGATTGATGAATGATTATTAATGAGTGAAAATCCGTTGAGTGACAATTACCGAATGAAGTTACTGAATGATAATGACTGAATTACAACCGGGTATTACATACACCCCCCCTTAAAAGAGTTTCGTCCCCGAAACTAAGGGTAAACAACTCGGGATATGAACTATCCATCATGATCTGAAAACAATAATGTCCAAATAGTTCTAGGGACCAAATCAATCGCACGCCCAAGTCCCCAAGACTTGACGTCTCGGATCACAATGAATGATTTCCCAAATTATCACGAAGTCTCGGTACGACACCAAAAGGAATGCATCAAACGATCTCAAAATCTCAAGATTCTTAAATACGATCATTATAAAATAGATCAACAATAAATGATCCACAACCACGATACATTATTACGGATTGAGTTATACAGTCATCTGAAAGACAAGGCTATATTTCGAATGTACCCAACATCGATATCCTTCACATCATCGATCTCCTCGATCCCAACGATTCGACGAAGACCCAAATCTGAACTCGCCGCTTAATATGACCCCGAAAGGTTACCAAAACGAGAGTGACTATGATGAATGATAAATGATTAGAAATCCGACAAGGATCAAGAATGACTCACCGAGGTGAACTAATAACGCAATGAGTGATAACTTAAATGAAATTATTGGAACCATTGTTCCCCGTGTAGTGAATGAGTAGTTGATAATTATAAGTCTCAACGTGATTGATATATGATGAATAACCTATGCGAATGATTGAACGGCGATGAAATGAATGATTATCCTATTACCGAGCAAGAATTAACTTTCTCAAAACCGGTGATGAATGTCCTGTTGTATCACTGTTAAAGCAAACAACAGTCGAACTCGTCATCTGAGATGAAGATGCTCTCCCAGCACGAATACGACTAGAAAACGATCTTTTGGACGTCGGAGTCCGATGTCCCTCTGAACTCTTTCCATACCGAGGCAGGAAAGTCACGTGATAATTACAGATCTCGTATGAAGATTGCATTATGATTACGAGACGGAATGATAACAATGAGCATACACGCTCTAACACAATGAATGCATTAATAAGGCAATAAAACGATCGTCGACATGACGCCGGAATATGATAAGATTGCATGAAAGATCAAGTGAGGTGACAAGCCTATCTGATGAAATTCCTGAAATGATTACCTTGAACAAGTTCACAAGGTTGAAAATTTGATTCACAAGATCAACAACTGAACCGTGAGATGGACTGGATGGTTAATGAATTAATTGAACAATGAGATTGACTGAGTGATGAATGAATTAATTGAACAATGAGATTAACTAAGTGATGAATGAAATGATTGAACAATGAGATTGACTGAGTGATGAATGAATTAATTGAAAAATGAGGTTAACTGAGTGATGAATGAATTGATTGAACAATGAGATTGACTGAGTGATGAATGAATTGAACAATGAGATTAACTGAGTGATGAATGAATTGATTGAACAATGAGATTGACTGAGTGATGAATGAATTAATTGAACAATGAGGTTAACTGAGTGATGAATGAATTGATTGAACAATGAGATTGACTGAGTGATGAATGAATTAATTGAATAATGAGGTTAACTGAGTGATGAATGAATTGACTGAACAATCTTGAAAATCCTTCCACAAACCGCCGATAATAACCGGCTAATCCGAGAAAGCTTCGGATTTTCTTAACATTCTTCGGAGGTAACCAATCTTGGATAGCCTCCGTCTTCTGAAGGTAGACATGCACTCCGACTGATGAAATTACTTGCCTGAGAAACGTCGCCTCGGACATCTAGAACTCACATAGAAAACTTACCATAAAGTTGCCCTCGTCTTAACACGTCGAGAACCTGATGAAGATGAACCTCGTGTTCCTCTCGGTCACGAGAATAAATCAAAATGTCATCGATGAAGACAACAACAAACTGATCCAAAAAGTCAATGAAAACCCGATTCATTAACTCCATGAATACCGCAGGTGCATTAATCAATCCAAATGGCATAACCACAAACTCATAATGACCATAGCGTGTTCGAAACGCCGTCCTCGAGATATCCGACTCTCGAATTCGCAACTGATGATATCCAGATCTTAAGTCGATCTTGGAAAAATACTGAAGCTCCCTGAAGTTGATCTAAGAGATAATCAATATGGGGTAGAGGATACTTATTCTTGATCATCATCCTGTTCAACTCCTGATAATTAATACACACACGAAACGAACCATACTACTCCTTGACAGATAACACTGGTGCTCCCCACGGGGACGCACTCGGTCGGATATAACCTTTCTCGAACAATTCCTCAAGTTGAATCTTCAACTCCTGCATTTCGATCGGGGCCATACGGTACGGTGCCTTTGATATCGGGGACGTACCGGGCTCCAACTCCATCGCGAATTCCACATCACTCTGTGGAGGCAAACCAGGTAACTCGTCTAGAAAACATCAGCAATCGATAACAATGATACCACGAATTATTGAACACCTCGATTGCCATAGAACGGTCGATCGATGACAATGCTACAATGAATGATTGAACAGCTCGATTGCCTCAGAACGGTCAATCGATGAAAATGATAAAATGAATGATTGAATACTTCGATTGCCTTAGAACAGCCAATCGATGAAAATAATACGGTGAATGATTGAACAATTCGATTGCCTTAGAACGGACAATCGAAGGAAATAATACGATGAATTATTGAACTCGTCAATTGAGTAATTTCACTGCTTCCATCATATTAATGATTCTTCCGGAACAACGGGGATCACCTCCCTGAAGCACACATTCGAATCCAATGACTGAAATGATAGTGACCAACGCTTAGGATCACTGAGGATGGTATCATGAAGATCCATCTAATTAACACTCAATATACATCGTCCTTAAGTAAATCCACCACGATTTGGTCCAATAACCAATCGCGGTCATTTAAACTTAATTCAGTCAGTTCTTAACCTCATGATTTCCTGAAATTCTTCTACCATCAGGTAGACCCATGATATAAGGTCCACAATTAATAGGACTATCCAAGTGATGTCTATTCAAACATGATTCGAAAATGAATGAATGCGGTGCACTGGTATCAAAAGGTACACACAGGTTGAAATAAAATTACGAGTATACCTGAGATCATTCGGGCCTCAGGATCATCGGTCTTCTTCATCTCTTGAATCCGGGACTTGCCGGCCCCCGAACCGGACGCTCCCGTCTGATAAATATGAGTTCCGACTTTATTTGCTTCCCTTGTCTTAAACGACGTTGCCAAAGCAGTCTGATTCTGAATCGCTGATTGCTTCGGGGCCTGAGATGCCGCCGGAGCCGACTTGGAGTCCTTTCGGCAAAAACGGGCCTTATGCCCAAAATTCCCACAATTATGGCACGTGATAGTTAGTGCTGTAATGACCCGGCGCTCCACAGTTGAAACAGGTGATGGCCGAACTGGCCGCTCGGGACTGAGATCCCGCACGATTATGCGCCGTAGGAGGTCGCTCAGAAACGATAGGACCCGTACGAGGCTTCTTGAAGGTTGACTGACCGCCTTCGGATTGATTACGCTTCGTTGATTTCTTGCTGACAGATGAAGGTTGTTGTTCAGCAATTTCCTTAGCAGCAGGCTCATACAGGAGAGTTCTCTCGATTAATCCGGTCAGAGTGGCGCAATGATGATTAAGCAATTGCATATGGGTCATCATGACTTGCATAAAAGTGAGTGGATCGACCCGAACATCTTCCGATCGAGCTGAGTCCTGGGTACGACTTCCTGACGGTGAGTGATTATTCCTCGGGTTCCGGCCCGCACCACGGCCTCTCCTTGTGCATCCCCTGACAGCTCTCTCCATACTAAAGTAGAAAGGTCGCATGATAATCATAGATCCCGTATGAGTACCGCATTATGATTTACGTCATGAAATGATGAAAATGAGCATATGCGCTATAACACAGTGATTACATGAATGATTAACTGAGGTGACATGATTATCTAATGAAATTATTGAAATGATAATCTTGAACAAATTAACAAGACTAATGATATGATCTTCCAGATCAACAACTGAGTAATGAAATGTATTAAGTGATTAATGAGTTAACATGATCGTCCTGATCATCAACTAAGTAATAAAATGAATTTAGTGATTAATGAGTTCATAAGATCAACATGATTAGAATGAAAATGATGTTTGAGGATTGCTAACTAGTGAATTATGAATGAATGATTATTGCCAGAAATTATACCATGGCGTTAGAAGTCTTACAGTTCTTTCGGTCTGATTGGCTCGGCATCTGCACAGGTCACACGTGACGCGAAAGTCCAATGATACTAGTCCGATGACGATGATTTCAAATGAGACATGACTTGGAGGGTAGTATTCAAAACCACGCTCCGATACCAACTCTGTAACACCCCAAACTAGGCGGATATTACAGTGCCATGGACCCCCGACTGGGACCCACTAGGCGAATGAAAATGAATGAATTACACAGGGTAAATGTAGTACCGAACCACATTACAACAATAATTACTCCGATGAGGAGTTTCATACAACACATCCAGGATAATACAGAATACATGTATATTTTATATGGAGATAAAATATACAACACTGAGTGAAACGGAGTATCCAAATGAAAGTCTGCAGCGGAAAATAAAGGACAACAACATGAATAACTGAAAGATCGAGGCCCCCTACTAGTATCACTGGGACTCCTCGCCGTCAACATGCTATTCCCGTACTTTTGCCTTACCATGACCTGAAAAACAAAATCCCCAGCCGGGGTCAATTACACAGAACAACAATCCTCAAGAGTTGAATAAACACAATCATATGTATGTAGTATAAACCACAAGTTCCATCAAAATGAATCGGTTAGATTATAACCCAATCTTGTTGAAAACATACGCAATCAAACATGCTGTATGAATCAACTAACAGTACGGCTCAAAGGGTGGCGCCACACTACGCCCGAGATGGAAATGTGTCCGTGCACAAGCCACCAACGAGTATCGATCGAATACACGTGTGGTCTTGTACATAATCAGTCTCACGAGGCATATGACTCGTGTGCACAGTCCAATGTGAGGCCAACAACCAACACACGACTTAAATGTGCCCGACATGAAAATCCGACACATACCAACCGGAACGCCAGTATGACCCGGAGTGCCACGATATAACAAAAGTGACATCGAAAATGAATAATGACTCACCGAGATGGAATGATAGTGAAATGAATGACAGCTTAATGAAATGATTGGAACCGTCGTTCCTTATGACTGAAGTGATTAATTAACAATGACAAGTTTTGATACGGTTAATACAATGATGAATGAGTTATGATTATGAATGAACAACAACAAAAGGAATGAATATCCTTTTAACCGAGTAAGAATTAAATTACACAACACCGGTGACAATTATCCTTCCACGAACAACGTCCTAAATGAGATATCGGTTGCTCGAACAACCTTGAATAAATACAATTACCAGCAATCCGTTCAATATACGAATCAAACACGAATATAACGAACTCAAAACGTCTATACGATTAAACCAAGTTCATTGGGGCATTATATCGAACACTTTGTGGCCAACATCGATTGTTTATAACCAAACTTCAAAAATACCAACATCAAATCCCCAAGAAGTGTTTCAAACCAACATAACATCTCCAATACGATCAATAATCCATTATGAATATCCAAAATCGTGATTTCAACAACAATTAATCGAAAAACCCTAAATCCAACACAATATTCAAAGTGTTCTTGAATAATCCTTCAATAATCCGATGAATAATCAAACATGTTCATAATCATGCGTATATCACTTCATACAACATGATTTTAACATCCAAAACATCATATCTCAATACAAAATTGAAATCCAAGATGTTGAAGAAATTACCTCTTGAAGATCCAAGCACTATGATTCGAAGAACACGCGATAGATCGATGATCCGAGCTTCACAACCGAATGAAAATGATGAATATCCAACACTCAAGTGATACGTGATGAAAATCCTCTCCCTCAAGCCTTCTCTCTCGGATGTAGGTGAAGAAATGGAAAAATATGGGTTGAATCGCACAAAAAACGTAATTATATGGCTGACTGCACTGTGTGCCAGGGCACAGGCCCAAAAATGGCTCCCAGTGGTCGGCAGTGTGACGCGGCTCGACCGAGTGTGCCGCGGCAGTGACTCGGCAGTGTGCCGCGGCCCTGACGGCATGTGCCGCGGCGCACAGTCCAGAAGGGTTGGCGGAAAAGTTGCAGCACGAGTGTGCCGCGTCCCGGACGGGTGTGCTGCGACAGTGACTCGGCAGTGTGCCGCGGCCCTGCCGGCATGTGCCGCGGCCCACAGTACAGGCTGCTCGGCCACAAACTGGAAAATGAGTGTCTGAGCTATTTCGACCATAACTCTCTCGTCCGGACTCCGAATGACTCACCGTTTGAACCATTGGAAAGCTAACTCGATGCTCTATAATATAGAAAAGATTCAGAATTTTTGGAGTTTCCAAAAATTGATGGTGATTTAACAAAGTCGAACTCATACGAGGAAAGTGAAACAATGAACAATATCGATACACAACTCGAAGTTATTCCGAACGGTGAACATGGATGAATGAACATGATTGATGAATGATTATTAATGAGTGAAAATCCGCTGAGTGACAATTACCGAATGAAGTTACTGAATGATAATGACTGAATTACAACCGGGTATTACAACTGTACTGCCTACGTCTTCGTGCGAACGGTGGTTGTAAGTTCCTAAACTCTATCTCATCATTTACATGTTGTATCTCTTTATACTTGAATATTAGAACGATATTGTTTCCTGTATATTGAGTATTTATGCTTACAGTATATTGAGAGGTGGACATGGACGTGGTCGCGGTCGCGGACGCGGACGAAGGAATGCCGAAAGAGAAGCTTCGCCTTCTAATCAGGCCAGCCACAGCTCAGGCAAGCCGCAAAGATCTATTAATAATGAACCGGAACCTGCTGTGCCCGAAATCCTTCGTCAGGTGGTGAACCAGATGACTCAGTTTGCCCAAGTCGTGGACCGAATGCAGGTGGCAGTGGGATTACAGCAGGGAGATAGACAGCAAGGGATCCCAGACATGGGAAATCGAGGTGACCGATGGCTGCAAGAGGTGGCGAAGATGCAACCACCCAAATTCGACGGCTTTTCTGAGACACCCACATGAGACCATTGGTTGAAGGAATTGGAGAAAATCTTTGCCGGAATTAATTGCCCAAACGACCGGAGAGCCTCTATTGCTCAGTACTTTCTGATAGGGGAAACATCCGAGTGGTGGGAAGCCATCCGGCCTGCAGATCATGATGCTGACTGGACAGAATTTAAATTGATTATGGAAGCTCAGTACTGCCCTCGTCCTGTGACGGAAGCCAAAGTTCGGGAGTTTTTCTCCGCTCAGCCGTCAGACGAACCTGTATCCCAGATAATTAAGACGTTTAACCAGCAGCTAGCATTTGTTCGACATCTGGTCAGAACAGATGCAGAAATGATGATCCATTTTGATATGAGAATGAAACAAGAAATCCAGAGGTACATGTCCGGTTTTGAATGTACCACTCTCCATCAATACCAGGATAAAGCATTGGCGTACGAAATCAAGGAAACAGCGATGGAGAAGTTTACGGAATCCAAGAAGCAGAAAGTCTCTGGTACTTTTACAGAGCACAAGAGCAGTGGGCCCCGCAAGACCCAGTCATCTTTTCATTCTTTCAAGAAACCTCCGCACCCATCTAGGAGCGGAAAGAACTTCGGAGCAGCATCAACCATGACAGATGTCACCAGGAAATGCTTTAACTGTGCCCAGACAGGGCACTATCGACGGAATTGCCCCTACCTGTCGTGACTTGTTTTGATTGTGGATGGGAGGGACATCGTGCGGTGTTCTGTGAAGAGGCTGCAAAGTCTTTTAGAGCCCGTACACCGCATCCAGTTCATAAGGAAGCTAGTATCCAACAGACGCAGCAAAGTGTACAGATGCCTCAGAATTTTGGCCGCGGACGAGGCAGAGGACAATGGGACCGAAAGGGTACATCGAGTGCCGGATCTGTTCCCCCACGTCTGTACGAGATGAGGAGAACAGACGATCAGGATGCTGTTGTCGCATCAGGTACTATTCATATCCTTTCCCAGCCAGTTAGCATTTTATTCGATACAGGAGCTACGCATTCATTTTTATCCTTATCTTGTGTAAATCGTTTGAATATTTCTGTTTTTCATAATTGTGAACCTTATGTTGTTGGTTTACTGAGTGGAGAGAGGATTGTTGGAAACTTAGAAACTAGAGATTTCCCTGTATCATTTGGAGGCAGAGAGTGGCTCTCAAATCTGATTGTGATCGAAATGCAAGGAGACGACCTGATACTCGGAGACGATTGGCTTAATCGATATGGAGCTATTGTAAACTACCGAAGGAGGAATATCTCTCTGATTGCTGACGATGGTTCCGAAATACTGTTTGAAGGATGGAAACCAGGAAGCTCAGGAAGGTTGATCAAAGCGATGAAAGCTGTCAAATTGTTGAAACAGGGCTGTACTGGATACTGGTGCTATGAAATGAAGAAAGAAGACGAAATTGTGGAACGTTCATCCATTCCTGTTGTGAACGAGTTTCCGAATGTATTTCCTGACGAGTTACCTGGACTACCTCCACGACGGGATGTAGAATTCACTATTGAGCTGGAACCCGGAGCTACACCAATTTCTAAGGCACCATATCGTATGGCACCTGCTGAGATGTATGAACTGAAAAAGCAGCTGGAGGAGTTACTGGACAAAGGCTATATCCAACCAAGCGTTTCGCCCTGGGGAGCACCTTTTTATCCGGAAGAAGGATGGATCGCTTCGCCTGTATGTTGACAATCGAGAGCTGAAAAAATTGACGATTAAGAACAAGTATTCGTTGCCACGGATTGATGATTTGTTTGACCAGTTGCAAGGAGCAACAGTATTTTCAAAAATCAATCTGAGATCAGGATACCATCAGCTGAGGATTAAGGAATCTGATGTTCCGAAGTCAGCATTCAGAACTCGTTACGGACATTATGAATTTGTAGTGATGCCGTTTGGTCTCACTAACGCACCTGCTGTATTCATGCAATTGATGAACCGAGTGTTCATCGAATATTTGGATAAATTTGTGGTTGTGTTCATTGATGACATTCTAGTTTATTCCAAGAGCACAGAAGAACATGTGAAGCATTTGCGGATTGTATTAGAACTTTTGAGAAGCGAGCAATTGTACGCCAAACTTTCTAAGTGTGAATTCTGGATAAAGGAAGTAATGGTCCTCGGCCATGTGGTATCAGATGAAGGAGTCCGAGTAGATCCTCAGAAGATCGAAGCGGTTATAGATTGGAAGCCTCCAAAGAACGTGAAAGAAGTCCGGAGTTTCTTAGGACTTGCTAGGTATTATCGTCGGTTCGTGGAAGGGTTTTCCAAAATTTCCCGCCCACTTACTCGACTACTGCAGAAAACACAAAAGATTGAGTGGAACGAGTTGTGCCCGAATAGCTTTGATGAATTGAAGAAGAGATTGACGACAGCACCGATTTTAACACTTCCACAGGGAACTGGAGGATTCATAGTTTACAGTAATGCTTCGAACCAAGGACTTGGATGTGTATTGATGCAGAATGATAAGGTGATCGCTTATGCGTCACGACAGCTGAAACCTTATGAAGTGAATTACCCAACGCATGATTTGGAGCTAGCAGCAGTAGTTTTTGCTTTGAAAATTTGGAGGCATTACCTGTTCGGGACTCACTGTCAGATCTTTACGGATCATAAGAGTCTCAAATAAATCTTCAGTCAGAAAGAGTTGAACATGCGGCAAAGGACATAGCTGTAACTTATTAAGGATTATGACTTGGAGATTCTTTATCATCCAGGCAAAGCAAATGTAGTGGCCGATGTACTTAGCCGCAAGCCTGTTCTATCCAGATGCTGGAGACTCTGACCTCCCAGCTCAGCATTCAACGAGAAATGATTCGAGAAGGAATTGAAGTATGGTTACAAAGAGTCCAAGGACAACTCTGCGTGATGGAAATAACTTCATCGTTAACCGAGGAAATCAAATCTAAGCAGGCAGATGATCCTCTGATGATTCGGTTACGTGATGAAGTGATCAAGGGGAAGGCCCCCGGATTCGTAATTCATGATGATGGAGTTTTGAGATTTCGGAACCGACTTTGCGTTCCCGGTGTCGATGTTCTAAAACAGACGATTATGAAGGAAGCTCATAGCTCGCCCTATTCTATCCACTCGGGCACCAGTAAGATGTATAAGGACTTGAAGCAGAACTTTTGGTGGGGCACCAGTAAGATGTACCGGAATGCTGAAGCCACTCCCGATTCCTGATTGGAAGTGGGAGGACATATCGATGGACTTTATCACTAGTATGTCGAGAACCAAGATAGGAACGAACATGATTTGGGTAATAGTTGATCGTTTAACCAAATCAGCTCATTTTCTAGGCATTAAGGACACGTGGGGACCAGAGAGGTTGGCACGGGTATTTATTTCATAGATAGTCCGACTGCATGGTACACCGAAGACCATTATTTCTGATCGAGACAGCCGTTTTGTGTCTCATTTTTGGAAAGCAGTTCATAAGGCCTTGGGGACCGAATTGAACTTCAGTACAACTTATCACCCGCAGATAGACGGACAATCCGAGAGGACCATTCAAACGGTGGAAGACATGCTGAGGGCCTGTGCCTTAGATTGGTCAAACGATTGGGAAGTTCATCTACCGTTGATTGAATTTACCTACAACAATAGTTGGCATGCTTCCATTAAGATGGCACCATTTGAGGCATTATACGGGAGGAGATGCAGATCGCCCCTATGTTGGGACGATTCATCAGACTTGATCGGGACAGAACCAGAATTGATCGTACAAACACGAGAGAAGATAGCCTTGATTCGTGAAAGGCTGTTGACCGCCCAGAGTCGACAGAAATCTTATGCAGACGTACGCCGTCGCCCATTGGAATTCAGTATTGGAGACCACGTACTTTTAAAGGTTTCTCCTACTCGGGGAATCTTCCGTTTTGGAAGGAAAGGAAAGCTGATTCCGAGATATATATTCGAGATCCTTGAGAGAGTTGGAGAGTTAGCATACAGATTGGCATTACCGCCGTCATTGAGCCATGTTCATAACGTGTTTCACGTATCCCAGTTACGGAGATATATACCGGATCTTAGTCATGTCATTGATTTCGGCGAAATCGAAGTCGCTCAGAATGGAACATTTGAAGAAAGACTGGTCAAGATACTCGAGAGTCGAGTTAAGCAATTGAGGAACAAACCAATCGTTTTGGTCAAAGTTCAGTGGTCACGCCATGGGGTGGAAGAAGCCACTTGGGAAACGGAAGATAGCATGAAGTCCAGATATCCAGAGTTATTTTCATCTTGAGTTTCGGGACGAAACTCCTTTTTAGTAGGAGAGTATGTAATATCCGGATTTATTATTGTGTATTTCATCTGTATTTGAACCTTGTATTATTCGGAATTGTGATCTCGATAATTGGAGTATGATATTTCTCACATTTGTATCCTTGTACATAAGTATAACAACATGCAAAATTTCTCATGCAAACTCGTGATAGCGCACGCTAAGAATGTAGCTTAACGTGCGTTATTGGCTACAGCTAGCGCATGCTACGAATGAAGAATTGCGTGCGCTAGGCAGTCAATTATTGATCTTAGCGGCTAACACATGCGCCAGCCGGACGTGGTTCCGAATAAGATTCCCGCGGGCGAACCTGGACAGATTTGGAGTCAACGCTAGTTAGCGTGCGCAAAGGATATGGAGATAGCGTGCGCTAATTAACGTATGTGCAGAAATGTTATAAATGAGACAGCAACCCATATTACTTTGTTTACGTGCGTTAACGAGCAGGCTTAACGCACGCTATGTAGAATACGTAGCGTACGCTAAGCAGTTAAGGCAGATTACGTTTTATGAACTTTCGACCGTAAATTGGATTGTTAGACATTCGTACAACGTGAGATAAATTCTATATTATTTCTTTTGTTAAGGTTCGAGCTTGCTACGTGATTGATCGAAGGGGCGACCTTCGAGTGTTTCGTTTTTCGTGGAAGTAGTATTCTTGTCTTCGAATCGAGGCAAGTACCTTAATTGTTTTATATATATTGATGTTATACATATTATCGTGCATATATGTCGTTGTTGTATGTCCACCTCGTGTTGGTCCGACGGGATCATCGGGGGATCTATTCTAGCGTGCGTTGGATCATCGGACAGGTTTTCCACATCGGGTTGGTTTGACGGAATCATCGAGGGGTCTAGGCAGTGAACGCTGGATCATTGGAATTACCATGTGTATGTTGTGATATCATGTTGTGATTATCAAGTGTTTATGTTATTATTGAGTTTCTCGCAGGAGAAGACTCGTTGGTTCTTTTGTCATTTATGTTAGCATTATTCTTCGTGAGATGTTGAATAATATGTTGTAGTACTTGTACTAGCAATCGTTGTGCTAACCCCTTCGGGGGTGAACATTTGTTTATGTTCAGGATCCAGGAGAGCAGGGAAATAACCACTGGAGTTGCATGACGACGAGGGTGCAGAGTGATGTTCCGGCCGGGTTTATTTGTCTGTTGTTTGTATCGTTTTAATAAATACTCGAGTACGTAGTCGTTTATGATGATTTGGATTTAGTGATGTATTAATACTTTTCCGTTGAACATTCGTACTTTCAGTATTTGGTCAGAACTGTTGTATCTTATTTCCGTTATTTTCATATGTTGGTATCTGTTATTATCTTTTCATTTCTTCAGCCTTGTAATTCCTTATGTAAAGGATTTACGGCGCTGTAATATTCGTGAAAATATCGGAGGTGTTACAAAGACTACAGCATTGGCTGCTGTATTTGATAGGAGACATACACTCAACACATCCAAATAGGCATGCAAGACAGCAGACACTGACGATGACATCCTATCGCAAGACGAGATGGCCCTCCTAATGCACAAATTCAAGAAGTTCATCAAATATTATGGAAAGGCCCCGTACAGGCCCAAGCCATTCAACAGGGTAAGTTTTGAATCCCCTTCATCTGGAGATTCTAATATGTGTTATAATTACAGGAAGCAAGGACATTATGCAAAGAAATGTCCTCATCCAAAAGTGCAAAAGTTACCCGAATCCGGGCAATAGGAAAAGGATGAGAAGAGACGGTCCTGGAGAAAGAAGCTCAAGGCCCTGATTGGTGAATCAGAAGCCTCGCCGTATCAAACAAGACCGGGGAGTGCCTACAAGCGGTCATTGACAGCGACTTCTCCGATGATGAAATTGAGGATAATGCATATATGTGCTTTATGGCCAAAGAAGAAGAGGATGATGACAGCGATGATGAGGTAAGCTCAACCTCAACTATTCCTATCAATGCATCGCATACGTTTGAAAATATGATGAATGAATTTAAAACCATTCAAAAAGCCCATGAGATGCTCAAACAGGAAAATATACAACTCGCCATTTTAAACCTGGAGCCAAAATACGAAAATGATTTGCTGAAAAATAATTACGAAAACATATCTTTAGAGTGTGAAAACAGCAAAACTGCCCACGAAAAACTCATGGAAAGCAATTATCTACTTGCAACTGAGCTAAATGAGGTAAAAACTCATAATACTTGCAAGACAAATGATTATGCTTTATTGGAAGCTAAAGTACAAACTCTCGAGAAACGAGAAGGAGAAATCTAGACCAATCTGAAATCATTTGAAAAATCTTCAAGAAGGATGGAAGAAATTCAAAGCACTAACAGCATGCCCACAATAAATGTGGATTAGGATATGACTCATTCTCCCATAAGAGAAAGTCTAGTAAGATATTCGTCAGGGGAGTGGAACCCATTCCTGAATCTAAAGAGGCCCCAAGTCCCCCAAAGGTTACAGCGGCCTCACCTCGTACAGTAAAAGCGGCAATTCCGCCCCCGAGTTCCTATCATAAGCAGCGGAAACCTCAGCCTCCCAGACCTATAAGTCATAATAATCATCAACAGTATGCTCCCCGAGCATACCAACAGCGCCAGCAGCCATTCATAAAGAAGGCGGTATCTAAGTATCATAGGCAAGCACCGCAGTACTACTAACAGTACAATGCGCCTAGATACTGGATACAGGAGCCTAGATATCCATCCAAGAAGTAGGTTGTCGTGCAGTACCACCAATAGATCTCGGAATACAACTGGAAACCTAGAAGGCAAGTTGTAAGACCGAAGAAAATGGTTCCCCCTCCGAGACGACAATCGTACTGGAATCAAAACCCTAGATTTTTCATGCATAATAATCAAGATTACAGTGAATATGTGCCATCCCCATATAAATATCGTAAAACTGGACCAAAAGTTACCTACAGCAAACTAATTGATGTCAGGCAAATTTGGGTACCAAAAGGCACTTGTAATGCCCAGATAATTATTGTGTATTTTACCTGTATTCGAACTTGTAACATTTGACTTTGTGGTGTTATTAATCGAAGAATGGTTTCCCGTTTTCGTACCCCTATGTTTTTGTATTTCCAAACATTCCTGCATGCATGCTTCTGCATGTCATAACGTGCGCTAGTTAATAAGCATAACGTACGCTACGTGTGGAAGATAACGTATGTTATAGTTGAAGCTTAACGTACGTAAGCTTCAGTCGATTCGAGATCAGACAAGGGTAGGCGTGTGGGGGCCGGTGAAGATTCGTTGATACGCTCCGAGTGAACCTAGACGGCTTTCCAGATAATTATTGTGTATTTTACCTGTATTCGAACTTGTAACATTTGACTTTGTGGCATTATTAATCGAAGAATGGTTTCCCGTATTCGTACCCCTACGTTTTTGTATTTCCAAACATTCTTGCATGCATGCTCATAACGTGCGCTAGGTGATAAGCATAACATACGCTACGTGTGGAAGATAACGTACATTATAGTTTAAGCTTAACGTACGTAAGCTTCAGTCAATTCGAGATCAGACAAGGGTCGGCGTGTGGGGGCCAGTGAAGATTTGTTGATACGCTCCGAGTGAACCTAGACGGCTTTCCAGCTAAGCAAGTCAACAGGGCTTAACGTACGTTAGGGTGGATTGTTAATGTATGCTAAGTGCATGGTGTTACGTATGTAAACTACCCTGATAACGTATGTAAACGAAGCCAGAATCGAGACAGTGAGCTTTGGCTAGACGTTAACGTACGCTAAGGCTTTTGGATAGCGTACGCTAAGACTTTTACGTACGTGAGGTTTAGAGTTCTATTTATTACCCTCAACCCCATTTCATTTCTTCCTCACTTCATTACCGATTTTCGCCACTTGAGAACTCTCCAGCACCATATAACTCTCATATCATCATCCTAGCCCGATTTTGAAGGTCATAGACCCTTTTGGATTGGTGTTCAAGCTTCCGGTGTTGAGTTTCATCAAGTCTTTCATTGTTCTTCACTATATTGAGGTGTGTGATCCTTCACCAACTTGATTACGTGTTCTTGGTGATGTTTTGGACCTGTTTTTGACACTATCAAATCAGTTATTATCTTGTGGGGGTCGAACACCATGTTTTTAGAAGAATAATTCCGGTTATGCTTCGATTCTCCTTCGTTGTTAAGACTAGTAAGCGAACCTTGTTGAGATAAGACTCTAGAATGTAGTGTCCTGAGATTCTGAGCATGATTTTATTAGCTTTCTGAGATTATCCAGTTCTTACATTCATATTGATTGAACAACGTGTGTAGGGAACTTAATAGATTGAACTTAGAGTTATTCCTTGATAAAGAAGACGATAATCATGTTGAACCTAATCAATGAGTTTTAGAGTATTCGTTGAGATGTTTCAGAAATCTTGTTGCATTGGATGAATGATGAGATCCTTGTAACACAAACTATTATGTTATATAGTTGCAGAATCCGACCGATAGATGTATTCAATCTTGAATAGAATACTATGAGGTTGTCGTTCGGACGAGTAGCGTAGTGTTGATTCAACTGAATGGATTGGGGCAGATTAGTTCGCTTGTCATGATAGGATATAACAAGCCTTTTGATGATTCGTTTGATGATTAGAACGATTATCCAGAACCGTGAGTTATACCGGTATTATTGTTCGATGAAGGTTTGGACTTTGGGGAATCGATCGAGTGAGAGTTCTTCGAGCGGGTTGAAACCTATTCGTAGTAGCAATCCTTATCGCCATTTTTGAGGCAAGTATCGTATTTTAAATATTGGTTTAATATTGATGATTTTGATCATGCATAATGTTATTCATGTTGTTGAACATGAGATCATTCCCGTTGAATTGTCATGATATTTGTTATTGATTGTATGTTCATGTTGATGGACATATAGATTTTGGATGTGTATGCATAGTTGTGTTGCATATGTTGTGTTGATCCGAAGGGATCATGTGATCTATGTTGAGGGCGCTGGATCAGATGTCCACCTCATGTTGATCTGACGGGATAATCTTGGGATCTATGCTGAGGGCGCTGGATCATTGGACGGGTTTTTCCACCTCGTGTTGGTCCGACGGGATCATCTTGGGATCTATGCTGAGGGCGCTGGATCATTGGATTACCCATGTTGTGTTGATGGAATCATGTGGATTCGCATCATTGTATTCTGGTAGCGGAAGTCCGTGTTATGTATTTTGCTATGCATCGTTGTTGCATATCCGATTTTGTATATTATGATACTTGTACTAACATCGTTTTGCTAACCCCTTCGGGGGTGGATATTTATTTTGATGTTCAGGTAGCCGAGGAGCGGGAAAGCAACCACAGTACCTACATGATGACGAAGGGGCTCAGTGATGTTATTTTTTGTGTTGTTTTGTTATTCTGGTTTGA
Organism: Orobanche coerulescens; assembly: GCA_033398695.1. Lineage (NCBI taxonomy): Eukaryota > Viridiplantae > Streptophyta > Magnoliopsida > Lamiales > Orobanchaceae > Orobanche > Orobanche coerulescens. The sequence goes on from CM065804.1 coordinate 164,512,241, forward strand.
TTTTCAGTACTCGAGTACGCGTGTCCTGTTGATGATTTGAGATGCTTGTAATAATGGATTCATTTAGGTTGTTTGAACCGGTTACCGAGTTACTTAATTTTTGTGGTATTTTTGTATTATTCCGCATTCTTTAATTTTGCCTTGTAAATTCTTATATAAAGGGTTTACGACGATGTAATTATTCCGAATATCTCTGGGTGTTACAGAATATGGTATCGGAGCTAAGATTCATGGATATCTTGGCAGTCGGGTTTAGTTGGGTCTGTTTATGTCATTCGATTTATTGGTTGTTTATAACATCATTGCTCAGCCGGCGTCGTCATGTGGACCGTGGTTGTAAGTTTCCTAATCTCACATACTACCATTTTATTTATTTTGTGTTCTGTGGATATTGATGGATTTTCCTTTTAGAAGATTTTGCCCTGGATATTGAGTAATTGTGTTTTCAGTATGTTGAGAGGAGGTCGTGGATACGAACGCGGTCGTGGATGCGGACGTGGTAATGCGAGACAGGAAGATTCATCATCTACCCCATATTTATCGCCTAATCGAATTGATTCCCATTCTGGAGGACAACAGGAATCGGTAAATGATGACCGAACGCGAACTATGGAGGAAGACGCAAATCCTAACATGCCGGGAGTGCTTCAACAGGTGGTCGCTCAGATGACCCAGTTTGCTCAGGTGGTTGACCACATGCAGACGACGATGGGCCAACAGCGTAACGATGACAATCGGGGAGACAAGTGGCTTACGGAAGTGGTCAAGTTACACCCACCGAAATTCGATGGTTCTGCAGAGATGCCTACTTGGGATCACTGGCTGAAGGAATTAGAGAAGATATTTGCGGGAATTAACTGTCCTGATGACCGAATAGTTCCGATCGCTCAGTATTTTCTGACTGGGGAGGCTTTCGACTGGTGGGAGGCCATTCGACCCGAGGATCATCATGCTGACTGGATAGAATTCAAGATAATGATGGAGGCTCAGTATTGCCCACATCCAGTTATAGAGGCTAGAGTCTGAGAGTTTTTCTCACCGCAGAATTTTGAAGCATCTGTGACAGACATAATCAAGACTTTTAATCACCAGCTGACCTATGTGCGACATTTGGTCAGGACCGAGGCGGAAATTTTTTTTCATTTCGACATGCGGATGAAGTCGGAGATTCAGCAATATATGTCCGGATTTGAATGTACTACTATACGGCAGTATCAAGACAAAGTACTGGCCTACGAGATGAAAGAGGCAGCGGTGGAGAAATTTACAAAAGCAAAGAAGCAGAAAGTGTCTGGCAGCTTCACTGAGAACAAGAGTAGTGGGCCCCGCAAGGGACAGTCCTCATTTCATTCATCCAGGAAACCTCCGTATCCTTTTCGAGGTGGAAAGAAGTTCCGGGCAGCATCAACGGTTTCAGACGCATAGAAAAAGTGTTATAACTGCAGTCGAGCAGGGCATATTCGGCGTGATTGCTCCGCTCCTTCTGTGACCTGTTTTTAATGTGGGCAGGAAGGGAATCGTGCGACTTTTTGCAGAAATGTGACTAGATCAATTGGTACTCGCACTCCAGCACAAGTTTCGAAAGAGACAAGTGTGAACCTGACACAGCAAAGTGTTTTTCAGCAGCCGAATGTCGGGAAAAGAGAGGCGTCCAGTGCTGGGTCTGTTCCTCTGTGCCTTTACGAGATGAGGAGGCCAGATGATCAGAACACTTTGTTGCATCAGGTATGATTCAGATCCTTTTGCAACCAATTAGTGTTTTATACGATTCGGGAGCTATGCATTCTTTTATATTATTAAACTGTATTTATCGTTTGAGAATCTCATGTTTGCATGCTTGTGAACCTTATGTTGTGGGTTTGCCGAGTGGGAAAAGAATTGTGGGAACTCTCGAATCTAGAGACTTTCCTGTGTCTATATGAGGGAGAGATTAGCTGTCAAATCTTATTGTGGTCGACATCTTAGGTGACGATTTAATTCTTGGAGACGATTGGCTCGACCGTTATGGGGCTATTTTGAATTACCAGAAGAGAGTTATCTCGATTATTGCTGATTACTGATCTGAACACTTATTCGAAGGATGGAGACCAGGAATCTCAAGGAAAGTGATCAAGGCCATGAAAGCGGTTAAATTGCTAAAACAAGGTTATCACGGTTTGGTGTTATGCCATGAAGAAGGAATAAGGAGTAGAGCTCTCATCTATTCCAGTGGTGAACGAATTCTCTGACGTATTCCCTGACGAACTACCTGGATTACCTCCGCGAAGAGCTGTAGTGTTTAATATCGAATTGGAACTAGGAGCCGCACCTATTTCTAGAGCACCATACCATATGGTGCCAACCGATATGTATGAGTTAAAGAGACAGCTTGAGGAATTATTATAGAATGGTTACATTCAACCTAGCGTTTCTTCTTGGGGAGCACCCGTTCTCTTTGTCCGGAAGAAAGACGGATCCCTCCGATTGTGTATTGATTACAAGGAGCTAAACAAGGTGACGATCAAGAATAAATACCTATTGCCTCGGATTGACAATTTATTTGATCAATTGCAGCGGGCAACGGTATTCTCGAAGATCGACTTGAGATCGGGATACCATCAGTTGGAGGATTAAGGAATATGATACACCGAAATCTGCTTTCAGATCCCGGTACGGGCACATGAATTTATGGTGATGCCATTTGGACTTACTAACTCTCCTGCGGTTTTTATGCAATTGATGAATCAAGTATTCTTAGAATACTTGGATAAATTTGTGGTCGTTCTCATTGATGACATCTTGATTTATTCGAAGGATCCAGAAGAAAATGCAGAGCATTTGCGTATCATTTTGAATACTTTGAGGAGTGAACAGCTTTACGCGAAACTTTCTAAATGCGAGTTCTGGCTTAAGGAAGTAACATTCCATGGGCACGTGATATCAACTGATGGAGTTCAAGTAGAGCCGAAGAAAGTTGAGGCAATCCTGGAGTTGGAACCTCCTAAGAATGTGAAAGAAGTCCGAAGTTTCTTAGGACTTGCTGGATATTATCATCGTTTTGTGGAAGGATATTCCAAAATTGCCCGTCCGCTTACTCAGTTGTTGCAGAAGGCTCAGAAATTCGTGTGGGACGAGAAATGTCAGGCTAGCTTTGATGAACTTAAGAAAAGACTAACAATGGCGCCTATACTAGCACTACCAGATGGGACCGATGGATTCATGGTATACAGCGATGCTTCAAATCAGGGTTTGGGTTGCGTATTGATGCAGAAGGATAGGGTGATTGCCTATGCCTCTCGACAGTTGAAACTGTACGAGGTTAACTACCCGACTCATGATTTAGAGTTAGCAGCTATCGTCTTTGCCCTGAAGATTTGGCGACATTATTTATACAGCACTCATTGTCAGATCTTCACAGATCATAAGAGTCTCAAGTATATTTTCAGTCAGAATGAATTAAACATGAGGTAGAGGAGGTGGCTGGAATTGATCAAATATTACGACTTGGAAATTCTGTATCACCCAGGCAAAGCTAACGTGGTAGCTGATGCGCTGAGCCGCAAACCTGTTTCTCTTTGAATGTTGGAAGCACTTACATCCCAATCCAGCATTCAACGAGAACTAATTTGAGAAGGAATTGAAGTATGGTCGCGAGGAGTCCAAGGGCAACTGAGTATGATGAAATTAACCTCGTCATTAATCGAAGAAATCAAATCTAAGCAGTTGGATGATTCTTTGATTTTTCGGTTACGTGATGAAGTGAACAAAGGAAAGGCCCCCGGATTTGTGATACATGATGATGGAGTTCTGAGATTTCAGAGTCGACTTTGCATCCCCGATGATGATGTTTTGAAGCAGACGATCATGAAGGAAGCTCACAATGCGCCCTATTCTATTCATCCGACCAGTAAAATGTATAAGGATTTAAAGCAGAATTTCTGGTGAAGAAATATGAAGAAGGACGTAGCGGAATACGTCTCGAAGTGTTTAACTTGTCAATAGGTTAAGATTGAACATCAACGACCTGCAGGAATGTTGAAACCACTTCCGATCCCTGAATGGAAGTGGGAGGATATATCGATGGACTTTATCGCCAATATGCCAAAGACTAAAACGGGGATGAATGTGATTTGGGTGATAGTGGATCGTCTAACTAAGTCGGCTCATTTTATGGGTATTAAAGATACTTAGGGGCCGGAGAAGTTAGCACGAGTGTTTATTGCGGAGATAGTCTGATTGCATGGTATGCCGAAGACCATTATTTCGGATCGAGATGGTATCTTCGTGTCGCACTTTTGGAAGGCAGTTCATAAGGACTTGGAAACCGAATTGAACTTTAGCACAGCTTATCATCCTCAAATGGACGGACAGTCCGAAAGGACTATACAGACAGTAGAAGATATGCTAAGAGTTTGTGCCTTAGATTGGTCAACCGATTGGGAGGTTCATTTGCCGTTGATTGAATTCACCTACAACAATAGTTGGCATGCTTCCATTAAGATGGCACCGTTTGAAGCATTGTATGGGAGGAGATGCATATCGCCCCTGTGTTGGGATGATTCTTCTGACTTGATCAGGATGGAACCAGAGTTAATAGTTCAGTCTCAAAAGAAGGTAGCTCTGATTCGTGAAAGGCTATTGACTGCCCAGAGTTGACAGAAGTCTTATGAAGACGTGCGTCGTTGCCCGTTGGAGTTTGAGATTTGGGACCACGTGCTATTGAAGGTTTCTCCTATTCGGGGAATTTTCCGTTTTGGGAAGAAAGGAAAATTGAGTCCGAGATATATCGGACCATTCGAAATCCTTGAGAGAGTTGGGGAGTTGGCATACAGGTTTGCCTTACCGCTATCACTGAGTCACGTTCATAACGTTTTCCACGTATCCTAACTATGGAAATATGTACCGGACCACCCTAGTCATATCATTGATTTTGGTGAGATTGAAGTGGCTAATGATGGCTCGTTCGAAGAAAAGCCAATCAAGATACTCGAGAGTTGAGTCAAATAATTGAGGAATAAACCGATCTCCTTAGTTAAAATTCAGTGGTCTCGACATGGAGTCGAAGAAGCAACTTGAGAGACTGAAGATAGTATGAAGTCGAGGTACCCAAAATTGTTTTCGTTTTAAGTTTCGGGCCGAAACTTCTTTTTAGAGGGTTAGTATGTAATGCCCAGATAATTATTGTGTATTTTACCTGTATTCGAACTTGTAACATTCGACTTTGTGGCATTATTAATCGAAGAATGGTTTCCCGTATTCGTACCCCTACGTTTTTGTATTTCCAAACATTCTTGCATGCATGCTTCTGCACATCATAACGTGCGCTAGGTGATAAGCATAACATACGCTATGTGTGGAAGATAACGTACGTTATAGTTGAAGCTTAACGTACGTAAGCTTCAGTCAATTCGAGATCAGACAAGGGTCGGCGTGTGGGGGCCAGTGAAGATTTGTTGATACGCTCCGAGTGAACCTGGAAGGCTTTCCAGCTAAGCAAGTCAACAGGGCTTAACGTACGTTAGGGTGGATTGTTAACGTACGCTAAGTGCATGGTGTTACATACGTAAACCACTCCGATAACGTACGTAAACAAAGCTAGAATCGAGATAGTGAGCTTTGGCCAGACGTTAACGTATGCTAAGGCTTGGGAATAGCGTACGGTAAGACTTTTACATATGTCACGTTTAGAGTTCTATTTATTACCCTCAACCCCATTTCATTTCTTCCTCACTTCATTACCGATTTTCACCACATGAGAACTCTCCAGCACCATATAACTCTCATATCATCATCCTAGCTCGATTTTGAAGGTCATAGACCCTTGTGGATTGGTGTTCAAGCTTTCGGTGTTGAGTTTCATCAAGTCTTTCATTGTTCTTCACTATATTGAGGTATGTGATCCTTCACCAATTTGATTACGAGTTCTTGGTTATGTTTTGGACCTGTTTTTGAGACTAGCAAATCAGTTATTATCTTGGGGGGAGGGGTCGAACACCATGTTTTTAGAAGAATAATTCCGGTTATGCTTCGATTCTCCTTCGTTGTTAAGACTAGTAAGCAAACCTTGTTGAGATAAGACTCTAGAATGTAGTGTCCTGAAATTCTGAGCATCATTCTATGAGTTTTCTGAGATTATCCAGTTCTTACATTCATATTGATTGAACAACGCGTGTAGGGAACTTAATAGATTGAACTGCACTACAAAAAAAGCAGTTTTTACCGACGCCAAACCCGTTGGTAAAATAGAAAATGACGTCAGTAAAAAATTTACCGACTCCATTACCGACGGCAATCCGCCGTTGGAAAAATGCTCGACGGTAATTTTTTACTGGTGCCATTTTTGGCGTTGTTAAATTAAAAATAAAAAAATCTAAAAAAGTCAGGTCAGGACTCAGGCGGGTCACGTCCGGGCTCAGGCGGGGCTCAGGCGGGTTTGGTCCGGGCTCAGGCGGGTCAGGTTCGGTCAGGTCCAGGTCCGGGCGGGTCAGGTCCGGGTCCGGGCGGGTCAGGTCCGGGTCCGGGTGGGTCAGGTTCGGGCTCCATTTAATTTCAAATGGTTGAGAAAGATTTTGGTATATAAACCACATAAAACACTATTGTTTTTTCGATGTGGGATAGTGTAAAAAATTTACCGACGCCATTTCGGCGTCGGTAGATACCGGCATCGGTAAACGGCGTCGTTAATTTTAAAAAAATAAAAAAATAAAAAAAATTACCAACGCCAAAATGGCGTCGGTAAACGGCATCGTTAATTGTGAAAAAAGAAAAAAGATAATAATAAAAATTTACCAACTCCGAAATGGCGTCGGTAAGGGCGTCGGTAAAAGGCGTCGTTAATTGTGAAAAAAAAGAAGAAAAATAAGTCTGCGAACGGGTCGTCGGCAATGGCGTCGGTAAATCAATTAAATAACGGGCGTCAGTAATGGCGTCGGTAAATTATTAGTTTAACAACGGTGGGTACGGGCATCGGTAAATGGCATCGGTAAAAACTGTTTTGTTTGTAGTGCTTAGAGTTATTCCTTGATGATGAAGACGATAATCATGTTGAACCTAATCAATGAGTTTTAGAGTATTTGTTGAGATGTTTCAGAAATCTTGTTGCATTGGATGAATGATGAGATCCTTGCAAGACAAAATATTATGTGATATAGTTGTAGAATCCGACCGATAGATGTATTCAATCTTGAATGGAATACTATGAGATAGTCGTTCGGACGAGTAGCGTAGTGTTGATTCAACCGAATGGATTGGGGCAGATTAGTTCGCTTGTCATGATAGGATATAACATGCCTTTTGATGATTCGTTTGATGATTAGAACGATTATCCGGAACCGTTAGTTATACCAGTATTATTGTTCGATGAAGGTTTGGACTTTGGGGAATCGATCGAGTGAGAGTTCTTCGAGGGGGTTGAAGCCTATTCGCAGTAGCAATCCTTATCGCCATTTTTGAGGCAAGTATCGTCTTTTGAATTTTGGTTTAATATTGATGATTTTGATCATGCATAATGTTATTCATGTTGTTGAACATGAGATCATTCCCATTGAATTATCATGATATTCGTTATTGATTGTATGTTTATGTTGATGGACATATCGATTTTTTATATGTGTATGCATAGTTGTGTTGCATATGTTGTGTTGATCCGAAGGGATCGTGTGATCTATACTGAGGGCGCTGGATCAGATGTCCACCTCGTGTTGATCCGATGGGATCATCTTGGGATCTATGCTGAGGGCGCTGGATTATTGGACGGGTTTTTACACCTCGTGTTGGTCCGATGGGATCATCTTGGGATCTATGCTGAGGGCGCTGGATCATTGGATTACCCATGTTGTGTTGATGGATTCATGTGGATTCACATCGTTGGATTCCGGAAGCGGAAGTCCATGTTATGTATTTTGCTATGCATCGTTGTTGCATATCTGATTTTGTATATTATGATACTTATACTAGCATCGTTTTTCTAACCCCTTTGGGGATGGACATTTATTTTGATGTTCAGGTAGCCGAGGAGCGGGGAAGCAACCACAGTACCGATAAGATGATGAAGGGGCTCAGTGATGTTATTTGTCGTGTTGTTTTGTTATTCTGGTTTGATTTTCAGTATTCGAGTACGCGTGTCCTGTTGATGATTTGAGATGCTTGTAATAATGGATTCATTTGAGTTGTTTGAACCGGCTACCGAGTTACTTAATTTTTGTGGTATTTTTGTATTTTTCCGCATTCTTTAATTTAGCCTTGTAAATTCTTATATAAAGGGTTTACGGCGCTGTAATTATTCCGAATATCTCGGGGTGTTACAGCACTAACATCCATGGACCCAAAAATCAAAGGGGATCTAAATCTACCTAATTTCATTGCTTAGAGGACATCAAAGAGAAGGGCATCTAGTACTTCGACAACAGATGTTCTGGGCACATGACAGGAGATATTACCAAGCTGTTAGATTATGTAGAAGTTCGCGGTCAAACTCAAGACGAAAATAACTCTGGGTATCTGGATTTCATTTTATCCTCCATCTCCCAAGTGGCTTCTTCCACTCCGTAGCGCGACCACTGAACCTTAACCAAAGCGATCGGTTTATTTCTCAATTGCTTGACTCGACTTTCGAGTATCTTGATCGGTCTCTCTTCAAACGTACCATCCTTAGCGACCTCGATCTCGCTGAAATCAATGACATGGCTGGATCCGATATGTACTTCCGTAGCTGGGATACATGAAATACGTTATGAACATGGCTCAACGACGGCGGTAATGCCAACCTGTATGCCAACTCTCTAACTCTTTCAAGAAACTCGAACGGTCCGATATATCCCAGACTCAGCTTTCCTTTTCTCCCAAAACGAAAAATTCCCCGCGTAGGAGAAACTTTTAAAAGCACGTGATCTCAAATACTGAACTCTAATGGGCGACGGTGCACGTCTGCGTAATATTTCTGTCGACTCTGGGCGGTTAACAATCTTTCACGAATCAAGGCTATCTTCTCTCGTGTCTGTACGATCAATTCTGGTTCTGTCCCGATCAGGTCTGATGAATCATCCCAACATAGGGGCGATCTGCATCTCCTCCCGTATAATGCCTCAAACGGTGCCATCTTAATTGAAGCATGCCAACTATTGTTGTAGGTGAATTCAATCAACGGTAGATGAACTTCCCAATCAGTCGACCAATCTAAGGCACAAGCTCTCAGCATGTCTTCCACTGTTTTAATAGTCCTCTCGGACTATCCGTCTGTATACGGATGATAAGCTGTGCTGAAGTTCAATTCAGTTCCCAAGGCCTTAAGAACTGCTTTCCAAAAATGAGACACAAGCGACCGTCTCAGTCAGAAATAATGGTCTTCGGCGTACCATGCAATCGGACTATCTCTGCAATAAATACTCGCGCTAACTTCTCTAGTCCCCAAGTGTCCTTTATGCCCAGAAAATGAGCCGATTTGGTTAGACGGTCAACTATCACCCAAATCATGTTCATTCCTGTGATGGACCTCGGCATACTGGTGATAAAGTCCATGGATATGTCCTCCCACTTCCATTAAGGAATCGGGAGCGGCTTCAGCATTCCGGTAGGTCGTTGATGCTCGATCTAAACCTGCTGGCAAATCAAACATTTTGAGACGTAATCTGCTATGTCTTTCTTCATGTTGCCCCACCAAAATTTCTGCTTCAGATCCTTATACATCTTACTGGTGCCTGAGTGGATAGAATAGGGCGTACTGTGAGCTTCCTTCATGATTGTTTGCTTCAAGACATCGACATCGGGAACACAAAGTCGGCTCTGGAATCTCAAAACTCCATCATCATGTATTACGAATCCTGGGGCCTTTCCTTTGCTCACTTCCTCGCGTAACCGAATCATCAGAGGATCATCTAATTTCTTATTTGATTTCTTCGGTTAATGATGAAGTTAATTCCATCACACACATTTGTCCTTTGACTCTTTGCAACCATACTTCAATTCCTTCACGAATCAATTGCCGTTGAATGCTGGTATGGGAGGTGAGAGTCTCCATCATTCGAATAGAAACAGGCTGGCTTACGGCTTACTGCATCGGCCACCACATTTGCTTTACCTAGATGATAAAGAATTTCCAAGTCATAGTCCTTAATCAATTCCAGCCATCTCCTCTGCCGCATGTTCAACTCTTTCTGACTGAAGATGTATTTGAGACTCTTATGATCCGTGAAGATCTGACAGTGAGTCATGTACAAATAATGTCTTCAAATTTTCAAAGCGAAAACCACAGCTGCCAACTCCAAATCGTGCGTTGGATAATTTACTTCATAGGGCTTCAACTGTCGTGATGCATAGGTGATCACCTTCTCATTCTGCATCAATACACACCCGAGACCTTGGTTTGAAGTGTCACTGTAAACTATGAATCCTCCAGTTCCCTGTGGGAGTGCTCAAATTGGTGTTGTCGTCAATCTCTTCTTCAATTCATCAAAGCTGGACTGGCACATCTCGTTCCACTCAAACTTTTGGGTTTTCTGCAGTAATCGAGTGAGTGGGCGGGTAATTTTGGAAAACCCTTCCACGAACCGATGATAATACCCAGCAAGTCCTAAGAAACTGCTGACTTCGTTTACGTTCTTAGGAGACTTCCAATACATAACTGCTTCGATTTTCTGGGGATCTACTCGGACTCCTTCTGCTGATACCATATGACCGAGGAACATTACTTCCTTGAGCCAGAATTCACACTTAGAAAGTTTGGCATACAATTGTTCGCTTCTCAAGAGGTCTAAAATGATCCGTAAGTGTTGCGCATGCTCTTCCGGGCTCTTAGAATAAACCAGAATATCATCAATAAACACAACTACAAATTTATCTAAATACTCTATGAATACTCGATTCATCAATTGCATGAACATAGCAAGTGCATTAGTGAGACCAAACGGCATCACTACAAACTCATAATGTCCGTAGGGAGTTCTAAATGTTGACTTCGGAACATCGGATTCCTTAATCCTCAACTGATGGTATCCCGATCTCAGATCGATCTTAGAAAATATTGTTGCTCCTTGCAGCTGGTCAAATAAATCATCAATCCGCGGCAACAGATACTTGTTCTTGATTGTTATCTTGTTCAGTTCTCGATAGTCAATACACAATCGAAGCGATCTATCTTTCTTCCGAACAAAAAGAACTGGTGCACCCCAGGGCGAAACGCTTGGCTATATATAGCCTTTGTCCAGTATTTCTTCCAGTTGCTTCTTTAATTCGTACATCTCAGTAGGTGCCATACGATGTGGCGCCTTAGAAATTGGTGTAGCTCCTGGTTCCAGCTCGATGGTGAATTCTACATCTCGTCATGGAGGTAGTCCAGGTAATTCGTCAGAGAACACATCCGGGAATTCGTCCACAACTGGAATGGATGAAAGCTCTACCCTTCCGTATTCCTTTTTCATTGCATAGCACTAGTATCCAGTACATTCTAGTTTTAGTAGTTTGACAGCTTTCATCGCTTTGATCATCTTTCCTGAGCTTCCTAGTCTCCATCCCTCGAATAATATTTCGGAACCATCTTCAGCTATCATCGAGATATTCCTCTTCCGGTAGTTGACAATAGCTCCATATCGATTAAGCCAATCATCTCCGAGAATCAGGTCGTCGCTTTGCATTTCTATCACAATCAGATTTGAGGGCCACTCTCTGCCTCCAATTGATACAGGAAAATATCTAGTTTCTAAGTTTCCCACAATTCTCTCTCCACTTGGTAAACCCACAACATAAGGTTCACAATTATGAAAACCAGAAATTTTTAAACGATTTATACACAAGACAATGATATAAATGAATATGTAGCCCCTGTATCGAATAAAACGCTAACTGGTTGTGAAAGGATATGAACGGTACCTGATGCGACAGCAGAATCCTGATCGTCTGCCCTCCTCATCTCATACAGGCGTGGAGGAGCGGATCCGGCACTCGATGTCCCCTTTCGGTCGAACTGCCCTCTGCCTCGTCCTCGACCGAAATTCTGGGGCAGCTGAACACTGCTACGTTTGCTGAATACTTGCTTCCTTCTGAGCCGGTTGTGAAGTACGAGTTCCATTAAACTTAGTGGCATATTTTCAGAACATCGCACGATGCCCCTCCTGTCCGCAATCATAACATGTCACTGGAGTACAGAAACAATCACGCCAAATGTGTCCTGGGCGACCACAGTTAAAACAGCTCTTGACCACATCCGTCGGTGTTGATGCCGCTTTGAAGTTCTTTTCGCTCTTGGATGGATGTGGAGGTTTCTTGAATGAATGATAGGATGACTGGGCCTTGCAGGGCCCACTACTCTTGTGCTCTGTGAAACTACCAGAGCCTTTCTGCTTTTTGGATTCTGCATACTTTTCCATCGCTGCTTCTTTGATTTCATACGCCAATGCTTTATCCTGATATTGACGGAGAGTGGTACATTCGAACCCAGACATGTACCTATGAATCTCTGGTTTCATTCTCATATCAAAAGTTATCATCATTTCCGCATCTGTTCTGACTAGATGTCGAACAAACGCCAGCTGCTGGTTACACGTCTTAATCGCCTAAGATACTGGCACATCTGAAGGTTGTGCAGAGAAAAATTCCCGAATTTTGGCTTCCCTCACAGGACGGGGACAGTACTGAGCTTCCATCATCAATTTAAATTCCTCCTAGTCGGCATCATGATCTATAGGGCGGATGGCATCCCACCACTGCGACGCTTCCCCTATCAGAAAGTATTGAGCAATAGAGGCTCTCCGGTCGTCTGGGCAATTAATCCCGGCAAAAATCTTCTCCAGTTCCTTTAGCCAATGATCCCACGTCGGTGTCTCAGAAAAGCCGTCGAATTTGGGTGGTTGCATATTCGCCACCTCCTGCAGCCATCGGTCATCTCGATTTCCCAAGTCTGGGATGCCTTGCTGTATCTCTCCCTGTTGCAATCCGACTGCCACCTGCATTCCATCCACAACTTGAGCAAACTGCGTCATCTGGTTGACCACCTGACGAAGGATGTCTCGAACACCAGGTTCTGGTTCATTGTTAATAGATTCTTGTGGCTCGCCTGAGCTGTGGCTGGCCTGATTAGAAGGCGAAGCTTCTCTTTCAGCATTCCTACGTCCGTGTCCGCGACCGCGACCACGCCCACGTCCTCCTCTCAACATACTGTAAGCATAAATACTCAATATACAGGAAACAATATCGTTCTAATGTTCAAGTATAAAGAGGTATAACATGTAAAGGACGAGATAGAGTTTAGGAACTTACAACCACCGCTCGCATGAAGACGTAGGCAGTACAGTGATGTTATTCACGGTCGGTTACCTCAAAAGACATATACGACCCCTATTTTAACCCAACAGCCAAGATATCCATAATTTTAGCTCTGATACCATATTCTGTAACACCCCCGATATATTCAGGAGTATTACAGCGCCGTAAATCCTTTACATAAGAATTTACAATGCTGAAGAAATGAACAAACAGTAGCAGATACCAATATATGAAAATAACTGAAATAAAGTACAACAGTTCTGGGCCAATACTGAATATACAACGTCCAAATGAGGAATATTAATACATAACCAAATTCAACATCACAAACGACGACGTACTCGAGTACTTATTAAAACAACACAACAACAGACAATTAAACCCGGCCGGAACATCACTTTGCACCCTCGTCGTCATGCAGTTCCAGTGGTTGTTTTCCTTCTCTCCTGGATCCTGAACATAAAACACATGTTCACCCCCGAAGGGGTTAGCACAACGATGATAGTACAAGTACGATAATTATACAACAAGGATTTAATCATCAAATCCTTAAACAATAATGTCAATATTATCCATCATAATCACGACAAATTTCTCCAACGAGAAATAATAGCAACACATAGCACATCATAACAATCTCAATATACTCGTGGTATTCCAGCGATCCAGCGCACACATCTATAGATTCCCATGATGATCCCATCGGACCAACGCATGGTGGCAATACCTGTACAACGATCCAGTGCACACAGCTATAGATTCCCATGATGATCCCATCGGACCAACGCATGGTGGACAATTAACAACTATGCAACAATACACCCATAACATTATCGACATTAATACGCACAAATAAAATTAAAGTACTTGCCTCGATTCAATCACAAGAATAATACTCGACAGGTATCAATACTCTCGAAGGTCACCCCCTTGATCTATCGCGTTGCAAAGCTCGAACCTTAAGATGAAGAGAACACCAAGACAATAGGTAGAGCCCAACTCCGGTTGCTTGTGTGCCAATCCAAGATGTTTCTCAACTTCAATGATCAATATAAGTGACATCCAAACTCCAATGATCGAGTATAGATGGTCTATGGATATTTATGTGGAAGTGGGAGGCTCTCTGGACTTCAAGAAGTGAAGGCAAGTGAAGAAAACATAGACAAATGAAATGGGGTGCTATCCTATTTATAATGTTTTAAGCTTAGCGTACGCTATCTGTGGTACTTAGCGTACGCTATCGTCCATTGATAGCTTACTGTCTCGTTCTGTACTCGCTTACGTACGCAACAGCATCAAGTTACGTACGTAAGCAACACCCATTAGCGTACGCTATACACATACCTTAGCGTACGTTAACACTCGTTGACTTAAAAACTGTCCAGGTTCATGCCGTGTAGATCTGGTGAGGATCTGGCTGGTCCCACCACCAGCTGGCTCATGTGCTAGCCATCCTGCTCGATTATTGGTCGCCTTACGTATGCTATACTTCATTCGTAGCATACGCTAATCATGGCATATAACGTACGTTAAGCTCTCTTCATAGCGTACGTTATCACGTAATTGCATGTGAAAATTTACATGTTGATATTATCATGCACATGGATACGAATAGGAGAAATGTCATACTTCGATTATTGATATCACAAATTCGAATAGTACAGGGTTCAATACAGATGAAATACTCAACAATTTATCCGGATATTACAGTGAGAACAACCTAGTGGTCTTCACCAAATGGAAATGTATGGTGATTGATCGCCAAACTGGAGAAGTGAAACTATAAGTGTAACACCCCAAACTAGGCGGATATTACAGTGCCGTAGATCCCCAACTGGGACCCACCAGGCAAATGAAAATGAATGAATTACACAGGATAAATGTAGTATCGAACCACATTACAACAATAATTACTCCGATGAGGAGTTTAGTTACAACACACCAGGACAATACCGAATACTAGTGTATTTTATATGAAGATAAAATACACAACACTGAATGAAACGGAGTATCCAAATGAAAGTCTGCAGCGGAAAATAAAGGACAATAACATGAATAACTGAAAGATCGGGGCCCCCTACTAGTATCACTGGGACTCCTCGACATCAACATGATATTCCCGTGCGTTTGCCTTGCCATGACCTGAAAAACAAAATCCCCAGCCGGGGTCAGTTAAATAGAACAACAATCCTCAAGGGTTGAAAAATACACAATCATGATTTAACTGAAGTTATGAAATATCCTTAGTTATAAATTACGCTGAAGAGGGGTATCATAGTACGCCCGTAGTGTTCTGTCCAAGTGTACAAGACGAATGACCGGACACACCCGTCCTTGTACCTAATTAGTCTCACGGAGGTAATTTGTTACCGTGTGCACAGTCCAATGTATCACTCCCAATACATGGCCATAACGTGCCCGACTAAAAATTCCACACATCCGCACCCGGCCACGCAATATGAACCCAGAAGGTCATATGAACGAGAATGACCGTAATGAATATCAATGAATAAATAATAATCTGACAAAGTCAAGAATGACTCACCGAGATGAGAGTAATAATGAAATGATTGATAGTTTCAATGGAATGATTGGAACCGCCATTCCCGTTAATGAAATGATTGTTCAACAATTACAAGTCTCAATGTGATTAATACAATGATGAATGAGTTATGATTATGAATGATCAACAACAAAAGGTATGAATATCCTTTTAACCGAGTAAGAATTAACTTACACAACACCGGTGATAATTATCCTTCCACGAACAACGTCCTAATTGAGATATCGGTCGCTCGAACAACCTTGAATAAATACAATTACCAACAATCCGTTCAATACACGAATCAAACACGAATATAACGAACTCAACATGTCGATACGACTAAACCAAGTCCATTGAGGCATTATATCGAACACTTTGTGGCCAACTTCGATTGTTTATAACCAAACTTCAAAAATACCAACATCAAATCCTCAAGAAGTTTTTCAAACCAACAAAACATCTCCAATACGATCAATAATCCATTATAAATATCCAAAATCGTGATTATAACGACAATTAATCGAAAACCCCCAATTTCAACTCGATATTCAAAGTGTTCTTGAATAATCCCTCAATAATCCAATGAATCCTTATATAAACTCATAATCATATACATATCCCTTCATATAACATGATTATAACGTCCAAAACATCATATCTCAACATAGAATCGAAATCCAAGGGGTTTGATGAAAGTTACCTTTGAAGATCCAAGCACTATGATTCGAAGAACACGCGATAGATCGATGATCCGAGCTTCACAACCGAATGAAAATGATTAAAAACCACACTCAAGTGATAGGTGAAGAGAATTTTCTTCCTCAAGCCTCTCTCTCTCGTATGAAGGTGGAAGAAATGGAAGGAATGGGCTGAAATGCTCAAATAACGAATTTATAAGTGGCGCCTGTCGGACACGGCCGTGCCGATCGGCACGGTCGCCACGCAGCCCAGTCGCGAGGACTCGACCGCGTCACTTGACACGGTCGCGGCGCGAAGGGCCTTCCGATAGTGACCCGTCCGACAGCGACTCGGCATGACTCGACCGTGTCCTGGAACACGGTCGGGCGTCTGGGCAGTCGGTTGTGGCTTATCCGAAAGAGTTTGACTCGGCCGTGCGAGCGACGGTCGAGTCACGTGGCGAAGACCCGGCATTTCGGATGAGTACAAAGACGGGCCGTGTCGGACGACACGGCCGAGTTCGGTCGGCAGTGATCGGCCAATAACTGAAAAATGAGCGGGTGAGCTAAAACGACCATAACTCTCTCGTCCGGACTCCGATTGACTCACCGTTCGAACCATTGGAAAGCTAACTCGATGCTCTATAATATTGAAAAGATTCAGAATTTTTGGAGTTACCAAAAATTAATGGTGATCTAACAAAGTCGAACTCATATGCGGAAAGTTGAACAATGGACAATAACGATACACAACTCGAAGTTTCTCCGAACGGTGAACACGGGTGAAAGAACATGATTGATGAATGATTATAAATGAGTGAAAATCCACTGAGTGACAATCACCGAATGAAATTACTGAATGATAATGACTGAATTACAAACGGGTATTACATACACCCCCCCTTAAAAGAGTTTTGTCCCCGAAACTAAGGGTGAAACAACTCGGGATAACTCTCCCGCATACCATCCTCGGTTTCCCAAGTAGTCTCTTCGACTCCGTGTCTAGACCACTGAATCTTGACCAAAGGAATCGCCTTATTCCTCAACTGTTTGATTTGCCGATCGAACACTCGTATGGGACGCTCCTCATACAATGATCATCTGCGATCTCGATTTCGTCGAACTGAAGTATGTGACCCGGATCGGCAACATACTTCCGCAATTACGAGACGTGCAATACATTATGAATTTGGCTCAACGCCAGAGGTAAATCCAAACGGTAAGCTAACTCGCCTATTCGATCCAGAATCTCAAATGATCCAATGAATCTCGGACTCAATTTCCCCCGTTTTCCGAAATGGAAGATACCTCGACTCGGGGATACCTTGACCAAAACGTGGTCACCCATCTCGAACTCTAGTGGTCGACGATTATATGCATATAATTTCTGTCGACTCTGAGCAGTCAACAGACGACTCCTGATCAAAGCTACCTTCTCCCGGGCGGCTATAAGTATATCGGGCTCGGTGCCGATTGACTCTGATGGGTCGGCCCAACACAAGGGAGATCGACAACGACGACCGTACCAGGCCTCGTAAGGTGTTATCTTCATCGCAGCATGCCAACTAAACTGTACGTGGACTCAAACAACAGTAATTGGGCTTCCCAATCGTCTACTAATCGAGGACGCATGCCCTCAATATGTCCTCTAATGTCTGAATAGTTCTCTCTGATTGTCCGTCGGACTGAGGATGAAAGGCAATACTGAGATTAAGCTGAGTTCCCATAGCACGATGAACTGATTTCCAACAATGGGATACAAATCGTCCGTCACGATCGGAAACGATACTCTTAGGAGTACCGTGCAGTCTCACTATCTCCTTGATGAACAACTGAGCCGGTCTCTCAGGACCCCACGTATCCTTGATCTCAAGGAAATAAGTTGATTTAGTTAAGCGGTCCACAATCACCCAGATCGCATTCATGCCACGATGACTCGTCGGCAAACTCGTGATGAAATCCATAGAAATGTCCTCCCAGTTCCACTCCGGAATAGGGAGAGGTTTCAGCATACCCGCCGGTCGCTGATGTTCAATCTTAACTTGTTGACAGGTTAAGCATCTCAAAACAAATTCTGCGACTTCTCGCTTCATATTACTCCACCAATAATTTTGTTTCAAGTCCTTGTACATCTTGCTGGACCCCGGATGAACAGAATAAGGGGTAGCATGAGCTTCTCTCAAAATAGAGTTTTTCAACTCGTCATTCGCCGGTACGCACAACCGGTTCTTAAACCTCAAAAGTCCATCCTCGTGGACCACGAATCCAGGGGCTTTCCTCTGAGCCACATCTTCAAGGATGCGCAACAATGAAGGGTCTGAACTCTGATTCTCTCTGATTACCTCCTCAAGTGACGATGAAATCTCTAACATACAAAGCTGTCCCTGAACTCGCTGAAGCCAGACCTCGATCTCGGGTCTAAGTAATTCCTGTTGAAGCTCCTTCTGAACTGTTAAACGAGCAAGCATCTGCTCCTGAACGGACTTACGACTCAAGGCGTCGGCGACAATGTTCGCCTTGCCCGGGTGGTAAAGGATCTCGATATCAAAATCCTTGATTAGTTCCAACCACCGCCTCTGTCGCATATTTAACTCCTTGTGAGTAAATATATACTTCAACTCTTGTGATTGGTGAAGATCTGACAGGTGATGCCATAAAGGTAACGACGCCAAATTTCCAACGCGAAAACCACAGTTGCTAGCTCCGGCCGTGGGTTGGATAATTAACCAGCTAATCCGAGGAAACATCGGATTTACCTAATATCTTTTGGAGGTTGCCAATCTCGGATAGTCTCCGACTTCTGAGGGTCGACACGAACTCTGTCAGATGAAATTACATGCCCGAGAAAATCACTTCGGACCTCCAGAACTCACATTTGGAAAACTTTCCATAAAGTTGCTCTCGTCTCAACACGTCGAGGACCTGATGAAGATGAACCTCGTGTTCCTCTCGGCTACGAGAATAAATCAAAATGTCGTCGATGAAGACAACAACAAACTGATCCAAAAAGTCGATGAAAACCCGATTCATTAACTCCATGAATACCACAGGTGCAATAGTTAGCCCGAACGGCATAACTACGAACTCATAATGACCATAGCGTGTACGAAACGCTGTCCTCGCGATATCCGACTCTCAAATCCGCAACTGGTGATATCCAGATCTTAAGTTGATCCTGGAAAATACTGAGGCTCCCTGAAGTTGATCTAAAAGATCATCAATACGGGGTAAGGGATACTACTCTTGATCATCACCCTGTTCAACTCCTGGTAATTAATACACACACGAGACGAGCCATCCTTCTCCTTGACAGATCACACTGGTGTTCCTCACGGGGACGCAATCGGTCGGAGATAACCTTTCTCTACTCCTCAAGTTGAATCTTCAACTCCTGCACCCTGGTCGAGGCCATCTGATACGTTGCCTTCGATAAAGGGGATGTACCGGCTCCAACTCACTCCTGAATTCCCCTACTCTATGTGAAGGCAACCAGATAACTCGTCTGGAAATACATCGTCAATCGATGACAATGATACCACGAATGATTGAACATTTCGATTGCCCTAGAATGGTCAGTCGATAAAAAGAGATACCAATAATGATTGAACAACTCGATTGCCTTAGAAAGGCCAATCGATGAAGATGATACAATGAATGTTTGAATAACTCGATTGCCTTTGAAAGGCCAATCGATGAAAATGATACAATGAATGATTGAATGACTCGATTGTCTTAGAAAGGCCAATCGATGGAAATGATGCAATGAATAATTGAATAACTCGATTGCCCTAGAAAGGCCAATCGATGAAAATGATACAATGAATGATTGAATAACTCGATTGCCTTAGAAAGGCCAATCGATGAAAATGATACAATGAATGATTGAATAACTCGATTGCCCTAGAAAGGCCAATCGATGAAAATGATACAATGAATGATTGAATAACTCGATTGCCCTAGAAAGGCCAATCGATGAAAATGATACAATGAATGATTGAATAACTCGATTGCCTTAGAAAGGCCAATCGATGAAAATGATACAATGAATGATTGAATGACTCGATTATCTTAGAAAAGCCAATCAATGGAAATGATACAAGGAATGATTGAATAACTTGATTGCCTTAGAAAGGCCAATCGATGAAAATGATACAATGAATGATTGAATAGTTCGATTGCGGAATTTCTCTGCTTTCGTCATAATAATACTTCTTCTGGAACAACGGGGATTACTTCCCTGAAGCACACATTCGAAAACCAACGACGGAAAGATAGCGACCAAACGCTAACAAACACTGAGGATAGTATCAAGACGATCAAACCAACTAATACCGAAAATTACATCGTCCTAAGATAAATTCACCACGATTAGATCCATCAACCAATTGCGGTCATTAAGCTTAATTCGGTATGATTCTGAAAATTCTTCCATCGTCAGGTAGACCGATGGTATGAGGTCCACAAGCAATAGGACTATCCCGAAATAAGTCTATTCAAGCATGATTCGAAAATGAATGAATGCGGTGTACCAGCATCAAAAGGTACACACAAGTTGAAATAAAATTACGAGTATACCTGAAATCATTCGGGCCACCGGATCGTCGATCCTCCTCATCACATGAATGCAGGACTTGCGGCCCCGAACCGGACGCTCCGTCAGTAAATACGAGCTCCAACTCTATTTGCTTCCATTGTCTTAAGCAGCGTTGACAAAGCGATCGATTTTGAAAGCTGGTTGCTTGGGGCTGCGATGCGCGGAGCCGACTTGGAGTCCTTTCGGCAAAAGCGGGCCTTATGCCCAAAATTCCCACAATTATAGCACGTGATAGACGGTTTGAGACACTATGTCTTGTAATGACCAGCGTTCCACAATTGAAGCAGGTGATGGCCGAGCAGGCCACTCGGGGCGAGATCCCGCGATTTTGTGCCGTAGGAGTCGCTCGAAGCGATAGGACTCACACGAGGCTTCTTGAAGGTTGGTGACCGCCGGATTGATTACGCCGTTGATTTCTTGGCGAGATGAAGGTTGTTGTTGATACTTTCCTTAGCGGTGGCTCATACGGGAGAGTTTTCTCGATTAATCCGGCCAGAGTGGCGCAATGATGATTGAGCAACTGCACATGGGTCATCATGGCCTGCATAAAAGTGAGTGGATTAACCCGAACATCTCCTGATCGAGCCGAGTCCTGGGCACGATTTCCCGGCAGCGAGTGATTATTTCTCGGGTTTCGGCCCGCACCGCGGCCTCTTCCTGTGCATCCCGTGACAGCTCTATCCATACTGAAATAGGAAGGTCGCATAATGATTATATTTCCCGCATGATTATCACGTTATGATTACGTCATGAGATGATGAAAATGAGTGTACATGCTCTAACTTAGTGATTATATGAATGATTTACTGAAGTGACATGATTATCTGATGAAATTCTTGAAATGATTATTTTTAATAACTTAACAAGATTAATAATATGATCATCTAGATCGACAACTGAGTAATGAAATGAATTGAGTAATTAATGAATTAACATGATCGTCCTGATCAATAACTGAGTAATAAAATGAATTAAGTGATTAATGAGTTAACATGATCGTCCTAATCACAATGAATGATGATGTTTGAGGATTGTTAAATGATGAATGATGAATGAATGACTATTGCCAGAAATTATACCATGGCGTCAGAAATCTTACAGTTCTTCCGGTCTGATTGGCTCGGAATTTGCACAGGTCACACGTGACGCGAAAGTCCAATGATACTAGTCTGATGACGATGATTTCAAATGAGACGTGACGCGAAAGTCCGATACCAACTCTGTAACACCCCAAACTAGGCGGATATTACAGTGCCGTAGATCCCCAACTGGGACCCACCAGGCAAATGAAAATGAATGAATTACACAGGATAAATGTAGTACCGAACCACATTACAACAATAATTACTCCGATGAGGAGTTTAGTTACAACACACCAGGACAATACCGAATACTAGTGTATTTTATATGAAGAAAAAATACACAACACAGAATGAAACCGAGTATCCAAAAGAAATTCTGCAGCGGAAAATAAAGGACACTAACATGAATAAGCTGAAGATCGGGGCCCCTACTAGTATCACCGGGACTCCTCGACATCAACATGCTATTCCGTGCGTTTGCCTTGCCATGACACGAAAAACAAAATCCCTGGCCGGTCAGTTAAACAAAACAACAATCCTCAAGGGTTGAAAAATACACAATCATGATTTAACTGAAGTTATGAAATATCCTTAGTTATGAATTACGCTGAAGAGGGGTATCATAGTACGCCCGTAGTGTTCTGTGCAAGTGTACAAGACGAATGACCGGACACACCCGTCCTTATACCTAATTAGTCTCACGGAGGTAATTTGTTACCGTGTGCACAGTCCAATGTATCACTCCCAATACATGGCCATAACGTGCCCGACTAAAAATTCCACACATCCGCACCCGGCCACGCAATATGAACCCAGAAGGTCATATGAACGAGAATGACCGTAATGAATATCAATGAATAAATAATAATCTGACAAAGTCAAGAATGACTCACCGAGATGAGAGTAATAATGAAATGATTGATAGTTTCAATGGAATGATTGGAACCGCCGTTCCCGTTAATGAAATGATTGTTCAACAATTACAAGTCTCAATGTGATTAATACAATGATGAATGAGTTATGATTATGAATGATCAACAACAAAAGGTATGAATATCCTTTTAACCGAGTAAGAATTAACTTACACAACACCGGTGATAATTATCCTTCCACGAACAACGTCCTAATTGAGATATCGGTCGCTCGAACAATCTTGAATAAATACAATTACCAACAATCCATTCAATACACGAATCAAACACAAATATAACGAACTCAACACGTCGATACGACTAAACCAAGTCCATTGAGGCATTATATCGAACACTTTGTGGCCAACTTCGATTGTTTATAACCAAACTTCAAAAATACCAACATCAAATCCTCAAGAAGTTTTTCAAACCAACAAAACATCTCCAAAACGATCAATAATCCATTATGAATATCCAAAATCGTGATTATAACGACAATTAATCGAAAACCCCCAATTTCAACTCGATATTCAAAGTGTTCTTGAATAATCCCTCAATAATCCAATGAATCCTTATATAAACTCATAATCATATACATATCCCTTCATATAACATGATTATAACGTCCAAAACATCATATCTAAACATAGAATCGAAATCCAAGGGGTTTGATGAAAGTTACCTACGAAGATCCAAGCACTATGATTCGAAGAACACGCGATAGATCGATGATCCGAGCTTCACAACCGAATGAAAATGATTAAAAACCACACTCAAGTGATAGGTGAAGAGAATTTTCTTCCTCAAGCCTCTCTCTCGTATGAAGGTGGAAGAAATGGAAGGAATGGGCTGAAATGCTCAAAAAACGAATTTATAGGGGCTGACTGCCCTGTCGGACACGGCCCGTGCCGATCGGCACGGTCGCGGCGCGCAACTGGTCGGAAGGGACTCGACCGTGTCCTGCTTGACACGGTTTCGGCGCGAAGGGCCTTCCGATAGTGACCCGTCCGATAGCGACTCGGCATGACTCGACCGTGTCCTGGAACACGGTCGGGCGTCTGGGCAGTCGGTTCTGGCTTATCCGGAAGAGTTTGACTCAGCCGTGCTGACGACAGTCGAGTCTGTGGCGAGACTTCGGCATTTCGGGCGAGTACAGCACGGGCCGTGTCGGACGACACGGCCGAGTTCGGTCGGCAGTGATCGGCCAATAACTAAAAATGAGCGGGTGAGCTAAAACGACCATAACTCTCTCGTCCGGACTCCGATTGACTCACCGTTTGAAACATTGGAAAGCTAACTCGATTCTATATAATATTGCAAAGATTCAGAATTTCTGGAGTTACCAAAAATTAATGGTGATCTAACAAAGTCGAACTCATATGCGGAAAGTTGAACAATGGATAATAACGATACACAACTCGAAGTTTCTCCGAACGGTGAACACGGGTGAAAGAACATGATTGATGAATGATTATAAATGAGTGAAAATCCACTGAGTGACAATCACCGAATGAAATTACTGAATGATAATGACTGAATTACAACCGGGTATTACAATAAGGCTACAGAAGAAGGGATGTCTATGTGATAGACTATAAAACAGGCATACCCACTGCATGCTTCATATCAAAGACTCTAGCTGAAAATTGATGGTATGGCACAAGAGATTAAGCCATCTAAATTTCAAGGCTCTCAACAAATTAAGCTCACAAAAACTAGTCAGAGGTCTCCCAAAAGGAATATTTAAGAGACTCTTTTGTTATGCATGCCATAAAGGAAAACAGACCATAACTTCATTTAAATCAATACAACCTATCACTCTAACCAACAGAGTGCTAGAAATACTTCACATGGATTTTCTTGGACCAATCAAGCCAAGAACATTGAGTGGAAGAAAACATGCCTTAGTAGTTGTAGATGACTACTCAAGATAAACTTGAATAGTTTTTCTTTACAAGAAGAGTGAAGCACTAACCAAATTGCCTGAGTTAATGAGGAGAATTCAGAATGAGAAATCTCTATCTATCAACAAGATTAGATCAGACAAAGGAGTAGAATTTCACAACAAAGCTATAACTGAATACAGTGATCAGAATGGGATCCATCATGAAGTTTCAGCTGCAAGAACACCACAAAAAAATGTTGTATCTGAAAGAAGGAACAAAACCCTCAAGGAAGCATCCAGGACAATGATTGCAGAAGCTGATCCCCCCAAAAGGTTCTAGTCTGAAGCTGTCAACACAGCCTGTCATACACATAACAGAAGCATGATTGTAGGGAGACACTGTAAAACTCCCAATGAGGTTTGGAATGGCACATTACCAATTGTTGCATATTTTCATATTTTTTATTGTAAGTGTTTTATCCACAACAATGGCAAAGCCCAACTGAATGTTATTGATGCTAAAACTGATGATAGTATCTTTATGGGATACTCTCAAATAAGAAAAGCGTACAAAGTCTTTAACAAAAGAACATTAGTTGTGGAAGAAACACCTCATGTTGTCTTTGATGAATTCACTGTTGAGTAGAAGAAATAGGTCGAACAAATTGAGAAAAAGCTCAAAGCCACCAATATAGAAGAAAGCATTGTTAAAGAAACAAGATTGATTGATTCGACTGATGAAGACCCTAGTGCAGATCATCCAGGTTCACCAGACGTAGCTGAACCAGTCGCAGCTGAATCCAACGTAGCCGATTCAGACATAGCTGAACCAGATTCAGCTGCAGAGTGTTGTTACCCAAAATATTATTCGGAAGGAATTGCTGGAATGGATGAGTAACAAACAAAATGCGAGAGCACGTCCGAGGGAAAGTAAATAACACAAGATTTGTCGGGGTTGTTAGTCTCGGGCTTGAATGCTCTCGTGAGATATTATTAATACGAATACTTGGGAGTACAAATATTAATGTTAGAGTATAATTACAATGAGTGTAAAGACCCTAGTTATCTAGCTCTTGAGTGCTGATGATTGCCGGAAGAACCAGAGTCGATGCTCTGTGAGTTCTTGTAACAACGATGGAGTGTTGTGTTAACTGCGAGAAATCGACTGTCTCTCACTGTGTGAATTAGCTGAACTCTCGTGTAGAAATAATTTCTGAACTTCTGAACCTCTGTATGGAAACAACAGTTTGTGAACCTTTTTCCAGTTGCTGGAGGTTTCCTAATTATAGGAGTGGAGGTAGCTGGGCGATCGTCTTTAGCACATGGGTTGGTCTCCTTAAAGTCCACAGCAGCTGCTGGCAGCCGGATGTGCGAACCAATGAGACGACAACACGCGTCCTGTGTCGCTGTCTTGGGATGTCCCACCTAGGACCTTTCGGCGGGTCTGTCGGTAGGTGAGGCAGTCCTTGTCGTTTGACAGTTGTAGATGGGCTGGAGTCAAAGATCCTTATTCTGTGGCGCCATTCGCGGATCTGCACGTGGGTCTTCGTTCCGAGATCCGGTCTTCGTAGATATGACGGACGATGGCCTTATACGTGGCATGACGGTCGTCCTTGGTCGGGCACCCGAGTCGATCGCTAGGTGTCAAGAGGCGATCACCCTGGACGTCGATCGCTCGGTACCTGATTTCGGTCTGGTCCCTTCGCTTGGCAAGTCTGCCTTGGATTATTTGATGCTAGCTTTGGTCGCTCGGCCCTTATGCCGATCGCCGTCGAGGCGTGTAAATCACCGTCGAGGCATGTAAATCCACAAATCTGTTTTGGAGGGTCCTTTGGCTACGCCCGCCTCGTATTTAAATGAAGGGCGAGCGATCGCTGCCCAAAGGAACCTTGCATGGTCACAGAGAATGGTTCCATCGTCCTCCACAACCATGTCGGCACTTTTCTACCTCGGACCGTCATGTTAGATGGCGATCCTTGACGGTGTACGTTGTGCAAGGGGAGGCGATTGCTTACCTAGGTCCTTCATGTTGATGATAAACTTTAGAGGGCGAGCGAGTCATCCTCTGATTTGTTTTGGAGGGTCCTTCGGCTACGCCCGCCTCGTATAATAACGAAGGGCGAGCAACCTCTGCTCAAAGGAACCTTGCATGGATGGATCGTCAGTTTCATCGACCTTCGTGACCATGGCGGCACTCTTGTACCTCAGACCGTCATGTTAGATGGCGATCCTCGACGGTATACGTTGTGCTAAGGGAGGCGATCGCTTGCCTAGGTCCATCATGTTAGATGACGAACTTTAAAGGGCGAGCGAGTCATCCTCTTTTTTGAGGCGTTGCTCAGGCAGTATCCTTTGGTGTGACGTGGTGGGAATCGTGGAAGGACTTCCGAAGTTCCCACCTCTTGATTGAAGCATATAGATCCAGCCGCCGAGATTGATCGGGGGGTCGACTCGTATGAGTCTTCCGGCCTGTCGCGTTCGACTCTGGTGACTGGTTTGGGAGATTTATGGGGCTCCGACTAAGCCAATAAACTGTCCAGCTTGCCCTCCTCGAACAATCTCCAGAGTTGCCTGAGGAGGTCGCGGCATTGGTTGGTGTTGTGACCGGGACTCTTGTGGTAAGCACAAAATTTATTGTGGTCCAGATGACCGTTGTCCCTTATCGCCTTTGTCTTGCTTAGCGGTTCGCGCCCCTTGATGGCATAAAAAATATGGGCCGGAGTTCGGTTGAACTTGTGGAGGAGATGGGCTTCCATCTCCTCGAAGGCCTTGAAATCACCGGGTGGCTTGGCGACTGCCTTGTTGGACTTGGCGATCACCATCTTTTGGACGGGAGGCGGCGTCTCCTCACCTAGGCGAAGGGTGAGCAGCCTCTGCCTGGCCAGAAAATCGGCAGCCTTGGCGCGGAAGATCGTGTAGGTCAGAAGGATGTTCTTCGTGAGGTGCCTGAACATGGGCAAATGACCATAGATTCCTCCCAAGACCGAATAGAGGGCGAGCTCGTCGCTAATGGGCTCGCCGGTGAGGACTATTTCATCCACCCAGTCGATATAATCTGCATTGGACTCGTCTTACCCCTGTCTGATCTTCATCATGCGGTGGGGACCTTTTGGCCGAGAGACCTTGGCGGCGAAATACGACGTGAAGTCGTTCGCCATCTTCTCAAAAGAGTTAATAGAGCGCGGTGGCAAAGAGATATACCACCTGTGGGCGAGATCGCCCAATGTCAATGGGAACAATCGGCATCTGGTCGCATCTGACGCCCCATATCCGGTCATATAGATCCGGAACTTGCTCAAGTGGGTCTCGGGGTCCGATCTCCCCTCATACAAAGGTGTTTGAGGAGGAGCGATCCTTGGTTGCACGGGGGCACGCTCGATGTGGACCGCGAGTGGCTCACTCGGTCCGATGATCTTTCTACTGGCGCTTGCCCCAGTTTACATGAGCGCTTTCATCTCGTCGAGCTGGCATTGCATAGCGGCCATCGCCGTGGCCTGGCTGCTCGCGGCTAGGCACTCGGAGCGGGAGCCGAGGCGACCAAGTACTGATCCCCTGGCTCCGCTGTAGATGATGTCTTTGCCGCGGGGCTCGATTCTTCTGCAGATGGGAGCCAAATGACTGACCTGTTTTTGATCGGGAGTTGGGTATGCCGAACTCCTGGTGACGGATTCGGACTCCATCGTCTCGTGGTTGGGGCCAGAATGCCCCGGTCGCCACGATGGATCGCTTCCTAGGCGGCTGAAGACGGAACCGTCGCGCCTCGCAAGCGCCTTTTCTCGTGAATCGGGGCTTTCTGGCGATCGCTAGACAAGTAACCCCTTGAGCTTCCGTTTGCCCGCGCGGCAGATGGCTGAGGGGGTTATAGCGGGCGCTCAGCATGCTCTCTATCACTCCCTTAGGATAGCCATGGCCTCCTCGATCTATTCCGCAGTTTGGAACTGATCAAGTGAGAGGTCAGGGCCATCCCTCGGGGGCGGGATCGAGAGTCTCGCGTCGCCGCGGCTGCCCTCTGCCGTAGGTTGGGGCACGGATTGATCCGGAATAAGACGTCCGGCGGATCAGAGAGTGGCTCTCTTTGCTGTGGTGGCAGACGTCATGATTCTGAAGGTTTTTCTTTGAAGAACAGTGAGTGTTTCATCAAGTATATGCTCCGGAGAATAGTGAGTGTTCTTCAAAACGGTCGGAATGAAAATGAAGGTAGGTGCGCCCTCCTTCTAGCGCCAATTGTTGTTACCCAAAATATTATTCGGAAGAGATTGCTGGAATGGATGAGTAACAAACAAAATGCGAGAGCACGTCCGAGGAAAAGTAAGTAACACAAGATTTGCCGGGGTTGTTAGTCCCGGGCTTGAATGCACTCGTGAGATATTATTAATACGAATACTTAGGAGTACAAATATTAATGTTAGAGTACAATTACGATGAGTGTAAAGACCCTAGTTATCTAGCTCTTGAGTGCTGATGATTGCCGGAAGAACCAGAGTTGATGCTCTGTGAGTTCTTGTAACAACGATGGAGTGCTGTGTTAACTGCGAGAAATCGATTGTCTCTCACTGTGTGAATTAGCTGAACTCTCGTGTGGAAATAATTTCTGAACTTCTGAACCTCTGTATGAAAACAACAGTTTGTGAACCTTTTTCCAGTTGCTGGAGGTTTCCTACTTATAGGAGTGGAGGTAGCTTGGCGATCGCCTTCACTGTATTATAATAAGCGGGCAATCGTCTTTAGCACATGGGTTGGTCTCCTTAAAGTCCGCAGCAGCTGCTGGCAGCCGGATGGGCGAACCAATGATACGACAACACGCGTCCTGTGTCACTGTCTTGGGATGTCCCACCCAGGACCTTTCGGCGGGTCTGTCGGTAGGTGAGGCAGTCCTTGTCGTTTGACAGCTGTTGATGGGCTGGAGTCAAAGATCCTTATTCTGTGGTGCCATTCGCAGATCTGCACGTGGGTCTTCGCTCCGAGATCCGGTCTTCGTAGATATGACGGACGATGGCCTTATACGTGGCATAGGACGGTCGTCCTTGGTTGGGCACCAGAGTCGATCGCTAAGTGTCAAGAGGCGATCACCCTGGACGTCGATCGCTCGGTACCTTATTTCGGTCTGGTCCCTTCGCTTGGCAAGTCTGCCTTGGATTATTTGATGCTGGCTTTGGTCGCTCGGCCCTTATGTCGATCGCCGTCGAGGCATGTAAATCGCCGCACAACACAGAGCAACAAGACCTAGCTGAAGCACAGATGGATATATCAAACCTTCTGGCAATTATTCAGGTGGAATAAACAATGATGATCCTCAACCAAAATCAAAACTTGAAGATGAAACTCCCAAATGGTTAAAACACCATCCCATCCAACAAATCATTGGGAACCTAACTGATGGTGTCAAAACCAGAAAATCTAAAGACCCAATAGGAATGGCCATGTTCTCATGCTTTATGTCTCAGATGGAACTAAAAACAACAGAACAAGCCCTGGATGACTACACTTGGGTGAATGCCATGCAACAAGAACTAAACCAAATGGAAAGGAATAATGTTGGGAGCTAGTAGACAGACCATACCACAAGAAAGTCATTGGCACCAAGTAGGTACACAATAACAAATGTGATGAAGATGGAGCTGTTGTTAGGAATAAAGCTAGATTGGTTGCAAAAGGATATGCTTAATGTGAAGGAATAGATTTTGATGAAACTTATGCACAAGTAGTAAGATTTGAAGCAATTAAGCTATTTCTTGCCTATACAACCTTAAAGAAATTAGAGGTGTATCAAATGGAGGTGAAGAGCACATTCTCAATGGAGTACTGAAAGAGAAAGTGTATGTAGAACAACCTCCGGGATTTGTCAAAGGAGACAAGGCGTACAAACTGCTGAAAGCCTTATATGGACTCAAACATGCACCAAGAGCCTCGTATGGAACAATGTCCATATTTCTTGAAAAAAATAGATTCAGCAAAGGAAAGGTGGACAAGACACTCTTCAGAATTGAACATGAAGACCACACATTGCTCGTTCAGATATATGTGGATGATATCATTTTTGGATCAACCAATCCTGAAATATGTGAAAAAACTTATGCAGGGAGAATTTGAAATGAGTATGATGGGTAAATGAAATTTCTTTCTTGGTTTAGACAGATATCTTCATCAACCAACCCAAATACACAAGAAAGATGATCAAAGATTTGGCATGGAGTCATCCAAGCCCCTGAGAGCACCCATGAGCACATCCCTGCACATTGACACATATGATGAAGGCATCTCAGTGGACCCAACTCACTTCAGAGAATTAATGGTTCACTACTATACCTAACTGCAAACAGACCAGATATATCACATGCAGTTGGAGTATGCACAAGATTTCAATCCAAGCAAAAGCAGTCCCACCATGAAGCAGCCAAAAGAAGAATTAGATATTTAAACCACAATCAATGTTGGATTGAAATCTCAGGCTATTCTGATGCTGATTTTGCAAGTTGTAAAATCAACAGGAAAAGCACAAGTGGAACATGTCAATTTATTAGAACTAAGCTGATATCATGGTTCAGCAAGAAACATACCTCCAATTTAATACCCACAACCGAGTCAGAATACCTAACTGTAGGCAGCTGTTGTGCTCAAGTTCTATGGATCACACAACAGCTAAGAGACCACAACATAATAGCAAATGAAGTCCCAATATGGTGTGACAACAATATCGCAACTGCTATTACCAGTACTACACTCCAGAACAAAGCACATAGGTGTCAAGCATCACTTTATCAGAGACCATGTGATCAACAAAAGAGTTCGAGCGGAAAGAGTCAGCACTGAGTATCAGATAGCTTATATATTCACCAAGCCTTTGCCAGGAGAAATATTTCTTGAATTAAGCAAAGATCTTGAACTTTTAGACTGGGAATGAAGTACCTAGTTGGTATAGAAAAGTCAGCTAGGATGGGGATCCTAACTGATCAGAAACTCAGCCAGGATTGAAGAACCTAGCTGATCAGAAACTCAGCGAGGATTGAAGAACCTAGCTGACAGCTAGGATGAAAGAACCTAGCTGATCAAAAACTCAGTGAGGATAAAAACACAGCTGGATCAGAAGTTAAACAGTCAACCAGCTAAGTTCCTAATTCCAGTAACATTATTTTATTTTATTTAAAAACACACGTGGATTAATATGCACGATACACCACATCTACCCCACGTTGTCAAAACACTATCTCACGTTTTTCTGAAAAGTCGAACCGCCACTTCAGAATTAAATATTTTTTACAATCAACTTCAAAACATTCGTTATTTAAAACGGTTGAAATCACTGATAAAAACTTATCGTCTTCAATTTCTGAGCAAAAACCTTAGTTTTCCGATAGCAAAAAAAAATCCGAACTCTTCTCTACATTAAAAACACTTTCTAACTACAGAAATGGATTCTGCAACCTATTTCAAGAATATCAATCTGAAAGTCGTGAAAGAGCAAATCATTTTCAGCATCGTGGTGGACTTCGTCAGATTTCTGGAGTGAAATAACACTCTCCTAATGGCGGACCTGATTCTTAAGATGAAGAAAAATGGTATCTACCATTATCTGCGCATCAACCCTTTTGGACTCTACAAGGAAGCGGTTATTTATTTTTACAATGAAGCGAAAGTAAATGAACGGGGCATAGAAAGCTCAATTTTTGGCAAAAGCATCATCATCAACCAACAAACCATCTCTGATGCGTTCAGAATGAAGAACCGTGGAATAATGGTGGAGGCCTTAAAACAAAATCATCTGGATATTTGGCAATGGATCAAGATGCCAGAACAACCAAACAAAATGAAGAACACTGCAAAAAAGGGAGACATCTAGAAAGAATTTCGCTTCATAAATGGACATGACCAACAAGATAGTAATGGGCATGTCCGGTAGCTTTCATCAGATGTCCACATCAAAATACATCGTGATGGAGGGCAATGTGTAACAACCCCACCCCGGGTCGAAACTGTTACATCGCCGTGGATCTATTTCGAGAATCCACAAGGCAAGACCTGTTTAACACATATATACACAACGGCCAATTAGGTTGAACATAATATAAAAGCAACACTCGTGAACCGGCAAGATCGACAATACAACACCTCCACAACATCACGACCGGCAAGGTCGGATACACAACGCAATAACCATATCGATCGGCAAGGTCGAAACATAGTGACAACTGCAACCTGTTCAACATACAGATAACAAACTCCAAGACCGTTCCCAAATCCACACACTTAAGTAACATCAATAAAGACAGTACTCGCGAGTACTTATACAAAACAAGACCAAAACAATTAAAACAACATCGGCAACCCGAGAAAATATCACCGCTGCTCGTCATCCATGTGCCCCTCATGCATTTGCTCCTCACGAAGCCCTGTACCTGAATACACCAAAAAGAGTATTCACACCCAAATGTGTCAGCAAACAGCTGGTACGAGTATTTGATACATAAATATGCATAACGTGCAATAAAAATAATTATAGGGTTGAGTATAGTAAAAGTACCAGAGAAAAGAATAACCATCATTTACCAACGCTTCAACAGTATCGTGACAGCGGCAGCACAATCCACGTCATTATTCCGGAATAATACGTATATCATATCTCATTAAACCACTGGGCATCCAGGCATATACCCAATCCGAACGCATGTTCTGGATGATATATACCCCAGAGTCCCCGTTAGGACATTCCTAGTTGGATTACCCTCCAGGTGGTACATATCAAGTCAGAAATCGGCCGAACTACCTGAACAATAACATATACCCCGAGAGCCCTCGTTAAGGCAATCTCATGGCTTTACCCGGTCCACAAGTCTAAGAACATCTCAAGAATATCAATGTTGGTACAATCATGTTATTTCACATTTCACAATCCGTTGCCATATACTTTGACGACGGCAGTCTCAAATCATCAAACGTTACACTATGCTTTTCAATCAGAACCAGAAGCAATATCTCCAAATCATTTTCAACAAAATATTTATGAAATGCCATCATCTCGATATAAATTTAGGAAGGTCAGACCTTGACGTTTTTGAAGAACCACTTCCAGATTCTTTTCGAAAAACCTTTTGAATATCCGTTTAAAACATCATTCGCAATTATTATTTTTCAAACCTGAGATCTCCTTAATTTGGTTGGAAAATATTCCCAAAAGCATTTCAAAAACATCAATAAACATTAGTCAATTTCAAAATACAAATAATTCCGTTCCAAAAACACATTTATATACTTTAAATTGCAAGATAATACATCAACATAATCACATACTCGCCGGGATTCGAAGGTTTAACTAGTTCGGTAAAACTCGGACAGGAGACTATCAAAACCTAATTTTCGAACCTAAGATGATCAATATAGTAAGATTCATATCAGAGCTACTGATCCTAATCAAGATAACAATTGAAACTCGAAACATACTCTAAGAAGACTTTTATCGAACACTTTGCGGACGGTATTACATTGCGATGACTTGAACGAAAGTTTTGGCTCTAGAATCGATAAGAACAATCCCTAGATACGTCGTATATAACCATATTTCGAATACGAATAATAAACACTTAAAGATCTTGAAGAACAAGTTTAGGGTTCAGAGTTAAATTACCTCTAATCTGGTGAAAACTACTGAAATCGGCTAAAAAGAACTTGCTAGTTCAGCTCTCGGGCGTTGATTACATGTTTAAACCGCTCGAAACTGGGCCAAAATAGAATTCCAAAGTGAGGGCTGAAGCCATCTATTCTTCACGGCTGAAATGCCATGAAGATGGCTGAAAAATAAATTTATAACACAAAAAGAAGCATCTAGGTCGGTTATAAGGGCAATACGGTAACTTGTGTCGCATCAGACTGATACCCTATTTTATTTCTATCATAACTTCCTCTTTCCGACTCAGAATGACTCGCTGTTTATTCCAGTAGAAATCTATCTCAATAATCTACAGTGCTGTTAGACTTTTTGGGTTTTTCTAGAATTTATGGTGTCAATCCTGGCGCACAGCACCTTCCAGAAAGGTCCACACTTATTTTTATTGACACCCTTGTGGTACTCCATTTATATTTTGAATGGTCCAATAATATAATACTCGAAGCAAGAATTGTAAATCTCGAGGCCGATCAAATGATCCAGTCAAAGTTCGATCGGCGAGTCTAGAACGTTCCTCGAAACGTCGAGAAACAACGAAAAGGTCATTGAGACGTTAAAGTGAATTCTTAGGGTCTCATAATTAACTTTTAAAGTATTAGAACGAGTACGATAGAACATGACATTATTAAGACGACCCATAATGATATTGCAGGTCGGATTCACATCAGCAGTCAGAATTAAAATAGAGCAAAATACATGGGTAAGGAAAAGTAATACATATGGGATCATGAGTTTTGCAATGAGAATAGTGCCAATCCATCACTAATCTCAAGATAACATAGAGGACGTCGTATAATCGATACGTATCGATATTCAGAATCCCGAAGATTCAACGATAAGTTAAGAATGAAGAATGGCAACAGTTACAAATTCAACAAAACAACAATAGAATTCATAAAATTGGTCAAAATTAGAAGTTATTTAAGGGTAAAAATCTGGGGTCTCACACAATGATCCAAAGTAAGAGAAATAACTGGACTGACTATATCTTCAATGAGTTAGTGAGAGAAGTAAACAAAGTTAGTTGGGACAGTGCCAAGAAGAAATTCAGCCAGAAGCTGACCTATAGTACTCAAATTAGCTGGATTCCCGAGCACCTTGAAATGGCTAAAGGCGGATCAGAAAATTTTCATATCAACAAACGCCTTGGGCATTTGGACCCAGCTGCAGTGGAGGCTATGTCAACTCAGCAACCTCGAGCTGAAGTAATGCTGGCCAAAATTAAAATAGACACGTCTTCATACAAATTGGCATCTGAATCCAAGGATGAGGCAGAGGTGGAATCAGCAATAGCTACCTTACCCACAACTGAGATCCCACCACTCAACTAACCCCAGTTGAAGTCATTGCAGCCAGCATTCTATCAAACAAGTTACTATGATGGAGGCACAACCAATTCGAACAACTGCCCAACTTGAGGATGATGAGAAAGCGACAATCTACCATTGTCTGCTTATTTCAGGGAAAGGAAGTCTCCTGAAAACAAGGAAGTCATCACTGTAGAACCATCACCAGAATCTACAACAAAAAGAATTAAAGGACTAGTTGATTACTCAACTGAGTCCTCAGAGGAAAATGCTGCTGAAATTCCAGCAACTAAAATGTCAGATGAGTCCAGCTGTTGTTGCCCAAAATATTTATCCGAAGATGAAATACTGCTGGAATGTACGGACAATAAACAAGGTTGCGGGAGCACTTCCGAGAGGGTGTGAATAACACAAGATTTGCCGGGTTTGTTAGGCCCGGGCTTGAATGCTCTCGCGAGATGTTATTAATACAAATATTCGTGGATACAAGTATTAATGTGAGAATCTAAGTACAATGAGTGTAAAAAGATCCTGTTAATCCAGCTCTTAAGAGAAGCCTCGGTGTTCTTGCTCTCGGCCGATCGTCTTCTGTGTGAGAGAGGCTGAGAGAGAAGAAGGAACCGAAAGATAGCTGTTGCCAAGAGTAGGAGAAAGCCAAGTTGTGAGTTGAGCTTCTATATTGTGTGATGAAATCGCGGGAGACAGAGTTCAGAGAGTAAAATTTCGGTCCTTGGACAAGAGCAGACAGCCTTCTATTTATAGGGGCTGAGAAGCCTTGATTCCTGGCGGGCGATCGCCTTTCGGCCAATAAAATAATGGGGCGATCGTCTTCAAGTCACATGGGCAGTCTGCCTAAAGTCCAAGGCAGCTGCTGGCAGCCAGCTGTGCGGTCCAATGAGGAGCCAGCACGCGTCCAGAGTCACTGTCACATGCGGTCCTACTGACACCTTTCGGCGGGCTTGTCGGCTGGTGGGAAGATGCTGATAGGTTGTGGTCAACGATCCGTGATATGCGTATCTTGTCCCGGCGCTGCACGTGGGTTCTGTCCTGGGCTTCGGCCTTTGCCGACTGGATGATCATCGGCTTCGAGCGGCATGAGGAGATCGGCATTAGTCGGTCACCAGAGGTCGGCATCGGTCGGTCACCAAGGGTCGGTCGGCAAGTGCCGAGAGATGATCGTCTGCTAGTCGGTCACCAGGAGTCGATCGCCAAGTACCGAGAGATGATCGTTTTAGATGTCGATCGCTTGGCACCGGGACTTGTCCAGGGATCTTCGGTCGGCCGATCTGTCTTGGCTACCGGGCTAAGGCTAGGTCGTCTGATCTCTGGTCGGCAGTTCGGCCTTGGCTGCTCGGCTCTGACTAGGTCGCCCGGTCTCTGAGGCGATCGCCGATCGAGGCGTATAATTCTCGACACAACAATTGCCCCCCAGCTTGCTCTGATGTTGAAGACATGGGGTGGGGTGGTTCTTGCTGGCGATCGTGTAGGATGAGGACGGACGACCGTGTTGGACTTTGGTTTTAGGCTTGGGCGATCTTGTCGATTGGCTAGCTATGTTTCGGTCTTGTACCTGCAAAAAACAACATTGGCCGATCCCTCGTAGAAACTTGATTGTTTCGTCACTGAGGAACCGTGCACAGTCGCGGAGTTCGATGGACCGACTCCATGACCATGTCTTGTGCGCGAACGACATTGACTGTCTCGTGACTCATTTTATTGTGAGGGACCTCTGTTAGGCTGCGCCTGATAAGTGTCAGTTTTGTACACTTATCCATGGTTTGTATCGATAAAATTCACCCATAATTGAGCTAGTCTACTCGTTTTTTTCTTTTAATTAATTAGTTTTAATGATTTTATTTTTATCGGATGATGATCGGATTAAATAACTGAATTACTCAAGAAACAACATGTTTAATAAATATTCTCTTTGTTGAATTTTGATATATTCATGTTGTAGGGCTTTCGAGACGAATTCGGCGGTCTTTCGGATTCAAAATCGAGTTATATATCAAAAGTTATCATCAGAAGAAGATTTGGGGCAAAAACGCAAAGTCCGAGAAATTCTGGCAAACGTAACTATCAAAGCATCCGGTGAGCAAATTTACGAAGCCAAATTCGGTGTAACATTGGGAGTTACGTCAGTAAGTCATCCTTGTTACGGCCGTAACTCACAATGTTACGGCCGTAACTCTTGACATATTGTTATGATTTGTCCAATTTTTTATACTTTTGTGTATTATTGAGGGGATGGCTGGCATTGATCCGATCTAATGTAATAATGCTGGAGTTTTGGAGATATCATATGACTTTAGGTGTATAAATAGACCCCTTAGATCCTTCATCATTCACCATTCATCATATAATTTTCCATTTTTTGTAAACTTTTCTTTTTGTGTGAAGAATACACTTGTGTTCTTGAGTGATATTTGTAAGTGTGGTATAGCATATGTTGTTCAGAGAGTTTATTGCTTCTATCTCCTTTATCTACTAAGGTAGTTAGGATCAATTCTTTCTCTTGATTCAACTAAAAATGACCACAAAAGCTTGTAACATGTATAATAAACCCTTCATGGGCTAAGTAACCTTTAGTTGGGATTATAAACAAGGTTAGTCATGTTGTTTATGTTTGTATAAAAGATCTATTGTGAATTACTTATTATTGTGTGTGATTTTCATTGTTTTAACAATCTTTATTTATTTGGCCAATAAATGATGATATTTATGGTCTTCATATGTTTCGAAAGAAAATATGTTTGATTAGATCAAATGATCTTCACTCTAAGTTGTTCTAGGGGATAGAAATATACCTCTAGTCCTTAGATGATTCTTTGAGTTATTTTCATAAATCCTAATGCTATGTATTGAAGCCAATCAACATAGAAATATAGTGGATTGATTCAATATGTAAGGGGCGTTTTATAGTTCGAAAGAGAAACCGTGTTTTTAAGGAAAATCGAATCTACACAACATAATAAGTAAATTCATCTTATGATATACTATACATCTTTTATAACTAATGACGAACTAAGTTTGTAATCCCAACTATTTCATTTTATCGGTTAATCAATCTATTATTATTGCAATATTTTTATTTCCTTAAAATATTAAAACTAATATTGCATTTTCTTTGCAATTATTAAACCAAACTTTTAATTGTGTGTTTCACTTATCTTAGTATCTATAAAAATAGACTAATAGTGTATAATTCAAATTATAACCAAACTTCCTTGTGGGATCGATAAACCGGACTCAAAAAGTCCACTTTACTACTTGATACGATATCGTGCACTTGCGATAGTTACACTAACAACATGTCAAGTTTTTGGCGCGGGGAAGTATAAGTTATATTTGAAATCTTACATTGTAAACTATTTTTATAGGTACAAATTTCTCGACGTTATAACTTACTACTAAATTGTGTTTGTCCGGTCAAGTGGCGGATAACGGTACTCCGTGACTATTAAAGTCGGATTTTTCAGTTTCCCACAACAACTGATATTTGTAGATATTTTCTTCAATTATTTTCATTGTCTTTTTATTTTTTTTATTTTTTTATCATGGAAGAAACGTTGTATAAAATTGAAAAAAGATTCCCCTTTCTAAGCAAAAATGCAATTTTAAAAATTAACAAGACAAGGCTTGAAAGGATGAGGTTGCTTATGAATAAAAGCATACCTTTTGACATAAGATTCATAATTGAAGCCAAAGT
The DNA here is from genome assembly GCA_033398695.1 of Orobanche coerulescens. Taxonomy (NCBI): domain Eukaryota; kingdom Viridiplantae; phylum Streptophyta; class Magnoliopsida; order Lamiales; family Orobanchaceae; genus Orobanche; species Orobanche coerulescens. The sequence goes on from CM065804.1 coordinate 164,551,842, forward strand.
AAGAATAAAGGGTGAATTCACAGAAACACCGACTACATTTTTACCAGGGCTTGGAAAAAGTTCATATGCAAAGAAATTACGAGCAAAGATGATAGCCGTTTGTTATAAATATGCTAGATGGAACTGTAATTTAAAATGTCGATCTTTAGGAATTCCATCTACAAACAGAGAAGATAAAATTCAGTTCATTAAGGATGGTCTGAAAAAGGAGAATTTAGATGATATCGAAATTTCTCTTGACACGCATCCTAGTGGACTCGTACATTACGTAATTCGATGTTTGTGGAATAAATTCCAACCAGAATATGAACAACGTCTTGGGAATCTGACGTTAAAAGACCCTGTTTGCCAATTTGTAAGAAAATTGGATGGGAAGCTTCTCCCCGACTCATAGAAGGCGTTTAGGCCGTTTCTGAACGTAAAATCAGAGGAAGATGTGAGCCACAATAACAACTACTGTACATACGCGTAAGTATCTTTTATTTTTGTCGTATGGTGAGATTTTCTGAATAAAAAAATGTGATACGCGATAAATACAGTCATTATTCTAATTGAGTAGTTGAAGCACAATCAAACGCAATCACAAACTTGTTAAACAATTTTTACCTTTTTTTTCTTCTATAAATAAACTTTGTGCTTGTTTCTTTCATTCATCCCTCAAACTTGCACTTTTCTCTGTTTCTCTCTAAAAAAAAATTCAAAAATGAAGTCATCATCTTCAACAAAAAAATTTATCACAGTCTGCATTTTTTGTGGAGCTAGTTATGGAAAAGAGGCATGCTTTACTGAAGCAGCCCACAACTTGGGTCGTACCTTAGGAGAAAAATGCATTCATGTAGTTTACGGAGGAGGAAGTCTAGGATTAATGGGACGAGCTGCTGCTTCTGCCTATATGGAAGGAGTAAGAGTGTTGGGAATAATCCCAAAACCTCTGGCTGGAAGTAAAATCACCGGGTCAACTATTGGAGATGAGTTTAGATCTGTAAATATGCAAGATCGTATAACTCACATGATAAATAATTCTGGCGCCTTTATCACCCTTCTCGGTGGTTTTGGCACCCTTGAGGAACTTTTTCATGTGGTTACCAGAGCCCAGCTAAATGTTCATCAAAAACCAATAGGTGTGCTTAATGTCAATGGTTTCTTTGATGATTTACTGTCTTTCATCGACTACTCTACTGAAAAAGGTTTTATTTCCGAGCGTGCTAAACGAATCATAGTCGTTGCAACAACACCAGAAGAACTAATCAAAAAACTCAATGAATTTGTTCCTCAACCAGATCCAGCTCTAACTAAAATTGTCTGGATGGAAGATTTTACCGTGAGAAAACAAAAAGTGGATTCATTCCTCTCCCTTTGATATCCCATGTCGGACCTCTTTTATTTTTACTTTCTGTCGTGTGTAATAATCGTGGTAAATGGTGGCAGCTTAAGGAGTTTCTTCTTGATCTCTTGACGCGCATCTATTCGCGATCTATGTATTGTTATTTTATTACTGTAATTTTTATTGTGTGTTTTTTTTATAATAGCATTGAAGGCAGCGTAAGGCAACTCTTCGGACTTTCTTGATGCGCATCTTAAAAATTGTGTTATACTTCCGAGTATATTTTATTTTCTTTTGTTGTGTGCCTCGTATATTTATTCTCTTGCAGATTCTAAAAGGCGTTGGCTCAAACATCAACTTTCTTAACAGGGAGTATTCTGCTTTTTCTGCATTGCTTTTTATTTTATTTTACTTTTAAAAAACTGAGGACAGTTTTATTTTCAAGTTTGGGGGTGGTTTGTTTTATTATTTTGGTGTGTTTTGATTGATTTGGTTATTTGCCTTAATTTTTTATATATACATATATATATAGTATTTTGATTTTTTTTTTGAGATTTTTAGATCTGGCCATAACACCAATAAATTAGCTATATACAAGCTTCTAAAATCGTTCTAACCGGTAAATAAAAAAAATTTGTATATTCCAAAATTTTTTTGAGCCTTAATCTCTCTTTCCAAGCCTTGTAGTTATCATATAAAATCGAGTCATTCGTTACCTTGAGAAAAGAAGAATCAATTGGTTGATGAAAAATAGAACTGAAATTTACTTAATTTGTGGAGTTTTTGATTTTTCATGCTTAAACTAAGAAATGATTTTCTGCAAAAATTCTATTCCCTAAAAAAAGGAGTCATTGGTGAAAAGAGCTACACGTTAGCAAATAACGGTGTGAAAGCTATCACCTAAAAGAATAAATAACAAAAAGGAGAAGTGGTGAGCAGCAACAGCTGCCTAATTTTGGGGATTCTAAAATTTTGCGAAAAATAAAGGATTAACCATTGTTGGTGCGTAGCTGCCGTCTCACAGAAAAATTGGTGAAAAGAGCTACACGTTAGCAAATAACGGTGTGAAAGCTATCACCTTTTAAAAAAAAATGAGATAGAAATAGTTGGTGAAAAGAGCTACACGTTAGCAAATAACGGTGTGAAAGCTATCACTAAGGGATGTAGTTTATGAGCAGATCTGAATTAATTAGCGGCTGAATTTCAATACACTCAATTTCGTAAAAAATCACAATATTTGATGACGCCAATGAAATTCTTCTTCATATTGAATAAGTCTAGGATTCTGAATCCACCTCGGTTTATCCGAATTTACTCTCGATTATCTGAAGTTAATGATTTTCCCAATTTATTGAAGGCGAAGATTGCTAATATATTCTACCGCCTCTCCCGAGGTCAATAGATTTTTCTAAAGGCGAATAACGCACTCTATCCCTAGGTGAATTAATTCGTCAATAGGCAAAAAGCATAAAATCTCCAAAAGGCCATGTAGTTCCTATGAGTATATTCCTATCTCACAGAATAAAACGGTCCTCACCAATAGTTCCTCACCAACTCTCCTCTCCCGATTCGAATTGGATGATTAAAACAATACAACTATTGGCCAGATAATTGAAAGCATTAAACACGATTGGGAAAACTCAACAAAAAGGGAATTAAATAGATAATCTCAAGCAAATCCGTCAAAACGTAGGTTTCATCAAAATCCTAGATTAGGGTTTTAGACTGACATGATGAATAATGAAAATACAGAATAAATGAATAAAAGCATGAAAATCAAATGCAGATGAAGAGCTCGGATTCCTCCGTTCTTCGGCTTCCGCCCTCTGCTCTTGAAGTCTTCTGCTTATCTTCCTCTTCTGCTATCTCCTCCAAGATTCCCCGATTCCCAGATTTCCCGATCAAAAGCTACCTTTAATTAGGGTCTTAAACCCTTATTTATAGCTCTGCACAGTCTCCAAATCGCGTCTGTGTGAGTAGGTCGAGAACTGGCTTCAAAACGGCCTAAATCCGCGCGGAGCACACCAAAACCGCCTAGTGTGCAAGGCACATGGCGTCGTGTTAAAACCTCGGGCGCCGTGATTTTCCCGGGCCGCGGCTCTGGGTATCGTGCCGCGGCACAGAGTACGCCTACTTTGTGCCCGCCGGTTGTCTTCTGTGCCGCGCCCACGGCCAATGTCGCGTTTTCGCTGCTTCGCCTCGTTTTAGCTTCCGGACTCCAATCTCCTGACAAACATACATGATTAAGGCATTAAGAGCTCATTTAATCAAATTTACTCTCCAAAATAATACAAAATAATGATAAATAAGCGTATAAAAATACGCCTAACAAATACCCCCAAACTTAAGCCTTTGCTTGTCCTCAAGCAAAAAGAATTAATTTCAACAAAAAAATATCGTGAATAATCGTGCAACTCGTAGTGCTCACTTAATCAATACTGTCCTGAAATTCTCTCTGAATAATACGAGTATCGTAATAGCGAGCTACACTAAGAACTCTGATTCCGCAAAGTAACCAAATTAGTCCTAATCACTCTGCATGAAGAAAATCCAGCTCAAAGATTAACAAACGTGAATCTAATCGACCGTCAATATGAAAGGTTAAAATAAACGAGCTAATTCGCCCCGTTCCACAGTCTAATGGCAAAATTTTCACGAGTTTCATAAAAATAATCCTCGGACAGTATTCCCTTATATATATATGCTCAAGAAATTGATTCGAGTTGACCACTAGGTTCGGATCTCGGGATGTTTCATCGGGATAATCCTAGGGTGGAACTTCCATTCTCATGTATTGGGAAACCGTTTGACATAAAAGACAATCATGGGGCACATGGATGCTTCTAGTTACTAAGTTCCCCTCCACAGCGGAGAAACAACTCGAATAGCTAATTCCCGCGTGTCCGAATCAAGGTCGCTGTTTTACGCGAGAGTAAACAACGGGTCACGCGAGTACCCCCGGTTACTAGGCTCCCTATCATCGGCACATGTGAAATTTCTAAATCACTAGTCTAATCAAGGTCGTCGTTTTACGCGAGAGTAAACAACGGGTCACGTGAATACCCCCGGTTACTAGACTTCCCATCATAGAACAAATATTATCTCGACTATTGGAAAAACTGACCGACTCTAAACTCAATCTAAGTGCCAACACGACTAATGTTACAGGACGACTAGCTAACCGAAAAGTGTAACCAAACGTATCGACGGTGATTTTAAAACACGTATGTATCCTCTCTTATCCGCCAAGACCTCTACAATGACGAGAAAAAATTTCGGACCTAAATGAATACTAAGCAGAAACAGAAATCATTGAATACAACTCGACTAAAACTCGACCGTTTCTTCAGAGAGAAAAACAGTGTCGTAACATCAGTATTACACAAATAGAAGCACGAAAAATTCACGAATAGAGTAAAATCAAGACAAGCAAGGCTATCGACAAAAAGATAACTAAAAAAATAACAAAAAGTGCAACGCAATAAGTACAGCAATAAATGTACGACATAAAGTAACCCCCCCCCCCAAACTTAGGACGTACATTGACCTCAATGGAAAAAATATAATATGCAATAGAATAAGAAGGTCAAGTACTCCCCTCCAGTCCTCTCACGAGCTGGTGCCGGCATCATCCGGCAAGCTTGTACGCTTCTCGACTACATCATGCGGAGCGTGAATAAATGAGCTTGCATCATCAAAGAGGAAGTTAAGTACGAGCTCTCGAGTTTAACATGATGTGAGGGTTGGGGACAATGTAATCCGATAAAATGATTCGTTTCATACAATTTGAAGATGCTTGGCTTACCAATTTTTCATTGCAGCAATTTATCAAACACTTGATATGCACAAGTTAAAATGAAGAACAAGAATTTTACTGGTTAACTCCAAATCCCAAAAATAATAACACAGATAATAGCCATGAATAACGACAACTAACATCACCAATTCGTTCATAATTACCAATTCCATCACAATCAAATACCAAATTCCCCATATTCCAACTCCATTTTAGGGAAAACATTGAAGAACAACTAGCAACATGTAACTTCAATTCACTTTTCAAATCATGTATCACTTATGATTAAGAGGTCGAGATTTACCTGAAGAATCTGAGAAGAAGAATAAGCGAAGGGTATTGACCGACCTCTTTGTGCGAAGGAAGGAAGGAATGAAGGAAGGGACTTGTGCTGGCCGATCAAATGCATGAAGTATACCTGGGCATCTTTATATTGCGACGGGGGCCGCGGCACAACATAAGTGAGCCGCGGCCCAAAGTACAGTCGGCCTGGGACTCTTTGTAATATCGCCGGGTGCCGCGGCTCAGTTTAGGCGTGCCGCGGCTAAACGTGTTAGTGTGCCGCGGCTCATCTGCTTCGTGCCGCGGCACAGAGTACAGTCTCCTGGGCGTTTCTTGAACATTTGGTGTGCCGCGGCTCAGGGAATGTGTGCCGCGGCTCAGTGACCTGGTGTGCCGCGGCTCAGTGAGATCGTGCCGCGGCACACAGTACAGTTTGTTTGGCCATGTTTCATCAACTTAAGTGTGCCGCGGCTCACTGTTCTTGTGCCGCGGCCCATCATTGATTTCCTCCCCTGGGGTGATTCCTGCACAGAATTTTAAGAACACGTCAAGTGCGAGAGGTAAAAGCAAATCAAAGCACAAAATGATGAAAAATAAAAATGCAATAATGCAAGAAAAATATAGAAACGTAAAAATCTACAACTACGAACTCGGGTTGCCTCCCGAGAAGCACTAAGTTTATAGTCTTCAGCCGGACCTATAAAAAATCAGTTCGCTTTTCGCAAACTCCATTTGATCTCCGCCCCGTTCATCGAACCGTTAATATGATTTTTAAAATTTTGACCATCGGTCATTAACGATTCGATTTACGGTTCAGACACCCAATGTTGGTTGCGGAAAGGTTTTGACGAGAACAACTTCCCGAAACACCCGTTTTTCTCATGACTAGATGTCCGTTTGATTTCCGGCTTATTTCCCTCTTTCAAAAATGACTTTATGACCGCAGCAGACTTGTCCGAGTGTGGCTGGTCAGATGGCGATGATTGCATGTTCATATGCTCGAGAAATGCTACTCGTTCTACATCTTTCTTAAAAGTTGGACCATCTGACACGGAATCTGAATTTTTCGACCGACGATGTTTTCGGTGTTTTTCTTTTGCAACGGCCTCCACACTTTCACTTTGTGAGCTCTTATCAACACCTCCCGGCCATGAAAAGGATTTGAATACTTGGAACGTAACATGCTCGTCTTGAACCCGCAGAGTTAATTCTCCTTTTTCCACGTCTATAAGAGTTCTGCCGGTCGCTAAAAATGGTCGTCCCAAGATAATCGGGATATCTTCATCTTCCTCCATGTCGAGAACAATAAAATCCGCTGGAAAGATAAATTTATCCACTTTGACTAACACATCCTCAGTCACTCCCCTCGGATACTTAATAGATCGATCCGCTAATTGCAAGGAGACCGTCGTCGGCTTTGCTTCTCTAATTCCCAGCTTCTTGAAAATAGACAGAGGCATGAGGTTAATACTAGCACCGAGATCGCACAATGCCTTACTAAAAGAGAGATTCCCCATGGTGCACGGTATGTTGAAACTTCCCGGATCTTTCAATTTTGGTGGAAGCTTCTTTTGAAGAATCGCGCTGCACTCCTCCGTTAAGGCGACTGTCTCAAACTCCTCGAGTTTTCTTTTATTTGACAAGATCTCCTTCATGAATTTAATGTAGCTCGGCATTTGCTCCAACGCGTCGGCAAATGGGATGTTAATATGAAACTTCTTGAACACGTCGAGGAACTTAGAGAATTGCTTGTCCGCCTTTTTCTGTTGTAATCTCTGCGGAAACGGGACGGGTGGCACATATGCCTTCGGGTTATCCGGAAACGTTATCGAGGGTCTCCAATCTCGTGATTCCTCCGTCGCTAAATTTTTCTTCTCCTCAATTTCGCTCCTCTTTTCACTTCTCTCGGGCTGGTCACACACCTCCTTCCCGCTTCTCAAACTGATTGCATTTAGACTTTCTCTAGGATTTGTCTTGGTTGTACTTGGCAATGGTCCCTCCGGGCGGGCTGTCAACACGTTAGCAATTTGGCCCAGCTGGACTTCCAAGTTGCGAATGGAGGCGGAATGATTTTGCAATGTTGCTTCAGTACGGGTCATGAATTGACTCGTATTCGCTGCCAATTTCGCAATTGCTTCCTCGAGAGAAACTTTTGGAGCGGGAGGGGGCTGCTGTTGGTTCTGAGCGAACGGAGGCTGGTTCGAGTTCTGTCCGTTTATCCACGAAAAGTTAGGATGATTACGCCACCCCGGATTATACGTGTTGGAGTACGGATTATTTTGTCGGTTTCCGTTTCCTACAAACTGGGCTTGTTCAATTTGGGGCTGCTCGAATGGATTTCCGACTTGACACTCCGCGCTAGGGTGAGATCCGTGTAGGTCACAAGTCGTCCAGAAACAAGTCTAGAGGGGGGGGGTGAATAGACTTGTTGAAACTCTTGAACTCTTTTTCTCGAAGAGTGAGTTTCTTCAGCTGATGATCAAACAAATGACTAGGAGTCGTTTGTTCTTGGATATGTGCGGAAGTCAGCTGATGACAAATATAAATTAACTTAATGAAACACTTAACAATGGATGCGTAGCTTAGAGTATGATGCAAGAAATAGTAAATGACACAGCAGCTTTATAGTGGTCTCAGAGGTGGGGTAATCCTCTACTAATCCACTTTTCTCCAAACTATTGGAGATGAATTCACTATAATTCTCAACCATGATAAATATTACTGATTCACTACACACTACAACAGCCTTCCAACCGGTGGAATTCCGTGCCGTTGTACACAAACTTGATCGCCTTGCACCTCTTGATCCTCGATCCTCGGATGCCTTCTGATACCGCTACTTCAACCAAAGAAGTACCCTTACTCAAGATTTAAAGACAAGAGTGTTTGTCTTCCAACTAAAGAGCTTCCTTGAATATGAACTTTTGGATCCGCTCTTTTCTCGATGCTATTTGTTTGCTTAGGATTGCTTGGTTTGCTTTGATCGCTTAGAGTATATGTTCGCACCGTAGTTGCTCGATTTCAAATCTCTCGGATATATATAGATCACGATCTCGAGCTTCTTCCTTGTAGCCGTTGCAATCGAACAAATCCGTCCGTTGGAGAGAGACTTCATTGTTTAATCTTTTACGAACGTTTGCAAGGTCGGATTCCCATTATTTAATTTCATCTTCCGACCGTTGTGATGACTTCGCATGTGAGCGCCGAATCTTTTGAATATAAAAGGATTAAAGTCTTTCACGGTGGGTCGGATGATTTAAATAAATCATATCTCTTGCGGAATCACTCCAATTTGTCTCTTCACGTTGCATGTGAGCTTTCCGTAATATTTGACTTTTCAAAGCATGCCGACGTGGACTTGGAGTACTAGGTGTAGTTGAGTAGATGATGTGCGGCTTACTTCTGCAGTAAGTCGTCTCGGTATATCTTGTTTGAGACTTGTCCGTCAGTGACTTCCCGAGGTTCTCGCAGCCTCTGTCAAACTACTCGACAATTTTTAGTTGACCGGGCTACTCGATTGGAGTCGGTATTTCTCTCGATAGACTAGACGTACTTTAGTACTTAGCCGATTTTCAAATTTAACTAACTTTGGCCTACTGAAGATACTCATTTGGTTCTTCTTTACATTTTGCCAATTTTATACTTAACACATTTTGGCCTATGGAAGATACTCATTTGGTTCTTCCTTACATTTCGCCAATTAATAAACATTTGATTCTAAATTAATGACATGATCAAAATCTAACAAGTATTCCTAACAAATTCCCCCTATTTTGATGATGGCAAAACTAAGTAAGAAATCAAATGGCCAAGTCTGCACTTAAGTGCAAGACAAAACTGAAATCAGTCTAATATTGAGACAACTGGAAAATTGTCATTCAACAGACTGTTCATAAAATTTTCTGACTTTATCATAGAATTTATACAAGAATGTTTAAGTACAGAAAATAAATTACAAGTAAGAAAATATATAAAAGGTCATCTGCCTCTTCCTCTGCCTCTGCGAACAGGCTGCTTGGCAGGTCTGAATGGTTTGGCTCCAATGGGTCTTACCTTGACTGGAGCAAGGCCATACTTCCTTTTCACCACTAGAGCTGCGAAATCCTGCTCCTCCTGCGATCTGAATTTGTTTTCAAGGCAGACTCGCTTGATTTCCTCCTGTAGTTGTAGTTCATCAAGTTCACCATCCATGCGGATGGTGCTTCTTGACTACGAATTTAGGGATCATGGGAAAAGCTTTTGTTCTTTTGCATGCTTCTTTAAAATAGCCCAAAGCTTAGGATGAACTGCTTCCATCCAGGTTGATGAAAATCTCTGCGGGAGAGTTTGTCATCTTGAAGAAGTTCCCACATAAAAGTCTCGATGAACTTCTTCCTAGCAGCTCTCCCATATTTCAATAGCTTCAAGTGGGCAAAAATCTTCAACATACCATAGCTCAGACCTTCCCACTCAAGAGTAGGTTGAAGCCGCCTCTGGTCCTTGCGCTTCCCTTGGTGGTCGGCCTTGTCTTCCGAATCTACGAGTTCCTTCCTCTTCGTGCTAGATGGTCCTTCAAGCCGGGAACATCCTGCTTTTCTTACTTGAATTCTCTCCCTTCCCCGAATCCTCTCTTCCCCCTTTTTGCCAGCATCAATGAGGGTTGTTAATTGTTGCTCCATGCGGCTCATCCAGTCAGACATGCCAAAAGGCATTCGTTGTTTGTAGGAGGAGGAGGTGAGGGATCTGTCTTTGCGGCAAGGTATCAATCTTGGCATTTATCTGTTGAAGGTCGGGAGTGACTGTGTTGACATGACTCCCCCAATGGTGTCTCTCGACAATCCGCTTGATCGGCTCGGTCATGTTGGGAGATAAGCGAGGCGATGGGGAGTGTTCTCCGATCCTTGACAAGGGAGCCACTGTTGCGAGGCTCTGTCTGCAGCAGGGAGGCCGATAGAGTCTTCTGGGGTGCTTGACCTTGAGTCCTCTGCCCGGCTCTGCATCTAGGTGGTGTCTGGGAGGCACAACAATCCTATCTGCACTTCGTTGGTAGGCTCGCTGCTTCTCTGGCTCCTTTTCTCTTTCTTCTTCTTCTCCTTCTTCTTCAGATTTCTCTTTTTCTACTTCTCCAGATTTCTCCTTTTCTTTCTCCTCATCTTCTTCTTTTTCTTCTCCAGCCGCCACACCAGCTCCTCCTTCACCTCCATCATCATGATCATCATCATCATCATCCTTAGCATCATCTTTTTCCTTCTCTCCTTCATCATCATCAAAAACACTCAACATTATAGAGTGGATAAAATGGTCCATGTTTGTCTCAAAGTGTGACATGAACCAGTTATCCTGGAGGAGTAAGGTTAAGTCTGACTCCTTGCAAAAATCAGTCAGAACATCCTCCGTGGCTTGGGGGTATTCCCAACCACTAGTTTCAACAAAAATTTGTAAATTTGAAAAGGACATGGTTTTAAGAGTTTTCCACTCCTTAAAAATATTGACAAAAGAATGTTTTTCTGCTTGTGGCTTGACAAGCTGAAGTTGTTCTATGGAAAGATTAAAAGTGTTATTTTCTAACAGGTTGAATGAGTAATGCCTTGAGGATAGATATGACAAGACTGCTTCCTCTTCTTCGGTCATGTATACGGGAGGAGTAATGACAGTACAATCTGGTTTCGGTGTGCAGTGCGGGTAAGTGCAGGTGAGCTGGAGATCGAATCGGTGGTGGCATGATGTTCAGGCTGATCTCCTTCACTGAACTGCAGCTTCCTTGGCCTCTTTGGAGAGGGTTCAGGTGATGACTGCAGGTTGGAAGGTCCTTCTGGGGCTGGTCCCCTTCTCTTAAAACGGATGGCGATTGGAGTATCATCAGACTCATGCTCGGACTCGACTGCAGTTCCGATCTCAGCTGCAGGTTGGTCCGAGTCTGATAGATCGTACCTTGGGCAATAGCTTGAGTCTGGTAAGTCCTTCAATATCTGGGCTGCCCTCCCAGTGACTCCAACCTTTTTCTTATCATGGTCCATGTGACCAAGCCTCTTGTTTGGGTGGAAAGGGTCAATGTTTCCCTTGGCCACTCCAGTCTGTTCCAAGAACCAACTAAGATGCGTTCCAAACGCCAACTTAGTCTTGAACTTCTTCTCTCCCTCGAGCCATTCGACCTTGTTCACTTCACGAACAAGTTGCCTAAAAATGTAATCGGCCCAATCTACTTCCTCTCGCTGAATTAGCGCACCCAACACCATGAACTTTGAGGATGATAGTTGGTCATAGCTTCCTGCCATTCCCATGACTATTTTATTTGTGATGTCCAGAGCGACTCGGTAAACTCTTTTCAACTCATTTCTTTTCGCCGTGAACTTCAACTTCTCCGGGACATTTTCAAGCTTAATCGTCTTCCATGTTTCGGCGGGTGATTGTTTGAGTGCTTCGACCGCCAAACCGCGAGTTTTCATCCCGAATACAGAGCGAATCTTCTCTGTATCTATGGTGACTGGTACTCCACCGACCGTGCTCTGAATCTGGTGCTGAATCAGGTAAGCGTTGCGGTAAAATTCAACCACATCTTCTTTGAACAAGTGTTGAGGGTTGATTTCGAGAAACGGGTAGATTCCGTTCAGTTTCATCGCTCGGATTAAGTCGAGCATATCAAAGTCGTCTAGATTTGCTTCCAGTAATCCTTCGAAATCGACGACCATGGAAAAGATAACTTGGTCCTTCATCGCCTTCAAGTTTGCTCCGTCAACAGATGCCATTTCTGCAAAAAGATTTTAGGATTTAGTGTGTATTTTGCTCTGTGAATTTTTAGGGTTTCTGAAAGCGTAAAGAGGAAAGTGAAAGGGTTTTCTTCCTTATAAAGAAGATGAAGTGACGTTTGGATTAGTTTATTATAAGTTTAAATGGTGGTTCGCCTTTTCATATTCTTTTGAATTTCAAATTTGAATCGGTGGCCCCATTTAAAAATTGATTGATTCGATTGCCACCGTAGAGGTTAATTAAATAGGCGTGTGACGTGTGTATTTAAAGCGCCACTTGGCTTATAAAATGTATTTTAAATGCTATTTCTTAAGCCAAAATAATATTATAAATATGGCGATAAAATTGAAAATTAGAGATCGGTTTAGAGAACTTAGCCGGTCCGATTCGTTGATTGACCGCTCCGCTACGGTGAGTTTGACTTCTCTTTGGTACTGCATGACTAAGTTGCTTCGACCGGCCTTCGTCTTCTCGCTGCATCGGCTTAGGCGATTCTGGGGGTTCGTCCTTCCTTCAACTTGCTTGAACTAGATTCCCAATCTAGTAATCCAAGATCTCTGCTCGGCTCTAGGAATCTCTCTTCCGGCAGGGGTTTGGTGAAGATGTCGGCTATTTGGTAGTCTGTGCCGACTCTTTCAACTCTAACCCTTTTGTTAAGCACGTGGTCTCGAATGAAATGGTGCTTAACGTCAATGTGCTTCGTCCTTGAGTGCAAAACCGGATTGTTGGTTATTGCAATAGCACTATTGTTGTCACACCATATAGGAACTTCGTTGGCAATAATATTGTAGTCCCTTAATTGTTGTCCGATCCATAGGATCTGCACAATGACTACTGCAGACTAGGTATTCGACTCTGTAGTGGAGATAGAGTTAGAAACTCCGCTTCTTGCTAAACCAGATATCGACCGGTTCCTAGGAATTGACACGTTCCACTAGTGCTCTTCCTATTGATTTTGCATCCGTGAAATCCGCATCCGAGTATCCCGATAGCTCGAAGTTGTCATCCTTGGGGTACCATAGTCCAACATTAATGGTAGACTTTAGGTACTTAATTATTCTCTTGGCCGCATCTAGGTGTGATTGCTTCGGCTTGATGGAATCTTGCACAAACTCCAACCGCATATGATATGTCGGCTTGCGATTAGGTACGAAGAGATCCGATGAGTCCTCGTAGTGGGTTGAGTCAACGATATTCCCGCCTCTGCGCATCCGTGAGTACTTGTGCTCATTGGAATTCTTGCAGGTTTGGTGATTCCATTCCATATCTCTTGATGAGATCTCGGGTATACTTTGCTCGGTTGATGAAAATTCCTTTTTCCATCTGCTTAACTTGTAATCCTAGAAAGAAGTTAAGCTTTCCCATCATACTCATCTCGAATTCTCCTTGCATGAGGTTGGAGAATTTCTCACAAAGTTCTGGATTGGTTGACCCGAATATGATGTCATCCACATAAATCTGAACTATTAGAATGTGGCCTTCGTGCTCCACTCTAAATAGGGTCTTGTCCACTTTTCCTTTGCAAAATCCATTTTTCTCAAGAAACACAGACAGTGTTTCATACCATGCTCTCGGTGCTTGCTTGAGTCCATACAGAGCCTTCAACAGCTTATAGACTTTGTCTCCTTTGACAAAACCTGGGGGTTGCTCTACATAGACTTCTTCTTCTAGGATTCCATTCAGAAACGCACTTTTCACATCCATTTGGTAGACTTCAAAATCCTTGAATGCAGCATATGCGAGGAATAGTCTGATGGCTTCTAATCTTGCAACAGGTGCATAAGTTTCATCAAAATCTATTCCCTCACATTGTGCATATCCTTTTGCTACGAGTCTGGCTTTATTCCTAACAACAGCTCCGTCTTCATCACTCTTGTTTTTATACACCCATTTGGTGCCAATAACTTTCTTGTGATTAGGTCTGTCTGTTAGTTCCCAAACATTGTTTCTCTCCATCTGCTCCAATTCCTCTTGCATGGCATTAATCCATGAATAATCTTCCAAGGCTTGTTCTGTCGTCTTGGGTTCAATTTGCGACATGAAACATGAGAACATTGCCATTCCTGCTGGTAGGGTTGACTGTCTTGTCTTTACTCCATCAGTCAACTTTCCGATAATTTGCTGAATTGGATGATCCTTGAGCCATTTGGGGATCTCGTCCTCTTCTGGGTTTGTTCCCCCTGTTGGATTGCTCTGGTTAACTGCATCTGCTGGATTCTGGTCTGCAATGGATCGGCTACCGCCTTGTCATCTGCAGCTTGGTTCAATCGCAGATGAGTCTTTGTCGGCTCCGGCTGGGTCTTCTTCAAGAAGAATCGGATCGGATAGGTTTGGTGATCTGTCTGATCTGCAGTTGGGTCTTCATCAGCTGCAGTTGGGTCATCAGGCTGATCTGCAGGTGAGTCCACCATTCCAGTGTCATGTACAATGACTTCTTCAAGGGTTGCTGACTTGAGCTTGTTCTCAATTTGCTCAAGTTGTTTCCTGTACTCAACAGTAGATTCATCAAAAACAACATGGGGTGTTTCCTCCACAACTAAGGTTCTTTTGTTGAAAACTCTATATGCCTTGCTTCTTTGGGAATATCCCATAAATAGACCATCATCAGTTTTAGCATCAAAGGCATTTAGCTGTGTTTTACCGTTGTTGTGGATGAAACACTTACAACCAAAAACATGAAAGTAAGCAACAGTAGGAGTTCTATTATTCCAAACCTCATAGGGAGTTTTGCCATGTCTCCCTACTATCATACTCCTGTTCTGGGTGTGACAGTGTTGGCGACTTGACCCGTAACCTTTGGGTAGGTCCGCTTCGCAATCATGGACCTTGCCGCTTCTTTCAGGTTCTGTTCCTTCTTTCAAGAACACCATTCTGCCAAGGCGTCCCGGCCGCAGAGCTCATCTTGGATCCCATTCGATCACTGAAATCGCTTATCGCCTTGTTGAGAAACTCTCCTCCTCTATCCGATCGATCTTGATTATGGAGAGGGATTTCTCATTCGGATCCTTCTCGGCTCGTAACTTGGTCAAGGTTTCACTTTTCTTGAATAGAAAAATGATCCAAGTGTACCTTGAATAATCATCTACAATCACAAGAGCATGCTTTCGCCGCTCAAAGTCCTTGGCTTGATAGGACCAAATAGATCCATGTGGAGTAGATCTAAGATCCTTGTTGTGAGCGTTGTAGTGCCTTGGCTTGAACGACGCCTTAGTCCGCTTCCCTTCGACATGCATCACAGAGTGCTTCCTTCTTGAATGCTTCATTTGGAAGTCCTCGACCACTTCGAGAGCTAATCTTGTTGATGGCTTTGAAGTTCAGTGACATAGTCTTTTGTGCCATGCCATCCATTCTCGCCACCAGTCTTGGATAGAAAACAGGAGTTAGGTGTTCCTGTGTTCCAATCAATCATGTATACATCTCTTCTTCGGAAACCTTGTAGCTTTATCTCTCCAGATAAGATGTCTATCACCATACACTCAAGATGGTGAAGACTACTAGATTCTTCTCGTCGCAGAACTGGCTTATGCTCAGGAGGTTGTATTTGAGACCTTTGACATAATGAACTTTGGATATTACAATGTTTCCTCGGTGCAGCTCTCCAAAGCCTTTTGTCTGTCCTCTAGAGCTATCTCCAAAGGTTACATCGGGACCTCTTTCTTTGATATATTTGGTCAGCATCTTCTTGTTCCCGGTCATGTGCCTTGAGCATCCAGAGTCTACAAACCACTCTTCACCTCCAAAATTTGAGCTTGAGGAGATGTGGTTGTAGTCCTTCCACCTCTTCTGCAATTAAACAAGCAGAGATTTAGGTACCCAAATTTGTGTGGGTCCTTTGGGGTTAGTGGGTTTCCTGGAGAATTGATTTCTCCTTGGATTATAAGAATTATTATTATAACCCTTAAAAGGTGCCCGTGGTCGAGGTCTAAATCTCTGGTTGGATTGTATCTGGATATTCCTCAAAATAGTGTGGGCCATTTCTAAATCTAGTGAGACCATTTGTTAAACCTTTGTGGTCTCCACACTTGTTCGTTTTGGTAATTTGGATAACCTTGAGGTTTCCATCCGCCCCTCCCATTATGAAATCTATTTTTAGGGAGTTGTTGGTAATAGTGGGCATGTTGTGCGGGCCGCTTTTGCACAGGCCTTTGCTAGTCGCTGTCTAGGTGGTCATGCAGTGTAACTTGCGACGCAGACGTTTGACTTTCATTTACTGTTTTTGAAAATCGGTTTATGCTGTGCTCGTGATCGAGACAATTGTTTCTCCCTTGATGAAAGTGGTTTTAGAACTAGAGGGAGTGTGGGGATCATATCCAAGGCCTGATCTGGAATACAGTGGCCTCTTGTTAGTACACAATTCGTCCAGGGTTAACGACGCTTTCAGGGAGGTTATTTCCTGCGCCTGAGTTTTATTTATCTGTGCCAGCTTAGTAAACTCAGCTTTGGCATGAGCAAGTGCAGCTGACTTTTCTTTAAGTAAAATATTTAGCGGTCTATCTCAATTGTATTGGCACTTGCCTGGTTTTTAAAATCACTGTATTTGTCTCGGTCTTATTTAAATCTAGATCGAGTTTTTCAAAATCATTTTTCACCGCTATTCTCATCTTGCACTTAGTCTTCTCTGATACTGACTTGATGTGCGATTTAAGTGTTTCAAAATCTTTGAATAATTGATTTACCGATTCATGTAAATCCATATCTTGCGACATGGTGAGCTATTATTTGAACCGGTAGGTTTAGAGGTTACCTCTTCATCGCCCAAGTTTGCCATCGTGCAATCATATTCCTCGTCGTCATCGTAAAAGAAGCCGCCGCTTGATTCGACATGCTCCCGGTCTTCTCCGATGAGAGCTTTTCTTCCGTCTTCCTTTCGCCACCTCCTTTTGGTTTCATCCTTCTTGAGCTCGGGACAATCCATTTGGATGTGTCCTATCTTGTGTGATTGTAACATTCAACTTTCCAGCCTTCCACTTTCGGTTTCTTCCGGGATTCTCCTTGTAGTTTTTCTTATACTTGGAGTAGTTCTTCCCGAATTCTTGAATCTTTGCATGATGAAAGCCATTTCCTCCTCAAAGTCTAGCGGATTTGGAGGTTTCACATCGCATGTGCTCTTAGCAGGGACTCGGCCGCAAATGCGATTCCCTTCTCTGCGTGCTCGATTGAGGATGAGCTTGGAAGCTCGAACTCATAAGCCTTTAGATCGAGAACACTCTGAATCTTTATCTTATTCAGGTCTTTGGACTCTCTCATAGCTACAGCCTTCATGCTCCATTCTGGATTTAGAGATCTGAGGACCTTGAGTGCCATTTCCCTGTTGCCATAAGTCTTGCCCAGGGAGTTGATTTCATTGATAATTTCAGTGAACCTTGTGTCCACTTGGTCTATTGATTCTCCATTCTTCATTTTAAAGTTGTCAAACTTTTGGATAGCTATTGACAACTTGTTCTCCTTGATCAGCTCCGTTCCTTCACACATTAGAGCTAATGTGTCCCATATCTCTTTGGCATTCTTACAATTTTTGATCTTGACCATTGTGGATTTGTCAAGAGTTTGGTACAGCACATCTCTGGCCCTGTTGTCAAGATTGACCACCTTTCTCTCTTCGGGGGTCAGCTCAGTTCTCTTCTTAGGAATCTTTTCGGGCCTCCCAGCTGCGATTTCCTCGGGCGTGTTGTCCTTCTCGAAAATGAATGGACCATCTTCAATGATGCACCACATGTCGTCATGGATTGAAGATAAATGTGATCGCATTCTTATCTTCCGAGATCATACTCACAACCGAAAAGACAGTAGTCTAGAGTGCATGTGTTCCATTATAACGTGAGAGATAAGATATATATCTTAATAGATCCGGTTCGTGAAAAAATGAACCAACCGCTCGATACCACTTGTAGGTCACAAGTCGTCCGAAACAAGTCTAGAGGGGGTGAATAGACTTGTAGAAACTCTTGAACTCTTTTTCTCGAAGAGTGAGTTTCTTCGGTGATGATCAAACAAATGACTAGAGTCGTTTGTTCTTGGATATGTGCGGAAGTCACCGATGACAAATATAAATTAACTTAATGAAACACTTAACAATGGATGCGGCGGTTAGAGTATGATGCAAAGAAATAGTAAATGACACAGCGGTTTATAGTGGTCTCAGAGGTGGGGTAATCCTCTACTAATCCACTTTTCTCCAAACCGGTTGGAGATGAATTCACTATAATTCTCAACCAGGTGATAAATATTACGGTGATTCACTACACACTACAACAGCCTTCCAACCGGTGGAATTCCGTGCCGTTGTACACAAACTTGATCGCCTTGCACCTCTTGATCCTCGATCCTCGGATGCCTTCTGATACCGCTACTTCAACCAAAGAAGTACCCCTTACTCAAGATTTAAAGACAAGAGTGTTTGTCTTCCAACTAAAGAGCTTCCTTGAATATGAACTTTTGGATCTGCTCTTTTCTCGATCCTATTTGTTTGCTTAGGATTGCTTGGTTTGCTTTGATCGCTTAGAGTATATGTTCGCACCGGTAGTTGCTCTGTTTCAAATCTCTGGATATATATAGATCACGATCTCTCGAGCTTCTTCCTTGTAGCCGTTGCAAATCTGAACAAATCCGTCCGTTGGAGAGAGACTTCATTGTTTAATCTTTTACGAACGTTTGCAAGGTGGATTCCCATTATTTAATTTCATCTTCCGACCGTTGTGATGACTTCTGCATGTGAGCGCCGAATCTTTTGAATATAAAAGGATTAAAGTCTTTCACGGTGGGTCAGGATGATTTAAATAAATCATATCTCTTGCGGGAATCACTCCAATTTGTCTCTTCACGTTGCATGTGAGCTTTCCGTAATATTTGACTTTTCAAAGCATGCTGACGTGGACTTGGAGTACTAGCCGTAGTTGAGTAGATCGATGTGCGACTTACTTCTCTGCAGTAAGTCGTCTCGGTATATCGTTTGAGACTTGTCAGTCGGAGTGACTTCCCGAGGTTCCTCACTGATCTGGTCAAACTACTCTGACAATTTTTTAGTTGACCAGGGCTACTCTGATTGGAGTCGGCTGTACTTCTCTGATAGACTAGACTGTACTTTAGTACTTAGCCGATTTTTAGCCTAACTAACTTTGGCCTACAGAAGATACTCATTTGGTTCTTCTTTACATTTTGCCAATTTTATACTTAACACATTTTGGCCTATGGAAGATACTCATTTGGTTCTTCCTTACATTTCGCCAATTAATAAACATTTGATTCTAAATTAATGAATCTTAATAAACATTTGATTCTTAATAAACATTTTGCCAATTTTATACTTAACACATTTTGGCCTATGGAAGATACTCGAAACGATGAGGCTAGAGTTCAGCCACTCGTGCCAATTTTAGAAATTATATACTCGTACCCCCCAAACTCGATTAAAATATGACTTTACTTCCATTCTCATCCCAAACCGGTAGATTTATACCCGATAATTACAACAAATCTAGTTAAATTTATAAATTTTAAATAATCAAATACAATTTGTTTTAATAATTGAATATCCGTCTCAAAGGTCATCGAACATGACAAAGTAAATATATTATGAATACATATACAAATCTGCTTAGGATTTATATACATGTAATCATTCTGATCCTGAATAAAAAGTGATTTTACTATCTGTTCTCGTCTCAAACTCGTATACTTATGTCCGCATATCACCTAAAATCATTCAAATATATAAAATATCTAAGTAATCAAATATAAATTATTAGAATAATTGGTTATCCATCTTAATAAACACTCGAATATTACAAAGTAAATATTATGAATAAATAGTATAATGACAAAAAGATTAAAAATTATTTTTAATTGTAAATTTTGAACTCATATAATTTCTTAAACTTGTTTAAAATTTATATACATGATTATTTTAAACTCGAGTAAAAAATAATATTACTACTTGTTCTCGTAATACTCACTAACTATTTGAACTCATTTCAATTTATAAAATATCTAAATAATCAAATTTAGGTTGTACAATAATCGGTTGTCACTTATCCTATCTGAACATTACAAAATAAAGATTAATACATTTAATATAAATGAAGAAATATTAAAAATTATTCAAGTATAAATTTAAAATTAATATCTAAGAAATCCATTTAGATGTTACATACTCATACACGAAATAAATTGGATTAGAATTCTATGTGGGCATGTTGATTAATATTATGTTTATTTTTAAATCAATAACTATCTCTTTCCTTATGTTCTTATATAATTCTTTTGTTCACATATATTCTTTTTATTTTCAAAATTAATAAAATATTAATAATACTATAAAGTTAAATAACCATGCGAAACAAATTATTTATTTGGCCAAAAAAATTAATTGATACAACGTTAAATTTAGTTTAACTGAATAATGAAATAAACTAAAATTGACCATTATGTTATGTCTTAAAAATAGTTTATGATATAAAGAAAATTTTCAAAATGAAATTTGACAATAAAGAAAATTTATTTAGCCAAAACTAAATTGGCATGCAGTTTGAATACTATCGCTTATTAGCTATTCCGTGAAATAAATCAAGGTGAGAGCATACATCCTAGCCCGCCATTCAAGTTTTAATGAGGTTGGATCGGGACCCATGCCATGTGGCACCAACCGATTGGTTGGTGCACTAGTTGTTGCCCAACGGCCGGCCCATGGGCCGGGCCGGGTCTAATGGCCAGAATTTTGATTTTTTTTTTTGGAAAAATCTTCTTATAAATACCCACCTCCTCTTAACCATTTTTTCCACACCAACAACTCTATTCTCTCTTCTTCTTAATTCTCAAATTTTCACAATTCCTAAATTTTCACAATTCCTAAATTTTCACAACTCGTATTATTAGTTTTTGTTAAGTAACTTTGTATAATTGTATTAATCTAAATCTATTTTTATTAAAAAAATTACTATGACGGACGGATCAAGGAACATTCATCTTAAAGGAACTGGCGACAATTGCATTTTGGTAAGTTTATTATTTCTACTTTGTGTTATTTTTTATGCTTACTAGAGTTTATTTACTTATTATTATAAATTGTTATTAGTTCACAATCTCTCTCAAGACTCTACTATCATGCCGCCTCCAACCGAACTTACGACCGAAGCTTCAAATAAGAATAAAAAAATCATGGGTTTGGGCAATTTATGAGAGGATTCTCGGTATCGTACCAACGCATTGCAAAATGATTTGTCTTGTATATAAAAATCAAAAGAAAACTATTACTTTTTCGTGGAAGATTGATACCGGAACACTAGCTCGTCATTTAACAAATGACCGCTGTATGACCAAGTATAATCATGATCAAGAACGTTCAGATGATCAATCTCAACTATCCGGCTATTTTTGCAAAGGCGCCCGGTGGAGGTATGCCCTTTGTTTAAAATCAACAAAAATTAATTGACGGATTTGCTAAATATGTTACTCTTGATGGATCGCCTTTGAGTCATGGTGAGAGTGAAAATTTAGAAATTATGACTAGGACTTTAGTGCAACCCACGTATAGAAGAATACCAAGAAATACTCTTAAATGTTGTATTCAACAACAATATTATATTCGACATGCTCAATTAATTAAAAATTTTAAAAAAAATGAAGGTTGTATATGTCTTACTAGTGATTGTGGGACTTCTCCAACTGGTGAACCTTATCTTTGCATTATGGTTCAGTGGATTGGAACTGAATATGTGATAGAAAAACATATTGTTGCTATTGATATTATGGAGGAATCACATACCGCTAAAAATTTAAAAGATAAAATAATTGAATGTTGTAAGGAAATTGTGGTCGCACAATGTTGGATAGAATCACGAATGGGGTTTTCAGAAACACGCTAGTAGTGGCGTCCATTTCTGCGAAAGTTAGGGAAGGGAGATTGAGATGGTTTGGCCACGTCCGCAGGAGGCAGACATCTGATCCGGTGAGGAGGGTCGAGAGTTTATTGGTTGTAGGGGGGAGAAGGAGAGGCAGACCGAAGAGGACGTGGTAGGATCAGCTGAGATTAGATTTGAAGGCCTTAACCTTTCCGAGACCATGACTGCTGATAGGTGCTCTTGGAGGCGCCATATCAGAGTTGTGGATTCTTTTGTAGGGAGCGATGCTGTAGTAGAGAGCCTCAGGGTTGGGTTGTCCCGGTTAGCTTTGACCTAGAGCATTGCGTTTTTTATTTTTAGTGTATATTTGA
Source organism: Orobanche coerulescens (assembly GCA_033398695.1). Classification (NCBI taxonomy): domain Eukaryota; kingdom Viridiplantae; phylum Streptophyta; class Magnoliopsida; order Lamiales; family Orobanchaceae; genus Orobanche; species Orobanche coerulescens. Next base: position 164,574,177 of record CM065804.1, read on the forward strand.
TCCTATTGGCTTTTGCGTGTGGTGTATTTTTATAGGGAGCTGGGCGCAGATTCAACCTCTCTTATGTTAGAGCAGCGTTCATCGAGAGTGTAATTGCCTAAGTCCCCCTTAGGTAAGTCTGATGTGAATTAAGCCATGGGCTCAGGTATGGTTTCGAGCTTTTTTCGAATCATGGGTTTCTTTGTTTAGATCACTCTATACTTTATTGTGCACTAAGGTGGGGGTCTTCACGGAAACAGCCTCCCTACCGTAAAAAGTAGGGGCATTGTCTGCGTACATCTTACCCTCCCTAAACCCTGCTCTGAGCGGGATATGCTAGGTATGTTTGGTTTGGTTTGGTTTTTGTAAGGAAATTAATATATTTGATAAAGTGTTTTCTCTTTCTCTCGATAGTACGACCATGAATAATAAATATATGGAATATTTGTTGGACGAATTGTCTTTACTTGCAAACGGTATTTTTATGAGTGCTCATGTTTTGAATTTGTCAGCTAAAATTGATATTATTTCACCTCATTTAAATCCGATTAGAAAAATAATTAAATGGCTAAGATTGAGCCAACAAATTATGAGTTATTATAAATATCTATGTACAGAAGATAATTTAAAACAAAAAAAAAATGGAGCATTGATACACCTACACATTGGAATTCTACTTTTAAATTGCTTGATGATGCTATTCCTTATAAGAAAAATATTACTCAATTATATAAGAGTGCAGGTAGAAGAGTTATAACAGATAAACATACATCTTTATCACCCGATTTTGTGAAGATTCTGGTCTGTAAAAAAGTATGGGAACAAGCAGAAAAACATCAAGAAGGACGGACGGAAGAAGAAGACGAACACAGCAAGGATGATGATCCATGCATGATGATGGATTCTTCATCCGAACCGGGAGCTTCAACGAGTAGCCAACACAACGATTGAGCACAACATCCTATCTTCAAGTTTCAAGTAAATAAAGAGGTAAGTAAAAGGAACTACGTGGACTTTGATTCCTTAGGATATGCAGGCAACTTATTTAAAAATTAGATTAAATTCCAATAATTTAATTTTACAAATTAAGTCCAAGTCCAATTTTTCCCCCTTTTCTCCTCATTTAATGCAATGCTAACATATTTTAAAAATTCAAAATGAATTTTCTTAAATGATATTTTTAGTTTAATGTTAACAAAAAAAATTTAAGTAAAAACAGTTTTTTTTAATTGATTTTTTAATTAAAATTAACTAATTTATTTTAAAAATTCAAAACAAAATTTTTCCATGTTGATTTTTAAGTTAATGTTAATATATTTTTAAATTAAAACAATTTTTTTTTTAATATCCAGCCCGGGGGCGGGCGGGCAGTGGGCTGCGGCCGCCCAGGCCCGGTCAGCCCAGCCCGCCACAAACATGGCCCGGTCCAGGGCTCCCTAGTATCAGCCCGGCCCGATCCAACCGGGCTCGGCCCATGGACTCCTCTAGAAATCCCATTCAAAATTAATGTGGAATAAAAGATTTTAGATAAGTAAAATTAAAAAATTCCACGTAGGAGAGAGTTAATATGATGATCCCAATACGTATATATATATATATATATATATATATATATATATATATATATATATGTTAACACCACCTCTCAATTTCATTCATATTCTTCACAAATTCTTAAGTGTGTTGGGGATGTTTTGTCAAAGTTTGGTGGAAAGCATACCTATATCCAAGTGGTTATAAGCAAAACAAAACCTGATTATTACAAGGCTTTGATACGTTCTCTTATACAATCATGTTGTTGGGAAATCTAAGACTTATTGTGATGATTCAAAGGGCATTAAAATCAGATACTTTAACATACTAAGAGGTCATAAATACTAGGTTAGTAGGCTGGTATGCATAGAAAGAAAAACATAAAACCTGTAAAACACCAACTAAGCGTCTTGATAGAAATCGGTAAAACCCTTCTGATAGGAAGTGTGTTGAACTTTATGGATACCATTGATCCTCTTTTAACAAACTACTTGAAATAGGGTATCATGGTTTATCATCACAACTATCTTATATCGATATAGAAGTAAGAGTATCACCCAAAGAAGGTAAGTAGAAATCCATTTGCAACTACAATGCATAAACATAATATTTTTTGAATAAATATTTGTTGGATTTGATAATATCTTGAGGTTGTTCCGTTGTAGTTCATGCTTGATTTGGATGATCCATAAAGTGTATGGTTGCACGTTACATGAACATGACATCCATTATCATGTCCACGTGCATGCATAACATGAGATTCACTCGTGTTTGCATGCGTGGATCATGGAAAGGAGAAATATTTTATTAGCTGCTGCTAGAGCACTGATCCATGGTAGTTGCATGCTTTTATGATATATTTAATACTATGGATGCGTGCTCGTATGATGTGTGAGATATGGTAGATGCATGTTTTCCGATATATTTGGCATGATAGATGCATGCCTTACGATATAATGTGATATTGAGCTCTTTCTGGTGCTTAGTATGTGGGTCAACGAGCCCAAAGAACAAAAAATAATTTTTGAGAGAGACTCTCATTTATGATCATATGCCATATATAGTATCAGACAATAGACATGCATAATTATACTTATTGAGCTTTAACTCACATAGTTTATGCATTGTGGGTAACCTTGATGCTTGAGAGTTTTCTATTGCTCGATTGATTGGAGTTTCACTGCTGCTCAGGATTGATGTACATGGATGACGATCTGTTGGGCTAAATTGCGGTCTTATCTTGTTATTATTATGTTTTCTAAACTTTTTTTTAATATGCCATGTCATCGAGTTAAAGAAATATATATGCCTAAGTGTGGGTGATGGTGTAGCTTGGTGTTTTATACTTTTGGTATAGTTATATAACTAATAAGTTTGTTGAAGTAGTGAACTTGTAAAATATATAAGTAACTGTTTGGGACGCAGAGATATGAATTTGATAGGTCATATGTGGTGGTGATATTAATTTTATATTACTATTATTACAGGTTCGTGAAATAGGTACCATTCTAGGAAAAACTCTGCCGAAATGGAATTTTCTAAGTATTAATATTATATATGATAGTTTGGGTTAAGTACTTATGGGGATATAATGCTATAGAGATGATATGAATTTGATAGGCCCTATGTGGTGGTGATATTAATTTTATATTATTATTATTATTAAAGGTTCGTGAAATAGGTACCACTCTAGGGGAAATTCTGCCGAAATGGAATTTTCTAGGTATTAATATGATATATGATAGTTTGGATTAGGCAGTTAGTATAGGTTGTTCAACCCCAAGACCTTCACACAGTTTTCTTCGACACGTAGAGATACCAACTTGTCTTGCGGTCTCATTCACCACAAAGTAACGTGAAATATAAAGAGCTCAATAACCCATGTCCCCAAAGAAAACTTTCCAAAGAGAGAGAATTAAGATAGGGACAAGTTTAGATAATTATCTCGATAATAAAATTACGCAAGTGATATGGAGCAATCAGTGGTGTGCTCCGATCAATTAGTTGGTATTCGATGAGATAATGTGAAACCAGAGGAGCAAAATTAGCCGATCCAAAAAAATCACATAAATTCAAAGTTGGTGGTCCGATTAGACCAAAATAGGGCTTACGAATCGGATCGCGGGCGGAGGAGCCCGATCAGGGCAGCGGGGATTGCGCGGATCGCGACGGTTTCTGGTGGGGCTGATCGGCTTGAACATCGAGTGGCGATGATTCTCGATCGGGACTTAGTGACAGGATCGGGTTGTCTTGATGCGGCACGACAGATCGGCTTGCTAGCGGCAGGGGGTAAGCAGATCGGCTTGCTAGCGGCAAAGGGTAAGCAGATCGATAGGCGTGGCTGAGTTGAGGTCACGATGGTGCGCGGTGGGGGCCGAGCAGATGTATTGCGAGGGAGTGTGATGGGGGTCAGGCGGTCTGGATCGTGGCGGGGCACGATGGGGCCAGGCTGTCTGGTCGTGGCAGGGGACAAGTAGACCGGATCGACGCGGTGGAAGGTGGCGACGGGTGTGCATGGGAGGGCCGGGCAGATCACGGCAAACTATAGCGTTTAGCAGCGGTGGGGCCCATGGCTAACAAGATCAGGAGTCGGCAGAGAAGAGTCGGGCAGGGGTGATAGGGCCTCAGGTGCCGCGGCGATTTGGATCAGCTTTGTGCATCGACGGAGGGCTAGGGTTTTTGGAAGAAATTTCGATCTTTTTTTTCTTTCGGAATTTTGGGAGAAAATTTAACTATTGGGCTACGTGTGTTGCTATCGTGTTTCAGAAGATTGTAAGAAAGCACTGAAGTTGGGTAATGAAAACAATCAGCTGTATTCATAACACCAAGAGAGGGGGCCTTTATATGGACTTTACAATGAGAGTCCTTCTATATATATGATTCCTTACAAGGAAAGAAATCTAATATAATCTCAACCCCTCTAGAAGAATCTAGAATCCAGCCATTTATCTATCCTACTATAGTATTAAGTAAGACACAATCAAGGGAAGGACATAATCGTAATTCCCGGAACAACAAATATTTTTTTAGTCATTTTAAAATCTACAAAGACCAAAAAGCCCCTAAAACCCCGAACTTCGGGGGTGTTTGGTTCGCCGAATGGAATTTGGTGAAATTGGAATTATCAAAAGAATTTATCTTCGCTCATCAAAAAAAAAAAAAAAAAAGAATTTATCTTTGAAGGAATTGAAATGGAATTTGATGGAATTTGGCCACGTGTTTAGTTGGCAGGAAATGAAATGGATTGTGGATGAATAATGAAAATGACCAAAATAGTATATATAATATTTATTTATATATAATATATTTATATATTGTTATACAAATAAAGTTATGAATAAATACAAATAAATATCATATATTATTTATATATAAAATATTTATTTTTTATATAATATTTATTTATATATATCATTTTATAAATATAATTATATATAAATATAAAAAATATCATATGTAGCGTTCATTTACAAATAAGTATTATTTGCATTATCTATATATGTAATATTATTTGTATATATAATATATAATTATATATATTATTAATATAAATAATTTCATGCTTAAATATAAATAGATATTATATATTATTCTTATACAAATAAATAATAAATAAATTATTTTTATATAAGTAAATATTATATATATGATTTATATATGTAATATTTATTTACATATTATTGGTATTTAGTATATGTTATATATTTATATATGGAATTTAAATATTATATGTATTGTTTATATATGATATTATATTATATATATATATATAATATTTTCTAAAATATAAATAGTATATATATATCATATAGTTTTGCCTTTTTGAATTAATGGGTAAGAAGAGAATTGAATTCCACCAATGGTGGAGTTTGTGAAATTTAATTTTATTTTAAGTACAAACCAATAGTGATTGATCGTAATTTACTAGCGAAAAAAAATAAAATAAAGAGAGGAGGTAGATCTGGTCAGAAAAGTCAAATCCAAACAAGATTTGAACAAAGAAAAGAGTGTCCTATGATGGTGTCGGCGGTGCGCGGTGGTTCGAATAGAAAAAGAAATGGAAGTAGACATATAAGAAAATCAAGAACAATAATTATTCTTTCGTCCAGTTTAAAATTTTACATTTACTTTTTTTTTTGTTGATTTAAAAATTTTACATTTATTATTTTTGCACAATCAAATCAGATAACCATCTTTTACTTTTTAATTTCCACCACACTCATCTTCAATATTTTTACTTTTCAATCTCCACTATACATTTATCATCATTACTTACACAAATAATTACCTAAAATATACTAAACATATGCTATCTGTCAAGTTTTGAGCGGGACAGAAGGAGTACCAATATCAATTGATGGTGTCTGGCCACTCCAATGGCCAATATAGAAAAGACAGACAGAAATGGGGTGGGGAAGAGAAAAGATAAAAGCTGATAGAAGTTGGCGACTTGGCTCATTTAATTCTACTTAGCTCGATAAGATCAAATTTCAATTGGCTCGGCGAAAGCAAATTCTACTTGACTCGATAAGATCAAATTCCACTTGATTCAATAAGATCAAATCCGACTTGACTCGACAATATCAAATTCCTATTGGCTTGATAAGATCAAATTCACTCCACTAAATCAGACTCGACAGAATCAAAATCCATTTAGCTCGATCGAACTAAATTCACATGGCTCGATCAAATCACATTCCACTAGATTCGTTCAAACCAAAATTATTTGGCTTGACCAGTGCAAAATTTGTACTAATCGAGGTAAGATCAAATTTCATTTGGCTCGACGGAGTAAATTCTACTTGACTCGATAAGATCAAACTTCACTTGACTCGACAAGATAACATCTAACTTGACTCGACAAGATCAAATTCCAATTGTCTTGATACGATCAAATTCACTTAATTGAATCAAACTCGATAGAATCAAAACCCATTTACTCGATCGGACTAAAGTCACATGGCTCAATCAAATCAGATTCCACTTGATTCGTTCGGACCAAAATTATTTGGCTTGACCAGTGCAAAATTTTAGTCATTTTATAACCTAAAAATAATTAGAAAACATTTTATTAAAACTTATATTATGAAAAAAAAAAAGGATTTCACAAATTTGAATGGCTACTATTTTCTCTCTCTCTTTTTTTAAGGACAAGAAAAGTACTCAAATTGATTCATCCAAAATTTTCCTTTTTTAATAATTGTGCGATGGAAGCTTTGCTTTAGTCTTTGAGGAAAGGAAGTAGCAGAGAAAAGACAATTGCTTGATTCCCGCCTCATCATATAATATAGCAAAATATATGGATTCATTTCCACTCACTATCGACTCTCTCCTCTGGCTTTATCATGTAAAAGGAGTATGGAATCCTCGCAAAAAAGCCTGTCTCCTTGCCTAGTTTTTCAACTTGCATGCTATTATAGTGTGTTGTATTACATCTTCCAGACAAAAAGTTGCTTTTTCATTTCTCTTTTCACCATATAAATATTCTCATATCCAATAAAGTTACTCAATTAATGGCTAGAGTCAATAATGATAATGTCATTCCCTACTATAGTAGAAGAAAAGAAAGTCTATACACTCAAACAACACAAAAAAAAAAAGGATTTGAAATATTCACAATGAGCTTTTGGAATTGTGGATTTAAGTGGAGACAAAAAATTTATATTTATAAAATTGTTTATTGTGTTATTTTTGTTTCGCAAGTTAATAAAACTTTTGATCAGTATGATACTCCAAAGCGTGTTTTTATGCTTAAACTTGCCGGCCGGGGAGAATCCTAGTGAATAAGGATCAGGCTATATCATAAAGAACCATCATGATGAGTTTGTTGCGGCTGGTTGTGGGTATCTCTATGTCATGATCCGAATTTTCGTGACCATGTTGACCATGCGAATGAGACATGCCTTATGGGTTCAGTTAGCTAGCTTGCCACAGAGGAGCAAAGGGGCGGTATTAGTGTTAAGGCATTGCTGGTTCGGATGTTTCGATCTATTGAGATTATGGATATAACCCGAATACTAAAAAAGTTCTAGATTGGTACACATGGATGCATGGTGCATCCCTAACTTCAGATTCGGATGATTAAATTTTTTATGGGTGCATGGCATTGAGGATGATTGGTAGCATGGTTAGTTTAATCATGGCAAGTTTTTCTATTATTAAAATTATGCTAGAGTCGCCTTTATTTTCATCGTAGATCACTTAAAAGACTAATTTGAAAAGCTTGATTAATTTGAAAAAAATTTGGATTCTTGTTCCTTAAAAGTTTGAGAGGTATTGATGATGATAAGTTGTTTTATAGTTGCACTATCCTAGAAGTCTTTGACAAAAGGGGTGGTAATATAATGTCTAAAGAGTTATTTCAAGAACTCAAAGGATTAAGAAGCAATGCTTGCTGGCCAAAGAAATAATAAAATCAATTGAAGTTTTTGTTTTTATGAGCGAATGGTGGTTTTCAAAATGCTTGGATTGCTTATCGGATTTTATTGACAGTACCGATTACGATTGTTTTGTCCGAAAAAAGTTCTCTAAAGTCTAAATTGAAGTATTAGTTGTGATCATTTTTTGTTAACGAATTTGGTACAAAAAAAAAAAGCAAAAAGGGACTTTTTCTTTAGTTTTATTTAGTTTATGAATGCATATTTTTGTTTTACTTTTTTGATATAATTGACACATTTAAGATTCTATGGTTCCAAGAATAAAATAAAATATAGTATTGAATTTTGAATTAGTATTTTATTTTATTTAATCTATAAGAGGCATGGGAAATATCATCACGAACATCACAAAGTGACAATATCGACCATGTTAGACCGACCGTAATAGCTCGGTCGTCCCTCTCGGTCGACGCCTTCCCCGACGTGTCCTCCCCACTACACCCCCTCCCACCCGACACGCTCTATAGCAAATAAAAGGAGAACTCGGTCGAGATTAAGACCGATTCGTGTGATAACTTGGCACAAAAAACAAACACCACAACGGTACAAAAAATGACCGTTTGGTCATTTATTAAAAAAAATAAAAATTTAACATTTACTCTATAAATACCCCATTACTTTTCCATTTTATACACAATATCAAACCAATCTTACTATAATATTCTCATCTTACATAATGTCTCAAAAAACTCCCAAGACCAAAACACCAAAAACCCGATGCCAACAAAACATTCCAAACGTTCCGACACCTGATTCCAATTTTCGTTTGACCGGTCACTCACCACCCATTAATTTTCAACTCGCAAGTTTCGTATACCAACCACAACAACAACGACAACCTTATTAGTTATTATCAAAATAATCCGTTTCAACCTCCGTTTAACCAACCACCACCACAACAACAACAACAACAACCTTTTTACCAACAACAACAACAACAACAATCTAAAATGTATCGTCCACAAATGTTATACGAGTCACCACCACCGTACCAATCTCAAACTTCTCAACCTTATTCTTCGGTTAGCCGTTTAAATATTGAGGACGTACAAGATATGGATCCCTTTTTTGGTAGTCAAGATTATTCTATGGCTCAAGGTTCGGGTGGTCCATCCATACCCGTTGAAAATGACTCTCATGTCGAAGAGGTGGCGCCCGTCAAAAAGACGTCAAAAGGACGTCAAAAATCCAAGACGTCGGAAAAAGATGACAGCTAGAATTCCATGGGCCCCGGAGGAAGAGTTAGCGTTGTGTAGAGCTTGGATAAACACGTCGGTAAATAGCATCAAAGGGAACGCTCAAAAGAGTAGGGGTTTTGGACGGTTGTAGTTGATTACTTTGCGAAGGAAATGGGGGAATCGAGAAGAGGATACGATGCCCTCAACACCAAATGGAAAAATAGGATTCGTCCTAAAATTGGTCAATTTTGTGCGATTCACGATAATGTAAAAAGGAGGAACGAGAGTGGCGCAAATGACCGGAAGACAAGATGTTGGAGATGAAGCGAAAAATAAGGGAAAAATATAATTTAGACTATTAGTTTTAGTTTTTAGTTTTTATTGTAATGTTTTTAATTTTATTTGAATTATTAATGTAATGTTTTTAATTATTAATGAAATTTTAGTCTAGCGTTTAAAAAAAATGAAAATGAAAAAAAAATGGTGACCCCGGTCACCATTACGCTAGTTTGGTCATTAAGAAAGTTATAGAGAGGGAAAGTCGAGTTGGCGCTGATGTGGCAGTAGTGATGACCGCGGTCATGGGAGGTCACCATTACGCTTAGTCTTACATATATATATAAATAATCAATAATATTCACCGACATCACCCTCTTAATATGCACTGAGAAACCTCCTGTCAGTCGCTTATATAAGTTTTCTCTCTTTTTTCTTCTGCCCAATGTCACCAACAGACCTTTGTTTAACTGAATGTGGATCCTTTGTCCACCATTATATATATCGGACCCAACGGGTCGACCCGTTGACCCATTGACCCTGACCCGCCGGACCCGTGTAGGATCTGGAGCCGGCCAACCCCCGGACCCGTGGTATACATGGGTGGGGTCCGGGTCCTACATTTAGCGATTGGCGACCAGCTTAGAAATTATAAATTTTTTTTTAAAAAAAAGTGACAGTTGGACCATGCGGATCGGACCCGGGACCCGGTGGGTCCAAAAAATTCAAAATATTTAAAAAAAATCAGAAATTATATATACAAATACCCCTAACCTCTCTCATTTTTCCCACTCATTCTCAACCTAATCTATCTCTCAACTTTTATTTCTATAATCTAATATCTCTCTATTTTTATTATTATTATTTTATTATTATGTCGAGCTCTGACAAGATAAAAGGTATTTCTATGTCTTCCAAAAAATCTAAAATATCCAAGTTAGAACGAATGGCTCTTTACGGCATATCGAAGAAACCATCCGGCATAACTAGTCGGGATCCTCAAAACCAACCTCCACCCGATTTTCAAAATAAAAGTCAAGAAGATGAATAGGATGCTACGATACATGAAAGTATCTATTATGGTCGTGCAACAGCTACTAGTGAAGATGAAGTTGACCCCCAAAAATTTTGACGTATCCCAAATCGTCAACAACTGCATAACATTGACGAAGAAAATGGAGCACGAAATCGATGAAGCTATATTTACACAAACATATACAACGTTTGAGTGCACTCTTCATGGCGTACCGAATCCGATATAAATCAAAGTCAAAGCGTCCTGCGGCAAGCCAATCCGAAGAACAACCCCCTTATGTTGAAAGAGTTATCGTCTAAGGAGGAAGAAACTGTAAAAGGAATAGAAAGCAAGAAAACTAAAGCGAGAAAGAAGTCTCTCCATGTTGTAGAAAGGAAGCCGGTTTCAAATAAGAAGGAAAAAATATCGGATGGTTATATGAATGTTCTTCGCAACTATTGCAACAAAGAATATCTGTACAAAGTCGGGGTGGATATGGAAATTTTAAAAGTCATTTTGAGCATAACCAAGCCTCTGTAACACCCCTAGACCATATGGGAATATTACATGCTTTAGACCCTCCCCACGAGGACCTACCAGGCTAAACAACACAGAACTACCAAAAACGTGACCGACTGGAGTCAAGCATTACAATAATACAGACCATTAAGGTCAATTTTAATACAACCACACGGACCGATGAGGTCACACGACTAATGCAAACGAGATGAAATACAACTCTTTACAATAAATACTCACGCAGGGGTAAAGATACACAACAGTGAAAGTTTGACTATAACTCGGTCGATACAACATAACTCGACCAAAATCTCAACTCTTGATTAGTATCGTAGCTCGTCACTTTATGTGCCGATTCTATGACTGCTCCCTCGAACCTGCCTGTATCTGGACGCAAAACAGATATTCACCCCCCGATTACTCGGGGTTAGTAAAACTCCACTGTTTTACTAGTGCAAGTATAATAGTATATGAAACATATTAAGCAAAAGCAACCACGAATCAAGTACGACAATCAATTGTCAAAACATTCCGGAGAGGTTTTATTAATTAGAAAACAAGCGCTAAAGTATTCAAAATTAAACTCGGCATCTCGGGAATTTTTAAAGTATAAATTCTTTTGGACCTCGAGTCCCAAATTACAAAACCTCTTTCGAAAATCGTTAAGGCCTCAACCCGGTTCTTGTTGAAAAATACATTAGTGAAGATATCATCACGTCCGTGATTTAACATCATAACGTTATTTATTAACTCACTGTTCGTACTCGTCAAGTAACGAATCCCGGAGGCCACGAAGGATCGTACCCGGTTCCACACATTCAATGTTCGTACACATCATGTACCGAACTCCAGAGTCCACAACGGACCATACCTGGACCACACACACTGTTCGTACACCTCATGTACCGAACTCCAGAGGCCACAACGGACTGTACCTGGACCACACACACTGTTCGTACACCTCATGTACTGAACTCCAGAGGCCACAACGGACCGTACATGGATCACACACACACTTCCCAACACATATCAAACAGCGCAACACATCACCACGAATAACACACCTTAATACAAATACGTTCGAACATCCAATCATACACCTAAATACATGTCCAAGTGTATAATCAATCCAACACAATAATCATAATCAACACGAGACATCAAACCCGAGCAATCAAGCCCAGCACGAATCACGCGATTAACATGACCAACATGACTTCACAACGTTAAACAAGCAAGAATATCATGAATACCAACGAATGTTCGAATAATCATATCGCACCAATTATATCCACGAAGGTAAACCAAATTGTCGTAAATCCAAAACGTAAACTCTATTCACAAGACACAAATCGTATAAGCAGAATACTTGCCTCAATAACCGATACCGAACACTCCGAAGAATATGGTTCAATCGGGAAACCTCGAACCCCGAAGAAGACAACCAGCGGAAGGGTTCCGACTCGAGTTCTTCACAAAGATTTCATTCCTAAAACATGTCATCAATAAATCAATGGTCGTATGAGGAATAATAATCGTATAACGCCCGAATCTCCCTCTAAGACCTTTTACCGGACACCTTCAAGAGGTCGATTAGGAACTCGATAAAACGACGAATCTTTAGTAATCAAACCATGGAACAACAAGGAAATTGGTAGAATACAACTTCATAATCACTAATCTAGGTTATTACGGATCAAACGGACGAAATAAAGCAAAATCCCATATTTCCCCAAAACTAGATTTTTAGGAAATATAACCTTGATTCGGTCGATCGGAGGAGGTTATTGTAACACCCCCAGAGCCATCTAGGAATATTACAGCACCATGGGCCCCGAGACGGAACCCACAAGGCTGAAAGAAAGATTTACAAACATTTACAAACGCCTAAGAGGCGAATGATGGTACTATCTTTTAAAAACATTCGAAGACTTAATAAAATCCGTTTATCAAAACCATCGTAAAAATCTCATTTGAAACCACAAGGCCCAAAATGCCAAAACTCAACAGTTTAAAAATATATGTTAAGCTATCGCTTGCACGTACCAACAAAATAGTTTAGAAAACGATTTCCAAAGTAACTTAAGTTACCAGATACCAAAAGGCCATTTAACAATAATCACGCAGCGGAAAAGACAAACAAATAAAAATACTCTAGCAGCGGAATACAACAACTGAGCAGGAAACTCAATACACAAACACATGCCCTAGCGAGTATCCTCCGGGAAGCTCATCTCTTCACGACCGCTACAAGCTCGATATCCCAAGATCCTAAAAAGAAAGCCCACAACGGGGTCAACCATAGTACTCAACAATGATAACGATCACATCACGTCAATAATTACATATCAATGACAATACTAAGTAAGAATACGACCAATGTAATCTTACCGCCGTAACTTTACGAAAATCCACCATTCGTATCCTTAACAACACAATAAGCTCATACCGAAATATTTGTACTGTATCTCAACAATACCCAAGGTTCTCAAAATATTATCATAACCCACTGATAAGAAATTCACTAACTCTGTCCAACCCACTCCATCGGGTAACATCATCACATCTCAACACGATAATCGATTATCCATCAAAATACAATTACCAAAGGAAAAACGGAACATACCTCAAAATATGTAATACCACGACAATCACGTCAGTCTAATCCGAGATCAGATCAATACCACATACGGACATGGTCCTAACACAAGACCTACAAATGCATACTCGTATGACAACGCCAATATGATCACATCAATAACAACAATATATACTTATGGAAATCCGATGATCCAGCACACACAGCATAGATCCCAAGATGATCCTGAAAGACCAACACGAGGTGGATAACCCATAATATACATATGCACAACAACAACACATGGTAATTCAATGATCCAGCGCACACAGCTATAGATACCAATGACGATCCCATCAGACCAACGCATGGTGGAAATACCTGTCTAGCGATCCAGCGCACACAGCATAGATACCCAAGATGATCCCGTCGGACCAACACGAAGTGGACATACGACAACAATGCACAAATGCATATTAACAACAATACACAAATGCATGACAACAACAATACACAATGAATCACAATATGATCGGCACCAAATGACAAAAATGATTAGAGTACTTGTCCCAAGTCCTTTGAGAGCAATCTCGATGTATAAACCATCACCAACCGTTATCCTCAATATTCGACGGTCCAACATCTCACGGACTGTAGATAATTCATGTCTTTATCACAATGTATCCTCGATACCCAAGTATACCAATAACAAAAGTAAATCATATACATTATGATTTAAATTCCCAAAATCTGAAAACAACGTACAATCCCAAATCTCCAGTGTTCACAATTATAATCATTGCTATACGAATTATAAACGAATGAAATAGAAACCATTCATTAAAGATTGTAAATTGTGCAAGTAATAACGTGCCTTGATACTGACACGACGATGATGAAGACGCTACCAATCTCATTGCCTTCGTCTACAAACTCCTCAGTCCCGACCAAAGCAATCTACGAACATTCTCGAACACGACCGCAAAGCATGATTCTAATCACCGATCAATAATCTCAACCTATTACAATAATCGATAAACAACAAGTTCGATAACAATTAACAACCGATATAACCGATCAACAAACTCAACGGTTCTACAATATCTCGGTTAAACATAGTCTGAACAATCCAACTCAAACCAGCACGAATTCATAACCATAACACGATATACTACACTGCCTGTCCACTTAGCGCACGTTAATCACATACTGTAGCGTGCGCTAAGTCACTTCAGTTAGCGTGCGTTAGCCAGTCGGCTAGCGTGCGCTAATGTTATACAATTTCATGCCTTACAAGTATCGACTTAACACCTTGCGATTACGGATACGAATGTAAAGGAAATTATACTCCAAGATCAATCACATCCTTTCCAAATTCAATCTCATCATCATGATCCATAACTTATCAAGAACATACGAAATTGACCACTATAACCAACATAATATTAGTTCTAATCATCTAATCCAAGTTTATATCCGAAACCATGTTCATAGTCATCAAAACAATGTAATCCGATATCCTTTAACATGTAAACAATCATCCAACTCATATATATATATATCCATATATCATCTTCTTCCTCAATATCAACATCATGAACACCAAAGACCATAACAACACTTCCATAATCTATCATTACAGGGAGTAATCATCAAAAATTACATCAACATCCGAAAATGAGGAGAAGGATTAACCAACTTATCTCAAGAAACCGAACAACACAATTCAAACCACAAGAATCATATCAATAACCTTATATCAACAACAACATCATTATAATCCTGTAATCCATCTCATAATCATACTTATCAACTTGTTTATATGATAATCATCAACTCAAGAACATCAATATTCAATCCAAAACGAAATCCAAAGTGAATATTAATTACCTCTTCAAAGAAATGGGTTGATTCTCAAGGTTGAATCCATTCTCAATCACTTCCAAGCCGCAAATGTTGTTAGGAACGATCAAATCAAGTGTTTGGAACCTCAAACTTCTATCTAAGAACTCTCTCTATCGGTTCACAGGAAGAAATGGACGAAAAAGACGAAAAATGCCCAACTGCACATATATATATTGTACGTTATTAGCGTGCGCTACATCTTGTATTTAGTGTGCGCTACAGCCCTAGCGTGCGCTATCCTTCCTTGATAGAGTGCGCTATCGAAGTCCAGAGGCTATTGCCTTACTTCGTACAATGATTTACGTACGTAATGCCCATGCAATAGCGTACGTAAATGCCTCTATTTAGCGTATACAAGTGTCCTACCATAGCGTGCGCTACTCATAGTTGAGTCGTTTGTCTGCATACTCCGAAGATGGGTCCACACGCCGAAAGCATCTGACAAAACCAAGATTCCATTTTGTCAGATCTACAATTAGCGTGCGTTAAGCCTATGCTTAGCGTGCGCTAAATCTTCATAACAAACATCCATTGACCTTATCGGAACATGCGCCGAAAGTAGCCGGGTCTACATGTAGATTCCTTCTGATCTGTTCTGCACTAGCGTGCGCTATCTTTTGCCTTTAACGTGCGCTAAGACTGAACATTAGTGTGCGCTATGTATACATTGTAGCGTGCGCTATCTTTTGCCTTTAACGTGCGCTAAGACTGCACATTAGTGTGCGCTATGTATACATTGTAGCGTGCGCTAACGTGGCTGTACTTAAACATTTTCATCTATTCTTGTCCAATGTCTCGATATACTAGATACGCATACATGACATACTGAATACATATACTCCTTCCAATAATATACTCATACGATACGCCCGGCACACAATATCTTCAAGTGCAACTGTCAACCAAGTACAGTAATTATACCAATACGGATATCTCAGTCCTTCAATTATTTTATCCCTACTGTACAAATTCCACACTGTATAATAGAACTCGGGTAAAATAACATTAAAAACCGTAGTAGCAATTTAGGATATTACATACTACACCACTTAAAATAAGTTTCATCCTCGAAACTTGCAATTCGTCATAAAAACAAACAAACCGTTCAACCAAAATATCCCGAACCCATCACGACAATGACCAATCATCATAAGCGGATAATCAAAACAGTATACTTACAGATGCGCGAAATCGATGATCTCCTGCGATACTAGCAAATGATTCCCTCTCAAAGCCTCAACATGCTAACAATCACAATTCCATGAGTCCCAACAAAATATATCATCTTCGGATGAAATAATCTATCCGGGTCAAATCTTGTCTGCCTGATTATACAATCAAGTCCCAATCTGCTAAAAATCCATAATACACGATACATCTATGAAACAACTGCTCAAAACAATGGCAACCAATCTCGAAACATCGACACAAAATTCGAACGCTCATACGATCATTAACAATGATCAACCAACAAATTAACCAAGAATACCATTGACATGATAAACTCCAATACGACCAATCCAAATGTCAAAACACGATCGAGTATATCATCAACATGATAAACTTTAATATGACCATCCAAAGGTCAAAACATAATCGAGTATATAATCAATATGATAAATTCCAATATCATCAACGAACGATCAACGATAATCGAGAATACCCTCCCACGGTAAGCTCCAACACGATCAACACATAACCACAGAAACAGATATACGAAAGAACAAAATTCTCTAAACGTTAAACAAATCACATACAGTGGATCTCAACGAAACACAACCGACTGTTGAACGAACCTCTCAGGCGTACGAACAACCAGTCGCAAATCGGCGAACATACCAAATCATACATGGAGTGGGAACGACCAATCGGTATGGCTCAAAATTCAGAAATCACAATAGCAAAAACACGCTACCATACTAAAGTTCGAATCTCTTTTCATCGTACCATACTGATGTATTATCCAGTTTGTGAGTCACATTCATAACTTCACCATGATATGCACTATGCACTAAATGTGTATGTATATCAATCACATTTTCAAAACCAGCTTGAAATCATATAATATTGTCAAGAAGATAAATTTTCGAAAGTTCTTTCAAAAATTTTAAAACTCAAAACATAAATTTTCGTATGAGCACAAAATCAATTTCCGAAAAATTAAATCGGCTAGTTGGTGTCAAGTTCTCGATGAAAATTCTTTTGGAATACACACGATTAAATAAATGAAATTTTGCAAATGATTGACCACATCCATACTCCTGTATACCAGTTCGGCTTGTCACCGAATCCACTGACATTCCATCGGAAAACCACCCGTAGAATTCCAAAATCTCAATATATAGACTCCGATAAAAACTCCTTTTCCACATATGACTCGCAAGGTCAACCATTAACCTATCCTGGATCACCTCAACCATGCTATGACAAAATATTGAATAATCAATAAATCAAACACAACGAAAGACTACCCGAGAAGTTTCATTTGAACAAATAAACAAAAACCTCGAAAGGCGGAAATAAAATAGATAAACGATTGGTAAAGTGTTTTATAAATCTCAGGAGTTTTAGAAAACAGAAAAGCCTTTTTGAAACATTAGGGTCTCAGCCCATATCCCGTTCCACATTTCAAGAAACTTAAAAGTAGAAAACCCTTTTTGGACCCCATGTCCTGAGTTATAAAACTATTTCAAAATCGATTGGGTCTCGGCCAAAAATCATTTTCCGTAAAACATCCATAAAACATTCATTTTGAAAAGTGTCATTTTCAAATGCTCCAAAACAGTTTCGTATGTCTCAAAATGAACTAACATGACTACATGTTCTTCTCAACCATCCACAACATTTCTCCCAAATGCACAACTCCGTTCCAAAATTTAACCGACATATTGATTTCCAAAATCATAGCTTCTTAAGATCATCAATCCTGTCCCAACTCTTTCACCTCATAATGTGACGCATAATATCTTTCTGAAACTCAAAGCATATCAACTTAGAACGGTAATAAATCTCAATGAAATTCAAAAATCCAAATACTTACAGACCGTGAAGCCGACGATTCCCCGTGATACTGGCACATGTCTCAACTCTAGAAATACTCGACACGGATATTTTCAAAACACACGTTTTGCAAAATTAGTTCAACTCGAGAACACAACACATCTCTTTCCAGAGAATCACGTTAACACCATTTGGAAAAGTTTACAACAACCCAGTACCACACTGGTAAATCACATAACGCACAAGCCCGAGTGGACAACAAAAACCCAGGGCTCTAATATTCATCACTCGACAATTCGAATGATGCGACAAAAACACGACTCGACTCGACCCGACTGCCTAGTTTTTCTCAACCTAAGCTCCAATACCATATTCTGTAACACTCCCAGAGCCATCCAGGAATATTATAGCGCCGTGGACCCCGAGATGGAACCCACAAGGCTGAAAGAAAGATTTACAAACATTTACAAATGCCTAAGAGGCGAACGACGGTACTATCTTTTAAAAACATTCGAAGACTTAATAAAATCCGTTTATCAAAACCGTCGTAAAAATCTCATTTGAAACCACAAGGCCCGAAATGCCAAAACTCAACAGTTTAAAAACATATGTTAAGCTATGTACCAACAAAATAGTTTAGAAAATGATTTCCAAAGTAACTTAAGTTACCAGGTACCAAAAGGCCATTTAAAAATAATCACGCAGCGAAAAAGACAAACAATTAAAAATACTCTAGCAGCGGAATACAACAACTGATCAGGAAGGAAACTCAATACACAAATACATGCCCTACCCAGTATCCTTCGGGAATCTCATCTCTTCACGACAACTACAAGCTCGATATCCCAAGAACCTAAAAAGAAAGCCCACGACGGGGTCAACCATAATACTCAACAATGATAACGATCACATCACGTCAATAATTACATATCAATGACAATACTAAGTAAGAATGCGACCAATGTAATCTTACCGCCGTAACTTTACGAAAATCCACGATTCGTATCCTTAACAACACAATAAGCTCATACCGAAATATTTGTACCGTATCTCAACAATACCCAAGGTTCTCAAAACATTATCATAACCCACTGATACGAAATTCACTAACTCTGTCCAACACACTCCATCGGGTAACATCATCACATCTCAACACGATAATCGATTATCCATCAAAATACAATTACCAAAGGAAAAATGGAACATACCTCGAGATATGTAATACCACGATAATCACGTCAGTCTAATCCGAGATCAGATCAATACCACATACGGACATGGTCCTAACACAAGACCTACAAATGCATACTCGTATGACAACGCCAATATGATCACATCAATAACAACAATATATACTTATGGAAATCCGATGATCCAGCACACACAGCATAGATCCCAAGATGATCCTGAAAGACCAACACGAGGTGGATAACCCATAATATACATATGCACAACAACAACACATGGTAATCCAACGATCCAGCGCACACAGCTATAGATACCAATGATGATCCCGTCAGACCAACGCATGGTGGAAATACCTGTCCAGCGATCCAGCGCACACAGCATAGATACCCAAGATGATCCCGTCGGACCAACACGAGGTGGACATACGACAACAATGCACAAATGCATATTAACAACAATACACAAATGCATGACAACAACAATACACAATGAATCACAATATGATCGACACCAAATGACAAAAATGATTAGAGTACTTGTCCCGAGTCCTTCGAGAGCAATCTTGATGTATAAACCATCAATAATCATTATCCTCAATATTCGACGGTCCAACATGTCACGGACTGTAGATAATTCATGTCTTTATCACAATGTATCCTCGATACCCAAGTATACCAATAACAAAAGTAAATCATATACATTATGATTTAAATTCCCAAAATCTGAAAACAACGTACAATCCCAAATCTCCAGCGTTCACAATTATAATCATTGCTATACGAATTATAAACGAATGAAATCGAAACCATTCATTAAAGATTGTAAACTGTGCAAGTAATAACTTGCCTTGATACTGACACGACGATGATGAAGCCGCTACCAATCTCATTGCCTTCGTCTACAAACTCCTCAGTCCGACTAAATCAATCTACGAACATTTTCGAACACGACCGCAAAGCATGATTCTAATCACCGATCAATAATCTCAACCTATTACAATAATCGATAAACAACAAGTTCGATAACAATTAACAACCGATATAACCGATCAACAAACTCAACGGTTCTACAATTTCTCGGTTAAACATAGTCTGAACAATCCAACTCAAACCAGCACGAATTCATAACTATAACACGATATACTACACTGTCTGTCCACTTAGCGCACGTTAATCACATACTGTAGCGTGCGCTAAGTCACTTCAGTTAGCGTGCGTTAGCCAGTCGGCTAGCGTGCGCTAATGTTATACAATTGCATGCCTTACAAGTATCGACTTAAAACCTTGCGATTACGGATACGAATGTAAAGGAAATTATACTCCAAGATCAATCACATCCTTTCCAAATTCAATCTCATCATCATGATCCATACCTTATCAAGAACATATGAAATTGAACACTATAATCAACATAATATTAGTTCTAATCATCCAATCCAAGTTTATATCCGAAACCATGTTCATAGTCATCAAAACAATATAATCTGATATCCTTTAACATGTAAACAATCATCCAACTCATAATCCAAGTCATATATATCCATATATCATCTTCTTCCTCAATCTCAACATCATGAACACCAAGAACCATAACAACACTTCCATAATATATCAAGTAATCATCAACAATAACATCAACATCCGAAAATGAGGAGAAGGATTAACCAACTTATCTCAAGAAAACGAACAACACAATTCAAACCACAAGAATCATATCAATATACTTATATCAACAACAACATCATTATAATCTGATAATCCATCTCATAATCACACTTATCAACTTGTTTATATGATAATCATCAACTCAAGAACATCAATATTCAATCCAAAACGAAATTCAAAGTGAATATTAATTACCTCTTAAAAGAAATGGGTTGATTCTCAAGGTTGAATCCATTCTCAATCACTTCCAATCCCCAAATGTTGCTAGGAACGATCAACACAAGTGTTTGGAACCTCAAACTTCTCTCTAAGAACTCTGTCTATCGGTTCACAGGAAGAAATGGACGAAAATGACGAAAAATGCCCAACTACACATATATATTGTACGTTATTAGCGTGCGCTACATCTTGTATTTAGTGTGCGCTACAGCCCTAGCGTGCGCTATCCTTCCTTGATAGCGTGCGCTATCGAAGTCCAGAGGCTACTGCCTTACTTCGTACAATGATTTACGTACGCATTGTCCATGCAAGCGTACGTAAATGCCTCTATTTAGCATACGCAAGTGTCCGACCATAGCGTGCGATACTCATAGTTGACTCGTTTGTATGCATACTCTGAAGATGGGTCCACACTCCGAAAGCATCTTACAAAGCCAAGATTCTCTTTTGTCCGATCTACAATTAGCGTGCGTTAAGCCTATGCTTAACGCTAATCCTTCGTAACAAACATCCGTTGACCTTATCGGAACATGCGCCGAAAGTAGCCGGGTCCACACGTAGATTACTTCTGATCTGTTATGCACTAGCTGGCGCTATCTTTCGCCTTTAGCGTGCGCTAAGACTGCACATTAGCGTGTGCTATGTATACATCGTAGCGTGCGCTAACATGGTTGTACTTAACCGTTTTCAGCTATTCTTGTCCAATGTCTCGATATACTAGATACGCATGCATGACATACTGAAAACATATACTCCTTCCAATAATATACTCATACGAGACGCCCGACACACAATATCTTCAAGTGCAACTGTCAACCAAGTACATTAATTATACCAATACGGATGTCTCAGTCCTTCAATTATTTTATCCCAACTGTACAGATTCCACACTGTACAATGGAACTCGGGTAAAATAACATTAAACAACCGTAGTCAAAATTTAGGTTATTACAGTTATGAGATGATTAATCGATGTTAGAAACTCAAGAACTTCGTGGATTGATAGTTGAACAACATGTCTTCGTGTCCTCCAAGACCCAGCCGCGGAAAGGAAAGAAAAGAAATGAGAAAATGAGTGTAAACCCGTCTGCTCGATCATATTTATATTGCCCAGCGACGCACGGGCAAACACGCACGAGCGGCCGGTCATGCGCCGGGTCGTGCGCGCCACTGTCAGGAATCTGCCGAGACACACGAGCACCTGCTCGTGCGCGTGCAGTCAGGACCACACAAGTGCCGGATCGTGCACCCAGCTCGTGCGCACCTGGCCGGTCCCTGCCGCACCTGGCCGGCCAGTGCCCAACCGCCATGACTTGACGACTCAAATTTCCGAAAATGCACGGAACGAACTCGACAAAACGCTCGCAGACAACATCACCGATTCGAAATGAAAACATCATGCAACAAATAATCACACGCGACGATATAAACACAAAAATCAATCATCGAGAAAATAATACCGATGCTCAACAATCGAGAAATATCCAAAAAAATCCAAAATAACCAGAACGAAAATCTCGGGTATTACATTCTACCCCTCTAAAAATAAGTTTCGTCCCGAAACTTAAAACAAAGATATCACAGCTATCAAACAAAACACCATGCTCGAACATAAAAACATTACATAATAAGTCTTCACACGGGAGACCACCCGTACTGCAAACACAAAATATTATCACTGGGCATCGCTGGCCCCTCTAGAAGTATGAATGGAACCCCAGTTCCCTACCATCTTAGCAACAGTCTCGCAGTATTGGTCTCAATGTCCTTCGCGTCCATAATTATAACAAGTCACCGGCGGTTTCTTACAACTCGCACGCTCGTGGCCCAGTACATTACAGTTGAAACATCTTGGAGCACTGCCTGAACATAAAGATACCGACCTGGGTCTTTTAGGTTCTCTAGCTGACAGAGAAGGTCCCAAACTCATATGGTACGAGGTTTGAGGTTTTAAAACCCCAATTTCCTTGCTTTCCGATGCGTCATCATAAATCCTCTGTTTCTTTGCTACAGATACCGACTCGGTAGACAATATTGCCATTTCAAATGCTAAGGCTCGATCCTGATAGTCCTTCAATGTGGTACACATAAAAGGAGCCATACACTGCCGAACATAAGGTTTCATACGCATATCGAAATAACGGACTTTATCTCCCCCACTTCACACTTGATCCCGAACATAACAGAGCTGTCGATTATAATCGACTATTGCCTGAGATATCGACACATCTTGGGTGGTAGCCGAGAAAAACTTGACAATCCTGTGCTCTTTAACAGGCGGTGGATAATACTCAGCCTCCATGGCAATCTTGAATTCAGCTCAAGTAGTTGTACGATCACTATGCGCTACGGCCTCCCACCAGTTTGCAGCTTCCTTGTCGAGCAGGTATTGAGCAACAGGTACTCTTATTTCATCGGGACAAGCTACATCATAAAATGTTCTGTCCAACTGGAAAAGCCAGTTCTCCCAACCTAACGAGTCCGAAGAACCTACAAAATGGGGCGGGTGCATTCTCATCACATCTCATAACCACTTACTAGCTCCATTATCCACATCTGGGATCCCATCCCGGTGTACGGTCTGATTCATATGCGCCAACTGGTGAACCACCTGACGAAGGATGGTGGTGGCGCCAATGTCAACATTACCTCTGGTTGATTTCCCCTGATCACACGATTGGTCATCTCGACCATCTGTACTGAGCTGATTGGCGCTCGACAACGAGCGAGTCGCCCTCTCATGCTCTTGGTTACGACCACTATCATGACCACATCCTCGGCCTCGACCTCTCGGCATACTGAACGGACAACCATTCAGAATTTATATATATTATAAAAGTAGAGTTTTTTTTCTTGCACCAGAATGATTTGTGCTACGTATCATTTTGTAGATTTTTGGGCAATTTTAAACTTTTTAATTACTATCGCTTATATTGTGTATATTGTCATTAATAAACATTTAATGCCTTAATTATATGTTACTTTTCCCTTATAATTGCTAAAATTCCGGATCAGATTAATTGTATGTTTAGCTTTTCACATGTTAATAAATGTATTATATAAATAATATGTTTAGCTTCTCACTTATTTTTAACTTTCCTTTTATTATTTTGCTAAACTTTTGGTATTTACTATCAGTAATATTTTTCGTCCTTTTAATTACTATTATATATATATATATATATATATATAACAAATACTGAATTTTTGTGTGCAATCTCATGACTTTTGTAGTTTTTTTATTTTTTTGCCAATTTTGAGATTTTTTTTTAAAATTAAAATTAATTAAATATATAATTAAAACTAAAATATGTGATTTATATGGATCTGATGGTTGTTCTCTTGTTTTATTTAATTTTTAATTACGAGTTATATGGATGTCTAACTTCTTGATTTTAATATTCCATGCAAGTTTTCAGTCAATAGTTTAATTACGAGTAATACTATATTTTAAATGCATTCATAAATTGTAATTGGCGATAAATATGGATTTCTAATTTTTTTTGTTCCCTTTTGATCATACTCTGTGAGAATTGTCAAATTTATTCTTTTTCATTAAGTATCCATATATTATATTAAATTAAGTTTGTGAGCTTTCTCATTTATTTGACTTATATATTATTAGGATCATTTTATATTTTCTGAATTTTTTTATAGTTGACTTATTAATTAATTAAACTTTTGATAACCTATATATTTATAAAACTATCTACATGTCTATCTTATACTATATTAAAATTGAGTTTTTTTAGCTTTCTCATTGACTTAACTTACGTATTCTTTTTTACTATTGACTTTTTAATAATTAATCTACATTATATATATATATATATATATATATATATATATGTGTGTGTGTGTGTGTGTGTGTAATATATAAAAATTGAATTAACAGGGTTCTGAAATAAAGTTACAATATATATATATGTGTGTGTGTGTGTGTGTAATATATAAAAATTGAATTGTTTTTCGCTTCCTCATTGATTTTCATTATATGTCATTTTGTGGTTCTTCTAACAAATTCTTTTGATTTTTTTCTAATACTGGCTTATCAATTAATTCAAATGTATCTCGTTGGACTTTGGCATGTTCATCTTATAATAAAAATTTGTATTCATAATAAAAAATTAAAAAGAAGTAACAAAAAACTTATTTGACATTCTTTGACTACTTTTTAATAAGTACCATTTACAAATTTATTCTTGATCTCTCTCAAGTGCAAAAATAGCATAAATTTAGTGGAAAAATTTGTTGTTATTGTTTCCTACATGTAATTTTTTGAGTTTTTTTTACCACTTTTAAGATTTTTAAAATAAAACGAATTGAACCTACAATTAAAATTAGCATATGATTTATATAGATGTTTAATTTTGATTGTTCAATAATGACGTTGTTCCCATATTCTATTAGCATTTTAATGATTTACTAAAAGTTTTGATTAAATGCCCCGCATAAGTTTCCGGCAATAGTTTAGTATTATTAATATTATATTTTTAATACTTTCATATATTAATTGTGATTGACGATGAAAATGGCTTTTTAGTTTTTTATTCCTTTTTAGTCATATTCCCTGAGAATTATCATCTTTATTGCTTTATTATTTGCATAATATACAAAAATTGAATTTTTTGAACCTTCTCATGAAATTGATTTATATGTTTAATTGTGATTTTTTTATATTCTTTGAACTTTTTTCTATAATATTTTTTTATTCTTTCTACATCTATATATAAATTGTAATTTAATTCTAACAATGTCCTTTTTAGCTTTCTTATTGATTTGGCTTGTGTTTTAATTTTCTTTTTTATTTTTCACTACTGGCTTATTAATTAATTAATCTATATATATATGTGTAATTATATATACAATCTATTAAAAATAAATTATTTTTTGCTTTCTCATTGATTTGACTTATTTGTCATTTTGTGGGAGTTCTTGATAAAACGTTTCTTTATTGGCTTATCTATTAATTCATCTATATATACCTGGTGGGGCAGTGGTATGTCCATTCATAATAAAATATTTTTATTCATAATGCAAATAATTATCAATAAGCTTATTTGACATTTCTTAACTATATTTATAATAAGTTAATACCATTTAAAATTTATTCTTGATTTCTATCAATTGCAAAAAATATGATTAAGTTAGTGGAAAATTTTATTGTTAATTGGTATAAAGAACAACGCATATTTCTTTTTATTACTGACATCAAAATATGATAATATCTAATTATATTTATGTAAATCCGAGATTTTGAATGATAATATTTCATTGTGTGGCATATTGTTTAAGAAATGCATCTTTAATTATGCTAGATATCGTTTAATTTGAATATCATCAAATAATAAGGTAATTAAAAGGTAACTATGATATCATTAAATTTCATGATTTTTTATTGTGATAATGCAGTTATAATTGAAATCAGCTTTTTTCCTTAGAATTTTTTCATTTTTTTATTTCGAAAATAATCAGCCATTAAGTTTGAATTAAGCTATATTCGCCATAATTTGAAATACCGATAAAATTGATGATTTGTTTCTAAACTTATTATTACCGCTTCTAGAAAAAATCGGCTATTTTTTATAATAAGTTTTGGTATGTTAGTCCCACCATAATTATATAAATGTCCATATTGACATCACCTAATTTTTGCTAACTCGTATTATTTTTACTGGACAAAATAAGTTTTTACTGATTAACCCAAATTTTTACTGATTAAAGCTAAATTTTACTTATTAAGACTGGTTTTTGTCGATTTACATTGCATTTTATTAAAATATTTAATTGACTATTGTTGATTAGAACTTAATTTTATTGATTATATTTGAATTTTACTGAATAAACTGGTTTTTACTGATCAAAATTGATCTTTAATTACTAGAACTTATTTTTACAAATAATATCTTTTCGAATCGAACAGATCAATGCCTTAATATTAATAATAATAATAATATTTAGTTTTTAAAGATTATAATAAGTAGCAAAATAATATTTTAATTTATCGACTCGAACAGTCTTTTTTCATTGCAAGATAGCTGACAATGTAAATGTTGTGACCAGTACGAGCAATTAATCAGGATTTTAATCTCCTTATAGTCCTAAAGGTCCAAAAAAGAATTACATCCTCATATATTTTAGTATAACTCTACACTATATAAGACTCAAAGACTTGAACTTGCCGGAAGATGAAAAAAGTGACGCGGAGAATAATGCGTTGCTCAAAGTTTTCATATTTGACATTTGAAAATTTTCAAATATTACTTCGCTATAAATTATAAGAAACGAATACTTATAAAGCATATCAATAATTTGTCATCACTGAATATAAGGAGATGTGCATGGAAGAACTATAAAAATATACTATATGGAAGAATTACAAATATGTTACGAGGGAAAACTAAAATGTAGCCAGAAAGCTTGACAGAATAATCATAAGAAAATGCTCTACAGAGCTATAAAAAGATGCAAAATAGTAGATCAATAAGAATATATTGCACGAGAACAATAAGATTGTTCAAACAAAAGTAAGCAATAAGAAGATGCTATACGGGAGAACCATGAAAAAGAGGTTATATGAGAGAATAGAAAAAGACAATATATAGAAGAACCTTAAGAATCACTAAATGGGAGACGATAAGAAGATGATAAATGAGAGATCAATAAGAAGATGATACATGAGAACCAGACGAACATACTAGAATCATAAGAATGTGATAGGGGGAACTATAGGAATATGTTACACGAGAGAACCATAAGACGATACTCAATGGGAAAATGGTAAAAATATGTTGCAAGGAAAAACCATAAGAATAATCTATATATCAATATATATGTAGAATTGAATGGAATCCAGCAAATATACGTATGTTATGAATTTTATAAATCTTATACTAGTTTAGGTTAACCATACACTCAATAATTACCATCATTGAACATAAGAAGATGTTACATAGAAGTACCAGAAAGAGACTATCTAGAAGAACTATAAGAAGATAATACACAGAGAAACCATAAAAAGACACTATATGGGAGAACGATAAGAAGATGTTATCGGGGAAAACTATAAAAGATACTATATGAGGGAACCATAAGAATATGCTAGGTGGGAGGATCAATGGGAGATCCGATATGGGGGAAACATAAGAATTCAAATATTGAAAAACATTAAGAAGATGCTACACGGTAAAAACATAAAAAGATGTTACACATGATAACAATAAGAAGATATTGAAGGGGATAACGATAAGAAAATTCTAGATGAAAAAGCCATAAGAACATGATACACAGAAGAATATAGGAAAATACTACACAGAGGAACCATAAGAATACTCTATACAGAAGAACCACGAGAAGGCATTATAGGGGATAACTGTAAGAAAATTTTAAAAGAAAGAACAACAAGGAAATGTTATATGAGAGAACCATAACAACGTTACATACATATATATATTTTTTTATCAAGATATGTATATTATTTACTAGAATATAATAAAAATCACGGATATCATGAAAGTATAAAAATCTTATACGGATTTAGGTAAATCATATAACTTGCCAGACACATAGTAAGACGTTAACAAAATTTTCGACAACACGTGAGATAATTTGAAATTAGATTTGTTATTAGATAATATACTTTATATTTTCACAATTTGCGTTAATTTTAAAATTTACTTAAAACGGTTAATTATACAAAATATTATTATATTTCATTTGTTGGTTATTATATTTTATTGAATATCTAGGTGTGATGGTGACAAACAGTATTATTATACTGTTTTCTCAGTATCTATTTTGAGACAATGTTTTTTATGCTTTTATCTTCATTCTCTGTTTCTTTATTTTACTTTCCATTGTTTCCAATGGTGCCAAAGATTCCTTATTCTTTGGTTCTGGATTATAATGAAATAAAATAAAATGACTCACTAAACTGGCTGCACTTCTTTTTCTCATGAAGTACTAGTCATTCCATGCAATTATCGATGCAATTTTCATCTTGGATCATCCGGAAACAGCCTCTCTGTGTTAAGACAGGGGTAAGACTGCGTACATCCGATCCCCCCTTACCCCACTTTTTGCGGGAGCCGTTGAGGCATTGGAGTAATGTTGTTGTTGTTGAGAGTTTGAAAATTTGTGTATAATGTATAATATCATTCATTGTTATTGTTATTAATATATTTTTATTGTGTTTAATTTGATATAAGTTTATTTTTATGTTTGATCTTAATTAATATGCCCCGTCGAAATTCGACGGGTCATGCACTAGTAACACAACAAAACAAACATTACAAAGTCAACATAAGACAACAAACATCAGCACGATAAAACATTAACTCCAAGTCATTGTTAGGCGTATTTTTATACGCTTATTTATCATTATTTTGTATCATTTTGGAGAGTGAAATTGTTTAAATGAGCCTTTAATGCCTTAATTTTGTGTGTTTGTCAGGAAATTGAAGTCCGGAAGCTAAAACGAGGCGAAACGGGCGAAAACGGCAAATTTTGGCTATGAGCCGCGGCACAAGGAAGCAGGGCCGCGGCACAGGAAGACACCCAACCGAGCACAAAGTAAACTGTACTCTGTGCCGCGGCACAGTCCAAGTGAGTCGCGGCACAGAAGAATTTAATGACGCCCAGGCATCCAGCTAAAGGCAGTGTTTCGCGGCACAGATTTAGTGCGCCGCGGCACACTTGGCGGTTTTTGTATGTTCCACGCGGATTTGGGCCGTTTCGAAGCCATTTTTCGACCTACTCATACGGACGCGATTTGGAGGCTGTAAAAAGATATAAAAGAAGGGTTTAAGACCCTAATCTGGATTATCTTGGAACTTTGGGATCTTGAGCTTGGAACTAGAGAGGAGACGGCAGAAGAGGAACTTCAAGAGCAGAAGGCGGGAGCCGAAGAACGGAGGAATCCGAGCTTCATCTGCGTTTGATTTTCATGCTTCTGTTTATTAATTCTGTATTTTCCTTTATTAATATGTTAGGCTAAAACCCTAATCTAGAATTTTGATGAAACTTATGTTTTGACGAATTGCTTGAGATTATCCAATTAATTACCTTTTTGTTGAGTTTTCCCAATTGTGTTTAATGCTTGCAATTATCTGGCCAATAATTGTATTGATTTAATCATTAAATTCGAATCGGGAGAGGAGAATTGGTGAGGAGCTATTGGTGAGGACTGTTTTATTTTGTGAGATAGGAATATACCCATAGGAACTACGTGGCCTTTTGGAGATTTATGCTTCTTGCCTATTAACGAATTAATTCACCTAGGGATAGAGTGCATTATTCGCCTTTAGAAAATCTATTGACCTCGGGAGAGGCGGTAGAATATATTAGCAATCTCCGCCTTCAATAAATTGGGAAAATTATTACTTCAGATAATCGAGAGTAAATTTGGATAAACCGAGGTGGATTCAGAATCCTAGACTTATTCATCATTTGATTTTCTTTTCTTCAAGCTATCGTTTTTTTACTGTTTAGTCTCTTATTAATTCTTTTAGTTATTAATTGCAAAACCCAAATTCGATTGTTCAAATAAAACTGGAATACATAAAAATCGGTAGTTAGAGATTCAGTCCTCGTGGGAACGATACTCTACTTATCACTTTATTACTTGTAAACGATAACGTGCACTTGCGTGTAAGAAATATCGCAACAAGTTTTTGGCGCCGTTGCCGGGGACTGAAATTTTCTAATATCGGTTTAAGTATTTATAGTCTTAGTTTGAACGTTTTATTTTTTTTGTATTTAATTTCGTTTATTTGTTTTTCCTTTCAGGATCTTCCGCGTACTGCATGAGAAAACTCGGTAACGAAGGCCTACTACCTTTGGATACCGAGCTCGAGCGCACTCTTCGAAGGAACAAGAAGGAGAAACGAGAGTTGCAGACGACGGTTATCATGGCCGAGAATATCGAGATTCAAGGAGGAGATAACCATGTGCGGCAAGTTCAACCGGAACTAGCTCTTAGAGACGATGCCATGCCGCAGATCAATGCTAATTTTTCGGGAATTCGGCGTCCCACCATTCAGGCGAACAACTTCGAGATCAAACCTGCTATTATTCAGATGGTGTAGGCATGGGATCGCTCCACAAGGCATGGGAGCGATATAAAGATTTGTTACGGAGATGCCCTCATCACGGCCTTCCAGACTGGCTACAAATTCAGACGTTTTACAATGGATTGAGTGCCTCTACACGCACTCTCGTGGATGCAGCCGCCGGTGGGGCTTTGATGGGAAAGACTATGGCCGAGGCACATTCATTGTTGGAAGCTATGGCCGCAAATGCATATCAATGGCCATTTGAAAGATTGACGCCGAAGCGAGTCATGGAAGTTTCAAGTAATGATCCGATTTCCACTTTGTCAGCTCAAGTCGCCGCCTTGACCCAACAGCTCCAAGCATTCTCGCACGCACCTTCCCCCGTTACCATTGAGACATGCAATTGGTGTAACGGATCCCACCTGAGCGCGGAGTGTCAATTCGGGAACCTGTTCGAGCAACATCCGATGGAGCAAGCTCAATTCGTGGGAAGTGGAAATCGACAAAATAATCCGTACTCCAACACGTACAATCCGGGGTGGCGTAATCATCCCAACTTTTCGTGGAGAAACGGACAGACTTCAAACCAGCCCCCATTCGCTCAGAACCAACAGCAGCCCCCTCCCGCTCAAAAAGTTTCTCTCGAGGAGGCAATCGCGAAATTAGCGGCGAATACGAGTCAATTCATGACCCGTACTGAAGCGACATTGCAGAATCATTCCGCTTCCATTCGCAACTTGGAGGTCCAGCTGGGCCAAATTGCTAACGTGTTGACAGCCCGCCCGGAGGGAGCATTGCCAAGCACGACCGAGACCAATCCTAGAGAGAGTCTAAATGCAATCAGCCTAAGAAGTGGGAAGGAGGTGTTGGACCAGCCCGAGCGGTGTGAAAAGAAGAAGGAAATTGAGGAAAAGAATAATTTAGAGACAGAGGAGTCGCAAGATTTGAAACCTTCAATAACGTTGCCGGATAACCCAAAGACATGTGTGCCCCCCGTCCCGTTTCCGTAGAGATTACAGCAGAAAAAGGCGGACAAACAATTTTCTAAGTTCCTTGAAGTGTTCAAAAAGCTTCACATTAACATTCCGTTCGCCGACGCGTTGGAACAAATGCCGAGCTACGCTAAGTTCATGAAAGAGATATTGTCGAAGAAAAGAAAACTCGAGGAGTTTGAAACAGTAGCCTTGACGGAGGAATGCAGCGCAATTCTTCAAAAGAAGCTCCCACCAAAATTGAAAGATCCGGGAAGCTTCAACATACCGTGCACCATGGGGAATCTTTCTTTTGATAAGGCATTGTGCGATCTCGGTGCTAGTATTAACCTCATGCCTTTGTCGATTTTCAAGAAGCTGGGAATTGGGGAAGCGAAGCCGACGACGGTCTCCTTGCAGTTAGCGGATCGATCTATCAAATACCCAAGGGGAGTGATTGATGATGTATTAGTCAAAGTTTATAAGTTCATCTTTCCGGCCGATTTCATCGTACTCGACATGGAGGAAGATGAAGATATACCGATCATATTGGGACGACCATTTTTAGTGACTGGTCGAACCCTTATAGACGTGGAAAAAGGGGAGTTAACTCTGAGGGTCCAAGACGAGCAAGTTACGTTTCAAGTATTCAAATCTTTTCCATGTCCAGGAGATGTTGATAAAAGCTCACAAATTGAAAGGGTGGATGCCGTTGCTGAAGAAAGACACCGAAAACATCGTCGGTCGAAAAATTCAGATTCTGTGTTAGATGGCCCAATTTTGAAGAAAGATGTAGAACGAGTAGCATTTCTCGAGCACTCGGACAAGTCTGCTGGGGTCATAAAATCATTTTTTAAAGAAAAGAAGAATCCGGAAAGCAAACAGATGTCTAGTCGTGAGAAAACCGGGTGTTTCGGAAACTTATTTTCGTCAAAACCTTTCCGCAACCAACATTGGGTATCCGAACCAAAACTCGAATCGTTAATAACCAATGGTCAAAATTTTAAAAATAATATTAACGGTTCGATGAACGGGAAGGAAACCAAATGGAGTTTGCGAAAAGCGAACTGATTTTTAATAGGTCCGGCTGAAGACTATAAACTTAGCGCTTCTCGGGAGGCAACCCGAGTTCGTAGTTGTAGATTTTTGCGTTTCTTTATTTTTCTTGCTTTCCCGCATTTTTTGTTTTTTTTCATCATTTTGTGTTTTAATTTGCTTTTACCTATTGCTCTTGACGTGTTCTTCTCGAAGTTCTGTGCAGGAAAACTCCCAGGAGGGAAACTGATATCTGAGCCGCGGCACAAGTATTGTGAGCCGTGTCACACACAGCTCGAAAGGAAGGCTAAACAAACTGCATTCTGTGCCGCGGCACGGCTTAAATGAGCCGCGGCACACTTGAGCACTGAGCCGCGGCACACAAAATCAGGGCCGCGGCGCACGGCAAAACGAACAAACAGCAAAATGGAACTGTATTTTATGCCGCGGCTCACTTGAGCTGTGCCGCGGCACACCATGCGGAATTTGAAAGGCCCAGGTAGCTTATAACACGCACTCGTCCGGCCATTCCAGGTACGCCTTCTTACATTCCTTCCCTTTCCCCCTGCGCGCGATCGGCCGAACCTTCTGCTAGTTTTCTTCTTGCGATTTTTTCTTGCACTTCTCACAAACCAATCAAGGTATGTTCCAATCTCTAATCTCTACTTGTTTTATGAATCTTAATCTGAAGTTGTTTTATGCATTTAAGGAGTGAATATGTTTATTTTCTTTCAAAAGGTTTATGATGGTTTAGTGGATGAAATGGTATTTTACTCGAATTTTCATGGTTAGTTTGGAATATGAATGAATTGAGTGCGTTGTTTTGATAATGAATGAATTGAGTTTCTGTTCTTGGGGGTTGAATCGAGCTATAGCCATGTTTATTCTTCAAGTAAACTAGTGCCCTTAAGGTGTTTGATAAAACGTCTAAGTGAAAAATTTTCTTTGTTAAAGCAATTTTTGAATTTTTGTGCAACGTACTCGTTCTGAATTTACAGCAAGCCCAACCCTTACGTCCAGTTTAAACGTTTAAGTCAATTTCATCTTTCTCTCGCGAATGAGCTATCTTGTTAAAATTCTTGATTTCTGGTTGGACATCTTTAGCCGAGTGATGTTTATTGTTGTCATTGTGTGCGTAAATAAACCCTGGTGTTTTATTTTTCAGAACTGACTATGGCGAGAACAAAGAAGCTGAGCAAGAGAGCCAGGACCCAGTCATCCCCCACTCGAGGGGAGACCTCTCGTAGTCGGGCCGAGTCGGAGGGGCACCAGTTTTCGGACCCTGAAATTCACAAGATCTTCAATGAGAAGATTCAGCTGCGACCTCTTATCCGGGAGAGGGGATTTACTCCAGCTCCCCAAGACGGGGAATTGCTTACCATGATTGATGAGATGGGGTGGGCCAGATTTGTTGCACCCCCCGAGCCAGCGGTTATCTCGATTGTGCAGGAGTTCTACGCCAGCGCATTACTGAAGCACATTCGGGCAGGCCATACGTTGCCGTCGTTAGACTCTCGGACTCAGGTCGATGTCCGAGGTATTACAGTTGATTTTTCCACAGCTGCTATTCGGAGGTTGTTTGAGCTTCCGGTGGTAGACGAGACGGCCTATGACCGAGTTATGACTAGCCTCACGAAGGAGGCCCTGCTCGAGACTATTGCACAGCCCGGCTCCGACTGGGAGCAGCACGCACCGGGTTCTTCCACGTTCCATTTCAAGATCTCGCGCCTCAGTCGGCTCGGGCGTGCCTGGCTATATTTCATTTGTGCCCGTATAGACCCCACCTCTCATATCCGCACTGTCTTTATCTCCCGCGCCCGGACTCTATATGCTATCACGTCCGGGTTGCGTTTCGATGTGGCCCCTCTTTTGGTCTGATCCATATTTCAGTGCATTCAGGGAGGGGCCAAGACGGGGTTGAAGCACCCCTCTCTCATCTGCGCTTTGTGCCGGCAGTCGGGGCTGACTTGGTCAGACGACGAGCCGATGCTTGCTCCCCAGGCCCCGATCGACCACCGCATCATCTCACATTTTGACCAGTGGGGAGGAGCGCCGGCGCACGCTCGGGGGAGAGGTTTTCTGCTGGAGGAGGCCCACGAGGAGTCCCCCGAGCCTCTTTTGCTGACACATGGATATGCCGGCCCGCCGCCCGACAGAGCGAGATTGCAGGAGATGTTTGATGGGCTGGGGGAGGATCTGAGGAGAGAGAGAGGAGCTGAGAGAGGAGACGAGGAGAGAGAGAGGATATGAGAGAGGATTTTAGGAAAGAGAGAGATGAGATGAGGAGAGAGAGGGAGAGTATGCTGGCTGCCATGAGAGAGGAGCAGCGGACGGAGCGAGAGAGCGTTATTGCTGCCGTCAGAGCTGAGATGCGAGAGCAGGCCCGCCGGGCCAACCGACGAGAGGCGAGGCGTCTGGCAGCGAGGGACGCCTATCATCAGGAGCACCTTGCCGCATGGACGGCCCATATCATGCATCCCGACGGGCCATTTATTGCACCCGCCCGGCCAGCCACACCACCCTCTTCACCGGACGATGCAGGCACCAGTTCGTGAGAGGACTGGAGGGGAGTACTTGACCTTTTTACTTTTATTGCATATCATATTTTATCCATTGAGGTCAATGTACGTCCTAAGTTTGGGGGGGTTTACTTTCAGTTGCTACATTCATTGTTGTACTGATTTTGTTGCACTTTTCATTACTTTGCGTTATTTTTTTTTCGATAGCCTTGCTTGTCTTAATTTTACTCTTATCCGTGAATTTTTCGTGCTTCTATTTGTGTAATACTGATGTTACGACACTGTTTTCTCTCTGAAGAAACGGTCGAGTTCTAGTCGCGTTGTAGTCAGGATTTCTGTTTCTGCTTAGTATTCATTTAGGTCCGAAATTTTTTCGTGATTGTAGAGGTCTTGTCGGATAAGAGAGGATACATACTTGTTTTAAAATCACCGTCGATACGTTTGGTTACATTTTTTTCGGTTAGTTAGTCGTCCAGTTACATTAGTCATGTTGGCACCTTGATTGAGTTTAGAGTCGGTCAGTTTTCCCAATAGTCGAGAAATATTTGTTCTATGATGGGAAGTCTAGTAACCGGGGGTATTCACGTGACCCGTTGTTTACTCTCGCGTAAAACGACGACCCTGATTAGACTAGTGATTTAGATATTTCACATGCCGATGTTAGGGAGCCTAGTAACCGGGGGTATTCGCGTGACCCGCTCTTTACTCTCGCGTAAAACGGCGACCTTGATTCGGACATGCGGGAATTATATATTCGAGTTGTTTCTCCGCTGTAGAAGGGAACTTAGTAACTAGAAGCATCCATGTATCCCATGAGTGTCTTTTACGTCAAACGGTTTCCCAATACATGAGAATGGAAGTTCCACCCTAGGATTATCCCGATGAAACATCCCGAGATCCGAACCTAGTGGTCAACTCGAATCATTTTCTTGTGCATATATTTATAAGGGAATACTGTCCGAGGATTATTTTTTATGAAACTCGTGAAACTTTGCCATTAGACTGTGGAACGGGACGAACTAGCTTGTTTATTTTAGCCTTTCATATTGACGGCCGATTTGATTCACGTTTGTTAATCTTTGAGCTAGATTTTCTTCATGAACGAGTAATTAGGACTGAACTTGGTTACTTTGTGGGATCAGTGTTCTGAGTGTAGCTCGCTATTACGACACTCGTATTATTCAGAGAGAATTTCAGGATAGTATTGATTAGGTTGAACACTACGAGTCGCACGATGATTCACGACATTCTTTTATTGAATTTGATTCTTTTTGCTTGAGGACAAGCAAAGGCTTAAGTTTGGGGGTATTTGTTAGGCGTATTTTTATACGCTTATTTATCATTATTTTGTATCATTTTGGAGAGTGAAATTGTTTAAATGAGCCTTTAATGCCTTAATTTTGTGTGTTTGTCAGGAAATTGAAGTCCGGAAGCTAAAACGAGGCGAAACGGGCGAAAACGGCAAATTTTGGCTATGAGCCGCGGCAAGGAAGCGGGCCGCGACACGGGAAGACACCCGTAGAGCACAAAGTAAATCAGACTCGTGCCGCGGCACAGTCCAGGTGAGCCGCGGCACAGAAGAATTTAATGACGCCCAGGCATCAAGCTAAAGGCAGTGTGCCGCGGCACAGATTTAGTGCGCCGCGGCACACTTGGCGGTTTTTGTATGTTCCGCGCGGATTTGGGCCGTTTCGAAGCCAGTTTTCGACCTACTCATACGGACGCGATTTGGAGGCTGTAAAAAGCTATAAAAGAAGGGTTTAAGACCCTAATCTGGATTATCTTGGAACTTTGGGATCTTGAGCTTGGAACTAGAGAGGAGACGGCAGAAGAGGAACTTCAAGAGCAGAAGGCGGGAGCCGAAGAACGGAGGAATCCGAGCTTTATCTGCGTTTGATTTTCATGCTTCTGTTTATTAATTCTGTATTTTCCTTTATTAATATGTTAGGCTAAAACCCTAATCTAGGATTTTGATGAAACCTATGTTTTGACGAATTGCTTGAGATTATCCAATTAATTACCTTTTTGTTGAGTTTTCCCAATTGTGTTTAATGCTTGCAATTATCTGGCCAATAGTTGTATTGATTTAATCATTCAATTCGAATCGGGAGAGGAGAATTGGTGAGGAGCTATTGGTGAGGACCGTTTTATTCTGTGAGATAGGAATATACCCATAGGAACTACGTGGCCTTTTGGAGATTTTATGCTTCTTGCCTATTGACGAATTAATTCACCTAGGGATAGAGTGCATTATTCGCCTTTAGAAAATCTATTGACCTCGGGAGAGGCGGTAGAATATATTAGCAATATCCGCCTTCAATAAATTGGGAAAATTATTACTTCAGATAATCGAGAGTAAATTCGGATAAACCGAGGTGGATTCAGAATCCTAGACTTATTCATCATTTGATTTTCTTTTCTTCAAGCTATCGTTTTTTTTTACTGTTTAGTCTCTTATTAATTCTTTTAGTTATTAATTGCAAAACCCAAATTCCATTGTTCAAATAAAACTGGAATACATAAAAATCGGTAGTTAGAGATTCAGTCCTCGTGGGAACGATACTCTACTTATCACTTTATTACTTGTAAACGATAACGTGCACTTGCGTGTAAGAAATATCGCAACAGTCATTACACGAATACACGAACTAACACCGCAATAATAGAACTTAAATTCAAAAGTAATTCACACGCTCACATAAACATAGATGTACGACCTTTATCTCAGCAAACACGGTTAAAACATTGTACATACTATTGTGGTCAAACATGGGTAATATTCTTAAAAATAAGTTTTTCGAGGTATTTGTTCAAATGATAATATTTTAAAATTCGTGAGTTTGGAAAATTTTGCTAAAATGAAATTTTTGAAAACACTTTTAATACCTCGGTCGTTTAATCAAAACCATGAACCCATTATCAAAACTATTCTGTTTTGAAATTATTTTCAAAACAACACTTTAAAACATCAATCTTCTCGATAAACGATATCATCAAAATGACCTTATCAATATATATCATTATCACTATTAACCACATACAGGCTAACCACATGTTACCACGTCAACCATCACGAATAACAATGCACATGATAATCTGCGGCCATGCCCCTCGGCATCGACCCCCAAAGGTTTCGCCAAACCATTCCCGGGTGGAAAACCTCTTGTACTCGCACTAAACATTTCCATAAATTAACTACCACATCAGGATAATATCATAGAATAATACAATCAAATCATACTATGCAGTCACAACACTTAAGTGTACAACCAAAATTTTCTAGCAAGAATGGTAACGATCAACAACGCGTCAACGATACCCATACAGGATAACCAACCGAGTGCGACATTACCGATACAATAGTTAAAGTTCACAGTCGTTACTGGCGGGCCGTACGACTATGTCAACTGAAATCAAATGATCGGTAGAGGGCGCAGATACAACTATAACAACAAGGTTACTACCGTGACAGTCAAAAGCTTACGACCGTAACAACATGTAGCTTACGGCAGTAACAACTAGGAGCTTATGGCCGTAACACTAACTTCTTACGGCCATAACATCTAAGAGCTTACGGCCGTAATGGAAACATCTTACGTCTGTAACCACTAGCTGTATGACAGCAGAGTTTGCTGAGCAGCCTCAAAATGGCTCCGAAGGTTAAGGATCGACTCCTAACAATGTATCCCGATCTATAGAAAACACTGGAAAAAAAAATCTCCAACGAGCATAACAACATAACAAGCTAGATACAACGACTTGGTTCCAACACACAAACACATAATGTTTTAAATTCTGAAAATGAAAATCGTTTTGCAAAATAAAAAAATTTCAAAATCCTTTCGACCATATCCAAAAGTGACAGTAACATTTTACAATATCCGAAGTACTTTAAAACACACCTTTCAAATACCGTCTGAAGGTGTCATTTGAAAATACATGACTAACTCGTCAAAGTTCAACGGGTATCAAAATTCATACGAAATTGTTGTTTAACCGCACCATCAAAATATTTTCAAAAATCGATTTTCCACAAACATACTCACGCCTATAAAGTCTTTCAGTAAACCGTTTTCAAATCTACACGCAGCGGACACAATTACAACTATCTAAAAATAACCGAATTTAGAACCACATGCCCAAACGGCAAACAAAATCACCAACTCAAGCAAATACATCTCGTGAGTATCAAGTTTAAACATACAACAAAACCATCCGCCTGAGTTTCTCACAAACTCTACCGTGGATACCTTTTACGAATCATATCAAGGTTCACAACTTTCACATCATACCACCCCACGCGGTGGTTCAAAGTTAAACCATCAATACTTCCAGTTCTATGCACATACAGTGTTTCACAAGTATCGAATACAAACTCCATTACACAACACCGAGCAAACAAAGTTATGGACCACAAATATCGCACATAAACGAAATCATGAAACATAGATACTACGCATAAAAGAGGAGACTTATGTCCACAGGCCGTACGGAGATGACGGTCGCCCACGATACTAATCTCATCCGACAACACATCCGACACATTGTGACTACGCACAACTCAACTTGTCACCCAACAACTCGAATGACACGACAACACACTACTCGACAAATCACGACTCGACTCAACCCGACAGTCGAGGTTTCCACAACCTAAGCTCCGATACCATAAATGTAACACGTCCAGACCATATGAGAATATTACATGTTGTAGATCCTCCCCACGAGGACCTACCAGGCTAAACAACACAAAACTACCAAAAACTTGACCGACCGGAGTCAAGCATTACAATAATACAGACCATTACGGTCAATTTCAATCCAACCACACGGACCGATGAGGTCACACGACTAATGCAAACAAGATGAAATACAACTCTTTACAATAAATACCCACGCAGGGGTAAAGATACACAACATCGGAAGTGTGACTATAACTCGGTCGGTACAACATAACTCGACCAAACTCTCAACTCTTGATTAGTATAATAGCTTGTCACTTCCTGTGCCGATACTGTGACTGCTCCCCCGAACCAGCCTGTACTTGGATGCAAAACAGACATCCACCCCCGATTACTCGGGGGTTAGTAAAACTCCAATGTTTTACTAGTGCAAGTATAACAGTATACGAAATGTATTAAGCAAAAAAAATCACGAATCAAGTACGACAATCAATTGTCAAAACATTCCCGAGAGGTTTTATTAATTAGAAAACAAGCGATGAAGTATTTAAAAGTAAACTCGGCATCTCGAGAATTTTTAAAGTATTAATTATTTTGGACCTCGAGTCCCAAATTACAAAACGTAGTTCGAAAATCGTTAAGGCCTCAGCTCGGAAAAACACATTAGTGAAGATATCATCACGTCCGAGATTTAACATCAAAACGTTATTTATTAACTCACTGTTCGTACTCGTCAAGTAACGAACCCCGGAGGCCACGATGGATCGTACCCAGTTCCACTCATTTACTGTTCGTACACATCATGTACCGAACTCTAGAGGCCACATCAGACTGTACCTGGACCACACACTGTTCGTACACCTCATGTACCGAACTCCAGAGGCCATAACGGACCGTACCTGGACCACACACACTGTTCGTACACCTCATGTACCGAACTCCAAAGGCCATAACGGACCGTACCTGGATCACACACACACACACACACTTCCCAACACGTATCAAACAACGCAACAGATCACGACGAATAACACACCTTAATACAAATACGTTCAAACATCCAATCATACACCTAAATACATGTCCAAGTGTATAATCAATCCAACACAATAATCATAATCAACACGAGACATCAAACCCGAGCAATCAAGCCCATAAAGAATCACGCGATTAACATGACCAACAGGACTTCACAACGGTAAACAAGCAAGAATATCATTAATAACAACGAACGTTCGAATAATCAAATCGCACCAATCATATCCACGAAGGTAAAGCAAATCGTCGTAAATCCAATACGTAAACTCGATTCACAAGACACAAATCCTATAAGTAGAATACTTGCCTCAATAACCGATACCGAACACTCCGAAGAACACGGTTCAACCGAGAAACCTCGAACCCCGAAGAAGACAACGAACGGAAGGAATCCGACTCGAGTTCTTCACCAAGATTTCATTCCTAAAACATGTAATCAATAAATCAATGGTCGTACGAAGAATAATAATCGTATAACGCCAGAATCCCCCTGTAAGACCTTTTACCGGACACCTTCAAGGCGTCGATTAGGAACTCGACAAAACGACGAATCCTTAGTAATAAAACCATGGAACAACAATGAAATTGGTAGAATACAACTTAATAATCAATAATTCATCACTAATCTAGGTTATTACGGATCAAACGGACGAAATCAAACAAAATCCCCAATTTCCCCAAAAGTAGATTTTTAGGAAATCTAACCTTGATTCGGTCGATCGGAGGAGGTTATGGGATGATTAATCGACATTAGAAACTCAAGAACTTCGTGGATTGATAGTTGAACAACATGTCTTCGTGTCCTCCAAGCCCCAGCCGCGGAAAGAAAAGAAGAGAAATTAGAAAATCAGTGTAAACCCGTCTGCTCGATCATATTTATACTGCCCAGTGATGCACGGGCAGACACGCACGAGCGGCCGGTCGTGCGCGCCACTGTCAGGAATCTGCTGAGACACACGAGCACCTGCTCGTGCGCGTGCAGTCAGGGCCGCACGAGCGCCGGATCGTGCGCCCATCTCGTGCGCCATGCTCGTGCGCACCTGGCCGGTCCCTGCCGCACCTGGCCGGCCAGTGCCCAGCTGCCATGACTCGACGACTCAAATTTTCGAAAACGCATGGAACGAACTCGACAAAACGCTCGCGGGCAACATCACCGATCCGAAATGAAAACATCATGCAACAAGTAATCACACACGACCATATAAACACAAAAATCAATCATCGAGAAAATAATACCGACACTCGACAACCGAGAAATATCCGGAAAAATCCAAAATAACCGGAACGAAAATCTCGGGTATTACAGCCTCGGTCCATAGAGATAAAAAATTGCAAAGTTAACTCAATTTCCAATCTTCTACTGGAGCCGGCATTCAAGGTATGTCTGATCTCAACTTTATAAATGTAATGTAAAAAATGCTGGAGAATAAATGGCAAAATTGTGTGCACAATAATCTTTACCTTTTTATTTCGCGGATAGTATGGGTTGGGAATATAGGATGCAAAATACCTATAATCCTGCTATTAAGAGAACTCTACGTACTACAATGACTAGACAAGTAGTATACCTAGCCAAACAACATAAACTTGGACTATGAACATATTTTAAATCTATAAATCATAGAGTTTCTTTAGCTGCTGATAAGTGGGCAGATTTTGAGCAATAAAATGATTAGATGGAAATAATTATACATTGGATTAATGAAATATTAGAACTTAAACAAAAGATTACTTGCCTTTAAAAATTCAACTGCACACATACTGTAGATAATATAGATAGAGCAGTTATTAAAATTTTAACTTTTTATTGCTTAAAAGATAAATTTTCACAACTGGTTTTGATAATGCTAGTTCTAATACTGCTAGTGTACCAGATTTAAAACAAGCTTGCAATCATGTTTTACAAGATCGATTATTTTATACTATATGTATATGTCATATTCTAAAATTGTGTGTACAAGATGCATTAAAAGCTGTGAATGATGCAATAGAATTAATTAGAAATGTGTCTTATTTTTACATAATCGCACTAACTTAGCAAGGCAATGGGTTAAATTTTTGAAATCAAAACAAATGCAACCAAATTTTTTACTCCAGATGTAAAGTACAGATGTAACTCAGCTTATGAGATGTTAAATTCAATTAATGGATATTAAGAATTGTGTGAATTTTTTGATAACCTTTTCCACTTAAAAAGGATTTTATTTATTGCCAACCTTTTGGGATGAAACCAAAGATTTAATAAAACTATTAAAGATTTTCGAAAATGCAAATAAAGATTTAAGTAGTTGTTATTATCTCACATCTCCTAAACTTTTATTTCTTGTTGTTTTATTATTTTTGAAATGGATGCTTGTAGTAAATTACCAAGACTGGGAATGATATTTACAATATGCGTTTAAAATGGCTAAAGTATTTTAATCGTATTCATGATGTTTTCTTGATTAGTGCTGTTTTACCTCACGATTTGAATTTAGTTCAAGTACAATAATTACTTGAAACTTAGATAATATTCTAAAAAATATGGGTTTTCCTAATATTGAGGATACCGTTGAGATTCAAACTATGTTTGAAAATATTCTTAATATTGAACAAGTAAAAATAGATTTAAAACATAGTTGTGAAACTCTTTTTACTGAATATTTAGCTAAATATGGAGATATGATTCAAACTCAAAAAAGAACTAGGACTACCAATACATTT
Organism: Orobanche coerulescens; assembly: GCA_033398695.1. Classification (NCBI taxonomy): domain Eukaryota; kingdom Viridiplantae; phylum Streptophyta; class Magnoliopsida; order Lamiales; family Orobanchaceae; genus Orobanche; species Orobanche coerulescens. The sequence continues at coordinate 164,618,668 of CM065804.1, forward strand.
ACCATAAAACTAGAGAGAACTCCCACTAATCCATTTGAACAATAACTCTATAATATAGCAAGAAATAGGGGGTAGTGTCGGTCGAAGAAATACTTAGTTGATATTATGCAACTAGTTTTGTGGCCGAGGATAACAATGCATGTACACTTGATATGTTGGATTGGTGGAAGAGAATGGGAACCGATTTTCCATACTTTGCATTATGGCACAAGAGATTCTTGCAGTGCCCGCGTCCACAATCCCCGTTGATAGCGCTTTCAGTGAAGGAGGCTATATGTTGGACGAGCAGAGATCCCGAATGACGCCAAAAAATCTCGAGACTCAAATGATGCTTAAAGACGCAACAAAGTCGAGTTACGAGATCAAGAAAATAAGTGGGATGACCTATTAGCGGACCAAGAAGCCTATCAAGAAGGCACCACTGAAAGAGAGTATAGAAATGAGTCAAACCGACGATCAAGAGGACGATGACACCGACTTTGACCAAAGATAAGTAAGGTAAATCAGATAAGTAAAAGAACTACCTAGGATTTTGATTCCTCACGAGAATACGTATGCAATTAATTTTAAGTGAACTTAAAATTTAATACAAATCCATTTTTTAATTCTTTTGTAAGTAAACGAACTACGTAGAGCTTTGATTCTTTACGAGGTACATGACAATTTAATTTTAAGTGAAAACGTAAAATTAAAGACAACCTCATTTTTTCCATTTATTTCCGTTGCTCAATTATTTATTTTTCGTGTATAAAATAATAATAAACAAAATTTTAAAAATACGTTTTCTAAAAAAAAAAGTTCCACGAGTCGGATCTATGACCCAACTGGTCAGACCCAAACCCGGACCCGTGGTCGACCCGTGACCCGTATATTTTATATGTACGAGTGGAATCCTGGTCCTGGTCGACCGACCTGTGATCCGGACCCGTGCATGAGCACTTCTACACCATCCCAGCAGTTACTCTGCAAAAATTGAGATATAATTAATTCCTAAAATATAAGGATATACAGTATGTTAACGAATTAATTTATATATATATTGAGTTTTTGAGTTACGAGATATTAAAATATATTTATTAATTACAATTTTTTGTGTATTACACGGAATTTTAAGCGGTAAATATAATAATTACATATAGGTACTTAGGCGGTAGTACGTACCTAATACATCATGTCTCTAGGAGGAGTTTAATTTATTTTGTAGCTTAATAATATAATTCTCTAAGAATTTTATTTGAACCTCGTAAAAAATCAAACCAAACCAAACATACCCAAGATATCCATTTCAGGCGATGCAGGAAGGGTAAGATGTCTGTGAGACCATGCCCCTACTTATTACCGTAGGAAATTTGCTTCAGTGAAGACCCAGAACAGTGCGTGAGAATCTTGTGTGATAAATACAAAGGAAAACATATGATTCAAAACGCTCGAGACCATACCTGAGCCCATGGCTTGATCCACATGGGACTTACCTAAGCGGAATTTGTCTACTTCACTCCCGATGAACGCTGCTCTAACAAAAGAGAGGTTGGCTCTGCGCACAGCTCCCTGTCAAAAAACACCACACGCAAAGACAATAGGATAAAATATGCAATAAAAGTAAAATGCAATGCTCTAGGTCAAAGCTAACCGAGACAACCCAACCCTGAGGCTCTCAACTACAGCACCGCTCCCTACAAAAGAATCCACAACTCTGATCTGGCGCCTCCAAGCGCACCTATCAACAGTCATGGTCTCGGAAAGGTTTAAGGCCTTCAAATCTAATCTCAGTTGCTCCTCCCACGTCCTCCTCGGTATGCCTCTCCTCCTCCCCCTGAGAACCATTAAACTCTCGACCATCCTTACCGGAGCAGATGTCTGCCTCCTGCGGACGTGGCCAAACCATCTCAATCTCCCTTCCCTAACTTTCGCTGAAATGGGCGCCACTTCCAGCGCGTTCCTGAAAACCCCGTTCGCAATTCTATCTAACATTGTGCGACCACACGACCAACGTAACATTCTCATTTCAGCCACTTACAACTTGCTCTCAAGCGACTTCTTCATCGCCCAACATTCTCATTTGAACATCGTGAACAATCCATTAACTATAGCGAATCTTTTGTTTTTTGGATTCATTGATTTTTTTTCGATGATCTGAATAAAGCAAATATTTAGTAAGGAAAATTCTATAAAAACTACTATAGTTTGCAATTTTCTCGGATTAACCACTGAAAGAATATTTTTCTGTGTTAAGTACTGAAAGTTTGTTTTTATTTTTAAAAAAACCACTCTCACCGAGTATCACAAGTTTTCCAGGTTAAAAAAAGCTGATATGGCTTTTCTCATATAAATAATAATAACGTGGTATTTTTAATTGAAGAAATTGTTAATTAAGTGGCTCTTATGCCAACAATAATAATTAAGTGGATTTACGTTAGAAAAATCTTAGAACCTCACATACTACCTTCGTCGTTCTTCTAAACCTCTCAAAATCCAAAATCCGCTCAGAACCGATTTTGCAATATCGAAGCGATTTTTGAAATTGCTTTTCGAAATCGAAGCAAGAAATAATTTATAAAACTTGAATTTGATATCATCGTTTGATTATTCATGGAACGAAGGATGATTTTATAATTATTACAATATGTTGTTCATTTAATTGAAATATATATGGAATGACCAATCCAAAGTATAGTGGTTTCCATGAAATTTGGCCTAAAAGCCACTTAATTAGCAATTTTTTTAATTAAAAATGCCATGTAATTATTATTTTTAATAAAAGAAATGCCATATAATTATTATTTTTAATAAAGAAAATGCCACATCAGCTTTGTAACTTGGAAAACCTCTTATTCCCGGTTAGGGTGGTTTTTTTAAAAATAAAAACAAACTTTCAATGGTTAACATAGAAAATAATTTTTTCGATGGTTAATCCGAAAAAAATGCAAAGTATAATGGTTTTTGTAGAATTTTTTCTGTACTTCAAACCATACTTTATCCTTTCAAGAACATTGTTTCTACTTATTACTAATGGGCCGTTTGTTTGGCTCTTAATGTAACCATTACCTCTGAATCGCTCAGAGGCCACAGCTGTTTGGCAATTTGTTTTTTACCTCTTAATGGTTACAAAGAGATCTGAACCATTAAGCATCCATACCCTCTCTCAACCATTCAGAGGCAAACAATTTCCAGATTTACCCCTCCTCTTAAATTAAGAACTATTATTCATAATTATTATTATATTTTTTTAAATGAATTTAAATAAAAAAATAGTATACATGATTATTATTATAATTTTCTAAATGAATTAAATTAAAAAATATTATACATAATTATTATTATTTTAAATGTTAAATTAAAAAATATTATACATAATTATTATTATTTTAAATGAATTAAATTTAAAAATATTATACATAATAATAATAATAATTATTATTATTGTTTTAAATGAATTAAATTTAAAAATATTATACACAATTATTTATAAAAATTAGGGGTTTTATTTATAAAAAGGAGAGGTTTTGGTACGCAAAGGGAGAAAAAAATGGAATTTTTAATCGCTACTTTTATACAGAAGGGTAAAATGGTAATTTATTACTATTCAGAGTTACCATTCAGAACAGTTACCAAACAACCAAATTTCATTCTACACTCAACCATACAGAGCCTTTCAACCATTCTGGCTTCTCAACCATTCTGCACTAAATCATTCAGCAACTGACAAACGGTCCCTAATACATACTGCCGTTTCATTGATCTACACTGGTATTTTCATTAATTCCCATGTATTGTCATAGGTAAAGACAAATAAAATTGTTCGTTCTTTTGTGTGATAGAAATTAAGATAATAAAACCATTAAACTGAATAAATATTTTATAAAAATAATTTTATACTAAGTTTCTACTATTAGTATTATATACATGCCTACTAAACTCACAAACGTGTCTTGACGCAGTTGGTCACCTGACCTTCAATCAGGAGTTCAATTCCTAGTAGCAATACTTTAAAATTGAATTTCTCAATGCCCAATGATCCTTAGTCTTTGACTAAGGGTTAGGTCCTAACCCTCCGAAGTACACTGGTGGAACAATTAGATATTGAGGGCTTCAAGTGGCAGTGTGGTACACATTTCGCGATTTAACTGATAGTAATACTGTGGAGTCAGAATTGTTATACCGATAACTAATCAGGTGTAAGCTTTAAATAACAATAAATGAAATGTCATTTCCGACTAAATTAGTTTGGAATGTATAGTTGAATAAGCTTCACATTCTTCATTGACAGTTTGAACCACAGTTACACAGCTTTACACCTAAAACAAAACAGATAACAATGGCGAAACGTTTCAAGCTACGGATATGCAGAGTCATCACAGCCACTCTGCAATCCTGCATATCCAAAGACCATTCCGATCTCCCGGAAAATCCTGTCCCTTCATTCTCTAGATCACTCAACCCCAACGACCAAAACCACGACTGCCGCCGCTGCCGCGTCTCCTCCGCCTTCGTATCCATCGAGGGCGGCGCCTGTGGTTCCCGGCCCTGTAAACAAACCCCAGACGCCTACGGCGTCAATAGTACACGGTCCCAAGAATTCCAGTGGCAGAAGGAAGAGAAATGGCACGTGGTTGCGGATATTTTTGAGCCTCGCCAGAAAATATGCAGCTCCTCCGAAGAAGATCCGCTATTCGCACCGCCGGATCCTCCTCCATCAGCGGCGGACGAAAAGAAAAGAAGCTTGAAGAAAAAGAAGAAGAAGAAGAAGGTAAAGAACAACGTCCCGAGCAGGCTTCGCGTGAGCACCTCGTCCGATAGCGGATGGTTCAGCAGCGAAGGCGGCGGTGGCACCGACGAAAAAGATGAAGAGGAGACCGAAACTTTAGTCTCCTCGTCCTTAAGCTTCTCCACTGACAATTCCTTCAGTACTACAATTTTGCCCCAGACAAGGATAAACATAAAAAGACGAGACTCAAAACGCACCAAACGCGGCGTTTTAGAACTGCCGCCGCCTGAGGTGGCGGATTTGGAGATTCCGGCGAGGCTTTCGATGTTTAAGAAGCTGATACCGTGTACGGTGGACGGGAAAGTGAAGGAAAGTTTCGCGATCGTGAAGAGGTCCGAGAATCCGTACGAGGATTTCAAGAATTCGATGGTGGACATGATTCTCGAGAAACAGATGTTCGATCGAAAAGATCTCGAACAGCTGTTGGAATGTTTTTTATCGTTGAATTCCAGGCGTTACCATGGAGTTATCGTTCAAGTTTTTTCTGAAATATGGGAGGCAATTTTTTTCCCGCCGGGCTTTAACATTCAGAATCACCGGCGAGTCCCCAGACTAGCTTCCATTAATTAGTCCCATGTTCTTGATTTTTTAGTTACAATCTCAACAGCGTTTCTTTTTTCTAATATTTGTTGATCTTATTTACTGTATTGGTAGTTCCGTTTGTTGATACCTATTTTGGTCTGCAAAAATGGAGAGTGATTTTGTTCACCTTCCTAAAAAGAGGGTGAACTTACCCTCCATTGGAGGGTAATTTTTAGATATAAAAATTAAAATTTTTAAATTTTATTTATTTTATGTTATTCTATTTGTTGAGATCTTTAATTTGAGTATAATCTTGATATATAATTTTTTATTTTTGAAGAAGATTTATTTTCATAAATAAAAAATTAATCACTCACTCAAAATAAAATAATTTTCAAAAATAAAAATTTATATATCAAAATTATACTCATATTAAAGATCTTGACAAATAAAATAATATAGAAGAAATAAAATTTAAAAAATTTAATTTTTATATCTAAAAATTACCCTCCAATTATGGAGGGTAAGTTCACACTCTTTTTAGGAGGGTGAACAAAATCACACTCGCAAAAATGTATACTGATTTCTACTTATAAATAGATTAATATAAACCACGTAATAAAGAGAATCCGAAAGAAAAAAAAATCATGAAAATATATAAGTGTGAGATTTTATTGATATTTTGTATTTTTTTTGTGAGAAGAGCCGAGCGGGATGTTCAGATCGTTTTTTTGTACTTATAAGGCGTCTTAGAGAACATTGAGAGCTATGTTGCACATGTGCGGGGGGCGGGTGCGGGTGCGGGTGTAGGCAGATACGGGGGCGGGAATACGGTTTTTTGAAAATGTTAGGGTGCGATACGGCAAGGATACGTCTGTTTATTTTATATTTTATTATATATAACACTTGTTAAATATAAAAAACAACAATTCAAATATCATCATAAAATCAATTCAAATACATAAAACAAGTCATACAAAAAACAATTCAAAATGGCTTTGAGCAGCGGAGCTTTCTAATGTTGTCCGTGAATACTGCTAAATGTAAAAGTAATTACTTATTAAATGATTTACTTTTTGTATTTTAATTTATTTGATTTACTTTTTAAAAATTATAAAAAAATCTATTAAAAAAAAAAAATCGGACTCGCGTATCCTGGCACAGGGTACGCGTACAGGGTGCCAGGATACGCGAGTCCGATTTTTTTTTTTTTTGCACGGATTCGCCACGTGGCGAATCCCGTGCGAATCCCACGCGAATCGCACCCGCACCCGCACCCATGCAGTATCCGATACTGCATACTGCCCAATTTTGAAGAACCCGTGCACTATAGATTGAGAGTAATTTTTTATTAGAACTTTTTCGAAAAGTCCCTCTTTAGCATATATGTTCCCGTTTATAGAGAAACTCGGCCAATCAAGAGGCTGATAGTTGGGGAATACTAGGAAACGTCCAAAACACATGTCAGAAGAGGATAATGTACCAGGGACACGTGACGACATCTGGAGGAGCATCAGGAAGCGGCAGGACATGTTGCAAAGAGTATTTCGTGTGCTTGTCCTATGCGGTTGTCCCTTTCAATAGTTATCCGTTGATGGGTCGATCTGGGTCCGCGCCAGGGTTGGTCTTCGTTCCCCTGTACTATGCTCGATCAGTCGATCCTTAGCGTTTTTGTTCACTTCAAGGGTTTCCTGTTCGGTTTGGAATTTGGTCGGCCTCCACGTGGCAACCTGCTCGGGCAACTGGATTATTTGTTGGACCGCTTCCTCAACTCGATCGGGCTGGTCAGGAACAGTTGTTGTTCGGAGTCGCGCCATGTAGTCATTGAGCTGGATGTGATCGAATGTGTGGATGCCAGTCGGATCGACAATCCACTATGGCCCCCGAGCCAAAATCTGTGCAGAAGGTGTCGGGTTTAGGGTTGTTATGTCACCGAACTGAGCCAAAATGGGATGATGCTCTTTGCTGATGAGACTACCGATCTGAGAGCGGAAATTATACTAGTTTTCGAAAGGATCCCTCATCCTCAAAAGGTTTGTATGTTCAAATTTCAAATTGATGGGCGATGATGGAGGACATGTGGCGTGATCTTAGAGGATCCGCTGCCCCAACGCCCTTAATATGCGCGATGGCTTGTCTAAAAAAAGACGCTTCCATGTGGGGGCACTCAACGACTCTTCATCCCTGATAAATAAGGGTCGTACTTTTTTTTTCTTCTTCCCCATTTGATTTCTCCTGTTTTAGATTACTAAGAAAAAGTACTTCTTTACTTTCGGGCGAGGGAGCGAATCACAAATACTTTTTTTTCGTTCCTTTCTTTAATCGTTCACCATGTCAGACCGAAAAAAAGAGAGGGTAGCGGATCTAGTCGTGTCACCTTATCGGACGAGAGTTGTCGAGATGTCCATGCGAGCTACTCCGGTGTACTGGAGTGAAGGGGATGACAGGGTGACGAGTCTGAGGAAAGGCAGGCATCGCCGCCTGTTGTTGATTCGCTGGAGTCCTGGGAGGCGGAGGCGGTGGTGCTATTGCCGGCGAATCCAAGGGCGGCGGACTCACGAATCGAGCCAGTTGTCCTCGCTGGTTTTGGGGGTCGGCCAAGGTCGAATCCATTTGTTGAGGCATCTTAAGATTCTGTCTCGATTCCCAGCGCCCTGACGGACGAACAACTAGTGTTGTGGCGGCAGAGGTACAAGATTCTGGCAACTATCTCGATGTAAAGGTTTCCAAAAACCAATTAGATTTTAATTATGATTTTTATAATATTTGCACTCTAATCTTATTTTTAGTATAATGTAATAAAATACAGTATTCTAAAGATTATATATGAAAAGGGATATATTAGGTAATACTAATGAGAAGAAATATTCGTAAAAAATATTGGTACTTTTATAATAGGGTATATATTGTCGAGTTTTGATTATATCTAATATGGCGGAATATCAAACCTATTTTAAGATTGCATACATATGATATAAACGAAACTAATCTAGTCTAACTAGTATATTCATGTAGTTTAGAATATCCGTTGATGCGTGAAAGACTCTTGAACTTGATATGTAGGATGTCGCTTTAGGATTCCACTTGTGGCCCCTCTACCGGTATCCACACAGCAGATCTTGAATCACCTCGAGTTGTTATCTTAGAACACGCGCAAGATGAAGAACTCCAAGTTTCCTCTTCCTCTCTCTCCCTCTCTCTCTCTCTCTCTCGCGGCTATGTAGTGTACTTAGGGTTGATGATTTTGTGTTTAGGCCTAATAACACATATTGACTTTTCGATACCTATTTCTAGTTATTTATAGGGATAAATAACTTAGACATATAGGGTAGGAGAGAGTCCTTGTACCACAAGGAAATAGCCAAAGTGGACCGCCCTATACATGGACTGGCCGACCCACAAGCTCGGGCCCTCAGCCCGACACGGGCCGGGTCAGATCGGTCGGTCCCGACCTGGCTCAATCCAGCCCGATTAAACCGCGCGATGTGCTCGGCCCAGCCAATATGTCCGTGTGTCCCAGTTCATCCTTTCTGGACCTCTAAGGTCAATTTTACCCTCATTCATATTTGGACACTAAGTACGGTTGATTTAATCTCCTGCTTTGTATGGGACCCTGTAGGTTCAGTTATGATTAGCTGTGAATATAATTTGCAATTAGACTCATCAGTCCAAAAGCGGTTTACAGCTAAACCACTACAAAAAGCCAGGATTTACCAACACCATTTACCAACGCCCGTGAGCGTGGTTGGTATTTTTAAAATTTAACGATGCAATTACTGACACCCATGGATTTGGACGATCGCCGACGGCGTTAGCGAAGCCATTTCGTGGGCGCCTTCCTGCGAAATTTGTCGATGCCGTTACCACGCCCGTTGTAGTCGGAAATGTTAGGGTTGTATACATCAAAGCATACTTTACAATTGTATTACCTAATTTCTCGGTCTTTATCTATGAGAATATTTAATTCATTTATCACATGTTTTGTATATTTACTCACGCTATGGTTATGCAAATGTTGTCTAAATTACTTTATATTGTAGATAATGTGGTGTGTCGAGTCACACAGAAGATCACATTATCGGTTCCTTATATAGTAATAATTAGTTCACAACCTATATAACATTAGACCGTTATGTGAGAGGTTGTAATACATACTTGAGATTGGTTGGTCTTGACCATTAGCATATATTAGCGTATTCGGTATACGTTGAACAGGATCGAGGTGGGATAGATTCTTCTGTACTGACTATAAGAAGAACGAACATCTCGGACAATTATTATTTCTTAATTCTAGTGATTAATATTTAATTATATATATTTAATATTTATTGCTTTGATTTATCATGGGTGAGAGCCACAATGATTGACTCAATATGCTCGATATTTTGGGCAATATTATTATTTATATAATAATTAATAGTATAGCTAGAAATCGTGTCCCGACCAGTCGGGTTGATCATGTTCCTTGAGGCACTCGAAAGGATTATTATATTAAACCCTGCAGGTGGAATTAATTTTTCGATATAATATAAAAGTCGAGTGGTATACTCATGTATAACACATTAATTAATTAAAAGCTGTCAGTAGCTTAAATTAATTAATGGACATGGAATATCTTAAACACGGGAAATAATTAATTCAAAAAGGAGCCCAATTTCGTAATTTGGGATTTTGGTAGGAAGTGCAATATCAACTTTTTAGTGGACTAAGTTGATATTAATAGAGTCTTCATATTATGAAGAGTCCTAATATTGGAAAGATGATCTCTATTGGGAGTCCTTACCTTATCCTCCTTAAGGTCCCCAGAGTAGCCCAAAACACCTATATATAGGACTACATAGGAGGCCGATTTTCACACCTTTCTTGGCACAAGAATTCCGATTTTGTTCTCTAATTTTGTGTTTAATTGTGGATCTTGACTTGTGTCTTGGATTCCACAATTTAGCTAACACTATATTTTTCTAAATACATAAATATTCAAGAAAAATAGAGAGAGAAAATTGTGAGGTATTTCTTGAAGAATTTTCGGCCTATCCCATACTGCAAGTCCAAGTTTGATCCGGTAGATTAATGCCCACACGATATCCGGATCTTAGGTGGGATATACTCTAGAATATCTTGAGGTAGAAACACAAGAAGATCGAAGAGGAGTACGTGGAGTAGCTCGATCGATCCAAAAAAAAATTTTCTACCACTTCGCTTCAAAGGTACGAATTACCAATTCTACTGCGTGAATACATATATTTAAATTGTTAATTAATCTGTTTAATTAATTAATTGACAAGCCTAAATAGATCCGCTATTTATGTTGGTTAGTTTATAAAACCTTTTATTCCATCTCGCTTCCGCTGCGTTTTATACTCCAACAATTGGTATCGGAGCCAGTCTTTAAGTTCTGTTCAATTTAATTAATTTGTGATTAATTTGCTAGCAATTTAAATATTCATATAGTGTGATGTTTGGAATATTTTTGCTAGAAATTGTCTTGCAGGTGAATATGGTCCAATTATCATGGCTATGTGATTTTTTTATTTATTTACGTGTTTTGGTAATTTGGCCCGGTTTTGTGGCATGTATAAAGTTTTTCACGTGAGAAAATCCACGGGTAGAATATAATTTATTTTTCCTTATAATTTTTGTTGTAAATTCGATGTATTTTATTTGGTGTAAAATTTGTAATCGAATTGGAATACACAAAGTACTGAAAGAAAAGAAGTCCAGCGTGAAAAGGAGTCATAATCGGACGAACCGACCGAGACGAGCCTGCTGCCGATCGGGACTCGGCCAGCTTGTTGTCTCGGCCGAATCTGGCCTGCCGCGCTCGGCCAGCAGCAGGGTGCCGGGCCGCGGGTTGGGTCGGGCAGCGGGTCGGGTTTTTGTCCGGGCAGGTTCGTTCGGTGAATGGTCCTATTCGTTTATCCGCCGTTCGTTGCGTCCGTTGGAGCACAATAATTTTAATTTGGAAATTTCTTGTGCAATTAATTTTGCATGGAAGAAAGTTTCTAAATTTGGCAATTTTTGTGCCCCAACCGGGAGGAGGTGATGAGATGCTTGAAGCAGTGGGAGCAAAAGAGCCGAGGATTTTCTCGTTATTCAAAACGAGGAATAAAGGCCATGATAATTGGATTTAATTATCCAATTTTTTATATGTTGATTTTTACTGTTTTGATGAATGACATGTATGGATGTATGCATGATATGTTTCTTGCATGTTAGGACGAAAAAATTAAAAACCTTAATTTTTCAAAATAACTAAGTGATTTTAATAATTGATTTTTCAAAATCAAATTGGCCTCCATAATTGGTTTAAATTGTGAAATAATTAGCATGCGCGTTGACATTAGAGTCTTCCTCCACATCGGATGTGCTGATTATTGGCTCACTAGTTTTAAACTTCAATTAGATAACAAAAATGTGAATATTATTTTTTATGATAGGACCTCTCCGTCTGTAGGACTATTATCATTAAATAATATTCTAAGGTTTGTTAAATTATGGTGTTCACTTAGGTGTATTAATTAATAAGCTCCCCATCGGAGTCTATATTAATTTAATACATGGCGAAGAGGAACCAACTATTAATTTTACTTGTCAAAACGCATCTTGACTAGATAGTAAAATTAAAGACGTTAAAATCTACTTGAAAAATGTATATGTAAATGTCCACACTAACGTGGCTTGCATGTGCGGTTTTTTGAGGTATTGGTTGACTGCATATATATTGTGTTTTAAGGTTTTTCAATATATTTTGCGTCGAATTATGTGATGAATGGTGTTTTAATTTTATTCTCAGATGTCTTTCAATCCACTAGCTGTTATTCTCAAAGAAAATAAACTTGATGGCACTAACTTTGCCGACTGGAAAAGAAATCTTGACATTGTCCTGACTGCCGATGGGCATAAATTTGTTTTAACTGAGGAAAGCCCTCTGGAACCAGAACCAGATGCCAATCCTGAAGAGTTGGCTGAATTCCGAAATAGAAAACGTCTGATGAGATGGCCTGCTGTTATATTTTGGCTTCACTGACAAATATATTGCAGCATCAGCATCAGACGATGGCCTCAGCCGCGGAAATGATGAAAAATCTCACCGAGATGTTTGGTCATCAGAACCGGGCGGCTAGGCAAAATGTAATGACGGTGTTGATGACAACCCAAATGTCTGAAGGGACTCCAATAAGGGATCATGTTCTGAAAATGATGTCTCATTTGAACGAGATGAGCATACTGGGGGCCACTATCGATGCCAAGTCGCAGGTCGATATTATCTTGGGCAGCTTGCCAATAAGTTTTGAGCAGTTCCGCCTCAACTACAATATGAATCGTAGGACTTACACTTTTGTGGAACTTCTGACAGAGCTTCAATCTGCCGAAGGTCTCTTCAAATAAGGTTATCATCAAATTCTTGCGGCAACCGGTGCTAGTTCTTCAAAACCCAAATGGGGAAAGAAGAAAAAACAGGTTGGCCATAAGCAAGTGGAAACCTTCAAAGCTAAGGGCAAGGCTCCTCAGTCCAAGGCTCCTCAGTCCGAGACAAACAAAAAGCCGAAGGGCAAATGCTATAAGTGCGGTCTGAAGGGGCATTTCAAGAGTGACTGCCCTAAGAAAGGTACGTCTCATGCACTAGTAGTCAAAACATGTTTGGGTGTCTGTTCTATCACTTCGTGGATAGTAGATTCAGGCTCCACTTATCATGTTTGTTATGACTCGCAGGGGTTCCAAGTAACCAAGGTACTTAGTGCGGATGAGATTACTATTAGCTGGGGCGACTATTCCAGGCTGAAGGCTGTTGCAGTGGGAGTCGTGCAGTTAAAAGTTAATGATAGGATTCTAGTCCTAAATAATGTGTTATTAGTACCTGATTTTAGAATGAATTTAATTTCAGTTTCTAAATTGTGTTGTGATGGATATTCAGTTTTTTTTGAAGATAATGTAGTTATTAAAAGAAATGGTGAATATGTTTGCACGAGTACTTATAATGAAGGACTTTATATCATTAATGCTGCACCAGCTCCCTTGCATAATTAAATCGCTTAATTCTTTGACTAATCCTAATAAAAGAAAAGAACATTCGAGCATAAATCAAACATATTTATGGCATTTACGATTGGGTCATATTAACCTTAGAAGGATTCAAAGATTGGTGAGCGATGGCCCACTAGATTCGCTCCAAGTTGAGTAATTTCCAATCTGCGAATCCTGTCTAGAAGGGAAAATGACTAAAAGGGCTTTCCAAAGCAAAAGAAATCGTGCACAAAATGTATTGGAATTAGTACACACCGATGTATGTGGTCCAATGAACATCCAGGCTAAGGGTGGTTTCAAATACTTCATCACATTTATAGATGACTATTCGAGATATGGATACATCTATTTGATGCGACGTAAGTCTGAATCTTTTGATAAGTTCAAAGAATTCAAGGCTGAAACGGAGAAGCGTCATGGACAGAGTATCAAGTCACTATGATTTGATCGTGGTGGCGAGTATCTTAGTGGAGAGTTTTTGGATTTCTTGGCACATGAGGGGATTACTTCCCAGCTCACTTCACCTAGTACACCACAACAAAATGGTGTTGCTGAACGAAGGAATCGTACTTTATTAGAGATGGTCAGGTCAATGATGAGTTATTCTGATTTGCCTATTTCATTTTGGGGATACAACTTGGAAACAGCGGCGTATATTCTAAACTTGGTGCCTTCGAAATCAGTTCCAAAAACACCCACAGAACTGTGGAATGGGCGCAAGCCCAGTCTAGGACATGTTCGGATTTGGGGTTCACCAGCACACGTACTGAATAAGGAAGCTGATAAGTTGGCATCTCGTACAGAAGTACGAGTGTTTGTAGGATATCCGAAGGGAACGAAGGGTGGCTTATTCTACAGTCCTAAAGATGAGAAGGTCATTGTTAGCACTAGGGGTGGACACGAACCGAACGAACCGAGCTTTTGGTGTTATTGACCGTTCATTCGTTCGGTTCGTGTTCGTGTTTGATGAATATTACAAATTAGTGTTCGAGTTCGGTTTGACATATTTTTTATTATTCGTGTTCGGTTCGTTTGTGTTCAATTGTTCTGTTCGTACGGTTTGTTCGTTTGTGTTCAATTGTTCTGTTCGTCCGTTCGGTTCGTTTGTGTTCAATTGTTTCTGTTCGTGCCATATTATATATATATATATATATATATTAATGTTCATAAGCGATTCATAACACCCGATCAAAATATAAAATGTTCGATGTTCGGTTCGAAAATACTCGAACATGTTCGCGAACATGTTCGGTTCGGTCAAACCGAACTCGAACTGGCCGTTGACCGAGCTTTTTCATGAACAGTTCGCGAACGTTCGGTTCATGGGCCACCACTAGTTAACACCAATGCCCGGTTCATAGAGGAGGACTATGTAATAAGCCACAAGCCTATGAGTGAGGTCATTCTAGAAGAACTTAGGGGCGAGATTTCGACAATACCAATTGTAAAAACACCTAGTGTACCACGTATCGACACTATTGTGGATACACAAACCAAGGACACGCCTCGTCGTAGTGGGAGGGTTATTTGTCAACCTGAATGTTTCATCGGCATGGGAGCATCTTCGGACCACTCCCCAGACCACGATGAAATGGATCCATGTGCGTATAAGCAGGAAGTTCAAGACAAGGATGCTGAATCCTGGCAAACAGCAATGGAATCCGAAATGGGATCTAGGGATTCTAATCAAGGCACGTCTTTTCCGGAAACAAACAGTCAACAATCAATTTGTTTAAGACCGGGGTGAAGCCACTGGTCCCACTCGAGGCCTCTAAGCACCCTCCCGAGGTGGCTAGCGAATCAAACTCGTGAATCCAGAGTGAGTCATAGATTCCCTCGAGGCCTCGTCGGCCCTCCCGAGGAGAGCAAAGCACACACAATTACACCACCATTCCGTATTAAGCACAAAGGCTTCCAAAAATACTTGCAAAACGAGCAAATCATTTTGAAAATCGTTAGCAGCGGACGAAAACAACAGTCGAAAAGACATAAACAGCGACAACACTCCTCATATAAACAAAATATGAGAGTCGAATAAACACATGTCACGAAACCAAAAGTCTACATAAGGATTCCATCACTTAACACATAATCATACCAGTAACTCATGTCACACGAGGCACAACGCAAAGAAGGGAGGCTTACATCCACAGGTCGCACGAAGATGACGATCGCCCCACGATACTAATCATGACCAACAAACTCAGATGACGCGTTGCGACACGACTCAGTCAGACAAAATCCGACGAGACCAAACTCAACAGACACAACTTGACCCGACATCCTAGGTTTCCACAACCTAAATCTCTCATACCTTTTATGTAACACCCCCAATCCACTCAGGGATATTACACGCCGTAGACCCTTTCCTCAAGGATCTACCAGGCTGGTAACAAAATCAAACATCTCAACAATGCCTTTAAGGCTAAAAAGTCTCAGTAGACCGATTTGGTCTCTCAATAAATACATACAACTCAATCTCAATACATGCCCATGCAGGGTTCAAAACACACTCCCGTACAACGGGGAAAGAATATTGGAGCGGAAAATAAAGTACAGATGAACCAATACAACAACGTACGGGTCCTCATGTGATTAGTATCGATCATCTTTCATCATCCTTCATGCCGACCCTGTGACATGCTCCCCAAAACCTGAATGCAATACAGACATCTACCCCTCGATTACTCGGGGGTTAGCAAAATTCCACTATTTTGCTATTGCAAGTACAAGTGCAAATACGAGTCATACAAATCATATTCCAAGAATAATATTAACCAGGAATCCTCCAAGATTCAAACATAACAAAAAATACTTCCCGAGGCAAGAGTTTGAGGAAGACTTTCCAAAATCGAAAGATCACAAATCAAGGGAAACAATTTATAAATGGTTTAAAATGCCATCGAGCGTTTCAATAGAAAACAATTTAGGATTATCGAATCCCACTCTTTCCAAAATCAACAGGGGTCACAACCCAAAGGTTATGTTTTCACAAATAGAAAACCAACAACAATTCACAGGGTCAAAACCCACGTCGCGTGTCCTCGACGGACAAAAAATCAACACAACATAATCACCCAAGATACGCAAATCTTGGTCCCATGAATACAACACCGACTCGTGAATCGAGGGCTATACCATTGGATTCCCTCGAGGCCTCGCCGGACCCTCCCGAGGTGAGCAGAATGCATTCACAAATCATATACACACAAACTCGTGAAGCCAGAGCTATACCATTGGATTCCCTCGAGGCCTCTCCGGACCCTCCGGAGGTAAGCAAAATGCATTCACAAATCATATACACACCAACTCGTGAATCCAGGGCTATACCATTGGATTCCCCCGAGGCCTCGCCGGACCCTCCCGAGGTGAGCAGAATGCGTTCACAAATCATATACACAGCAACTCGTGAATCCAGGGCTATACCATTGGATTATCTCGAGGCCTCGCCGGACCCTCCCGAGGTGAGCAGAATGCATTCACACAATTAACATGTCACACCAAGGATATTCAAGCAATTCACCCAAAGGCAACAAACACAAAGCACGACACAATTGTCAAATCACAACGTACCGAAATGAGATAATATATGTATATATTGTCAAAGCACAACAACAACACCAAGCGTATTCATAGGGTTCACTTAACCATTCACGAGACACGACATTGACAAAACACACGCGTTTTGAAAGTGAGCCTTTGACGAGGCTAAAACGAATCTTTTGAAAGCTCATCTCAAACAATCAAACAAACATACCAAAACAATCACCAATCATCATATCCACAAAACAAGAGATGTATGAACAAGGTACTTGCCTCGAATAACCACAAACGCGAAGAATCGACCAAAGTAGATTGGCACGAACAGACTACGAACCTGCTGACTCCACCGAATGCTAACCCGCGACAATAAACTACGAACAACAAGAACAACAATGAAAATGAATTCCAAAGCACGACCTAAAGTCGCTGAATTCAAGGAACAAACGACGAAAGTTCAAGGGTTTCCCCCAAAACGGCCAAGAACAACTAATCGACCCGACAAAACATGAAAATGGAATTCCAAACCGAAATATGGATATACAATCCATAGGATATGTTTAACAACAACATCTAACACCAATCGATTCATCAAATCGGATGGAAAACGAAATCAAGAACAAAACTCCATAAAAAAAGTCAACTCTAGGGAATCAAGAAAAATACCTTGATCCGGCGAAGAACAATGGATTAGATGATGTTATAATCACCTAGGATACTCCAAAACACCTTTGGATTGAGCAAAATCGGACAAGATAGCGAACCCCAGTCGCCCTTGACTTACTCCCGCGTAGAGAAGAGGAAATGAGGGTGAAAATGAGAAAAATGACTGGTGTCCAGTTTATATACTGGACAGTTTAGCGTGCGCTAATCCTCCAGATTAGCGTGCACTATCGAAGCATCAGAACAAAACGTTCTGAAAAAATGTACAGTTAGTGTGTGCTAACTACAAAAGTTAGCGTGCGCTAACGAGACACCCAGACCCAGTCCAGTAGCTTCTGGACTGCCTCGAACTACCAGTTAGCGTGCGCTACCACAACCGTAGCGTGCGCGAACTGCAGCACCTTAGCGCGCGCTAGCCAATAAGCGTAGCGTGCGCTAACGGGCCTGAATCCAACTACTGACCTCTGACCTGCTGCTCGATAGCGTGCGCTATGGAGATCCCTTAGCGTGCGCTAATGCACCCAGAAACCACAGCAGTATAGCTCTCAAAACAGGTTACGACGGACTCTTCCGATCGAAACACTAAGTTCAAGATATGCACGGAAAGCTCCAGAATAAGATTGTACTAAGAGGTTTAGCTCCAATCAAACTCACACGCAACCATAAAAAGGGTCATGACAACAAATACGAATGCGGCTACCCATAACTTTGGGAAATTACAAAATGGCCCAAACGTCCGAAAAATCATGATACGACAACCAATAACCAAACCAAAGTTCACAAGACGTATAATAACGTTAAATGAACTTACAGGAAACTCAAAACAATAGTTTCGAACGAGATTCGCAAGAGTCGAACCCAAGTGCGGAAAAGTCGCTAAGAAGCACGGAACTCCACAAAATGACACCGAAACGAACTCGGATGTCAAAAAGTGTAGAATTAATCATTCTCGAAATGACAAAACGGTCACAAGAGAGTCGTCAAAAGTAACTCTCGCCAAAACAAGAAAATTACCGGAAATCGAAATTGCGGATATTACATACTATCCTCCTTAAAAGATGTTTCGTCCCGAAACTTTAAACAAGTAGGGAGAAGCAATATCCCGCCAGGAAACACTCAACGAGATACACAAGAACCAAAAACTCGCGCCCAACGGCGAAATGTTACAAGCAACGCAAAGAAACATACGGCGTGAAAACACGCTCCACGACGGCCAACACAACGCCACAGGTAGAGACATAATAAAACCAACAAGTGACAAGCGTCATCAAACAGATAATACAATCAAGTCAATTATCCGAACAATCACAAAACACAAAGCACCTATTACTAGCAAACACGCACAGTCGAGAAAACATAAAATAAACACAAAACGAGCCATAAGGACAATCACAAATAATTCGGACTACGCCGAAATCCTCAAAAACCACACTAGGCATCTCCGTGTCCTTTCGGAGTAGAGACGCAACCTCGATCCCAAAATCTCTCAGCTACCGTCTCGCAATGCACTGCTCGTTGACCCACCTGGCCACACTCGAAACAACTGACTAACGGTGAACGACAATCCTTCGCGGTATAAGATCAGGCAACAACAATCGGACAACCACGATTGAACAATAATGATCGATCAACAATGATCAAACAATAACGATCGAACAATAACGATCGAATAACAACAATCGAACAACGACTCCGAAATTCACACTTCAACTCGAGACATTAAAAGAACTTGTAGATCTGAAAGACATTAATTTCGAACAAGGTTCACAAGAATCGAACCGAACTCGAAAAAGTCACAACGATAAACAGATTGATCCGAAACAAGGTCACAACCCGTTCGAACGATGACAACCGAGGTACCAAACAAGTTCAGAAAGTATCAACGAACATGAGCGAGTAGATAGAATTTAGAAGGAGAAAATACAGAAGTAAAAAATAATATGGGTATTACATTCGACCTCTTTTTAAAAGAAGTGTCGTCCCCGAAACTCACAACAACGAAAGCAAGGTGACAACACAACAAGCAACCGACAGAAACATCTTTCAAAGGCCTCTCAAAGACGATCCTGATAACTGTGCTGAAGTTCGTACCCCGGAAGGCTCGGTAAACAACTCGCAAAACTGGATTCTGTGTCCCTCGAGCCCACACTTGTAATCTGCTACTGGCGGGGAAAAACAATTCGCATGTACATGCCCCGACAAATTACAGATGGAGCACCTCGGCATACCAAAAATACAACTGCTAGGTACAATGGAATATAACATCGCAAAACAACATACCAGAGATGTCAACTCAGCACAACATAACCACGTAAGGCAACCCACGTACACTAAATCACGGCAAAAACGGCATACATTCGGCGATTTCAACGGCCCGAACA
This sequence comes from Orobanche coerulescens, assembly GCA_033398695.1. Classification (NCBI taxonomy): domain Eukaryota; kingdom Viridiplantae; phylum Streptophyta; class Magnoliopsida; order Lamiales; family Orobanchaceae; genus Orobanche; species Orobanche coerulescens. The sequence continues at coordinate 164,638,564 of CM065804.1, forward strand.
ATAACCAGCACACAATCACAAAACATCGTGAAACAATCACAGGTGTACACAATCATACAAACCCAAGATCTAACAGCTCGCACAGGTGCGATAGCACGTAAATCACCATGAAACGACAACATTACAGATCAACATCACACCTCTCACAGAGGGCTAACACAACAAATGCATGGCGACCGACTCAACGCTCTAACCACCAATTCAATCACAACTCAGGGGTTAACACCCTAATGAAAGTGCGAACATCATACATACATTCCCGGACCGCAAACAGGAACGATAGGTTTTAAAAACGAAAACCACCTTTAAATAAAATTTGGAAACACTAGTTGATCTTGAGTATCACCTTTCAAAAAGTAGTACAAACATCGTTATCGAGACTTTGAAAAACCATCTTGCGTTTGATAAAAATGAGGACACTTTCCTTTTAAATTAAAACTTTCACACATATTCGACCTTCGGGTCTAAGCAAATGCGTTACCAAAATTACTAAAATATCTAAGATAGTTGCGCTAGTAGGCGCCTCTAAAATACAATCCATTTAAAAGTACGTCTCGAAATTTATTTTCTAAGATACTCAAGGTTTTCAGAAATCCAATAGGCTAGAAAGCCCAAAAACTCACATGTAACAACATTCGTTTAAATATTTCATAGTACATGCATCGAAGCATTTTGAAATCAAAACAAGGCACGTCTTTTCCGGAAACAAACAGTCAACAATCAATTTGCCTAGGACCGGGGTGAAGCCACTGGTCCCACTCGAGGCCTCTGAAGATCCTCTCGAGATGGCTAGCGAATCAAACTCGTGAATCCAAAGTGAAGTCATAGATTCCCTCGAGGCCTCGTCGGACCTTCCCGAGGTGAGCAAAGCACACACAATTACACCACCATTCCGTATTAAGCACAAAGGCTTCCAAAAATACTTGCAAAACGAGCAAATCATTTTGAAAATCGTTAGCAGCACACGAAAACAACAGTCGAAAAGACATAAACAGCGACAACACTCCTAATATAAACAAAATATGAGAGTCGAATAAACACATATCACGAAACCAAAAGTCTACATAAGGATTCCATCACTTAACACATAATCATACCAGTAACTCGTGTCACACAAGGCACAACACAAAGAAGGGAGACTTACATTCATAGGTCGCACGAAGATGATAATCGCCCCACGATACTAATCATGACCAACAAACTCAGATGACGCGTCGCGACACGACTCAGTCAGACAAAATCCGACGAGACAAAACTCAACACACACAACTTGACCCGACAGCCTAGGTTTCCACAACCTAAATCTCTGATACCATTTATGTACACCCCCAATCCACTCAGGGATATTACACGCCGTAGACTCTTTCCTCAAGGATCTACCAGGCTGGTAACAAAATCAAACATCTCAAAAATGCCTTTAAGGCTAAAAAGACTCAGTAGACCGATTTGGTCTCTCAATAAATACATACAACTCAGTCACAATACATGCCCATGCAGGGTTCAAAACACACTCCCGTACAACTGGGAAAGAGTACTGCAGCGGAAAATAAAGTACAATTGAACCAATACAACAACATACGGGTCCTCATGTGTTTAGTATCGATCATCTTTCATCATCCTTCATGCCGACCCTGTGACATGCTCCCCAAAACCTGAATGCAATACAGACATCCACCCCCCGATTACTCGGGGGTTAGCAAAATTCCACTATTTTGCTAGTGCAAGTACAAAGTGCAAATACGAGTCATACAAATCATATTCCAAGAATAATAATAACCATGAATCCTCCAAGATTAAAACATAACAAAAAGTACTTCCCGAGGCAAGAGTTTGAGTAAGACTTTCCAAAATCGAAAGATCACAAATCAAGGGAAACAATTTATAAATGGTTTAAAATGCCATCGAGAGTTTTAATAGAAAACAATTTAGGATTATCGAATCCCACTCTTTCCAAAATCAACAGGGGTCACTGCCCAAAGGTTATGTTTTCACAAATAGAAAACCAACAACAATTCACAGGGTCAAAACCCACGTCGCGTGTCCTCGACGGACATAAAATCAACACAACATAATCACCCAAGATACGCAAATCTTGGGCACACGAATACAACACCGACTCGTGAATCCAGGGCTATACCATTGGATTCCATCGAGGCCTCGTCGGACCCTCCCGAGATGAGCAGAATGCATTCACAAATCATATACACACCAACTCGTGAATCCAGGGCTATACCATTGGATTCCCTCGAGGCCTCGCTGGACCCTCACGAAGTGAGCAGAATGCATTTACAATCATATACACACCAACTCGTGAATCTAGGGCTATACCATTGGATTCCCTCGAGGCCTCGCCGGACCCTCCCGAGGTGAGCAGAATACATTCACAAATCATATACACACCAACTCGTGAATCCAGGGCTATAACATTGGATTCCCTCGAGGCCTCGCCGGACCCTCCCGAGGTGAGCAGAATGCGTTCACAAATCATATACACACCAACTCGTGAATCCAGGGCTATACCATTGGATTCTCTCGAGGCCTCGCCAGACCCTCCCGAGGTGAGTAGACTGCATTCACACAATTAACATGTCACACCAATGATATTAAAGCAATTCCCCAAAGGCAACAATCACAAATCACGACACAATTGTCAAATCACAATGTACCGAAATGAGATAATATATGTATATATATTATCAAAGCACAACAATAACACCAAGCGTATTCATAGGGTTCACTTAACCATTCACAAGACACGACATTCACAAAAAACACGTGTTTTTGAAAGTGAGCCCTTGACGAGGCTAAACCGAATCTTTTGAAAGTTCATCTCAAACAATCAAACAAACATACCAAGACAATCACCAATCATCATATCCACAAAACAAGAGATGTATGGACAAGACCACAAACGCGAAGAATCGACCGAAGTAGGTTGGCACGAACCGACTACGAACCCGCCGACTCCACCGAACGCTAACCCGCGACAATAAACTACGAACAACAATAATAACAATGAAAATGAATTCCAAAGCACGACCTAAAGTCGCTGAATTCAAGGAACAAACGACGAAAGTTCAAGGGTTTCTCCCAAAACGGCCAAGAACAACTAATTGACCCGACAAAACATGAAAATGGAATTCCAAAACCGAAATATGGATATACAATCCATAGGATATGTTTAACAACAACATCTAACACCAATCGATTCATCAAATCGTATGGAAAATGAAATCAAGAACAAAACTCCTAAAAAAAAGTCAACTCTAGGGAATCAAGAAAAATACCTTGATCCGGCGAAGAACAATGGATTAGATGATGTTATAATCACCTAGGTGTTAGATGTATTTTTATGCGCTTAATTATCATTGTTTTATACCCATTTTTAGTTTAAATCTGCGTAAATGATCTTTTAATGCATCATCTTTATATGTTTTGAAGAAAATTCGAGTCTGGGAGCTTGAACGAAGAAAAACGGGCCAAAACGACATTTTTTGGTCGGGGACCGCGGCACACAGACGCTGGGCCGCGGCACAGGAGGCGCCCAGAAGGACCCGGTACAAACTGTACCGGGGGCCGCGGCACGCAAGCTCTGAGCCGCGGCCCATAAGGAAGACGAGCGCCCAGGCCTGGCGGGTGAGGATAGGGGCCGCGGCACACTAAAGCCGGGCCGCGGCCCGCCACGCGAAATTCAGACGCCCAGCCCGCGTTTTGGGCTATTTCGGAGGATGTTTTGACCTAATTTTCGGACACGTTTTGGAGGCGGAAGAAGAGTTATAAATAGGCATTGAAGGGTAGAAAATATGATTATCAAACAGAAGGAGAAAATACTTAGGAGCAGAGAGCAGAAGCCAGAGAACGGAGGAATTCAAGTTCTCCAACTGTGTTTGATTTTTCTTCCTGATGTTCTCTTCAATTCTTTGTGTATTGTTTTCTAGCATGTCGGGCTAGAACCCTTTTCTAGGATTGTGATGAAACCAAGATTTTGACGGATTAACTTTTGATTTTGCATTATTAATATATTTCCCTTGTTCTATTGAGTTTTCCCCAATTATTCTTAATGCGTTCAATTATGTGGCCTATGATTGAATTGTTTTGATTACGTAACTCGAATCGGGAGAGGAGAGTTAGTAGGAAAAATTGGTGAGAGACGTTTTATCTTGTGAGATAGGAATATACTCATAGGAATTACGTGGCCCGTCTGAAGATTTTGTAGTTTTTGCCTATTGTTGAATTAATTCACCTTGGAATAGAGTGATTTATTCACCTTAGAAAATTCTACTGACCTCGGGAGAGGCATTAGAGTATCTTAGAAATCTCCGCCTTCAATAAATTGGGAAATTACTTAATTTATATAAATCAAGAGTAATCCGGAGAAATCGAGACGAATTCTCAATCCTAGATTCTTCTCGTATTTGATCTCCTTTATTTGAATTATTGATTTGATTAGTTATTTTTCGTTTATTGCGTTATCTAGTTCTTCCAACACCAAATTCGATCGTTCGAATAAAACTAGAATACAGATAAATTGGTAATTAGTACTTCAGTCCTCGAGGGAACGATATCTTACTCATCACTTTATTACTTGCTTACGACAACGTGCACTTGCGTTCACCGAAAATCGTAACAAGTTTTTGGCGCCGTTGCCGGGGACTGATTGTTTTACTAATATCAATTTCAGTATTTCTAGTCTTAATTTGAACATTATTTTATTTTTGTGTAAATTTGTTTTTTATTTTTCCTTTCAGGAGTTTCGTTTAGTGCATGAGAAAATTCGGTGACGAAGGTCTACTCCATTTGGATACCGAACTCGAGCGCACCTTGCGGAAAAACAGAAAGGAAAGGCGTGAGTTGTCAACTACAGATACCATGGCCGATAACACCGTAAACCAATGGATCGACAATCCCATTCAGCAAGCTCAACCGGCATTGACACTCCGTGATTATGCAATGCCACAAATCAATGCGAATTTTTCGGGGATTCAGCGTCCAACCATTCAAGCGAATAATTTGAGATTAAGCCGGCCATCATCCAAATGGTGTAAGCAAGCCAATTTTGCGGACTGGCGAACGACGACCCCAACGCTCACATTGCGTCGTCGAGATTTGTGATACATTCAAGAATAATGGATTTTATGATGACGCCATTCGTCTACGGCTTTTTCCATTTTCTTTGAGGGATAAAGCCAAGTTTTGGTTGAATTCACTTCCGCCGGGCTCTATCACGACTTGGGCGGAGTTAGCACAAGCCTTTTTGGCTAAGTTCTTTCCGCCGGCAAAGACAGCGAGACTTCGGAATGAAATAACGACCTTCGGGCAATTTGAGATGGAATCGCTTCATGAAGCTTGGGAGCGATACAAGGATTTACTAAGGAGATGCCCACACCATGGCCTACCGGATTGGCTACAAATTCAAACATTCTATAATGGATTGAGTGCTTCTACACGCACTCTTGTTGATGCAGCCGCTGGAGGAGCTTTAATGGGCAAGATGATGGCTGAAGCTCATTCTCTATTAGAAGATATGACGGCAAATGCATATCAGTGGCCTTCAGAGCGTCTGAATCCGAAACGAGTTATGGGAATTTCCGATAATGATCCAATATCTACGCTATCGGCCCAAGTTGCTGCCTTGACTCAACAACTTCAAGTTTTATCACACGCTTCTTCTACCGTCACCACGGAATCATGTAATTGGTGCAACGGCTCTCACCCTAGTGCGGAATGCCAAGTTGGAAATCCTTTCGAGCAATCTCCGATGGAACAAGCTCAGTTTGTGGGGAACGGAAATCGGCAGAACAAACCATATTCCAACACTTACAATCAAGGGTGGCGAAATCACCCAAATCTTTCGTGGAGGAACGGGCAAGCTTTAAATAAACCTCCGCAAGCTCAATTCACGCAGCCCCCAAAGCAGCCCCTCAACCACCGAAGGTCTCTTTGGAAGATGCTCTTGCTCAAATGGCGGCTAATACGAGCCAATTCATGTCTCGCACAGAGACTACTCTACAAAATCATTCCGCTTCTATTCGAAACTTGGAAGTAAAAATGGGGCAGATCGCAAATTTATTGTCCTCTCGACCTCAAGGTGTATTACCTAGCGCCACCAAGATGAACCCCAAGGAAAATGTGCAAGCAATCGAGCTACGAAGTGGAAAGGAGCTACAAGAGCAGCCTAAGAATAGCAAGGACAAGAGAAACCACAGTGAGAAAACAAAGGACGAGGAGCCCAAGCCAAAAGCAATGTCGACCACTCATCCCACTCCATCAATTCCATTCCCACAATGCGTGCAAAAGCAAAAATTGGACAAGCAATTCTCTAAGTTTCTTGGCATCTTCAAGAAACTACATATCAACATTCCATTTGCCGACGCCTTGGAACAAATGCCGAGCTATGTGAAGTTCATGAAGGAGATCTTATCGAACAAAAGGATGCTCGAAGAGTATGAGACAATGGCATTGACGGAAGAGTGCAGTGCTATTCTACAGAAGAAGCTCCCACCTAAATTGAGGGATCCGGGAAGCTTTACTATTCCATGCACTATTGGAAATTTGTCCTTTGACAGAGCCTTATGTGATCTAGGAGCCAGCATAAATCTTATGCCCCTTTCCATTTTTAAGAAGCTGGGTATTGGGGAAGCCAAGCCGAAGACGGTCTCTTTGCCATTAGCTGATAGATCTATCAAGTATCCGAGGGGGGTAATAGAAGACGTTTTGGTCAAGGTCGATAAATTCATCTTTCCGGCTGATTTTATTGTGCTCGATATGGATGAGGACCATGACATCCCAATTATCTTGGGAAGACCATTCTTAGCAACCGGCCAAACTTTAATTGATGTGGAAAAATGGAAGCTTACTCTACGAGTTCAAGATGAGCAAGTTACTTTCAATATATTTCGATCCTTGCAACATCCTAGTGATGTTGAGAATTACTTTCAAATTGACGTCATTGACTCGTGTGTAAGTAGAGATTTTCGGGAGAGCTATCCATCAGATCCATTGGAGTCCGTTTTAGTTCCGCTTCCGAATTGAATTCAGAGCATGTAGCCTATTTACGACACATGGATGCTTCCCCACCATTTTTCACTCGTCGACCATGTGAGGAGCTCGGAAGTTCACCAACTCGACCCGTCCCATCAATCGAGAAACCCCCAAACTAGAGCTCAAGCAGCTACCGAATCATTTAAAATATGCATTTTTGGGACCCGACGATTCCCTGCCAGTCATTCTTTCGGCCATTTGGCGGGGGATCAAGAGGAGAAATTATTGAGGGTTTTGAGGGAGTACAAATCTGCCCTTGGGTGGTCGATTGTGGATATCAAGGGAATCAGCCCGTCCATTTGTATGCACAGAATTCTGATGGAGGAAGACTACAAACCATCTGTAGAGCATCAACGCCGTTTAAATCCAAATATGAAAGAGGTGGTAAAAGTCGAGGTTTTAAAACTCCTCGACGCAGGTATGATCTTTCCTATTTTTGATAGCAAGTGGGTAAGTCCGGTTCAAGTTGTGTCAAAGAAGGGTGGGATAATGGTTATCCAAAACGATAATAATGAATTAATTCCCACTAGAATTGTTACGGGGTGGCGTATGTGCATAGATTATAGGAAATTAAATAAAGCCACTAGAAAAGACCACTTTCCTTTACCATTTATTGATCAAATGTTGGATAGATTAGCCGGACACGATTTCTATTGTTTTCTTGATGGTTATTCTGGGTATAATCAGATTTATATAGCCCCAGAAGACCAAGAAAAGGCGACGTTTACATGTCCTTATAGCATTTTCGCTTATAGGCGCATGCCTTTTGGTTTATGTAATGCGCCGGCCACTTTTCAATGGTGTATGATGGCTATTTTTTCTGACATGGTAGAGCATTGCATTGAAATTTTTATGGATGATTTTTCTGTTTTCAGTGATTCGTTTGATATATGTTTGCAGAATTTGCAGAAAGTCCTCAAAAGATGCGAAGAAACAAATTTGGTCTTGAACTAGGAGAAGTGCCATTTTATGGTCCAGGAGGGCATTGTACTCGGCCACCGCATATGCTCCCATGGAATTGAAGTCGACCGGGCAAAAATTGAAACAATCGAGAAGATGCCTCCGCCTACTTCGGTAAAGGGGGTAAGGAGCTTTTTGGGACACGCCGGTTTTTACTGCCGTTTTATTAAAGATTTTTCGAAGATCACGAAGCCGTTGTGCAATTTGCTCATGAAGTATGTTCCGTTTAATTTTGACGAGTCTTGTAAAGAAAGTTTCGACCTATTGAAGAAAGCTCTAAGCACCGCCCCGGTCATAGTCGCTCCAGACTGGGGCTGTTTTGGGACAGAGATGAGGGAAAGTGTTCCACGTCGTGTATTATGCAAGCCGAACTCTTGACGACGCCCAAAGAAATTATGCCACAACAGAAAAGGAATCGTTGGCTGTGATCTTTGCTTTTGATAAATTTCGGGCGTATTTATTGGGGACGAAAGTAGTGGTGTGGACTGACCATTCGGCGATCAAATACCTTTTGTAGAAGAAGGATGCTAAACCAAGGTTGATTAGGTGGGTGCTTCTCCTAAAAGAATTCAACTTGGAAATTCGCGACAAAAAGGGGACTGAAAATGTTATTGCCGATCACCTTTCACGTTTAGATAATCCCCTTGAGAAGGGGGAGAGTCATCCACAAATTGTGGAAAACTTCCCCGATGAACAGCTCTACAAGTTGGGTTCGCAACACGCACCTTGGTACGCTGATCTAGTGAACTATCTGGCGAGCAAAATAATTTCGAATGATCTCTCGCGTCATCAAAAGAAGAAGCTGATTTCAGACGCTAAGTATTACTTGTGGGACGATCCTTTTCTGTTTAAAAGATGCCATGATCGAATCATTCACAGATGTGTTCCGGATGAGGAAATCCGCATTGTGCTGAATCATTGCCATGCATCACCCTACGGAGGGCATTTTAGCGGAAATAGAACAGCGGCAAAGGTCTTGCAATCGGGTTTCTATTGGCCATTGTTATTCAAAGATGCTCATTCCTTTGTGTCCACGTGTGATCGGTGTCAACGGACGGGAAACATCTCAAAACGACATGAAATGCCGTTGAACACAATACTTGAGGTTGAATTGTTCGACGTATGGGGGATCGACTTCATGGGTCCATTTCCTCCATCAAATAAGAACCTCTATATTCTAGTAGCAGTGGACTACATATCGAAGTGGGTCGAAGCGGTGGCACTACCAACAAATGGGTCTAATGTCGTGATCAAATTTATAAAAAAAATATATTTTCACGCGATTTGGGACTCCACGTGCTATTATCAGTGATGGTGGTTCACACTTTGACAACAAATTCCTTGATGCGGTCTTAATGAAATATGGAGTCACTCATCATGTTGCCACAGCCTACCATCCCCAGACGAGTGGTCAAGTTGAGATATCAAATCGAGAGCTAAAGTGGATCTTAGAAAAAACAGTCTGCTCGTCTCGAAAAGATTGGTCCTTTAAACTCGACGATGCACTTTGGGCATACCGTACTGCGTACAAAACACCTATCGGCATGTCACCGTACAGATTGGTTTTTGGGAAAAGTTGTTATTTTCCAGTAGAGATGGAGCATCGTGCATACTGGGCGATAAAGAAATTGAATTTTGATCTTAAATCGGCTGGTGAAAAGCGCTGTTTGCAGTTGAACGAGCTGGAGGAAATTCGTCATGATGCGTACGAGAATGCGAAGCTTTATAAGGAGCGGACAAAGATTTGGCACGATAAGCACATTACACATCGAGAGTTCGTTCCGGGTCAAGAGGTGTTATTGTTTAATTCTCGTTTGAGGTTGTTTCCTGGGAAATTACGTTCACGATGGTCGGGACCGTTTACTGTAGTTCAAGTATTCCCACACGGAGCAGTGGAAGTACAAAAAGATGACCGAAAATTTAAAGTAAATGGGCAGCGGTTGAAGGCCTACACGGGTAATCCAATAGACGTGCAGAAGACGAGCGTCGTCCTATCCACCGCAGAGTGAATGCTAGAAAAGTCCGGATGAAGACTATAAACTTAGCGTTTCTCGGGAGGCAACCCGAGTATTAGTTGTGGATGTTAATTTTTCGTTGCTTGCATTCATTCTAAGAGTCTAATTTTTTCGTCATCTTTGCTTTGATATGCTTCTCTCTCACATTCTATGTGTTTTCGATTTAAAAATTTTTATGCAGGAACATTCCAGGCCAGGGGCCGCGGCACGTACAGAGGGGGCCGCGGCACACAGGTGTCTAAAATACAGGTAAATTTTCTGTACTCTGTGCCGCGGCACATAGCTACTGAGCCGCGGCACACTTGCCCCAAGAGCCGCGGCACGTTGACAATGAGCCGCGGCATGCCGAGACCCATAAAATGCATCCAGGAACCTGTACTACGTGCCGCGGCACGCAAGCTCTGAGCCGCGGCACACTAACCTTGCAAGTCGCGGCACCCGTACAATGAGCCACGGCACACGTCGAACACCCAAAAACTCACTGTACTATGGGCCGCGGCTCACTTGATACGTGCCGCGGCCCCGCCGATAATTTAAACAGCCTACACACAGCTAATAAGCCATTCAGCCGAAACACCAGGTATCTCTCAATCTTCTTCTTCTTCGCGCGGCGCAAGGATTTCATCTTCCACCTTCTTCTTCTCACCTTCTTCAATCCAACATAAGGTAATTCTATTCCCTTAAGTTTCAATACAACATGAATTACTGATTGGGGGTAATATTCTTTGATGAACTTGTGTTTATTTTCTAAATTTTTATCAAAATTTGTATCGGATTATGCTAAGATTATTGATTGATTGATGGTGTTTCGTTATTTTGTCGTGAATTTCTGTGATTGTCGATTGAAATTGTTGTTGTTGGGGATTGAATTGAGCAATTATTGTTTTTGTTCTTCATTTAAGCTAAAGCACACAAGGTGTTCGATGAAATGCCCCAATAAAATTTTTTTGAGCTAAACATCTCCAATTTGTCTGCAACGAATGCGATTATCGGAATAAGATGTCCCCCAACCCTTACATCAAGTTTGAGTTTAAATTTTCGCATCATATCCCTCGTACGGAAGTGCAAGTTTTTGTTGCTATATTCGTCCCCCGCACGTTATAAGTTGAGATTAGTGTAGTGTTATGAAAAGTCGTCTAAACTATCTTGCATTTATTTTTCAGGACTTCGCTATGGCTCGGAAAAGAAAGTTGAGCACAAGGGCTAGGACGCGATCATCCCCCACGAGAGGGGAAACATCACAAAATCAGACGGAAGAGCAATCCCACCAATTCTCTGACCCCAAAATCCATCGAATTTTTAACGAAAGAATCCGCCCTCATCCCATAATTCCAGAGCGGGGATTCACTCCCGCCCCCCAAAACGGTGAGTTATTGACGCTGATTAATGAAATGGGATGGACTCGATTCACTGCACAGCCTGAGCCGGCGGTAATTTCTATCGTCCAAGAATTTTACGCCAGCGCGTTATTACAGCATATCCAGACAGGGCAGATGATGGGATGATCAGATATACGCACTGAGGTCGTCGTCCGTGGCCATACAGTGGATTTCTCGGCAGCTGCGATACGGAGCTTATACGAGCTTCCCGAGGTTGACGAATCAGCATACACGCGGACTGTGAGTAGCCTCTCGAGGGAAGCTTTGCTAGAGGCGCTTGCTCAGCCGGATTCGGTTTGGGAAACGCGCGTCTCAGGATCGACGACCTTCTTCTTCAAGAGTTCCCGCCTCAGTCGGCTCGGGCGAGCTTGGCTTTATTTTCTCTGCTCGCGAGTCAACCCGACCTCGCAGATCCGCTCGGTCCTGTTTCCTCGTTCCCGACTTTTATATGCCATTACGGACGGATTGCGATTCGATGTGGCCCCGCGGGTGGTACGGTCTATTCTCCAATGCATCCAAGGAGGGGCCAAGACGGGGCTGAAACATCCTTCTCTCATTTGTGCCCTCTGCCACCGGTCGGGCGTGACTTGGTCGGATGACGAGCCGACACTAGCACCCCAGGGTCCGATCGATCATCGCATTATCTCGCACTTCGACCAGTGGGGTAGCGCGCGGGCACATCCGCGAGGACTAGGATTTCTTCTACACGAGCCACATGAGCACTCCCCCGAGCCGTTTATTCTGACGCATGAGCCGGAGTCCAGCCCGCCGCCCGCGAGAGATCACGTCCTTCAGGCGATGTTTGACGGCTTGAGGGATGAGATGAGAGTAGATAGAGATAGTGTCCTCGCAGCCGTTCGAGAGGAGATGCGAGTTAAGAGAGATAGCATCCTCGCAGCCGTTCGGGAGGAGATGTACGAGCAGGTCCGTCGGGCCAATCGGCGTGCGGAGAGGCGCATAGCGGCGAGGGATGCTTATCATCAGAACTATTTAGCTGCGTGGACGAGACATATACTCCATCCGGACGGACCCTTCATTCCACCAGTCAGGCCATCTACACCACCCTCCTCGACGGACGAGGCCGGCACCAGTTCCTGAGCTGATATTAGGGGAGAACTTGACCTTTCTCATATTGCATATTATTATTTGTGTCCATTGAGGTCAATGTACGTCTTAAGTTTGGGGGGGGGGGCTACTTTTAGTTGTTATTTACTTTTTCGTTGCTATTTTTCGTTATTATTGATTCTAGCCTTGCTTGTCTTCTAAAATATTCTGGACTTTATTTGCATTCGTGAATTTTTCGTGCAGCCTTGTGTAAGACTGATGATATGATACTGATTTCTTTTTGAAGAAACGGTTGAGTTTTGGTCGTTTGCATTCTGCGATATTTGTTTTCCTTGAGTATTCATTTCGGTCTGATTTTTTTTGCGTCATTGCAGAAATCCTAGCATATAAGAAATGAGACATACGTGTTTACGAACCGCCGTCTATACGTTTGGTTACACTTTTCACGTAGCTAGTCGTCCAGTAACATGAGTCGTCTTGGCATTTAATTTGAGTTTAGACATTGAGTCGGACAGTTTTTCCCAAAAATTCGAGAAATTATACATGTTCTATGATGGGAAGTCTAGTAACCGGGGGTATTCACGTGACCCGTTGTTTACTCTCGCGTAAAACGACAACCCTGAATAGAATAATGGTTCAGAAAATTCGCATGATGATGAAAGGAAGCCAAGTAACCAGATGTATTCACGTAACCCGTCGTTTACATTCGCGTAAAACAGCAACTTTGAATCGGAAGTGCGGGAATAGCTATTCGAGTTTTTTTTCTCCGCTGTAGAGAGAGACTTAGTAACTAGAAGCATTCATGAGCCCCATGAGTGTCTTTTACGTCAAACGGTTCCCCAATACATGAGAATGGATTTCCACCCTAGGATTCTTCCGATGAGACATTCCGGGAGTCGAAACCTAGTGGTTAATTCGAATCAGTGTAATGATTATAGATAAGGGAATACTGTCCGGGAAAATATTAAGTGATGAAATTCTGAGGTTTTTGCCACGAGACTGTGACTGGGCGAGTTGGCTTGTTTAATCTAACCATTCATATTGACGGTCGGCTCAATTCACGCTTGTTAATCTTTGAGCCTTGATTTTCTTCATGACCGATGGATCAACACTAAAAATGATTGCTTTGTGGAATCATTGTCCGTGATGTGACCCACTAATACGATACTTGTATTTTTATTTGAGTTTTCAGGTTAGTATTAATCAGGTAAACACTATGGATTTGCACGTTTACCCACGATACTTGTCATCTCATTTGAAATTAATTTTTGCTTGAGGACAAGCAAAGGCTTAAGTTTGGGGGTATTTGTTAGATTTATTTTTATGCGCTTAATTATCATTATTTTATATCCATTTTTAGTTTAAATCTGCGTAAATGAGATTTTAATGCATCATCTTTATATGTTTTGAAGGAAATTCGAGTCCGGGAGCTTGAACGAAGAAAAACGGGCCAAAACGACATTTTTTTTGTCGGGGACCGTGGCACACAGATGCTGGGCCGCGGCACAGGAGGCGCCCAGAAGGACCCGGTACAAACTGTACCGGGGGCTGCAGCACGCAAACTCTGAGCCGCGGCCCATAAGGAAGACGAGCGCCCAGGCCTGGCGGGTGAGGACAGGGCCCGCGGAAAACTAAAGCCGGGCCGCGGCCCGCCGCGAAATTGACGCCTTGACCAGCGTTGGGTCAAGCTTTGAGGACGTTTTGACCTAATTTTCGGACACGTTTTGGAGGCGGAAGAAGAGTTATAAATAGGCATTGAAGGGCAGAAAATATGATTATCAAACAGAAGGATAAAATACTTAGGAGCAGAGAGCAGAAGCCAGAGAATGGAGGAATTCAAGTTCTCCAACTGTGTTTGATTTTTCTTCCTGATGTTCTCTTCAATTCTTTGTGTATTGTTTTCTAGTATGTCGGGCTAGAACCCTTTTATAGGATTGTGATGAAACCAAGATTTTGACGGATTAACTTTTGATTTTGCATTATTAATATATTTCCCTTTTTCTATTGAGTTTTCCCCAATTGTTCTTAATGCGTTCAATTATGTGGCCTATGATTGAATTGTTTTGATTACGCAACTCGAATCGGGAGAGGAGAGTTAGTAGGAAAAATTGGTGAGAAACGTTTTATTTTGTGAGATAGGAATATACTCATAGGAATTACGTGGCCCGTCTGAAGATTTTGTACTTTTTGCCTATTGTTGAATTAAATCACCTAGGAATATAGTGATTTATTCACCTTAGAAAATTATACTGACCTCGGGAGAGGCATTAGAGTATCTTAGAAATCTTCACCTTCAATAAATTGGGAAATTACTTAATTTATATAAATCAAGAGTAATCCGGAGAAATCGAGGCGAATTCTCAATCCTAGATTCTTCTCGTATTTGATCTCCTTTATTTGAATTATTGATTTGATTAGTTATTTTTCGTTTATTGCGTTATCTAGTTCTTCCAACACCAAATTCGATCGTTCGAATATAACTAGAATACAGATAAATTGGTAATTAGTACGTCAGTCCTCGAGGGAATGATATCTTACTCATCACTTTATTACTTGCTTACGATAACGTGCACTTGCGTTCACCGAAAATCGCAACACTAGGATACTACAAAACACCTTTGGATTGAGCAAAATCGGACAAGATCGCGAACCCTAGTCGCCCTTGACTTACTCCCGCGGAGAGAAGAGGAAATGAGGGTGAAAATGAGAAAAACGACTGGTGTCCAGTTTATATACTGGACAGCTTAGCGTGCGCTAATCCTCCTGATTAGCGTGCGCTATCGAAGCATCAGAACAAAACGTTCTGCAAAAATGTACAGTTAGCGTGTGCTAACTACAAAAGTTAGCGTGCGCTAACGAGACCCCCAGACCCAGACTGCCTCAAACTACGAGTTAGCGTGCGCTACCACAACTGTAGCGTGCGCCAGCTACAGCACCTTAGCGCGCGCTAGCCAATAAGCGTAGCGTGCGCTAACGGGCCTGAATCCAACTACTGACCTCTGACCTGCTGCTCGATAGCGTGCACTAAGGAGATCCCTTAGCGTGAGCTAATTCACCCAGAAACCACAGCAGTAGAGCTATCAAAACAGGTTACCACGACGGACTCTTCCGATCGAAACACCAAGTTCAAGATACGCACGGAAAGCTCCAGAATAAGATTGTACTAAGAGCTTTAGCTCCAATCAAACTCACACGCAACCATAAAAAGGGTCAAGACAACAAATACGAATGCGGATACCTACAACTTTGGGAAATTATAAAATGGCCCAAACATCCGAAAAATCACGATACGACAACGAATAACTAAACCGAAGTTCACAACATGTATAACAACGTTAAATGAACTTACGGGAAACTCGAAACAACAGTTTCGAATGAGATTCGCAAGAGTCGAACTCAAGTGCGGAAAACTCGCTAAGAAGCATGGAACTCAACAAAATGACACCGAAACGAACTCGGATGAAAGTGTAGAATTAATCATTCTCGAAAAGACGAAACGGTCACAAGTGAGTCGTCAAAACGGACACTCGCCAAATTGTTTTACCAAAAATCGAAATTGCGGATATTACAACTAAAGCGGTTTAGCATGGAGAATTCCAAGAAAGGTTTCTTACCTTACAGACATGGAATTCAGCTATCTAAAGCTATGTGTCCTAGGACACAGAAGGAGATAGATGACATGAAGCTGGTCCATTATGCTTCGGCAGTGGGAAGCCTCATGTATGCTATGCTTTGCACTAGGCCTGATATCTGTCATGCTGTAGGCGTGGTGGCGAGATATCAGTCGAACCCAGGACCGGGACATTGGATTGCTGTCAAGCATATACTCAAGTACTTGATAAGGACTAGGGAGCATATGCTTGTATATCAATCGGATACACTTTGTCCATTAGGTTACACTGACTCAGATTTCAGTGCGGACAAAGAAAAGTCGAAATCAACTTCCGGATATGTTTTCACTTTGGGAGGTGGAGCCATCAGTTGGCGGAGTGTGAAGCAGAAATGCATAGCGGACTCTACCATGGAAGCCGAGTATGTAGCAGCCTCAGAGGCAGCTAAAGAGGCGGTATGGCTCAAGTACTTCCTAAAGGATTTGGGTGTGATTCCTAATTTGCCTAAGAGTATTACGCTTTATTGTGATAATACCGGTGTTGTTGCAAATTCGAAGGAACCACGGGCCCATAAAGCAAGCAAACATATCAAGCGCAAATATCATATCATTCGAGATTTTGTGAAGAGGGGGAAGATTATTGTCTTCAAGATAGCATCTGAAGACAACCTAGCTGATCCTTTCACGAAAGGGTCGCCCTCAAAGTCATTTGAAGGGCATGTGGAAGAAATGGGGTTGAGATGTATGGTAGCATTGCTTTGAGTATAAGTGGGAGATAGATAGACATAGTCTAGATAGTATACTTCAAAAGCATGTTTTGAGTATAAGTGGGAGATTGTTAGGGTTGTATACATTAAAGCATACTTTATGCTTGTATTACTTAATTTCCAGTCATTATCTATGATAATATTTAATTCATTTATCACATGTTTTGCATATTTATTCACGCTATGGTTATGCAAATATTGTCTAAATTACTTTATATTGTAGATAATGTGGTGTGTCGAGTCACACAGAAGATCATATTATCGGTTCCTTATATAATAATAATTAGTTCACAACCTATATAACATTAGACCGTTATGTGAGAGGTTGTAATACATACTTGAGATTGGTTGGTCTTGACCATTAGCATATATTAGCGTATTCGATATACGTTGAACAGGATCGAGGTAAGATAGATTCTTCTGTACTGATTATAAGAAGAACGCACATCTCGGACAATTATTATTTCTTAATTCTAGTGATTAATATTTAATTATATATATTTAATATTTATTGCTTTGATTTATCATGGGTGAGAGCCACAATGATTGACTCAATATGCTCGATATTTTGGGCAATATTATTATTTATATAATAATTAATATTATAGCTAGAAATCGTGTCCCGACCAGTCGGGTTGATCATGTCCCTTGAGGCACTCGAAATGATTATTATATTAAACCCTGCAGGTGGAATTAATTTTCCGATATAATATAAAAGTCGAGTGGTATACTCATGTATAACACATTACTTAATTAAAAGCTGCCAGTAGCTTAAATTAATTAATGGACATGGAATATCTTAAACACGGGAAATAATTAATTCAAAAAGGAGCCCAATTTCGTAATTTGGGATTTTGGTAGGAAGTGCAATATCAACTTTTTAGTGGACTAAGTTGATATTAATAGAGTCTTCATATTAGGAAGAGTCATAATATTGGAAAGATAGATCTCTATTGGGAGTCCTTAGCTTATCCTCCTTAAGGGCCCTAGAGTAACCCAAAACACCTATATATAGGACTACATGGGAGTCCGATTTTCACACCTTTCTTGGCACAAGAATTCCGATTTTTTTCCTCTAATTTTGTGTTTAATTGTAGATCTTGACTTGTGTCTTGGATTCCACAATTTAGCTAACACAATATTTTTCTAAATACATAAATATTCAAGAAAAATAGAGAGAAAAATTGGTGAGGTATTTCTTGAAGAATTTTTGGCTATCCCATACTGCAAATCCAAGTTTGATCTGGTAGATTAATACCCACACGATATCCGGATCTTAGGCGGGATATACTCTAGAAGATATTGAGGTAGAAACACAAGAATATCGAAGAGGAGTACGTGGAGTAGCTCGATCGATCCAAAAGGAAATTTTCTACCACTTCGCTTCAAAGGTACGAATTACCAATTCTACTGCGTGAATACATATATTTAAATTATTAATTAATCTATTTAATTAATTAATTGACAAGCCTAAATAGATCCGCTATTTATGTTGATTAGTTTATAAAACCTTTTATTCCATCTCACTTCCGCTGCGTTTTATACTCCAACAGGAAATTCACCAACGACTGCTTCACCGTCGTTAAATGTCATAATTATTTCGCAGAATTATTTGACTCTGTAGAATTAACGGCGCCGGTGGTGCCGTCAGTAATTTACATATTTAGCAACGCCCTTACCGACGGCCCGCTCCCGAAACACTATTAACTCAGCACATTAATATACTAAACAAAAAAAGGCAACCTCTCCGCACTTCGGTCCTAACATCTTGCCTGCGACTACCAAACCAGATTATTAAACATCCATGCCCTAACATCTTCCCCAACTCCAAACGCCTTCGCCGGCAGCCCCTCCCCCCATTCGGTCTGGTGGAATTGAAGGTAAATTTCTCCTAGTTTTTAATCTTCTCTTCTTTTTTAACCATAATCGAGCCCTAACACTCGATTACATTAATGATTGAAGCCCTGCTTCCTCTGCCCTGACGCCTCCCCGCCGCCGGAGCGAGATTCTACTCAGGCCTCCATCTGCGTGAGTCTCTCTCTCTCTCTCTCTCTCTCTCTCTCTCTCTCTCTCTCTCTCTCTATTTTCGTCTTTCTACTCAGGCAAACATAAGAATATTGATTGACTTAGAAATCTGAGATAACATGATGCATACACATCTTGTAGAAAAAGTAATATTTAAATCCGTGAAAAACAGAAGGGCATTGCCGGACAACCGTGAATTAACCATCAAGTTTCGTCAGGCTAATTTTTGTTGCTGTTTTATCTTGTTTAAGTGTAGTTAGTTGTCTCTCCCCTGAGGCTTAAATTAATGCATGGTTCCTGCATTTAAGCTGGTAATTCCCACTTCGTAATGAATGTGATGTTATGGTTTCTGCCAAAGCAGTCCTAAGCTTGGTCTCGCTTACTATTTGGATTCTTGGTGTTTTCTTGTTTCTAAGAAGTTTTTGAAGTGTTGATATATGGGCCGTTTTTTTGCAAATATATAAAAGACAAAAGGCCCCAACGAAGTTAGATTGTCGTCCGGAAAGAGTACGGATCCTCTCCAGTCACTGGACGGTCCAGTTCAATCTGGACCGTCCAGATCACACCCCCCCGCACGGGTGTGTATGTGTGGGTCTGCACCAGACGGTGTAGATCCCTCCAGTCCTCTCCGGAAATGGAGAGGATCTGGACTCGTCCGGAAAAGGGTAAACTAATTGATATGGCACTAGATGTTACATTAAATCTATCTGTATATGGTTTGGTGGTTCACTTTTAATGGTACAATATTTAGGTAGCGATTGGAACGTGCGTTTGTGTTTCTTTTAACAAGATATGCCTCTGCTAAGTTTCTGTGTTTCTTGTTCATAATAAGAAAACCTAGCACAAATATCGTTATCAATGGGATTCACTTCTCCTTAGATGAAGACTATCCATTGATGAGCGTCCATGAGGATTTTGTTTTCTTACTTGAAGAGCGAGCTCGAAATATTACGTTGTAGTTTTTACCTAGCACACTTTATGAATCTGTGAGCAAATCCAAGGGTTCCGATTTGTGCTGTTTTTGACACCCTCAATATTCTTTTTTTTTAGATGGCCTTTGTTGAAAATACGAATGCGCAAATTCATTTCTCGCAATAAACTAAGAAGTGCATTTGATTATTTTGTTACAATTTTTAGAATGGATGACAATCGTGACTGGATGTATCGCAAAATTCATGGTTCTTGGAATCCTGCATTTCTCTATGGACTTAACGAATTTATCGAGTATGCAAGTAGATGCACTGCATGTCGGGTGACTAGATAAGATGTCCATGTAGATGATAATATACAGTTTCATGATACAGAAAAATTTAATTATCACATTGGGAAATTTGGGTTCATTAGGGAGTATAAAACTTGGATTTTTCACGAAGACATTGAAATGGATGAGTGATATGAAGATATGGATGAAGATGTGAATATGGATACCAACGAGTTGGGATCTAATGCGTATCGTACGATGGTCATGGAGCATGTCGTGCCTCAATTTAATGTTGAAAATGTGGAAGAACCATTAAATCCTGAAGCAAAACGAATATATGACATGTTGAATGCTGGAGACAAAAAGTTGTGGCCTGGTTGTGCCAATTACTCCCAATTGTCTTATATGACTCGTTACATGAGTTTGAAGGCAGATAACCACTTATCAGAAAAGTGTTTTAATCAGTTTGCAGATTTCATGAAAGACAGTCATCGAAAAGGGATCTATGTCCCGATAACTTCTATAGCACAAAGAAACTATTGCGTGGGTTGGGATTACCTGTAGAGAAGATTGATTTTGTCCAAACAAGTGAATGCTTTTTTGGGACCATTACAAAGATAATAGAGTTGTATATTCTGTGGTACATCACGCTACAAAGATATGTGTCGTGCCTCAGGAAGCCGTATGAGGAAAAAAGTGGCAGCCATGAAGATGTACTACTTTCCTCTTATTCCTCGATTACAAAGGCTATACATGTCAAATGATACAGCGACAGATATGAGGCGGCATGCTTCATGTTCTGGTTCAAACGACGGAATTATGCGTCATCCTGCAGACTCTCCAGCATGGAAGCACCTTGACACTCTTTATCCAGATTCTGCTGCGGAGTCTAGAAATGTAAGATTAGGTCTTTCAACTGATGGTTTTGCACCTTTTGAAATGTTAACATTTCAGTCAATAATCATCAACTCAATAAAATCTATAAAACATTATATGAGTCATGCATTGAAGGACACCATTCCAACAATCTCCCACTTGTCCTTGAGAACAAGTGTGCATCCAATTTTCTTTTTTCGCTTCAGTCCTTATTTGAACATAAGGTAAGATACCCCTTATCTTTATTCAGTTCAAACATGTTTCTCAAATCTCCAAGGCAGATTGTTCAAACAGATGATTAATTCATAATCCATCTGAGCATGACCATATATTTCACAATCCCAACTCTCCGAGAGCCCTTTAAGGACATAATACCAAGATATGAGAGGACAATTCCATCTTGTACATACAAGTTCCTTAACTTGATTCATATTATCACAAGCATCATACATACGAATTAAATAATTCAAAGTATAAATTTAGAAATTATACCCTTAAATAGCTTTGATTAAATGCTGATGATGAACACGATCAAAATTATTGAAGCTTTGCAAAATCCCAAGCACCGAAAATACTATTCCTCTACAAATCACGCGTCAAAAAGATGACCAGAAATAACTTTTATCCTCTTGTTCTTTAATAACAAGGCTAGAAGATGATAGTAGAATCTTTCTATATTTATTTAATATCTTAGTAAATAATGAATATTTTCTTTTCTCACAAAATACACTCAAGACCAAAGCTTAAAACTTGAGAAAAATTCTATTTCCCTCTCTTATGAAACTCACGGCCAAGCTTCAATATGAGAAAGATGAAGTTTTTTTTATAAACAAAACACTCTTCATTACATGCCATAAGCGTTACTTCAATTATACACCAAGTGTATAATTAAATATCTCACATTGATTATCAAATCATCTAAAAAATCAATGATAATCATACACTGAGTCTGGGAAGGGGGCGGTCTAGCATGAAAGATAATACCCTCGTGTCCGATAGTGTAATACCCGTACTTTTTATTGAATTGTTGGCTTTGACGTTCTTTCACTTTTGTCGCTCTTGTAAGCACTTATCGAGATGTTGTTGATCTTAGAGTTTCGTACCTTTCGGGGCATGTTCGTATTGATTGGACTTTTGCGGCGATGTTTTGAGTAAGGCAGATATCGTACGCTAGGCGTAAGCTAACACACGCTATTTCTGTTGAATAGCGCGCGCTAGCTTCGTTCGTAGCGCATGCTAGTGGTTCCGGCTTGGCAGAGGCAGTAGCTGAGTTCTGCCCTCTGGATTCGCAGTAGTGTGCGCTAGTGCACACTATTCGTGCTTCGTAGCACGCGCTAGCATCGGATTTAGCGCACGCTAACTACTCGAGTTTGGCAGTGGCAGTAAGGATTTCTGCTCTCTGGACTAGTAGATAGCACACGCTAGGCGTGAGCTAGCGCACACTATAGGTATTGCACAGCGCGCGCTAGTGCCAGATGTAGCGCACGCTATCGACGCAAGTCAGACGCTACTGGACTACTGTAATACAACATGTATTTCATGCTTTAATATTTGTGTCTTCATAAATTATAATGCAATTTCTATCATTTGCGATGTTGTCTCTTATATTATGTGGTTTCATTAAAGTGCTATTGCGATAGAATTGTGTGATGTGAATGGAACGGAGGTGACGTACCTTGACGTTGTTGAACGATTATCGGTGCGAATATAACCGTGGCCAACGTCTTGTTCCCCGAAGAATTGTTGACGAGTGAAAAGGTAGTCACCCCGAGATGGTTAAAATGCGATAAATTACTAAGGGACTGAGTGACTAGCGTACGCTGGATATCATGCATAGCGTACGTTAGATTCGCAACATTATGTACTTTTGCACGACTAGGATACGTACGTAAGGCGAGAATTGGTCTTCCGACCAGAATCTTTCTTTTTGACACGGACTGGGTACTTTCGGTGGGTTAGAAGACAAATGAGTCAACTGCTTGTAACGTATGTTAATTGTCGAGCTTAACGTACACTATTATAAGGTTGCTTACGTACGTTATGATCCCCTACGTACGTTATAAGTGGGAACAGTCCAGGCAGCAACCTCTGATCGACCATTACGTGTGTTAACTAGAAGACATTACGTACGTAATGCTCTTTACGTACGTAAACCCTTGAGTGTTAGCGTACGTAAAAAGCAATCGTGTGTTATAAATTAACACCTCCTCATTCATTTCCCTCGGCTAAAAACACTTGTGCAGCCATCTTAAAACCTTTCCCAACCCCTTAGACGATTCTTAGCCTCCAAAACACTTGTATTGACATAAATGAGAGGATAACTAAAGCTCTGGTGAAGGTTATCTAGGTCGATCGATCCATTCTTCGTTCCTCCTTGTTGTTCATCGTTGGTTCGTCATCATTCTTCATTGTTCTTCGTCTATTAAGGTAAGTCTAGCAAATCCTTGCTAAACTCGTTGAAACCCACCTTACTAGTATAATTATCAAACATTAATTCAACTAGGTGGAATCGAGCTTGATAGTATTACCATCATTAAGAATCGACCGTTGAAATCGTTGGGTAAAACGGTAACCCACCTAATTGAGAACTCGGATTAGAATATTGAATTAGTAGATAATGGAATTCGATTTTACTATAGTCGATTGTTGACAACCGAAGCAATGTTGGGGATAATCTTGTTAAGCAAATTGTTATAACAATCGATAATCAAAGAATTAAACAATGTAATAATGCGTGTTGATATTGAGCTTAAAATCATGATATTAGCTTTGCAAAATCTAACTAAGTTAAGAATTCGGTTAGGAAAGGGAATGGGAAACTAGTTTTATTCGTCGTTATCCTTACGAAATGTTAATCAAGGAATATGTGATTATGTTGAACTCGATCGGTCGTGGAAGTTCAGATTGTCGTAAGGCACTTACCGTCGGAATTAAGGCAAGTGAAACCTTGCTCGGATTATGTTAATTTTATTTACAATATTCAGAAAACATGAATGTGCCGTTGCGTGATGAATGCCGAACGATTGTCTTTCTCTAGAAACTGTGTTATGAATGGGCCGATGTGTTGGGGGTAAAACCTGAATGGTACCCGTGTGGAAATGTGTTGAGGGATAATACCTAAAATGGCACCACGTTCCGGGGTATTTCCGTGTAGATACTTTCGCGACCCTTGGTCGCGAACTTGGGGTTTATGTGCTAGAAGAGAAAGACAACGTCGGTTATACTGTGAATTATCATCTATATATTATATGGTACGGTGTTATCGAATCGTGAATTTTGTTGTGAAATGCCGCTATCGATTATCATTATCTGATCCCGATTTGTCTGGCACGATTCGTTATGTCGGGTAAATTTGTTGAATATGTACAGGACATTCCCGAGGGTTTTGGTAAGGCTTGATCGGTGTTGGAATAAAGTTCTGCTACCACATGTTTTAATTAAATTTCTGAAAGCTCTGTTTATGTAATAATCGTGTTTGGAATTATGTTTTCTTTCAAGACATCCCGTTTCATGTTATGAAACCGTGGACTCACCCGTTTTATACTGCCTTATTTAAAATATCAATTTTCTAAAATAGCCTTGTGGGTCCCACACGGGATTCACGACACTGTAATGCCATGGTAAATTTTGGGGGTGTTACATAAAATGGTATCAGAGCGCCCGATTCCTGTTGAAAAAGATTTTGACAAAATTTCTTTTTATTTCCGAAAATATTATCCAAAGTCCAACACCCCAAGCGACCGTAACTCTTCAGAGGAATGCAAAGTAAGTAAAGTATGTGTTTTCTAATTGGGTGCAATGTTTAATTTGCACGAGATAATTGTGTGATGAATTGGCCCTTAGATTAATATTGTCTGTAATGGCACGCCGTGGAGCTAGGAGGATAGTAAACGATGTTGCGGGTTCCGCCGTGAACCAGAATGAGGACAGGCACACTGCAGAGACCGTTCCTGCTGGGAACCAGCCGCCACCAATTAATCAAAACGATCAGGAGGCGGAATGCCAGAATAACAATCCTGGAGGCATGGACCCAGCTTTCATTCAAACCCTCGCCCAGGCTATTGCCATGGGTATCGCCCCAAACAGAATGGATACCGGTCATCAACGTGGAGGAAAATGCAGGGAGAGACTGATGGCGGGGTGAGATGCTGAAAGTTAGGCCGCCATTGTTTGACGGAGCAGGGAAGAAACATGTGGACGACTGGATTTCCGAAATGGAGACCGCCTTCTATGTGATCGGTTGTCCAGAAAACCGAAAGGTGCCGCTCGGGCTTAATCAGCTCCGCGACACTACTGCCCGCTGGTGGAGAACTTACAAGCCGTAAAACTGAGTAGTCGGGTGGGCCGAATTTTCTCGGCTATTGAGGAATGAGTACTGTCCTAGATCAGCTCAAACCACTCGTGCACGGGACTTTTTCAGTGCCGGACCGCAGAATTTGCCAGTGCCGGAGATCATTCAGGCCTACCGTACTGAGTTAAGTTACGTCTCACATATGGTGCCATCGGAGGATCAACGAATTGGTTACCTTGCGCATAGGTTGTCGGAAGATGTACAACGCTATGCTGCCGGATTCCACTGTACGACCCTGAGGGCGTACGAGGACGTAGTCACAGCATATGCCGGTACTGTTCTTAATACTGACACCAGACATATTTCGAAGAAGCAGAAGACATCTAATCAGTCAGGGAGTACCAAAAAGACGAACTCGGGGTCCGTGTCTTCTTTTAACTCAGCAGTTTCGTACCAACAGAAGGGTGCATTTGATCAGCCTTACCGTAAAGACTGCTTCAATTGTGGCGTATCCGGACATACCAAGGACCGGTGTCACAAGTCGGCTACCAAATGTTTCTCTTGCGGAAAGAGTGGACACATGTCTCGTTACTGCTGGCGAGCCAATCCTGCACAGAACTCAGCTTCTCATCAGAGTCAACAAGGCTCTGTACAATCCTCCAGGGCACCTGCCGTTTCCAACTACCGAGCTCCACCCCATCAGACTCAACCACCACCACACGGTGCCGATCGAGGACGTGGGCGCGGCGGTGGTACTACATCCTTTTCCGAGTCATTGCCGTCCCGTGTATTCGAACTGAGGGCTACGGATGGTCAGTCCGTGCCAACTATCTCAGGTACACTTCTTGCTAACTCCCGGCCTGTTCATGTACTATTTGATATCGGAGCCACATATTCGTTTATATCTGTGGAGTGTGTTGAGTGTTTGAATCTTGCTTGTGTGCCTTGCGAGTACTTTACTGTTAAACTACCCGAGGGTAGTAGAGTAGGCGGAAATCTAGAAGTTCGAGGCTGCCAGATCCGCATCAATGATCGTGGCTGGGCTACAAATCTTATGGTTTTCCCGCTTCAGAATGAAGATATCATTTTGGGTATGGACTGGATGCCCATGCACAGGATGATATTAGATACCTACCACTTGACTATTTCCATCATGGCTTGCGATGGTACCACGCATGTTATCAAGGGTCGAGAATACTTCAGTACGAAAGGGTCTCTCAGCCTCCTTGCACCGAAAGTCTCCTGCGATTCTCGAGAAATGTACTATTGGTGTTATGTCCTCCAAGAGGATACATCATAACTTTTGGTTGTGAACATTCCAGTGGTGAATGAATTTCCAGACGTCTTTCCCGATAAACTACCGGGGCTGCCGCCGCACCGAGAGGTTGATCTCTCCATTGAACTTGAGCCGGGAATGAGACCTATTTCCAAAGCTCCTTACAGGATGGCACCAGCCGAGATGAAAGAATTAAAGATACAGCTCGAAGATCTACTGGATAAGGGATTGATCCGCCCGAGCACCTCGCAGTGGGGCGCGCCAGTACTCTTTGTTAAAAAGAAGGATAACTCTCTACGCTTGTGCATCGCTATAGAGAATCAAACAAGGTCACTATCGAGAATCGTTATCCACTTTCGAGGATCGATGATCTCCAAGATCAATTGCAGGGGGCGGTTGTGTTTTCAAAGATCGATATATGGTCCGGATATCACCAATTGAGGATTCTGGAGGAGGATATACCAAAGACTGCATTTCGATCGAGGTATGGACATTATGAGTATATCGTGGTATCATTCGGCTTGACCAATGCCCCAGCCATTTTCATGGAGGTAATGAACAGAGTTTTAATCGTTTTCCTCGATAAGTGCGTCGTGGTTTTTATTGACGACATCCTAATTTATTCTCGAAGTCGACAGGAACACGAAGAACATTTGAGACAGGTACTGAGCGTGTTAAGGCAACACCAACTTTACGCAAAACTTTCCAAGTGCGAATTCTGGATGCCGGAAGTAATTTTCCTCGGACATATTGTCTCGGCGGAAGGCGTTAAAG
This sequence comes from Orobanche coerulescens, assembly GCA_033398695.1. Lineage (NCBI taxonomy): Eukaryota > Viridiplantae > Streptophyta > Magnoliopsida > Lamiales > Orobanchaceae > Orobanche > Orobanche coerulescens. The sequence goes on from CM065804.1 coordinate 164,665,844, forward strand.
TCGATTCACAGAAGCTTGAAACAATAATGAGTTGGGAACCGCCGAGCAACGTCAAGGAGGTAAGGAGTTTTCTAGGATTGGCAGGTTATTATCGAAGATTCGTCAAGGCTTTTTCCTGTATCGCTCGACCATTAATGAACCTACTAAGGAAAAGTACCAAGTTTGTTTGGACTACGGATTGTCAGAAGAGCTTTGATGAACTCAAGAGGAGGTTGACTACTGCTCCAGTGTTAGTGCTACCGCAGGGTACGGAAGGATTCGTTATATACACGGATGCACTAAGCATGAGCTAAGGTGTGTCTTCATGCAGAATGATAGAGTTATTGCGTACGCGTCTCGACAACTGAAGCCGTACGAAATGAATTACCCGACACATGACTTAGAGATATCTGCAGTGGTACACACCCTCAAGATTTGGAGGCACTACCTTTACAGAGTCACTTGTAAGATTTTCACGGACCATAAGATTCTGAAATATATCTTCTCCCAGAGGGAAATAAACATGAGGCAGAGGCGCTGGTTGGAGTCAACAAAGACTATGATGTGGAAATCTCATACCACCCCGGAAAGGCCAATGTCGTAGCTTGTGCACTCAGTCGGAAAACTACACAGGAAGTAATGTTATCCAGCCTAACGGTTCAACCCGAACTACAACAAGCATCAGGAGGAATGATACTGAAGTATGGGTACAACACAGTCAAGGACAATTGTGCTCAATCAATATACACTCGTACTTATTAAACGAGATACGTCTAGCACAGATGGAGGATCCCGAACTACGTGCGATCGGTGCAAGAATTGAGGAGGGAAATGTTTCCGACTATAAGATCTAGGGGAACTTGGTAAGGTTCAAGAATAGGATCTGTATTCCGCCGAATAACGATCTGAAGCAAACTATAATGAGAGAAGCACACTCCACTCCCTACTCCATTCAACCTGGAGAAGCAAAATGTACAAGGATTTACGACACAGTTTTTGGTGGAAAAATATGAAACAGGAAGTGGCTAGATTCGTTGCCCACTGTATGACGTGCCAACAAGTAAAAATTGAACACCACAGACTAGCCGGGATCATGCAACCCTTACCCATTCCAGAGTGGAAATGGGAAAGCATATCAATGGATTTTGTTACTAAGTTACCAATGGCGGTGGGAGGAAAGGACACAATTTGGGTTATCGTTGATCGGTTAACGAAATCAGCATATTTTATTCCAATTCAGGAAGCGACCGGAACAGAGCATTTAGCTACTATTTTCATCAGGGAGGTCGTGAGACTGCACGACGTTCCCTCATCCATCATATCGGATAGAGACAGCAGATATGTGTCCTGTTTTTAGAAAGCAGTCCATAAAGCTATGGGAACCTAGTTGCATTTTAGCACAACTTATCACCCTGAGACAGATGGACAGACCGAGCACACGATATAAACCTTGGAAGATATGTTGAGGGCGTGTGTGCTCGATTAGGGTAAGGATTGGGTCAAGCATCTCAGGTTAGTAGAGTTTTCGTACAACAACAGCTGGCACGCGAGCATAGGCATGGCACCATTTGAGGCCCTGTATGGACGAAGATGCAAGTCGCCATTATGATGGGATGATGCTTCTGACATCATGGCTCCGAGTTAGATCTGATCCAGGAATCCATTAAGAAGATCTCTGTTGTTCGAAAACATATGTTAGCAGCGCAAAGCCGGCAGAAATCATATGTCGAGAACCGGCAGCGACCGTTGGATTTACGGTCGGGGATCATGTTTGGGTCAAAGTATCGTCTATGCGAGATATCCGACATTTCGGCCAGAAGGGCAAGTTAAGCCCAAGGTTCACAGGCCTGTTCGAGATATTGGACCGAGTTGGAAAACTTGCGTATCGATTAGCCATGCCGCTGCATTTGGATGGAGTGCATAATGTCTTTCATGTCTCCCAGTTAAGAAAGTATGTCTACGATCTGAGTCACAAACTCAATTTCTAAGAAGTAGAAATTTCTAATGACGCTACCTTTAGAGAAGTGCTGATCGCTATCTTTGGTCGGCGTATGAAAACATTAAGAAATAAGGTCATACCCCTTGTGAAAGTTCAGTGGTCGCACCACGGCATGGAGGAAGCAACTTGGGAGACCGAGTCGAGCATGAGGGAAAATCATCCCGAGTTATTTTCTTAGTTTCGGGATGAAACTATTTTAAGGGGGATGGTATGTAATACCACGGGTATTTCATGCTTTAATTACCATGTACTTTATAAATTATAATGCAATCTTTATCAATTGCGATGCTGTCTTCTTATATTATGTGGTTTCATTAAAGTGCTATTGCGATACAATTGTGTGATGTGAATGGAACGGAGGTGACATACCTTGATGCTGTTGAACGATTATCGGTGCGAATATGACGGTGGCCAACGTCTTGTTCCCCGAAGAATTGTTGATGATTGAAAAGATAGTCACCCCGAGATGGTTAAAATGTGATAAATGACTAAGGGACTGAGTGACTAGCGTACGCTAGATGTCATGCATAGCGTACGTTAGATTCGCAGCATTACATACTTCAACACGACTAGGTTACGTACGTAAGGCGAGAATTGGTCTTCTGACCAAAATCTTTCTTTTTGACACGGATTGGGTACTTTCGGTGGGCTCTAAGACAAACGAGTCAACTGCTTGTAATGTACGTTAATTGTCGAGCTTAACATACGCTATTATAAGGTTGCTTACGTATGTTATGATCCCCTACGTAAGTTATAGGTGGGGACAGTCCAGGCAGTAGCCTCTGATCGACCATTACGTGCGTTAACTAGAAGATACGTAATGCTCTTTACGTACGTAAACCCTTGAGTGTTAGCGTACGTAAAAAGCAATCGTGTGTTATAAATTAACCTCCTCATTCATTTCCCTCGGCCAAAAACACTTGTGCAGCCTTCTTAAAACCTTTCCCAGCCCCTTAGACGATTCTTAGCCTCCAAACACTTGTATTGACATAAAGGAGAGGATTACTCAAGCTCTGGAGAAGGTTATCTAGGTCGATCGATCCATTCTTCATTCCGCCTCGTTGTTCATCGTTGGTTCGTCATCATTCTTCATTGTTCTTCGTCTATTAAGGTAAGTCTAGCAAATCCTTGAAGTTATTTTTCGGTATTGTTGTTATGTCAATTGGATTACGGGTATTTGGGTAGTTTTGTTGCTTAACTTTCGTAGACAATCAAACCGGATGAACTTGTAGTCATCAAAACTATCATTGTAAGCATTTTTTGTTCTCGAACCATTAATTCATGTATCTTGTTGTAGTAATCATATGAGAAACATCAACTTTAACGAATCAATTGTAGGAGAAATTGTGTTAGGAATCCAATCATCGTATGTTAAACTCGTTCAACCCACCTTGCTAGTATAATTATCAAACGTTAATTCAACTAGGTGGAATCGAACTTGATAGTATTACCATCATTAAGAATCAACCGTCGAAATTGTTGTGTAAAACGGTAACCCACCTAAATGAGAATTCGGAGTAGAAAATTGAATTAGTAGATAAAGGAATTCGATTTTAGTATAGTCGATTGTTGACAACCGAAGTAATGTTGGGGATAGTCTTGTTAAGCAAATTGTTATAACAATCGATAATCAAAGAATTAGACAATGTAATAATGCGTGTTGCTATTGAGCTTAGAATCATGATATTAGCTTTACAAAATCGAACTAAGTTAAGAATTCGGTTAGGAAAGGGAATGGGAAACTAGTTTTATTTGCCGTTATCCTTACGAAATGCTAATCAAGGAATATGTGATTAGGTTGAACTCGATCGGTCGTGGAAGTTTAAATTGTCGTAAGGCACTTACCGTCGGAATTAAGGCAAGTGAAACCTTGCTCGGATTATGTTAATTTTTGTTGGCCACTAAGTATACAGGATACAATTTGGAACGTGTTCAAAGCAACAAACTGTGCGTTTAACAAATCTGAGTGCGTAGCGGAAGTCTTAATACAGTAAGTTGCTGAGGATACAGCAACTCGGTATGAAGTGTATACTTAAATAATCACAGTTAATAAAACAGTAAATGCAGAAGGTAATTAACACGGTAATTAAAGTGGTTCGAGGTAAACCCCTCTACGTCCACTGGTCCTCCACACAGGAGTAAAAAATTTATTATAATTACTGCGTACACAACTACGTAATTATAACCAAACCTAATCAATGTATCGTTCACACAGATTGATACAAAGATCTTAGCCCTTAACCGTTCACACAGATTGGTTTAAGCTTTCACTTGACTAACTTCTTCACACACAGTTCCGAAGCTTCGTCTCTTCAATGCAAGTCCGTCACACACAGTTCATGAATAGCAAGGATTCTCAGTCCACACAGGGCTGATGGATTTTGTTCAAGGGTAGAACAATGTTTGAACAACAGCTTTGACTTTCTGAGCTTTTAGCTGATGATGTGTTGTTCACGGTTTGAGTACTTGTATATCTCTTCTTTCAGAATAGCAGAATGCTTTGGGAGATATGTTTGCTCAGATATATTCGTGTAAGTGCTTTATCGTTGTTACTTCTGGTAACTCTTTGTAGGTTTCTGGTAACTGATCTTTAAACTCTTTGGAGATATATATAGCTTTCAGAAATAGATCCGTTGAGAGAGAGATCCGTTGGAACGGGATTGGTTGACTTGGATAAGACAAGATCCGGTTTATGCGTTGTTTGAAGATTACTGTCGGATTTAGTATTTAAATACTTTATCCTTTCAGTATTTAAATACATCCTTTCAAACGGGACTTGACTTTAGCGAATATCAAAGATTCATTTTCAAACGGTCTTCAGTCCTGTTTCGATATGAATGCTGTATCCAACTATGCTGTAGGCATATTGGATTAGTCGATGCTGTATGGAATGATGCTGTATGAAGAGACAGCTTCCATACTTGGCTTTATATATACTTTGTTGCTGTATCTTGGCAATCGCGAAGGCTCGCTGTATGCTGGCGCTTTTTGAAGTCTTCGATACAGGGTAACTTCGATCGACTTTCGATACAGTTGACTTGCTGTATGCTGGATTGGCATATTGTCAAAACACTTTATCAAAGCTTACGATATAGGGATTGTTATCCCAACAATTTTTCCCTTTTGATAATTTGCCAAGACTTCCTTCAAAACCTTTTTGAAGTTTTCCAAACATCCTTGATGATGCTGATACCTTCTACATGATGCCATAAACCTTTTTGATGACTTCGGGCAGTTATCTTCGTCTTCTGTCGAATGATCTGACATTCAGCAACTAGTCTAATATTATGAACTGCTCGCAGGCGAGTTCGATACAGATAAGAGTGTTTACAACTTAAGCTTATGATTGGCGCACATGCACAATCTTACAATGTATTCTAGATGCATTACAACTGAATCTATGAACTGTTCGCAGACAAGTTCGTACAATTTTAAGTTTTTTTTTAAACAGATTTGTATACTTGTATAAATTCAGCAAATGAATTTAATTATGTAATCCTACAGACACACAGTAGATTACGAGTTGTAATTTTTCAAGAGAAAAACATTTTATTGATATGGAATAAAGATTACAAGTTTTCTCTAAAATAGATAATAATACAAAATGAGAATACAGGAGGGAACCTAACTCCTATAATCTGAATGTCTCCAAGGCCTTTTATCCGGATCGTTCTCGGTTCCATGCCACCAGTGTTGTAAGGAACCGTTGCCTCGATCTAAGTAGATTGCTCTACCTTCGTATGATTTATCAAAGGCGAGAATCCAGTCCTCTGGGTGGTTGATTCGATCTCCTTTTCTATGCTTGGACTTCATTTCTTGTTGAAGAGGTAGCTATCCTTCTTCTAACATCTTTGTGAATTTTTCCGCAGCCTCTGCCAAGGTTTTATATCCTTTGAAGATGGCGGATTCCCTGACAAGTTTTGCAAAATACCTCATCAGTTCATTTCTCCTCCATTGCTTCACTTCGTCAGCTGTGGGATGGCGGTTGGTTGGCAGACGGATTTCTGAAGGCCTTTGGATGATGTTTTGCCACGGAATGTTGGGATCATGGAACTCTGGTCGAGAACCTGAAATCCTGTATCCTTGAGTAGGTGCGTCCAGTCGGTTTAATTCAGCAGTAATACTGTCTTGAGCAGCATTAAATTCTCTTTCTTACTGTTGCCTCGTTCTCCTCGCGTCTTCTCTTGCTTCTTCTCTAGCTACTTCCCCCTTTTTGGCGTCATCAAGGTGAGACACCTTTTCGTCAAGACGTTCAAGAATCTTCAGTGCATCGTCTTATTTTGTCTCAAAGGTTGCCATTTTGTTGACAAGGGAATTGAGTACCTGCGACATATCTTTAATGTTTTTGTCGTGGGCTCGAATCTAAGAACCTGATTCGACGAGAGCGGATGCAGTCTTGGCCTCGGACACGCGTAGCTTAGATTGTTCTTCTCTTAGGATCTGCTCCTGTCGTTCCTGCAATTTTCTTAGGGCCTGTTTGAAGACGGTCGGCAGGATGCGGAAGGCCTCTTCCACTTTCATGACTTCATGCCTTAGACCAGTCATTTCTTCAACGGCTGATGTGTGCATCCAATCAAGAGCTTTTTCGACAGAATGTAGAGCGTTGACGGCGTCCTGAATGAAAACCTTTGAAGGCCAAGAGCATGTAATCGCTCTTTCCTTGTGGTAGTCCTTGGAGAATCCGGCTGGGCAAAATCTTCAGCTCCATTCAACCGTCTCAAGTTCCCATTAGGACGAGAACCGAGTTGGACATCCTCAGGTATTATACCGTCGTCGGATTCCAATACACTTGAAGGGGTGTGAGCATCAGATGAGGGCTCGGTGACAGGGGTGCTGCATCCTCCTGTGCTGGAATTGTTTCTGAAGACATGGGTACAAGAGGGACTGATTCCTCTTGTTGTCTCTCAGCGTCCGCCTGCTCCGGCAGAGGGACTGATTCCTCGTGCGGGATGGCGATTGTCTGGTCGGGCTCGGTGGCGACAACAATAGGCTCGGGTGCCTGTTCCGCTGTTGGTTGTTCCTCGGCGACAGGCGTGGGTGCCTGTTCCGAAACTGATGATTGTTCCTCCGCGACAGGAGGGACTGAATCCTCTTTGTCGGGAACATCGTCTTGTTGAGAGGAAGGAATTTGGTTTAGTCTAGAAGTTCCTGCGCCCATCTGAGATTCAGATTCTTCGCGACTCATTCTTAGACCAGCCTGAAGGGCGTCGTCATCATCGTCCGAGTCGGGATCTTATTTTGGACTTTCGGGAGCTTGATCACCGGATTTAGCTTTTCCTTTCTGACGGGCATCTGCTTTGTCCATCAGGTGGCTCACGATCAACTCTTTGCAGATTAGGTTGTCCCATTGGATCAGGACTGCAACATCTGGTGAGTCCGTCACTTCCAATACAAATCGTTCTACTTCACACCAATCGCTCCAGTTGTACAGTGTGCTGTATGGAGCGAGCCTGTAGGCTTTCCATTGTACGAAGTGATCATAAGCTTGCTCTATCTGCACAGCGAGCAAAGTTTTATTGATAATGGTGTCTGGGGAGGGACTGCGTACAATGCTTGGGTCCGCCGTAGGCATTGGTTCCTTTACAGGTGTGGGAGCCTGTATCGGAGAGGGATCTCGAACAGGGGTTGGTACCCTGGTGGGAGATGGATCCTTAACGGGTGTGGAAGCCCGTACAGGAGAAGTGGCTTTTGGCTCCAAGGTTGCAGCCGACTCGCCAGAGTCGTGTAAGTTGGCAGATGACTGAACATCCGTCATATCCGCCAAAGGCTCGGGATCTACTGTCGAGACAGTAGCAGTCACCTCTTCCGCAGGAGTTGCGTCCTGCGGTGTAGAAACAGTGGGTTGGGCCACAAAGGGTTTCTTCAAAAGCTTATTTAGCTTCTTCTTCGGCTTCTCACTCGCAACAGGAGTCTTGCTGTGAGAGCGCTTCCTCTTCTTCGAAGGGCCCTCGCTACCGGGCGTCGAAGAAACGTCCCTTGGGTCAGATGAAAGGGGCAGAGTTTGGATAAAGGGCCTGTTTGCAATCAGGGTGGATTTGTTGATAGCTGTTGGCCTGATGCTTCCCAAGAATATCCTAGAATTGATTTTCTTTGCCTCCGGTGCTTGCGGAACTCCGCATTTGGTCAGAAGATAGTTTAGGAACAGACCAAAAGATTTCTTTTGAGAGGCAGACTTGGATACCTCTTCTTGTAGCCTCTTGAGAATGATTTGACACCAGTTGACCTTTTCACAGGTGATGATTGCAACCATCATTCTAAATCGCAAGTTTGTGCACATTTCAAACGCACCTGTTCTATTTTCAATAATGCGGCAGCAAAAATCATGTAAATATACAAAAGGTAAACAGAAAGATTTCTTGTGACAGGTAGTATGAACATTTTCATCTTAGAACCAGTAAATAGTCCCCAGTACTTGGTCAAAATTTCTTGAGTCCCAAACGTCTCAAGATCCTCCAGGGATAGGCCGTCAGCAGGTAGCCTATAAACATTTTTCAGTAAATCTTGGTCAACGCAGACCTCTACTCCGCGAATGACAGAAGATATATCAGCAACGTTTTCTCCCTGCGCAAGAGAAAAGAAACGAACAGCAGCGTTGAGGTAGAAATCCTCAACCATCTGAGCATCGAATCGTTCAGTGCTGCGACTCCCAAGGCGATAGAGGCCTTGTTGATGAAGCCTTAAGATGATGAACTCCATTGCTTCGACATCATCAACTTCAGTTCGAACACGTTCAATGACGACAGATCTTGCGAAAATCCTTCCGTCAATGATGTTACTGTTCTTCTTCAGAGATTGAGAAGAGGCAGTTTGTGAAGAAGCCATAGTTGTTTTTCGAACAAAAAGAATAAGGATTCAAAGAAAAATTTGCAGTAAGATTGCAAAGAAATGTAGGCTGTATGCTCAGACTTGTTCAATATGCAGAAAGCGTAAAGAGTCAATGGAGACATACACAGTCCTTTTATAGTTGGGCGGTCGGGAAGACTTTTAGGGTTTTGCAGACATTAAACGGCCAGATTTAAGGGATGGGAGCCGTTGTTTTAAAATGGACGATCACGATGGACCGAGTGTAACCGGTACAACTTATCCATCTGATTTTGAAATTATTGCGGGTCCCACTTCTGACGTTTTGTTTTTCCCTTATTGCCCGAATTGGCGGTGTTAATTAATAAAATAATTTGAAACATCGCGGATTTTGAGATTCTGATGTCCAGATGTCGTGTAAAGCATTTAATGTAAATGACGTTTGAATTTTGACAGGGCACGTGGACTAAAATTTGTTTTTAAAAGAATTAACATATATGAATTGATTTACCCATAGTGTGTGCTGTATCCGCGAGAGTACAGCGTTCCCCCTTAAAAGGTACATACGGGTTTCAATTTCGATACAACAACTTTTGGATTCCTGCTGTATCCAAGGTCATACTGTATTCCCCTTTAATTATTGCACACGTCAGCTGTAGGATAATTTATATCGCTTTGTTCCTACAATGCTGTAGTCTGAGTGTTCAGATAATTAACGGTGGATACTGTATTCTCAGGTCTTACAGCATTCCCCCTTAATTGCTGAGTAAAAGCGTTAAAAAACTTCGAGGGAGTCGGGCTGTAGCAAACCTAATTCATTTCGAAGCATGCAGAATCGTGCTGTGCCGAGAGGTTTGGTGAAGATGTCGGCTAACTGAATATCTGTATGGACTTTCTCGATCCGAACATCCTTGTTCTCAACATGATTCCTGATAAAGTGATGCTTCATGTTGATATGCTTAGTACGCGAGTGCAAAATAGGGTTGTGTGTTATTGCAATTGCACTCGTGCTATCGCACATAATCGGCATTTCTTTCGCTTCTATTCCATAATCTGACAGCTGTTGCTGCATCCAAAGGATCTGCATACAGCAGCTACCAGCAGCATAGTATTCTGATTCAGCTGTGGAAAGCGAGTTTGCCAATTGTTTCTTGCTAAACCAAGACACAAGTCTAGGTCCAAGAAAGTGACAAGTACCGCTTGTACTCTTACTATCTAACTTGCAACCTCCGAGATTCGAGTCGCTGTAGCCAACTAAATCGAATCCGCCTTCTTTAGGATACCACAGTCTTACATCGACTGTTCCTTTGACGTATTTCAGGATTCATTTAGCTGTTGCGAAGTGTGATTCTTTAGGTGATACTTGATATCGCGCACACACTCCTACAGCAAATTGGATATCGGGCCTGCTAGTCGTTAGGTACAGGAGTGAGCCAATAAGCTTCCTGTAGAGTGATTGATCAACCGGCTTTCTGGCTTCATCAGCACTAATTTGCATGGAAGTGCTCATGGGGATTGATGATGATTTGGAAGTATCCATTCCAAATTTGTTGAGAAGCTCCTTGTTGTATTTTTCCTGGTTGATGAATATCCCTGTAGGCAACTGTTTTACCTGCAAACCTAGGAAATAACTAAGTTCTCCCATCATACTCATTTCAAATTTACTTTGCATGAGATGTGAGAACCTTTGACACAAAGCAAGGTTAGTTGAACAAAAAATTATATCATCTACATAGATTTGAACCATTAGAAGGTCATCACCTTCCTTTATTTTGAACAAGGTCTTGTCCACAACACCTTTCTCAAATCCATTATCGGTTAGATACTGGGATAGGGTCTCATACCATGCTCTAGGGGCTTGTTTAAGTCCATACAACGCTTTCCTAAGCCTGTATACTAGGTCTTCGCCTTTTGTATTGACAAACCCTGATGGTTGTTCAACGTACACTTCTTCGGCGAGGTCTCCATTCAGGAATGCGCTCTTGACGTCCATTTGGTATACAATGAAGCTTTTATGAGCGGCAAATGCTAGAAATATCCTAATGGCTTCTAGTCTGGCTACAGGGGCAAACGTTTCATTGTAGTCTATGCCTTCTTCCTGTCGGTAGCCTTGTGCGACTAGGCGGGATTTATTCCTGATAATGAGTCCATTTCTATCTTTCTTGTTTCTAAATACCCATTTGGTTCCAATTACGGATTGATGCGTAGGTCTGGGTACAAGATACCATACATTGTTTCTTTCGAAACCGTTAAGCTCTTCTTCCATAGATGAAATCCAATGTGAATTGTTGAGAGCTTCCTTGGTAGAAACAGGTTTGGATTGGGCTAAGAATACAGCAATAGTGCACATGTTGAGTCTTCAAGTTCAGATTTAGATTTCCATTTAAGGAATGGAGATATCTGAGTCTCAGGTTCTTTTTGCACACATAGTACATTTTCTTGTGTACTCTGTATTCTCCTACGGGTAGATACACCAGCATCGATATTTCCAATTATCAATTCCTGTGGGTGATCTCTCAACCATCTTCTGTCGGGTTCTAGTTCGGTGGTCCGTCTTGTATCGTGAGTTCTTTGTAGTTTCGGCTTGGCTTATCTGACATCGGCTTCATCTACTTCAGTTCTTACAGCTGCGGGGTTGATTTCTAAGTCAACGACAGGCTCTATAGGAATTGGTGGATCTAAGATGGAGAGTTGTTGGATGTTCTGAGTAATGTCATCTACTCCTGTAGTGTCGTGGTGAGGTTCGTCAAACACTACATGAACTGATTCCTCAATTGTCAGCTTCCTTTTATTAAAGATCCTGTAAGATTTGCTGACAGAGGAATATCCTACAAATATCCCTTCATCCGATTTCTCATCGAAGGTTCTAAGTTGATCCTTCCCGTTGTTCAAAACGTAACACCTGCATCCAAATATATGAAAGTACGAAACTAATGGAGTTTTGTTTTTCCATACCTCATATGCTGTTTTGTTGTGATGCTTGTTGATGATACGGCAGTTTTGTGTGTAGCATGCTGTATTGGTTGCTTCACCCCAGAAACGCTGTGGCAACTTGCTAGCGGCAATCATTGTTCTTGTTGCTTCTTTCAGCATCCTATTCTTTCGCTCGGCGACACCATTTTGTTGAGGTGTGCGGGCAGCTGAGTATTCGTGCTGTATCCCATTTTCCGAACAATATTGCTCTATAAAGCGGTTTGTGAATTCTGTACCTCTGTCGGAACGAATGGACACGATACTCAACTCTTTTTCATTTTGAAGCTTTCTCAGGTGCTCGGGCAACTTTGATGTTGTTTCCTTCTTCTTGCTTAGGAAGATTGTCCAAGCATACCTGGAATAGTCATCAACAATAACTAGACAATATTTCTTACCTCCCAAACTTACCGGGTCTACAGGACCATAGAGATCCATATGTAGCATTTCCAAAACTCTGTGAGTGGAAAGGTAGGATTTGCTCTTCAGGGTGGACTTGATTTGCTTGCCTTTCTGACAGGGTCCACAGACGCTGTCTTTTTGGAATGACACATTTGGCAGTCCTCTTACCATTCCCTGTCTGGAGAGCTTGTTGATCGTTTTGACGTTGACATGAGACAGCCTCTTATGCCATATCCAGCTTAGATCTGCAGTGCCTTTGGCAACAAAACATGGAATTGAGGAGCTCATAGGCTTCCAGTCAGCAATATACATGTTACCTGATCTGCTTCCTGTGAGCACAACTTCTTTGGTCAGAATGTTCTTGACTCTACATCGATCTATATAGAATTTCACCGAGAACTGTTTGTCACAGAACTGGCTAATACTAAGTAGATTGTACTGTAAGCCTTCAACATAAGCTATATCGGTGACTTTGAATTTTCCTACAAGAAGGTTTCCTTTCCCTCTTGTTCTTCCTTTAGATTTATCACCGAAGCGCACTTTTGGACCACGACCTTCTATAAAATCTGACATCTTGCTTTTATCTCATGTCATGTGCCGAGAGCATCCACTATCGAAGTACCAGATGTCCTCCTCTAGGATGTCCTGTATGCAAAGAGATTAAGTAGATTTAGGTCCCCTTTGATTTTTGGGTCCATGAATGTTAGTGCCTTTAGGTACGCAAATTTTCTTGACAGCAATTGGTTTACTGTAGGTTACGTTAGGTACGTTGTTGCGGTATCTACATGGGGCATGTACGTAGTCGCTATAACCATGATAATTATTATGCATGTAAAATTCAGGGTTATTATTATTAATCCAGTACGAGTGCCGTCTTGGAGGTGGAGCCATTTTCTTCGGCCTAACAACTTGCCTTCTGGGTCTCCAGTTGGATTCCCAACGCTGTTGTTGATACTGTGCGGACACCTGTTTTCTCAAGGGATAACGGGGCTCCTGTATCCAATAACTAGGCGTGCTGTACTGAAAGTACTGCCGTGCGGGCCTTTGATATTTGGATACAACCTTCCTTCTGAACGGCTGTTGGCGCTGTTGATATGCTCGGGGAGCATGCTGTTGGATGCGCCTTTCAGGTCTGAATGGCTGGTGATTCCGCTGTCTGGAATATGATTGAGGTAACGGAATGGCAGCCTTTGCTGTTCGCGGTGCAACAGGTTCCTTCTCAGGACTCGAAATTTCTTTCGACACAGGAATGGGTTACACACCCCTGACAAATACAGTACTAGTTTTCCATTTGTTGGAAAATGAGATGTATCCTAAGCCGCTTTTATCATGAGCATGTTGCCCAGTGCTTAGAATTTCTTCCATTCTTTTGGACGATTTCTCGAAAGATTTCAGAATGGTCTCAAGTTCGCCTTCTCGTTTTTCGAGAGTTTTTACTTTGGCTTGAAGCAGAGGAAAATCATTTGTCTTGCCTTCACTGTGAGATTTTGCCTCACTTAGTTCATGAGCAAGTTGATGATTGCTCGTCATGAGTTTTTCATGGTCGACTTTGCTGTTTTCACAATCAATAGACATATTTTCATAGTTTATTTTCAACAAGTCATTTTCATCTTTCAGCTCTAGGTTAGAAAGTTGGAGCTGTATGTTCTCATTTTTCAGTGTCTCATGGGCCTTTTGAATGTTCTTAAACTCATTCATCATGTTTTCAAAAGTATGAGATGCATTGGTAGGAATAATTAAGGTTGAGCTTACCTCATCGTCGCTATCTTCATCTTCCGGAATGTCTTTGGCCATAAAGCACATATATGCTTTATCATCGAATTCGTCATCAGATGCATCACTGTCAGTGACAACCTGAAGACATTCTTCAGACTTAGTTGGTGCGGGGGAGGCTTCTGATTCTCCTATTAGGGCCTTGAGCTTGTTCTTCCAAGCACGTCTTCTTTCATCCTTTTCTTGTTGCTCGGCTTCCGGCAACCTTTGAACTTTAGGATGAGGACATTTATTTGCATAATGTCCTGGTTTCCTACAATTATAACACAGGTTAGCGTCACCAGAGGAAGTTTCAGTACTTACCTTGTGAATTGGCTTGGGCCTGTAGGGAGTTTTTCCCGATTGCTTGATGAACTTCTTGAACTTATGCATGAGGAGCGCCATTTCATCTTGAGACAGGATGTCGTCGTCGCTGTCAGCATTCTTGTGGATAGGCTTTGACGAGCTGGGCATGTTGTGTCGTCGGTTCGATACAGCGGCTAATGCTGTAACCTTTGAAGGAGATTCTTCAGCTTTCTCTCTTCTGTCAATATCATACTCAAAAGCTTTGTGGTCAGAGAAGAGATCAAAAGTAGATATTTCATTTAGATTACACGACACACGCATAGCTGTGGTCTTAATGTCCCATCGGGCAGGGAGAGATCTGAAAATTTTTAAATTCTTCTCCTTTTGGGTATAAATTTTGCCCAAAGCTTCAAGTTCACCAACAATGCCAGTGAATCTGAGGTCAAGTTCCTCAAGCGTCTCATTTGGTTTCATTTCAAAAGATTCAAATTGCTGAGTCAATTTCGAAATTTTGTTTTCTTTTGAGAGCTCAGTTCCCTCACAAATCAACTTGAGTTTATCCCAGATATCCTTGGTTGATTTACAGCTTTTTACCTTCGAGAACGTGCCTTTGTCAAGAGTGACAAATAACGCATTCTTAGCCACATTGTCGAGATTGGCGCGCTTTCGATCATCAGACGTCCATTGTTCGCGCTCTTTCTCGAGCATCTCGGCAAGAGCTTGGCCTTCAATCCTTGGGGCCGGATTTACCTTCATGATCTTGATGGGGCCATCTTGTATGACACATATCATCTCTTCGTGCATTGCTGCAAGATGAGCCTCCATCCTAATTCTACAATCATCAAACTCGTTAATAGAGAACACATGAACTTTGTTGATCATTGATGTATCCATATGAGAATTTAGGAAAGAAAAAGACTGTTTTGCAAAAATAAGTGATTTTGGATCTGATTCGGTTAAAAATACGACTGATTCTTTTTAGAATCAACCGCTCCGGTACCACTTGTTGGCCACTAAGTATACAGGATATACTTTGGAAAGTGTTCAAGCAACAAACTGTGCGTTTAACAAATTTGAGTGCATAGCGGAAGTCTTAATACAGTAAGTTGCTGAGGATACATCAACTCGGTATGAAGTGTATACTTAAATAATCACAGTTAATAAAACAGTAAATGCAGAAGGTAATTAACACGGTAATTAAAGTGGTTCGAGGTAAACCCCTCTACGTCCACTGGTCCTCCACACAGGAGTAAAAAGTTTATTATAATTACTGCGTACACAACTACGTAATTATAACCAAACCTAATCAATGTATCGTTCACACAGATTGATACAAAGATCTTAGCCCTTAACCGTTCATACAGATTGGTTTAAGCTTTCACTTGACTGACTTCTTCACACACAGTTCCGAAGCTTCGTCTCTTCAATGCAAGTCCGTCACACACAGTTCAGGAATAGCAAGGATTCCCAGTCCACACAGGGCTGATGGGTTTTGTTCAAGGGTAGAACAATGTTTGAACAACAGCTTTGACTTTCTGAGCTTTTAGCTGATGATGTGTTGTTCACGGTTTGAGCACTTGTATATCTCTTCTTTCAGAATAGCAGAATGCTTTGGGAGATATGTTTGCTCAGATATATTCGTGTAAGTGCTTTATCGTTGTTACTTCTGGTAACTCTTTGTAGGTTTCTGGTAACTGATCTTCAAACTCTTTGGAGATATATATAGCTTTCAGAAATAGATCCGTTGAGAGAGAGATCCGTTGGAACGGGATTGGTTGACTTGGATAAGAGAAGATCCGGTTTATGCGCTGTTTGAAGATTACTGTCGGATTTAGTATTTAAATACTTTATCCTTTCAGTATGTAAATACATCCTTTCAAACGGGACTTGACTTTAGCGAATAGCAAAGATTCCTTTTCAAACGGTCTTCAGTCCTGTTTCGATATGAATGCTGTATCCAACTATGATGTAGGCATATTGGATTTGTCGATGCTGTATGGAAAGATGTTGTATGAAGAGACAACTTCCATACTTGGCTTTATACATACTTTGTTGCTGTATCTTGGCAATCGCGAAGGCTCGCTGTATGCTGGCACTTTTTGAAGTCTTCGATACAGGGTAACTTCGATCGACTTTCGATACAGTTGACTTGCTGTATGTTGGATTGGCATATTGTCAAAACACTTTATCAAAGCTTTCGATACAGGGATTGTTATCCCAACAATTTTATTTACAATATTCAGAAAACATGAATGTGCCATTGTGTGATGAATGCCGAACGATTGTCTTTCTCTAGAAACTGTGTTATGAATGGGCCGATGTGTTGGGGGTAAAACCTGAATAGTACTCGTGTGGAAATGTGTTGAGGGATAAGACCTAAAATGGCACCCACATTTTGGGGTATTTCCGTGAGGACACTTCCGTGACCCTTGGTCGCGACCTTGGGGTTTATGTGCTAAAAGAGAAAGACAACGCTGGCTATACTGTGAATTATCATCTATATATTATGTGGTACGGTGTTATCGAATCGTGAATTTGTTGTGAAATGCCGCTATAGATTATCATTATCTGATTCCGGCGTGTCAGGTAAATTTGTTGAATATGTGCAGGACATTCCCGAGGGTTCCACTCAGGCTTGAACGGTGTTGGAATAAAGTTCTGCTACCACATGTTTTAATTAAATTTCTGAAAGCTCTGTTTATGTAATAATTGTGTTTTGAATTATGTTTTCTTTCAAGACATCCCGTTTCATGTTATGTAACCGTGGACTCACCCGTTTTATAATGCCTTCTTCAAAATATCAATTTCCTAAAATATCCTTGTGGGTTCCACGCGGGATTCACGGCACTGTAATGCCCCGGTAAATTTTGGTGGTGTTACAACTACTAGGTGACCTCGTTAGCGCGCGCTATACTTCAGAATTAGCGCACGCTAATTAGACCCAGTATATAAACTGGGTCAGCCGCCTTCTTCGTCATTTTCTTCTCATTTTCCACATTTCCGACGAGAGCACGCAAGACGATCCTGAGGCGATTTGGAACAACTTTTCATCATCCATCACCATCTTTAGCTGGATAACAAGGATTTTACAACATCTAATCCATTTCTTCTCTCCGAATCAAGGTAAATTTCTTAGAACCCTAGCTTGGGGAATTTTTGGGGATTTTTCTTAGATCCGTCTGATTTATCCATTTTGAAGCTTGAAATCCTTGAGATTATGACGTATATACCCCGTACCCACGTCCCCTTTACGATTATACCAATGATTGTGTGTATTACTTGAAGTGGAGAGGGTTTGGATGATTTCCAACCTCTATGTGAATACTTTGAATATTTATGAATCATAAAGGGGGGGGGGGGGGTTTCGGGAGTCTTCCTTGAGAATTGAGTATTGATGATTGATTATCGTATTTCCTTACGAATCGTTTAGGCCCGAAAGTGCGTTCTTGGACCTCTCGAGCTTGAACACCGTTTTCACTTCGGTTCTAATGTCTCAAAGGCAAGTATATATTTATGATTGTACGTTCTCGACTTTGAAAGTGAGGTATATGAATTGTGTAATTGTTTATATTCACTATGGGATGGACCGACGGGTTCTCAAAGGGTTCCGTTGCCTTTGGTGCGGTTCCACGAATATTTTGGGTTAACCACTCAAGGAGGGTCCGACGGGCCTGAAAGGGTTCCGTTGCCTTTGGTGCGGTTCCATGGTTAATCAGGTATGTATTGGAATGAGATGTTATGAGATATAGTTATTCCGGAATGCTAGTCTTAAGTTTGATAAAATGATGATTACATTTACTTTATCGTCGAGGAGTATTGTGTTTCATATTCGATATACTTGTACTAGCTCTTCGACGACTAACCCATTTTGGCGGAAGTACCTTTCATGTATTTCAGGATCCAGGAGCAGGGAAAGGCGTGTACCGGGTCGGCACGAAGATGATGGGCAAGAGTGATGCTGTGTCTTGTAGCTGTTGTATTTTGTACTTTATCCATTCAGTATTGTTGTACTCGGAATGGTTTTGAACACTAGAGTAGTGTTTTCAGATGCTTTTGAAGTTTTGGCCCGTGTTGCCTTGGGTTTTAATTCCCGACGTATTGTATTCTTGTCGAATTGATTATTAGCTTGGTGTCAGTTCTGTTGCCTTCTATTGGAGTTATATTTAGACCTCATCAGTCGCAGTTCATGGTTCCGTGTATGTATAGCCTTGCGGGTCCCACGGAGGGTCTCACGGCGCTGTAATATACCCTGAATAACTTGGGGGTGTTACAGAATATGATATCAGAGCTTGAGTTTATGGATACCAAGGCTGTCGGTCTTTTTGGGTCGAAATAGAGTTGCCGTTCGAGTACAGTATCACTATATTGCCATCATCTCGGTGCAACCGGTACTAGTAAGTCCTTTTACTCTTCTTGTATTTTTCCTAATCGCTCCGTTGTTGATTTGGTATTCTTAGGAATCGGTCACCTCGATGACGGGCGATTTGGATTGTACTTATGTATTTTGTGTATCCTTTAGAATGTCTGCTGACAGGGGTCGAGGAGGAGGCCGTGGTCATGGACGCGGGCGATAACGTGGCGCGGCCGCTTCCCTCAGTTCCGTTGCGGGGTCGACTACCCCTAGTTTATCTCACTCAGTGCATCCTGATACCGAGAGTCAGCACGACCAGTCGATCGGTCGGGGGAATAATGCAGATGTTGGGGCTACGAATGTTCTTCAACAATTGGCAAATCAGATGACTATCCTGGTCCAAGTTGTTCAATCTAATAACCCTAATTCGATAGTGGATGTTTTACTCCAAAATGTGGTCCGTATGCATACTCCGCAGTTCAGCGGTGCTACCAACCCAGCGGGTTGGGAAAGTTTGCTATTTGAACTGGAGAAAGTGTTTGAAGCAGTTGACTGTCCGGAAATTAGGAAGGTATCGATTGCTCAGTACTTCCTTACTAAGGAAGCCGCGACTTGGTGGAAAGCCATTAAGCCGCAAGATCATGCTGCTACATGGGATGAATTTAAGGATCTGCTAGAGGCCGAGTATTGTCCTTGGCCAGTGCAAGAAAATAAGATTCGAGCCTTTTTCGAAGCTAAGCCGCAAAACATCACAGTCTCACAGGCGATAGTGGAATACAACCAACAATTGATTCATATGAAGAATCGGGTACGTGATGAGTGTGACAAGATCCGCCACTTCGACATGCGTATGAATATGTATTTACGACGTTATATGGCCGGACTTGCTTGCACCACTATGAAAGAATACCAGGATAGGGCTTTGGTATATGACATGTTGTGTCCCCACAAGGACACCCAGACGAGTCGAAGAAGTAAAAGACCATCGGTAATTTTTCTGGTTCTAAGGGCGGTAGCTTTCAGAGACCTAAGTCCGATAACCATTATGTCGGGCAGTCTTCGCGTTCTTTTAAAGGGAAGAAGGGTTTCCGTTCTGCTTCGGGCACCTCAACTCGCCCGGTGACCTGTTTTAATTGTGGTCATCCAGGCCACATCAATCTGGAGTGCAACTTCCCACCTCTGAAATGTCACACTTGTGGTCAAATGGGACACAAGGCAGTTTATTGCCCCGAGCAAGATTAGACTTTGGATACTCTGGCTTCTGCCCCAACACATAGAGACCAGAATGTGATCCAGCGACAATCAGTTAGCCAGTCACAGAAGAGTTATGGCGGAGGCCGGGGAAGGAGTCAGACCGTTAGAGAGGGAGATTCTAGCGTCGGTTCGGCACACCCACGAGTTTATGAGATGCGTCGATCAGATGAACCCGATACGGCGATGGCCTCAGGTACCATTCATATTCTATCTTATCCAGTTCGAGTACTTTTTGATTATGGTGCTACACATTCTTTCATCTCCTTGGATTGTGTACGTCGTTTGAATATAAATTGTATGACTGCTTGCGATCCTTTCATTGTGAAACTACCTAGCGGGGATAGAATCGTGGGGAATAGGGATATTAGAGATTTTCCGGTGAGCATAGCAGATATTGATTGGTTATCGAATTTGATTGTGGTTGATATCGAGGGCGAGAATTTGATCCTCGGTAAGGACTGGCTTGCGAGTCACCAAGCGATTATGAATTACCGCATTAAGGTTATGACTATGATGACTAAATAGGGTGTTGGAATATTTTATTCAAAATATTCATTAATAAAGTTTTGATGATAAAGTTGTTAAACAAAGCAAAACAACAAAGAAGCAAACAAAACAACGAAGGAATTGAAGACGCAAAAAACTGATCAAACTGCAAAGCTAGCGCACGCTAGTAATGAAAGTTAGCACACGCTAACGATACCTGTCTGCAGATCAGACGAGTTCAAAAGTCACCTAAAGACAAAGTCATCTGATGAAGATAGCGCACGCTACACTCGAAGTATAACGCATGCTATCGAAGCAATATGACCATTGTGAAGACTTTCAAACACAGTATGACGCAAGCAATGACGAAAACATAGCGCACGCTACGATTGAGGAATAGCGCACGCTAAAGTGTTTGAATTCAAGATAATCAATCCGTTGGAAGATCCGGTGAAAAGTCAAGATTCAAGAAGTCAAAAGCAGGCAACGGATATGTGCTTAACGCACGTTATAGTGCATGATTAATTACGCTAATGTGTGTACTTAACGTATGTAATGGATAAGTTAATGCACGCTAAAGGATGGGCAATAAACTACTAGACTCATCAGATCACAGGTAGCGCACGCTACACGTACGCTACAGAGGATAACGCACGCTATGAGGAAAGGCTAGCGCACGCTACACAGTCAAAAGGAGCTAACGGCTAACTGGATGAAAAAGACTATAAATACCAAATCACTTGGTATCAATCCACACAACAACATTGAGCAAAGCATTCAGACTTGAGATATCATTGTAAACATTCTAGTTGTTGTATCTGAGCTTATATTGTTTAGTGATTGAGTGTTATACACGAAATCATACAAGAGAGGAAAAAGAAAGGATACGATTAGATTCGGTGTTATTAGGATCAATGATCTGGCATTGTTAGAATCGCAATCAATATCTAAGTTAGCTTTATCTAGTACTCATAGAAAGCTAGATTGGTTGATTGCTTGTCCAATAGAAAAGAAAAACGGTTTAACTTGGACCGACATAAAGACAAGTGTTTGAACGCTTTAACTCGGACCGATAGAAGACGAGCTTGTAACGGTTATCCCTCGACCGATAGAAGAGAGGTGCAAAGGTTTATCTTTAGCCTATAGAAAAAGATACCGAAGAGAGGACGTAGGCACGTTAGGCCGAACCTCTATAAATCCTGTGTCGTTTAATTTTCGCACTTTATTTAAATCGCTTCCGCAACGCAAAATAGTTTTACAACTCTATCTCCAAATGTCGATTCCGTCCAATCCCGCACCAACAATTGGTATCGGAGCGGTACCTCCTAGAAGCGGCTTAACAACCGAGGAGAAAATTCAAATGGCATTTCAATTTGCTCCAGTCGAAGGTCTTGCGCTAAACCGACCTCCATTCTTCGATGGATCGAACTTCATGACTTGGAAGAAGAAAATGTCTATTTTCATCCGAGCTTACGATATCAAATTATGGAAAGTCATATGTCTTGGTCCCATAATTCCGACGAACTCGAACGGAACTCTCAAAACTTTTGAAGAGTATGATGATGCGGATTGGAAAAACGACCACTATAATTGCAAAGGCAAGCAATTATTATATTGTGCATTAAATCCGTAAGAACACAACCGAATCTCATCATGTGATACTGCAAAAGAAATATGGAAAATGCTTGAAGTCACACATGAAGGAACGTCTCAAGTCAAGGAGATGAAGATCAACATGCTTCTTCACGATTATGAGCTATTCCAAATGAAAGAAGAAGAATCCATCACAATTATGCTCGACCAATTTTTGGTCATTACGAATGGATTGACATGTTATGGAAAACCCCTTTCGAGTAGTGAAAAAGTTAAGAAGATCCTATGATCATTACCTCGGGAATGGGACGGAACGGTGACGGCAATAATGGAATCAAAAGATTTAAACAATCTTGATTTTAGTGCTCTCGTTGGTTCACTTGTAAACTACGAGATTGTCCTAAAATCTCGGAATGCCAAGCCGAAACCAAATGAAAGAATGATAGCCATGAAGTCTAAGATGTCGAGAAATAAAGAAGAAATCCCGGTGGACGAAAGTGACGAAGAATCGGCATATTATGCCAAGAATATTAATAAGTTCCAAAACTTATTAAACCGGAGAAAGAAAGACATCTCAGACGGAATGAAGAAATTCGACAACAATTGTCGAGTTTGTGGTAAACCAGGCCACTTCGCCAAGAATTGCCGAGCAAATCCTAAGAAGGAAGTCCTCGTTGCAACATGGAGAAATGAAGACGAAGATGATGATTTTATCAATCAAAATAATCTCGCTCTTATGGCCCGGATTATCAAAATGCTTTAAGTGAAATCAAATCCCTCCAATCTAAAAATAAATTATTGGAAAAGAAATTTCCAAAATTCTTGAAAAAGGGAAATTTGTTGAGTTCGATCATTATCAATGTGTTGAATATGAAAATATTTTAAAGGATGATCTTTTGAAAGTTCAAACCGAGCTTAAAAATTTAACGAAGAGATTTTCGTGTGGAAATGAAAAATTTGAACAAATGCTCCCGGTTCAAAAATTTACGTTGAATAAACAGGGGTTAGGATTCAAACTACATTTGAAAAATGAATCCTTAAATTTCAAAATACCCCATTGCGAAAAATGTTTAAAGATTAGGCATCATATTTCTAATTGCAAAAGCCCACATCGGACGATTAAAATTAAAAAGATTTGGATTCCAAAAGGAACCGTTATTCCAAACATCGTCCATATATCTAAACAAAAACCAACTCTCGGTTGGGTCCCCAAAAATTAATTTTCATCAAATTAGTATTTTACTCAGGGGGAGTGTTATTTTTTTTAAACGGAGATTTTAGTCAGGGGAGTTATACCCTTTCATGCATATTTTATACATCAACTGCTATTCTTTATTCGCTTATATTACACTTTTTGCTGATAACAAAAAGGGGGAGAAAAAAAATAAGAATGGGATAAAAAGCGTCATGGAAGAATGACGAGAAAAATAAAATATAAATAGGGGGAGAGAAGAATAAAAAGGAGAAAAGTCGAAAATACTATATCCCGAAAAATACGAAGAAGTCAAAAGGAGAAAAATAAAATATACAAAAAAGGGGAGAAACGAAGAAGTTGAAAAAATAAAGACGAAGAAGTCAAAAAGGACAAAAAGAAAAGATGGGAAAAACTAATGAAACGATCAAAGCCGAAAACTTTGATTCGTACAAATATACATATATATATATTTTGCAAGTTTTATCCATTCAAGGTGTTGTTTTGTAATCATCAAAAGGGGGAGATTGTTGGAATACTTTATTCTAAATATTCATTAATAAAGTTTTGATGATAAAGTTGTTAAACAAAGCAAAACAACAAAGAAGCAAACAAAACAACGAAGGAGTCGAAGACGCAAAAAGCTGATCAAACTGCAAAGCTAGCGCACGCTAGTAATGAAGGTTAGCGCACGCTAAAGATACCTGTCTGCAGATCAGACGAGTTCAAAAGTCACCTGAAGACAAAGTCATCTGATGAAGATAGCACACGCTACACTTGAAGCATAACGCACGCTATCGAAGCAATATGACCATTGTGAAGACTTTCAAACACAGTATGATGCAAGCAATGACGAAAACATAGCACATGCTATGATTGAGGAATAGCGCACGCTAAAGTGTTTGAATTCAAGATAATCAATCCGTTGGAAGATCCGGTGAAAAGTCAAGATTTAAGAAGTCAAAAGCAGGCAACGGATATATGCTTAACGCACGCTATAGTGCATGATTAATGTACGCTAATGTGTGTACTTAACGTACGTAATGGATAAGCTAATGCACACTAAAGGATGGGCAGTAAGCTACTGGACTCATCAGATAAACAGGTAGCGCACGCTACACGTACACTACAGAGGATAAGGCACGCTATGAGGAACGGCTAGCGCACGCTACACAGTCAAAAGGAGCTAACGACTAGTTAGATGAAAAAGGCTATATATACCAAACCACTTGGTATCAATCCACACAACAACATTGAGCAAAGCATTCATACTTGAGATATCATTTTAAACATTCTAGTTGTTATATCTAAGCTTATATTGTTTAGTGATTGAGTGTTATACACGAAATCATACAAGAGAGGAAAAAGAAAGGATACGGTTGGATTCAGTGTTATTAGGATCAAGGATCCGGCATTGTTAGAATCGCAATCGAGATCTAAGTGAGGTTTATCTAGTACCCATATAAAGCTAGATTGGTTTATTCCTTGTCCAATAGAAAAGGAAAACGGTTTACTTGGACCGACATAAAGACAAGTGTTTGAACGGTTTAACTCGGACCGATAGAAGACGAGCTTGTAATGGTTATCCATCGACCGATAGAAGAGAGGTGCAGATGTTTATCTTTAGCCTATAGAAAAAGATACCGAAGAGAGGACGTAGGCATGTTTGGCCGAACCTCTATAAATCCTGTGTCGTTTAATTTCCGCACTTTATTTAAATGCTTCCGCAACGCAAAATATATTTACAACTCTATCTCCAAACGGAGATTCTGTCGAATCTCGCACCAACAGAGGGTTTCGAATACTCGTTCATGGGACATAAATCGGGTCAACCTAAGTTTCTTATCAGCGCTATGAAGACCGTAAAACTCTTGAATAAAGGTTGTACGTGCTATTGGTGTTATGCTTTGAAGTCGGAAGGGAATGGAGTCGATTTCTCTTCGATTCCAATTGCTAATGAGTATCCAGATGTCTTTCCAGACGATCTTCCGGGATTACCGCCGAATCGAGAGATAGAATTTTCGGTTGAGTTAGAGCCCGACGCGGCTCCAATTTCTACGGCGCCTTACCGTATGGCACCTTCGGAAATGCAAGAATTGAATAATCAGTTGGGAGAACTATTGGAAAAAGGGTACATTAGACCGAGCGCTTCGCCTTGGGGCACACCTTTTCTTTTTGTGAGAAATAAGGATGGTTCACTACGTTTATGCATCGATTACCGTAAGTTAAACAAAGTAACCATCAAGAACGAGTATCTGTTACCCCGTATATATGATTTATTTGGTCAGTTGCAGGGAGCCGCAGTATTCTCAAAAATTGATTTGAGATCAGGATACTACCAGCTCCGAGTGAAAGAGTCTGACGTTCTGAAAACCGCTTTCCGGACGAGGTACATACATTATGAGTTTGTGGTCATGCCTTTTGGACTGACTAACGCACCAGTAGTATTCGTGCAGTTGATGAACAAGATATTCATTGAGTACCTTGACAAATGTGTGGTCTTTATTGATGATATCTTGATTTATTCTCGATTTGAGGAGGAGCATGTCCGGCGCTTACATTTGATACTAGACGTTTTGAGAGCCGAGCGCCTTTATGTGAAATTCTCAAAACATGAATTCTGGTTGAAGCAAGTTGTGTTTCTCAGCCATGTGGTTTCGGCCGAAGGGATTCGTGTAGAGCCGCAGAAGATTGAGGCAGTGCTAGATTGGGCACCACCTAATAAGGTCAAGGAAGTTCGTAGCTTTTAGGGCCTTGCTGGGTATTACCGTCGGTTTGTCGAGGGGTTCTCGAAACTCGCTCGGCCGCTTACGCAATTACTTCAGAAGACCGAAAAGTTTGCTTGGACTGCTGATATACAACAGAGCATCGATGAGCTGAAGATGTGTTTGACCTCAGCGCCGATTCTAGCTTTACTACAGGGAAGTGAAGGATTTGCAGTTTATAGTGACGCTTCAGGACAAGGGCTTGGATGTGTGCTTATGCAGCACGATAAGACGATAGCCTTTGCATCAAGGCAGTTGAAGTCGTATGAGAGGAACTATCCTACTCATGATTTAGAATGGGCCGCAATTGTCTCCGCACTTAAGATTTGGCGGCATTATTTGTATGGCTCTTCATGTCGGATCTATACTGATCACAAGAGCTTGAAGTACATCTTCAGTTAGAAAGAGTTGAATATGATGCAACGACGGTGGTTGGAATTGATCAAGGATGATGATTTGGAAATTCTTTACCATCCGGGGAAGGCCAATGTCGTCGCGGACTCTTTGAGCCGCAAATCGGCATCACTTCAGATGCTAGAGGTTCTTACACCCCAGACGAAGATTCGTCAGGAATTGATCGAGCAAGGTATAGAAGTTTGGCTTCAAAGAGTGCAGGGACAGTTGTGTACCCTCGAAATTACTTTGTCCTTGGTTGACGACATCAAAGGGAAATAGTGGAGTGACCCAATGATTTCCCAATTGAAGGAAGACGTAATTAAAGGAAAAGCCCCGGGCTTTATGATTTATGAAGACAGCATTTTGAAATTTCAGGGCAGGCTGTGTGTCCCGAATCATCTGGAGTTGAGGCGGAGAATTCTTCGAGAAGCCCGTGCTACGCCTTACTCAATCCATCCAGGGATGAGTAAAATGTACATAGACTTGAAGCGAAACATTTGGTGGAATAATATGAAGAAAGATGTCACGGAGTTCGTATTGCAATGTTTGACATGTCAACAAGTCAAGATCAAGCATCAACGACTAGCGGGGTTGTTGAAGTCGCTTCCCATTCCCGAGTGGAAGTGGGAAGATATCTCCATGGATTTCATCACGGGGATGCCGAGGTCTAGAGCCAGAATGAATATGATCTGGGTGATCATGGATCGATTAACCAAGTCTGCACACTTTCTTGGTATTAAGGATACTTGGGGACCGGAGAGATTGGCCCGAACCTTTATAGCCGAGATTGTGAGATTGCATGGTGCCCCTAAAACTATTGTTTCTGATCGGGATGGTCATTTCGTATCACATTTTTGGCAAGCAGTCCATCAGGCCTTGGGCAATGAGTTGAGATTGAGCACATCTTTTCACCCTCAGTCAGACGGTCAGACTGAGCGGACGATCCAGACGTTAGAGGATATGTTGCGGGCTTGTGCCCTAGACTGGAGTAATGATTGGGAACTTCATTTGCCGTTGATCGAGTTTGCCTATAATAATAGTTGGCATGCGTCGATCAAAATGGAACCGTTTGAGGCACCTTATGGTAGGCGGTGTAGATCGCCATTATATTGGGATGAGGCTTCGGAGTTAGTCGGAATGGAACAGGATATGTTGATGGAAACCAAGGAGAAATATCTGAGACTGGTTGTTAACTGCCCAGAGCCGTCAGAAATCTTATGCCAATACTCGTCGTCGACCATTGGAATTCAAAGTTGGAGACCATGTTCTACTCAAGGTATCGCCGACCAAAGAATTTTTTCATTTCGGGAAAAAGGGAAAACTTAGTCCGAGGTATATCGGACCGTTTGAAATTTTGGACAAGGTTGGAGATTTAGCTTATCGCTTGGCATTGCCTCCAGCTTTGAGTCATGTCCATAGCGTTTTTCCTGTTTCTCAGTTGAGAAAGTACGTGCCGGATCCAAGTCATATTATCGACTATAGTGAGATTGATTTAGCCGAGGATGTTACCTTCCCAGAGAGACCGGTGAAGATCCTTGAACGTCGTGAGAAGCAGCTTCGGCACAAAACCATTCCATTTGTTAAGGTGCAATGGTCAAGACATGGAGTCGAGTAAGCGACTTGGGAGACGAAATAGAAGATACGATCGGGATACCCCAAACTTTTTATTTCTTAAGTTTCGGGACGAAACTTCTTTTTAGAGGGGGGGAATGTAGTACCCGTACTTTATATTGAATTGTTGGATTTGACGTTCTTTCACATTTGTCGCTCTTGTAAGCACTTATCGAGATGTTGTTATTGTTGTTGTTGTTGATCTTAGAGTTCCGTACCTTTCGGGGCATGTTCGTATTGATTGGACTTTTGCGGCGATGTTTTGAGTAAGGCAGATAGCGTATGCTAGGCGTAAGCTAACGCACGCTATTTCTGTTGAGTAGCGCTAGCTAGCTTCATTTGTAGCGCACGCTAATGGCCGTGGCTTGACAGAGACAGTAGCTGAGTTCTGCCCTCTGGACTAGCAGTTAGCGCACGCTAGGCGTGAGCTAACGCACGCTATTCGTGCTTGGTAGCGCGCGCTAGCATGGGATGTAGCACACGCTAACTACTAGGGTTTAGCAGTGGTAGTAGGGGTTTCTACTCTCTGGACTAGCAGGTAGCGCACGCTAGATGTGAGCTAGCGCACGCTATAGGTATTGCGTAGCGTGCGCTAGTGCCAGATGTAGCGCACGCTATCGACGCATCTCAGAGGCTACTGGACTACCAGGTGACATCGTTAGCGCGTGCTATACTTCAGAATTAACACACGCTAATTAGGCCCAGTATATAAACTGGGTCAGCCGCCTTCTTCGTCATTTTCATCTCATTTTCCATATTTCCGATGAGAGCACGCCATAGAGACGATCCTGAGGCAATTTGGAACAACTTTTCATCATCCATCACCATCTTTAGCTGGATAACAAGGATTTTACAACATCTAATCCATTCCTTCTTTCCAAAACAAGGTAAATTCCTTAGAACCCTAGTTTGGAGAATTTTCTTAGATCCGTCTGATTTATACATTTTGAAGCTTGAAATCCTTGAGATTATGACGTATCTACCCCGTACCTACATTTTCCTTACGATTATACGAATGATTGTGTGTATTACTTGAAGTGCAGAGAGTTTGGATGAGTTCCAACCTCTATGTGAATACTTTGAATATTTATGAATCATAAAAGGGGGGTTTCGGGAGTCTTCCTTGAGAATTGAGTATTGATGATTTATTATCATATTTCCTTACGAATCGTTTAGGCCCGGAAGTGCATTCTTGGACCTCTCAATTTTGAACACCCTTTTCACTTTGGTTCTAATGTCTCAAAGGCAAGTATATGTTTATGATTGTACGTTCTTGACTTTGAAAGTCAGGTATATGAATAGTGTAATTGTTTATATTCACTCTCGGATGGACCGACGGGTCCTTAGAGGGTTCCGTTACCTTTGGTGCGGTTCCACGAATATTTTGGGTTTACCACTCTGGGAGGGTCCGACGGGGCCTCAGAGGGTTCCGTTGCCTTTGGTGTGGTTCCATGGTTAATCACGTATGTATTGGAATGAGATGTTATGAGATTTAGTTATTCCGGAATACTAGTCTTGAGTTTGATGTATGGGCAAGAGTGATGTTGTGTCTTGTCGCTGTTGTATTTTGTACTTTATCCATTGTTGTACTCGGAATGGTTTAGAACACTCGAGTAGTGTTTTCAGATGCCTTTGAAGTTTTGGCCTGTGTTCCCTTGGGTTTTAATTCCCGACGTATTGTATTCCTGTCAAATTGATTATTACCTTGATGTCAGTTCTATTGCCTTTTATTGGAGTTATATTTAGACCTCATTGGCCGCAGTTCATGGTTCCGCATATGTATAGCCTTGTGGGTCCCACGGAGGGTCTCACGGCGGTGTAACATACCCTGAATAACTTGGGAGTGTTACAGATAGATACACCTTGGTACATTTCAATATTACTACAATTAATTAATTCGATCAATTAATTATATTAAATATAACTTCTCTAAGAAATAATATCAATTAAATTTAATCACCCAGTAATTAATTTAATTCACGAGGCTGACATAATATATTCAATAAATTAAGTTAGACATCTAATATCAAATATTAACCAAGAGAGAATAAGCTCAATTTAATCTGTTTTCTTATCGTGTATGCGCGACTTTGTAGGTTCGTCTCAGTTAGCAATAAGAGGATCCAAAGAGTGTTAGCACCACCTAGCTGTAATATCCTTATTTTCCGTTTCTGTATTTCTCAATTTTTTGTGATGCTTGAACTTCGTACCAAATGATATTAAATCCTGTCACGTTCATTTCGCATTTTAAACTTGCTGGTTCATGTGGAATTTTAGATGTAATATGTATTCTTGTCCTTCATTCATTTTCGCGAGTTATTACCCGAGCTTCGTTTCGTATACGTTGGACTGATGTTTTCGGGATTGTTAGTACTTGAGTATATTCCATTGTGTAGTTGTTTCATCAATCGAACGGAGTAGTCTTGCTGTTGGCATGATTACATGTGTTACATGACTAACATTACGTATGCTAACACGGGGTAATAGCGTACGCTATATTCATGCACAACGTATGTTAGGATACTTGTGGTTCGAGGCAGTAGCTTATGAGAATGAGTTATGTACGCTAACACGGGAGCATAGCATACGCAAAAAATTCTTAACATACACTAAGTACTCAGCATAACGTACGTAATGTCCCTGATGGTTCGAGGCAGTAGCCTCTGGGAATAGATTTACGTACGCTAACACGGGAACATAGCGTAAGCTAATAGCTCTTAACAAACGCTAAGCGCTAACGTATGTAATGCATCTGTTTGTTCGAGGCAGTGGCCTCTGCCCAGCTGTAGCGTACGTAATAATTGGACATATAGTACGTTAATATACTTACGTACATTAACGTGGAGGCGTTGCGTACGTAACGTGGTCACCACTATATAAGCGGACATCAGCCTTTTTTTTCTACATTTCTTACCTTCCTAAACCTAAACCGACGATAGAGTGCGAGGGAGGCATCTTGGAGGCGATTTGGGAAAATTCTGTTGGAATATTTTATTCCAAATATTCATTAATCGAGTTTTGATGATTAAGTTCTTAAACAAAGTAAAACATCAAAGGAGCAAAACAAAACAACGAAGAAGTTGAAGACGCAAAAAGTCGAGCAATCCGGAAATGCTATCTGTTCAGATCAGTTAAGATGAGCAACCTACCTGATCAAACGAGATCAACCTACCTGATTAGACGAGATCAAAGTTACCTGATCAGACAAGAAGAAAGCTACCTGACCAAGCTTAACGTACGTAACAAACAACGCATAACGTACGTAACAGAGCACGCTTAACATACGTAACACGATGTGCTTAACCTACGTAATGGAGTATTTTAGAATTCGAACAAGATGAACGTTGGAGATGATGTCATGGCTTACATCAGCAAGCAACAGATATTTTGACTATTGTTAACGTACGTAATGGGAGATTTGATAACATACGTAACACAGAAGACATAAGCTACTGGACTATTTTGTGAAGAGCTTAACGTACGTAATATGGTGATGTTAACGTATGTAATGATGATAACGTACGTAATGAAGAGGCAATAACGTACGTAATGAAGGGAGCAGAGGCTAACGGCTAGTTGAAGCTTTAGAGCCTATAAATACCACTTCCTATGATATTGATCATACAACAACTTCAAGCAAACGATACATTGATCAGATATTGATATACATTCTATTGTTGTTGTAATTGTGCTTATATTGATAGTTTGAGTGTTCATACATTCAACACATACACGAGAGGTAAAAGAAAAGATACGATTAGATTCGACGTTATTAAGATCAAGGATCCGGCATTGTTAGAATCACAATCGATATCTACGTGAGATTTATCTAGTACCCATAGAAAGCTAGATTGGTTGATTCCTTATCCAATAGAAAAGGAAAATAGTTTAACTTGGACCGACATAAAGACAAGTGTGTACGGTAATATCTCGACCGATAGAAGAGAGATTGAACAGTTTACTCGGACCGATAGAAGACGAGTTTGTAACGATTATCCCTCGACCGATAGAAGAGAGGTGCAAAGGTTTATCTTTAGCCTATAGAAAAAGATACCGAGAGAGGATGTAGGCACGTTTGGCCGGACCTCTATAAATCCTTGTGTCGTTTAATTTTGCATCTTTATTTAAATCGCTTCCGCAACACAAAAGAGTTTTACAACTCTATATCCAAATGGCGATTCCGACCAATCCCGCACCAACAATTTGTATCAGCGTGGTACCTCCTAGAAGCGGCTTAATATTCGAGGAGTCGATCCAAATGGCTTTTCAACTTGCCCCGGTCGAAGGTCTTGCTTTGAACCGACCACCATTCTTCGATGGATCTAACTTCATGAGAAGAAGAAAATGTCTATTTTCATCCGAGCTTACGATATCGAATTATGGAAAGTTATATGTCTTGGTCCCAAAATTTCGACGAACTCGAACGGAACTCTCAAAACTTTTGAAGAGTATGATGATGCGGATTGGAAAAACGACCACTATGATTGCAAAGCCACGCAATTATTATATTGTGCATTAAATCCGGAAGAACACAACCGGATCTCATCGTGTGATAGTGCCAAAGAAATATGGAAGATGTTAGAAGTCACACATGAAGGAACATCTCAAGTCAAGGAGATGAAGATCAACATGCTTATTCACGACTATGAGCTATTCCAAATAAAAGAAGATGAATCCATTACAATAATGCTCGACCGATTTTCGACCATCACAAATGGATGGGCATGTTATGGGAAGCCCCTTTCGAGTAGTTAGAAAGTAAAGAAGATCCTCCGATCACTACCTCGAGAATGGGATGGCATGGTGACGGCAATAATGGAATCAAAAGATTTAAACAATCTTGATTTTAGTGCTCTCATTGGTTCACTTATAAACTATGAGATTGTTCTAAAATCTCGGAATGCCAAGCCGAAGGAAGGAAACAACGATAGCCATGAAGGCTAAGATGTCAAAAAGAGAAGAAATTCCAGTTGATGAAAGCGACGAAGAATCGGCATATTATCCAAAAAATATTAATAAGTTCCAACACTTATTAAACCGGAGAAAGAAAGACATCTCGGGAGGAATGAAGAAATTCGACAACAATCAAACCAGGCCACTTCGCCAAGAATTGCCGAGCAAATCCTAAGAAGGAAGTCCTCGTTGCAACATGGAGCGATGAAGATGAAGATGATGATTTTATTAATCAAAATAATCTCGCTCTCATGGCCCGAAGTTCATTCGACGATAGCGATGTCGAAAGCCAGGTAAATACATCCTCTCACGATGAATTATTTGAAGCATTTGATTTACTGCATATGAATTATCAAAATGCTATATCCGGGATCAAACCCTCCAAGCTAAAAACAAATCATTGGAAAAAGAAATTCCAAAATTCTTGAAAAATTGAAATTTGTCGAAACCGATCATTCTCATTGTGTGGAAAACGAAAATATTTTAAACGGATGATCTCTTTAAAGTTCAAACCGAACTAAAAAATTTAACGAAGAAATTTTCGTGTGGAAACAAAAAATTTGAACAAATGCTCTCGGTTCAAAAATTTACGTTGAACAAACAGGGGTTAGGATTCAAACCGCATTTGAAAAATGAATCCTTAAATTTGAAAATACCCCATTGAGAAAAATGTTTAAAAATTGGGCATCATATTTCAAATTGTAAAAGCCCAAGACGGACGATTAAAATTAAAAAGATTTGGATTCCAAAAGGAACCGTTATTCCGAACATCGTCCATATAGCTAAACAAAAACCAACTCTCGGTTGGATTCCCAAAAATTAATTTTCATCAAATTGGTATTTTACTCAGGTGGAGTATAATTTTTAAACGAAATATTTTTGTTAGGGGGAGTTTACCCTTTTGCATATTTATCATATTGCATCATGATATTATTCGTTTATTTACACATTTTGCTGATAATAAAAAGGGGGAGAAAAAATATGAATGGGATAAAAAGCGTTATGGAAGAATGACGAGAAAAAAAAATGTAAAAAGGGGGAGAGAAGAATAAAAATGAGAAAATTCGAAAATATGTTATCCCGAAAAATACGAAGAAGTCGAAAAGGAGAAAAATAAAATATACAAAAGGGGGGAGAGACGAATAAGTTGAAAAATGAAAAGGAGAAGTCGAAAAGGACAGAAAAAGAAAAGATAGGAGAAACCAACGAAACGATCAAAGTCGAGAACTTTGTTTCGTAATATATATATATATATATATATATATATTTATATTTATATTTTGTAGGTTTTATCCTTTCAATGTGTTATTTTGTAATCATCAAATAGGGGAGATTGTTGGAATATTTTATTCCAAATATTCATTAATCGAGTTATGATAATTAAGTTGTTAAACAAAGTAAAACAACAAAGGAGCGAAACAAAACAATGAAGAAGTCGAAGACGCAAAAAGTCGAGCAATCAAGAAAAGCTATCTGTTCAGATCAGTCAGGATGAGCAAGCTACCTGATCAGACGAGATCAATCTACCTGATCAGACCAGATCAAAGTTTTTTTTAAACCAAAACGTCTATTGTGGACGGGGGGTTGAGGCGGGACCTACCGACCTGTGAGATAAACAAAATATCAAGAGTACAAACAATCTGACCCGAATTATGACCAAAACTGGTCTATAATCCGGTTCCTAAATCTAAAAAACGAAGTACCTACAGTCCGCTAAAGAAATACAAGATGCACCACTAAAGGCGTGGGCTAATGTGTGGATCGATAGGTGAAAAATCACCTCCGAGTTATGGCCAAGAATGGGCCATAAACCGGATCCTAATAACTAAAATGCCAGCAGCCCGCTAGAGAAATACAAGGTGCACCACTAAAGACGTGGGCTAATGTGCGGGCCCATAGCAATAAATCAGCTCATAAAATACTACCTAAATCTAAAAGAAGGGTAGCCAAGCTGGTCCATCCATATAAGAGAGAGAAGAAACAGAGGAGCAGTATCATATGTATAAGTCTGAATACCGAGGGACGACATGCCGAGCTCAGAGAGATAATCAGCTGGCCTGTTTCCCTCCCGGAAAATGTGGGTGACTCTGTACTGCATGTATCGGAGAATGTGTCGGATACGCATAAGGGTGTGACGAACCTGCTAAGAGCCCCGATTGCCAGATGAAAGCAGGGTCACCACAGCAGCAGCATCAAGCTCAATCAAAACATTTCTCGATCTCTGGGAAGCCAAAATCAGTCCAACAGCAAGCGCCTGGATCTCTGCATCAAAGCTCGAAGAGGCCTCAAAAGAGGAATGGAAAGCAAGGAGGCGCTCTCCGTGATGATCTCTAATCAGACCTCCACCACCAGCAATCTGAGTATCTCTATCAAAGGAGCCATCCATGTTCAGCTTGATCCAAGGGGTCTCAGGTTGAAGCCAAACCACCGGAATAGGGCGATGAGTCTGAGCGGGAGACGGAGTAGCTCGCTGTAAACGGTTAGGAGGCAAGCACCCTGACCAGAACTCTGAAGAAGTAAGCCCCACAGCAGCTAGCAATGAAACATGGCGCTCCACCTGCACAATAACATGAGAAGCAAGAAATGAAACCGCCCTATGCTTTACACTATTTCTCTCCATCCAGATGAACCAAAGGATCAGACAAGGAATAATGAAAGCAGCGTGCCTAAAGTGTGTGCCATGTGAGAAAAAACTCAGGAGCTCAAAGATATTATCAGTATGGGGTAAGGATAAATGAGTCCATATACCAAAATACTCCCACACGTCACGAGCCACGTCACTCTCCAAGAAAAGGTGGGCAAGGGTCTCAGAATGGTAGTAATGGGTAAGGGTACAACATGAGCATTTGGAGGCCAAGAAAACACCCCTCCTCTGTAAGACATCATCAGTCGGGATCCGTCGCAGTAGAAATCGCCAAATGAATACAGATATCGCAGGTGTGAGTAAGGTAGTCCAAATGGCCCCGAAAATGAGATTAGCTTGATCCCTCACCCTGATGTGAGACCAAGCTGACGACAATGAGAAGGCACCCGAAGATGTAAGGGTCCAGCACATGCTATCCGAATCCTCCTCAGCAATGGGAGTCGCGAGAATCTCTTGTATGAACTGAGGGGTAAATCCTAACTTCTCACCAACAATGGACTCTAGTCTACCCCTGTCCCAACTCCCATCCACCCAGAGATCATTAATACTAAGATGTGGTCTACCAGTAATCTGACAATAAGAAGAAATAGGCCTATCCCCACGCGTAGGAGATGGCGCCAAGGGCGGCTGGCATGAGCTTTAAGAGCAGTACGCATAGGCGTAAAAGGACCAGCGAAGCAGTATTTGCGGAGCATAAACTACTGCGCCCACAAAGACGTGCTCATGCGAAGGCGCCACCAAAGCTTATAACTAAAAGCTCTCGCCATATCCGAGAGACTCCAAATCCCGAGGTCTCACTCGGAGACCGGGCGGCAGATCTTCCGCCAACGGACCCAATGCATCTTCCTCTTAGGACCGACAGCACCCCAGAAGTATCTCGCCATAATCTGCTCGAGCTCCTGGATAACATACTGGGGCAGGTCCAACACCTGAAGAAGGTGCAGAGGAATCGTGCAGAGAGTGCACTTAATAAGAGCCAAGCGACCCCCAAAAGCAAGGTGGTGATGGGACCAACCAGATGTAATACCCGTAATTTTGTTCCCCGAAAATTTTCTATTTTTGGTGGAAGTCTATTTTGGCGACTTTCTTGGGACCGTTTCGTCGTCCTGAGAATGATTAATTCTACACTTTTTGTCATCCGAGTTCGTTTCGGTATCGTTCTGTTGAATTCCGTGCTCTTTAGCGACTTTTCCACGTAAGAGTTCGACTTTGTTAAATCACCATAAATTCTTGGAAACTCCAAAAATTCTGAATCTTGGCTATATTATAAAGCATCGAGTTAGCTTTCCAATGGTTCAAACGGTGAGTCAATCGGAGTCCAGACGAGAGAGTTATGGTCGAAATAGCTGGGTCACTCATTTTCCGATTTGGCCAAAACCGCTCGTACCGGTGCCGCGGCACACTGGCTGAGCCGCGCACACCGCCGAGCCCCGGGAGCGAATTTTGGCTCGTGCCGCGGCACACATATACCGAGCCGCGCACACATGTCGATTACCCCTATATCTGCGTTTTTCGCTGCGTTTCAACCGATATTCCTCATTTCTTCACCATCACACGAGAGGAAAGGCTTGAGAGAGGAAGGTTTCTTCACCTATCACTTGAGTATATGGTTTCTCTTCATCTCTTTTCGATTGTGAAGCCCGGATCATCGTTCTATCGTGTGCTCTTCGAATCATAGTGCTTGGATCTTCAAGAGGTAATTTCTTCAACATCTTGGATTTCGATTTTGTATTGGGTAATAATGTTTTGGATGCTAAAATCATGGGGTATGAAGTGATATACGCATGATTATGGACTTGTTGGAGTATTCATCGGATTATTGAAAGATTATTCAAGAACACTTCGAATTTTATGTTGGAAATTGGGGATTTTGTTTGACTTCATCCTTTTAATCCGTAGTAAATTAGATTAGTGATGGATTGATGATGATTTAGGTGTATTCTATCATTTCCATCGTTATTCCACGGTTGGATTGTATTGGTTCGTCGTTTTGGTTGAGTTATTAGTCGACGCCTTGAAGGTGTCCGACAAAAGGTCTAAGAGGGGGGTTTTGTGCGTTGTACGATTATTATTCATCGTACGATTGTTGATTTATCATTGATATGACTTAGGGACGAAATCCTTGTGAAGAACTCAAGTCGAAACCCTTCCGTTCGTTGTCTTCTTCGTGGTTCAAGCTTCCTGGCCGAACCGTGTTCTTCGGATCTTGATAACGTTTATTAAGGCAAGTATACATTTATGATTATACGTTCTCGACTTTGAAAGTATGAAATATTGATGATATGATTATTTCTAGCCACTCCGGACGGGCCTATGGTCCTCTGAGGGTTTCGTAGCCTCTGGTGCGATTCCATGGTTGATATGAACGAACCGTTTCTACGGCATTCATATGAAATAATGTTGGCATGTAATGAACGAACCATTTTGACGGCATTCCTACATGTAACGGCGTATGATATGAACGAACCGTTTTTACGGCATTCACATACGTCTTGAGATTTTAGTCATTCCGGAATACTAGTCTTAAATTGATGAATTGACGGATATTGATGAATTGACGGATTACATTTACTTTATTGTCGAGGAGTATTATGTTTCATATTGTTATACTTGCACTAGTTATTCGACGGCTAACCCCTTTATGGGGGAAATACGTTTCATGTATTTCAGGTTCCAGGAGAGCGGACAGACGGGTATCGGGTCGGCATGAAGATGATGGGCAAGTGTGATACTGTGTCTTGTCTCCGGTTATTTTCTTGGATTCCCCCATTCAGTGTTGTTGTACTGGAATGGATTTTTAATACTCGAGTATTGTATTTCGCTTCTTGATGTTCCTACTGTGTTGCCGAGGTATTGATTTGTGCAAAGTGATGTATATGGTTTCATTGGTTATGGTTTTGAATACCATTTGTATCGTCTTTCATTCTATTGTATGTAGACCTTATCGGTCAAGTTTATAGTTCCGCGTATGTTTAGCCTTGTGGGTCCCACGTGGGCTCACGGCTGTAATATACCCCGAATAACTTGGGGGTGTTACGAATATGGTATCGGATCTTAGGTTTATGGATACCTAGGGCCGTCTTTTGGGTCGATTGAGTCGGCATTTGCCCATAGTATCACTACTCGCCATCATCACAAGCGACCGGTACTTGTAAGTCCTCTCACTCTTCTTGTATTCTTCTTAATCGTTTCGTTTATAGCTTGGTATTCTTGGGAATTGGTCACTTCGAGAATGTGCGATTCGGATTATACTTACGCACGTGTGTGCCTTTCAGAATGCTGACTGAAAGTAGGAAGAATCGTGGCCGTGGTCACGGACGTGAACTCTTCCTTGAGATTTTGTTAAGTTGCTAATTGCGATAATGATGTGTATCGATATTATGTTGAGACTTTGTTTAGGAGTCGCATGCTAGTATCACGGGAGATCTTCGACTTCGCAGACTTGTAAGTATGTTGTTCGAATTATTCGATAATTCTTGGTGAAATTGAATTCCCGTTGAAATGTTGTTTGTACGAGTGATTGTAAGTTTCGAGGACGAAATTTATTTTAAGGGGGGTAGAGTGTAATACCCCGATTTTTTCGGATATATTTTTTTTTCGTTTATATATTGGATATCGTGGATGGTTAATTATGCTCGAGGACGTTGTGAACGTATGACAATATTATTAAATTGAGCATATGTATTGATTTTGCCGTATGCTCGTATTTGGTATGTCATGACTTTGGACAGGAATTGTTGAAATTGGCTAAGTACGGAATTATTACGTACGTTAATAGGTGAGATTACGTACGTAAGATTGGCATGGTTACGTACGTTAAGGCTAAGGTATTACGCACGTAACGAAGGCATCGGACAGAACCGAGTCCTGGTCGGCAGGTGGGACCTCGCTTTCGCACTTTCGGCGGAGGATGTTGACAGGTGAGTCAACGTACGTTTTACGTACGTTATACAGGACGTGTTACGTACGTTATACAGGACGTGTTACGTACGTAACACAACCATTGTACCGTAGCAAGTCAACTGGTATATTACGTACGTTTTATGGTATGGGTTACGTACGTAATGGACTGCATGGAATGAGAGAGTGAGTTGGTTACGTACGTTATGGATATTGGATTACGTACGTTAAAGTTGTTACGTACGTTAAGAAAGGACACTTACGTACGTAATGAGAGTGCAATTTATATATTGAAGAGTTGCCTTTCATTTCTCTCACGATCCTTTGAGATATTTCTCTCCAAAACTCGTCCCTCTTTACTTTTAAGAGCGTTCTAAACGCTTTTAACATGATTGTGAGCTTGGAATCATGGAATTAGAGCTTGGTTATGGAACTATTGTTGATTCTTGAAGTGATTTCTTGTGTTATCCATATTCTATGAGGTTTATGTTGAAGGAAGATAATGATATGCTTTGAACATGTTGATTATGATTATGGAATCATAGAGATCTTGATGTTCTTGAGGCCATATGATGACTATGATGATTTAATGATTCTTGGAATGGAGTTCAATTATTCTTTCTTCGCGGTTCGTCCATACAAGGTAATCCTCGTATCCCTTTGATAGTGGCTCATATTTTTTCTTTACGGATTACTACTTGGGAGGCAGTATGTTGGGAATCGTGTATTTTGATGTTCGTCTTATTTCAATGAAAATACATAAATTGGACTGTACTTTTATCCGCGGCGTGAGTATTTTTTAAATGGATTTTTGGTATTTTGCCAACTGAAATTTTATTTTGTAAAACCGATTCCCTAAACTGAGTTTTTGGCATTTTAACCTCGATCGTTTTGACGGTATTTGGAAAATGATTTTTTTTTGTATTTGAAAAATATCACCGTCATCAGTCTTTTTGACATTTTTGAAATGACGTGGAAAATTGTGCTTAGC
This sequence comes from Orobanche coerulescens, assembly GCA_033398695.1. Lineage (NCBI taxonomy): Eukaryota > Viridiplantae > Streptophyta > Magnoliopsida > Lamiales > Orobanchaceae > Orobanche > Orobanche coerulescens. The sequence goes on from CM065804.1 coordinate 164,706,189, forward strand.
CTGGTAAATCCTTGTGAGAAGGGTTTACGGCGTGTAATACTCCCGTAAGGTTTTGGGGTGAAGATTGTAGTATTCGGATATTGTTGATGTCATTTTGGATATTCTTGGTCTATGGTATACATTTCGGAAGGAAGTCCGGATAGAGGTATGTTTTGTGGTAATCGTACATAGAAGATTGTGTACGGGAAGGTATTCGGTATTGAGGTATTATATGGTATCATGTGATAATGCTATACGAGATTTATTGGAATCGTAATAAGAGATTTCGGATGTTGATATGATTATTGAGATCTTCTTCATATGACGATAAGGGTTACATTTGTGATTCTTGAGGTTGTATGAATGACATGATGAAGAAAATGGTAACATGGAGATATATACCTCGGATATGTTGTTCTGAACGTGATTTCGGATATTTCATGTTCTTGAAGAACTCTTGAATTATATGAGGTGATGAAAATTTTTAAGAAGTGTTGATGTTTTGAATATGAATATGGAATATTCATATCTAGAGCTAAACTATGTGTTGGAAATAATATTCGTATAGGAAATACGAATGTGATTATGAACTTGATGAGACTATTATTCATCTCTGAATTTGGAAGCCCATACGTACGGAGCAAATATTCAAATCGAATGATTGGAGTGTTTGATAGCCTTAAAATATGATTATCTATAATGCTGAACTAATTGGATGGTTAGAATTAACGATGATCATCGGGAAATTTTAACTACGGATTTTCGAGAAGGGAACCTTGTCAATTCGTATTTAAGAATTGAGTTTGGAACATTTAGACCCTTATTATTGGTCCGAATTGGTTGCTGATATGATCATCATATTTCGACTCGTATTGTGGACAGGATTTGTAAGTGTCTGAGTTGGATTGTTCTGACTGTGATTAGTCGAGATATGGTAAAACGATTGAGTTCGTGGTTTGGTGGTATTGATATTGGTCGTCATCGAACCGGTTGATTATCAATCCTTCGTTTTACAGTAAGATATGATGTTTGATCATAGATTATGACTTTTGTGTTGCGGTTAAGGTTGAAGGGTTCGTAGATTAACTTGGTCGAGACTCGTAAGACGAAATCAACTGAATTGGTAACAGTACGTTGTATTGATATCGAGGCAAGTTTTATACTTGTACTGGTCAATGAGATTAATGTTATCATGTATGTGTATGAATGTGTGTATCATTTCGAGACTTGGTCTCTTTATGATTTTGTTGATATCAGGGGATTGTTTGATACGATACCCTTGCAAATTATGCCAAATATTATTGTTGTTCATAAATGGCCGATCCAAGGCATTGCGGTACTTGTTGGTAATATTGTTGTCGATAGCCGGTTCGCGGTATCGACATATCGATTGTTATTCTTGATTGATGTTTCTTCGAGATATTGTTGTTGATATCCGGTTCGCGGCATCGACGTATCGATTGTTATTATTGATTGATGTTCCATCAAGATACTTTTGTGAATCGTCATTATTGATATCAATGTTTTTCTATTGATGTCGTTTTGGCCGATTGAAGGCATTGACGTATTCAATTATCATCTTCGTTCTTGGTAACCGATTAAAGGTGCCGAGACATCCGTTGTATAATTGTTATCGGTTAACCGTTCTGAGGGTTATCGATATATTGAATTGGGATTATCAAAGTAATTCCCATCCGTTGTATAATTATTATCGATTGTCCGCTCTAACGGTAATCGATATATTGAATTGGGATTATCAAAGATAATTTCCACCCGTTGTCAAAAAGATAATTCCCATCCGTTGTATAATTGTTATCGATTGGCCATTCTACGGTAATCGAAGTATTGAATTGGGATTATCAACGATAATTCCCATCCGTTGAATTATTATTGTCGTGTTGACCGATTCAAGGCAGCACACTATTATTCTTGTAAACTCGGTAATTTTGTGATCGTTGAAGGTTGAGGATTTTCCCGAACTGTTGTGTTGTGATCGTTGCTCGTATTAATCGGTCCTTAGGGAATTCTGATCCCAGGATGGTTGTTTTGAATATCGTTGGTCGTGTCGATCTTTCATTATTCGTGTGCCATCGTTCACTTGGTGAGTCGTATGATCCGTATTGGATGTTTTATCCCTTGAGTTTCGTTGTCATGTTGTATCGTGGCATATCTGGAATCATGTCTGCGTGCCGATTGGTTATGTGTAGGATTTTTAGCCAGGCACTCGATGGTCATGCGTGGATATTTCCGCCTTGGACCGTGCACACGAGACGTAGTTCTTGAGGCTAATTAGGCACATTGTCACACGTATATTCTGGATTCCGTATACGGGGTGGACATGTGCACGGACACATTTCCGGATCGGGCGCATCGTGATGTCCTCTTGAGCTTTATTGATTGATCGCTTGTAGTCCATGTTGTATCGATATGTCCGACGATTTGCGATCGGGTTGTTCATACGCCGAGGGGTATGCCCGATACCACGTTTGCTTCTTTGAGATCTCAGATTGTGATGATTTACACTTTGAACATTTCGTCTTTCAAGCCATTGTGATGTATCGATATTTCCGTTGGAGCCTTCGGGCATTGCGAATTCGTATCTTTTTCGGCATTGGTTTGGTTTACCTTCGGGTAATGTATTGTTGTGTTCTATATTGATGATTCCCCGTTTGGGCGTAAGTTTCGGTTCTTGTGCATCTCGTTGAGCTTTTCCTGGCGAAATATTTCTTCTCCCTACTTGTTTTAAGTTTCGGGACGAAACTTCTTTTAAGGAGGGTAGAATGTAATACCCGTAATTTTGTTCTCCGGAAATTTTCTATTTTTGGCGGAAGTCTATTTTGGCGACTTGCTTGGGACCGTTTCGTCGTCCTGAGAATGATTAATTCTACACTTTTTGTCATCCGAGTTCGTTTCGGTATCGTTCTGTTGAATTCCGTGCTCTTTAGCGACTTTTCCACGTAAGAGTTCGACTTTGTTAAATCACCATAAATTCTTGGAAACTCCAAAATTCTGAATCTTGGCTATATTATAAATCATCGAGTTAGCTTTCCAATGGTTCAAACGGTGAGTCAATCGGAGTCCAGACGAGAGAGTTATGGTCGAAATAGCTGGGTCACTCTCATTTTCCAGATTTGGCCAAAACCGCCTGTACCCGGTGCCGCGGCACACCTGGGCTGAGCCGCGGCACACTGCCGAGCCCTGGGAGCGAATTTTGGGTCTATGCCGCGGCACACATATACTGAGCCGCGGCACACATGACAGATTACCCCTATATCTGCGTTTTTCTGCGCGTTTCAACCGATATTCCTCATTTCTTCACCATCACACGAGAGGAAAGGCTTGAGAGAGGAAGGTTTCTTCACCTATCACTTGAGTATATGGTTTCTCTTCATCTCTTTTCGATTGTGAAGCCCGGATCATCGTTCTATCGTGTACTCTTCGAATCATAGTGCTTGGATCTTCAAGAGGTAATTTCTTCAACATCTTGGATTTCGATTTTGTATTGGGTAATAATGTTTTGGATGCTAAAATCATGGGGTATGAAGTGATATACGCATGATTATGGACTTGTTGGAGTATTCATCGGATTATTGAAAGATTATTCAAGAATACTTCGAATTTTATGTTGGAAATTGGGGATTTTGTTTGACTTCATCCTTTTAATCCGTAGTAAATTAGATTAGTGATGGATTGATGATGATTTAGGTGTATTCTATCATTTCCATCGTTATTCCACGGTTGGATTGTATTGGTTCGTGCTTTGGTTGAGTTATTAGTCGACGCCTTGAAGGTGTCCGACAAAAGGTCTAAGAGGGGGTTTTGTGCTTTTTACGATTATGATTAATCGTACTATTTTTGATTTATAATTGATATGACTTAGTGACGAAATCCTTGTGAAGAACTCAATTCGAAACCCTTCCGCTCGTTGTCTTCTTCGTGGTTCAAGCTTCCTGGCCGAACCGTGTTCTTCGGATCTTCTAACGCTTATTAAGGCAAGTATACATTTATGATTGTACGTTCTCGACTTTGAAAGTATGAAATATTGATGATATGATTATTTCTAGCCACTCCGGGACGGGCCTATGGTCCTCTGAGGGTTTCGTAGCCTCTGGTGCGATTCCATGGTTGATATGAACGAACCGTTTCTACGGCATTCATATGAAATAATGTTGGCATGTAATGAACGAACCGTTTTGACGGCATTCTTACATGTAACGGCGTATGATATGAACGAACCGTTTTTACGGCATTCACATACGTCTTGAGATTTTAGTCATTCCGGAATACTAGTCTTAAATTGATGAATTGACGGATATTGATGAATTGACGGATTACATTTACTTTATTGTCGAGGAGTATTATATTTCATATTGTTATACTTGCACTAGTTATTCGACGGCTAACCCCTTTATGGGGGAAATACGTTTCATGTATTTCAGGTTCCAGGAGAGCGGACAGACGGGTATCGGGTCGGCATGAAGATGATGGGCAAGTGTGATACTGTGTCTTGTCTCCGGTTATTTTCTTGGATTCCCCCATTCAGTGTTGTTGTACTGGAATGGATTTTTAATACTCGAGTATTGTATTTCAGTTTCCTTGATGTTCCGGCCTGTGTTGCCGAGGTATTGATTTGTGCAGTGATGTATATGGTTTCATTGGTTATGGTTTTGAATACCATTTGTATCGTCTTTCATTCTATTGTATGTAGACCTTATCGGTCAAGTTTATAGTTCCGCGTATGTTTAGCCTTGTGGGTCCCACAGCGGGGCTCACGGCGCTGGAATATACCCTGAATAACTTGGGGGTGTTACACCAGAGATCCCATCCAACATCCGTTGCTTCACCCTAGCAAAGAGCTCTCATCTCATAAAGCCTTTGTAAAGGGGTGCACCAAGATAGGTGATAGGGAGATCACCCTGGCGGAAACCAGTAAGATCATGAACTCTCTGATGCCAACGAAGCGCGTGCTTCGGAGCGAGGATAAAAGTGCTCTTCTGGATGCTAACCATCTGCCCGGAGGCCAGGGAATAGTGATCCAGGAGTCGCATAAGGTCAACGAGACCATCATCCACAGCTAGACCTGGCAAACGGGCGGGCTCGACCCAAATGGGCCGGGCGAAAAACGGGCGGCCCAAATCTGGTCCGGGCCAAAAAGGCCCGATTTATTTGGGCCAAAAATATTAGGCCCGTGGCCCGCCCCGGGCGGGCTCAGCCCGGACCGCGGGCCTCAACTTTTTTTTTTTGAAATATTATTTCTGAAAAAATATAGAAATATTTTTCGATCCTTAATTATTATACTATTCACTATATTATTACAATCAGATAAATAAATTTATAATTATTTTTATTTGATAATTATATTATTTACTACACTACCACAATCAAAAGACAAATATACAAATATTTTTATTTGATCATCATATCATTTATCACTACTGCTTTCTTATAAAAATCATAAAATAATATCATTATTGATATGAGATACTACAAAGTAATCACAAAGACCCATAAAAAAATAAAATTACATCAATAATTAACATATAGATGTAATATAATCTAACAAATAAGGAAATTTTTTAAATATTATAATTACATATAAGATAAATATAAAAAAAAACTGGGCCGGGCGGGCCGCCCGCGGACCGGGCCTCAACGGGCGGGCCAAATCTGGGCCGGGCAAAAAAGGCCTGATTTTTTTTGGGACAAAAATATGAAGCCCAATGCCCGCCCCGCGGGCCTGGGCCTATTTTGCCAGGTCTATCCACAGCATGTATGAATATAATGATGTCATCGGCATAGGAGAGGTGCGAGACGGGGAAAGGCCGTCCAGCAGTCCTGTACCTCATCAAAGGATAGTCACGAATGAATCGATCCAAGTAGCCCGTTAAGGAATCAGCGGCAAGCACGAAGAGCGACGGAGAAATGGGGTCGCTCTGACGCAAACCCCGACTAGAAGCAAAATAGCCGACCGGACTGCCGTTCACCAGAATGGAGAACGTGCAACTCTCGACGCAGTGACGGATGAAGAGAATCCATCTAGCCGAGAAACCCATCCTCACCAGGACCTCATGTAAAAAATGCCAGTGCACCCTATCATACGCCTTAGCCATATCAAGCTTCAGTGCAAGGTTCGGGACACCATGAATGTCCAAGACGTGAAGGTCGTGAATCAGTTCCTGGGCCAAAAGTATATTATCCGTAATAATCCACCCTGAACGAATCCACTCTGGTTCGGGGAGATGACAAGAGGGAGGACAGAAGCGATCCGAGCGTTGAGAATTTCGTGATAATCTTATTGGTCACATTACACAGACTAATAGGCCGGTAATCTGACCAACCGCTCGGAACAGGTTTCTTCGGGATCAAGACGACCGTGGTCGCCGTGAAGGCCGGAGGCATGGGATGACCAGCAAAGAACTCGAGCACAGCCCCCTCCACATCAGAAGATACAATCTCCCAACAGTGCTGAAAAACAAAGACGAAAACCCATCGGGCCCAGAAGTGTTGTGATGATCAATATCAAAAACCGCAGCACGAATCTCCAGGAGATATGGGGGAACATATAAACTATCAGAATCAAAGGAAGGGGGGCTAGAAGGGAAATAAGTATCATCCGGGGGGCGAGAACATCACCATCGGATGTAAGCACAGTTCTGAAGTAATTCACCGCGGATGAACGGATGTCCGACTCAACAGCAAGAGTCGTACCATCATCCTCGATGCTATGAATATAAGACTGGCAACGCTTCTGCTTCGCAAAACCCTGAAAGAAATGGGTGTTGCGCTCGCCCTCAGCAACCCAACGAACTGCAGCCTTCTGTTTCCAGAAATCTTCCTCCATGGAGAGACGAAGTTGGTATTCAGCGCGAAAATGGTGCATAGCGGTTCTATTTTCCGGAGTAGGGTCCGAATCATATCGCCGCTCGGCCTCCTCAGAAGCCCTCAAGGCCTCATCCAACTTCGTAGGATGATTTCCGAAAACAAACCAGTTCTATTGTTTCAGTCTGTGCTTGACCTTAAGTAGTTTGGCCTATAAATTACACATGCCAACTAAACCAGTCGAGGTAAGCCAAAACTCCCTAACAGTGTCCAAAAATATGAGATGACGGGTCCACATATTCTGAAAACAGAATGACAACTTGTGACGAGTCGAGGAAAATCGACACTGGATAAGAAGGGGCGCATGATCCGATCGAAGACGAGGCAGGTGAGTAACAGTAGAAACTGCAAACACATTCGACCATGCTTCATTAAATAAAGTACGGTATAGCCTTTCCCGCAAACTAGTACGCTTCCAAGTGAAAATATCGCCCTCATAGACCGCGTCAATCAACTCACAGTCAGCAATAGCCTATGCGAAATCAAGGATCTCATGCGTGCGGTCTGTGGAACTATCCTCACGTTCATGCGAATGCAGGAAGATGTTGAAGTCACCACTAACTAACCATGACAACCCCTCCACTTCCGAAGCAATCTCACGGAGGGTGTCCCAAAGGGCGTAACGACCAGCACGGACGGTGCTGGCATAGACAAAAGTGATAAAAATAGAATGGGGAAGAAGGGGAGAAGAAATGTCAAGATGAAGGACTTGATTAGTATCCAACAAAACCTGGTGCTGAAAACCATAAGAGGAGAAGAACCAGATCTTGTTGGACCGATTAAAAAGTCCTGATGCAAAACCTAAGGAACGAGTATAAAAATCAAAGTTAGCATTGGAACCTATGGGTTATAAAATACCAATAAAAGAGAATCTATGAGAGCGGTGGAGATGTCGAATACGCTTCTGTGCTCGGTGTTATCCAGACCACGAGTGTTCCATATCAGAATGGGGATCAACATAACTAACCAACCGACTCAAATGAATACCCCAGACGCTGACTGGAGCTCCCCCATCTCCAGGATGTGCGCTTCCGAGGGGATGTGACCCCTTGAAAGGGCGATACATATCGTCCCTTGATAGGGGTAAAGGATCCACGGGAAGCTGCCCATCCTCGTGTGGAAGTCGAGGAGTCAGAGGCAGCTTTACCCCTGGTCGTGACTCCAGGGGCAGCAGAAGACGGCAACAGTCGTCTCTTAACAGAAGGCTTTGGTTCCTTCATGAGGAGAACCATAGCCGATGAAGAGAGACTGGACTCAGAAATCTCAAGCTGTGTGCGGACAAGGGCGTACTCAGTTTGAGAAAGAGAGGGAAGAGAATAAATGGGGGGAGGGGGGGCTCATTGACCACCATGGCCAAAGTATCAGGCTCCACGATGATCGGCTCATCGAGGCGACCCTCACTAGCATGGCGCGCGGGGGGGGGGAAGACTCATAGAGTCTATACGGTAGAGGAACAGTGGACGACTCCGTGTCGTCATCAATGAGAAGCCCCTCATCAGTATCGTGACCACTATCATCGCTACCCAAAACACTCTCCTTACCACCCACGCTAATAATGTCATCAACCTCAACTAAATCGTCCTCCTCTCTAAAAGAGGAGGCCAAAGATGCAAAGTATGAATGCTGGTCAGTGGCAACCGTCCCCTTGGGGATAAACCCCGTCTATTTGGGCCCTTTTTTGGTCACTACTTGCCAAGTTGCGGTCTCCTTGCCTTTAGAGGCCTTAGGAGTTGTCGGTAAAGTAATAGCCTTAGGGGCTTTAGGAGGGGCTGGCTGCGCCTTCTGCTTCTTAGGAAGAGCAGCAGAAGGCTGTTACGATTTTCGGTGAACGCAAGTGCACGTTGTCGTAAGCAAGTAATAAAGTGATAAGTAAGATATCGTTCCCTCGAGGACTGACTCACTAATTACCAATTTATGTGTATTCTAATTTTATTTGAACGATCGAAATTGGAGGTGCAAGTAATATTAAAGAAAACTACAAAAGGAATGAACTAAGAACAAATAATAAAATCAATTATTCGAAGAAAGAAGATCAAATAGGAAAACAATCTAGGATTGAGAATCCACCTCGATTTATCCGAATTACTCTTGATTTGTATGAATTAAGTGATTCCCAATTTATTGAAGGCGAAGATTGCTAAAATACTCTAATGCCTCTCTCGAGGTCAGTAGAATTTCTAAGGCGAATAAAACACTATATTCCTAGGTGAATTAATTCGACAATAGGCAAAAAGTACGAAATCTTCAAACATGCCACGTAATTCTTATGAGTATATTCATATATCACAAGATAAAACGTTTCTCACCAATTTTTCCTACTAACCATCCTCTCCCGATTCGAGTTACGTAATCAAAACAATTCAATCATAGGCCACATAATTGATAGCATTAAAAACAATTGGGGAAAACTCAATAAGAAAGGGAGATATATATTAATAATGCAAAATAAAAAGTAATTTCGTCAAAACCTCGGTTTCATCACAATCCTAGAATAGGATTCTAGCCCGACATGCTAGAAATTAATACACAAAGAATTAAAGAAAGCATAATAGAAATCAAACACAGTTGAAGAACTTGAATTCCTCCGTTCTCTAGCTTCTGCTCTCTGCTCGATCGGTGTTTTTTCCTTCTTTTCGATGCCCTCTCTTCAGACCATTAATCCCTATTTATAACCTTCATTAGTCTCCAAAATGCGTCCGAGAGTTAGGTCGAAAACAGGCTCCGAAAACGGCCCAAAAACGCGGCTGAATCAGAAATCCCACCCCACGGGCCGCGGCTCGGCATTAGTGTGCCGCGGCCCTAAGTGTTCAGCGCCATATGCCTGGGCGGTATTTTTCATACGGGTCGCGGCTCAGATTAAGTGTGCTGCGGCCCCCGGTACAGTGAGTACCACGCCTGTTGTGCCGTGCGTGTGCCGCGGCCTGGCCTTGGTGTGCCGCGGCCCCTGACCAAAAATTGTCGTTTTCGCCCGGTTTTCGTCGTTTAAGCTTCCGGACTCCAATTTCCTTCAAAACATATAAAGATAGTGCATTAAAAGCTCATTTATGCAGATTTAGACTCAAAATGGATATAAAATAATGATAAATAAGCGCATAAAAATACATCTAACAAATACCCCCAAACTTAAGCCTTTGCTTGTCCTCAAGCAAAAATTAATTTCAAATGAGATGACAAGTATCGTGGGTAAACGTGCAATATCCACAGTGTTCACCTGATTAATACTCCCCTGAAAATCTCAAAGAAATATACACGTATTGTTTTAGTGAGTCATCACGGATAAGGATTCCACAACGCAATCATTTTTAGTGCTGATCTATCGGTCATGAAGAAAATCAAAGCTCAAAGATTAACAAGCGTGAATTTAGCCGATCGCCAATATGAAGGGTTAGATTAAACAAGCCAACTCGCCCAGTCCCACAGTCTCGTGGCAAAAATGCAAGAGTTTCATCGTCAATAATAATCCTCGGACAACATTCCCTTATGTATAATCATTATAATGATTCGAGTTAAACACTAGGTTCCGACTCTCGGGATGTTTCATCGGAATAACCCTAGGGTGGATTTCCATTCTCATGTATTGGGGAACCGTTTGACGTAAAAGACACTCATGGGGCACATGGATGCTTCTAGTTACTAAGTTTCCCTCTACAGCGGAGAAAAAAATCGAATAGCTATTCCCGCACGTCCGATTCAAGGTTGCTGTTTTACGCGAGAGTAAACAACGGATCACATGAATAACCCCGGTTACTAGGCTTCCCATCATCGGCGATGCGATTTCTCTAAACCATCAGTCTATTCAGGGTCGTCGTTTTACACGAGAGTAAACATCGGGTCACGTGAATACCCCCGGTTACTGGACTTCCCATCATAGAACATGTATAATTTCTCGAATTTTTGGGAAAGACTGTCCGACTCTAAGCTCAATTTGAATGCCAATAAGACTCATGTTACTGGACGACTAGCTACATGAAAAGTGTAACTAAACGTATAGAAGGCGGTTCGAAAACACGTATGTCTCATTTCTTATATGCTAAGATTTCTACAATAACGAAAAAAATTCATACCTAAATGAATACTCAAAGGAAACAAATACCGCAGACTGAAAACTCGACCAAAACTCAACCGTTTCTTCAAAAAGAAATCAGTATCATATCATCAGTTTTACACAAGGCTGCACAAAAAATCCACGAATGCAAATAAAGTCAAGACAAGCAAGGCTAGAGTAAAAAACAACGAAAAGTAACAACGAATAAGTAAATAGCAACTAAAACTAACCCCCCAAACTTAGGACGTACATTGACCTCAATGGACACAGATAGTAATATGCAATATGAGAAAAGGTCAAGTACTCCCCTAATATCAGCTCAGGAACTAGTGCCGGCCTCGTCCGGCGAGGAGGGTGGTGTAGATGGCCTGACTGGTGGAATGAAGGGTCCGTCCGGATGGAGTATATGGCTCGTCCACGCAGCAAGATAGTCCTGATGATAAGCATCCCTCGCCGCCAAGCGCCTCTCCGCACGTCGATTGGCCCGGTGGGCCTGCTCTCTCATCTCCTCCCGAACAGCTGCGAGGAGGTTTTCTCTCTCTCTCTCCGCATCTCCTCTCTCAGGCTGTCAAACATCGCCTGAAGGTGCTCTCTCGCTGGCGGTGGAGTGGACTCAGTCCGATCATCAGCATCCGCCGTCGGCTCATGTGTCAGGAGTAGTGGCTCGGGAGAGTGCTCGTGTGGCTCATCAATCAAAAATCCTCGCCCCCGCTCGTGTTCCCTCGCGCCACCCCACTCGTCAAAATGAGAGATAATGCGGTGGTCGATCGGACCCTGGGGTGCAATAGACGGATCGTCGTCGGACCACGTCACGCCCGAATGGCGGCATAGAGCACATATCAGCGAGGGATGTTTTAATCCCATCTTTGCCCCTCCCTGAATACACTGAAATATAGAACAGGACAAACGTGGGGCCACATCAAACCGGAGTCCCATCGTGATAGCATACAGTAATCGGGCACGAGGAAGTAAGACCGAGCGAATTTGTGATGTAGGGTCGACTCGTGCACAGAGGAAGTAGAGCCAGGCTCGCCCGAGCCGACTGAGGCGAGAACTCTTAAAATAGAAAGCTGTGGAACCCGGGACGCGCGTCTCCCAGATGGAACTGGGATGAGCGAGTGCCTCCAACAGAGCCTCCCTCGTGAGGCTACTCATAATCCGTGTGTACTCCGACTCGTCCACCTCCGGTAGCTCGTACAGCCTCCGAATCGCGGCCACCGAAAAGTCCACAGTTTGGCCTCGGACGACGACCTCAGCCCGTGTATCTGGTCGCCCCATCATCTGTCCCGCCTGGATATGTCGCAATAGAGCACTGGCGTAGAACTCCTGGACAATAGAGATCACCGCAGGCTCGGGTGGCGCAGTGAAACGAGTCCATCCCATCTCGTTGATCATAGCCAAAAGCTCACCGTCCTGGGGGGCGGGAGTGAATCCCCGCTCCGAAATTATTGGACGAGGACGGATTCTCTCGTTGAATATTCTATGAATGTCAGGATCAGAGAATTGGTGGGATTCCATATCTGCTTGGTTTTGTGATGTCTCCCCTCTTGTGGGGGATGATCACGTCCTAGCCCTCGTACTCAACTTCCTTTTCCTAGCCATGACGAAGTTCCTGAAAAATAAACGCCGGAAATTACACAACTTTAGAGATAACTACACCACTCTCGATTTAAGACGTGCGGAAAATGAATATAGAGTCGAATGAACTCGCACCATTTGTATGAGGGAAATAAGGCCGAGATTTTAAGCTTAAAAATGATGTAAGGGTTGGGGGCACAATGTAATTCGATAACCGAATTCGTTGCATACAATTTGAAGATGTTCGGCTCAAAAAATTTCATTGGTGCATTTTATCAAACACCTTACATGCGTGGGTTTAAATGAAGAACAAAAACAATAATGGATTAAATCAATCCCCAACAACAATAACATCAATCGATAGTCACATATATTCATGACAAAACAACAAAACAACATCAACAATCAATCGATAATCACCATATTCCGACTAAACCTTGATAGAACTTTAAGAAAACTAACAACATATTCAACAATGAATGAGGAACATTACCTCACTTCTCAATCCATGTTGCAATTAAGATTAAGGAATGAGAATTACCTTGTGTTGGATTGAAGAAGGTAAGAAGAAGAAGAAACTTGAAGGGAGACTATCCGAGCGCCGTGCGAAGAAGAAGAGTGCAAACGTACCTTGTGTCTCGGCCGACTAGGGTTATAAGGTTGCCCTGGACTTTTGAAATTCGCAGCAGGGGCCGCGGCACGTATCAAGTGAGCCGCGACCCATAGTACAGTAGGTTCTGGGCGCTGGGTTTCTTCGGCGTGTGCCGCGGCTCAGAGAGTCCGTGCCGCGGCACAGAGTACAGTCTCCTGGGTATTTCTGGGGCGTTTGGCGTGCTGCGGATCAAATTCAACGTGCCGCGGCTCAGGGGTCGAGTGTGCCGCGGCTCAGTATGTTCGTGCCGCGGCACAAAGTGCAGGAAGGTTAGCCCAATTTCTTGACTTGTATGTGACGCGGCTCGCTATCATTGTGCCGCGGCCCGAACCTGACAAATGCCCCTGGTAGGTTCCTACACATAAATTTCGAAGGAAAACACCTAGAACATGAGAGATAAGCATATCAAAGCAAATATGACGAAAAAATAGACTCCTAAAATGAATGAAAACAATGAAAGATTTAAATCTACAACTAATACTCGGGTTGCCTCCCGAGAAGCGCTAAGTTTATAGTCTTCAACCGGACTTTTCTAGCATTCATTTTGCGGTGGATAGGACGACGCTCGTCTTCTGCGCGTCTACTGGATTACCCATGTAGGCCTTCAACCGCTGCCCATTAACTTTAAATCTTCGGTCATCTTTTTGTACTTCCACTGCTCCGTGTGGGAATACTTGAACTACTGTAAACGGTCCCGACCATCGTGAACGTAATTTCCCAGGAAACAACCTCAAGCGAGAAGTAAACAATAACATCTCTTGACCCAGAACGAACTCTCAATGTGTGATGTGCTTATCATGCCAAATCTTTGTCCGCTCCTTATAAAGCTTCGCATTCTCGTACGCATCATGATGAATTTCCTCCAGCTCGTTCAATTGCAAACAACGCTTTTCACCAGCAGATTTAAGATCAAAATTCAATTTCTTTATCGCCCAGTATGCACGATGTTCCATCTCTACTGGCAAATGACAACTTTTCCCATAAACCAATCTGTAAGGTGACATGTCGATAGGTGTTTTGTACGCAGTACGGTACGCCCAAAGTGCATCATCGAGTTTAAAGGACCAATCTTTTCGAGACGAGCTGACTGTTTTTTCTAAGATCCACTTTAGCTCTCGATTTGATATCTCGACTTGACCGCTCGTCTGGGGATGGTAGGCTGTAGCAACACGATGAGTGACTCCGTATTTTCTCAAGACCGCATCAAGGAATTTGTTGTCAAAGTGTGAACCACCATCACTGATAATAGCATGTGGAGTCCCAAAACGCGTGAAAATATATTTTTTTATAAATTTGATCACGACATTAGACCCATTTGTTGGTAGTGCCACCGCTTCGACCCACTTTGAGACGTAGTCCACTGCTACTAGAATATAGAGGTTCTTATTTGATGGAGGAAATGGACCCATGAAGTCGATCCCCCATACGTCGAACAATTCAACCTCAAGTATTGTGTTCAACGGCATTTCATGTCGTTTTGAGATGTTTCCCGTCCGTTGACACCGATCACACGTGGACACAAAGGAGTGAGCATCTTTGAATAATGATGGCCAATAGAAACCCGATTGTAAGACCTTTGCCGCTGTTCTATTTCCGCTAAAATGCCCACCGTAGGGTGATGCATGGCAATGATTCAGCACACTGCGGATTTCCTCATCCGGAACACATCTGCGAATGATTTGATCAGGGCATCTTTTAAACAGAAAAGGATCGTCCCACAAGTAATACTTAGCATCTGAAATCAGCTTCTTCTTTTGATGACGCGAGAGATCATTCAGAATTATTTTGCTCGCCAGATAGTTCACTGGATCAGCGTACCAACGCGCGTGTTGCGAACCCAACTTGTAGAGTTGTTCATCAGGAAAGTTTTCCACAATTTGTGGATGACTTTCCCCTTCTCAAGGGGATTCTCTAAATGTGAAAGGTGATCAGCAATAACATTCTCAGTCCCCTTTTTGTCGCGAATTTCCAAGTTGAATTCTTGGAGGAGAAGCACCCACCTTATCAACCTTGGTTTAGCATCCTTATTCTCTAAAAGGTATTTGATCGCCGAATGGTCAGTCCACACCACTACTTTCGTCCCCAATAAATATGCCAGAAATTTATCAAAAGCAAAGATCACATCTAACAATTCTTTTTCTGTTGTGGCATAATTTCTTTGGGCGTCGTCAAGAGTTCGGCTTGCATAATACATGACGTGGAACACATTCCCTCGTATCTGTCCCAAAACAGCCCCAATGGCAAAATCACTAGCATCACACATCAACTCGAATGGAAGGTCCCAGTCTAGAGCGACTATTACCGGGGCGGTGCTTAGAGCTTTCTTCAATAGGTCGAAACTTTCTTTGCAAGACTCGTCAAAATTAAACGGAACATCCTTCATGAGCAAATTGCACAACGGCTTCGTGATCTTCGAAAAATCCTTAATAAAACGACGGTAAAAACCGGCGTGTCCCAAAAAACTCCTTATCCCTTTTACCGAAGTAGGCGGAGGCATCTTCTCGATTGTTTCAATTTTTGCCCGGTCGACTTCAATTCCATGGGAGGATATGCGGTGGCCAAGTACAATGCCCTTCTGGACCATAAAATGGCACTTCTCCCAGTTCAAGAACAAATTTATTTCTTCGCATCTTTTTAGGACTTTCTGCAAATTCTGCAAACATATATCAAACGAATCACCGAAAACAGAAAAATCATCCATAAAAATTTCAATGCAATGCTCTACCATGTCAGAAAAAATAGCCATCATACACCGTTGAAAAGTGGCCGGCGCATTACATAAACCAAAAGGCATGCGCCTATAAGCGAAAATGCCATAAGGACGTGTAAACGTCGTCTTTTCTTGGTCTTCTGGGGCTATATAAACCTGATTATACCCAGAATAACCATCAAGAAAACAATAGAAATCGTGTCCGGCTAATCTATCCAATATTTGATCAATAAATGGTAAAGGGAAATGGTCTTTTCTAGTGGCTTTATTTAATTTCCTATAATCTATGCACATACGCCACCCCGTAACAATCATAGTGGGAATTAATTCATTATTATCATTTTGGATAACCATTATCCCACCCTTCTTTGACACGACTTGAACCGGACTTACCCACTTGCTATCAGAAATAGGAAAGATCATACCTGCGTCGAGGAGTTTTAAAACCTCGACTTTTACCACCTCTTTCATATTTGGATTTAAACGGCGTTGATGCTCTACAGATGGTTTGTAGTCTTTCTCCATCAAAATTTTGTGCATGCAAATGGAGGGGCTGATTCTCTTGATATCCATAATAGACCATCCAAGGGCAGATTTGTACTCCTTCAAAACCCTCAATAATTTCTCCTCTTGATCCCCCGCTAAAGTGGCCGAAAGAATAACTGGCAAGGAATCGTCGGGTCCCAAAAATGCATATTTTAAATGACTCGGTAGCTGTTTGAGCTCTAGCTTTGGGGGTTTCTCGATTGATGGGACGGGTCGAGTTGGTGAACTTCCGAGCTCCTCACATGGTCGACGGGTGAAAAATGGTGGGGAAGCATCCATGTGTCGTACATAGGCTACATGCTCTGAATTCAATTCGGAAGCAGACCCAACTAAAACGGACTCCAATGGATCTGATGGATAGCTCCCGAAAGGCTCTACTTACACATGGGTTAATGACGTCAACTTGAAAACAATTCTCAGCATCACTAGGATATTGTAAGGATCAAAATATATTGAAAGTAACTTGCTCCTCTTGAACTCGTAGAGTAAGCTTCCCTTTTTCCACATCAATTAAAGTTCGGCCGGTTGCCAAGAATGGTCTTCCCAAGATGATTGGGATATCATGATCCTCCTCCATATCGAGTACAATAAAATCGGCTGGGAAGATGAATTTATCGACTTTTACCAAAATGTCTTCTATTACTCCCCTCGGATACTTGATAGATCTGTCAGCTAATTGCAAAGAGACCGTCGTCGGCTTGGCTTCCCCAATATCCAGCTTCTTAAAATGGAAAGGGGCATAAGGTTTATGCTGGCTCCTAGATCACATAAGGCTCTGTCAAAGGACGAATTTCCAATAGTGCATGGAATAGTAAAGCTTCCCGGATCCCTCAATTTAGGTGGGAGCTTCTTCTGTAGTATAGCGCTGCACTCTTCCGTAAATGCCACTGTCTCATACTCTTCGAGCTTCCTTTTGTTCGATAAGATTTCCTTCATGAACTTCACATAACTCGGCATTTGTTCCAAGGCGTCGGCAAATGGAATGTTGATATGTAGTTTCTTGAAGACGTCAAGAAACTTGGAGAATTGCTTGTCCAATTTTTGCTTTTGCAGACATTGTGGGAATGGAATTTGTGGAGTGGGATGAGTAGTCGACACTGCTTTTGGCTTGGGCTCCTCGTCTTTTGCTTTCTCACTGTGGTTGCTCTTGTCCTTTCTATCCTTAGGCTGCTCTTGTAGCTCCTTTCCGCTTCGTAGCTCGATTGGTTGCACATTTTCCTTGGGGTTCATTTCGGTGGCACTTGGTAATACACCTTGAGGTCGAGAAGACAATTAATTTGCAATCTGCCCCATTTGTACTTCCAAGTTCCGGATGGAGGCAGAATGATTTTGTAGAGTAGTCTCAGTGCGGGTCATGAATTGGCTCGTATTAGCCGCCATTTGAGCAAGAGCATCTTCCAAGGATACCTTTGGTGGTTGAGGGGGCTGCTGTGGGGCTGCGCAAATTGAGCTTGCGGAGGTTTATTTAAAGCTTGCCCGTTCTTCCACGAAAAATCTGGGTGATTTCGCCACCCTTGATTGTAAGTGTTGGAATATGAGTTGTTCTGCCGATTTCCGTTCCCCACAAACTGAGCTTGTTCCATCGGAGATTGCTCAAAAGGATTTCCGACTTGGCACTCAGCACTAGGATGAGACCCGTTGCACCAATTACATGATTCTGTGGTAACAGTATAAGGAGCATGTGAAAAGGCTTGCAATTGTTGAGTCAGCGATGCAACTTGGGCTGATAGTGTAGAGATTGGATCATTGTCGGAAACTCCTATAACTCGCTTTGGGTTCACACGTTCGGAAGGCCACTGATAAGCATTTGCAGCCATCGCTTCCAATAAAGAATGAGCTTTCGCCATCGTCTTGCCCATTAAAGCTCCTCCAGCGGCTGCATCAACAAGAGTGCGTGTAGATGCACTTAGTCCGTCATAGAAGGTCTGAATTTGTAGCCAATCCGGTAGGCCATGGTGTGGGCATCTCCTTAGTAAATACTTGTATCGCACCCAAGCTTCATGAAGCGATTCCATCTCAAATTGCCCGAACGTCGTTATTTCGTTCCGAAGTCTCGCTGTCTTTGCCGGCGGAAAGAACTTAGCCAAAAAGGCTTGTCCTAACTCCACCCAAGTCGTGATAGAGCCCGGCGGAAGTGAATTTAACCAAAACTTGGCTTTATCCCTCAAAGAAAATGGGAAAAGCCGTAGACGAATGGCGTCATCAGAAACTCCATTGTTCTTGAACGTATCGCATATTTCGAGAAAGGACGCTGTTGTGTCAAGAATTAACACCTTCCGACTGGCGATCGCCTAGGAGGTCGGGCGACCAAATCGCTGCCGAGCGTCCGAGGAAGAACCGCCGACCAGCGACCAGGCGACCTAGCCTTAGCCCGGCAGACAAGCATGAATCGCCCACCAAGGTCCCAGTGACAAGTCCTGCCGAGCGATCGACCTCGATACGATCGCCTCTCGGTACTCGGCGACCGACTTCGCGCGACCGACTTATGAACGATCATCTCTCGCTTTGCCGACCGACCCTTGGTGACCGACCATTGCCGACCTTGAGCTGATCGCCGAGAACGATCCTCGGTGTCGGCTAGAGACGACCGCATCATGATTTATCCGGCCGATGGCCATCCAATGGCCAAGGCCGAGCAAACAGACAAAGACCCACGTGCAGATCCACAAAAGGCGCTGACAAACCTGTCACCTACCTCACCTACCAACAGGGCCCAGGCCTGCGATAGGAGCTGACGGACAAGACTGGTGACCACAGCCTGTCACCTACCTTGCCTACTGACAAAGTCCGCCGAATGTAACAAAGTGGGACCTCCTGTGACAGTACTTCCGGACGCGTGCCGGCTCCTCATTGGGCCACTCACCGGCCACTGGATCTCTGGACTTTTGGCAGGCAGCCCATGTGACCTTTAGGACGATCGCCCCATTACATTAATGGCCGAAAGGCGATCGCCCACTAGGAAACAAGGCACCTCAACCCCTATATAAAGAGGGCAGCCTGCACTTGGATTCTAACTCTGGCATTCCCGCATTTCACACCATACAGAAGCAAAATACTTACACTTGGCTAACATCCAACTCTTGGCAACAGTTATCTTTCGGTCTTACTTCTCTCGGCCTATCTCATCCAGCAGATTATCGGCGGGGACGAAGAACACCGAGCTTCGCGCAAGAGCCGGATTAACAGAGTCTTTTTACACTCATTGTATTTAGATTTCTCTCATTAATACTTGTATCCACGAATATTCGTATTAATAACATCTCGCGAGAGCATTCAAGCCCGGGCCTAACAAACCCGGCAAATCTTGTATTATTTATCTACTCTCGGAAGTGCTCCCGCAATTGTTGTTTGTTGTCCGTCTTCCAGCAGTATTAATCTTCGGATAAATATTTTGGGCAACAACAATTGGCGCTAGAGGAAGGGGATCCAACCCTCGATTTTTTATACCTACCGTCCCGAAGAACACTCACTGTTTCTGGGCGTATACTTGAAGTGACACTTACCGCACTTCAAAGAAATCCTTCAAGTCATGTCTTCCGCCTCCGTCGAAGAAAGCCGCCGACCACCGGCCAAACCCCCTGTTCCGCCCTGGCCCCGAGCCACGCCCGATGGTGGAAGGTAGCCGCCGCGGCCGAGACGCCGATCCGCCCCCGGACGGCGGCCCAAGCCTCTCGCTCGATCGGTTCCGAACCAAGGAACAGATCGAAGGGGCCCTGGCCGTCCTACAGGAGCGAGGGAGTGCTCTCGACGCGCCTCCCGCTATCGCCCCCTCGGTCGTCCGCCGGAAGTCCAAGCGGAAGCTCAAGGCGTCACTGGACGAGCGATCGCCAGGGGTCTCCCATCCGCAAGAAGAGGCGCTCGCCAGCCGGGGTACCTCTGTCTTCGATCGCCTGGGCAGTGACCCGACCTGGCTACCGGGGCAGTCCGGCCCCATCTACGAGTCGACAGAGTCTGAGTCCGTCACTAGGAGCTCGGCCTATCCGACTCCCAGAAATCAGCCCAGCCTGCCCGCTCCTCGCCAAATTGCCAAGGCCGGCGAATGGAGCCCGAGATCGCACATGATCGCCTCGGCCTCCTGCTCCCAAAGCCGATCTGCAAGCGACCAAGCCACGGCAATGGCCGCGATGCAACGTCAACTCAACGACATGAAGGCGCTCCTGGAATCTGTGGCGGCGCCAAGAAGACGATCGCCGGCCAAGCGAGCCGCTCGCGATCGACATCGAGCTCGCCCCGTGCAAAGATAAGATCGCTCCCCGCAAACACCCGTACGAGGGGCGATCGACCCCCAAGTGCACCCGAGGAAGTTCAACATCTACATGACGGGTGTGGGGCATCGCGCGACGCGACGAGATGCCGAATGTTCCTCCGACGCCGGACGACCTCGCCCACCGGTGGTACACTTCATTGCCACCTCGGTCCATTAGCTCCTTTAACGAGTTGGCGCACGTCTTCACGGAGTACTTCGCCACTGTGGTCGTCCCGCCCAAGGTCCCCTCCGCATGATGCAAATCAAGGGGGAGAAGAAGAGTCCGACTCGGACTACATCGACCGGGTAGACGTAATCATCCTCAATGGCGAGCCCATAAGCGATGAGACCGCCTCTACGCGGTCCTAGGAGGTTTTCGTGGTTTTTCGCCTATGTTCAGCATCTCACGAAGACCCAACCTACGACCTACGCAGCCTTCCGGCTAGAGCCGCAGATTTTCCGGCTCGGCAAAGGTTTCTTCTTAGCTCGTGAGCAGCGCGCGATCGGCACCCGACGACGATCTCCCGCCCGATCGCCAATATCGACCTACGAATAAAGCGATCGGCACTCGAGCGACGATCGCGCCTTCCGGCCCGATCGCCGATCATCACGCTACATCATCCGCAACCCGAGGACGCGATCGCCATCTACATCCAAAGATATAACATGACGGACTAAGGCATAAGATCGCCTCCACCGCGCATCATAAAGCCATGGTCTGGCAATCGATGGAACTGCCGTTTCGGCCTTGCAAGGTCCCTTTCGCCAAGATCGCCCGCCTTCGTTTAAATACGAGACCGGCGTAGTCCGAGGGCTCTCCAACATTAATCGGTGGACACATGCCACAACCCCGTCTCAACGCACACTGCCGAGGTCGGCCATCTCCATGGTCGGGCCGAGGTGGAAGCAGAGCTAACAAGCCGCGGCGTGGAGTTGATTCATCCGACGCCGCCCGCGCAAGGACTCCTCTAGACCGAGACCGCACGCCCTTCGTTTAAATACGAGGCGAGGCGCAGCCTAACAGAGGACCCTCATAATAAAGTGAGTCACGAGACACTCATTGTCTTCGCGCACCAAGACACGGTCATGGAGTCGGTCCATCGATTTACGCGACTGTGCACGATTCCTCAAACAAGCGAAACCACCAAGTTTCCGTGGGATCGCCAATGTTGTTTTTGGTACAAGACCGAAAGATAGCTAAGCCAATCGACCATAATAGCCCAAGTCCGAAATCATAAGTCAGCTCAGCAAGTTCGCCCGTCCTCATCCTTACACGATCGCCAACAAGAACCACCTCGCCCCATGTCTTCAACATAGGAGCAAGCTGGGGGGCAATTGTTGTGTCAAGAATTAACACCTTCCGACTGGCGATCGCCTAGGAGGTCGGGCGACCAAATCGCCGAAGGCCCGAGGAAGAACCGCCGACCAAATGAGCGACCTAGCCTTAGCCCTACAGACAAGCATGAATCGCCTACCAAGGTCCCAGGACAAGTCCGGTGCCGAGCGATCGACCTCGAATACGATCGCCTCTCGGTACTCGGCGACCGACTTCCGGCGACCGACTTATGAACGATCATCTCTCCGCTTGCCGACCGACCTTGGTGACCGACCATTGCCGACCTTGATCAAGCCGAGAACGATCCTCGGTGTCCAGCTAGAGACGACCGCATCATGACGATCCGGTCGATGGCCATCCAATGCCAAGGCCGAGCAAACAGACAAAGACCCACGTGCAGATCCACAAAAGGCGCCGACAAACTCGTCACCTACCTCACCTACCAACAGGCCTGTGCTGCGATAGGAGCCGACGACAAGATCGGTGACCACACTGTCACCTACCTTGCCTACCGACAAAGTCCGCCGAATGTAACAAAGTGGGACCTCCCGTGACAAGATTTCGGACGCGTGCCGGCTCCTCATTGGGCCACTCACCGGGCCGCCACTGATCTCTGACTTTTGGCAAAGTACCCATGTGACCTTTGTGACGATCGCCCATTACATTAATGGCCGAAAGGCGATCGCCCACTAGGAAACAAGGCACCTCAACCCCTATATAAAGAGGGCACTGCACTGATTCTAACTCGCATTCCCGCATTTCACACCATACGAAGCAAAAATACTTACACTTGGCTAACATCCAACTCTTGGCAACAGCTTATCTTTCGGTCTTACTTCTCTCGGCCTATCTCATCCAAAGAGATTATCGTGGGACGAAGAACACCGAGCTTCGCTCAAGAGCCGGATTAACAGAGTCTTTTTACACTCATTGTATTTAGATTTCTCTCATTAATACTTGTATCCACGAATATTCGTATTAATAACATCTCGCGAGAGCATTCAAGCCCGGGCCTAACAAACCCGGCAAATCTTGTATTATTTATCTACTCTCGGAAGTGCTCCCGCAATTGTTGTTTGTTGTCCGTCTTCCAGCAGTATTAATCTTCGGATAAATATTTTGGGCAACAACAGACGCAATATGAGCATTGGGGTCGTCATTCGCTAATCCGCAGAATTGTCTTGCTTGTACCATCTGGATTATGGCCGGCTTTATCTCGAAATTGTTTGCTTGGACAGTTGGGCGCCGAATCCCCGAAAAATTCGCGTTAATTTGAGGCAATGCATAATCTCGGAGTGCCAATGCCGGTTGAGCTTGCTGCATAGGATTGTCTACTCCGTTATTTTCTGTGTTATCGGCCATGGTGTCTTTTGTTGATAGCTCACGCTTTTCCTTCTTGTTTTTCCGCAGAGTGCGCTCGAGTTCAGTATCCAAAGGTAATAGGCCTTCGTTACCGAATTTTCTCATGCACTACACGAAACTCCTGAAAGGAAAACAAATAATAAATTACACAAGAATAAAATAGTGTTCAAATTAAGACTAGAAATACTGCAATCGATATTAGTAAAACAATCAGTCCCCGGCAACGGCGCCAAAAACTTGTTACGATTTTCGGTGGACGCAAGTGCAGGTTGTCGTAAGCAAGTAATAAAGTGATAAGTAAGATATCGTTCCCTCGAGGACTGACTCACTAATTACCAATTTATGTGTATTCTAATTTTATTTGAACGATCGAAATTGGAGGTGCAAGTAATATTAAAGAAAACTACAAAAGGAATGAACTAAGAACAAATAATAAAATCGATTATTCGAAGAAAGAAGATCAAATAGGAAAACAATCTAGGATTGAGAATCCACCTCGATTTATCCAAATTACTCTTGATTTGTATGAATTAAGTGATTTCCCAATTTATTGAAGGCGAATATTGCTAAAATACTCTAATGCCTCTCCCGAGGTCAGTAGAATTTCTAAGACGAATAAAACACTCTATTCCTAGGTAAATTAATTCGACAATAGGCAAAAAGTACGAAATCTTCAAACATGCCACGTAATTCTTATGAGTATATTCCTATCTCACAAGATAAAACGTTTCTCACTAATTTTTTCTACTAACTCTCCTCTCCCGATTCGAGTTACGTAATCAAAACAATTCAATCATAGGCCACCTAATTGATAGCATTAAAAATAATTGGGGAAAACTCAATAAGAAAGGGAGATATATATTAATAATGCAAAATCAAAAGTAATTTCGTCAAAACCTCGGTTTCATCACAATCCTAGAATAGGGTTCTAGCCCGACATGCTAGAAATTAATACACAAAGAATTAAAGAAAGCATAATAGAAATCAAACACATTTGAAAAACTTGAATTCCTCCGTTCTCTAGCTTATGCTCTCTGCTCGATCGGTGTTTTTTCCTTCTCTTCGACGCCCTCTCTTCAGACCTTTAATCCCTATTTATAACCTTCATTAGTCTCCAAAACGCTTCCGGGAATTAGGTCGAAAACAGGCTCCGAAAACGGCCCAAAAACGCGGCTGAATCAGAATTCCCGCCACGCGGGCCGCGGCTCGGCATTAGTGTGCTGCGGCCCTAAGTGTTCAGCGCCATATGCCTGGGCGGTATTTTTCATACGGGCCGCGGCTCAGATTAAGTGTACCGCGACCCCCGGTACAGTGAGTACCGCGCCTGCTGTGCCGTGGCCTGGCCTTGGTGTGCCGCGGCCCCTGACCAAAAATTGTCGTTTTCGCCCGTTTTTGTCGTTTAAGCTTCCGGACTCCAATTTCCTTCAAAACATATAAAGATAGTGCATTAAAAGCTCATTTATGCAGATATATACTCAAAATGGATATAAAATAATGATAAATAAGCGCATAAAAATATATCTAACAAAGGCTTCTTGCGCTGGGGCGGCAGTGACCGCTCTTTCTTGCCAACTATGTAGCAACTAGAGGGCTCGTGCCCCACATGTGAGCAGAGAGAGCAATACAAATGAGCTCTCTCATAAATCACGCGCTGCGTGAGAATATGGTCATCAAATGCGATCTCTATCTCTATAAATCTAGGCGCAAGGAGATCAATCTCGACGCACACACGAGCGACAGAAAGTAGTGAGTGTGTAGCCGTCGGCGCATCCACTAAAATGGGATTGCCAATAGCCTTGGCAATCGTGTATAGAGCACGTGGATGGAAAAAATGAATGGGGAGGCCCGGGAGCCTAATCCATACCGAGCAAATCGAAGTCTCTGTCTTAACGAAAAATCTAGGGGTCCACTTAAATACACGAGAAGGGCAACCAGAAAGGTTCCATCTAGAGCCTAAGCCACACTCCTATAATCTTCTTCATTATCAAATTTAATAGCAATATGACAATAATTAATCTAACTCCAATTGCATTTACTCCTCAGTTTCATACTAGTCAATCCGGCGGTCACATCTCGAGGGGTGGGAATAGCATGTGAAAATTTAAGAATTAAGGTACGTTCACACGAAGCAGCTAGAGTACTCATATCAGAAGTAGAAAAGGAGACACGCAATTTCTCATTAACGGGGGAGAGAGTACCAAAAGGACATACCTTCGCTCTGTCAAAATTGAATGATTTCACTATCGAGCCAGCCCGCTGGGAGAAACCGGGCTGCTCTAAACCGACCGAATTATTAACCATTTGAGCATAAGAAGCCTTCTGCCGGGTCGATGCAACTGTTGCCGGGTCGGATTGAATAGAACCGGGTCAGTAGGCTGGGTTTCATTTTTGAGCGAGGCAGGAGGGGAAGCCTCGGCTTCAATGATTGGGGGGTCAGCGGGTTTATTATTGGGTTGGGTGAATTTGTGTGCTTTTTTTTGTTGGTTGATGTTTGGGTCGAATTTAGATGGGTCGGCCTGTGGTGTATTGATAAGGTTGGTGTTATGAGGGGCTAAATTGGGTGAATCTGGTTGCGCCAGATGAACATGCCCAGTGGAGATGGGCTCAGCAAGGGTGATAGCATTGGGGCCGGGTAGAATGAAATTACTAGGTTGGGGATTATTGGGCTGAGGGGGTTTAATAAATGAAATTGGGCCAGCAGGGGGGTGCCTAGATTAGAATTAAAAGTGGGCTTAGGTGTAGAAGGGAAAGGCGAAGTGGGCTGGGCAGAAGGTGAAGAGGGCCGTGAAGGGTTGGTTTTAATATCTGGAGTATTATTGATGGGATGGGGTTGACGAATGTATGGGATAAATCATTATGGGTCGGGGGGTTAATAGGTTTATTCGACTTGAAATAAAGATTGGGCCAAACAGTGGGAGGCCCGTGATGATTTGGTATTAGGTTTGAGGGGCCTGATTTCTGCTTGCTGGGTTTCCTCATTGGGCTGGAGTGGTAAGCCCGTGCGATCATAGTCGTTAGCTGGCAAAGGACCTAAAATCGACGGCTGAGAGGATCCGTTCTGATGATATAAATGCAGCATATTGCCCGCCGTTAGGGTTTCGGACTCCAGAAGTAACCCTGCAACTAGGGTTTTTGGCGACATACACGGAGAAGACTAGCAGGCGATATCGAAGCAGTGCTGGACCATCGGAAGAACTTTTCTGACTTCATTAAGATTAGATATACTTGTGTTAAAATGGGCGAGGGAAGCATTGATAGTGGATGAAGGTTGCAGAACAACACGAAGAGGTGGAGACTTTTTAACTGCAGGTGACGGTGTTGGAGCGACGTTCATTGTCAGAAGATGCAGGTGACGAATCAGAAACTATGTCAGGCGCTCGTGATGCCCATTTTTTGCGCGTCATGACAACGACCAGGCCTATTCTCCGGGAGAGGCGAGGGAGGCGACATGCATGTATGAGTTGTGATGATGTGTGCGACTTGCGATGATGATGATGGATCTGCGAATGGTTGGCGAAAACGACGACAGAGCTGGTCGGAAAGTGCGGGCGACCGAGAAGGCAATTTCACCTTGAAAGTGTGAAAGTCGTCGGTCTCGCGAAGGCTGCTGCCGGCATCGGATCTGGCTGGGACTTGTTGGCGAAGGGTCGCGGAGGTGGGGAGTCGGATGGAGGTGGTGGTAGCCGGAGAAGGTGACCGGAGAAGGGCTGAGCTGGAGGGCGGCGTGGTGTAGGGAGGCGTGGCGAAGTGTTAGGGTGAGATTTGAGAGAGATTGAAGATTGAGATTTGAAAGTAGAGAGAGAATACTAAGATGTTTGGTATTGAGACGAGATCAAAGTTACCTGATCAGACAAGAAGAAAGCTACCTGAACAAGCTTAACGTACGTAACAAACAAAGCATAACGTACGTAACAGAGCACGCTTAACGTACGTAACACGATGTCTTTAACGTACGTAATGGACTATTTCAGAATTCAAACAAGATGAACGTTGGAGATGACGTCATGGCTTACATCAGCAAGCAACGAATATTTTGACTATTGTTAACGTACGTAATGGGAGATTTGATAACGTACGTAACACAGAAGATAGAGGCTACTGGACTATTTTGTGAAGAGCTTAATGTACGTAACATGGTGATGTTAACGTACGTAATGAAGAGGCAATAACGTACGTAATCAAGGTAGTAGAGGCTAACGGCTAGTTGAGGCTTTGGAGTCTATAAATACCACTTCCTATGGTATTGATCATACAACAACTTCAAGCAAATGATACATTGATCAGATATTGATATACATTCTATTGTTGTTGTAATTGTGCTTATATTGATAGTTTGAGTGTTTATACATTCAACACATATACGAGAGGTAAAAGAAAATATACGATTAGATTCGGTGTTATTAGGATCAATGATCCGGCATTGTTAGAATAGCAATTGATATCTACGTGAGATTTATCTAGTACCCATAAAAAGCTATATTGGTTGATTCCTTTTCCAATAGAAAAGGAAAACAGTTTAACTTGGACCGACATAAAGACAAGTGTGTACGGTAATATCTCGATCGATAGAAAAGAGATTGAATGGTTTACTCGGACAGATAGAAGATGAGTTTGTAACGGTTATCCTTCGACCGATAGAACAGAGGTGCAGAGGTTTATCTTTAGCCTATGGAAAATGATACCGAGAGAGTACGTAGGCACGTTTGGTCGAACCTCTATAAATCCTTGCGTCGTTTAATTTCCACATCTTTATTTAAATCGCTTCCGCAACGCAAAAGAGTTTTACAACTCTATCTCCAAACGGCAATTCCGACTGATCCCGCACCAACAAACTCTTGATCATCTATCACCATTCTTAAGTTATTAACAAAGATTATACAACTCCTAATCCGTTCATTCCTTCCGAATCAAGGTAAATCTTCCTAGAATCCTATTTTGGCAATTTTGGGTTTTTTCATAGATTTGTCCGTTTAATCCATTTTGAGAAATCCTTGGTATTATGAAGTATCTACCCCGTACCCATGTTTTCTTTACGATTATATGAATGTTATTGTGTGTTACCCGGATTTGAGAGTGTTTTGATGATTTCCATCCTTTGTGTGAATATCCTTGAAGATATGTGAATTGTATATAGGGTTTCGGGACTTTCTCCTTGTGAGTGGAGTATTGATCATTGATTATCGTATTCTTTACAAATCGTTTAGAGCTGGAAGTGCATTCTTGGACCCACCGAGCATGAATACCATTTCCTTTCGATTTTTAATATCTCAAAGACAAGTATTTGTATATGATTGTATTTTCTTGACGTTGAAAGTAAAGCATATTTGATGTGTATGATTATTTGTTCACTCCGGGACGGACCGACGGGTCCTCTTAGGGGTCGTTGCTTCTGGTGCGATCCATTGAACATTTTTGGGTTAACCACTCCGGAACAGACTGACGGGTCCTCCGAAGGGTCCTTGCTTTGGTGCGATCCATTGAACATTCTTGGGTTAATCACTCTGGGACGAACCGATGGGTCCTCTGAGGGGTTGCTGCTTCTGATACGATCCATGATTAATCACGTATATGAATGAATAATATGAGATTTAGTTATTCCAGAATACTAGTCGTGAGTTTAATGAAATGATGTTATATTTACTTTATCGTTCAAGAAGTATTGTGTTTCATATTCGATATACTTGCACTAGCTATTCCATGGGTAACCCCATCCGGAGGAAATACATTTCATGTATTTCAGGTTCCAAATGATCGAACGAGCGAGTATCGGATCGGCATGACTATAATGGGCAAGAGTGATGCTATGTCATGTTTTTGTCTGTATTATTATGTTTCACCCATTTGGAAATGTCGTGCTTTGAATGGTTATTAGTACTCGAGTATTAAGGGATGTTGTACTTGTTGTTCTACCTTTGCCTCTATTGGAATATTCTATTCCACATAATTGCTTTTGATGATGAGCTAATGATGTTAATGATGAGTTTATGATAAGGTCGATCATAGAAAATAATAATAAATCGAAGCAAAACAACAAAGAAGACGAAGACGCACAAGCTGGGCAATCAAGAAGATAACGCACGCTAGTAAGCAAGACTAGCGCATGCTAAATGGAGGATATAACGTACGTAATATGAAGTATTAACGTACGTAATAGAAAGTCAGCTGAAGATTCACCCGATGTCACCTGATGGGTTAGCGCACGCTACGAAGAATTATTAACGTACGCTACCAAGGACATTTAATGTACGTAAGTCAACATGATTAACGTACGTAATGTAGTTTGAATACGAATTCAAACTAAACAACCATTGGGAGATTCGGAGTCAAAATCAAAAAGGCATGCAACGGATCTATGACTTTAAGGATTAACGTACGCTACGGATCAAGCTTAACGTACGCAACATCAAGCAGTTAACATACGTAATGGAGAAGAGCTAACGTACGTAAAGGTTGGACAGAAGCTACTGGACTGAAAGTGCAAGAAGATAACGTACGCTACAGGGAGGCTTTAACGCACGTAAAAACGTTAACGTACGCTATGCATGAAGCATAACGCACGCTATGAAGAGGCGGTGACCTAACGACTAGTTGAGAGAATTTGACTATAAATACCAAACCATTTGGTATCATTCCACACAACTACAAGAAAATCACATATTGATCAGTTATCACTATATTCATTATTGTTGTTGTATTTATGCTTAATTGAAAAGTGTTTGAGTGTTCATACGCGAAAATATATACCCGAGAGGAAAGAACGGATTGTAGATTGATTCAGTGTTATTAGGATCGGTGATCCGGCATTATTAGATTCATATCTAAATCCAAGTGAGGTTTGTCTAGTGCCAATCGAAAGCTAGATAGGTTGATTCCTTGTCCGATAGAAAAGAAAAACGGTTTAGCTTGGACCGACAAAAAGACAAGAGCATAACGGTTTATCTCGGACCGATAGAAGACGAGATTGTAACAGTATCCCTCGAACCGATATAAGACGAGGTGTATAGGTTGATATTTAGCATATAGAAAAAGATATGAAGAGAGGACGTAGGCACAATTGGTGAACCTCTATAAATTTAATTATGCTTCCACAAACGCAAACGAGTTTGAAAACTGTACTCCACGAGGGGTGCCAATTCTCAACAATTGGTATCAGAGAAGTTTCCATATAAATGGCGCTTCAATTTGTCCAGGTCGAAGGTCTTGCCTTAAACCGACCTCCATTCTTTGATGGATCGAATTTCATGACATGAAAGAAGAAAATGTCGATATGCATCCGAGCCTATGATATCAAGCTATGGAAAGTCATATGTCTTGGTCAAAAAATTCCCATGAATTCAAACAGTACTCTCAAAAGCTTTGAAGAGTATGATGATACGGATTGGAAAAACGACCATTATAATTGCAAAGCAACGCAATTATTATATTGTGCTCTAAATCCGAAAGAACACAACCGGATATCATCATGTGATAGTGCCAAAGAGATTTGTAAAATGCTTGAGGTAACACATGAAGAAACATCACAAGTCAAGGAGACGAAGATCAATATGCTTCTCCACGACTACGAGCTATTTATGATGAAGAACGAAGAGTCCATAACGAACATGCTCGACCGATTTTCGGTCATTACAAATGGACTAGCTTGTTTTGGGAAACCATTAACAAGTAGTGAAAAAGTGAAGAAAATCTTACGATCACTACCTGTTGAATGGGACGGTACGGGACGGTTACGGCGATTATGGAATCAAAAGATTTAAATAATCTTTATTTTAGTGCCCTTGTTGGTTCACTAATAAACTACGAGATAGTTCTTAAATCTCAAAATACCAAGCCGAAATCGAAAGAAAGGTCAATAGCATTGAAATCTAAGATGTCAAGAAAAGAAAAAATCCCGGTTAATGAAGATGATGAAGAATCGGCATATTTTGCCAAAAACATAAATAAGTTCCAAAACTTATTAAATCGGAGAAGAAAAGACATCTCGAGCAAGTCAAAGAAGTTCTATAATAATTGTCGAAACTGTGGAAAACCAGGCCACTTTGCTAAAAATTGTCGAGGCTCGACTCCCAAAAAGGAAGTACTCATAGCTACATGGAGTGACGAAGAGAAAGATGATGAATATATTCAAAATAATCTCTCACTCATGGCAAGGAGTTCACTCGATGAAAGCTACGTCGAAAGCCAGGTAAGTACCTAGTCTCACGATGAACTTTTTGAAGCATTCGAACTTTTACATACGTATTTTCAAAATGCTTTAATTGATAATAAATCCCTAAAGGCGAAAAATAAATTATTGGAAATCGAAATTTCCAAAATAAATGAAAAAGTGAAGTTCATTGAAACCGATCATTCTATATGTCTTGAAAATGAGAATAATCTAAAGAACGATTTGTTAAAAGTTCAAAACGAACTTAAGAATTTAACGAATAAATTTTCTTGTGGTAACGACAAATTTGAACAATTACTTTCTGTTCAAAAATTTTCATTAAATAAATAGGGGTTAGGATTCAAACCATGTAATAAAACCGAATCCTTAAATTTTAAAATACCCCGATGTGATAAATGTTTAAAAATTGGGCATCATATTTCGATTTTCAAAAGCCCAAGACGGAAGATCAAAACTAAAAAAGTTTGGATTCCTAAAGGAACCACAATACCGAATACCGTATATATATCAAATAAAAAACCAACTATCGGTTGGATCCCCAAAAATCAAAATTAATATTTCATCAATTGATATTTTTTTAACCGATGTTTTCAAAATTGGTATTTAACTCAAGGGAGTTATACTTTTAAAATGGGGAGGTATTTTTTTCAGGGGGAGTTTTACCCATTGTCATATTTAATTTTTATCATCGGTTTTTTGATTTTTATGCACTTTTTGAGTCATGGAAGAATGACGAGAGATATAATACCGATCGTGAAAATGGGAGAAAAGACGAAGGAGAAGAAAGTCGAAAATAAAATAAGAAGTTGAAAAGAAAAAATGAGAAGGAGTTGAAAAGGAGAAAAGAAAAGATGGGGAGAAGAAAACTAACGAGACGGACAAAGCCGAAAACTTTGATCTGTAATGTTTTATATTTTTGCAGGTATATAATCCCATCGAAGGTTGTTGTTTTGTCATCATCAAAAAGGGGGAGATTGTTGGAATATTCTATTCCACATAATCATATATTGGTTTTGATGATGAGCTAATGATGTTAATGATGAGTTGATGATAAGTTGTCGATCATAGAAAAAATAATAAATAAGCAAAACAACAAAGAAGACGAAAACGCACAAGGTGTGCAATCAAGCAGATAACGCACGCTAGTAAGCAAGACTAGCGCATGCTAAATGGAGGACATAATGTACGTAATATGAAGTATTAACGTACGTAATAGAAAGTCAGCTGAAGACTCACCTGATGTCACCTGATGGGTTAGCGCACGCTACGAAGAATTATTAACGTACTCTACCAAGGACATTTAATGTACGTAAGTCAACATGCTTAACGTACATAATGTAGTTAGAATACGAATTCAAACTAAACAACCGTTGGAAAATTCGGAGTCAAAGTCAAAAAGTTATGCAACAGATCTATGAAAGGATTAACGTACGTTACGAATCAAGTTTAACGTACGCAGCATCAAGCAGTTAACGTACATAATGGAGAAGAGCTAACGTACGTAAAGGTTAGACAGAAGCCACTGAGCTGAAACTGCAAGCAGATAACGTACGCTACAGAGAGGCTTTAACGCATGTAAAAGCGTTAACGTATGCTATGCATGAAGCATAACGCACGCTATGAAGAGGCAGTAGGCTAACGTCTAATTGAGAGAATTTGCCTATAAGTACCAAACCATTTGGTATCATTACACACAACAACTACAAGCAAATCACATATTGATCAGTTATCACTATATTCATTATTGTTGTTGTATTATGCTTAATTGATAAGTGTTTGAGTGTTCATACACGAAAACATATACACGAGAGGAAATAATGGATTGTAGATTAATTCGGTGTTATTAGGATCGTTGATCCGGCATTATTAGAATCATATCTAAATCCAAGTGAGGTTTGTCAAGTACTAATCGAAAGCTAGATAGGTTGATTCCTTGTCTGATAGAAAAGGAAAACGGTTTAGCTTAGACCGACAAAAGACAATAGCATAACGGTTTATCTCGGACCGATAGAAGACGGGATTGTAACGGTATCCCTCAGACAGATAGAAGATGAGGTATAGAGGTTTATCTTAAGCCTATAGAAAACGATACGGAGAGATGACATAGGCACAATTGGCCGAACCTCTATAAATCTTGTGCCGTTTATATTCCGCAATTTAATTACACTTCCGCAAACGCAAAAGAGTTTGAAAACTCTATTCCGTGATATTATTCACCATTCTAAGTGGCGTGCCAATTCTCAACAGCCTCATGGGTTTAAATTCCATTAATTTTTATCCATTGATTCTGAATATTATTTTGGATGTCGATTTGTATTACCTTCCGTTTGACTTTGTCTAGACCCGATCGGTCAAAGTTTATGATTATGTGTATGTATAGCCTTGTGAGTCCCACGGTGGGACTCACAGTGCTGTAATATACCCTGAATATCTTGGGGGTGTTACAGAATATGGTATCAGAGCTTAGGTTTATGGATACCTAGGTTGTTGGTGTCTTTGGGTCGAATTGAGTCACCGTTTATGTGCAGTATCACTACATTGCCATCATCTCAGTACGACCGATACTCGTAAGTGATCCTTATCTTTTTTCTATCTTCTTTTATGTATCGTCTTTGAAATTATACCTTTGGGAATCAATCACCTCAATGGTGTGTAATCTGAACCGTACTCACGAGATATCTCATTGTTGCTCAGAATGTCTATGGGTGGAGGGCGCGGAAACAAATGCAGTCGCGGTCGTGGGCATGGCGCAGTCGATTGTAACACCCCCAAGACATTCAGGGCATATTACAGTGTCGTGGATCTAACCCTTTGGAATCCAACAGGCTAACATACAAACTCGACATCATGACCAATAACAACCATCATCAACATAAAAACATTCCACAATTTAAGACATTCAAGAGAAATGGACTGAACCCGACAGTAACTAATAAAATCCTTCCGAAACCGGGTTCACAAGCAAATACAAGTTCAAAGGAAGAAAGTACTCGAGTACTGAAATAAATGACATAAATATTTCGACCATTGAACAAAATAACTCTTGCCCATCATCCTCGTACTATCTGCATGCTCGTTCGCCTCCATGACTTGTACCTGAAATACAAAAGTATTTCCCCTATTTAAGGGGTTAGCGACAACAGCTAGTGCAAGTACAATCCATTTGAACTACCATTATAATCAGAATAAATATGCGCCAAAATCATTTTAGAAAACATTTTTATTATATTTTCGACATAGGCACACGGGTAGATGAGGATTCCGACAAGGCACATACGGTAGCACTCCCATGATCGGTCGTAGTTTGGACTTGAAAAAATCATTTCGTCCGAAGGAATGTGACGAAGAGCTTTTGGGAGATTAAATTCCCTACCTAAGGTGTAATAGGTGAATTATTGTACTTGGCTCAGTATACTCGATCCTGATATAGCTTTATCAGAAAACTTGTTGGCAAGATATAGTTATGAGCCCATACACCATCATTGGAATCGTATCAAGAACATATTTTGATACCTCAAAGGAACCATTAACTGGGAACTTTTCTTTCCCTATCAGGCTAACGAAACTGCCGATGAATGTGCAATCACTAAAGTAAGTGTGAATGCCGACAAAACTAACCCAACGAATGTGTTGGTAGGATTTGCTGATGTTGGGTACATCTTGGGCCCATATAAAGATCGTTCCCAGATTGGTTATGCTTTTACCATTAGGAACACCGCGATATATTGGAGATCAATTAAACAAACCATTGTTGCTACCTCCTTGAATCACACTAAGATTATCACTCTACATGAGGCAGTATGTGAGTATATATGACTGAGAACCATCGTTATATATATTCGAGGTAACAATTGACTAAGTAATGTCACTGATGCGGCTATATGCATATACGAAGATAATGCCGTTTGCATCGAACAGATGAAACATGGGTATATCAAGGGGGATAATACGAAGCATATCTCTCCAAAGTTTTCCTACAATCAGCACCGACGGGCCATCATCAACATCCAAGTTAAGCAAGTGAATTCTGAGGAGAATGTGGCTGATTTATTCAATAAATCACTGACCAAGGCCGTAATTGAAAACATGTGAGAAATATCGGAATACATAGGATTTTCGAACTCCCGAGATCGAAGTAAGGATCATATGGGAGGGTGAGGTATAACGAAGCTTACCCACCAATGTTGTACTCTTTTCTTTGACCAACGTTTATTTTGTCCCAATGGGTTTTGTTACTTGGCGAAGTTTTTAACGAGGCAACGTCACATGCACTGTTTTTCAGTCCTTGATTGACGAACTAATCAGAGGGAGATGTAAACTTGAGAGGGAGTCTTACATCCACGTCGCAAGTTACACTCTTTTCCTTAACCAAGGATTCTTTTTTTCCCACTGGGTTTTTATCAGTTGGAAAGGTTTTTGACGAGGTAACTAGATGTTTAGCTCATTGTTCGACGAACTGATCACGTTCTCGAGCACATTGATCGACGTAATCAATAGAAGTTTTGGCTTAACGAAATTAGCATAAACTATATGTCTGGATGTTGTACTCTTTTTCCTACGATCAAGGCATTTTTTCCATTTGGTTTTTGCTTGATGAGGTTTTAACGAGGCAACTTGACATGCGTTGAAGACTCAACACAAGGGAAAGTGTTAAAGTAAAAACACAGTGTGTGCCTTAGTCTACAGGTTAATGAGCTACTCCTAGTTAGTGTAGGACTAGGCCTGTAGAATGTTTCAGAATATGTGATCTCTCCCTATTTAAAGGGACCCTATCAATGAGAATATAGATATCTTATGCCCTAATTCTGGTCGTGTTTACGTTTACTACAACAATAAAAGAATACTTGACCGTTAAATATTAGAGTGTGGGGTGAATTGCATTATAGTAAGAAACTAATGCGTAGCTTAGACCTACTGTTATTATCTTCGAATAGTCGTAATATAAATGGAAAATGTGTTATTAGGTCCGGGATTTATATCCGAAGAATCGATGGAACCGGTGGAGCCAAACTGAAAAAATGGTTCGGTTCTGGTCCTTAGTATAAAAACGTGTTATTTTTAAGATCTGGACCCATTTTTTGGTTTCGATTCTCGATCTGGATCTCCTATTTTTAAGTGGCAAGATTCATAAGAATCGTACTTTTGATCCAATATATATACTCAAACCAAACTTAATTACCCCTACTCTCATTTGCTGATTTGTATTTTATTTTCTTTAGTTTTTTTTTTCAATTTTATTTTTGTGTGGAAGTATGAATCCTGTTTTTTTTTTGTTTAAATTTCTATAAGTTTCAAGTTTTAGTAGAGGTTTTGGATTTCGTCACTTACTTCTCTTTGTATGTTTGAACTTATATAAGTTGTTTCTTGATTATATAATTTGTGGTAATAATAACAATAATTTAGGGACTTTATTTTTTATTTATTATTCTCGACAGGAACCATAAGAACGAGGAACCGAACCGAAAGAAAACGGTTCCGGTTCTTTTTTGCTTCGTATAATTTTGACCTAAAAAATAACCGAATCAGTTGTTTCGGTTC
Organism: Orobanche coerulescens; assembly: GCA_033398695.1. Lineage (NCBI taxonomy): Eukaryota > Viridiplantae > Streptophyta > Magnoliopsida > Lamiales > Orobanchaceae > Orobanche > Orobanche coerulescens. The sequence goes on from CM065804.1 coordinate 164,743,224, forward strand.
CGGTTCCGAATATACTATAAAATGACATTTTAGAAGCGGTCCCACCCCTACGTGTTATATTTCAAGTTAATTTTGTGTTAGTATTTAAAAATCCAAAAAAAAATATATTCAAAATTTTATAATATATATATAAGCAAGTATATTTGACGATTTTTTGACATCAATTATAGATTCAGTCAAAGAGGTGTCAAGATAATTTAAATATTAATTTTTTGGTATAATACATAAATACATTAATCACTTTCATAATTATTTTAAAGTTTACAATTTATATAGCATATTTATATTTTGACAATATTCAATTACAATTTATTAACTAATGTCAGGTAGGAAAAATAGGGATATATTAAAATAAACTTATTATATTAAATATTTTTTAATAGAATATCCATAAGTGAATACGGTTGCAAAAAATAATATTCATATACATAATTTATATTTAAAAAATAAAAAAAACCACATAATAACATGTGAGCCAAATGAATGAGGGAGCTCCAAGAAACTAAATTATTATATTATATTATATTATATTATATTATATTATATTATATATAGATAGATAGAATTTTTAATTTAGAAAATTCACAAAATATGAAAAAAGACACCACATATTACCACGTCAGCCAAATATATGAGGGAGCTAAAAACAATTACTACATATCATATATATAGATTTTCTGTAACACCCCAAACTAGGCGGATATTACAGTGTCGTGAATCCCCGACTGGGACCCACCAGGCAAATGAAAATGATGAATTAAATAATATAATTGTAGTACCGAACCACATTATATTACCAAATACTCCGATGAGGAGTTTAAGTACATTACACCAGTGACAAAATGTAATACTAGCATATTTTATATGGAGATAAAATACACCACCCGAATAAATAAACATCTCAAACGGAATTTTGCAAATGAAATACAAATGATGTAATAATCGAAATGATCAAATGATCAAACAAACGGAATGACTGGGGCCCCTACTAGTATCACTGACTCTCGCCACAAGATGCTCTTCCCATGCCTTTGCCTTGCCGTGACTGAAAACAAAATCCTAACGGCCGGGCCATACGTAACAACAATCCTCAAGAGTTGAAATTACACAATCATGAATTAATCAAGTTATGAAATATTCTTAATTATGAATTACGCTGAAGAGGAGTATCATAGTACGCCCGTAATGTTCTGTGCAAGTGTACAAGACGAATGACCGGACACACCCGTCCTTGTACCTAATTAGTCTCACGGAGGTAAGCGTTACCATGTGCACGGTCCGAAGTATCGGTGAACCCAATACATGACCATCGTGTGCTCGACTAAAAATTCCACACAGCCACACCCGGCCACGCAATATGAACCCGGAAGGTCACATGAACGAGAATGACCATGATGAATATTAATGAATAATAATTAGACAAGGCCAAGATGACTCACCGATATGAAAGTAATAGTGACGTGATTGATAACCCAATGAAATGATTTGGAACCGTCGTTCCTCGTGAATGAAATGATTATTCGACAATTACAAGTCTCAAAATGATTAATATTATGATTAATGAATTATGATTATGAGCAATCAACAACAAGAGGAATGAGTATTCTTTTAACTGAGTAAGATTTAACTTACCCAACAACGATGAAGAATGTCCGTCCACAAACAACGTCCTAACCAAGATACCGGTCGCTCGAACAACCTTGAATAACAATAATTACCAACAATCGTTCAATACACGTATCAAGCAACAAAACACGACTAACCCAAAGGTCGAAACAACGATAATCAAACTCAGAGGGCATTCCAACGAATACATAACCAACCACACAACTTCGGAAATATCCAATCCCGAATATGTCGAAACCAACAACAAATTGAGTATTTCGAACCAACAAATCACTTCAATGATATCAATAATCCATTAGGAATCCATAATTCATGATTACAACAACATCAATCGGAAAATCCCCAATTAACCGAAGTCAACCCCAAGGGTTTGAAATAATTCCGAAAATAACCATTAAATCCGTAGGAATATATTTATCCAAGGTAGATAATCCATAACTAACATATTCCAATGATAATCCAAGCTTACACGAAGAAATCGGAAGGAAAACCCAAAAATCCGAAATTCTAGATCCAAGAAATTAATACCTTTGATTCGATGTTTTGGAGATGATGAAGTGATGATTAATCCAACTCAAAGACTTGAAGATGATGATTGATGATTACACCTTGAAGAATACTCTCAAAATCGCCCAAATCGCCTAGAACCAACGAGAGAAATGATAATAGAGTGATAAATGACGAACTCAAGCTGACTGTCCAATATATAGTCGCTCCAGGTTAGCGTGCGCTAGCCCTAATGCGTAGCGTGTGCTAACGGGAAATTTGGGTATTCCAGTACCCACTGTCCGAAAACGGTAGCGCGCGCTACGTACCTTTTTGTAGCGTGCGCTACGGCCATATCATTAGCGTGCGTTAATACTCATAGTTAGCGTGCGCTAATGAATAATTTGATGCCCAGTACTGGAATCCAGAAAGTGCCTGTCCTCTGATCTGACCTCGATAGCGTGCGCTACAACCATTATTTAGCGTGCGCTAATATATCGATTGCGTACGCTAAAAACAACACATAGCGTGCGCTAAGAATTAATTCAAAGGCATCCAAAGAGTCACCGGACTCAACCTCGACCGTCCTTAGCGCGCGCTACACCACATACTAGCGTGCGCTACTACAACTCACTAGCGCGCGCTACTTACCGCTCGTAGCGTGCGCTACTTATAACTCACCGCACCGGTACCTTCCGGATCGCAAATGTGGCAACCTTAGCGTGCGCTAAAGCCGAGTGGTAGCGTGCGCTACCTATACCCAATTAGCGTATGCTAAAAGTAGTACGTAGCGTGCGCTACCCTCACGCATGCAATCGAAAATGACAATGATGATAAACACGGCACGAAACTCCAATCAGATTAGTGATGAATGACGATTGATATACGATACAATTACTCTGAACGATGTATACCATGACTGAATCTGTGTGACAAATGATTAATATTGAGTGAAAATTACCGAGTATCAATTCATCAATGATAAATCTTGAATGATAATTATTGAATTACAACCGGTATTACATACACCCCCTTAAAAGAGTTTCGTCCCGAAACTAAGGGTCAAACAACTCGGGATAACTCTCCCGCATACTATACTCGCTTTCCCAAGTAGCATCTTCGACTCCGTGTCTAGACCACCGAATTTTAACCAAAGGAATCGTCTTATTCCTCAACCGCTTGATTCGTCGCTCTAAAACTCGCATAGACGCTCCTCATATGAATGATCGTCGGCGATCTCGATTCGTCGAATCAAGTATGTGGCTCTGCGGCAACATACTTCCGCAAATGGGAGACATGAAACACATTGTGAATTCGGCTCAACGCGGAGGTAAAGCCAATCGATAAGCTAACTCGCCTACTCGATCCAAAATCTCAAATGGTCCAATGAATCTCGGACTAACTTTCCCCTCTTCCCAAAACGGAAGATACCACGACTGGGATACCTTGACCAACACATGGTCACCACCTCGAACTCTAATGGTCGGCATTTACGGTTATCTCGCGTATGATTTCGCCGACTGAGTCACAACAAACGACTCCTGATCAAAGTTACCTTCTCACGGGCGGCTATAAGCATATCGGGCTCGGTGCCGATTGATTCTGATAAGTCGTCCCAACACAACGGAGATCGACAACGACGACCATACAAGGCCTCGTAAGGTGCCATCTTGATCGAAGCATGCCAACTATTATTATACGTGAACTCGATCAATGGTAGTTGGGCTTCCCAATCGTCTTTCCAATCGAGGACGCATGCCCTCAACATGTCCTCTAATGTCTGAATGGTCCTCTCCGATTGCCCGTCGGACTGACGATGAAAAGCGGTACTGAGATTAAGCTGAGTTCCCATAGCACGATGAACTAATTTCCAAAAATGCGACACAAACCGTCCGTCACGATCGGAAATGATACTTTTAGGAGTACCGTGCAGTCTGACTATCTCTTTGATGAACAGTTGAGCAAGTCTCTCGGGACCCCACGTCTCCTTGATCTCAAGGAAATGAGCTGATTTAGTTAAGCGGACCACGATCACCCAAATCGTATTCATGCCACGACGACTCGTCGGCAAACTCGTGATGAAATCCATAGAAATGTCTTCCCACTTCCATTCGGGAATAGGAAGAGGTTTCAGCATACCCGCCGGTCACTGATGTTCAATCTTAACTTGTTGACAGGTTAAGCATCTCGAAACAAATTCTGCGACTTCTCGCTTCATATTACTCCACCAGTAATTTTGTTTCAAGTCCTTGTACATCTTGCTAGACCCCGGATGAACAGAATAAGGGGTAGCATGAGCTTCTTTCAAAATCGAGTTTTTCAACTCGACGCTCGCCGGTACGCACAACCGATTCTTAAACCTCAAAAGTCCATCCTCGTGGACCACAAATCCAGGGGCTTTCCCCTGAGCCACATCCTCTCGGATGCGCAACAATGATGGGTCCGAACCCTGATTCTCTCGGATTGCCTCCTCGAGTGACGATGAAATCTCTAACATACAAAGTTGCCCCTGAACTCGCTGAAGCCAGACCTCGATCTCGGTTCTAAGGAATTCCTGCTGAAGCTCCTTCTAAACTGTTAAACGGGCAAGCATCTACTCCTGAACGGACTTACGACTCAAGGCGTCGGCGACAACGTTCGCCTTGCCCGGGTGGTAGAGAATCTCGATATCATAATCTTTGATTAATTCCAACCACCGTCTCTGACGCATATTTAACTCTTTCTGAGTAAATATATACATTAAACTCTTATGATCGGTGAATATCTGACAGGTGGCGCCATAAAGGTAATGACGCCAAATCTTCAAAGCGAACACCACGGCTGCTAGCTCCAGGTCGTGGGTCGGATAATTAACCTCGTAAGGTCTCAATTGCCATGAAGCATAGGCAATAACTTTCCCGTTCTGCATGAGTACACATCCGAGACCCTGTCCGGATGCATCACTATAAACCACAAATCCTTCCGTCCCCTGCGGCAAGGAAAGTACAGCCGACATTAATCGGCTCTTGAGTTCCTCAAAACTCCGTTGACACGCGTCGGACCACGTGTATTTCTTATCCTTCCGCAAAAGGTTCGTTAAGGGTTGAGCGATTCTAGAAAATCCTCTACAAATCGCCGATAATAACCCGCTAATCCGAGGAAACTTCGGATTTCCTTAACGCTCTTCTGAGGTAGCCAATCTCGAATAGCCTCCGTCTTCGAGGGTCGACACAAACTCCGTCCCGATGAAATTACATGTCCGAGAAAAGTCACTGACATCCGTAACTCACATTTGGAAAACTTCCCATAAAGTTGTTCTCGTCTCAACACGCCGAGCACTTGATGAAGGTGAAACTCGTGTTCCTCGGCCGCGAATAAATCAAAATGTCATCGATGAAGACAACAACAAACTGATCCAAAAAGTCGATGAAAACCCGATTCATTAACTCCATGAATACCGCAGTGCATTAGTCAATCCGAACGGCATAACCACAAACTCATAATGACCATAGCGTGTTCAAACGCCGTCCTCGCGATGTCCGACTCTGATCCGCAATCGATGATATCCAGACCTTAAGTCGATCTTGGAAAATATCAAGCTCCCCGGAGTTGATCTAAGAGATCATCAATACGGGGTAAGGGATACTTATTCTTGATCGTCACCTGTTCAACTCCCGATAATCAATACATAAGCGGAATGAACCATCCTTCTTCTTGACAAACAACACCGGTGCTCCCACGGGACGCACTCGGTCGGATATAACCTTTCTCGAACAACTCCTCGAGTTGGTTCTTTAATTCCCGCATTTCGGTCGGGGCCATTGAAGACGGTGCCTTTGATATCGGGACGTATCGTGCTCCAACTCAATCGTGAATTCCACATCCTCTGTGGAGGCAAACCGTAACTCATCCGAAAACATCGGCATATTCCCTCACCACCGGAATATCCGCTAACATTATCGATGACTTCTCGTTTTGGCCATATAACACCAATAACCGACACATCCCGATTGAGTAACCTTACCGCTTTCATCAAATTAATGACCTTACTGCAATGTAGGGATTACCTCCCCGAAACACACATTCAACCCCATCATCCGAAATGATAGTGACCATACGCTACGGACACTAATGATGGCATCATGACGATCCATCCAATCAATACCCAAGATGATGTCGCCCTCGGCAAATCCACTACAATTAGGTCCACCGCCATACACGACCATGAAGTCAATCGGACAATCAATCTCCCGACACGATAATTCGCCTACCATCGTAGGCCAATGACATAAGGCTCACAACTAGTAGCACTACCTGCACGTAGTTTACTCAAACATGACTCGGAAATGAATGAATGCGATGCACCAAGATCAAAAAGGGTACACACAGCCGAGATAGAATAACGAGTGTACCCGAGATCATTCGGGCCTCCGATCATCGGTCTTCTTCATCTCATAAATCCGGGCTTGCTAGTCCCAGACCGACGCCCTGTCACGCTAAAAGCTCCACCTTTAGTCGCTCCCGCTGCTTTTAAACGACGCTGATTGAGTGGCCTGATTCTGAACGGCTGACTGCTTAGGTGCCTGTGATGACGTCTGAGTAAGTTTGGAGTCCCTACGGCAAAAACGGGCCTTATGCCCAGCAATTCCACAATTATGACATGTGATAGTCTGTCTCGGACACTTGGTACTGAGGTGACCAAGATCCCCACAGTTAAAATAGGTGATGGCCGAACTGGCCGCTCGAGACTGAGATTCCGCGGGTTTAGACGACACAGGAGGTCGCTCAGAAAAAGCAGAGCCCGCACGGGGTTTCTTGAAAGTTGTCTGACCGCCTTCAGACTGATTACGATTCTTCGATTTCTTGCTAGCAGATGAAGGTTGCTGCTTAGCAATTTCCTTAGCAGTAAGCTCGTAGGTAAGAGCTTTCTCAATGAATTCAGCCAACGTGGTGCAATTATGATTAAGCAACTGAAGTCTCATACGGGGTTTCAGCCTCTTGCTGAAATACTTGATCTTATCCGCCTCTGAATGAATGATTGATGAGGCGAAAGGAAGAAGTTCCTGAAATTTCTCGGCAATGGCGAGAACATCCTTGTCTGTTGAGGGGTCGGGGGTGAGTAATTCTGACAGCTTGGCCTCTCTGAGCGGGGCCGGATAATACCTCTCCATCATGAGAGTTTTGAACTGATCCCAAGTACATGATCCTTCGGTGGGCTTCAACGACAACCACCAAGAATGTGCGCTCTTACCCAGGTAGTAAGCCGCAACAGAAACTTTGTGTCCCTCGGGACACTCTACCATAGCAAACAACTTCTCAAAATGCTCGAGCCAATGAATGATATCTGCCGGCTCGAGCAGGCCCTCAAAAGTAGGTGGCCTGCGGCGAGATATGTCGCCGATGATATTGCTCACATTCCTCTCTTGCCTCGAGGTGGCGGCGGAGGAGCTCGCTGATTTTGATTGATGGAGTTATGCATCGTCTCCATCAATCGAGCCATCCGGGTCATTTGGGCCATCATGCCCCGCATAAAGCGAGTGGGTCAACCCGGACACCCTCTCGACCGAGCCGTGTCCTGTACGACTCCCCGATAGTGAATGATCGCGTCTGGTGAAGGAGTGGCGGCTGGCCGCCGATGAATTAGCATTATTCCTCGCGTTTGCACGTGTATTTACACGAGCTCTCGGGATTCGGCCCGCTCCACGGCCTCGTCCTCCACGTCCTCTTCTTGCCCTCTCCATACTGAAGTATGAAAGTCACATGATGATTATATTCACCGCATGAATAATACGTTATGATTATGACATGAGATGATAAAAATGAGCATACGCGCTCTAACACAGTGATTACATGAATGATCAATTGAGGTGACATGATTATCTGATGAAATTATTGAAATGATTATCTTGAATGAGTTAACAAGATTAATGATTCGATCTTCCTGATCAACAACTGAACAATGAAATGAATTGGTGATTAATGAGTTAACTCGACCGCCCCGGTCAAAATGACAATGATGATTGAGGATTGTTAATCGATGAATTATGAATGAATGATTATTGCGTAAATTATACCATGGCATTAGAAATCTTACAGTTCTTGGTCTGATTGGCTCGGCATTTGCACAGGTCACACGTGACGCGAAAGTCCAATGATACTAGTCCGATGACGATGATTTCAAATGAGACATGACTTGGAGGGTAGTATTCAAAACCACGCTCCGATACCAACTCTGTAACACCCCAAACTAGGCGGATATTACAGTGCCGTGAATCCCCGATTGGGACCCACCAGGCGAATGAAAATGATGAATTAAATAATATAATTGTAGTACCGAACCACATTATATTACCAAATACTCCGATGAAGAGTTTAAGTACATTACACCAGGACAAAACAGAATACTAGCATATTTTATATGGAGATAAAATACACCACCCTGAATAAATAAACATCTCAAACGGAATTTTGCAGCGGAAATACAAATGACAGAATAACTGAAATGACTGAAATGACTGAAACAAACGGAATGACTGGGCCCCCCTACTAGTATCATCGACTCTCGCCACAAGATGCTCTTCCGTGCCTTTGCCTTGCCGTGACACGAAAACAAAATCCCCAACGGAATCGATACGTAACAACAATCCTCAAGAGTTGAAATTACACAATCATGAATTAACTGAAGTTATGAAATATTCTTAATTATGAATTACGCTGAAGAGGAGTATCATAGTACGCCCGTAATGTTCTGTGCAAGTGTACAAGACGAATGACTGGACACACCCGTCCTTGTACCTAATTAGTCTCACGGAGGTAAGCGTTACCGTGTGCACGGTCCGAAGTATCGGTGAACCCAATACATGACCATCGTGTGCTCGACTAAAAATTCCACACAGCCACACCCGGCCACGCAATATGAACCCGGAAGGTCACATGAACGAGAATGACCATGATGAATATTAATGAATAATAATTAGACAAGGCCAAGATGACTCACCGATATGAAAGTAATAGTGACGTGATTGATAACCCAATGAAATGATTTGGAACCGTCGTTCCTCGTGAATGAAATGATTATTCGACAATTACAAGTCTCAAAATGATTAATATTATGATGAATGAATTATGATTATGAGCAATCAACAACAAAAGGAATGAGTATCCTTTTAACCGAGTAAGATTTAACTTACCCAACAACGATGAAGAATGTCCGTCCACGAACAACGTCCTAACCAAGATACCGGTCGCTCGAACAACCTTGAATAACAATAATTACCAACAATCGTTCAATACACGTATCAAGCAACAAAACACGACTAACCCAAAGGTCGAAACAACGATAATCAAACTCATAGGGCATTCCAACGAATACATAACCAACCACACAACTTCGGAAATATCCAATCCCGAATATGTCGAAACCAACACCAAATTGAGTATTTCGAACCAACAAAACACTTCAATGATATCAATAATCCATTAGGAATCCATAATTCATGATTACAACAACATCAGTCGGAAAATCCCCAATTAACCGAAGTCAACCCCAAGGGTTCTTGAAATAATTCCGAAAATAACCATTAAATCCGTAGGAATATATTTATCCAAGGTAGATAATCCATAACTAACATATTCTAATGATAATCCAAGCTTACACAAAGAAATCGGAAGGAAAACCCAAAAATCCGAAATTCTAGATCCAAGAAATTAATACCTTTGATTCGATGTTTTGGAGATGATGAAGTGATGATTAATCCAACTCAAAGACTTGAAGATGATGATTGATGATTACACCTTGAAGAATACTCTCAAAATCGCCCAAATCGCCTAGAACCGACGAGAGAAATGATAATAGAGTGATAAATGACGAACTCAAGCTGACTGTCCAATATATAGTCGCTCCAGGTTAGCGTGCGCTAGCCCTAATGCGTAGCGTGTGCTAACGGGAAATTTGGGTATTCCAGTACCCACTGTCCGAAAACGGTAGCGCGCGCTACGTACCTTTTTGTAGCGTGCGCTACGGCCATATCATTAGCGTGCGTTAATACTCATAGTTAGCGTGCGCTAACGAATAATTTGATGCCCAGTACTGGAATCCAGAAACTGCCTGTCCTCTGATCTGACCTCGATAGCGTGCGCTACAACCATTATTTAGCGTGTGCTAATATATCGATTGCGTACGCTAAAAACAACACACAGCGTGCGCTAAGAATTAATCCAGTGCAGTCCAGTAGTCACTGGACTCAACCTGATCTGTACTTAGCGCGCGCTACACCACATACTAGCGTGCGCTACTACAACTCACTAGCGCGCGCTACTTACCGTTCGTAGCATGCGCTACTTATAACTCACCTGCAGTCCAGTACCTTCTGGACTGCAGCCAGGGCAACCTTAGCGTGCGCTAAAGCTGAGTGGTAGCGTGCGCTACCTATACCCAATTAGCGTACGCTTAAAGGAGTACGTAGCGTGCGCTTCCCCTCACGCACAGCTCGCAACGAAAATGACAATGATGATAAACACGGCACGAAACTCCAATCAGATTAGTGATGAATGACGATTGATATACGATACAATTACTCTGAACGATGAATACCATGACTGAATCTGAGTGACAAATGATTAATAATGAGTGAAAATTACTGAGTATCAATTACTGAATGATAAATACTGAATGATAATTACTGAATTACAACCGGGTATTACATTTTCGACAGTATTCTAAAAATCCAAAAGGTAAGTATTAGCATTATTAATATTTTTCATATATAATTTTTTAATATTTTTAAAATATAATATCTTTAATATGAGTCTGATTTAGCTTTTTAGAAGCTATTCTAAGGAGCCTCCTTAAGGAGGCTATAAACGTAAATTTATCTCTAACTTTAAGGAACAATATTATATTAATTGTTATAAACTTGAGAGAAAAAAAGAGAAATTGAAAAAAAAGAAGAATAATGTGTATATTTTTATGAGGGTCAAAGGCCTTTATTTATAGGTACACATATAGGGTTTCAGGAGTATAAAGGTCATTCATTAATAAATACATTAATTACAACACTCCCCCTTGAATGACCTTTAATACATGCTCCCTCATTAAAACTTTGTCGGGAAAACTCAGTGGAAAAAAACCCGATCGAAGGGAAAAGAGTACAGCTACTCCCCCTGAAATTGATTACATAATCTTTGAGTTGACGCATTTCGATCTTGTGTACCAGTCTTCTGAATGTCGGCAATGCCTTTGTGAATAAGTTCGCTGACTAATCACTTAAATGAATATTTGATGTATCTCCCTTTGAGATACAAGTGACATCGTCTTCATACAATACTTCCTATTGAATATTATGATGTTCACGCCTCATCAAAACTCCTTCGGAAAAACCCTGTGGGAAAAAACCGATAGAGAAAAAGAGTACATAGTATAAATTTGCTCATGTGTTACATTAGTTGCCTCGTTAAAAACTTTAACTAAGAAAACTCGGTGGGAGAAAACTTAGAAAGGGAAAAAGAGTACAACTATTTGGTCTTCAGGACCTTTTGACTTTCACGGTCGACATAATCTTCAAGTTAATTTAAAAGTTATCACTTCTTCCCCTCAAGATAACAATCTTGCATTCTAATGTCATGAATATAATTTTCATACATGGAGAGATTTAGTGAATAAATCTGCTAGAATATCATTATTGCTCTTCGGAAGCTCATGTGGAAATAAATTTTATCTTACTTGTCCAAACATTATATGAACACATAAATAGAGAATGTTTCTCATCATAATAAATAGGCAGTATGAGAACAAATATGAGATCATAATACCCTAATAGCCACCAATATCAAATCTCAATCTCTTTCATGTAATAAACCAATATGGTTAGCACCATTCCACATTCTCGTAGCCATCTCATAGAAAGTAGCCATCTTCTTTTCTAGCAGATGCATCTTATTTTCTAGTAGACATCTCATAGAAACTCCAAAGTTAAGCGTGCTTGGCTTGGAGTAGTTATGGGATGGGTGACCCCCTTGCGTGTGAGTGAGGACAAAGCGCGCTAGGAAAGACACGTGTTGGTACAGTGAGGACAGTCCTCATCATTCTGCCAGAGCTAGAACCGGGGACAAGTGTCACTTTGAGAGGGGACCAACAACTGGTACCTGAGGTAACTGACCTGATCAGGCGCATTGTGGAAGAAACAGTTGCCAAGCTGATAACAACTGAAATCAAGCCTGATCTCCAGTCCCTCAACCTAAAGATGGACACCTTACTGCAGAAGAGTGATCCTCCCCCACCACCTACTAATTCCATAATGCCTCTAGGCATGTCTGATCTTATCACAAGAGTGGAACAACAGCTAGCTACATTAATTGATGCTGGCAAAAAGGGGGAAGAAAAAGGAAATAAGGAAGAGCAAATCAAAAATTCCATCAGGCAAGGGGAAGATTTTGTTGAGGATGTGAGAGAGGAACTCAGGACTAAGGCAAGTCATGACCTCCCTCTACTACCTGCTGGGACTTCTTATATGAAGAGAAAGGAGGTAGTTGCACCTGCTGATGACCAACCTACAGCCAAGAGGAGGAGAACCAGACAGGCGGAAGAGCCAAGATTTAAATGGGAAGGTAAAGAGCTTTGGTATGTTGAGGAGTTTCTACCTGCTGAATTTTGTCCAATTTGGGAAGAAGTAAAGAAGCAGTTCATTGAAAAGTATTATCTCTGGGAGCTCCTCCAGGATAAAGACTGCTCCTCACAACAGATATTTATTAATTACATGGACTCAACCTGGACAAAACTCTGGTCTATTCAAAGGAAATATGCCAAGAAGTTTGATGCTTACCCGAGGATCCCAGAGTTCAGACCTAAAGAAGCCTCTACCTTGATGAATAATGATCTAGATGAGTTGGCTCTTTAGAATGAAATCAAGAAGCTATGTGCAGAACACAACTTCACATCAGCAGAGGAGCAAGAATTTGCCTCTCTGATCATCAAGAGGAAGTATGGACTAGCACCTGTCTCCAAAAGACCTATTGGTGCAAAACCTTTGAGGTCTCTCCCTAAAGACAAGCAGCAAGTAAGAAGAGGAAGAGGGAGATGTATATAGGAATTTTGTATTTTACTTGTAATTTTTACTTTGGAATTTACTTGTAAATTTTTGCATTACTTGTAAAATTTTCCTGTATTTTTTTGATCATTCAAACAACACTGTACTTGTAATCATCAATGAAAGTTTATAACAGTCATTTGAATGACAACCACTAGTTGTCTCAAAAGAAGACTGAGTTTGATTTGTATCTTGCACTTTACCTTGTGCAGACTTGTTTACATTTGAATTATTTAATTTTTTCCATCATCAAAATAGGGGGAATTTGTTAGGAATACTTATTAGATTTTGATGATGTCATCCCTATATTGAAATTGATTATTCAAATGTATGTTTAAGTACTTGGCAAGAATGTAAAGAAGAACCAAATGAGTATCTTCTATAGGCCAGATTATGTATGGTTAAGTACTTGGCAAAATGTAAAGAAGAACCAAATGAGTATCTTCTGTAGGGCATGTAAGTTAGGCTAAGTCTAGAATCGGCTAAGTATAAATCACAGGCAAGTTCATTATCAGACAAGTTTTGGTCAACGGATACATCAGAGAGGTTTGACCAAAACACTGTAGAATCCGAGTTGCAGACAAGTATTTATCATCCGAGTCTTGGTCAACTCAACTGATCAGAGACGGTTGAACACAGACGACTTATCATCAGGCAACATTCTGAAGAAAGTGACTGATCAGAGAAGTCCTGGTCAAAATAATTATCCGAGAAGTTTGCCCAAACTGCAGTCAAGAGATCAGACGGAGTCCAGTCAACTGAATTTTGACCATCAGATCATATAACATCCATCAGGTCAGAAGATTTCAGACAGATCGTCAGTTCAGAGAAGATTTGTCGGGACAGAGAACTATATTTCAGAGAAGTTACATCAGAGAAGTCCAACATCAGAGAAGGTTGACTGCACGTCAAACAGTTTGACCAAGAGAGATCAGATAAGTGATCATCCAAGTAACTCAGTCCACGTCAGCATGCGTTGAAAACTCAATAATTACGGAAAGTCATATGCGGGCGTAGGGAGACAAACCGGAGAGATTCCCGGAAAGTAATGAATTAAATATTCATTGAGATCCATGCTCTGAAGACTTTATGATTATTCTAACCAAGGATTCGGCGCTACAACATGAAAGTCTTCAGAACGGCCGGAATTAAATTAAAAAGGGAATCCGGCCTTACAACGGATCAAAAAAATAAACAAAGAAGTCCAAATCTACAACGGATGTATTTGTTACAGTAAGTACAACGGCTATGAAGGAAGCTCAAGAATCGTACTATATATATCCGAATATATGAATTGAGCAAGGTACAAAGCGAACAAACTTACAAGCGATCAAAGCATTCAAGCAAACAAAAGCATTCTATAGCTTCGTGAAAGAGCAGCTTAACAAATCTTATTCGAAGAAGCTCTTTGTTGGAGAAGACAACACTCGTGTCTAAAACTTGAGTACCGGGGTTACTTTCGTGGACGAGATTCTTGAAAGTAGAGAGGTTGTAAAGGCATCCAAGAATCATTGATCAAGAGGTGCAAGGCAGCCAAAGGGAGTTGCAACGGCAAGGAATTCCACTGGTTAGAAGCTGTTGTAATTGGTTGAATTACTGTAACATTTATCACTGGTTGAGAGTTATAGTGAATTCATCTCCAACTAGTTTGGAGAAAAGTGGATTAGTAGAGGATTACCCCACCTCTGAGACCACTATAATTGTCTGCGTGTTTTTTACTGCTTTAATCATCATACTTACCTGCTGCATACATATTTACTGTTCCATTATTTAGTTATCTGCTTTCGTCATCAGCTGTGTTCCGCATATCTTGTCTACAGACGAATTCAAGCCATCTGTACTTACCACAGCTGAGAAACTCCTGACCCCTCGAGAAAAGAGTTTCAATAAGTCTATTCACCCCCTCTAGACTTATTCCTAACGACTTGTAACCTACAGTTGCGAATTTCGTGTTCCTATTTCTTTAGGAACCTCAAGTCCATCAGGGACTTTCAATAGATATTCGAGTCCAATGACCCATAAAAAAATGTGCTGATGACGTCACCAATTGAATATCTATATTCATAATAACTGTCATACATATAGTAAATGACGGAATGTAGTGCCAACGTGAGAATATGTTTTCGGTATGCGCTTATGTAATATCCTGAATTTCTATTATGATTGTTTAATGTTATTTTATCCGAGTTATATTGTACAGTGTGGGATCTGTACAGTATGGATAAAATAAATGAAGGACTAGGACAGTTGTATTAGTATAATTGTTGTAGTTGGTCGACAATTGCATTTGAGGATATTATGTATCGTGTGAGAATATTATTGGAATGAATATATGTATTCCACATGTCATGTATACGTATCCAGTATGTCGAGACAACGGACAGGAACAGTTGAAATTGGCTAAGTATAGCCTGATTAACGTACGCTAGTATGAGGAATTAGCGCACGCTAATGTGTAGGCGAAGATTAGCGCACGCTAAAGCCTAAGGTTAGCGCACGCTATTCCAGAACAGGCCAGAGGGAATCTATGTGTGGACCCGACCAATTTCGACGCATGTTCCGATAAGGTCAATGGATGTTTGCTATGGAGAATTAGCGCATGCTAAGTGTTGGGCTTAATGGACGCTAATATCAAATCGGTCAAAGGGAATCCCGGCTTTGTCGTTTGATTTTGGCGTATAGACCCAGGCATCTTCGGAGTAGGTGCAGATTGATGAGTCAATGGGAATTAGCACGCACTATTGTTGGAGAATTGTGCACACTAATGAGTATGTTACTGTAGAAAGTCAACGTCGATATTACGTACGCTACATAGGTTTTGCATACGTAAATCATTGTGTGAAGTAAGGCAGTAACCTCTGGACCACGATAGCGCACGCTATCAAAGCCAGTTAGCGCACGCTATGTC
The DNA here is from genome assembly GCA_033398695.1 of Orobanche coerulescens. Lineage (NCBI taxonomy): Eukaryota > Viridiplantae > Streptophyta > Magnoliopsida > Lamiales > Orobanchaceae > Orobanche > Orobanche coerulescens. The sequence continues at coordinate 164,759,307 of CM065804.1, forward strand.
AAGTAACGCACGCTATTTAGTGGGAGTAGCGCACGCTAATAATGGGCAGTATATATATGTGCAGTTGGGTATTATTATTCATTTCGGCCATTTCTTCCCTTCATCCGATAGAGAGAGTTCTTCGGCGAGATTTTGAGGTTCCTAACACTTGAGTGTTTGTAGAGATGATCACCTTTAACAACATTAAGCTTGAGAGCATGGATTAGAGCTTTGTTCTAAAAGTTGTTAATGATTCTTGGAGGAGTTCGATTGTTCTTCACCATAGTTCGTCAATACAATGTAATACTCATATTCATTCGATAGTAGTTCGTTTTAGATGTATGTTTACATGTTAGGAAGCATGTTGGTTTATACTATTATGCATGATGATGTTATACGTGATTAAATGGAATTGTGACAAGAGATTGAAGGTGTTGGTTAAGATTTTTCATGTTGTAAGAATAATGATTCGTTCAAACATGCTTGTAAGATGGATTCCCGAATCATGTTGATATTGTCATTGATATATGGATATTGATACGATAGTAGTGGTTTTGGATCGTGCTGAAAGTATATGTTGATGCAATCCCTTTGTTCATTTCGGATTCTTGATGTTATTGTCGTTGTTTCCTTCGTATGATGACGATTATGGTAGTATTGTTGTGATTCTTGGTGTTATGAATAATGCATGTTGAATGAGATGATGATATGTGTGTATTGATCGGTTATGAGTGAAATACGATAGGTTAGAGGTTAGATAACATATTGGACTATGTTATCTTGGTGATTATGAACAAGGTGATGTTAATTGGATGTGCTCGCGGATTAATTCGCGTTCTTGAGGGACTCTTGAATTATATATGAATCATGATATTAGATTGATTTTGGAATTGAGTATGTTATTATCCTGATTATCGGGTTGAATTGATTGTTGATATGAATATCGGATTATGGAATCGTACTGTGGTTATGGATTCGTGATTAATTGATTTGGGTTGTTCGGATTTATGTTTAATCGAGATATTGTGGAACCGTTGAGTTGTGGATTGATTATATTGATTGTTGATTGTTACCGAACTTGTTGTTATCAATTATTACAAAAGGTTGTGAGGATTGATCGTCGATTAGAATAATATTGTTGCGGTCGAGTTCGAGGATGTTCGTGAATTTCTTTGGCCAAGGAGCTTGTAGACGAAGGCAAGGAAATTGGTAACGACTTCATTATCATCGTATCGATATCGAGGCAAGTTTTCACTTGTTCAGTTTATAATATTTAATAAATGGTTTCAGTTTCATTTCGTTTATAATGCATATAGTAATGATTATTATTGTGAACTCTAGAGATTTTGATTGTATGTTGTTTTCTGGTTTTTGGGAGTTAAATCATAATGTATATGATTTCCATTCGTTATTGGTGTATTTGGGTATCGAGGATATATTGTGGTAAATGCGAGGATATGAGTTATCTACAGTCCGTGGTACTTTTGGATCGTCGAATATTGAGGAAATTGTTAGTGATGGTTTTGACATCGAGATTGCTCTGAAGGACTCGAGGCAAGTACTCTAATCATTTTTGTCATTTAGTGTCGATCATGTTGTGATACATTCGTATATTGTTGTTGTCGTGCATTTCTGTATTGTTGTTTTATACAGTTGTGCATTGTATTTGTTCGTCCACCATGCGTTGGTCCGACGGGATCATCATGGGAATCTATAGCTGTGTGCGCTAGATCGTTGGATTACCATGTATTGTTGTTGTGCATATGTATATTAGTGGTTATCCACCTCGTGTTGATCTAACAGGATCATCTTGGGATCTATGCTGTGTGCGTTGGATCATCGGATTTCCATTGAGTATACATTGTTGTTATTGTTGTGGCCATATTGATGTCTGTTAGGAATATGCCCTCGAATGCCACTCAGAGGATGAGAGAGTGAGAGCAATTGTATTGTAATTATGAATATTATATTTAATAAGGCAATTATTATTTCTATATTATTGTGTATCACTGGCATTGTGATTTGGTATATAGAATAATAGTCCTTGCATTTGAGAGCGAACATTCTACTCCTTATGGAGATAAGGAGATAGGCACTAGAAGTGTTTAGAGCTCGAATGCTTAACTAGTTCGCAAGTCTATAAACTTAACTGGGCAGTAAGTTTAGACAAGACTTGTATAACGTGTACTTTGACCTGTAGAGTGCCTGTCTTCACTAACAGTTAGTGGGAGCACACGTTATAGGTATGCTAATGGGATTAGTATACTCTAACACGACTCAACTCGATTCGGTCACATGGAAATCACTCAGGGATTGTCAATGATTGAATCGAACGATTGTGATAGGTATACGTGGACCTTTGACTTGAGGTTTCAGTAGGAGATGTGCTTGTGAGATTAAGTTAGTCATTAGAGTAGTTCGATCCAATCATCGGTTGGTGGGGTCAACCTCGAAATGCAACTTAGTGGGCAAGTAGCAGTCTCTACTTAATACCAAGATAGGATTCTTTCTCCTGTTAGTGAGCAGGTAAATGTCCTATGCGGTTAATGACAAATAAGATCATAAGTCTTTGGCCAAAGCATTCAGAGCTAGTTGTATTTGATACACGAGAGCTCGATGATCTCAGTTTGCATTAACAGAAAGCATATAGTCAAGTTACAGTAGGGTTTGACTTTACTGTGACCCTAATACTTGACCGGGACATATGATTGAAGGGTTATACGTATACGGTATTCACGACATAATGGTTTTGAAATGATCCTATCATCCGTTCTCAGTTAGGTTACGGTGTGGGCCACGAGACTGGCTAAGTGGTGCTAACACTCATTGGATCCTCCCAATACTAACTAAGACGAACCTACAGAGTCGCGACACATGAATTGACGACGGATTATATTTAGCTTATTCTCTCTTCGTTAATATTGGACATTGGATGTCTAATTTAATTTATTGGATAAATTAAATCGGTCCCGTGAATTAAATAAATTACTGGGTAATTAATTTATTCATATAATTTCTTAGAGAAATTATTTTTAATATAATATTGGATTAATTAATTGTATTAATATTGAAACGTACCAAGGTTTGTTTATCGGATTAGATACACGATGGTTCGTTTCACGGACCGAAACGAACCAACCACTTTTTCTCCTCCCTTGGCCACCCCCCACACACTCACCTCACATGGTGTATTATCATCTACTTTTTTTTTTTTTTTGATACCGAGGTTCCAAGCTTACACCTGACTAGTCCTAGGGATAACAGCCCGGCCCCACAGTACTGCTACCAGTTAAATCGTGAGATGTGTATCTGGCTCCCAGGTTCTTAAATATCCTCAACTACCGCGCACAAGGAGTCGTCCCCCAAGTGATTGCTCCATGCTGGACCCCCCAAATCCAACCGCAGGTTCCCACCGAGATCTGGCCTCCCACACTGCTGCTTGAAGCCCTCAATATTTAATTGTTCCACCAGTGTACCCCGGAGGGCTAGGCCCTAACCCTTAGTCAAAGACTAAGGAATCATTGGGCCTTGACAAATTCAATTCCAAAGTGTTGCCACTAGGAATTGAACCCCTGACCTCCAACTAAATTGAAGGTCAGGTGGCCAACTGCGCCAAGACAGTTGGTTGTATTATCATCTATTTTGACTTGATGGTTTATTTATTTGATGTGGGGACTTTAATTATACATGGTGTATAATTAATAATTTTTTATTCTTGGCATGATGTGTGGTGTGATGTGTTTTTATGTTATAAAAACAACACCATCTTCATTCCACAAAAAGGACTTGGCCGTGAGTTTTGAGGGAAAAAGGGTGGTTATTTTCAAGCTTTATACATTTGATTTCTAAGTGTATTTGATAGAAAATAATTTTTATAAAATACTTAAGAGTATTTATAAAATTATATATAAGCTAATTCTATCAATTTCTAGCCGTATACTTGGAATATAAATTGATAGAAATATATTCCGGTCATATTCCGACGCGTGATACGTAGAGGCACGATGCTTTCGGTTCTCAGGAATTTTCAAAAGCTCGTTCGATTGGATTCGTGTTCGTGCTCGGAATCAAGAAGATATTATCAAAGGTCTACGAGGGTAAGACATCTTAATTTCATCTTTGTCCTTTTATATTCGTTTATATGATGCTTGATCGATCCGTTTTTGGGATTTGGTTTTATCCGGTTGGACCGATTTATTTTTCGCTGCGTATCTCATTTTTTATCACCAAATCCCAACAGTGGTATCAGAGCATGGTCTATACGATCATATATTCGATATTTGCATTTGGAATGCTTGATTATTTTTTATGATTTAGAATCATAATTGTATGCATTGTTGATGTTTAATTGTTAATCTAAAAATTATTTTTCATGATTTTATATTACCATATAAATCTATTTTTCTTTTGAAAAACTGATTTAATTGTGTAATATAAAAATTAGAAAAATATTATTTTTCGATTCGGACGAAAAAAATCGAGAAAAAATGGTAGGACCGTGACTGGCTGATCAATACTGGCTGGTCAATGGGCAACCTCACTGGCCGGGCTTGGCCCGGCTTTGTGTTTTCCGCTTTTATATTTCGTTCGGAAAATTAATTTCCCGCAAATTAAATTGGATTTAATTTGACTAAAATATAATTATGGTAATTTTATTTTAAGGGAATTAATTTAATGAAATATTTATTTTGTCCGGAACAAATTAAAATTAACGGTTAAGTGAATTAATTGGATTAATTCTAAATGTTGGATTAATTTTTATTGATTAGATCAATTTTAGATTAATCATTATTGCCATTTATTTTAATATAATTGTTGCATTAATTTTGAATAAGGATGTAGTTCATGGACCTAATTTTGAATCGTTTGTTTTGTTCGATTGAGTTGTAAAGGCCGTTTCGAGCCTGTTTATTTTACTAGAAATTTGTATAGGATGTAATTTTTCAAATGTAAAATTTATATGTAATGACGAAGACCGGAGGAAGATCCGCTCGAGAAGACGAAGATTCAAGACCGAAGACATGTAATAGGTTACGATGTTTTTGTTCTAGGAACGGTCCATGAACTGCATATTGTTAGTTTTAGGTTGTGTATGTTTTCATATTGTATGACAAACAAACAAACCGACAAACCGCGCTTATAAACGGATTAATGTGCAAAGTGTAACATATAATCACATTAATACTCCCACTTACAAACACTAAGTTATAAAGGTTACGAGGTTTCCTACCCTCCGTCAAACTCATGGAAAATTGAAATCTAAAACGGAATATTATTCTTCCGAGTATGTCGGGGTAATATTTTTGCAGAAAGTTGATAAATTCCTAGAGTGCATTAGATGCCTTTGGTTGTTGTAACACCCCGAGATATTCGGAATAATTACAGCGCCGTAAATCCTTTATATAAGAATTTACAAGGCTATTTTTGAAAAAATGTAGAAATAATACAGAAGTACCATTAACGTTTAGAATACAAAACCAGTTCAAATGAGTTTATTATTACAAACGTCTCAAAAGCATCCCAAGACACGCGTACTCGAGTACTGAAAATAAACCAGAAAGACAAGACAACAAAAATTAACATCACTGAGCCCCTTCATCGTCATGTCGGTACTGTGGCTGCTTCCCCGCTCCTCGGCTACCTGAACATCAAAATAAATGTCCACCCCCGAAGGGGTTAGCAAAACGATGCTAGTACAAGTATCATAATACATAAATCGGATATGCAACAGCAATGCATCATAAATTACGTAAAACGAACTTCCGCCACCGAAATCCAACGATGCGAATCCACGTGATTCCATCAACATAACACAGGGTAATCCAACGATCCTGCGCCCTCAGTATAGATCCCCATAATGATCCCGTCGGACCAACGCATGGTGGAAAACCCGTCCAACGATCCAGCGCCCTCAGCATAGATCCCCAAGATGATCCCGTCGGACCAACGCATGGTGGACATCCGATCCAGCGCACTCAGCATAGATCGCTCGATCCCTACGGATCATCACAACGTACACAAACACAAACCATGCATATACATATGCCAAATTGATATTTCCAACAACACGAACATTTAATAAATCAACGGTGAATATCATGACAAATTCAAAAGAACTAATCTCATGTTCAACAACATGAATAAATCTTATACAAGATCAAAATTCCAATATTCACAAGTGTTAAAATACGATACTTGCCTCAAAGATGGCAAGAATAAAATACTCCCACGAATATCACGCGTCCGAAGGCCACCTCCCCTCGATCGATCACTATGCAAGACTCGGACCTTGTTCAAAAGAAATAACAAGGAACTCAACATACCACTCGAAACCAACATATGATCTCCGAATATTCCAAATTAAAATCGTGTAATAATGACGTAAGGCCGGTTCGCGGCTAGTATCCTTAATGAAAGCTGAGCCGGATATAGTGGTACACTACATGTGAGTCGAATGATCATATCGGAGGCGAAACGCCGATGTCTATGAATTCAAGGATATACAAGTCATCAAAATATGGACTTCAATATCGGTTTTAAATTCCCAACTCCTATATGTTTGGTTCTTACGATTCATATCACAAGTGTGACTCAAGATACAAGCATACCAATTGTACTTCGCAAGGAAACGATACTACGGTGATTCGGGTTGATTTCATTAACATAGTCGATTCATTACAAGCATGAATATGAAGAATATTGCTAAATCAAACACCTCTATCAAACATGAATTATCATCGGTGGAACATCATGGTTATTCTTAGAACCTTACTAAAATCATGCTCATAATTCAAAACGAACTTAGGATACTACACCCTAGGGTTTTTATCCATCAAGGCTCGATCAACACTCTTAACAACGAGGGAAAAACAAGGTATAACCGGGTTCCAATCTTCAAAAATATGGTGCTGGATTCATAAAATCTTTAACTAGTCCAATGATTTCCGAAGCAAGCTCAAAATATAGCTAGGAACATAAATTCTAGCTTGGTAAACCGTAACATACCTTAAACGGAAGGAAAAGTTAAAATAACTTTATGAACTCCACGCCCAAAAGCTAGAACACCAATCCTCAAAGCCCTTTCGCCATCAATGGTGATGTTAAGAGGTTGGTATACAGGTTTAGGATGGAGGGAGTAGCTCTCGAAGTCTCATAAATCGGGTGTGGGAAGAGGTGTAAACTGAAAAATGAAGTTAGGTGTTGTCCTATATATAGAAAAAGGTTATTAGCGTGCGCTACTGCTTATAATTTAGCGTGCACTAACGAGCTTGCAGTCTACTGTCTCTCTCCAGTCTTGGCTTAGCTTACGCTACATATCCCTTACGTGCGCTAAGTACAGCAATTAGCGTAGGCTACCACTCATATAGCGTGCGCTAACGACCATACGAAGCCTTACTGACCTCTCTGTACTCAACTTTAGCGTGCGCTAGCCTCAAACCATTAGCGTGCGCTAAGCACCGTTGACTCGACTTTTCCAAAAGCCGTCCAGATTCATTCTGACATAACCCAACAAAATCCGCGGTCCGATCTCACCTACCAACCTGTCTCAATCACGTGCGCTACAAATGCACAAGTACAAGTATGAACACAATCATGAAATCATACGCTCAATCAACACAAGATCATGAAATACGGAGACTAATACTCAGATCAAAATACAACATATACAATGTCACAAGGTTCAAATACACATCAGAATCTCGGGTATTACATCATCTCTCCCTAAAAAGAAGTTTCGTCCCGAAACTTAAGATGAAAATAACTCCGGATATCTAGTCTTCATACCATCCTCCGTTTCCCAAGTGGCTTCTTCGACTCCGTGTCATGACTATTGCACTTTAACCAAGGTATTGGTTTATTCCTCAATTGTTTGATCCGACTCTCGAGTATCTTGATTGGTTTCTCTTCGAAGGTGCCGTCATTAGCTATCTCGATCTCACCGAAGTCAATAATATGACTGGGATCTGGTACATACTTTCGTAACTGGGATACGTGAAACACATTGTGAACGTGACTCAGCGATGGCGATAAGGCCAACCTGTATGCTAACTCCCCAACTCTTTCAAGGATCTCTAAGGGTCCAATATATCTTGGACTCAGCTTCCCTTACTTCCCAAATCGAAAAATTCCCCGAGTATGAGAAACCTTCAACAGCACATGGTCCCAAATGTTGAACTCCAACGGGCGACGACGCACGTCGGCATAAGACTTCTGTCGACTCTGAGCATTCAACAGCCTTTCCCGAATTAGAGCTACCTTCCTTTGAGTCTGAACTATCAACTCTGGTTCCGTCCCGATCAAATCAGAAGAATCATCCCAACACAGGGGCGATCTGCATCTTCTCCCGTACAACGCTTCGAATGGTGCCATCTTAATGGAAGCATTCCAATTATTGTTGTAGGTAAATTCAATCAACGGAAAATGAATCTCCCAATCGGTCGACCAATCCAAGGTACAAGCTCTGAGCATATCTTCTACTGTATGTATAGTCCTTTCGGACTGTCCATCCGTCTGAGGATGATAAGCTGTACTAAAGTTCAACTCGGTTCCCAAGGCCTTATGAACTGCCTTCCAGAAATGCGACACGAAGCGACCATCTCGGTTTGAAATAATGGTCTTTGGCGTACCATGCAATCGGACTATCTCTGCAATAAATACTCGTGCCAATTTCTTGGGCCCTCAAGTATCCTTAATACCTAGGAAATGAGTTGACTTGGTTAGTCGATCAACTATCTCATGTTCATCCCTGCCCTAGTCCTCGGCATATTGGTGATAAAGTCCATCGATATATCCTCCCACTTCCACTAAGGAATCGGAAGTGGCTTTAACATTCTGGCAGGCCGCTGATGTTCAATCTTAACCTGTTGACAAGTTAGACACTTCGAGACATATTCCGCTACATCTTTCTTCATATTTCCCCACCAGAAATTTTGTTTTAGATCCTTGTACATCTTACTGGTGCCTGGATGAATAGAATAGGGCGTGTTGTGAGCTTCCTTAATGATAGTCTGTCTCAATACATCGTCATCGGGGACGCAAAGTCGACTCTGAAATCTCAGAACTCCATCATACTGCATTACGAATCCTGGGGCATTGCCTTTGGTCACTTCATCACTTAACCGAATAATCAGAGGATCATCCATCTGCTTAGATTTGATTTCTTTGATTAACGACGAAGTTAATTCCATCATACACAGGTGACCTTGTACTCCTTGCGACCACACTTCAATTCCTTCACGAATCAGTTCTCGTTGAATGCTGGTTTGGGACGTAAGCGCTTCCAACACTCAAAGAGAAACAGGTTTGGGGCTCAGTGCATCAACTACCACATTCGCCTTGCCTGGATGATAGAGGATTTCCATATCGTAATCCTTGATCAATTCCAGCCACCTTCTCTGCCTCATGTTTAATTCCTTCTGACTGAAAATATACTTGAGGCTCTTATGATCTGTGAAGATCTGACAATGAGTGCCGTACAAATAATGTCGCCAAATCTTCAAGACAAAGACCACAACTGCTAACTCCAAATCATGAGTCGGGTAATTTACTTCGTATGGTTTCAACTGTCGAGAGGCATAGGCAATCACCCTATCCTATTGCATCAACACGCATCCTAGGCCCTGATTTGAAGCATCGCTGTATACCATGAATCCATCGGTTCCATCTGGTAACACTAGTATAGGCGCTGTCGTCAGTCTCCTCTTAAGTTCATCAAAGCTAGCCCGAAATCTCTCGTTCCACGCGAATTTCTGAGTCTTTTGCAATTGTTGAGTAAGCGGACGAGCAATTTGGGAAAATCCTTCCGCAAAACGATGATAATATCCAGCAAGTCCTAGGAAACTTCGGACTTCTTTCACGTTCTTAGGAGATTCCCACTCCAAGATTGCCTCAACTTTATTCGGGTCCACCTAAACTCCGTCGGACGATATCACTAGGGATGTCAACTTTATCCGTACCCGATCCTACCCGTCGGATAAATCCGAAATCGGGTCGGGTTTTGCCCGAACCCGAAATTTTATGGTCGGGTATGGGTAGGGTATGGGTATAGTATATTACCCGAATACCCGACCCGATTACCCGACCCGCGTACCCATTTGAATTATATAAATATATTATTATTATTATATATTATAATTATATTATATATATTATTATATAAAATATTATATTTTAAATATTTATTATACTAAATTGAATTTATTAATTACATTATATGTATATATGATATATATTAAAAATATTTATATTCTTAAATATAGGGTATACGGGTACCCGAATACCCATTGGGTACCCGATTACCCGATGGGTAATACCCAAACCCGATCCAAATCAAATAGGGTAGGGTATGGATGAGGCATACCCGTACCCTACCCGACCCATTGACATCCCTAGATATCACGTGCCCAAGGAACGTCACTTCCTTAAGCCAGAATTCGCATTTAGAAAGTTTCGCATAAAGCTGTTCATTCCTCAAAGTATTCACAACGATACGCAAATGCTCTGCATGCTCCTATGGGTCTTTCGAATAGATCAAGATGTCATCAATGAAAACGACCACGAATTTATCCAAGTATTCTAAGAATACCTGATTCATCAATTGCATAAACACCGCAGGAGCATTAGTAAGTCCGAATGGCATCACCAGAAATTCATAGTGTCCGTACCGAGATCTGAAAGCAGATTTCGGTATATCTGATTCCTTAATTCTCAACTGATGGTATCCTGATCTCAAGTCGATCTTCGAGAATACCTTTGCCCCCTGCAGTTGATCAAACAAGTCGTCGATCTGAGGTAGTGGGTACTTATTTTTGATTGTCACCTTGTTTAGCTCCCTGTAGTCGATACACAATCAGAGGGATCCATCTTTCTTCCGAACAAAGAGAACGGGTGCTCCCCAAGGAGAAACGCTAGGTTGAATGTAACCCTTCTGTAGTAATTACTCAAACTGCTTCTTTAGTTCATACATCTCGGTTGGCGCCATACGATATGGTGCTCTGGAAATAGGTGCGGCTCCAGGCTCTAATTCGATATTAAACTCTACTTCTCTCCGCGGAGGTAATCCGGGTAGTTCGTCAGGAAATACGACAGAGAATTCGTTCACTATTGGAATAGATGCGAGCTCTACTCCTTCTTCTTTCTTCATGGCATAACACCAATATCCGTAACAACCCTGCTTTAGCAATTTCACTGCTTTCATGGCTTTGATCAATTTTCCTGAGCTTCCCGGTCTCCATCCTTTGAATAAATGTTCAGATCCGTCATCAGCAATGATAGAAATAACTCTCTTTCGGTAATTCAAAATAGCCCCATAACGATTGAGCCAATCGTCTCTGAGAATTAAATCGTCACCATGGATGTCGACCACAATAAAATTTGATGGCCAATCTCTCCCTCCTATAGATAATGGAAAATCTCTAGTTTATAGGGTTCCCACAATTCTCTCTCCACTCAGTAATCTCACAACATAAGGCTCACAATCATGTAAACACGAGATTTTTAAACGATTAACACAGTTCAGTGATACGAAAGAATGCGTAGCTCCTGAATCGAATAAGACACTAACTGGTTGCAAAAGGATCTAAATCGTACCTGATGCAACAACAGTGTTCTGATCATCTGACCTCCTCATCTCGTAAAGGCGCGGAGGAACGGACCCAGCACTGGACGCCTCTCTTTTCCCAACATTCTGCTGCTGAAAACCACTTTGCTGTGTCTGGTTCACACTTGTCTCTTTTGGAACCGGTGCAGGAGTGTGAGTACCAAAAGATCTAGCTACATTTCCGCAAAAAGTCGCATGATTCCCTTCCTGTCCACACTCGAAACAGGTCATAGAAGGTGCGTAGCAATCACGCCGAACATGCCCTATTTTACCACAGTTATAACATTTCTTCGTTGCGTCTGAAACCGTTGATGCTGTCCGAAACTTCTTTCCGCCTCGGGAAAGATGTGGAGGTCTCCTAGATGAGTGAAATGAAGACTGGCCCTTGCGGGGCCCACTACTCCTGTTCTCCGTGAAGTTGGCAGACACTTTCTGCTTCTTTGCTTCCATAGATTTCTCCACCGCCACCTCTTTCATGTCGTAGGCCAGTGCTTTGTCCTGATACTGTCGCAAAGTAGTACATTCGAATCCGGACATATACTGCTGAATCTCCGGTTTCATCCGCATGTCAAAATGGAAAATCTTTTCTGCCTCGGTCCTGACCAAGTGTCGCACACAGGTCAGCTGGTGATTAAAGGTCTTGATTATGTCTGTCACAGATGCCTCCGAACTCTGCGGGGAGAAAAACTTTCGGACTCTAGCCTCTCTAACTGGACGAGGACAATATTGTGCTTCCATCATTAATCTGAATTCCGTCCAGTCAGTATTATGATCCGCAGGTCTAACAGCCTCCCACCAGTCGAAAGCCTCCCTAGTCAGAAAATACTGGGCGATCGGAACCTTCCGGTCATCGGGACAGTTAATCCCTGCAAATATCTTTTCTAACTCCTTCAACCAGTTATCCCAAGTAGGCATCTCGGCAGAACTATCGAATTTCGGTGGGTGTAACTTGACCACTTCCGTAAGCCACATGTCCCCTCGGTTATCCTCATTGCGCTGCTGGTCCATCGTCGTCTGCATGCGGTCAACCACCTGAGCGAACTGGGTCATCTGAGCGACCACCTGCTGAAGCACCCCCGGTATGTTAGGATTTGCGTTATTATACGCTGATCCCTGTTGTCCTCCAGAATGGGAATCGGTTCGACTAGCCGATAATTCTGGGGTAGACGCTGAATCCTCCTGTCTCACATTACCACGTCCGCGTCCACGACCTCCCCTCAACATACTGTAAACACAAATACTCAATATCCAGGGCAAAATTTTCTAAAAGAAAGTCCGTCAATATTCACAAAACAGAAATTAAATAAAACGGTAGTATATGAGATTAGGAGACTTACAACCACGGTCCACATGACGACGCTGGCTCAACCGTGATGTTACAATTGACCCATAAATCGAATAACGTAAACAGACCCAACTAAACCCGACTGCCAAGATATCCATGAATCTTAGCTCCGATACCATATTCTGTAACACCCCGAGATATTCGGAATAATTACAGTGCCGTAAATCCTTTATATAAGAATTTACAAGGCTATTTTTGAAAAAATGTAGAAATAATACAGAAGTACCATTAACGTTTAGAATACAAAACCAGTTCAAACAGTTCAAATGAGTTTATTATTACAAACGTCTCAAAAGCATCCCAAGACACGCGTACTCGAGTACTGAAAATAAACCAAAAAGACAAGACAACAACAATTAACATCACTGAGCCCCTTCATCGTCATGTCGGTACTGTTGCTGCTTCCACGCTCCTCGGCTACCTGAACATCAAAACAAATGTCCACCCCCGAAGGAGTTAGCAAAACGATGCTAGTACAAGTATCATAATACATAAATCGGATATGCAACAGCAATGCATCATAAATTACGTAAAACGGACTTCCGCCACCGGAATCCAACGATGCGAATCCATGTGATTCCATCAACATAACACAGGGTAATCCAACGATCCAGTGCCCTCAGTATAGATCCCCATGATGATCCCGTCGGACCAAAGCATGGTGGAAAACCCATCCAACGATCCAGCGCCCTCAGCATAGATCCCCATGATGATCCCGTCAGACCAACGCATGGTGGACATCCGATCCAGCGCCCTCAGCATAGATCGCTCGATCCCTATGGATCATCACAACGTACACAAACACAAACCATGCATATACATATGCCAAATTGATATGTCCAACAACACGAACATTTAATAAATCAACGATGAATATCATGACAAATTCAAAAGAACTAACCTCGTGTTCAACAACATGAATAAATCTTATACAAGATCAAAATTCCAATATTCACAAGTGTTAAAATACGATACTTGTCTCAAAGATGGCAAGAATAAAATACTCCCATGAATATCACGCGTCCGAAGGCCACCACCCCTCGATCGATCACTATGCAAGGCTCGGACCTTGTTCAAAAGAAATAACAAGGAACTCAACATACCACTCGAAACCAACATATGATCTCCGAATATTCCAAATTAAAATCATGTAATAATGACGTAAGGCCGGTTCGCGGCTAGTATCCTTAATGAAAGCTGAGTCGGATATAGTGGTACACTACATGTGAGTTGAATGATCATATCGGAGGCGAAACGCCGATGTCTATGAATTCAAGGATATACAAGTCATCAAAATATGGACTTCAATATCGGTTTTAAATTCCCAACTCCTATATGTTTGGTTCTTACGATTCATATCACAAGTGTGACTCAAGATACAAGCATACCAATTGTACTTCGCAAGGAAATGATACTACGGTGATTCAGGTTGATTTCATTGACATAGTCGATTCATTACAAGCACGAATATGAAGAATATTGCTAAACCAAACACCTCTATCAAACATGAATTATCATCGGTGGAACATCATGGTTATTCTTAGAACCTTACTAAAATCATGCTCATAATTCAAAACGAACTTAGGATACTACACCCTAGGGTTTTTATCCATCAAGGCTCGATCAACACTCTTAACCACGAGGGAAAAACAAGGTATAACCGGGTTCAAATCTTCAAAAATATGGTGCTGGATTCATAAAATCTTTAACTAGTCCAATGATTTCCGAAGCAAGCTCAAAATATAGCTAGGAACATAAATTCTGGCTTGGTAAACCGTAACATACCTTAAACGGAAGGAAATGTTGAAATAACTTGATGAACTCCACGCCCAAAAGCTAGAACACCAATCCTCAAAGCCCCTTTGCCTTCAATGGTGATGTTAAGAGGCTGGTATACAGGTTTAGGATGGAGGGAGTAGCTCTCGAAGTCTCAGAAATCGGGTGTGGGAAGAGGTGTAAACTGAAAAATGAAGTTAGGTGTTGTCCTATATATAGAAAAAGGTTATTAGCGTGCGCTACTGCTTATAATTTAGCGTGCGCTAACACTCATATAGCGTGCGCTACATATCCCTTATGTGCGCTAAGTATAGCAATTAGCGTACGCTACCACTCATATAGCGTGCGCTAACGACCATACGAAGCCTTACTGACCTCTCTGTACTCAACTTTAGCGTGCGCTAGCCTCAAACCATTAGCGTGCGCTAAGCACCATTGACTCGACTTTCCAAAAGCCGTCCAGATTCATTCCGACATAACCCAACAAAATCTGCGGTTCGATCTCACCTACCAACCCGTCTCAATCATGTTGACTACGTATAGCGCGCGCTAAGGCTCATATGTAGCGTGCGCTAGCTAACTCAATTTAGCGTGCGCTAACGCTTAGATGTTAGCGTGCGCTATAAATGCACAAGTACAAGTATGAACACAATCATGAAATCATACGCTCAATCAACACAAGATCATGAAATACGGAGAATAATACTCAGATCAAAATACAACATATACAATGTCACAAGGTTCAAATACACATCAGAATCTCGGGTATTACAGTTGTGACAAATCAAACCCTATAAACCGTATGGGTTGCCAGGTAAAATTCAATTGTCAGACTAATAGGAGTTGACGGTAAAAACTTAGATAGTTCAGCGAGCCATAGAAACCGAATGGGTTGAGGGAAAGTGAACTAGGGGTAAAAGAAGATTGAATCACCCATTAGATGGGTTGGTGTTAGACACCACTTTATAAAGAATAATAGAATAGAAACCGTATGGGTTGCCCTCTATTAAACTTTGTAAAGAAATCGATCACCACTAAGAAGTCACCCAAGACTTCCGGATTTAATATGGGAGTATGTAAATGCCGATAAAATAGTGGGAGCCGAGTTATGAATAAAGAAAGTCCTTAAATTCTGTACTCGGATCATAATTAAACAATCACTAATGAATCTTAAATTATTCTCTGCAGTTAACAAAACTCTCAATATGACAATGAACCCACTCGTTATACTACTTGAAAAGAACGTCCTGACTGGTCCGAACTATGTGGACTGGATTCGGAACTTGAGGATTGTCCTAACTATGGAAATGCTGGGATACGTCTTGGAGGCGGACATCCTAGCGGCTCCTACAAGAACCTGAGCCAATCTGGAAGATATCGATGCCCATGAGAAATGGGTAAAAGACAACATAAGAGTGCGAGGGTACATGTTAGACTCAATGACCAATGAGCTTCAACGTGCCCATGAAAAGATGACGTCTTCGCGAGCCATCTTAGCGCACCTGGCTGAGCTCTATGGAGAGCATAGCCGAACTGCTAGATATGAGATATCGAAGCAATTATTCGGCGCCAGGATGAAAGAATAAGAGAGGGTTGGGGAACATGTCCTCAATATGATCTCGATGATTGAGAGATTAGAAGCTCTTTATTTTCAGATGCATGCATCTCTGCAAACTGACGTTATCCTGCAGCCACTTCCTGACTCCTTTTCCCAATTTGTCATGAACTTCAACTGCAATGAGATTGTATGTAACTTAGCTGGGATAATGAACAACCGACGATCGCCTGATCTCGGATGAAGACAAAGGGAAAGGAAGCTGCACTTGTGATTTCTTCTGGGACTTGGAAGTCCAAGAATAAGAAGAAAAAGAACAAAAAGCAGTTAGGTCCAATAGCCAAGATCGACAAGGGAAATGGCAAGACCCCAATGGTTCAATAGAGCAAGGGGGCCAAGAAAACGGATGTATGCCTCAACTGTGGTGAGCTAGGCCACTGGAAGAGGTACTGTCCAAAGCTTGACCGTAATGCGCCTTCAGGTACGGAACTACTGGATTTAGAAACAAATTGTTCTGTAACTGTATATTCTACTTCTTGGATACTTGATTCCAGTGAGAGTTCTCACATTTGTACAATGAGTCAGGATCTGGAACGAAGTAGGAAGCTGGATTCAGGGGAGGTGATGGTCACCGTCGGAAGTGGGCATAGTGTCGATGCTTCTGATATCGGATCCCTTATGTGTGATTTAGAATCTAGTTTTATTCTTACTTTAGAAGATGTACTTGTTTTGCCCAAGGGGCACAAGAATATTGTATCAATTCCGGTCATGGACCGAAAGGGATTTCACTTCTTTATTGGAGATGGGTACTGTCATAGTTATTTCAGAAATAAATTGGTTGGTACTGCTACATTATTAAATGGTTTATACTATTTAAATCTAAAGAATAAAACAACTGTGAACACTATAACTAGGAAGCATGGTAGGGATGAAACGAACCAAGCACTTAAGTGGCATTTTAGACTTGTTCATATTGGTCAGACCAAGGTTCATAAAATGGAGAAAGATGGGCTTACGGGTCCATTGGGATCAGATCCCTATCCAACTTGTGAATCTGTCCTTCAAGGCAAAATGACTAAGTTACCATTCGCAGGGACTTTTGAAAGAGCTGCTGAAAAACTTGGATTGATCCATACCGACGTCTGTGGCCCTTTTGAAGTGGCACGGGATGGCTTTCAGTATTTCATTACATTCACTGATGACCATACCAGGTATGTATTCTTGTACTTAATGAAACATAAGTCTGAAGCTTTTGATAAATTCAAGGAATTTAAAGCCCTAGTTGAAAATCAAACAGGTAACCGTGTTAAGACTCTTCGGTCAGACCGAGGTGGTGAGTACATGAGTACCGAATTTGATGATTTCTTAAAAGAACTAGGAATAGTGTCACAATTCACTCCTCCAGCTACTCCACGATTAAATGGTGTATCCGAAAGAAGGAACCGAACCTTATTGGACATGGTTCACTCCATACTTAACTATACTGATCTACCTATTTATCTGTGGGGTTACGCGCTCCTTACTGCTGTGCATATCTTGAATTGATGTCCTTCCAAATCCATTCCTAAGACTCCACATGAGATGTGGAGAGGTAGGAAACTAAGTCTTAATCACATTAGGATTTGGGGATGCCCTGCTTATGTCAAGAAGACTAAAGTAGAGAAATTGGAAGCTATGTTTGTGAAAGGTCATTTCATAGGATATCCAGGGGATTCCATGGGATATCTATTCTACATGCACGAAGATCATAGGATCATCATTGCTATACAAGCACATTTTCTGGAAGATCAGTTTATTCAGGAAGGAGGGGCAGGTAGAAATATTTCTTTGGAAGAAATAAAAGAAACACTAAATGAGACACCAATGCAAGATATTAGAACCGAACCTTCTGAAATACAAACACAACCTCGAAAGTCTAGTAGAATTTCTCAATTACCTGAGAGGTATAGCTATCTGCATCAAGAAGAACTGGGTGTCCATGAGATGACAGAAAGTAGTCAAGAGAATGATCCTTCTACATACGACCAAGCGATAGTAGATGTTGACTCCGCTAAGTGGAAAGAAGCTATGGAAGCTGAGATAGACTCAATGCATGCTAATCAGGTATGGACTTTGGTAGATCCTCCTAAATGCATAATGCCTATTGTAAACAAATGGATCTATAAAAGAAAGACTGATGGAGATGACAAGGTTGATACCTATAAGGCCAGGCTTGTGGCAAAGGGTTATTCCCAAAGAGAAGGAATCGATTACTTCGAGACCTTCTCGCATGTAGCTATGATTAAGTCTATTCGCATGATGCTTTCCATAGCAGCCCACTTAGATTATGAAATATGGCAAATGGATGTGAAAACGGCATTCCTAAATGGATTCCTCGAGGAGAAGATTTACATGGAACAGACTAAGGGATTCATATCTCAAACCAATATTCATAAAGTATGCAAACTTCAGCGTGCCATTTATGGACTGAAGCAAGCATCGCGGAGTTGGAATCTTCGTTTTAACGAGACAGTCAAAGAGTTTGATTTTGTCCAAAATGAAGAGGAGCCCTGTATTTATAAGAAGGTTAGTGGGAGCAAAATTGCGTTCTTAATACTATATGTAGATGACATTCTACTTATAGGAAACGATGTAGGAATGCTCAGTTCTGTGAAAGCTTGGCTTTCTAAAGAGTTCCCAATGAAAGACTTGGGAGAAGCTACCTATATTCTGGGTATTCATCTCTACCGGGATAGAGCGAAAAGAATGTTAGGTCTTTCCCAAGCCCTCTACATAGAAAAGATCCTGAATGGAAGATTCTAAAAGAGGTTTTATACCTATGCAACATGGTGCAAAACTTTCCTTAGAGATGTGTACTCAAAGAGAGAAAGATAGAAAGGAAATGAGCAAGGTACCCTATGCTTCGGCAGTAGGTAGCCTCATGTATGCAATGATTTGCACTAGACCGGACATTGCCTATGCTGTGAGCATAGTAAGTCGGTTTCAGTCAAATCCAGGACAGGAACATTGGACTGTTGTAAAGAACATTATTAAGTACCTAAGGAGGACTAAAGACTTGGTTCTTACATACGGAGGTGGAGAACTAAGAGTGATGGGTTATACAGATTCAGATTTTTCGGGGGACATGGATGCTCAGATGTCCACATCAGGGTATATCTTTACTCTCAATGGTGGGGCAGTTTCTTGGAGAAGTGCCAAGAAAAGTTCGACTGCTATCTCTACATCTCAAGACGAATATCAGGCAGCCACGGAGGATGCTAAAGAAGCTTTTTGGATAAAGAAGTTCACTGAGGAACTTCAAGTGGTTCCTAACACAGAGAAGCCCATGACACTGTTTTGTGACAACGACGGAGCTGTTGCACAGGCAAAGGAGCCTAGGGCTCACCACAACACCAAATATATTGCGAGAAAATATCATTTTGTTAGAGAAATGGTTTGGGATGGGAATGTTATACTGCAGAGAGTAGACACAGCAAATAACGTTGCTGATCCGCTTACCAAGCCACTATCTCAGAAGGTCTTAGAGAGACATCTGTAGAGTATGGGTATTAGATACCATAGTTTGTGGCATTGAGTGCAAGTGGGAGATTGTTAGGAATATGCCCTCGAATGCCACTCAGAGGATGAGAGAGTGAGAGAAATTGTATTGTAATTATGAATATTATATTTAATAAGGCAATTATTATTTCTATATTATTGTATAACACTGGCATTGTGATTTGGTATATAGAATAACAGTCTTTGCATTTGAGAGCGAACATTCTACTCCTTATGGAGATAAGGAGATAGGCACTAGAAGTGTTTAGAGCTCGAATGCTTAACTAGTTCGCAAGTCGATAAAACTTAACTGGGCAGTGAGTTTAGACAAGACTTGTATAACGTGTACTTTGACATGTAGAGTGCCTGTATTCACTAACAGTTAGTGGGAGCACACTTTATAGGTATGCTAATGGGATTAATATACTCGAACACGACTCAACTCGATTCGGTCACATGGAAATCACTCAGGGATTGTCAATGATTGAACCAAAAGATTGTGATAGGTATACGTGGACCTTTGACTTGAGGTTTCAGTAGGAGATGTGCTTGTGACATTAAGTTAGTCATTCGAGTAGTTCGATCCAATCATCGGTTGGTGGGGTCAACCTCGAAATGCAACTTAGTGGGCAAGTAGCAGTCTCTACCGAATACCAAGATAGGATTCTTTCTCCTATTAGTGAGCAGGTAAATGTCCTATGCGGTTAATGGCAAATAAGATCATAAGTCTTTGGCTAAAGCATTCAGAGCTAGTTGTATTAGATACACGAGAGCTCGATGATCTCGGTTTGCATTAACAGAAAGTATAGAGTCAAGTTACAGTAGGGTTTGACTTTACCGTGACCCTAATACTTGACCGGGAGATATGATTGAAGGGTTTATACGTATACGATATTCACGACATAATGGTTTTGGAATGATCCTATCATTCGTTCTCAGTTAGGTTACGGTGTGGGCCACGAAACTGGCTAAGTGGTGCTAACACTCATTGGATCCTCCCAATGCTAACTAAGACGAACCTACAGAGTCGCGGTACAGGAATTGACGACGGATTATATTTAACTTATTCTCTCTTGGTTAATATTGGACATTGGATGTCTAATTTAATTTATTGGATAAATTAAATCGGTCTCGTGAATTAAATAAATTACTAGGTAATTGATTTGTTCATATTATTTCTTAGAGAAATTATTTTTAATATAATATTGGATTAATTAATTGTATTAATATTGAAACGTACCAAGGTTTGTCTATCGGATTAGATACACGATGGTTCGTTTCACGGACCGAAACGAACCAACCACTTTTTCTCCTCCCTTGCCCCCCCCCCCCCCCCACTCACCTCATATAGCGTATTACCATCTATTTTGACTTGATGGTTTATTTATTTGATGTGGGGACTTTAATTATACATGGTGTATAATTAATACTTTTTTATTATTGGCATAATGTGTGGTGTGATGTGTTTTTATGTTATAAAAACAACACCATCTTCATTCCACAAAAAGGGCTTGGCCATGAGTTTTGAGGGAAAAAGGGGTGGTTATTTTCAAGCTTTATACATTTGATTTCTAAGTGTATTTAAAAAAGGTAACATTTAACGTATACTTTTGAAAATGTTGAGTTTTGTTAAAATAAATACACAGTGTGTGCCTTACTCTACAGGCTATTGGGTTTTACCCAACTAGTATAGGGCTAGGCCTGCTAGAATGTTCCAGAATATGTAATCTCTCCCGATTTAAAGGGACCATATTAATGAGAATATACATCTTCTTCTGCCCCAATTCTTGTCTTGTTTACTTTTACTACAACACTTTATCAGCACGTACTCTACCAATAGAGCAAGACAAAAAAATCCGTCCATAATCGTCTGAAAAATTCGAAAAAAATTTGGATTTTTTTTCAAAAACCCTAGCAACGCCGCCGTCGATAAACACCAGATTCGCACCCGTCAGAATTTAAAAAAAAAAGAAGGGGGAAGAATCGAATTTGAAAAAATCCATCATCTTATTCACCAATCCCCGGGTTTCAGATCTGCACTGGTTCATCTTCCTCACAGATCCGCCGGCCCTAACCATCCCCGATCTGCAAACCCAAGCACACCGTCAGACGCCATGGCTCCTTAAACCAGCGAACTACCACCTGCTGCCAACTCACATTCTCAACTCTGGCCACTTACCACCACCCTAACAATACGGGCCTAGAATCCTAAGCCACCCAACTATCTGTCTTGAGTAGAGAAGTCAGTGATGGTCATGGACTACATGCCTTGAGCAGAGATTCCCTGATGACATCATGCAGCTGATGGAGAAAATATTGAAAATTGCAATTTCAGCCCGTATTGTTTTGAAGAAAACCCAACTGCTTCCTCCGACCCAGCAAGCCACTCCGACGTGGCAAAAAGCAAATTGCATGTTGGGGTATAAGGGTTTTGTGGAGATCCGGATTTTCCAATGGATCGTGTAAACACTTTCCGAACTGATATTTATCACATGCTAGGGTTCTGAGAAATTGGTAGGATAATCCAATGGAACACTTACGAATCCAAGCGCGAAACGTAGCCAAATTGCAGAGAAAGTGCTGTGTTTATCAGAAAGATAAAGAGCTCAGAAAGGGTGTGTGTCAGACTCATGAGGAGAGCCCTATTTATAATGTCGGATTAGGGTTACAAGTAGGTCGATTTTAGGGTTTTGATGACGGCGCCGTCATTAGTGGTCCGAAATTAGGGTTGACGGGTGGTTAACGAAATTAATCAATTTTACTGAGTCTCCCTAAAATTCGGAAATATCACTAAATCACGTCTAAATTTAGAAGGCTTTTGGGACCAGCGCAGGCTCTGCCCCATGGATTCTCAGAAGCGCCTAGACCGTCATAGAAGCGCTTTGGACCCCGACATTAGTCAAATCTGCAACATAATTCGATCTTATATATGTGTGCACTCCGCACATACCCGATCATATATTAAAATACGAATTATAAACCCCTTAGCTCACATATTAGTTCCAATTACACAAAATGAATGGTGACACTAAAATCACCACATTGCAACCATCCCACGTGATAGCCGAGCGAAGAAGGGAATTGAGAAGAAAGATTTTTTTCTTATTAAATATTCAATTTCATTAAATCCCTAGCTTTTGAATGTATATTAAAAATCCAACCCTTTATTTTTCGTATTTTGCAAGGAATCAAATATATTTTTTTGCGATCAAGTGGACGATTAGATTGAGAAATTC
Organism: Orobanche coerulescens; assembly: GCA_033398695.1. NCBI lineage: Eukaryota > Viridiplantae > Streptophyta > Magnoliopsida > Lamiales > Orobanchaceae > Orobanche > Orobanche coerulescens. Next base: position 164,782,334 of record CM065804.1, read on the forward strand.
AAGTTCATACAAGAAATTTTTTTGAAGGTATGCCCTTGTAAAACACCGTGCCATTCCTGCAAGGTAATCCTAAAAACCCTACTATTTGCAACGTATGAAAAATTTATATGCTATAATTCTTTTGTTGCATATTTATATTCAATCCATTTGTCACATTTATGCCTATTTAAACCAACTAAATCATGATGCATTAACAACTTTAATTAAATCAAATCAAATCGCTTAAAGCAACTTGAATTAAACTAATAGAGCAAGACTAAAAAAAATCCGTCCAAAATCGTCTGAAAAATTCAAAAAAAAAATTGGATTTTTTTTCAAAAACCCTAGCACCGCCGCCGCCGATAAACACCAGATTCGCACCCGTCGGAATTTAAAAAAAATAAGGGGGAAGAATCGAATTTCAAAACATCCATCATCTTATTCACCAATCCCCGAGTTTCAGATCTGCACCAGTTCATCTTCCTCACAGATCCGCCGGCCCTAACCATCCCCGATCTGCAAACCCAAGCACACCGTCGGACGCCATGGCTCCCTAAACCAGCGAACTACCACCTGCTGCCAACTCACATCCTCAACTACGGCCACTTACCTCCACCCTAACAACACGCGGCCTGGAATCCTAAGCCACCCAACTATCTGTCTTGAGCAGAGAAATCAGTGATGGTTGTGGACTACATGCCTTGAGCAGAGATTCCCTGATGACATCATGCAGCTGATGGAGAAAATATTGAAAATTGTAATTTCAGCTCGTATTGTTTTGAAGAAAACCTAACTGCTTCCTCCGACCTAGCAAGCCACTCCGACTCCGACACGGCAAAAAGCAAATTGCAACCATCCCACGTGATATCCGAGCGAAGAAGGGAATTGGGAAGAAAGATTTTTTTCTTATTAAATATTCAATTTCATTAAATCCCTAGCTTTTGAATGTAAATTAAAAATCCAACCCTTTATTTTTCGTATCTTGCAAGGAATCAAATATTTTTTTTTGCGATCAAGTGGACGATTGGATTGAGAAATTCAAGTTCATACAATAAATTTTTTTGAAGGTATGCCCTTGTAAAACATCGTGCCATTCCTGCAAGGTAATCCTAAAAACCCTACTATTTGCAACGTGTGCAAATTTATATGCTTTATTTCTTTTGTTGCATATTTATATTCCATCAATTTGTCACATTTATGCCTATTTAAACCAACTAAATCATGCTGCATTAACAACTTTAATTAAATCAAAGCAAATCGTTTAAAGCAACTTGAATTAAACTAAATTCACGAGAACTAATATATATTGCGGCATAAGAAACTTATTTGACTCCATAAATGTGTATATAGATATATACTAGGATTATTTGTCTATATCTATAAATATACATATATTTGCATGTATCTATATATTGCATGTAATTAGGCTGCATAATTAGTAGATATTAATGCCTAATTTCTATTACCTACAAAGTACCATGATAACGAAACTTCATGCGTATTTCTAATCGTATCGAAATCATGACTATATCTTGATTATAAACAAAATAATCCCAATATTGAATAATTTATGATGGACGAACTCATGATTATGTGAAACGTATTCGCTTCCTTCTCTTGTTTACGAATATGGCTAATCCAACTCGTCCGAAATTCAGCATCTTGGACTCAGAAGGACTTGAGTGCCATAGATGAGATTCTGATATTAAGACGTTAGCGCCGCACTTTCTGTTCATACAGACGACGAACCATTTTAGAAGGTGAAAGAAAGCGCGCTAATATTTTTAGGCAAAATATCGACCCCAACTTATGGTAGGAATATCTTTAGATGAAATCCCCAATGAACTGCGGGATGCCCTTAAGGGCTATTTTGAGAATACTGTTGCTCAAATTGACCGTGCAGTGGGACGAAATCCACTTGCTTTATTATAACGAGTCAAAAATTTTTCAATAAAGGATATGCTCGGTCTTAAGGCGCGTCTTATTTTTTTGTGAAAATAAACTCACAGAATATGACATGATCCAGAAAAAAAAAACTTTCCAATTTCCCTACTTAAGTGCTTATACTAACGAATCAGTATATGCTAGAGTACGATAATGCTAGGCCTGCTGAGACAAAGCAAATTCTCGAGGCTAGTAATGGCAAAGTGAAATGTGGAAAAAAATCCTGACGAATAGGGGACTGGACGAATTCGCATGGTGGAAACAGACGTGGCAGTCGTAGACGTGGTCGTGGTCACGGAGGCTCTTCCAATCTTCCAAAGTAGCGAGAAGAGATGATGCTCCTGGTGTAACACCTCCAAATCCTATTGGGTTATTACAGTGCTGTGGACCCCACACCAGGAGATCCACCAGGCGAACACGACTAAAAATACATCTATTTAACCAACAAGGTAAATCACAGTCCCAACTATAATATCCGACACAATATTCCGATAAGGAATTTCAACGACAACGATAGGCCTACATGGCCAAAAATAAAAATACAACAACATCAACGAGCATCTGCTCGGGTAATACATAAAGACAATGACTGACAAACTGGAGAACACTCCAACTGACTGACCAACATGAACAACTCGGACTAGTATCGCTCGAATGCCTCGTCACCATCGACATGAAAACATCGAATGTCTCAACTCTCTCCTCGAAAGCACCTAAAACATGAAAACATGTTCCGCCCCCACGGGGTCAGTCATCCAGATAATGAACATCAAATACATATATAACATGATATGCATCCAAAGGCAGAATGAAACGGTACAATGATAATAATAATAATACAAAATGCTCACAAACCAAGGTAAGAACCGAGCATTCGTGAAACACTATGCCCACGGCATACTATTAATACTTGTTCAACAGGTTAGAACATAAGTGCCCAACGGCGAATCATAAATATAAAATACCACGATGAACTATACGAACATGAACCAAACCAGAACTGAATTAAATATGAATCACAATGCCCGAAGGCTCTAACGAAAATACCAAGACATCATAATCGTCTGAAAGCCTCTCTGCCGAAGCTGTCAATCAACACAATCACCTGAAGGTCACTCAGCCGAAGCTGACAAATATCACAATGGCTCGAAGCCAAAACAACCCGAAGCTGTATCAATGAGGGCCGAAGCCACGACACGAAGCCGTATCACAATGAGACCATCCAATGGTCGTGACCTACTGAACTGTAGGTGTTGGGAAACCAACCGCGAAGGTTCAAGCCCCAAACTTACTCATAATGAGATCGCCCAGTGACCGTGACCTGCTGAATTGCAGGTGCTGGGAAACCAACCGCGAAGGTTCAAGCCCCAGACTTACCCATAATGAGATCATAAACATGAGCGTGACCTACTGAACTGTAGGTGTTGGGAAACCAACCGCGAAGGTTCAAGCCCCAAACTTACCCGTAATGAGATCACCCAATGACCGTGACCTGCTGAATTGCAGGTGCTGGGAAACCAACCGCGAGGGTTCAAGACCCAGACTTACCCATCGAGCACTAGCTGAGACTAGCCTCTTAAAACACAATTAATCACAAACGGAAATGATCAAAAGATTACCGAATTCACAAGAATGATAGTGTGCTGCCTTGAGTCGGCCAACACGACGATAGTAACTCACGGATGGGCACCGTCCTCGTCAGTCCCAATTCAATACCTCGATTACCTTAGAACGGCCAATCGATAACAACGAACAACGGATGGGAACTATCATCGATAGTCCCAATTCAATACCTCGATTGCCTTAGAATGGCCAACCGATAACAATGATGCAGCGGATGATTCAATACCTCGATTGCCTTAGAACGGCCAACCGATAACAATGATACAATGAATGATTCAATACCTCAATTGACTTTTAACGGCCAATCGATAACAATGATACAATGAATGATTCAATACCTCAATTGCCTTACAACGTCCAATCGATAACAATGATACATTGAATGATTCAATACCTTGATTTCCTTAGAACGGCCAATCGATAGCAATGATACAATGAATGATTCAATACCTCGATTGCCTTAGAACGGCCAATCGATAGCAATGATACAATGAATGATTCAATACCTCGATTGACTTAGAACGGCCAATCGATAACAATGATACGAAGAATGCCTCGGCACCTTTAATCGGTTACCGACGATGAAGATGAGAAACGAATACGCCAATGCCTTCAATTGGCCAATACAACATTAATGACAAAACACCAACATCAATAACAATGATTATAACAATGTCTTAAGTCGACATCAGTATCAACAACAACAATCGATACATCGATACCGCAAACCGTCTATCGACCATGAAATTAACAACAAGTATCCCAATGCCTTGAACCGGCCATTAATGAAAATAATGAACATTTGACATAATTGCCGAAGAGTATCGTATCGAACGATCCCTTAATATCAATGAACTCATGAAGAGACTAAGTCTCGGAATGATACAACACATTCATACACATATGATAACATTAATCTCATTGACTAGTATAAGTATAAAACTTGCCTTAAATCGACAGCGAGTAAGTCCTTCCACGATCAACGTCCTTAATGGAATTATCGGCCGCTCGAACAACCTTGAATAACACAAGTACCAACAATTCGCTTAATATACGAATCAAGCATGATCACAACCAACTCCAAAGTCAATACAACACTACCTAACTCATTGGGGCAATTCAACAAACACGTTGTAAACAATCTTTAATTGTTTACAACTAATCTCAATTATATCGATTCTAAACCTCCAATGAATGATTCAATCCAACAAAATATATCTTATATACAATCAATATTCTCATAGGAATACATAATTCGAGATTACGACAACATCTAATCGGAATCCCCAATTTCCAAAGTCAACCTTCAAAGTGTTCGTGAATAATCCTCCAACAATCCGATGATAACTCATAAAAACTCATAATCATACGTATATTCTTCACATATCATGATTACAACATCCAAAACATCATACTCCAACTGAAAATCGAAATCTAGGGTTTGAAGAAATTACCTTAGATTTAGGATGAAGAATCCAAGTAGATGTTGTTAATCTACACCAAGAACTCAAGAAGGATGAAATCCCTGAGATTGATGATGCTAATTCGCCCAAGAGTCACCCAAGGAGAGGAGGAATGAGGAAGAGGATGAAATGAGCTTCTCTCCTCAAAAATCCGCTGAAAAGGGGTAATCTGACTCGCGTGCCGCGGCCCGTGGCCGAAATTTGCGAACAACTCCCAGTTGGTGCCACGGCCCGGCCATCAGTGGGCCGCTGCGCGCAGTACAGCCGTGCCAGGCTGATCCTGCATGATGTGTGTGCCGCGGCGCACGCTGCTCGTGCCCAAAAATGATGAAAATTGACCCGGGAAGAGAATAAATGTAATAGAACTCAAAACTTGGGAATAATAACACGAAATGGAATTGCGGGAATCCCAAAACGGTGTCTCCGAGCAGTGATTATGAGAGTTGGTCCAAAATAGCACGAACCGAATAAGAAAGAGTAAATTCGAAATGATATGAACTCTAACATCAACATCAACGTACTGAATAGTTACAACGATTATGATAATATTCTCATCTCGATCTCAATCACGGTTCAATGATGAATAATAACTGATACACGATTCCAAAGTACGCCGAACGATGGTCACAAATGAATGAACATGAATGATGAATGATTATCAATGAGTGAAAAAAATTTACTCAGTGCCAATTACTAAATGATAATAAATGAGTTCACAACCGGGTATTACACCTGATTATCAATATAATATATATTGAGATTCCGACGAACAAGAGACTCACTAAATAAAGGAAGACGATCATGACATGACCCTCAATGTCACTTTCACATTTACCGATGGCAGTATCGCACCATACGTGCCAAAGTCATTAGACGCCCGCCTATATGACTAATTTTATCGGTAGACGTTATAATATTTTTCAATAATGGTCTAATGTATTTTGGTTTCGAGCAAGATATTATTGTTGCTTACGTATACAAGTAGTCGACTTTATTCAAAGTACCGAATATTGTTCCTATGCTTATGGTTCAGAGATTTTATTACTCGTGTTCTCGTTTGACGAATGAATCGAGGAACACTCGAGTGATTGGCTGATGGTAATATCCTATAACGTATCAGTGACTAGGATGATTGTATCATCCCACTTCATCCAAGGACGCGGCACCCCCGATTCTTGTCGCCCTCTTGTCCACTAAAAATGCTGCTTTTGCAAAGCTTCTAGCACGGATTATCTGTCTAAGGGCCCACCAACCTGACCACCATGTTCGGTCTATAAGACTTGATAATGCTGGAGAGTTCACATCTAAAGTACTTGATGAATACTGCATGTCGATCGGGAGCGACGAAAAGTATCCCATCCCCCAAGAGCATACGCAAAATGGTCTCGCGAAGGCAACCATCGAACGAATCAGATGGTAGCCCAGGCATTGGTTATGCACACCAATTCGCCTATTTCTGTATGAGGTTATGTAGTCTTGCATGCAGCTTTACTTATTCGATCATTTTAGAACCTCTGCTAACCAAACGATTTGTGCGTACCAGTTGGTAACTGGATAAGCCCTGATTCTTACATTTTGGACTCAGACGAGCTTGAGTGCCAATTTCGCATATTTGGTTATGTAGTATTGTGCCTTCTGCACCCCCACAACGCATGGGTCTTTAAAGACGATTAAGTAGTTACATTGGATACGAATTTCCAATGGTATTCCGCTATTTAGAACCTTCGACAGGTGATCTCTTTACCTCTCGATTGCGGATTGTCACTTCGATGAGACAACCTTCCCGTCCGTCGTTAGGGGGAGGAGAGAAGGCGAACTTTCTCAGGGAACGACAGGAATTGTCATGGTGTATCCCTACTTTGTCTCATATTGATCCCCGTATTTCACTATATGATAGTGAAAATTCTCGATCTTCGAAACGTAGCAGATTCTATGCCTGATGCATTTACTGATATCGTGAAAGTGACGAGATCATATATACCAGCTGCAACTTGTAAGGTTGAAAGTCCTTGGTAAGGGGCGTAACACCGACGAATCGAGTGCTGCCATCACACATGGTGGATGTGTGATTTAGGACATAGCTCCCTAAAGGAAGATGTAGAAGCTACATGGTTCGATTTAATACTCACCTAAGGAGGAGGTAAGCCACATACTTATATAATAGTCATCAATGAACTCGTTTCATGATATCATACTTGATTTTACTATGTCCATGAGTCATGACGAGGGGGATGCCCCGAAGATTGATATGATTCAGAAAATCAAGAAATCTCGATGAATCACGAGAGTGTGGACTGATCATCCACCCACTTTTATGATCTTTCGTTGCTCAAAGCATAGAGCAAGACGATGTCGAACCTCGCTCTGTTGTATGATATCAATTTGAGTTAATTGGCCTTAGAGGATAAATCATTCCACGCAGAACTAGATTCTTTGACAAAGAGACAGGTAATTGGTAGGTAGTGCTAACCTCACCAAGTGTAAATCCTGTAGGACATAAAATAAATCTTTGTCAGTAAGCATAATGAGAAGAATGAAGTTCTGAAGTACAAGGCCCGAAGGTTCTCATAAATGTTGTGGAATTGACTGAGGAGACGTACTCTCCCCTAAGCTACTTCATTAGCTTAGTAATTTCCGAAGGACTGAAAATGCAGCTCATAAATGTGGTTAGTGATATCTCTATGGGGATCTTAATATAGAGATATTTATGAAAGTGCTCGATGGCATTTCATTACCCAAGTCAAGTGAATCTAGACCATATAGTGCATTTGCAGTACAGTTGAAATGCTCACTTTATAGATTAAAACAATCCGGGCGGATGTGGTATACCCGTCTAAGTGACTACTTGATTGGAAGGGGATATAAGAATGACGAACTGTGTACCTGCGTGTTTATTAAGAAAACAAGTTTCGGATTAGCGATTATAGCTGTATATGTCGATGATATGAATATAATCGGTACTCTTGATGAATTAAGAGAAACCACAGCTATCTAAAATCCGTATTTGATATGATGATCTGGGAAGACTCGGTCTTATCTAGGCATTGAGCTAGAACATCGAGCTAGTGGAATCCTCATCCACCCGTCTGCCTATGTCCAAAAGAAAAGCAGGCATTTTAAGATGGACAAGGCACATACGGTTAGCATTCCCATGATCGGTCGTAGTTTGGACTTGAAGAAAGATCCATTTCGTCCGAAGGAATGTGACGAAGAGCTTTTGGGAGACGAAATTCCTTATCTAAAGTGTAATAGGTGCATTATTGTACTTGGCTCAGTATACTCGACCTGATATAAACTTCTCAGTGAACTTGTTGGCTAAATATAGTTCTGAGCCCATGCAACGTCATTGGAATGGTATAAAAAATATCTTTTGATACCTCAAAGGAACCATTGACTCGGGACTTTTCTTTCCCTATCAGGCTAATGAAACTGCCGATGAATGTGCAATCACTAAAGTAAGTGTGAATGCCGAGGAAACTACCCCGACGAATGTGTTGGTAGGATTTGCTGATGTTGGGTACATCTTGGACCCATATAAAGATCGCTTCCAGATTGGTTATGCTTTTACCATTGGGAACACAGCGATATATGGAGATCAACTAAGCAAACCCTTGTTGCTACCTCCTCGAATCACGCTAAGATTATCACTCTACATGAGGCGATACGCGAGTGTATATGATTCAGAACCATCGTTATACATATTTGAGGTAACAATGGACTAAGTAATGTAACTGATATGCCCACATGCATATACGAAGATAATGCCGCTTGCATCGAACAGATGACGCTTTGGTATATCAAGGGGGATAATACGAAGCACATATCTCCAAAGTTTGTCTATAATCAGCAACAACATGCCCTTCTCAATATCCAAGTTAAGCAAGTGAAGTCTGAGGAGAATGCAGCTGATTTATTCACTAAATCATTGCCCAAGGCCGTGCTTGAAAAACATGTGAGAAACATCGGAATGTGTAGGATTTACGAACTCCTAAGATCGGAGTAAGGATCTGATGGGAGGGTGAGGTATAACGAATTTTACCCACCAATGTTGTACTCTTTTTCTTTTACCAACGTTTATTTTGTCCCAATGGGTTTTGTTACTTGGCAAAGTTTTTAACGAGGCAACGTCACATGCAATGTTTTTCAGATTCCTTGATTGACGAACTAATTAGGGGGAGATGTAGACTTGAGGGGGAGTCTTACATCCACGTCACAAGTTACACTATTTTCCTTAACCAATGATTCTTTTTTTCCCACTGGGTTTTTATCACTTAGAAAGGTTTTTAACGAGGTAACTAGACGTTTAGCTTACTGATCGACGAACTGATCACGTTCGTGAGCACACATTGATCGATGAAATGATCAATAGAGGTTTTGGCTTAACGAAATTTGCATAACCTATATGTCTGGATGTTGTACTATTTTTCCTACGATCAAGGCATTTTTCCCATGTGGTTTTTGCTTGACGAAGTTTTAACGAGGCAACTTGACATGCGTTGGAGACTCGTCACAAGGTGGAGTGTTAAAGTAAATACATAGTGGGTGCCTTAGTCTACAGGCTATTGGGCTTCTCCCAACTAGTATAGGGCTAGGCCTTCTAGAATGTTCCAGAATATGTAATATCTCCCTATTTAAAGGGACCATATTAATGAGAATATACATCTTCTTCTGCCCCAATTCTTGTCTTGTTACTTTACTACAATAAGTTTGGCATTTTGGCCTTGTGTTTTCAAAGAGATTTTACAACGGTTTTTGTAAATGGATTTTATAGAGTTTTTGAATATTTTAAAAGATATTTACCGTCATCGTCGCTTAGGCGTATTTGAAATGTTTGTAAAAATGTCTTTCAGCCTTGTGGGTTTCGTTTCGGGTCCCACGACACTGTAATATTCCCGGATGGTTCTGGGGTGTTACAGAATATGGTATCATAGCTTAGGTTGTGAAAACTTAGGCTGTCGAGTCGAGTCGAGTCGTGTTTTTGTCACATCATTTGAGTTGTTGGTTGGCAAGTATTAGAGCCCTGGGTTTTTGTTGTTCACTCGGGATTGTGTGTTATGTGGTTTACCAGTGTGGTGCTGTGGTTGTTTTAAACTTATCCAAATGGTATTAACATGATTCTTTGGAAAGAGATGTGTTGTGTTCTCGAGTTGAACTGATTTTGCAAAATGTATATTTTGAAAATATCTTCATTGAGTATTTTCTAGGGTTGATACATGTGCCAGAATCGCGAGGAATCATCGGCTTCACGATCTGTAAGTATTTGGATTTTTGGATTGCATTGAGGTTATTTTCAGTTATAAGTTGATGTACTTTGAGATTTGGGGAGAATATTATGTGTTACTGTATGAGGTAACAGAATATAATAGTTGGGACAAAATAGATGATCTTGAGAGGCTATGATTTTGGAAATCAATATGTCGGTTAAAGATGGAAAATGGAGTTATGTATTTGGGAAAATATTGTGGATGGTTGAGAGGAACATGTAGTCATGCTATTTTATTTCGAGATACATGAAACTTTTTTGAATATTTGAAAATGATACTTTTCAACATGATATATTTTGAATAAACTATTTTACTCGTTGTCATGAAATTGTATTTTCTTAAATTTATTTTGAGAGACAGTATTGTTGTCTTTAAAAACATGTTTCATCATGGCATAGTTGAAGTGTTGCAGAGCAGAATAATGGTCGATATAGCAAGTCATATGTGGAAAATATAATTTTAATAAAGTATATACAATAAGATTTTGGATTCTATCGTGTGATTTTCCGACCGAATGTCAGTAGAATTGGTGATGAACCGAATTGGTATACAGGAATATGAATGTGGTCAATCATTTGCATAATTTCATTTTATTTAATCGTGTATATTCGAAAATAATTGTCATCGATTACTTGACATAAGCGAGCCGGTTTAACTTTTCAAAAATTGATTTTGTGGTCTTACAAAATATATATTTTGAGTTTTGAAATTCTTGAAAGAACTTTTGAAAATTGATTTTTATTGACAAAATTATATGATTTCAAGGTCGTTTTGGTGTGATTGGTATACGTACAAATTTAGTGCATGATGCATATCATGGTGAAGTTATGAGTGACACTCACAGACTAAATAACACATCAATGTTACGATGAAAAGAGATTCGAGTTTCAGCATGGTAGCTTGGAGTATCCAGGGATAATCGGTTGGTTTATCAAATAAGAGAAATATGCTACATATTGTAGAGTCGGTACAGAACATGATTTTGGAACTTCGGGTTTTCTGAAACCGGGGCATATGTGCTATGTGGCTCTATTGGTATGGTAGTAGCGTGATTTTGCTAGAGTAATTTTTGACTTTTGAGCCATATTGATTAGTCGTTCATACTCTATTGGTCAGAGTTGGTATATTTCCGTATTGCGAGTTATGATGATGTTTTGAGAATCTTGGGTATTTTTTGAGGTACAATATAGATGTTATGTTTGAGTTTATTGGTTAATCGAGATTACGAGATGTGCAATATGATAAGGGTTATTTTGATGAGGATTATCACGAATTGGTAAAGTTATGACGGTAAGATTACATTGGTAGTATTCTTACTTAGTATTTTCATTGGTATGTAATTATTAACGTTATGTGATCATTATCATTGTTGAGTATTATGGCTGACCCCATTGTGGGCTTTCTTTTTAGGTTCTTGGGATATCGAGCTTGTAGCGGTCGCGAAGAGATGAGCTTCCCGGAGGATACTGTCTATGGCATATGTTTGAGAATTGAGGATTTTGTCTGATTGCTTTCCCGCTGCAAAAGTATTTTCAGTTATTTATGATATCCGCTGCAAGTGTGTTTTTAAATGGGTTACTAATATTTTGTGAATTTCGGTTTATTTTGGAAAATCATTTTCTAAACTACTTTGTCGATACGTACAAGCAGTGGCTTAACGTATACTTTTGAAACTGTTGAGTTTGGCATTTTGGCCTTGTATTTTCAAAAGAGATTTTACAAGGGTATTGTTAAATGGATTTTATAGAGTCTTTGAATATTTTAAAAGATATTTACCGTCATTGTAATACCCGTACTTTCTGTGAATTTTTCCATTTTGGTGCTCCTGTATTTTGACACTCGTTGTAAGTGCTTAGTGAGTTGATGTAAATCTTGGAGTTCATATTAGTTAGAAATTATTTCTTCCTGTTCGGATCGTTGCGGTAATATCTGACAGTAATTCCTTATATACTGTTATATTATTTGAATAATTTGAGTATTGTTGTAATCATGTTACATTTAATTAATGTTTATTGATGTCGGGATATATTAGAACAGACTTGATTATAACTGTCATTCGCCTTATGGTTGATTTCTTGACGTTGGGTAGATTGTTACATTTTTGGACTAGGTTTTCTGTGTTTAACGTACGCTAAGAACTTAACTTAACGTATGCAAAGTCGTTGGCTTTACGTACGTAATAGAGTTCAGGTTACGTACGTAATGCTTGGAATCTTCAGCTTTCGGCGTGGGGGGCCGGACATGATTCGGATATTTGACCCTTTCGAGGCAGCTCTAACGTACGTAATGAGGTAGGTGTTTTGAGGCAGTAGCCTCTGGAGGCAGATTACGTACGTAACATTTTAGGTGTAGCGTACGTAAAGAGGTTAACGTATGTTATCTTCATGCTATAACGTACGTAACGAACTGTGCAGTTTATAAAAAGACAACTTGTGTCTTTCATTTGCACGTTCCAACTTTGAGTTTTCTCTCCAACTATCGTCCCCCTGCCTCCCTAGACCGATTATACCCTCTTCCAACTTGTGTTGTCCGAGACGGTACCGTTAAATTTAACGGTACTGTCCAACTTTAATGGTACCACCACCCACAAACGCTCCAATTTTCATCATTTTGTGGTGAAGGTTTATTTGGGGAAGTTTGGACCTGATTTTGGCGGGGGAGGAGGCGATTATGATTTTGAAATAAATTTTCCATTAAAACATTTCTTATGTAACACCCCCAATTTTGTGAATGCATCGGAATTCAAACTGGGTGTTACTTCATGGCACAACAGTTATAATAACAGAAAACGTACCCTAATTCAGTCATTTTGAAACATTCATCATTCGATTTATTTAAACATCAGAGTTTATAAAATACATAGGTCCCAATAGTTTTGTGAATTAAATTATACAAAGTTTCGAATGATAATTTAAAGTTTTATAGCCTTCTAAATGTAACACCCCCAAAACCATATAGGAATATTACACGCCGTAGACCCCTTTTCACGAGGATCTACTAGGCTATACCTTACAAAACGACCAACTGCTTGCCCGGCCAGGGTCAAACAATAAAATAATACAGACCATTAAGGTCACTTACACGCGAACACACAGACCGATGAGGTCATACAACTCAATCAACAAAATTGACTTACACAACATTACCCACAAAAGGGTCGAAACACAATACAGCGGAAGACTGAAATCAACTCGGACAACACAACGAAAATCAAAACAACTCTCAACTCTTGATTAGTATCGCAGCTCGTCATCCTCTTGTGCCAATCCTGGGACTGCTCCCCTGAATCTGCATGTACCTGGACGCAAAACAGACATCCACCCCCCGATTACTCGGGGGTTAGTAAAACTCCACTGTTTTACTAGTGCAAGTATCAAATCATACGAAATGTAACAAGCAAATAATAATCGTGAATCAAATATATTAATCAAGTATCAAAATATTCCCGGGAGGTTTTCGTAAGGGAAAATAAGATTATCATCTCGGGAATTTTTAGATTTTCAAAACCTTCAAGACCTCAAGTCCTGATTCACATAACCTTTCGAAAAACTTTAGGTACTTAACCCAAATCTTGTTTCATAACTCAACAGTTTATAATACGGGAAACATTTACTCAAGCTTAGGACTCGGTCCAACATTCATTTTCTTAAAACTTTTCCTTTCAAAACTTTGATTTGAAAATAATCATGCTCATGACACCGTGATCCACTGTCACGTGCCTCCATAGGTTCAACAACCCGCACGGACTACACCACGCACAATTAAACAAACATAATCAATTCCGACACCGTGATCCACTGTTACGTGTCTCCGTAGGTTCAACAACCCACACGGACTATTAACCAGACATAACCAATTCCGACATCGTGATCTCATCACGTGTCTCGTAAACTCAACAACCCACACGGACTATATCAATCACAACAATCACACACACGGTCCACGACACCGTAGTCCACCGCCACGTGTCACCGTAAGCCCGTCGAGATCACCCGGTTGGGCGTCGTGTCGAAACTCATGGTCCACTGCCATGCGTTATCGTAGGCCTCGTCAGACCAGCACGATTGGACCTCAGTACCTCACTAAGTTCTGACCCCGTAGTCCACTGCCACGAATCCTCGTAGGTCCCGTCGAACCAACACGAGTGAACTTAGCGGTCACACACATATTCACATTCACATTCACATTACCTACAACAATGAGCACAGTTAATCAATCACATTGATCACCACAAAATCGTACATCACACGCACATAACACAATCTCAACACTCGCAACGACTATCATCAATCAACGACACACAACCAACATAACACACGTTTGGTACACAATACATTGCACAACCAAGTGTACAACCATCCCATATGTATGTCGCAATCCTGCACAAATGGCACAACAGCTAACACGTATACCAATATAACACTATTATCACAAAGCCTTCAAATTGCGGAATACACAAGCAATTCAAACGGAACATATTTACGAAGGTAAGCAAAATCATTATAAATCACATACGTGATTATTAGTCGCAAGATACAAGTCGTATAATAGGATACTTGCCTTAATAACCGCTACCGAATACCCCGAAGAACACGGTTCGACCGGGAAGCTTGTACCACGAAGAAGACAATGAACGGAAGGGTTCCGACTGTAACACCCCCAAGTTATTCAGGGTATATTACAGCGCCGTGAGCCCCGCCGTGGGACCCACAAGGCTAAACATACGCGGAACTATAAAATTGACCGAGAAGGTCTACATACAATGGAAAGAAAGACGATACAAATGGTATTCAAAACCATAACCAATGAAACCATATACATCACTGCACAAATCAATACCTCGGCAACACAGGCCGGAACATCCAGGAAACTGAAATACAATACTCGAGTATTTAAAAATCCATTCGATGACAACAACCGAATGGAGGAATCGAAAATAACAGGAGACAAGACACGGTATCACACTTGCCCATCATCTTCATGCCGACCCGGTACCCGCTGTCCGTTCTCCTGGAACTGAAATACATGAAAAGTATTTCCCCATAAAGGGGTTAGCCGTCGAATAGCTAGTGCAAGTATATCAATATGAAACACAATACTCCTCGACAATAAAGTAAATGTAACCGTCAATTCATCAATTCAAGACTAGTATTCGGAATAACTAAAATCTCATAAGATGTATGTGAATGCCGTGGAAGCGGTTCGTTCACCTCATACGCCGATACGTATGTGAATGCCGTAGAAGCGGTTCGTTCACCTCATACGCCGATACATGTAGGAATGCCCTCAAAACGGTTCGTTCATTACATGCCAACAATATATCTATGAATGCCGTAAAAACGGTTCGTTCATGATATGCCATCAATATTTCTTACTTTCAAAGTCGAGAACGTACAATCATAAATGTATACTTGCCTTTGAGACATCGAGAAATCGAACGGAGGAAAGGTATGAGTTCGGTAGGTCCAAGAACGCGCTTAGGCACCTAAACGATTCGCAAGGAATATGACAATTAATTATCCATACTCAAATTACACGAAGAGACTCCCGAAACTCGTCTACGATCCAAGAAAAATACACGGGTGAACGACTTAAGGTTGGGAAATTGCCCAAACTCCCACAAGTCTGAAAACGACACAATTCAACCTGAAAAATCGTAAGAAAACACGCATACGATATAGATATATCAAAACCTCAAAGTTCTCAAGCTTCAAATCGGATAAAACGGACGAATCTACGAAAACCCCCAAAATCCAACACAAAATTCAAAGTGTTCTTGAATAATCTTTCAATAATTCGATGAATACTCAAATATGTCTATAATCACGCATATATCACTTCATACACCATGATTTATCATCCAAAACGTCAATACCCACACAAAATCGAGAAGTCAAGATGTCGAAGAAATTACCTCTTGAATATCCAAGCTCTATGATCCGAGAAATACACGCTAGATCGATTATCCGGGCTTCCCAACCGAATGAAAATGGTAGAAATCCAACACACAAGTGATAGATGGTGAAAAGCTCTTCCCCTCAAACTCTCTCTCTCGCAGGTGGAAGAAGAAGATGGAGAAATGAGCTGCATCTCGCTCAAAAAGCACAAATAATGCAGTTGACCGCATTGTGTGCCGCGGCTCAGCCCAGGTGTGCCGCGGCACAGGCCTAAAAATAGTTCCCAGGTTTCGGCAGTGTGCCGCGGCTCAGCCCAGGTGTGCCGCGGCACCGGGTACAGTCGGTTTTTGGTTGAGGATGCAACACAAGTGTGCCGCGGCTCAGCCTAGGTGTGCTGCGACATTGACTCGGCAGTGTGCCGCGGCTCAGCCGAAGTGTGCCGCGGCACAGGGTACAGACGGTTTTGGCCGAATCTGGAAAATGAGAGTGACTTAGCTATTTCGACCATAACTCCCTCGTCTGGACTCCGATTGACTTACCGATTGAACCATTGGAAAGCTAACTCGATGATTTATAATATTTCAAAGATTCAGAATTTTTGGAGTTTCCCAAAAATTAATGGTGATTTAACAAAGTCGAACTCATACGTGGAAAAGTCGCTAAAGAACACGGAATTCAACAGAACGATACCGAAACGAACTCAGATGACAAAAAGTGTAGAATTAATCATTCTCAGGATGACGAAACGGTCTCAAGCAAGTCGGCAAAACGGACTTTCGCCAAC
The DNA here is from genome assembly GCA_033398695.1 of Orobanche coerulescens. Taxonomy (NCBI): domain Eukaryota; kingdom Viridiplantae; phylum Streptophyta; class Magnoliopsida; order Lamiales; family Orobanchaceae; genus Orobanche; species Orobanche coerulescens. The sequence continues at coordinate 164,799,288 of CM065804.1, forward strand.
AAAGAAAAATTACCGGAAATCGAATTTGCGGATATTACATTCTACCCTCCTTAAAAGAAGTTTCGTCCCGAAACTTAAAACAACTAGGGAGAAGCAATATCCCGCCAGGAAAACTCAACGAAATACACGAGAAACGCGTAACTTACGCCCAACGGTGAAACATTGCAAGGAACCCACCAATACATTACCCGAAGGTAATCCAAGCCAACACTGAAGTAAATACGAATCACAATTTCTGAAGGCTCCGACAGAAATATCAATACATCGCAATGGCTTGAAAGCCCGTCAACCGAAGCTGTATATCACGATGGCCTGAAAGCCGAACAGCCCAAAGCTGTAAATCATCACAATACAGATCTCAAAGAAGCAAACCTGACTGTCGGACATACCCCTCGGTGTAAGAACAACCAGTTGCAAAACGTCGGACATATCCAATACAACATGGACTACGAACGACCAAACAATAAGGCTCAAGAGGGAATATCACAGTACGCCCGATCCGGAAATGTGTCCGTGCACATGTCCACCCCGTATACGGAATCCAGAATATACGTGTGACAATGTACCTAATTAGCCTCACGAACTACGTCTCGTGTGCACGGTCCAATGCGGAAACATCCACGCATGACCATCGTGTGCCCAGCTAAAAATCCTACACATAACCAATCGGCACGCATATATGATTCCAGATATGCCACGATACAACATGACCGCGAAACTCAAAGGATAACATATCCAATACGAATCACGCGACTCACCAAGTGAACGATGACGCACGAATAATGAAAGATTGACACGACCAATAATATCCAACATAACCATCCTGGGATCAAAATCCCTAAGGGCCGATTAACACGAGCAACGATCACAACACAACAGTCCGGGAAATCCCCAACCCTCAACGATCACAAAATTACCGAGTTCACAAGAATAATAGTGTGCTGCCTTGAGTCGGCCAACATGGCAATAATAATTCAACGGATGGGAACTATCCTCGACAGACCCAATTCAATACTTCGATTACCGTAGAATGGACAATCGATAACAACGATACAACGGATGAGAATATTTTTGACAACGGATGGGAATTATCTTTGATAATCCCAATTCAATATATCGATTACCTTTAGAGCGGACAATCGATAACAATTATACAATGGATGTCTCGGCACCTTTAATCGGTTACCGATAACGAAGATGATAATCGAATACGTCAATGCCTTCAATCGGCCAAAACGACATCAATAGAAAAACACTGATATCAATAACGACGATTCACAAAAAAATATCTTGATGGAACATCAATCAATAATAGCAATCGATACGTCGATACCGCGAACCGGCTATCGAAAAATATTACCAACAAGTATCGCAATGCCTTAAATCGGCCATTTACGAACAACAATAATATTTGGCATAATTTGTCGACGGGTGTCGTATCAAAAAATCCCCTGATATCAATACAATCATAAAGAGGCCAAGTCTCGAAATGATACACACATTCATACACCTACACGATAACATTAATCTCATTGATTAGTACAAGTTTAAAACTTGCCTCGATATCAATACAACGAACTATTACCAATTCAGTTGATTTCGTCTTACGAGTTCCTCAGTCCCGACCAAGGTAATCTATGAACTCTTCATCCTCGACCGCAACATAACAGTCATAATCCATGATCAAACATCATATCTTATTGTAAAACGAAGGATTAATAATCAACAGGTTCGATGACGACCAATATCAACACCACCAAACCACAAACTCAACCGTTTCACCATATCTCGACTAATCACAGTCTGAACAATCCAACTCAGACACTTACAAATCCTGTACACAATACGAGTCGAAATATGATGATCATATCAGCAACCAATTCGGACCAATAATAAGGGTCTAAATGTTCCAAACTCAATTCTTAAATACGAATTGACAAGGTTCCCTTCTCGTAAATCCATCGTTAAAATTTACTTATGACCGTCATCAATTCGAATCATCCGACTGGTTCAAAACAATAGATAATCATATTAAAAAGTTTATCAAACAATCCAATCATTCGACTTGAACATTTGCTCCATACGTATGGGCTTCCAGATTCAGAGATGAATAATAATTTCATCAAACTCGTAATCACATTCGTATTCCTATACGAATATTATTTCAAACACATAGTTTAGCTCTAGATATGAATATTCCATATTCATTTTCAAAACATCAACACTTCTAAAAATTTTTTTTCATCACCTCGTATAATTCAAGAGTTCTTCAAGAACACGAAAAATCCGAAATCCCGTTCAGAACAACATATCCGAGGTATATATCTCCATGTTACCATTTTCTTCGTCATGCCATTCATACAACCTCAAGAATCGCAACAAAACCGTTATCATCATATGAAGAAGACCTCAATAACCATATCAACATCCGAAATCTCTTATTATAATTCCAATAAATCTCGTATAACATTATCACATGATACCAAAATTGTAATACCCCAGATCCTCCTGGGAATATTACACGCCGTAAACCCTTCTCACAAGGATTTACCAGGCTAAGAACAATTTTCCACGTCATTTCAAAAATGCCAAGAAGACCGATGACGGTAATATTTTTCGAATACTAAAAAAAATCATTTTCCAAATACCGTCAAAACGATCAAGGCCAAAAATGCCAAAAACTCAGTTTAGGGAATCGGTTTTACAAAATAAAATTCAGTTGGCAAAATACCAAAATCCATTTCAAAAATACTCACGCAGCGGATAAAAGTACAGTCCAATATATGCATTTACATTGAAATAAGACGAACATCAAAATACACGATTCCCAACATACTCCCTCCCAAGTAGTAATCCTTAAAAAAAACGAACCACGAAGAAGAATAATTGAACTCCATTTCAAGAATCATCAAAAACTTCAAGAACAATACTTAAATCCGAGCTCTCCAATCTTAATCTTGTTTAAGAGAATCATCTCTCAATGTTTAGGAACTTCAAGTACTTCCCAAGGCCCTCTCTATTGACTAAAGGAAGGAGAATGGACAAAATGCCTCTCAAAACTCGTCTATCCTCTCTATAAAACACATCACTAGCGCGTGCTAGACCTTATATTTAGCGTGCGCTATAGAACTAGCGTGCGCTATCCTTCCTTGATAGCGTGCGCTATTGGGAAGTCCAGAAGCTACTGCATTGCTTCGAAATTCATCTAACGTACGTAATGCCCATGCATTAACGTACGCAAATAGGCGTTGACTTGCTACAGTGAAATGCTCAGTAGCGTGCGCTATTCCTCGACCTTAACGCACGCTAATCGTCGTTGACTTGCTACAGTATCGTGCCCCCACATGCCGAAAGCATCCGCGATTACCGGGATTCCTTTGACTGATATGGAATTAGCGTGCGCTAATCATACGGTCTTAGCGTGCGCTAGCTCTACACGACAAACATCCGCTGACCTTATCTGGACACGCGTCGAACATGGCCGGGTCCACCCTCCGAAAGTTAAGATTCCATTATTGGCGATCTGATGTTAGCGTGCGCTAACCAACATGCGTTAGCGTGCGCTAACTGAATATAAAAGTCAATATGGGCCTACCTGTCGGTCACCTTCCGGAACTAACCCAGCAAGTCGTTACGTACGTTAGGGGTCCTCCTTAGCGTACGTAACCGAACCTCCTAACGTGCGCTAAGTATGCACCGTAGCGTACGCTAAGTATATATCTTAGCGCGCGCTAGGCATACCCTGTAGCGTGCGCTAACGTAGCTGTACTTAGCCATTTTTTCTGCTATTCTCTACCAACAACTCGACATACCAAACGATCATACGGCACAATGAATACATACACGCATTCAACAACATTGTCATACGTTCACATCATCCTCAAGAACAATTATCTATCAACGACATCCAACATATAAACGAAAAAAAAATATATATCCGAAAAATCGGGGTATTACACTCTACCCCTCTTAAAAATAAGTTTCGTCCTCGAAACTTGCAATCACTCGCACAACAACATTTCAACGAAAATTTAAATTCACCAAGAATTATCGAATAATCCGAACAACATACTTACAAGTCTGCGAAGTCGAAGATCTCCCGTGATACTAGCATGCGACTCCTAAACAAAGTCTCAACATAATACCGATACACACCATTATCGCAATTAGCAACTTAACAAAATCTCAAGGAAGAGTTCACGTCCGTGACCACGGCCAAGATTCTTCCTACTTTCAGCCAACATTCTGAAGGGCACATACGTGCGTAAGTATAATCCAAATCGCAAATTCTCGAAGTGACCAATTTCCAAGAATACCAAGCTATAAACGAAACGATTAAGAAAAATACAAGAAGAGTGAGAGGACTTACAAGTACCGGTCGCACTGTGATGATGGCAGAGTAGTGATATTGTGGACAAATGATGACTCAATCGACCCAAAAGACCGACAGCCTAGGTATCCATAAACCTAAGCTCTGATACCATATTCTGTAACACCCCCAAGTTATTCAGGGTATATTACAGCGCCGTGAGCCCCGCCGTGGGACCCACAAGGCTAAACATACGCGGAACTATAAACTTGACCGAGAAGGTCTACATACAATGGAAAGAAAGACGATACAAATGGTATTCAAAACCATAACCAATGAAACCATATACATCACTGCACAAATCAATACCTCGGCAACACAGGCCGGAACATCCAGGAAACTGAAATACAATACTCGAGTATTTAAAAATCCATTCCAGTACAACAACACTGAATGGAGGAATCCAAGAAAATAACCGGAGACAAGACACGGTATCACACTTGCCCATCATCTTCATGCCGACCGGTACTACTTTGTCCGTTCTCCTGGAACCTGAAATACATGAAAAGTATTTCCCCCATAAAGGGGTTAGCCGTCGAATAGCTAGTGCAAGTATATCAATATGAAACACAATACTCCTCGACAATAAAGTAAATGTAACTGTCAATTCATCAATTCAAGACTAGTATTCCGTAATAACTAAAATCTCATAAGACGTATGTGAATGCCGTAGAAACGGTTCGTTCACCTCATACGCCGATACGTATGTTAATGCCGTAGAAACGGTTCGTTCACCTCATACGCCGATACATGTAGGAATGCCGTCAAAACGGTTCGTTCATTACATGCCAACAATATATCTATGAATGACGTAAAAACGGTTCGTTCATGATATGCCATCAATATTTCTTACTTTCAAAGTCGAGAACGTACAATCATAAATGTATACTTGCCTTTGAGACATCGAGAAATCGAACGGAGGAAAGGTATGAGTTCGGTAGGTCCAAAAACGCACTTCCGGCACCTAAACGATTCGCAAGGAATATGACAATTAATTATCCATACTCAAATTACACGAAGAGACTCCCGAAACTCGTCTACGATCCAAGAAAAATACACGGGTGAACGACTTAAGGTTGGGAAATTGCCCAAACTCCCACAAGTCTGAAAACGACACAATTCAACCCGAAAAATCGTAAGAAAACACGCATACGATATAGATATATCAAAACCTCAAAGTTCTCAAGCTTCAAATCGGATAAAACGGACGAATCTACGAAAACCCCCAAAATCCAACATAAAATTCAAAGTGTTCTTGAATAATCTTTCAATAATTCGATGAATACTCAAATATGTCTATAATCACGCATATATCACTTCATATACCATGATTTATCATCCAAAACGTCAATACCCACACAAAATCGAGAAGTCAAGATGTCGAAGAAATTACCTCTTGAATATCCAAGCTCTATGATCCGAGGAATACGCGCTAGATCGATTATCCGGGCTTCCCAACCGAATGAAAATGGTAGAAATCCAACACACAAGTGATAGATGGTGAAAAGCTCTTCCCCTCAAACTCTCTCTCTCGCAGGCGGAAGAAGAAGATGGAGAAATGAGCTGCATCTCTCTCAAAAAGCACAAATAATGCAGTTGACCGCATTGTGTGCCGCGGCTTAGCCCAGGTGTGCCGCGGCACAGGCCTAAAAATTGTTCCCAGGTTTCGACAGTGGGCCGCGGCTCAGCCCAGGTGTGCCGCGGCACCGGGTACAGTCGGTTTTTGGCTGAGGATGCAACACAAGTGTGCCGCGGCTCAGCCTAGGTGTGCCGCGGCATTGAATCGGCAGTGTGCCGCGGCTCAGCCGAAGTGTGCCGCGGCTCAGCCGAAGTGTGCCGCGGCACAGGGTACAGACGGTTTTGGCCAAATCTAGAAAATGAGAGTGACTTAGCTATTTCGACCATAACTCCCTCGTCTGGACTCCGATTTACTCACCGCTTGAACCATTGGAAAGCTAACTCGATGCTTTATAATATTGCAAAGATTCAGATTTTTTGGAGTTTCCCAAAAATTAATGGTGATTTAACAAAGTCGAACTCATACGTGGAAAAGTCGCTAAAGAACACGGAATTCAACAGAACGATACTGAAACGAACTCGGATGACAAAAAGTGTAGAATTAATCATTCTCAGGATGACGAAACGGTCCCAAGAAAGTCGTCAAAACGGACTTTCGCCAACAAAGAAAAATTACCGGAAATCGAATTTGCGGATATTACACCGACTCGAGTTCTTCACAAGGAATCTGACCCTAACATCGTACCATCAATAAATTAACGAAGGAACGAGGAAGAATAATCGTAGAATGCTCGGATTCTCTTTGTGAAATTTTATCGAACAACTTCAAGGCGTCGATAAGATACTCAATAAAACGACAAATCCGTGGCAATCCAACCGTGGAATAACAAGGAATTCGAGATAATATAGCTTAACAATCATCAATCCATCACTATTCTGAGTTGAAACGGATTAAACGGACAAATCAAACAAAAACCCCAAAACTAGAATTTAAGAAAACTTACCCTGATTCGGCCGATCGGAGCAAGTTATGGAAGGATTAATCGATGATATGGACTCAGGAACTTCATGGATTTACAGTGGAACAACATCTCCTCGTGCCCTCCAAGTCCCAGCCTCAGAAAGGAAGTGAAGAAATGGGAAAAAATGGGTGAAACCCGACTGCTCTGCCATACTTATACCCCTGCCGAACACGGCGCAGCAAACGGCCCAGACCAGCGCCGTGTCTTCCGCCGGGTTGCGGGTCAGTGCGCGACCTGACCGACACGGCGCAACACCCCGCGCAAGGTGCCCGCGCGTATGTCTCGGCCGTGTCCGACACGGCGCATCACCCGGCGTAAAACTTACGCAGGTTCTCGGCCGTGTCTCGGCAGGCTGCTAGTCCTGGCCGACCCGGCGCTCGGCAGCGCCGTTTTCAGTGCCGTTTCGCACTGGTCCGGACAGCAACCTCCAGGTGCAAAGTGAAGAACCACAATGACGATCCGAATGACCCCGAAACCCGAACCTGAATACGAATCGAAGATACGGTTACGAAGTACTCGCAAAGACGAATCTAAGAGCTAAGAGAACACACAATTACGACCACCCGAAGGCTCGAAATTCGACAACGGAAGTAATTACCCCAAACTTTGGGAAATTACGAAAACGGCCCAAAACGTCCGAAAATCACGATACGTGATCGAATAACCAAACCGAAGTTCACAACACGTCTAACAAAGTTAAACGGACTTACGGGAAACTCGAAACAGTAATTTCGAATGAGGTTCACAAGAATCGAACTCGAGTGCGGAAAAGTCGTTAAGAAAAACGGAACTCAACAAAACAATACCGAAACGAACTCGGATGACAAAAAGTGTAGAATTAATCATTCTCAGAATGATGAAACGGTCCCAAGCGATTCGTCGAAACGGACTCTTGCCGAAAAAATAAAATTGCCGAAATCCAAAATTGCGGATATTACATTCTACCCTCCTTAAAAGAAGTTTCGTCCCGAAACTTAAATCAAGTAAGGAGAAGCAATATCCCGCCAGAAAAACTCAACGAGATACACAGGAACCGAAAAAAAAATTGCGCCCAACGGCGAAACGTTACAGGCAACGCAAAGGAATATACGGCGTGAAAACACGCCCCACGACGACTAACACAACGCCACCGACTATGATTCAAAACAACAACGAGTAATTAACAACACATCACATGCACACATTTAATCAAAGAAATGCACGCGACATCAAGTCGCACCCGACCACAACGACTATGCGGTAGAAACAAATATGGTATTACGATAGAAGTCACTCCGATTCTCGTCAACAAGAAAATGTCCGACGTCAAGACACAAACAATTCAAGATAACAGAAAACGAGAATACCGGATATTACATTCTATCTTATTAAAAATAAGTTTCGTCCCGAAACTTAAAATAAAACATCATGGTAGAATACAAACAAAACCAAAAAGTTCACGCAACAAATATCAATTTCTACACGAATTACAGCACGAAGTACGATACACAACTACATCACTGGACACCAACGGGCACTCCCCGAGTAGGAACGAAAACCCGATTCCCGAATATCTTGGCAACGGTCTCACAATGCACTGCTTGGTGCCCCAGTTGGCCGCACTTAAAACAATTAACCGGTGGCGAACGACAATCCTGTCTCGCATGGCCCACACGACTGCAGTTGAAGCAGGTCTTCACACCGACCGTCTTACTCGCCTCCAGAGTAAGGTTATTAGACTGGTCAATCGAACGAGGAGTGCTCCCAGAAGGAAAATGCGAAGCAACAGGCTCACGGATCTCACTTCTCTGGCCTCTTGAAAAATTTCTCGAGGTCTTCTGTCTCTTACTCTCTGAACCAGATTCCGTCACAGAAATAGCCATCTCAATGGCTAAAGCTCGGTCCTGATATTCTTTCAGGGTGGTACACATAAGCGGAGCCATACTCTCATGGATATGGGGTTTCATGCGCATATTGAAGTATCGGACCTTGTCCGCTTCACTTCTCACTTGATCCCGAACATAAGCCAACTGTCGATTATAATCGACTATCGCCTGGGATATTGACACATTCTGTGGTGTAGCCGAGAAAACTCAATGATTTTGCGTTCACGAACAGGCAACGGGCAATACTCTGCCTCCATGGCGGTCTTAAACTCAGCCCATGTAGGTGTACGATCTGCAGGGCACTGACTGCCACCGATCTGCGACTTCTTTGTCGGCAGTGCTTGAGCAATGGGTACCCTCCTATCATCGGACAAGCTACGGCATCAAATATTACATCCCAGTGGAAGAGCCGATTTTCCCAACCTAAAAGTCGAGACGAACCCACAAAGCGAAGTGTTTGCATCTTCATCACATCTCGTAACCACTTACTAGTTCCGTTATCCCTATTTGGGTTCTCATCCCGACGTACGGCCTGATTCATCTGCACTAACTGGTCAACCACCTGACGAAGGATGGTGGCGGCGCCAACGTCAACGTTAACGCTGCCTGAATGAGAATGTCCCTAATCTGTACCGAGCTGATTGGTACTCGGCAAGGAGTGAGTCGCCCTCTCATGCTCTTGATTAAGACTACCACCACGACCACGGCCTCGGCCTCGACCCCTCAGCATACTGAACGGGCAACCATTCATAACAACAAAATAAATACCACGTAATCAACATAGGGCAACAACCAGTAGCACAATAAAGTATTCACTCCAAGTCATCACACTAGTACACGAACTAACAATGCAATAATAGACTTAAATTTATAAGTAATTTGCACGGTTACACCAACAGAGGTGCACGACTTTTACCAAAATAAACACGGTCGAGACCACATACATGTCATTGAGACTAGACACTTGTAATATTCTTTAAAAATAAAATTTTTCCGAGGTATTTATTCAAATATTAATATTTTAAGATTCGCGAGTTTCGAAAGATTTTGCTGGGATGAAATTTTGAAAATACTTTATTTAATACCTCGGTCATTGAAGTAGGGAACGATACTTAACAACGTATCCCGCCACTTGGGCATACAATCCAGATTTTCTGACGAGAATAATAACATATCAACTCACTGCACGACTTAACCTCAATACATAAAAAGATAACGTTCTAATTTACGAAAGCCAAAGTTGTTTTTGCAGAACAGAAATTTTCCAAAATCCTTTGGTTCATAACCAAAACGACAGTAATATTTCGCAATATCCGAAGTACTTCAAAACACATTTTCCAAATACCGTCTGATGGTGTCATTTGAAAATACACGACCAATTTGTCAAAATTTTAACCGATTTTAAAATCCATATAAACCGTGGTTTTAACCGCACCATCAAAATATTTTAAACAGTATCAAACGATTTCCACAAAAATGTTCAAACTCGTAAAGTCCTTCGGGAAGAACAATCTAAAACCCACCCGTAACGGCATAAACATAACAATCGAAAAACAATCAAACTAAAAATCACATGCCCAAACGGCAAATAGGATCGCCAATCCAATTGAATACATCTCACAGCATCAAGTTTAAACATACAATAAAACCAGTCCTCGGAGTTTCTCACGAACTCAATCGTTGATACCTTATTCGAAACCCATCAAGGTTCTCATTTTTTTTCACACCATACTACCCCATACGGTGGTTCGAAGGTAAAACAACAATACGCCTAGTTTTTATACATATACTATGTGTCACAAGTATTATATACAACTATATTACACAACACCGTGTAGATAAAATTATGCACCGCAATTAACTCACTAAGATAAAATCATGATACACGGGTACCTCGCATAAAAGAGGAGACTTACATCCACAGGTCGCACGGAGGTGACGGTCGCCCACGATGCTAATCTCGTCCGACAACATAACCGACACATTGTGACTACGCACAACTCAACTTGTCACCTGACAACTCCAACGACAAGACAACACATTACTCGACAAATCGCGACTTGACTCGACCTGACAACCTAGATTTCCGCAACCTAAGCTCCGATACCATAAAAGTAACACCCCCAAAACTATATGGGAATATTACACGCCGTAGACCCCTTTTGACGAGGATCTACCAGGCTATACCTTACAAAACGACCAACTGCTTGCCCGGCCAGGTCAAACAATAAAATAATACAGACCGTTAAGGTCACTTACACGCGAACACACAGACCGATGAGGTCACACAACTCAATCAACAAAATTGACTTACACAACATTACCCACACAGGGGTCGAAACACAATACAGCGGAAGACTGAAGTCAACTCGGACAACACAACGAAAATCAAAACAACTCTCAACTCTTGATTAGTATCGCAGCTCGTCATCCTCTTGTGCCAATCCTGTGTTGCTCCCGAATCGCATGTACACAGCATAAAGCAGACATCCACCCCCCGATTACTCGGGGGTTAGTAAAACTCCACTGTTTTACTAGTGCAAGTATCAAATCATACGAAATGTAACAAGCAAATAATAATCGTGAATCAAATATATTAATCATGTATCAAAATATTCCCGGGAGGTTTTCGTAAGGGAAGATAAGCTATGAAGCATTCGAAAATAAGATTATCATCTCGGCAATTTTTAGATTTTCAAAACCTTCAAGACCTCAAGTCCTGATTCACAAAACCTTTCGAAAAACTTTAGGGCCTTAACCCAAATCTTGTTTCATAACTCAACAGTTTACAATACGGGAAACATTTACTCAAGCTTAGGACTCGGTCCAACATTCATTTTCTTAAAACTTTTCCTTTCAAAACTTTGATTTGAAAATAATCATGCTCATGACACCGTGATCCACTGTCACGTGTCTCCGTAGGTTCAACAACCCGCACGGACTACACCACGCACAATTAAACACACATAATCAATTCCGACACCGTGATCCAATGTCACGTGTCTCCATAGGTTCAACAACCCACACGGACTATTAACCAGACATAACCAATTCCGACACCGTGATCCACTGTTACGTTTCTCCGTAGGCTCAACAACCCACACGGACTATATCAATCACAACAATCACACACACAGTCTTAACACCATAGTCCACTGCCACGTGTCACCGTAAGCCCCGTCGAGCTCACCCGGTTGGACGTACTGTGTCCGAAACTCATGGTCCACTGCCATGCGTTATCGTAGGCCTCGTCAGACCAGCACGATTGGACCTCAGTACCTCACTAAGTTCTGACCCCGTAGTCCACTGCCACGAATCCTCGTAGGTCCTGTCGAACCAACACGAGTGAACTTAGCAGTCACACACATATTCACATTCACATTCACATTACATACAACAATGAGCACAGTTAATCAATCACGTTGATCACCACAAAATCGTACATCACACGCACATAACATAATCTCAACACTCGCAACGACTATCATCAATCAACGACACACAACCAACATAACACACGTTCGATACATAATACATTGCACAACCAAGAGTACAACCACCCCATATGTATGTCGCAATCCTGCACAAATGGCACAACTGCTAACACGTATACAAATATAACACTATTATCACAAAGCCTTCAAATTGCGGAATACACAAGCAATTCAAACGGAACATATTTACGAAGGCAAGCAAAATCATTATAAATCTCATACGTGATTATTAGTCGCAAGATACAAGTCGTATAATAGGATACTTGCCTTAATAACCACTACCGAATACCCCGAAGAATACGGTTCGACCGGGAAGCTTGTACCACGAAGAAGACAGCGAACGGAAGGGTTCCAACTCGAGTTCTTCACAAGGAATCTGACGCTAACATCATACTATCAATAAATTAACTAACGAACGAGGAAGAATAATCGTAAAACGCTCGGATTCTCTTTGTGACATTTTATCGAACACCTTCAAGGTGTCGATAAGATACTAAATAAAACGACAAATCCGTGGCAATCCAACCATGGAATAACAAGGAATTCGAGATAATATAGCTTAACAATCATCAATCCATCACTATTCTAAGTTGAAACGGATGAAACGAACAAATCGAACAAAATCCCCAAAACTAGATTTTAAGAAAACTTACCCTGATTCGGCCGATCGGAGCAAGTTATGGAATGATTAATCGATGATATGGACTCAGGAACTTCATGGATTGACAGTGGAACAACATCTCCTCGTGCCCTCCAAGTCCCAGCCTCGGAAAGGAAGTGAAGAAATGGGAAAAAATGGGTGAAACCCGACTGCTCTGTCATACTTATACCCCTGCCGAACACGGCGCAACAAACGGCCCAGACCAGCACCGTGTCTTCCGCTGGGTTGCGGGTCAGTGCGCGACCTGACCGACACGGCGCAACACCCGGCGCATGGTGCCCGCGCGTATGTCTCGGCCGTGTCCGACACGGCGCATCACCCGACACAAAACTTGCGCGGGTTCTCGGCCGTGTCTCGGCAGGCTGCTAGTCCTAGCCGACCCAGCGCAGGACACGGCGCTTGGCAGCGCTGTTTTCAGCGCCGTTTCGCACAGGTCTGGCCAGCAACCTCCAGGTGCAAAATGAAGAACCACAATGACGATCTGAACGACCCCGAAACCCGAACCTGAATATGAATTGAAGATACGGTTACGAAGTACTCGCAAAGACGAATCTAAGAGCTAAGAGAACACATGATTCCGACCACCCGAAGGCTCGAAATTCGACAACGGAAGTAATTACCCCAAACTTTGGGAAATTAGGAAAACGGCCCAAAACATCCGAAAATCACGATACGTGATCGAATACCCAAACCGAAGTTCACAACACATCTAACAAAGTTAAACGGACTTACGGGAAACTCGAAACAGTAATTTCGAACGAGGTTCACAAGAATCGAACTCGAGTGCGGAAAAGTCGTTAAGAAACACGGAACTCAACAAAACAATACCGAAACGAAATCGGATGACAAAAAGTGCAGAATTAATCATTCTCAGAATGATGAAATGGTCCCAAGCGAGTCGTCGAAACAGACTCCTGCCGAAAAAAGAAAATTGCCAAAATCCGAAATTGCGGATATTACACTAAATATCCGTGCTCCTCCATGCCGTCCTTGTACCTTATAGACCTGAGATAAACATGCTTAAAAAGTCAACACAAAGGTTTAGTGGAATTCGTAGGTTTAGTTAAATCGTTGAACACAATATTCGTAACATGAGGTAATTAATCTCACATTCATAGTTAGAAAACAAAACAGTTATTATTTCACTAAGCTCATGACAACCAAAGCGTTAGCATAGAACCAATAAAAATTGCCATAATAGTAACATAGTAGCCCTACCAAGGTAATTTGCCATTATACCTCTAGATCTCAAATATAGTGCGTTTGATTGCCTAACTGGTCAATACAAATAGGATTCGTCAATCCCAATAGGCCTATTCACAATCATGCTCACTAAGCTAGTGACTAATGGTTCATGATATAGGACTTTGAACATGGCAATCGCTACTTAGTGACAATAAAATAATCGGATAAGCATACAGTAGAAAGCATTGTGTTCGAGTGGAAAAATAAGTATCCCCCCAAAGGGTTTGTAAAATAGTTAAACAATAGAAAGTGGGGCTACGAATTCACCGTGAGTTATTTATGTGTAGTGAGTAGTGAAAGTAATGGCCGAGTCGTGAAAACATCTACGAGCAACCTATAATATGGTATCATGTCTTAGTTTATGGAATAATGATGCGAAAGCATAAACGAGTCTATATATGTCATTTACATTGACCATGATGCTTTATATGGTAGTTTGTGAATATCGTTTTTTATAGAAACGGTTTATGAAACATTTTTAGTTTATATATCTCGTACTACCGTTCGGGCCATCATAATCCAGAGGTCATGTAGTAAACCTCCGAGGAGCTAGGACACTTTAAATCGTCAATCCAACAACTCGTCGATATGTTTTACCCAAATGAACCCCTCACATGAAGCTCCCTAGTTTTGTAGTGTTCGATATGGAAAATCATGTTTTGCTTGTTTGATTCCGTAATATAAGTGTCAAAAATGATCATATGGTTTGCAAACATAAGTTTAGTAATATTCCGTAACGTGTTTTGGTTGATTTACAAGTTATAAGGTTGTTTGGTTTATGATTAGGAAATCATAATGGTTATATTTACAAGTTATCGTCATTCACTAATTTTCGAAGTTTAGGTATGGGGTTTTATTTGACAAAAGTGACATTTATAAATATATGATGAAAGTGGTGAAGTTTCATGAGTTATCGAAGTCGAGAAAAGGTTCATTTGCAATAAGGTTTGGATGTTATTTTGCTGAAGCTAGGCCTTGGCTAACGGTCTCGGCTTAGGCAACCTTGAGACCTTAGTTGTGGCCTTGCCGTGGCTTTGGTCTCGACTGCCAAGGCCTTGAGACCTCAGCCTTGGCCTTAGCCGCGGTTGTGGGTTCCTACAATTGGTATCAGAGCTTGTACATGATAGTGAATTGATTTTGGTGTCATAAGTTAAAATCTGTGTTCGTATTTCAACTAACGCAACATGAAATTTTTCGAAACAGTCATCCCTTTGATGTTTTGGTCATAAACGTGCTCCAATTTATGAATTTCTAACTCTTATACTCTTCTCAAAATTTGGTTCATACAGTAATTTAAATATAACGTGAAAATTTATTGACTTTAAAAGTTTTTTCTCAAAAAACTGTCATTGCTGTCATTTTTTTTAGAGAAATAGTGCTTTATTGAAGGTTATTATTATAAAGTTGTTATTTTATGTTTGATGAATGACCATAGAGTAGATTTTAAGTAGAAATCTAGGAGAAAACAGACGGATTAGAGTGGTTTAGGTGATTCTAGGTAGTTAAGTTGTCCATAATTTTTTCTCGAAAAATTGCAATCTTCAAAAGTTTTCGAAAACTTCGAGTTTTCTCGAAACTTACGTGGAAGTACTATTAGGTTGAGCCTCCACTACATAGGTGACGTGTCATTTCGAATACCTTAGTTTAGAGTAATTTTTGTTTCGAGAAAAAATATTTCGAGAAATCCTACGTGGCATACTGACTTAGTTGAGACTCCATTACCTTTGACATGTGGCATTTCGAGTAATTTAGATTTCGAGAAATTGGGATGTTTCCGAGAAATTCTTTACTTAGTAGTCCTACCTTGCCATTTTGAGAACTCTCATATATCAAGTATAGGATAGTACGGATTTCGAGAAACAAGGATTTCGAGTGACAAGGATTTCGAGTAATTTCCCCAATTTTGTGAAAAAAGGACCTTAACAACCTAAAACTAAATTCCTTCGAGAAATTTTTACTTCACCAAAGTCAAAACCATTGTCAATCAGAAAGATCCAAGATCAAATTTCATTTACACATCAAAACATGTCAATCATTTTAGAGCCATTTTTCCAATTATATTCTGAAATCAAGAAAATGATACATGATAATGATGTAGAAAATAGAGACAATGTAGAAAAGAATTATGACTTATTGAAAATGATTCACTCACCCAAAAGTAGTCACTCTTCTTTTACTACTAACGCTTTTATCGCAGATATTCAAGAAGCTGATTCGGAAACTGATGTTTAGAGCCAACCTCAATATGACTCAGACACGATTCCTGAGGTAAAAGACTATGTTGCTGTGGTGGCAAATAATCCAGTTGATCAAGAGATGCCGAATTCTGAACTACCCATTTATCTTAATGAAAATGAGTCTGATCAGAATGACGCAAATCATGAACAAGAAACTACTTTCTTTGAATCATTAATCAATAGTTGTCAAAATGAGATTGAGAAAGTTAAATTGATCAATCGCGAGGTCAAATCCGCGAATGAGAAATTAACATCTGAGCTTGAGAGATACAAGGAAGATCACAAAGTCTTTGAGTTTTACAAAAAATGAGAGTCTCAATTAGAAATTGGATATCAAAATTCCGTTTTAAGAGAAAAACAACTTCAAATCAAATTTGATACACTTGATGTAAAGTCAAATATGAAGATCAAATCTTTAAACGTGGAAATTTCAGATCTACAAAATCAAATTTCTAAGATACAATCAACTTGCTCCAATCTTGAAAAAGAGAAGAAACAGTTGAAAACAGACTTTTCAAAACGTGAAAATGAACTTCTTGACGAAATCATTGATCAAAAAGAAAAAATCAATGAATTGGAAACTTTGCTTCTTAAAACTGGTCACTCACAGCAAACCATCCACATGATTAATAATAACAAAAGATCCACTTTTGCATACCACGATGAAAATATCTATTGGCTGCGAAAACCCTTGGAACCTCAAGAAAGCTCAGAATGAAGAGAGAGTGTTGTACAATAGTAATGTTTTATTTGAAAAACATGACCATCTTGTTGTTTTAGATTCTAACGAAACAATCGAACTTGAGGAACTAAGTAAATCAAAAATGAAATAAAAGAATCTTGATTTGCAACCAATTGATTACAACAAGTTAAACAAACTTTCTGGAGTTGCATTTGTTCCCCAAACCCCCAAGACAAAGAAACAAATACACAAATCAAACTTTTCCAAAAAATCAAGTGTTACAAAACCATTTCAAAACAAGTTGATGTTTCAAAACATCTTTCCAAAATTGAACAAATGTCTTCTAACAACACTTTTAACACAAGTGGTGCGAGAAAACATCTTGATGATGTTAAAGCAAGGATGGAGCAACTTCAAAGGACTGTTGAATCTAAAACAAGTCTAAATATAAACACTTGGAATTCGAGTTTTCATAAAGAAATAAAAAAGATTTTTGATACTGATATTTCTACTCCATTGAATAATATTCATGCGAGAGTAATTCATTTTGAACAAAAATTTTTAAAGGAAACAGTTGACTTTGTCAAGGACTACAAATTCCTGGTAAAGGAAGCAACTGAATCACAAGAAGCCATTCAAACATTGGAAAATCTAAATGATTCTCTTTTTGAAGCAGTCATTTCAACAGATGTTATGTCTATTGTCTTACAAAACTACTCTGTTGAAGATGATGAAAACTGTGAGCTGAGCACTCAGAAATTGTTTCTAAATATGAAGATGCACTCATAAAGATTGAACAAGAAAACAAGTCATATTTTGAGCAAATTGATCGTAAAAAGAACAAATGCAAGTCTGGCAAACTGTCTTACGAGCGTGCTTACAACGAATTGGAAGAGACTAAAAGCCAATGTGAACAAGGTTAACAAAAGCTAATTTTCGTGCGTTAGAGACTAAAAACATTTGTGATAAAGCCGTGCTTTCGATTCCTATCAGTGTGGTTCAAGAGGTTAGCAATCGGATGGGTTACACTTTGTATGGTTATTTTATTGGCAAGCGGCTTGCATTCCCAGTTGTCAATACCAAAATTCACACTTTAGCCGACGACTTTAAGTCGTCGGCTAAACACCAAAGTCGTCGGCTAAAAAACCGTCGGCCGATATTTGTCGGCCAAGGTTTAGCCGATGAATTTTTTGGTAGTCGTCGGCTAAAGCTCGAAGTTTAGCCGACGACTTTAACCCGTCGGCTAAATAGTTAAGGTTTTAGCCGATGACTGAGAAAAATATCGTCGGCTAAAGTGTTTTTTTTTAAAATATATATATATATATATATACTTTAGCCGACGACCTTTACAAAAGTCGTCGGCTAAAGTATTTAAAAAAAATGATATACTTTAGCCGACGACCTTTACAAAAGTCGTCGGCTAAAACCTAATATAATTTTTTTTTTCAGATTCTCGGATCCCAAAACCTGTTTTTTTGTACCTGCAATTTTTATACACCAGCTCCCATTATCAACAACAATCAACGCACAACATATTCAACTAATACCATCAATAATATGCCCAACATTATATGCAACACAACGCACAACACATTCAAGAACATAAATTTCATCAACATACTAGTAACGTCAACAAAATCACTTACACAATTCTAACACAAATATAAATATACAAGAGTCCTACAACAACACAACTATAATTACAAGATTTTACAGAAAATTATAAAAGGACATATATATTAAAAATAATTTCATACCATGAACTCTGGGTCGCGAAAATGGGCGTGTAGCCACTTCCACTCGTACTCCCGGAACTTGAATTCTTCCGGGGTAGCCTCTCGGGTATCACTCCAGGCTGTCCAGAACATGTGCATCTCATTTTCCAAGATTTGTACCTACAACACACGGTGCACAACATATACTATTCGTAAGAAAAAAATTACGCAAACAATGTAGATACAAAATAAATTAAAATGACTTACTTGGTAGACTGCACCTCATCACACCAAGTATGTAGTAGAGAGTCGGGAATGACAAACCACACCTATGAACAACATAAATACACAATATTTTAAAAACAAAAACATATTCATCAAATATTTCATCAATTCACAACTCATCAAACATATTCATCAAATATTTCATCAATTCACAACTCATCAAACAATTTACCTAATTCATCACACAATTTATCATATTTCGACATATTTCATCCAATTCCCAAATTCATCACATATTTCATCCAATTCCCAATTTACCTAATTCATCACAAAATATTTCATCCAACTAACAACTAACAATTGATCAAAACTAAATTAAACACAAAATATGAAAAATACTAAATTCATCAAATAATCTAAACAAATTCATCAAACAAATACAATAATTCATCAAACACAAAAAAATGAAAATGGTTACCTGGCAGATTTGACGGGTCAAGGCAAGTGAGGTCAGGCGTGGCGGCGGACGGGGTCGGACGGCGGGCGGATGGGGCCGCTTGACACGGGGCGGGCGTGCGGCTGTGACTTGGCGGTTGGGTTACTGGGGGCCGGGACGGTGGGTCAGTCCGTGACGGGGTCGGGGGCCGGGTCTGAAGACGGGGGGCTGGGGTTGGGGGAAGAGGAAAGTAAGAAAAGAAGGAGAAAAAACGTATAAATATTTAGGAGTTTAGCTGATGACAAGATCTAAGTCGTCGGCTAAAGTTTTTTTAAAAAAAAAACTAATATACTTTAGCCGACGACCTTTACAAAAGTCGTCGGCTAAACCTAATTTTTTTTTCGGACCGCGTGACAGCGCCCCCCCCAAATCAAGTCGTCGGCTAAAACTGTTTAGCCGACGGTAGTACGGGTCGTCGGCTAAAGTGCAAAGTTTAGCCGACGACACTTAAAATCGTCGGATGTTTCATTGCCGCTGATGAGGTTCACAAGTTCTGCACAAGTACGTTAATATGTGTCTACAGAGGAATCGAGGCTACACTGGTCAAGAACAAATACTCCCAACCTCAATCACAAATGTTTGCATCAACTGTGGTTGAACTTGGAGAATTCAAGGAAGTCGTGGAAAGAAGAATTCGACACCGCATGAAGATGAAGCGGATCAAAGGTTTTGTGGATGGAAGAGAAAGGAGAAGTGGAGACAACTTGACAGATCGACCAAGAGAGATAGATTTGTAATATCACCTCTTAGGGGGAGATTGTTAGACTCAGAAGTGGCGATCTTAGTCTAGTATTTTTGTCTGAACATTATATCTATTTTCTAATATGATTTAGCCCATTGTCGTGGCCTATTAGTGAAAGCCCGCAATGTGTTCGACATAAATATATACACATCTCATGCTATGGAGATGGTGTGGTTCCATATTATTCATATCAATCTAATATCCTTTTGGTTCCACCCCCTTCTTCTCTCTACATCTTTCTCTCTCTAAAACCTTCTACACGTGTAACATGATTTGATCTAATTGGGTTCCTACAATTGGTATCAGAGCTTGTACATGATAGTGAATTGATTTTGGTGTCATAAGTTAAAATCTGTGTTCGTATTTCAACTAACGCAACATGAAATTTTTCGAAACAGTCATCCGTTTGATGTCTTGGTCATAAACGTGCTCCAATTTTTGAATTTCTAACTCTTATACTCTTCTCAAAATTTGGTTGATACAGTAATTTAAATATAACGTGAAAATTTATTGACTTTAAAAGTTTTCTCTCAAAAAACTGTCATTGCGTCATTTTTTTTAGAGAAATAGTGCTTTATTGAAGGTTATTATTATAAAGTTGTTATTTTATGTTTGATGAATGACCATAGAGTAGATTTTGAGTAGAAATCTAGGATAAAACAGACGGATTAGAGTGGTTTAGGTGATTCTAGGTAGTTAAGTTGTCCATAATTTTTTCTCGAAAAATTGCAATCTTCAAAAGTTTTCGAAAACTTCGAGTTTTCTCGAAACTTACGTGGCAGTACTATTAGGTTGAGCCTCCACTACATAGGTGACGTGTCATTTCGAATACCTTAGTTTAGAGTAATTTTTGTTTCGAGAAAAATTATTTCGAGAAATCCTACGTGGCATACTGACTTAGTTGAGACTCCATTACCTTTGACACGTGGCATTTCGAGTAATTTAGATTTCGAGAAATTGGGATGTTTCCGAGAAATTCTTTACTTAGTAGTCCTACCTTGCCATTTTGAGAACTCTCATATATCAAGTATAGGATAGTACGGATTTCGAGAAACAAGGATTTCGAGTGACAAGGATTTCGAGTAATTTCCCCAATTTTGTGAAAAAAGGACCTTAACAACCTAAAACTAAATTCCTTCGAGAAATTTTTACTTCACCAAAGTCAAAACCATTGTCAATTAGAAAGATCCAAGATCAAATTTCATTTACACATCAAAACATGTCAATCATTTTAGAGCCATTTTTCCAATTATATTCTGAAATCAAGAAAATGATACATGATAATGATGTAGAAAATAGAGACAATGTAGAAAAGAATTATGACTTATTGAAAATGATTCACTCACCCGAAAGTAGTCACTCTTCTTTAACTACTAACGCTTTTATCGCAGATATTCAAGAAGCTGATTCGGAAACGGATGTTTAGAGCCAACCTCAATATGACTCAGACACAATTTCTGAGGTAAAAGACTATATTGCTGTGGTGGCAAATAATCCAGTTGATCAAGAGATGCCGAATTCTGAACTACCCATTTCTCTTAATGAAAATGAGTCTGATCAGAATGACGCAAATCATGAACAAGAAACTGCTTTCTTTGAATCATTAATCAATATTTGTCAAAATGAGATTGAGAAAGTTAAATTGATCAATCGCGAGGTCAAATCCGCGAATGAGAAATTAACATCTGAGCTTGAGAGATACAAGGAAGATCACAAAGTCTTTGAGTTTTACAAAAAATGAGAGTCTCAATTAGAAATTGGATATCAAAATTCCGTTTTAAGAGAAAAACAACTTCAAATCAAATTTGATACACTTGATGTAAAGTCAAATATGAAGATCAAAGCTTTAAACGTGGAAATTTCAGATCTACAAAATCAAATTTCTAAGATACAATCAACTTGCTCCAATCTTGAAAAAGAGAAGAAACAGTTGAAAACAGACTTTTCAAAACGTGAAAATGAACTTCTTGACGAAATCATTGATCAAAAAGAAAAAATCAATGAATTGGAAACTTTGCTTCTTAAAACTGGTCACTCACAGCAAACCATCCACATGATTAATAAGAACAAAGATCCACTTTTGCATACCACGATGAAAATATCTATTGGCTGCGAAAACCCTTGGAACCTCAAGAAAGCTAAGAATGAACAGAGAGTGTTGTACAATAGTAATGTTTTATTTGAAAAACATGACCATCTTGTTGTTTTAGATTCTAACGAAACAATCGAACTTGAGGAACTAAGTAAATCAAAAATGAAATAAAAGAATCTTGATTTGCAACCAATTGATTACAACAAGTTAAACAAACTTTCTGGAGTTGCATTTGTTCCCCAAACCCCCAAGACAAAGAAACAAATACACAAATCAAACTTTTCCAAAAAATCAAGTGTTACAAAAACCGTTTCAAAACAAGTTGCTGTTTCAAAACATCTTTCCAAAATTGAACAAATGTCTTCTAACAACACTTTTAACACAAGTGGTGCGAGAAAACATCTTGATGATGTTAAAGCAAGGATGGAGCAACTTCAAAGGACTGTTGAATCTAAAACAAGTCTAAATATAAACACTTGGAATTCGAGTTTTCATAAAAAAATAAAAAAGATTTTTGATACTGATATTGCTACTCCATTGAATAATATTCATGCGAGAGTAATTCATTTTGAACAAAAATTTTTAAAGGAAACAGTTGACTTTGTCAAGGACTACAAATTCCTGGTAAAGGAAGCAACTGAATCACAAGAAGCCATTCAAACATTGGAAAATCTAAATGATTCTCTTTTTGAAGCAGTCATTTCAACAGATGTTATGTCTATTGTCTTACAAAACTACTCTGTTGAAGATGATGAAAAACTGTGAGCTGAGCACTCAAAAATTGTTTCTAAATATGAAGATGCACTCATAAAGATTGAACAAGAAAACAAGTCATATTTTGAGCAAATTGATCGTAAAAAGAAAGAATGCAAGTCTGACAAACTGTCTTACGAGCGTGCTTACAATGGATTGGAAGAGAAAAATAAAGATTTGAATGCACAATTAGCAACTTTGAAAGGAAAACGTGTGGATACTAATTTTGCAAAACCATTAGACAACGGTAGAATCTCAAGGATCAAATAATGTTTCAAATCACATTCTTCAAAAGACAAGATTTGCACCGTCAGCCAATGTGTACAAGGTTAACAAAAGCTAATTTTCGTGCGTTAGAGACTGAAAACATTTGTGATAAAGCCGTGCTTTCTATTCCTATCAGTGTGGTTCAAGAGGTTAGCAATCGGTTGGGTTACAGTTTGTATGGTTATTTTATTGGCAAGCGTCTTGCATTCCCAGTTGTCACTACCAAAATTCACACTTTAGCCGACGACTTTAAGTCATCGGCTAAACACCAAAGTCGTCGGCTAAAAAACCGTCGGCCGATATTTGTCGGCCAAGGTTTAGCCGATGAATTTTTTGGTAGTCGTCGGCTAAAGCTCGAAGTTTAGCCGACGACTTTAACCCGTCGGCTAAATAGTTAAGGTTTTAGCCGATGATCGAGAAAAATGTCGGCGGCTAAAGTGTCACTACGCCATAAGTGCTCATAGGCAATGCTTTTAGCTAGTGTTGCCACCAAAGCGTTTCAATAGATTGCTGATTTTTGATCTTTTGAAACACTACTGAAATAGTATTGCACTAGATATACATCCGGTGTTGCAAGATAAAAATGGTGTTGCGCGACGTGCAACACCTGTGATGGTGTTGCATTATATCTAATTTTTTAATAATTTTTTCAAGTTATTGTCAAAAACAAGCACAATGAAATGAAATTTAAATTTTGATAATTTTTTACTCTTAAAGTTTGATATAAAACATAGGATAAATTTGATTTAAATTATTTATATTTAATATAAATACTTATTATATTTTTTAATATTGTAATTAAAAATTATAAATATTTTCTATAATTTTAAAGTTTAATATATTATCAATATATATAATGAAATTTAAATTACAATATATGTTTTATTTTCAAAGTTTGATATATAATATAATATAAATTATAACTTATATATATTTAAATTATTTAATATAAACACACATTATAAATTTTAATAATAAAATTTCAAAATTTTAAATTATAAAAAATAATACAATCCTTTTTAAAAATACTTATATAGCGTTTAATTAGGAAGCGCTATGTAACAGTACACTTACATAGTGTTTTTAGAAAATGCTATGGTAGGTTCCGTATTTTAAGTAATATTTTTAATCCTCGATCCGTCAATTAAAAAGGTATTTTGAATTTTTTATTTTGGATTTGATTTGAAGGATTAAATTCTTTTATTGTTTAGATCTGAATGATTGCTCAATGATTTCCTAGTTTTTTTCCCTATTTGATTGATTGCTAAGTGTATTATGCTGGTGTGGTTATATTATGTTATCTGTTTTGTTATAATATTTTGGCCCAACCCGATCCGTTATAACATTTTTATTATCCCAGCCCGAACCCGGCTCAAAGCCCATGACAGCTCTTTTTAGTGGAAGCCGTTCGATTGAGATTATTAATCTCCCATTCATTAGGACCGTCCGATCACCCCTTATAACCCCCTAACCCTACTCCCTCTTCTCACCGCCTCTCTCATTCTCTCCTCTCTCCCCTCACTGTTCTGTCACTCAGCCGCCGCGATTCCTCCCTCCCTGCTCACCGCCATGGCGCCTCCCCTTCGTCCCCTTCGTCCGCCGCCTTCCGTAGTCCTTCCGCCTTCCGGCGCATTCCCGCAACTTAGGGTTTCGGTTCCTAATCATGTTAGCAGTACCCACCTGCCCGTGACTCCATCTGTCGACTCCGTCCAGTCCCGCAGAAAGAGAAAAGAGACTGCCGCGCAACAAGAGTCATCACCGGCTTCAGGTTAGTATCTCCGGAATTTATACGTGATTTAACTTGACCACAAAAACTCTTGGAAGTCTGCGTGGAATGTATACTATTATTTAGAAAAGTTTTTTGTTTGAGAGGTATAATGGATTAGATTGCCAGGCTTTTGTCGCGGTAGCCTAAATGTAAGAAGGCACTATCTAAGTAACCATCTTCTTGGTGTTGATGAAACATTGGCAATTTGTTGAGTTCTCATGCGAGTAGTTCTGTTAGAAGTATGCCAAAAACGTTTAAGAATTAATGCTTTTTTGTTTGACCCTCGTCTGATTACTAGTGAAGGATTTGTATGATTGGTCAAACATGTAGTACAACATGTTGTTTTTTAAAAAAATATTTATATATACTTTAGCCGACGACCTCTACAAAAGTCGTCGGCTAAAGTATTTAAAAAAAATGATATACTTTAGCCGACGACCTTTACAAAAGTCGTCGGCTAAAACCTAATATAATTATTTTTTTTTTTCAGATTTTGGGATCCCAAAACCTGTTTTTTTGTACCTGCAATTTTTATACACCAGCTCTCATTATCAACAACAATCAACGCACAACATATTCAACTAATACCATCAATAATATGCCCAACATTATATGCAACACAACGCACAACACATTCAAGAACATAAATTTCATCAACATACTCGTAGCGTCAACAAAATCACTTACACAATTCTAACACAAATATAAATATACAAGAGTCCTACAACAACACAACTACAATTACAAGATTTTATAGACAATTATAAAATGACATATATATTAAAAATAATTTTATACCATGAACTCCGGGTCGCGAAAATGAGCGCGTAGCCACTTCCACTCGTACTCCCGGAACTTGAATTCTTCCGGGATAGCCTCTCGGGTATCACCCCAGGCTGTCCAGAACATGTGCATCTCATTTTCCAAGATTTGTACCTACAACACACGGTGCACAACATATACTATTCGTAAGAAAAAAAATTACGCAAACAATGTAGATACAAAATAAATTAAAATGACTTACTTGGTAGACTGCACCTCGTCACACCAAGCACGTAGTAGAGAGTCGGGAATGACAAACCACACCTATGAACAACATAAATATGCAATATTTTAAAAATGAAAACATATTCATCAAATATTTCATCAATTCACAACTCATCAAACATATTCATCAAATATTTCATCAATTCACAACTCATCAAATAATTTACCTAATTCATCACACAATTTATCATATTTCGACATATTTCATCCAATTCCCAAATTCATCACATATTTCATCCAATTCCCAATTTACCTAACTCATCACAAAATATTTCATCCAACTAACAACTAACAATTGATCAAAACTAAATTAAACACAAAATATGAAAAATACTAAATTCATCAAATAATCTAAACAAATTCATCAAACAAATACAATAATTCATCAAACACAAAAAAATGAAAATGGTTACCTGGCGGACGGACGGCGAACGGGGCAAGGCGGATTTGGCCGCTTGACGGCGGCGGCGGATGGGGCTGCTTGACGGGCGAAGCGGCAAGCGGCTGTGACTTGGCGGTTGGGTTACGGGGGCTGGGGACGGGGGTCGGGGGCTAGGGTCTGGTGACGGGGGTCGGGAGGCTGGGGTTGGGGGAAGAGGAAAGTAAGAAAAGAAGGAGAAAAAACGTATAAATATTTAGGGGTTTAGCCGATGACAAGATCTAAGTCGTCGGCTAAAGTTTTTTAAAAAAAAAAACTAATATACTTTAGCCGATGACCTTTACAAAAGTTGTCGGCTAAACCCAATTTTTTTTTTCGGATCGCGATCCCAAATCCGGACCGCGTGACAGCGCCCCCCCAAATCAAGTCGCCGGCTAAAACTATTTAGCCGACGGTAGTACGGGTCGTCGGCTAAAGTGCAAAGTTTAGCCGACGACACTTAAAAGTCGTCGGCCATTTTTTTACGGGTCGTCGGCTAAAGTGTGAATTTTGGTAGTGTGTGGAGTACTATGTTAAAAAGGCATGGGCTAAATTCAGGATTAACAAAGTCATGATGAACGCCAAAGGTTTCTTTTTCTTTAAGTTTGATACCCAAAAAGGATTAGAAGATGTTCTTGAAGAGGGACCATGGATGATTAGGAACATTCCAATTATTCTTAAAAAGTGGACGTTGAACACAAACCTATTGAAGGAGGATCTTACTCACGTCCCGGTTTGGGTTAAAATTCATGATGTACCTATGGCTGTGTTTTCGGAAGATGGTCTCAGCCTCATCGCGACAAAACTTGGTAAGCCTATTATGCTCGACTCTTTTACTAGTACGATGTGCATGGAATCTTGGGGTCGATGTAGTTTTGCTCATTGTTTAATTGAGGTTAGGGCTAATGATGTTTTGAAGGAAAGTATCACTATTTCTATTCCTTTGCTTGATGGTGAGGGTTTTACTATTGAAACGGTGCGGGTCGAATATGAATGGAAACCACCTAGATGTGATATATGTAAGGTTTTCGGCCACACTAATGAGTCTTGCTTAACTAATGTTCCTACATCAGCCCCTAATGTGGAAAAATCAAGTGATGGGTTTCAAAAGGTAGACACGCGCCATAGTGGTAAATCTGGTGGTGCGAAAGGCGGTGGTAAACCTGGTTTTTCTATTGGTTCCAAGGTTCAATATATCCCCAAAGAGTACTCCAATTCTTCTTATGTGACTACTTCAAAGAGTGGAAATTCCAAGGCTAAAAATGCGGATGCCAAAGTGGTTTCTAATAGTTCCAGGAAAGGTAAAGAGGTAATTGGTTCGGATCCAAATAATATTGTCCATACATCTAATAAGTATGGTGTTTTATCCAATGATTTTGCTACTGGATTTGAAGAAACAAATGTGAATGATAAAGTCGCGAGCTCTAGCAAGAATGAGGTGAAAGTGGAAACAGATACGAACAAGATTGATGATCCAGTTGTGGAGGTGGTAACGGATAGAGATAATGAAGTGTTCGATAACTACGATGATATTTTGTTGGAAATATAAGATAAAATGGAGGAAATGGGCTATTTTGAGCAACCCATTTGAGAGGAAATTTTGAGTGGGCTCGACTACGAGTTAAAGTCGGGACTTGGTTGGAATACGTAGTACTCCGTACGAGGTTTCCAAAACATGTAAGAACACTCAAAATGATTGAGGTATGAATGAGATATAATGTTCTAAAGTGAACCCTTTAAAAATGAATTTGGGATGCTATCCCACATTGGAAAAAGAAGGGAGAAATTGTGAGTATATAAGGAGATGTGGACAAAGACATGTTCAAAATGAGACATGTGTGGATGTGTAACTAGGCGCCCCTCGCGCACACACACACACGCGCGCGCGCCGCCGCCGTCCGGCCGGCCGGCTCGGGTCGGTCTCGGTCTCGGTCGAAGGGCGATTTAGGCGAAATGTCTCGGCGTCTCGAAGTTATCTTTTTACTGCAATTTTATTCGGTAAAATTTTACCGAAAATACCTCCGGATAAAATCGAATCTGGATAAGTATTTCGATCGGTTTCGAGTTCCTCCTTGATACCAATTTCGATCAGTTTAGAGTTCCTCCAGATACCAATTTCGATCGGTATAGAGTTCCTTCCTCCAGCACACAACCTCCTCTAGTCTTCACCTATAAATACCCGGCTGAGGGGGCTCGTTTTTACACACAATTTTGCGGACGGATTTCAAATCCAAATTACAGCCAAATATTTTTCTTCCTCGTTTTTCTTCTTCGGTCGGTGATAGTAGACAGATTTTGTTCTAGTTCGTTGAGGGTGCAGCGGATCACATATTCGTTACATAGGGCTGTTGTTTTATCCTGGGAGGCAGACGTCATACACCGTGGTGAGGACGAATTTGCTTTAAGGAGGCAGACTAACTGAACTCAACAGTGAATCTTCCGTTTTATTTACGTGATCGGCTAATTTCGTTTTGCTAACAAATTTTCTGCAGGGCTTATACTATATATATATATATATATATATATATCGAATATATATTTATTTTCTGTTATTTTCAAGTAATTGTTTTCAAAATATTTCAACAATCTTAAAGCAAATTCTTTTTACTTGATTAAAACAGATCTATTTTCGTAAAGCTAATCAATATGGATTCTCAAAACACAACACTGTCTACGGACGTTTCTGGAGGTGCGCCTCAGAAAATCGGCTCGGATTCAGCGACTGGAGGTGCGCCTCTAATAACTGGATCGGGTACAACTTCGATTCCGATAACTACTTCGGTTTCGGTTCCGGTCAACCATGTGGACAAACCAGAGAAATTCAACGGGCAGAATTTCAAGAGATGGCAGCAGAAGATGATGTTCTATCTGACCACTCTAGGCTTGTCTCGATTCCTCAAGGAGGATGCGCCAAAATATGACGAGGACAGTGACCAACAAACTCTAATGGCCATTGACGCTTGGAAAACTTCCGACTATCTGTGTCGGAACTATGTGATGAATGGCCTTACCAGTTCACTGTACAACGTGTACAGCAGTGCTAAATCAGCTAAGGCGTTATGGGACTCACTAGACCATAAATACAAAATCGAGGACGCCGGTGCCAAGAAGTGGATTGTTGGACGATTTCTCGATTACAAGATGATGGACTCCAAGACGGTAGTGAGTCAAGTACAAGAGCTGCAAGTGATCATTCACGAAATCCATGCTGAAGGAATGGTCATTAGCGAATCCTTCCAAGTGGCTGCTGTGATCGAGAAATTGCCCCCGACTTGGAAAGATTTCAAGAATTATCTAAAGCACAAGCGCAAGAAAATGAGCATGGAAGATCTGATCGTTAGACTTCGCATAGAGGAAGACAACCGAGGATCAGAGAAGAAAGTAAATATTGCTGTGGCAAAGGCCAATGTTGTGGAAACTGGACAGACATCCAAGAAAGGCAACAATGCAAAGGGAACCAAGCTGGGACCTAAAGGAGGAATTGGGAAAACGAAAGAAAAATTCCTTGGAAAATGCTACAACTGTGAAAAGATGGGTCATAGGGCGGCCGACTGCAGGCTGCCAAAGAAACCAAAGAAAAAGGAGAGTAATGCAGCACATCTGATTACCGAACAAGTGGAACATCTTGACTTATGTGCTATGATCTCCGAAGTGAACCTAGTTGGCTCAAACACCAAAGAGTGGTGGATTGACACTGGAGCAACTAAGCATATATGTGCCAACAAGACTATGTTCTCCTCCTTGGAAGAAAAGGATGCCGGTGATATACTGTATATGGGAAATTCTGCAACCTCAACTATCTTGGGCGAAGGCACGGTGATCTTAAAGACGACGTCTGGAAAGGAAGTGACTCTTAAATGCGTGTTATATGTGCCTGATATTCGAAGGAACCTTATTTCTGGTACCTTGTTGATGAAGCATGGCTTTAGAATAGTTTTCGAGTCCGATAAAGTTATTTTGTCGAAAAATGGTGTGTTTATAGGCAAGGGATATGAATGTGATGGGCTAGTTAAGCTCAATGTAATGACTATAAAAAATAATGAAATGAAGAATTCTTCTGCTTACTTGCTTGAGTCTCCTAATTTATGGCATGCTAGATTAGGACATGTTAATTTTAATGCAATGCGTAGACTAATTGCATTAGAACAGGTACCAAAGTTTAAAATTGATTTAAACCACAAGTGTGAAACTTGTGTAGAGGCAAAATTAACTCGATCTCCATTCCGACAAGTGGAAAGAAACACCAAACCTTTAGAATTAATACATAGCGACCTATGTGATTTGAAGTTTGTTCAAACTAGAGGTGGAAACAAATATTTTATTACTTTCGTGGATTATTGTACTAAATATTGCTATGTATACTTGCTTAAAAGCAAAGATGAAGCCATAGAGAAATTCGTTCTCTATAAAACGGAAGTTGAGAATCAATTGAATGCTAAGATAAAAATCTTGAGAAGTGACCGCGGAGGTGAATATGTGGAACCATTTGGCGAATTTTGCTCGCAACATGGAATTATTCATGAAGTCACTGCCGATGGTGATGAGGTGCTCAGCTCTCTTCTGAAAAACAGAGTTAGCAATTACCAACTCATGCGCAGTGGCAAACTCCAACAATGCAGAACCACCTGCATTCCTAACTCCGAAGCCGAAACCCCCATGCGCACTATGGCAACCATCCGCCCCCTCACCAATGTGCCCATTGAAATCGCCCCCCAAAACAATAAATTGATCGTCTGGAATACACCCGACCAACTCATCTAACAGACCCAAAATGTCTCCTTAACAAGCACACCCAAACCAGCATGAAGGGCATACGCACAAACCACGTTAACCACCTTCTCTCCAACCACCATTCTAACGGACCCAAATGGACTTTTGTTTGAGGGGGTTAATTTAAACCCATTTGTGATTAACTGTGCAAAGCTATCTAACATTCAAGGGGAATTGTAAAAGTTTTTTATAAACCTCACACCTAATTCATTTCTCATAAAGCTGAGGGGGCAAAACTGTTGTAAAGAAAACTTTCAAAAAGTACTATACACTCCCTCCGTCTTTCGAGTAACTCACACAAACAAACACTCCTACCAATAATTCTCTCAACCTCGATTTGCGTGCATTGATCATTCCCGTGTTTTTCGAATCTTAATCCTTCACAGTAACAGTAAGGATCTTGATCTTTGACACTCTTTTACACTTTATTTGATGATCCATCAATGTTTCGATTATTCTTAAATCATTTGGGGTTTCGTTATTTTTGAAGAATCTTGAATAGTAAGTGTTAGTTGATAAAGATTGTTGAGATAGGAGCGGAATTAGATGTAGAATATACTGATTCAAACCCCGTTGCATAACTCGAATCACATTGGAAGAATTATGGATTTCTAGGCCTTGAAGGTTTCGAATAATTTCGAAGAAAGTGCCTTAGTGTTTGTAGTGGTTATTAAAGGTTGAATTATGGTTAAGCATCACTCGTACAACGTTTTCCCCATGTCTGATCATCCTAAATCGCGTTTATTTGCATTTCAAGAAAATAGGGCTCCGTTTAAGTTTTACTCGAGAAAAAATGCCTTAAGAGTTCATAGGACTAGAATGCGTTTAGAAATAGATGCTTAGTTGTTATCACTAGCTTTTGCCTAAAGTTAATTAGATTTATTTGATAAAAAAAATTTTAGGGTTTAAATTTAGGTGCGTTAGTATTGTTTTGATACAGATTAGGATAGTAAACTGTTAGGATTGGTGTAATTTTGTTGTTGTTGTTTAAAGCTTTCATGAAGTTGGTCTATGCATCAAAAGTGAACAAATGGCTAAGTTTTCAAATAATATCAAAAGTTTTCGAAAAAAACAATACTTATGAAGGTTTCGAGAAATTCTACATTTCTGGAAAATCTTGAATTTTTCGAGTAATTTTGAAGGTTTCGAAAAATTTTGACATTTCAAAGAAAAATGTATATTTTTTTGAGAAAGCCATTCTATAATACTTTTGTTGTTATGACAGTGCTTACATTGCATTTTTGTAGTCATGAGATATATTTTGTTGCAATTTTTAATTTATATCGTTTCAAGTAATTTTTAGATGAACAGTGCTTTCGAATAAATTTTGTTTCGAATACTTTTAGATGAATAGTGACTTTGAGAAATAATGGTTTCGAGTAATTTGGCTAGAATAGTGCCTTTGAGAAAAAATGCTTTCGAAAGTGCTCTTCGAGTAAAAATCCATTTTTCAGGAAACAAGACTTTTCGAGTAAAAAGGCTGTGAACAGTGTTTTTCTAGAAAAATTGAGAACTTGTGTTTATTTCATAAAACCTATGAACAGTATTCTTCCACAATTTTTTTTGACTATTATTTGGTTTCAAGAAACTTTTAAACCAAACAAGAAATACTTGCACGAAACAAGTTTTCTAAGACAACTTTTTCGAAAAAACCTTTCATATACCAAATGAAACAAAGGGACTTTGATTTCTTCATACTCTGTTTCAAAAGGTTTAATAACATATGTTTTCAAAACATAAAACAGACTTGTATCGGGACGGGTAATAACTTCAAGTTAGTTACTAGGTCTAGTTATCATCTAAAAGCTGATAATGTAAACCTTTATCTAGCAACGTAAGTGTGTCTCGCGAAGTCCTGTCTGTTAAAACTTTTTGTCACAAGGTTACTTCAATTCTCAATATTGAATGCATGATCCCATAAGTTTCAGAATACCTTAGATGTTAAGCATGCTATATAATTAGACTTAGTATGCAATGCGATATCAAGATATGGTTGAACTGTTTCAAAAACCTTATCTTGAGTATATTAGTTGATAAACATATCCTCTTTAGTGAACTTATTCCTAGACGGGTAATAATTTCAAGTTAGTTAGTAGGGCTATTGTCACCTAAAAACTGATGATGTATCCTGATGTGTTTCGAAAGCTTTAAATTTATACTACTAGTTCTACCGATTCCTTAATACACAAAAGACATGGGTAAAGTATAACCCCCGTTTATAGTAAAGGTTTATAGGTAAGACCAAGTCGTCTCAAGGGATTTGTAGCAATTCACAGATTGTTTATCAAGAACAAAACCAAATGATTGTCACATATCAAATAGCCTAAACGTGTGTATAGCAGAGCAAAGTACCAAACAAGGCATGTTCACGTAACATGATAGATAAAGATATTGCAAAACTTTATATAAACATAATCATACAAGTTGTGAATAACGGGTAATTACCACAACAAGCATATCTATCAATAATGACATAGAATCCTTTCGGCCTATATACTACTACATCATCACGAGGGCATTAAGAATGGTTTATATCTAATATGCATACACATGAATTTCTCCCAACCCGGTCGGTCAACATAAGGAAGGGTCTTAAACATTATTTCACTTGGTTTGTCTATCAATTTATCACAATTCTCACAAGTATGATATTGACTCATGATTCAAAACTAATCATGCAACTAACCCTTACGACCTATGAAAGTTGCAACAATCAATCAAAGGATAAACAAGGTCCAAGTAAAAGTAATATCGAATCCATAAGCATATATATTCACAAGTAATACTAATATCGTCCAAATAAGCGAGAATCAACCATATCATAACCAAACCAATAACCAACATCACAAACATCTAAAACTCAGAAACATATTCAATATTATTAGTAAAGAAATGTACCAAATCCGTTTATGCGAGTAATATGAATACAAAGAGCCAAAAACCAATATTTCGACTACCACAAGCACTAGTCCAACAACCCAAGTTTACATGATCAACCAACAACCTATGCTACTGAATATATCGGAGGGAATGTTGTGTTCACCTCTGCAAATCCGCAACGTGTCACCAAATGGAGTGTTTGGTAACAAGGTTTATGGTAGAGACTTGAGAGAATTTGGTATGAATCCTCCAAGTATTGTGTTTAGGTTCTGCAAAAGTGATGAATGGTGGTCTATTAATGGTGGTGGACCTCTGGGAATTCGTGGTTAGGGAGGATGGTGATGGTAGTGGTGGCTCGATGGTGATAAAGGGGTGTTTATATGTGTTATTATGTTTTCCTATGCGTTTTTGGGTGCTATTTATAAGTATCCTAACACTTGGGGACCAAGGCTAGGGTAGTGGATCGGATAGGTAATGAATGAGAGTCATAAATATGCATTTAAGCCGATCAGACATAGAAGTACGCGCTCTTCCTGGAAAGTATAGTGGTTACGGGGCCGTTCCAGCCTTTGACCAAATCAACAAAGTTGTAGCCCTATCTCTTAACTTTCCGTGGCCGCTTGAATCAACTAAATCGGAGATCGTATGCTCAACTTATGGCCAAAATAGTGGACAGGTGTCGGGAGATCTTTAGCTTGAGTTTGTTTCTTTGTTCAAGTTCCATATCTTCGTGCATTCTTCCATTTCTTCCACGACACATCACATGAACCTACAATAGCATATATAATCCATTAAGTATCGAAAGTTTATATATTTAATCAATATATAAGCATAAAAGCATAGATAACACGTATAGAGATATGTATAAAATGAGCGTTATCAAATTCTCCCACACTTAAATCTTTGCTTGTCCTCAAGCAAATCTAAGAAACGAAAAATTAAAAAGAAATACCTAAATGACAAAAGGAAAGAATTTTTTTAAATATTATGAAATTATCGAAAAATAGTTTTGGTTTTATATAAAAATTCGCAAGAAGCGCAAGCACCCTCCCACACTTAAGAGTTTGCTTTTCCTCAAGCGAATATAAAAATAAGCTTTAAAAAAAAAGAACATTTTGAAAAATATTTTTGAATTTTTTAATATGTGAAAAACAGAGACGTTTGACAATACCCGATGATTCTTGAGCTAGGATAACATGACTAAGAACCTCACGAATAAGGAAAAGTATAATTCACTCACACTCATTATTTATAGAGTTAATTACATAAATCGTCCTTGTGCTTTGTCGGGTTTCACATGTTTAGTCCCTATAATTTTTTTCAGCGGGTCATGTCCTTGTGGTTTTTGATCCGTTACGGATTTAGTCCTTGTGGTTTGTCGGTTTCACAGGTTTAGTCCCTATACTTTTTTTTTCAGCGGATCATGTCCTTGTGGTTTTTGATCCGTTACGAGTTTAGTCCTTTGACCAATAATTCTGTTAGTTGATCGTTAATTTGAAGGGTATTTTCGTCTTTTCATATATATTTTATTATTATTATTATTTGAGTACGTTGTAGTTAGCTCTTTATTTTATGATTATTATTATTATTATGATTATTTTTTTATTTATTTTTTTAAAAAATAAATTTTATTAGATGAATAACATTTTACAAGAAATTAGTGGGAAGCTGAGATACTGTAATACCCGAGATTTCTGTTATGTAATTGAAACTTGCGATATTGTAATGATTGTACTTTTGTCTGAGTACTATTATCCGTATTTCATAATCCGATGTTGTCGAGCGTTTAATTTCGTGGTTGTGATTTAAAGATTGTAAATCTGCGCATGTAGCGCACGCTATCGGCTATGTTTAGCGTGCGCTAACGGGGATTCATAGCGCACGCTACTGAGGGTCATTAGCGCACGCTATGCGTGGTCAATTTGATTGGGATGTGCGGTAGGTGAGATCTGGCCGGGGGACCCCTGTCGGATCGTGTCGGGATGTACCTGGACGGCTTTTGGGAAAAGCCGAGTCAACGCCTTAGCGCACGCCATGTATATGCGTAGCGCACGCTAAGTGCCGAGTACTGCTTTAGTCGCTGAGCGCACGCTACGAACAGGGTCTAGCGCGCGCTAAAAGCCATTTATTATAAATAGGACAGCATCCTATTCGTGATTTCAGTTCTCTCTGCTCCCATTACCCGAATTCCTACACTTAGAACATAACTTCCTTCATCCTAAACACTTCATATCAACACCCTAGCTCGTGATTGAAGATCGTACATCGTTGGAGATTGGCGTTCAAGCTTTCGGTGTTGGATTGCTTCAATTTCCTCCGTGTTCTTTACTACCTTGAGGTAGGTGATTCTTCACCAATACTAGTAGTGTACTTGAGGATGTTGATCATGTTCATTTAGTCAGTTAGATTCGTTATTAGTCGTACATCGTGTGTTATAAGGATATTTTCGACGTTCGACACTTATTCATCGTATAATCCATTGAACTTTTTAGTATGTGGATTCCTAAGTATGTTATGTATCTTCAGAACCAATCGACCAGTAGGTGAAGATTACCTAGTTCGTATGTTTTACGTAAGGAATCATATGTTTTGAGACTTGGAATAAATCGGAACTTAGAATATTTCTTGAAGATCGAAGATAAGATTTGATGTTGAGTTGATTTTCCGTATATTTGTACCTCATGATCATGGAACTTCCACAAACCTTATTAGCATGACATGCTTGAGGATGACTCGTTGTATCAACATAGAATTCATGAATTCACCACCTTTCAACCCAGTTTTTCCGTGAGCGATTCGCCATGCAAGGTTAGCGCACGCTAACATATGTGAGTTAACGTGCGCTATCGAGGTTCGCGATCGCACAATACGACGTAGCGCACGTTATGTATCACCCGATTCGAATCGGCCAGCTAGCGCACGCTAGTCTTACACGATAGCGACGCTAATGCGCGCTTAGCGCACGTTACGTAGAGTACGTAGCGCACGCTAAGCGCCCGTGCATTGTTTATTTTGAGCTTTTCGCCGTAGACCGAATTGTTAGCCATCGTTCGACTTGAGATGATTTGTATATCGTTCCTTTTGTTAAGGTTCGAGCTTGTTACGTTGATCGAAGGAGGCGGCCTTCGAGTGTGTCAAGATCATTGAAGTGTTTCGTCCTTGCCATTTTCGAGGCAAGTATCATATGTCGAGTTCGATTTATCATGCTTGTGGTTTTGTTCATATTGTTGAATATGAGATGTATTTCTGGAAATTCTCGTGATATTCATTGTTATTGGTTCGTATTGATGAACATATTGAAATGCATATGTGTATGCATAGTTGATTGATTTATGGTATAAATGATCCGAGGGGATCATGAGGATCTATGCTGAGGGCGCTGGATCGAATGTCCACCATGCGTTGGTCCGACGGGATCATCATGGGGATCTATGCTGAGGGCGCTGGATCGTTGGACGGGTTTTCCACCATGCGTTGGTCCGACGGGATCATCATGGGGATCTATAACAAGGGCGCTGGATCGCTGGATTACCCTGTATTGTGTTGATGGAATCGTGAGGATTCGCATCGTTGGATTCCGGTGGCGGAAGTCCGTTTTGCATGTTTTATGATGCATTGATGATTTATTGTATGATGATACTTGTACTAGCATTGTTTTGCTAACCCCTTCGGGGGTGGACATTGTTTTGATGTTCAGGTAGCCGAGGAGCGGGGAGGCAACCACAGTACCGACAGGACGATGAAATGGCTCAGTGATGTGGTTGATGTTATTATTATTATGAATTGTCTTCTTGGTTCGTTTAGTACTCGAGTACGTCTGTATTTAATAAGGTCTTTTCGATATGGTTGTATAAGTTAACTTATTTGATCGGTTGAATCAAATCTGTACTTGAACTTCAGTTGTTCGATTGGATTATTGTTACACTTCTTTTAAATTTAGCCTTGTAAATCCTTATCTAAAGGGTTTACTACGCAGTAATTATTCCGAATATCTCGGGTGTTACGTAATATGGTATCGAGCTAAGATTCATGGATATCTTGGCAATGGGTTAGTTGGGTCTGTTTACGTTATTTGATTATTGGTCGTTCGTAACATCACCTGCCGAGCCAAAGATCGCGTGTGGACCGTGGTTGTAAGTTTCTAATCTCGAATACTACCGCTTTATTTAATTCATGTCTTGTGAACATTGATGGATGTACCTTGAGAAAGTTTGTCCGGATATTGAGTATTTATGTTTACGGTATGTTGAGAGGAGGTCGTGGACGCGACGCTGGTCGTGGACGCGACGTGGAAATGCGAGGCAAGAAGAGTCAGATCTACCCCGAGATAGCCGCTAGTCGAACGGATTCCCATTCCGGGGACGGCAGGATCGGCAAATAATAATGTAGATCCTAACATGCCGGAGTGCTTCACAGTGGTTGCCCGTGATAAACCAGCTTTGCTCAAGTTGTGGATCGATGCGACGGCGATGGGACAAAGAACATAACGTGGAAAATCGAGGAGATATATGGCTCAAGTGATTAAATTGCACCTCCGAAATTTGACGGTTCGCCGAGACGCTTTCTTGGGATCACCGGGTCAAGGAATTAGAAAAGATTTTTGCAGGATTAACTGTCCCAACGATAGAAGGTTCCGGCCGCCCAATATCTTTTGACCGGGAGGCTTTCGATCGGTGGGAGGCCATTCGACCGTGAGGAGCACAATGTTGACTGGACGGAATTCAAATTGATGATGGAGGTGCGATTGTCCTCGCCAGCTAGAGAAGCCCGAGTTCGGGAGTTTTTCTCACCACAAAATTCTAAGTATTCGTGACGGACGTGATTAAGACTTTTAATCACCAAATGACTTATGTGCGCCACTTGGTCGACCGAGGCGGAGAAGATTTTTCATTTTGACATGCGAATGAAGCGGAAATTCAGAAGATATGTCCGGATTTGAATGTACCACCTTGCGACAAGATTTCAGACAAGGCGTTGGCCTATGATATGAAGGAGGCAGCAGAGAGAAAGCGACTAAGCAAAGAAATGAAGGTATCTGCAACTTCACGGAGGATAAGAGTAGCGGACCTCGCAGGGTCACTCCTCTTTTCATTCATCCAGAGACCTCCGCATCCTTCTCGAGGTGGAAAGAAGTTCCGGCGGCACCAATCGCTTTGTGACGCAGGAAAGAAGTGTTACAACTGTGGCAAAGCGGGACATGTTCGACGTGATTGTTTCGCGCCTGCTGTGACCTGTTTCGAGTGTGGACAGGAAGGACATCGCGCAACATTTTGTGGGAATGCAACCCGATCTTTTGGTATGTGCACTCCAGCTCCAATTCCGAAGGAGACGAGTGTGAACCAGACGCAGCAGAGTGGATTTCAGCAGCAGAACGCTGGGAAGAGAGAGACGTCCAGTGCTGGGTCCGTTCCTCCGCGCCTGTACGAAATGAGGAAATCTGATGATCAGAACACAGCTGTTGCATCAGGTACGATTCAGATCCTTTTGCAACCAGTTAGTGTCTTGTTCGATTCGGGAGCTACACATTCTTTTATATCTTTGAACTGTGTTAATCGTTTGAAAATCTCGTGCTTGTATAATTGTGAACCTTATGTTGTGGGATTACCGAGCGGAGAGAAAATTGTGGGAACCCTAGAAGCTAGGGATTTCCCAGTATCTATAGAAGGAAGAGAGTGGCCATCGAATCTCATTGTAGTCGACATCTACGGTGACGATTTAATTTCTGAGATGATCGCTCAACCGTTATGGAGTCGTTTCAATTACCGAGAGAGAGTCATTTCCATCATTGCCGATGACGGATCCGAACACTTATTCGGGGATGGAGACCAGAAGCTCGGGAAAATTGATCAAAGCAATGAAAGCCGTGAAATTATCAAGCGTGGATGTCACGGACTTTGGTGCTATGCCATGAGGAAAGAAGAAGGAGTAGAGCTCTCGTCTATTTCATTGTGAATGAGTTCTCGATGTATTTCTGACGAACTACAGGTTACCTCCGCAGAGGGGAGTGGAATTCACTATCGAATTAGAGCCCGGAGCAGCCCCATTTCCAGAGCACCATACCGCATGGCGCCAACCGAGATGTATGAACTCAAGAAGCAAATCGGAGGAATTGTTACGGAAGGGCTATATCCAACCTAGTGTTTCTTCTTGGGGAGCGCCTGTTCTCTTTGTCCTAAGAAAGACGGATCCCTCCGATCGTATTGATTATAGGAGCTCAACAAGATGACGATCAAGAATAAGTATCCTATACCTCGGATCGACGACTTGTTTGATCAACTGCAAGGGGCAAGGGTATTCTCGAAGATTGACTTGCGATCGTGATACCACCATTGAGAATTAAGGAATCGGATATACCGAAATCCGCTTTGATCCCAAGACGGCATTATGAATTTGTAGTAATGCCGTTTGACTTACCAATGTTCCCGCAGATTCATGCAATTGATGAATCGAGTATTCTTGGAATACTTGGATAAATTTGTGGTCGCTTTCATTTGACATCTTGATATATTCAAGGACGCAGAGGAGCATGCCGAACATCCGCGTGTGGTTTTGAGCACCTTGAGAAAGGAATAGCCGTATGCAAAATTTTCAAAATGCGAGTTCGCTTAAAGAAGTAACCTTCCTTGGGCATGTGATATCACCGACGGAGTTCGTGGACCAAGAAAGTCGAAGCAATCTTGGATTGGGAAGCTCCTAAAAACGTGAAAGAAGTCCGAAGCTTCTTAGGACTTGGCCGGATATTATCGCCGCTTTGTAGAGGGATTTTCCAAAATTGCTCGTCCGCTCACCCAAATTAAGGTAAAACTCAAAGGTTCATGTGGAATGAGAAGTGCCAGTGGGTTTTGACGAACTTAAGAGGAGGCCGACGACAAGACCTATATTAGCGCCGCAGAGGGAACCGATGGATTCATGGTATACAGCCGACGCTTCAAATCGTGGTTTGGGTTGTGTGGCCGATGCGTAAGGATAAAGTGATTGCTTATGCCTCTCGGCAATTGAAACCGTACGAGATTAATTACCCTACTCATGATCTGGAGCTAGCAGCTGTGGTCTTTGCCTTGAAAATTTGGCGACATTATTTGTACGGCACTCATTGTCAGATCTTTACAGATCATAAGAGCCTCAAGTACATTTTCAGTAAGAAAGAGTTAAACATGAGGCAGAGAAGGTGGCTGGAATTGATCAAGGATTACGACTTGGAGATTCTCTATCATCCGGGGAAAGCAAACGTAGTAGCTGATGCTTTGAGCCGTAAACTTGTTTCTCTTCGAGTGTTGGAAGCACTTACGTCCCAAACCAGTATTCAACGAGAACTGATCCGCGAGGGGATTGAAGTATGGGCACCAGAAATTCAAGGGCAACTTTATGTGATGGAACTGACTTCATCATTAGTCGAGGAGATCAAGTCTAAACAATTGAACGATTCTCTGATTCTTCGATTATATGACGAAGTAAAGAAAGGAAAAGCCCCAGGA
The DNA here is from genome assembly GCA_033398695.1 of Orobanche coerulescens. NCBI lineage: Eukaryota > Viridiplantae > Streptophyta > Magnoliopsida > Lamiales > Orobanchaceae > Orobanche > Orobanche coerulescens. Next base: position 164,841,029 of record CM065804.1, read on the forward strand.
TTCGTGATACAAGACGATGGAGTTCTGAGATTTCAGAGTCGACTTTGCGTTCCCGAGGATGATGATTTGAGACGAACAATTTTGAAGGAAGCTCATAGCGCGCCCTATTCTATTCACCCAGGCAGTAGTAAGATGTATAAGGATTTAAAGCAAAGCTTCTGCTGGGGGAATATGAAGAAGGATGTAGCGGAGTACGTTTCGAAGTGTTTGACTTGTCAGCAAGTTAAGATTGAACATCAACGACCTGCCGGAATGTTAAAGCTGCTTCCGATCCCTGAGTGGAAGTGGGAGGATATCTCGATGGATTTCATCACTAGTATGCCAAGGACTAGAACGAGGATGAACATGATTTGGGTTGTAGTTGATCGACTAACCAAATCGGCTCATTTCCTGGAAATTAAAGATACATGGGGACCCGAGAGATTGGCACGAGTATTTATTGCGGAGATAGTTAGATTGCATGGGACGCCGAGGACCATTATTTCGGATCGAGATGGTCGCTTCGTGTCCCATTTCTGGAAAGCAGTTCAGTGGCCTGGGATCGAGCTCAACTTTAGCACAGCCTATCATCCCCAAACGGACGGTCAGTCCGAAAAGACTATTCAAACTGTAGAAGACATGCTTAGAGCTTGTGCTTTGGATTGGTCAACTGATTGGGAAGTTCATTTGCCATTAGTTGAATTCACCTACAATAATAGTTGGCATGCTTCAATTAAGATGGAACCATTTGAAGCTTTGTACGGGAGAAGATGCCGATCACCCCTATGTTGGGATGATTCTTCGGATTTGATCGGGACGGAACCAGAATTGATTATTCAGACTCAAGAGAAGATAGCTTTGATTCGAGAGAGACTGTTGACTGCCCAGAGTCGACAGAAGTCTTATGCAGATGTACGTCGTCGCCCTCTAGAGTTCGACGCTGGGGACCCTGTACTATTGAAGGTGTCTCCTACACGAGGGATTTTCCGTTTTGGGAGGAGAGGCAAGCTTAGTCCGAGATATATCGGACCATTCGAGATCCTCGAGAGAGTGGGAGATTTAGCATACAGGTTGGCCTTACCGCCATCGTTGAGTCACGTTCACAATGTGTTTCACGTATCCCAATTGCGGAAGTATGTACCGGACCCCAGTCACGTCATTGATTTCGACGAGATCGAGATAGCTAATGATGGCACCTTCGAAGAGAGACCAATCAAGATACTTGAGAGCCGGATCAAACAATTGAGGAATAAACCAATACACTTGGTTAAAGTACAATGGTCACGACATGGATTTGAAGAGGCCACTTGGGAAACGGAGGACAGTATGAAGACTAGATATCCGGAGTTGTTTTCATCTTAAGTTTCGGGACGAAACTTCTTTTTAGGGAGGAAGGATGTAATACCTGAGATTTCTGTTATGTAATTGGAACTTGCGATATTGTAATGATTGTACTTTTGTCTGAGTACTATTATCCGTATTTCATAATCCGATGTTGTCGAGCGTTTAATTTCGTGGTTGTGATTTAAAGATTGTAAATCTGCGCATGTAGCGCACGCTATCGGCTATGTTTAGCATGCACTAACGGGGATTCATAGCGCACGCTACTGAGGGTCATTAGCGCACGCTATGCGTGGTCAATTTGATTGGGACGTGCGGTAGGTGAGATCTGGCCGGGGGACCCCTGTCGGATCGTGTCGGGATGTACCTGGACGGCTTTCGGGAAAAGCCGAGTCAACGCCTTAGCGCACGCTACAGGTATATGCGTAGCGCACGCTAAGTGCCGAGGCGCTTTAGTCGGTGAGCCAGAGCGCACGCCACGAACAGGTCTAGCGCGCGCTAAAAGCCATTTATTATAAATAGATGAAGATCCTATTCGTGATTTCAGTTCTCTCTGCTCCCATTACCCGAATTCCTACACTTAGAACATAACTTCCTTCATCCTAAACACTTCATATCAACACCCTAGCTCGTGATTGAAGATCGTACATCGTTGGAGATTGGCGTTCAAGCTTTCGGTGTTGGATTGCTTCAATTTCCTCCGTGTTCTTTACTACCTTGAGGTAGGTGATTCTTCACCAATACTAGTAGTGTTCTTGAGGATATTGATCATGTTCATTTAGTCAGTTAGATTCGTTATTAGTCGTACATCGTGTGTTAGAAGGATATTTTCGACGTTCGACACTTATTCATCGTATAATCCATTGAACCTTTTAGTATGTGGATTCCTAAGTATGTTATGTATCTTCAGAACCAATCGACCAGTAGGTGAAGATTACCTAGTTCGTATGTTTTACGTAAGGAATCATATGTTTTGAGACTTGGAATAAATCGGAACTTAGAATATTTCTTGAAGATCGAAGATAAGATTTGATGTTGAGTTGATTTTCCGTATATTTGTACCTCATGATCATGGAACTTCCACAAACCTTATTAGCATGACATGCTTGAGGATGACTTGTTGTATCAACATAGAATTCATGAATTCACCACCTTTCAACCCAGTTTTTCCGGTAGCAGTATTCTGCCATGCAAGGTTAGCGCACGCTAACATATGTGTGTTAACGTGCGCTATCGAGGTCCAGTTAACGCACAATACGTACGTAGCGTACGTTATGTATCAGCCGATTCGAACTGTCAGTTCGTAGCTAACGCACGCTAGTCTTACACGATAGCGTACGCTAACAGGCCGGCTTAGCGCACGTTACGTAGAGTACGTAGCGCACACTAAGCAGTCCAGGCAGATTGTTTATTTTGAGCTTTTCGGCCGTAGACCAAATTGTTAGGCCATCGTTCGACTTGAGATGATTTGTATATCGTTCCTTTTGTTAAGGTTCGAGCTTGTTACATTGATCGAAGGAGGCGGCCTTCGAGTGTGTCAAGATCATTGAAGTGTTTCGTCCTTGCCATTTTCGAGGCAAGTATCATATGTCGAGTTCGATTTATCATGCTTGTGGTTTTGTTCATATTGTTGAATATGAGATGTATTTCTGTAAATTCTCGTGATATTCATTGTTATTGGTTCGTATTGATGAACATATTGAAATGCATATGTGTATGCATAGTTGATTGATTTATGGTATAAATGATCCGAGGGGATCATGAGGATCTATGCTGAGGGCGCTGGATCGAATGTCCACCATGCGTTGGTCCGACGGGATCATCATGGGGATCTATGCTGAGGGCGCTGGATCGTTGGACGGGTTTTCCACCATGCGTTGGTCCGACGGGATCATCATGGGGATCTATACCAAGGGCGCTGGATCTCTGGATTACCCTGTATTGTGTTGATGGAATCGTGAGGATTCGCATCGTTGGATTCCGGTGGCGGAAGTCCGTTTTGCGTGTTTTATGATGCATTGATGATTTATTGTATGATGATACTTGTACTAGCATTGTTTTGCTAATTCTTCGGGGGTGGACATTGTTTTGATGTTCAGGTAGCCGAGGAGCGGGGAGGCAACCACAGTACCGACAGGACGATGAAATGGCTCAGTGATGTGGTTGATGTTATTATTATTATGAATTGTCTTCTTGGTTCGTTTAGTACTCGAGTACGTCTGTATTTAATAAGGTCTTTTCGATATGGTTGTATAAGTTAACTTATTTGATCGGTTGAATCAAATCTGTACTTGAACTTCAGTTGTTCGATTGGATTATTGTTACACTTCTTTTAAATTTAGCCTTGTAAATCCTTATCTAAAGGGTTTACGGCGCTGTAATTATTCCGAATATCTCGGGGTGTTACAGATACTATCTGGGCCCCACTCCTTTTGCAATAACAAAACCAACTCGAGTAAAAATATGAGCAGCAGCACGCCTCCCAACATCCTGAGACACCGAAATCTTCTGGACATGTTTTAGTAATGCAATAGCACCCGTCTCCAACTCCCCCAGCGAAGAGAACGAGAAGGGTAAGAAACCACATCACCGCGCCTCACACAAGTCCTGTCGATCAAACCAACATCTACCTCCTTAGCCGCCGAAATCCTAGACCCAAAATAGATATCCAAAAGGGTGTCACGAACCAGGTTGTGGCGATGCTTAACCCCAAAAGTACCAGAGCAGGACACGGGATGATCGCCGAAGACGTCGCCATGAAAGGCCCGAGAACAGGCTGAGCACAGCCGAGATACTGAAAACAGGGGAATACCCAGCCGATAGCTCAGAACACCGCGATAAGTCCGCCCATTCATGGTCTGTCCTACTCGAGAAATAGGAACCGCGCGAAGCCAATCAGAAGTGTGTCCACCCTGTTGGGACTTCCATAATGCAACCTGTCGAGTGGTTAAAGAGTAGTCGGATTCAACAGTAGCGGCCACCTTCGCGAAATATATATCTGCCAATTTCTTCATAAGTTTGGAGGCAGCGATCTCACTCGGACGGCGTAGGATATCTGAACCCGTAGTCTCAGTAAACACTCTCACAGCACTATCAAAACAAGTTTCACGTAACATAGCCCCGCGGCCGACCATGTTAAAGGTGTTCTGGAAGTCAACCAACAACATGGAAAGTCCCACATCATTGTCGCGCTCCTCAACAAACCGGTTCAAGGCATGCAGAATAGCCTCTCCTCCACCGGACACCCGACACCAAACTGAAGACCATCAAAATAACCACGAGGACGAAATATGCAATTCGACCAAACCATAGGGACGATTTTTGCAACGTACTCAAATAATAATAATAAAAAAAATATATGAAAAGAGGAAAATACCCTTCAAATTAACGATCAACTAACAGAATTATTGGTCAAAGGACTAAACCCGTAACAGATCAAAAACCACAAGGACATGACCCACTGAAAAAAAAGTATATGGACTAAACCTGTGAAACCCGACATACCACAAGGACTAAACCCGTAACGGATCAAAACCACAAGGATATGACCCGCTAAAAAAAAGTATAAGGACTAAACCTGTGAAACCCGACAAACCACAAGGATGATTTATGTAATTAACTCTTATTTATATGATGGAGAATATAAGGAAATCACACTCTATTACTTAGACATGATTTATTAAATTACCATACGCTTGTACAAGAAACAAAACTACACTGACGGGGCGTAAGCAACAGGTATAAATATCAAAAGAGGTCTTTTATTTCAGGTTATAACGTTAGGCTAAGGGTTAATAAGGGTATGGACAAGGCATGGGAAATATTTACTGGAATAGGTTTAAAAGAAAAATAAAAGTCGAAAAGTCCAAGAAACCCATGTTGCTAGTCACGACATACCACAAACCCGAGAGGTTATCGAACATCTCAACCTCTCCAATCGCTCTAGTTGGCAAACCAACAACACGCCAACTCTTATTCATACTTCATCACCTTTTTTTTTTTTTTGATATCATACTCGTACAACTAACAATTCCCCACACTCAATATAAGCACACACCACAAAAAATATGAAACATGAAGTCGCGACTCTTCAACTTTGTTGAAATGGTACAACACTCATAACAAAGCGCGGACAAACTATTAATAAAAAAATCATCCAAACATACCAAGCAACTAGCAACCAACTGAATAGACTCTCGACAAGGGGTAAGGCTAGGCTAAAGGTTATATATTTTTTTATTTTTTTAATGGATGTAAGAATTAAAAAGATAGACTATGCATGTTAAACTAGGGGTGGGGTATCTAGCACTAAAAGTGAGTGCTACAGAAGGTTTTATTGGGAGTGTAATTAGCTAAAGAATAAATAATATGTCAAATGGGTGGGCTATTTGGGTTAAATCCTAAGTTGCCTCTTTATCATTTAAAAATACTTATATCACACGAATGTGATCTCACTGCGGTCCCGTAATGATTTCAAGTACAAGTTCTAGAATCAATAAATCACCGGCACACTCATAAACAAAGAAATCAAGCATAAAAGACATATGCTAAATATAGGCTCGAAATCCTCACATTTTCAGTGGTAATAGGTATAAATGTGCGAATAATGTCATCGATCCCGAGTCGGATCTGCTCTATCAATCGGGACACATCTCTGATTTGAAAAACATTATTTATTTACCAAGTTTTATTCTTATATTACCCTAAGTGACAAAATTTAAAATAGATAAGCTAAAGGGCAAACAAAATTTTTAATCAATATAAGAATGAGTCTCATTTTTCAAATTCATTTCTGTTGGTACAAAAATCGGGATAATGCGCCGTTGTGCGGAAGCGAATTAAGTGCGGAAATAAACGACACAAGGATTTATAGAGGTTCGGCTATAATCGAGCCTACGTCCTCTCTCGGTATCTTTTTCTATAGGATAAAGATCAAAACATTTGCGCCTCTCTTCTATCGGTCGAGGGATAACCGTTACAATCACGTCTTCTATTGGTCCGTGATAAACCACTCGTACTTGTCTTTATGTCGGTCTAAGTTAAACCGTTTTCCTTTTCTATTGGACAAGGAATCAACCACTCTAGTTTTCTATCGGTACTAGATAAACTTCACTTAGATATCGATTGTGATTCTAACAATGTCGGATCCTTGATCCTAATAATACCGAATTCAATCGTATCTTTTCTTTTTACCTTTCGTGTATGTGTTGAATGTATAAACACTCAAACTAACAATATAAGCTCAATCTCCCAACAACAATATAATGTATATCAATATCTGATGAATGTATCGTTTGCTTGAAGTTGTTGTTATGAAATAATACCATAGGAATAGTATTTATAGGCTCCAAAGCCTCAACTAGCCGTTAGCCTTCTGTCCCTTCATTACGGCCGTTATCACGTCAATATTACGGCCGTTAGCTCTTTAACGTACGTTAACTCAAACCAGTTACGTACATTAACATCCCCCAATTTCAGTCCAGTAGCATTCGTTTTGATCATTACGTACGTTAATCAATAAACCATTACGTACGTTATATGTAGTCAATATGTCCGTTGCATGCTGACCTATGCCATGACGTCATCTCCAACGTTCATCTCGTTTGAACTCAGTAACACTTGGTTACGTACGTTAATATTCATTAGTTACGTACGTTAAGACATTCACTTTACGTACGTTATGCAATCTTCATTGCGTACGTTATGCATGTTCAGAACACTTTTTTGCGACTTCGTTTTCTTCGATGCTTTGCTTCGCCTCTTTGTTGTTTTGTTTTGTTTATCAACTTAATCATCAAAACACTATTAATGAATGTATGGAATAAAATATTCCAACAATCTCCCCCTTTTTGATGATTACAAAACAACACTTTTTGAATGGGATTAAACCTGCAAAAATAAAAATATATGTATATTTCTACGAATTAAAGTTTTCAGCTTTGATCGTTTCGTTAATTCTCCCATCTTTTCTTTTCTTTTTCTGTCCTTTTCGACTCCTTCGTTATCAATTTTGATTTTTCGACTTTTCTCTCCCCTTTTTGTTTTTCACGGGATCTATATTTTTCGACTTCTTCGACTTTTTCTTTTCTCCCCCTTTTTTTGCATTTTATTTTTCTCGTCATTCTTGCATGACGCTTTTTATCTCATTCATATCTTTCTCCCTTTTTTGTATTCAGCAAAAAGTGTAATAATATAAACGAATAAAAATACCAATTTATAAATAAAAATATGCATGAAATGGGTTAATGATGAATAATATATGAATACGCATGAATAGTGTTGGGATTCGGTCCAGCATCCTGCCTGCATAGGCTTAAAAATGCGCGAGGCGCGGCTTGCAATTCGACCTGTGAGATCTGCACTAGAAAGTGGTTAAATGAATTGATTTGGACTACTCATACCAACAAGATGCATCTTCTTTTCTGGTAGCCATCTCATAGAAACTCCAAAGTTAAGCGTGCTTGGCCTGGAGTAGTTATGGGATGGGTGACCCCCTGGGAAGTATCCCAGGTGCGCGTGAGTGAGGACAAAGCGCGCTAGAAAAGACTCGTGTTGGTACAGTGAGGATAGTCTTCATCATTCTTGGGACCAACAAATAGGATTGAGTTATACCCGTTTTAAAAATACTCCTCCTGAAAATAATATCTCCCCTTTTTAAAAAAAATTACTCACCCTGGGTAAAATACCAATTGTTAAAAATTAATTTTGGGGATCCAACCGATAGTTGTTTTTTGTTTCGAAAAGTAGACGATATTTGGGATGGTGGTTCCTTTAGGAATCCAAATCTTTTTAACTTTTATCGTCTGTTTTGGGCTTTTGCAATTTGAAATGTGGTGCCCAATTTTCAAACATTTTTCGCATCGGGGTATTTTGAAATTTACGGATTCATTTTTAGAACGTGATTTGAATCACAACCCCTGTTTATTTAACGTGTATTTTTGAACACAAAGCATTTGTTCAAATTTATCATTTTGCACACGAAATTTTTTCGTCAAAATTTTAAGTTCATCTTGAACTTTTAAAAGATCATTCTTTAAAATATTTGCATTTTCAACACAACGAGAATGATCGGTCTCGATAAATTTTCCCTTTTCAAGAATTTTGGAATTTTCAATTTCCAATGATTTATTTTTAGATTCAAGGGATTTAATCTCGGATAGAGCATTTTGAAAATCGGTATGCAGTAATTCAAATGCTTCAAATAATTTATCGCGAGAATAACTTACTTGGCCTTCGACGTCGCTATCGTCGAATGAACTTCGGGCCATGAGAGCGAGATTATTTTGATTGATAAAATCACCATCTTCGTCGTCATCGCTCCATGTTGCAACGAGAACCTCCTTCTTGGGTTTTACTCGGCAATTTTTAGCAAAGTGGTCTGGTTTACCACATAATCGACAAGAATTGTCGAATTTCTTAGATTCGCCCGAGATGTCTTTCTTTCTCTGGTTTATTAAGGTTTGAAACTTATTAATATTTTTGCCATAGTATGTCGATTCTTCGTCGCTTTCATCAATCGGGATTTCTCCTCTTTTTGACATCTTAGCCTTCAAGGCTATTGATCTTTCCTTCAGCTTCGGTTTGACATTTCGTGATTTGAGAACTATCTCATAATTAATTAGCAAACCAACTAGGGCACTAAAATCAAGCGTATTGAGATCTTTAGATTCCATGATCGCGGTCACGGTGCCGTCCCATTCGTTAGGTAGTGATCGTAAATTTTTCTTGACTTTTTCACTACTAGATAATGGTTTACCGAATGAAGCTAGCCCATTGGTGATTACCAAAAATCGGTCGAGCATGTTGGTGATGGACTCATCATCCTTCATCATGAATTATTCATAGTCATGGAGAAGCATATTGATCTTCGTCTCCTTGACTTGATGTAACACCCCCAAAATATCCCGAGGTATTACAATGCCATGAATCCCACGTGGGACCCACAAGGCTAGTTAGAAAAATAGGCATTTAAGAAAATCACGATAAAACCTTAAATTCAAGGATTTCATAACGTGAATCGAAAGATTTAAGGGAAATGTAATTTGAAGTCCAATTATTACACAACAAGGGTTTTCTCAAAGAAAACATTTTATTCCAATTAAAACAGCGGCTAGAGATAATTCCAACACCACTCAAGTCTGACCGGACCCCTCGGGAATGTCCTGCACATGATGAACAATTTTACCTGGTACGTCGAGTCATACCAGTAACTGTGGTCGAGAATGCATATCAAATAACAACTACTAACAACGATATACGACATCTTTACAATCAAAGTACCTAGTAACCACAAGGAATATTTCATCACTTAACCGACGAGTCTTTCTCTTTAACACATAAGCCCCCAAGGTCGCAACCAAGGGTCACGGAAGTATCCACACGGGAATACCCCGGAACATAGGTGCCCAATTCGGGTCTTACCCCCTAACACATTTCCACACGGGTACCATACAGGTTTTATCCCCAACACATCGGCCCATTTATAACATCTTTAGAGAAAGACAAACGTCGGCTTTTATCAAAATGGCACGTACACACATACGGTATAGCATTGATATTAGAAAATTCACGAGCAAGATTTCACTTGCATGTGATCCGGTAGTAGGTGCTTTATGATAACGAAGTCCCCACGCCCGCTCGAACTCAACCTAGCCACGAAACATCCGATTAACACCTCATACGGATTATAATGAATAAACTAGTCTCACTTTCCTATCCGGATCCCTAGTGTAGTTTTAATTGTCGGTATGAGTATCATTTCTAAGTTTTCAAGTGTTGAGTATCATTATCTCATTCAATCTTATAGTTAACATTAGGTATATTGATATACTCAAGAAGATAATCCTATTATTCCTCGGTGTCAACGAATTGTTATGGCGAAATCGAACCTTATGCTTTCTAATACAATTCTATATCCCGAATACTACAATCGACGGATTTATTGTACAACTACTTCGGTGGTTTGGCAACCAATATTGATTATACTATCGAATTATTTCCTTAGTTTGCTAAGTGTCAAAAATCACAAGGTAAGGGTGGCTACAGACAATGGAATATACGGTGACGGATTACTACGAATTTCCCCACAATTGATTCGTCAAATTTTACACTCCTAGTGATGATTTGAAGTGAAATTTCATTTGCACGAAACGAAACATATGAGAAACGAGATTTCCGGTTACTACAATTTCATCCGACAAGATTGTATACGAAGTTTAGCAAAATCTACCCAATACCCGCAATATAATAAGTATAAATAAGAAAACATCGAAGATATAACTCCAGGGATTGGTGGCTTACCTTATTGGAAGAAGAACAATGAAGATGGTTGAAGGATTCACAAGAACTACGAGGAAAACGAGAAGTGACTTGAACGACTTGGATAATCTTCACCGAAGCTCAAGAATCCACCTCCTCAATGTTAATTCAAGTGTTTAAGAGGCTTAAGAACCGGGTATAGGGCTAGGAATTTCTCCAAGGGTGGTAGTTTTTGATGTTGGGTCGTGCAAATGAAGAAGGGAACTATCATTTTATAAAACTTGGTTTTGATAACGTACGTTAACGATAAGGGCGTTACGTACGTAAGGTGTATTACGTACGTAACAGTGTGCTTGACAACGTACGTAAAGAACTCGCTGTCCGAAATGTGCCCAAGTGTTACGTACGTTAAATTTGGGACATAACGTACGTAACGAACAGTTGACTCGTTTGTCCTCTAGCCCGCCGAAAGTAGCCCTGTCCATGTCAAAGAAAGATTCTGGTCGGAAGACCGACCCACCCGTTACGTACGTAATGTAGTTGCCTTAACGTACGTAACGATCGAAATATAGCGTACGTTAGGCATGGGTTATAGCGCGCGTTAGACAAACCCTTTTAGCCTCAAACCACATTCTAACCATCTTGGGGTGACCATCCCTTCCACTCGTCAACAATTATCGGGGAACAAGACATTGGCCACCGTCATATTCGCACCGACGATCGTCCCACGGCGTCAAGGTGTGTCACCCCCGTTTCATTCACATCGTATAATTATATAGCACTCAATGGAATACATAAATAGAAATGACGTCACATTACCAAACACTCACACAGTACAAAGTAATCAAGCATGGAATACCGGAGGTATTACATATCACCCCTCTTAAAATAGTTTCGTCACGAAACTTAAGAAAATAACTCGGGATGACTCTCCTTCATGCTCGACTCGGTTTCCCAAGTCGCCTCTTCCGTGCCGTGGTGCGACCACTGAATCTTCACGAGGGGTATGGCTTTATTTCTTAACATCTTCACACGCCGGTCCAAAATGGCGGTCGGTACCTCCCTAAAGGTAGTGTCATCGGAAATTTCCACTTCTTCGAAATTGAGCTTGTGACTCGGGTCATAGACATACTTCCTTAACTGGGAGACGTGAAAAACATTATGCACTCCATCCAGATGCGGCGGTAGAGCTAATCGATATGCGAGCTTCCCTACCCGGTCCAATATCTCAAACGGACCTATGAATCTCGGGCTTAACTTGCCCTTCTGGCCGAAACGCCGAACACCTCGCATAGGTGATACTTTGACCCAAACATGGTCCCCGACCGTAAATTCTAACGTTGCCGGTTTCGGCATAAGATTTCACGGCCTCAGGCGGCGCATGTGCTTCCGAACTATAGAGATCTTTTTAATGGACTCCTGGATAAGATCCAACTCGGTAACCGCGGTGTCGGAGGCATCGTCCCAGCATAACGGTGACTTGCACCTTCGCCCATACAGGGCCTCAAACGGTGCCATGCCTATGCTTGCATGCCAGCTGTTGTTGTACGAGAACTCCACTAATCCCAAATGTCTAGCCCAATCCTTTCCCCAATCGAGTACGCACGCCCTCAACATATCTTCCAAGGTTTGAATCGTACGCTCGGTCTGTCCATCTGTCTGAGGATGATAAGCCGTGCTAAAGTGTATTTGTGTCCCCATAGCTTTATAGACGGCTTTCCAAAAACGAGACACATATCTGGTGTCCCTATCCGAAATGATGGATGAGGGAACACCATGTAGCCTGACGATCTCTCTGATGAAAATGACGGCCAGCTGCTCTGTCCCGGTTGTCTCCTGAATAGGGATGAAATGTGCTGATTTTGTCAATCGATCAACAATGACCCAAATCGTATCCTTTCCTCCCACCGCCGTAGGTAGCTTAGTGACAAAGTCTATTGATATGCTCTCCCATTTCCACTCCGGGATGGGTAGGGGTTGCATAATTCCGGCTGGTCTGCGGTGTTCGATTTTCACTTGTTGGCATGTCATACATCGGGCGACGAACCTAGCCACTTCCCACTTCATGTTCTTCCACCAAAAACTCTGTCGCAAATCCTTGTACATCTTGCTTGCTCCGGGGTGAATAGAATAGGGAGTGGTGTGCGCCTCCTTCAGTATAGTCTGCTTCAGTCCGTCATTCGGTGGAATACATATCCTGTTCTTGAACATCACCAAATCACCCTGAATCTTATAGTCGGAAACACCTCCTTTCTCGATCCTTTCACCAATCGCACGTAATTCAGGATCTTCCATCTGTGCTAGACGTATCTCGTCTAGTAAGGACGAAAGTATATTGATTGAGCATAATCGTCCTTGCCTACGTTGCACCCATACTTCGGTGTTGCTTCTTCTGATCTCTTGCTGCAGTTTGGGCTGAACTGTTATGCTGGATACCATCACCTCTTGTGTAGTTTTCCGACTAAGAGCATCAGCTACCACGTTGGCTTTTCCGGGATGATAAGAAATTTCCACATCGTAGTCCTTGATTAGCTCCAGCCATCGTCTCTGTCTCATGTTTAATTCTCTCTGCGTGAAGATATATTTCAAGCTCTTGTGATCCGTGAAAACCTTGCAAGTAACTCCGTAAAGATAGTGCCTCCAAATATTGAGGGCATGCACCACCGCGGCTAGCTCCAAGTCATGTGTCGGGTAATTTACTTCGTACGGCTTCGGTTGTCGGGATGCGTACGCAACGACTCTGCCATTCTGCATGAAGACACACCCTAGTCCATGCTTGGATGCATCCGTGTATATAATGAATCCTTCTGTACCCTGTGGTAACACTAGCACTGGGGCAGTAGTTAGCCTACTCTTGAGCTCGTCAAAGCTCTTCTGGCAGTCTGCAGTCCATACAAATTTGGTGCTCTTTCTCAGTAGGTTCGTTAACGGTCGGGCGATACAGGAAAAAGCCTCGACGAATCTTCGATAGTATCCCGCCAGTCCTAGGAAGCTCCTAACCTCTTTGACATTCTTTGGAGGTTCCCAACTCGTTATTGTCTCGATCTTTTGTGGGTCGACCTTGACACCTTCTGCCGAGACAACATGTCCGAGAAAAATTACCTCTGGCATCCAGAATTCGCACTTGGGATGCCTTCGCATAAAGTTGGTGTTGTCTTAACACGCCCAAGATTGCCTCAAATGTTCCTCGTGTTCCCGTCGGCTTCGAGAATATATCAGGATGTCGTCGATGAAAACCACCACGCATTTATCGAGGAAATCAATCAAAACTCTATTCATTAGTTCCATGAAAACGGCTGGGGCATTAGTCAACCCGAATGATACCACGATATATTCGTAATGCCCATACCTCGACCGAAATGCAGTCTTGGGTATATCTTCCTCCCGAATCCTCAATTGGTGATATCCGGACCGTAAATCGATCTTTGAAAACACGACTGCCCCTTGTAGCTGATCCAAGAGGTCATCAATCCTTGGTAGTGGATAACGATTCTTGATAGTAACCTTATTCAGCTCCGTGTAGTCGATGCACATGCGTAGAGAGTTATCTTTCTTCTTAACGAAAAGTACCGGCGCGCCCCACGGTGAGGTGCTTGGGCGGATCAACCCTTTTTCCAATAGATCTTCGAGCTGTATCTTTAATTCCTTCACCTCGGCCGGTGCCATTCTGTAAGGAGCTTTCGAGATAGGTCTCGTCCCCGGTTCGAGTTCAATGGAAAGGTCAACTTCTCGGTGCGGTGGCAGCCCTGGTAGTTCATCAGGAAAAACGTCTGGAAACTCATTCACCACCGGAATGTTTGTGATTGCAAGTTGTGAAGTGTCCTCTCGAAGAACATAACACCAGTAGTATTCATTTCGAGAGCTGCAGGAGGCTTCCGATGCGATAATGCTGAGAGATCCTTTTGTACTAAAGTGTTCACGTCCGCTGATGACATATGTGGTACCGTCATGAGCCGAAATAGAAATAGTCAGGTGGTAGGTATCCAAGATTGTTCTGTGCAATGGCATACAATCCATTCCTAATATGATATCTTCATTCTGGAGTGGGAAGACCATAAGATTAGCGGTCCAACTATGATCGTCGATGCTGATCCGACAGTCTCGAACCTTTTGATCGCCGCTTAATCTACTACCCTCGGGTAGTTTAACAAGAAGGGCTCACAAGGTACACAAATAAGATTTAAGCGTTCAACACATTCCACGATATAAACGAATGGGTGGCTCAGGTATCAAATAGTACATGCACCGGCCGAGAGTTAACAAGAAGAGTACGAGATAGCCGGGCGCAGTGACCATCCATAGCCCTCGGCTCAAATACACGAGACGGCATCGACTCCGAAAGGACGAGGTACCTCCGCCGCGCCCACGGCCTCGTCCGGCACCATGCGGTGGCGGTTGGCTCTGGTGGGATGGAGCTCGGTAGTTGGAAACAGAAAGGCCCTAGGGGATTGCACAGAGCCTTGTTGATCAAGGCGGCCGGGCTCGAGTGGAATTGGCCCGCCAGCAGTAGCGAGACATGTGTCCACCCTTTCCGCAAGTGAAACATTTGGTAGCCGTCTTCTGACACCGATCCTTAGTATGCCCGGTCATGCCACAATTGAAACAGTCCCTACGGTAAGGCCGATCAGATACACCCTTCTGTTGGTACGAAATCGCCGGCTTAAAAGAAGATGCGGGCCCCGAACTCGTTTTGTTGTTGCTCCCAGGCTGAACTGATGTCTTCTGCTTCTTCGAGTTATGCCCGATGTCGGTATTAACAACTGTACCGGCGTATGTTGTGACTACGTCTTCGTATGCTCTCAAGGTCGTGCAGTGAAATCCGGCGCATAGCGTTGTACATCCTCCGGTAACCTCTGCGCAAGATGGCATATTCGTTGATCTTCTGATGGAACCATCTGGGAGATGTAACTTAGCTAGGTTCGGTAGGCCCGAATGATCTCTGGTACTGGCATGTTCTGAGGGCCGGCACTGAAAAAGTCTCGTGCGCGAGCGGTTCGGGCTGATCTGGGACAGTACTCGCTCCGTAGCAGTCGGGCAAATTCGGTCCACCCGACCACTCGGTCCTCTGGCCTGTAAGTCCTCCACCAACGTGCAGCAGTGTCACGGAGTTGATTAATTCCGAGCGGCACCTTTCTATTTTCTGGGCATCCGATTACTTCGAAAGCAGTCTCCATTTCCGAAATCCAGTCGTCCACGTGTTTCTCTCCTGTCCCGTCAAATAATGGAGGCCTAGCCTTCAGCATCTCTCCCAACCATCGATCTCTTCCTGCGTTTTCTTTCACATTGATGACCGGTATCCGTTCTGCCTGATTGACCTGAGCAATTCCCACGGCGATAGCCTGGGCAAGGGCCTGAACAAAAGCTGGGTCCATGCCTCCAGGGTTGTTATTTTGGCGTTCCGCCTCCTGATCGTTTTGGTTAACTGGCGGCGGCTGGCCCCCAGCAGGATGGGTCTCGGCGGTGCTCCCGTCCTCATTGTGGTTCGCGGCGGAACCGTGAGCGTCATTCACCACCCTTCTAGCTCCTCGGTGTGCCATCACTAACGGTATCAATCTAAAGCCAGTTCCACGCATGATTTTCAATTAAATGTTGTAAAAAAATAAAAACACACACATATCACTTACTTGCATTCCCACGAGGAGCTTCGATCGCTTGGGGTGTTGGATTTTGAGAAAAAAAAAAGTATATAGGAGATAGTTTTATTCAAACCAGGAGTTTGGCTCCGATACCATTTTCTGTAACACCCCCAAAATATCCCGAGGTATTACAGTGCCATGAATCCCACGTGGGACCCACAAGGCTAGTTAGAAAAATAGGCATTTAAGAAAATCACGATAAAACCTTAAATTCAAGGATTTCATAACGTGAATCGAAAGATTTAAGGGAAATGTAATTTGAAGTCCAATTATTACACAACAAGGGTTTTCTCAAAGAAAACAATTTATTCCAATTAAAACAGCGGCTAGAGATAATTCCAACACCACTCAAGTCTGACCGGACCCCTCGGGAATGTCCTGCACATGATGAACAATTTTACCTGGTACGTCGAGTCATACCAGGTAACCAGGGTCAGAGAATGCATATCAAATAACAACTACTAACAACGATATACGACATCTTTACAATCAAAGTACCTAGTAACCACAAGGAATATTTCATCACTTAACCGACGAGTCTTTCTCTTTAACACATAAGCCCCCAAGGTCGCAACCAAGGGTCACGGAAGTATCCACACGGGAATACCCCGGAACATAGGTGCCCAATTCGGGTCTTACCCCCTAACACATTTCCACACGGGTACCATACAGGTTTTATCCCCAACACATCGGCCCATTTATAACATCTTTAGAGAAAGACAAACGTCGGCTTTTATCAAAATGGCACGTACACACATACGGTATAGCATTGATATTAGAAAATTCACGAGCAAGATTTCACTTGCATGTGATCCGGTAGTAGATGCTTTATGATAACGAAGTCCCCACGCCCGCTCGAACTCAACCTAGCCACGAAACATCCGATTAGCACCTCATACGGATTATAATGAATAAACTAGTCTCCCTTTCCTATCCGGATCCCTAGTGTAGTTTTAATTGTCGGTATGAGTATCGTTTCTAAGTTTTCAAGTGTTGAGTATCATTATCTCATTCAATCTTATAGTTAACATTAGGTATATTGATATACTCAAGAAGATAATCCTATTATTCCTCGGTGTCAACGAATTGTTATGGCGAAATCGAACCTTATGCTTTCTAATACAATTCTATATCCCGAATACTACAATCGACGGATTTATTGTACAACTACTTCGGTGGTTTGGCAACCAATATTGATTATACTATCTAATTATTTCCTTAGTTTGCTAAGTGTCAAAAATCACAAGGTAAGGGTGGCTACGGACAATGGAATATACGGTGATGGATTACTACGAATTTCCCCACAATTGATTCGTCAAATTTTATACTCCTAGTGATGATTTGAAGTGAAATTTCATTTGCACGAAACGAAACATATGAGAAACGAGATTTCCGGTTACTACAATTTCATCCGACAAGATTGTATACGAAGTTTAGCAAAATCTACCCAATACCCGCAATATAATAAGTATAAATAAGAAAACATCGAAGATATAACTCCAGGGATTGGTGGCTTACCTTATTGGAAGAAGAACAATGAAGATGGTTGAAGGATTCACAAAAACTACGAGGAAAACAAGAAGTGACTTGAACGACTTGGATAATCTTCACCGAAGCTCAAGAATCCACCTCCTCAATGTTAATTCAAGTGTTTAAGAGTCTTAAGAACCGGGTATAGGGCTAGGAATTTCTCCAAGGGTGGTAGTTTGTGATGTTGGGTCGTGCAAATGAAGAAGGGAACTATCATTTTATAAAACTTGGTTTTGATAACGTACGTTAACGATAAGGGTGTTACGTACGTAAGGTGTATTACGTACGTAACAGTGTGCTTGACAACGTACGTAAAGAACTCGCTGTCCGAAATGTGCCCAAGTGTTACGTACGTTAAATTTGGGACATAACGTACGTAACGAACAGTTGACTCGTTTGTCCTCTAGCCCGCCGAAAGTAGCCCTGTCCATATCAAAGAAAGATTCTGGTCGGAAGACCGACCCACCCGTTACGTACGTAATGTAGCTGCCTTAACGTACGTAACGATCGAAATATAGCGTACGTTAGGCATGGGTTATAGCGCGCGTTAGACAAACCCTTTTAGCCTCAAACCACATTCTAACCATCTTGGGGTGACCATCCCTTCCACTCGTCAACAATTATCGGGGAACAAGACGTTGGCCACCGTCATATTCGCACCGACGATCGTCCCACGGCGTCAAGGTGTGTCACCCCCGTTTCATTCACATCGTACAATTATATAGCACTCAATGGAATACATAAATAGAAATGACGTCACATTACCAAACACTCACACAGTACAAAGTAATCAAGCATGGAATACCGGAGGTATTACATATCACACCTCTTAAAATAGTTTCGTCACGAAACTTAAGAAAATAACTCGGGATGACTCCCCTTCATGCTCGACTCGGTTTCCCAAGTCGCCTCTTCCGTGCCGTGGTGCGACCACTAAATCTTCACGAGGGGTATGGCTTTATTTCTTAACATCTTCACACGCCGGTCCAGAATGGCGGTCGGTACCTCCCTAAAGGTAGCGTCATCGGAAATTTCCACTTCTTCGAAATTGAGCTTGTGACTCGGGTCATAGACATACTTCCTTAACTGGGAGACGTGAAAAACATTATGCACTCCATCCAGATGCGGCGGTAGAGCTAATCGATACGCGAGCTTCCCTACCCGGTCCAATATCTCAAACGGACCTATGAATCTCGGGCTTAACTTGCCCTTCTGTCCGAAACGCCGAACACCTCGCATAGGTGATACTTTGACCCAAACATGGTCCCCGACCGTAAATTCTAACGGTCGCTGTCGGTTTTCGGCATAAGATTTCTGCCGGCTCTGTGCGGCCAGCATGTGCTTCCGAACTATAGAGATCTTCTTAATGGACTCCTGGATAAGATCCAACTCGGTAACCGCGGTGTCGGAGGCATCATCCCAGCATAACGGTGACTTGCACCTTCGCCCATACAGGGCCTCAAACGGTGCCATGCCTATGCTTGCATGCCAGCTGTTGTTGTACGAGAACTCCACTAATCCCAAATGTCTAGCCCAATCCTTTCCCCAATCGAGCACGCACGCCCTCAACATATCTTCCAAGGTTTGAATCGTACGCTCGGTCTGTCCATCTGTCTGAGGATGATAAGCCGTGCTAAAGTGTATTTGTGTCCCCATAGCTTTATGGACGGCTTTCCAAAAACGAGACACATATCTGGTGTCCCTATCCGAAATGATGGATGAGGGAACACCATGTAGCCTGACGATCTCTCTGATGAAAATGACGGCCAGCTGCTCTGTCCCGGTTGTCTCCTGAATAGGGATGAAATGTGCTGATTTTGTCAATCGATCAACAATGACCCAAATCGTATCCTTTCCTCCCACCGCCGTAGGTAGCTTAGTGACAAAGTCCATTGATATGCTCTCCCATTTCCACTCCGGTATGGGTAGGGGTTGCATAATTCCGGCTGGTCTGCGGTGTTCGATTTTCACTTGTTGGCATGTCATACATCGGGCGACGAACCTAGCCACTTCCCACTTCACGTTCTTCCACCAAAAACTCTGTCGGAAATCCTTGTACATCTTGCTTGCTCCGGGGTGAATAGAATAGGGAGTGGTGTGCGCCTCCTTCAGTATAGTCTGCTTCAGTCCGTCATTCGGTGGAATACATATCCTGTTCTTGAACCTCACCAAATCACCCTGAATCTTATAGTCGGAAACACCTCCTTTCTCGATCCTTTCACCAATCGCACGTAATTCAGGATCTTCCATCTGTGCTAGACGTATCTCATCTAGTAAGGACGAAAGTATATTGATTGAGCATAATCGTCCTTGCCTACGTTGCACCTATACTTCGGTGTTGCTTCTTCTGATCTCTTGTCATTTGGGCTGAATCATCTATGCCGATACCATCACCTCTTGTGTAGTTTTCCGACTAAGAGCATCAGCTACCACGTTGGCTTTTCCGGGATGATAAGAAATTTCCACATCGTAGTCCTTGATTAGCTCCAGCCATCGCCTCTGTCTCATGTTTAATTCTCTCTGCGTGAAGATATATTTCAAGCTCTTGTGATCCGTGAAAACCTTGCAAGTAACTCCGTAAAGATAGTGCCTCCAAATCTTGAGGGCATGCACCACCGCGGCTAGCTCCAAGTCATGTGTCGGGTAATTTACTTCGTACGGCTTCAGTTGTCGGGATGCGTACGCAACGACTCGCCATTACGCATGAAGACACACCCTAGTCCATGCTTGGATGCATCCGTGTATATAATGAATCCTTCTGTACCCTGTGGTAACACTAGCACTGGGGCAGTAGTTAGCCTACTCTTGAGCTCGTCAAAGCTCTTCTGGCAGTCTGCAGTCCATACAAATTTGGTGCTCTTTCTCAGTAGGTTCGTTAACGGTCGGGCGATACAGGAAAAAGCCTCGACGAATCTTCGATAGTATCCCGCCAGTCCTAGGAAGCTCCTAACCTCTTTGACATTCTTTGGAGGTTCCCAACTCGTTATTGTCTCGATCTTTTGTGGGTCGACCTTGACACCTTCTGCCGAGACAACATGTCCGAGAAAAATTACCTCTGGCATCCAGAATTCGCACTTGGACAGCTTCGCATAAAGTTGGTGTTGTCTTAACACGCCCAGTACTTGCCTCAAATGTTCCTCGTGTTCCCGTCGGCTTCGAGAATATATCAGGATGTCGTCGATAAAAACCACCACGCATTTATCGAGGAAATCAATCAAAACTCTATTCATTAGTTCCATGAAAACGGCTGGGGCATTAGTCAACCCGAATGATACCACGATATATTCGTAATGCCCATACCTCGACCGAAATGTAGTCTTGGGTATATCTTCCTCCCGAATCCTCAATTGGTGATATCCGGACCGTAAATCGATCTTTGAAAACATGACTGCCCCTTGTAGCTGATCCAAGAGGTCATCAATCCTTGGTAGTGGATAACGATTCTTGATAGTAACCTTATTCAGCTCCCTGTAGTCGATGCACAAGCGTAGAGAGTTATCTTTCTTCTTAACGAAAAGTACCGGCGCGCCCCACGGTGAGGTGCTTGGGCGGATCAACCCTTTTTCCAACAGATCTTCGAGCTGTATCTTTAATTCCTTCATCTCGGCCGGTGCCATTCTGTAAGGAGCTTTCGAGATAGGTCTCGTCCCCGGTTCGAGTTCAATGGAAAGGTCAACTTCTCGGTGTGGTGGCGGGTAGTTCATCAGAAAACGCCTATAAACTCATTCACCACCTAATGTTTGTGATTGCAAGTTGTGAAGTGTCCTCTCGAAGAACATAACACCGAGTATTCATTTCGAGAGCCGCAGGAGGCTTCCGATGCGATAATGCCGAGAGATCCTTTTGTACTAAAGTGTTCACGTCCACGATGACATATGTGGTACCGTCATGAGCCGAAATAGAAATAGTCGGTGGTAGGTATCCAAGATTGTTCGTGCAATGGCATCCACCCATTCCTAATATGATATCTTCATTCGGAGTGGGAAGACCATAAGATTAGCGGTCCAACCATGATCGTCGATGCCGATCCGACAGCCTCGAACCTTTGATCGCCGCTAATCTACTACCCTCGGGTAGTTTAACAAGAAAGGGCTCACAAGGTACACAAACAATATTTAAGCGTTCAACACATCCCATGATATAAACGAATGGGTGGCTCCGTGATCAAATAGTACATGCACCGGGCCGAGAGTTAACAAGAAGAGTACCCGAGATAGCCGGGCGCAGTCGACCATCCGTAGCCCTCGGCTCAAATACACGAGACGCATCGACTCGAAAGGACGAGGTACCTCCGCGGCGCCCACGGCCTCGTCCGGCACCATGCAGTGGCGGTTGGCTCTGGTGGGATGGAGCTCGGTAGTTGGAAACAGCAGGCGTCCTAGGGGATTGCACAGAGCCTTGTTGACTGGGTTGCGAAGCTGGGCTCTGAGTGGAATTGGCCCGCCAGCAGTAGCGAGACATGTGTCCACCCTTTCCGCAAGTGAAACATTTGGTAGCCGTCTTCTGACACCGATCCTTAGTATGCCCGGTCATGCCACAATTGAAACAGTCCCTACGGTAAGGCCGATCAGATATACCCTTCTGTTGGTACGAAATCACCGGCTTAAAAGAAGATGCGGGCCCCGAACTCGTTTTGTTGTTGCTCCCAGGCTGAACTGATGTCTTCTGCTTCTTCGAGTTATGCCCGATGTCGGTATTAACAACTGTACCGGCGTATGCTGTGACTACGTCTTCGTATGCTCTCAGGGTCGTGCAGTGAAATCCGGCGGCATAGCGTTGTACATCCTCCGGTAACCTCTGCGCAAGATGGCATATTCGTTGATCTTCTGATGGAACCATCTGGGAGATGTAACTTAGCTCGGTTCGGTAGGCCCGAATGATCTCTGGTACTGGCATGTTCTGAGGGCCGAATCGAAAAGTCTCGTGCGCGAGCGGTTCGGGCTGATCTCGGGACAAGACTCGCTCAGTGATCGGGCAAATTCGGTCCACCCGACCACTCGGTCCTCTGGCCTGTAAGTCCTCCACCAACGTGCAGCAGTGTCACGGAGTTGATTAATTCCGAGCGGCACCTTTCTATTTTCTGGGCATCCGATTACGTCGAAAGCAGTCTCCATTTCCGAAATCCAGTCGTCCACGTGTTTCTCTCCTGTCCCGTCAAATAATGGAGGCCTAGCCTTCAGCATCTCTCCCAACCATCGATCTCTTCCTGCGTTTTCTTCCACATTGATGACCGGTATCCGTTCTGCCTGATTGACCTGAGTAATTCCCATGGCGATAGCCTGGGCAAGGGCCTGAACAAAAGCTGGGTCCATGCCTCCAGGGCTGTTATTCTGGCGTTCCGCCTCCTGATCGTTTTGGTTAACTGGCGGCGGCTGGCCCCCAGCAGGATGGGTCTCGGCGGTGCTCCCGTCCTCATTGTGGTTCGCGGCGGAACCCTGAGCGTCATTCACCACCCTTCTAGCTCCTCGGCGTGCCATCACTAACGGTATCAATCTAAAGCCAGTTCCACGAATGATTTTCAATTAAATGTTGTACAAAAATAAAAACACACACATATCACTTACTTGCATTCCCACGAGGAGCTTCGATCGCTTGGGGTGTTGGATTTTGAGAAAAAAAAAAGTATATAGGAGAAAGTTTTATTCAAACCAGGAGTTTGGCTCCGATACCATTTTCTGTAACTCCCCCAAAATATCCCGAGGTATTACAGTGCCATGAATCCCACGTGGGACCCACAAGGCTAGCTAGAAAAATAGGCATTTAAGAAAATCACGATAAAACCTTAAATTCAAGGATTTCATAACGTGAATCGAAAGATTTAAGGGAAATGTAATTTGAAGTCCAATTATTACACAACAAGGGTT
Organism: Orobanche coerulescens; assembly: GCA_033398695.1. NCBI lineage: Eukaryota > Viridiplantae > Streptophyta > Magnoliopsida > Lamiales > Orobanchaceae > Orobanche > Orobanche coerulescens. The sequence continues at coordinate 164,864,637 of CM065804.1, forward strand.
TTCTCAAAGAAAACAATTTATTCCAATTAAAACAGCGGCTAGAGATAATTCCAACAAAGACTCAAGTCCGACCTGACCCCTGGGAATGTCCCGCACATGATGAACAATTTTACAGTACGTCCGAGTCATACCAGTAACTGTGGTCGAGAATGCATATCAAATAACAACTACTAACAACGATATACGACATCTTTACAATCAAAGTACCTAGTAACCACAAGGAATATTTCATCACTTAACCGACGAGTCTTTCTCTTTAACACATAAGCCCCCAAGGTCGCAACCAAGGGTCACGGAAGTATCCACACGGGAATACCCCGGAACATAGGTGCCCAATTCGGGTCTTACCCCCTAACACATTTCCACACGGGTACCATACAGGTTTTATCCCCAACACATCGGCCCATTTATAACATCTTTAGAGAAAGACAAACGTCGGCTTTTATCAAAATAGCACGTACACACATACGGTATAGCATTGATATTAGAAAATTCACGAGCAAGATTTCACTTGCCTGTGATCCGGTAGTAGGTGCTTTATGATAACGAAGTCCCCACGCCCGCTCGAACTCAACCTAGCCACGAAACATCCGATTAACACCTCATACGGATTATAATGAATAAACTAGTCTCCCTTTCCTATCCGAATCCCTAGTGTAGTTTTAATTGTCGGTATGAGTATCGTTTCTAAGTTTTCAAGTGTTGAGTATCATTATCTCATTCAATCTTATAGTTAACATTAGGTATATTGATATACTCAAGAAGATAATCCTATTATTCCTCGGTGTCAACGAATTGTTATGGCGAAATCGAACCTTATGCTTTCTAATACAATTCTATATCCCGAATACTACAATCGACGGATTTATTATACAACTACTTCGGTGGTTTGGCAACCAATATTGATTATACTATCGAATTATTTCCTTAGTTTGCTAAGTGTCAAAAATCACAAGGTAAGGGTGGCTACGGACAATGGAATATACGGTGATGGATTACTACGAATTTCCCCACAATTGATTCGTCAAATTTTACACTTCTAGTGATGATTTGAAGTGAAATTTCATTTGCACGAAACGAAACATATGAGAAACGAGATTTCCGGTTACTACAATTTCATCCGACAAGATTGTATACGAAGTTTAGCAAAATCTACCCAATACCCGCAATATAATAAGTATAAATAAGAAAACATCGAAGATATAACTCCAGGGATTGGTGGCTTACCTTATTGGAAGAAGAACAATGAAGATGGTTGAAGGATTCACAAGAACTACGAGGAAAACGAGAAGTGACTTGAACGACTTGGATAATCTTCACCGAAGCTCAAGAATCCACCTCCTCAATGTTAATTCAAGTGTTTAAGAGGCTTAAGAACCGGGTATAGGGCTAGGAATTTCTCCAAGGGTGGTAGTTTGTGATGTTGGGTCGCAAAATGAAGAAGGGAACTATCATTTTATAAAACTTGGTTTTGATAACGTACGTTAACGATAAGGGTGTTACGTACGTAAGGTGTATTACGTACGTAACAGTGTGCTTGACAACGTACGTAAAGAACTCGCTGTCCGAAATGTGCCCAAGTGTTACGTACGTTAAATTTGGGACATAACGTACGTAACGAACAGTTGACTCGTTTGTCCTCTAGCCCGCCGAAAGTAGCCCTGTCCATGTCAAAGAAAGATTCTGGTCGGAAGACCGACCCACCCGTTATGTACGTAATGTAGCTGCCTTAACGTACGTAACGATCGAAATATAGCGTACGTTAGGCATGGGTTATAGCGCGCGTTAGACAAACCCTTTTAGCCTCAAACCACATTCTAACCATCTTGGGGTGACCATCCCTTCCACTCGTCAACAATTATCGGGGAACAAGACGTTGGCCACCGTCATATTCGCACCGACGATCGTCCCACGGCGTCAAGGTGTGTCACCCCCGTTTCATTCACATCGTACAATTATATAGCACTCAATGGAATACATAAATAGAAATGACGTCACATTACCAAACACTCACACAGTACAAAGTAATCAAGCATGGAATACCGGAGGTATTACACTTGAGTTGTCCCTTCGTGTGTGATTTCAAGAATTTTCCATATTTCTTTAGCACTTTCACACGATTAGATACGATTGACCTCTTCCAGATTTAAGGCACAAAATAGTAATTGAGTAGCCTTACAATTTAGATGGTCGTTTTTCCAATCCGCGTCATCATATTCTTCGAAAGATTTAAGCGTACCGTCGGATTTGAGAGGAATTTTCGGACCAAGACAAATGATCTTCCAAATTTCGATGTCATACGCTCGGATGAATATTGACATCTTTTTCTTCCATGTCATATAATTTGAACCATCAAAGAATGGTGGTCGGTTCAAAGCAAGACCTTCGACTGGAGCAAATTGGAATGCCATTTGGATCGACACCTCGGATGTTAAGCCGCGTATTGGAGTACTGGTCCGATACCAATTGTTGGTACAAAAATCGAGATAATGCGTCGTTGTGCGGAAGCGAATTATAAGTGCGGAAATAAACGACACAAGGATTTATAGAGGTTCGGCTATAATCGAGCCTACGTCCTCTCTCGGTATCTTTTTCTATAGGATAAAGATCAAAACCTTTGCGCCTCTCTTCTATCGGTCGAGGGATAACCGTTACAATCACGTCTTCTATTGGGTCGTGATAAACCACTCGTACTTGTCTTTGTGTCGGTCCAAGTTAAATCATTTTCCTTTTCTATTGGACAAGGAATCAACCACTCTAGCTTTCTATCGGTACTAGATAAACCTCACTTAGATATCGATTGCGATTCTAACAATGCTGGATCCTTGATCCTAATGACACCGAATCCAATTGTATCTTTTCTTTTTACCTCTCGTGTATGTGTTGAATGTATAAACACTCAAACTAACAATATAAGCTCAATATCACAACAACAATATAATGTATATCAATATCTGATGAATGTATCGTTTGCTTGAAGTTGTTGTTATGAAACAATACCATAGGAATGGTATTTATAGGCTCCAAAGCCTCAACTAGCCGTTAGCCTTCTGTCCCTTCATTACGGCCGTTATCACGTCAATATTACGGCCGTTAGCTCTTTAACGTACGTTAACTCAAACCAGTTACGTACATTAACATCCCCCAGTTTCAGTCCAGTAGCATTCGTTTTGATCATTACGTACGTTAATCAATAAACCATTACGTACGTTATATATAGTCAATATGTCCGTTGCATGCTGACCTATGTCATGACGTCATCTCCAACGTTCATCTCATTTGAACTCAGTAACACTTGGTTACGTACGTTAATATTCATTAGTTACGTACGTTAAGACATTCACTTTACGTACGTTATGCAGTCTTCATTGCGTATGTTATGCATGTTCAGAACACATTTTTGCGACTTCGTTTTCTTCGATGCTTGGCTTCGCCTCTTTGTTGTTTTGTTTTGTTTTGTTTATCAACTTAATCATCAAAACACTATTAATGAATGTATGGAATAAAATATTCCAACAATCTCCCTTTTTGATGATTACAAAACAACACTCTTTGAATGGGACTAAACCTGCAAAAATAAAAATATATGTATATTTCTACAAATTAAAATTTTCGGCTTTGATCGTTTCGTTAGTTCTCCCATCTTTTCTTTTCTTTTTCTGTCCTTCTCGAATCCTTCGTTATCAATTTTGATTTTTCGACTTTTCTCTCCCCTTTTTGTTTTTCACGGGATCTATATTTTTCGACTTCTTCGACTTTTTCTTTTCTCCCCCTTTTTTTGCATTTTATTTTTCTCGTCATTATTCCATGACGCTTTTTATCTCATTCATATCTTTCTCTCCCTTTTTGTATTCAGCAAAAAGTGTAATAATATAAACGAATAAAAATACCAATTTATAAATAAAAATATGCATGAAACGGGTTAATGATGAATAATATATGAATACGCATGAATAGGATTGAGTTATACCCGTTTTAAAAATACTCACCCTGAAAATAATATCTCCCCTTTTTAAAAAAAATTACTCCCCCAGAGTAAAATATCAATTGTTAAAAATTAATTTTGGGGATCCAACCGATAGTTGGTTTTTGTGTCGAAATGTAGACGATATTTGGGATGGTGGTTCCTTTATGAATCCAAATCTTTTTAACTTTTATCGTCCGTCTTGGGCTTTTGCAATTTGAAATGTGGTGCCCAATTTTCAAATATTTTTCGCATCGTGGTATTTTGAAATTTACGGATTCATTTTTAGAACGTGGTTTGAATCCCAACCCCTGTTTATTTAACGTGTATTTTTGAACACAAAGCATTTGTTCAAATTTACCATTTCCACACGAAAATTTTTTCGTCAAAATTTTAAGTTTATCTTGAACTTTTAAAATATCATTCTTTAAAATATTTTCATTTTCAACGCAATGAGAATGATCGGTTTCGATAAATTTTCCCTTTTCAAGAATTTTGGAATTTAAAATTTCCAATGATTTATTTTTAGATTTAAGGGATTTAATCTCGGATAGATTATTTTGAAAATCGGTATGCAGTAATTCAAATGCTTCAAATAATTCATCGTGAGACTTACTTACTTGGCTTTCGACGTCGCTATCGTCAAATGAACTTCGGGCCATTAGAGCGAGATTATTTTGATTGATAAAATCATCATCTTTGTCGTCATCGCTTCATGTTGCAACGAGAACCTCCTTCTTTGGTTTTACTCGGCAATTTTTAGCAAAGTGGCCTAGTTTACCACATAATCGACAAGAATTGTCGAAATTCTTAGATTCGCCCGAGATGTCTTTCTTTCCCTGGTTTAATAAGGTTTGAAACTTATTAATATTTTTGGCATAGTATGCCGATTCGTCGTCGCTTTCATCAACCGGGATTTCTCCTCTTTTTGACATCTTAGCCTTCAAGGCTATTGATCTTTCCTTCGGCTTCGGTTTGACATTTCGTGATTTGAGAACTATCTCATAATTAATTAGCGAACCAACTAGGGCGCTAAAATCAAGCGTATTGAGATCTTTAGATTCCATGATCGCGGTCACGGTGCCGTCCCATTCGCTAGGTAGTGATCGTAAATTTTTCTTGACTTTTTCACTACTAGATAATGGTTTACCAAATGAAGCTAGCCCATTGGTGATGACCGAAAATCGGTTGAGCATGTTGGTGATGGACTCGTCACCCTTCATCATGAATAATTCATAGTCATGGAGAAGCATATTGATCTTCGTCTCCTTGACTTGAGTTGTCCCTTCGTGTGTGATTTCAAGAATTTTCCATATTTCTTTAGCACTTTCACACGATGAGATACGATTGACCTCTTCCGGATTTAAGGCACAAAATAGAAATTGAGTAGCCTTACAATTTAGATGGTCGTTTTTCCAATCCGCGTCATCATATTCTTCGAAAGATTTAAGCGTACCGTCGGATTTGAGAGGAATTTTCGGACCAAGACAAATGATCTTCCAAATTTCGATGTCATATGCTCAGATGAATATCACTACGCCATAGATGGCCTACGGCAACTCCTACAAAATGTTGCAAGAAGCAAAAAAAAACGTTGCTGTAGACAAGAAAATCAAAACTGCAACACTTTTTTGGTGTTGCACTTTTCACCGCTGTCGTAGGTCCCGATAGCAACATTGTTGGGTTTAATTGGCCCAAATGATTAAAATTATGAGGGCCCAAATTTAATATCTCCTGCAGCCCACCTTTAAAACGGACCCGGCCCGGAACCTTTTGGAAGCAGCCCTTTTGTCTGGATTAATCCTGGCCATTTATTTGGTATCTCTTAATCCTGGCCATTGGTTTTTTATCCTACCCTAATATAAAAACCGACCCCAGAAACCCTACCCCTTATTTCTCCTTTCTGCCGTCAGTCTCCACCCTCCCTTATCTCTCCCGATTTTCTTTCCTCTTCTCCTCGGTTGACCTGTTCTTCTGAGATGGAAACTAAATCTTTCCGATTTCCTCTCTTCGTTTTGTTGTTCCTATTCTCCTATAAATTCCGATTTCGGGTGAGATGAAAGCACAACAAAAAACGAAGAAAGAGCAAGTGATATTTTCTGATTTCCTCGATTTTTCTCTGTGAAATAATTGAGTGATTTGTGGGAGAGGCTTGTGAGAATTCGGGATCTGAGTTTTCTGGGGTTTGTTTCGGTTGAATCTTGCTTGGTGCTTCGATTCAGGTTTCTGGGGTTTGTTTTGGTTGAATCTTGCTTAGTGCTTCGATTCTCCCGGTGGTTGCTTCCGGTCCGGTGGTGGGCTTCGTTTCTGGGTGCTGGCCGCGGGTCTTGTGAGTCCTGGACGTGGCTACGGAGATGGAGGACTAAGCTGGGCGGTTTTTTCCGATAGTGACATCACTTTCCGATCGGTTTCGGCCGTTTGGTTTGCATTTCTTTACTCACTGTTCTTAAATTTTTCGTCCAGTTATTGTTTGATTCATTTAATTAGAAGTTGTGTAATCCCTAATCCCTATCCCGAGTAGATTTGTGTAATAGTTATATTTGTTATAATTATTGTAATAATTTGCCACCCGATTCGGACCAATACTCAACATTGGTACCAGAGCTTTGGTTCGGATCTGTCTGAATCGGGTCAACCCTGGATCGCTCAGGTTATCGGCTTAACCCTCTCCTTATTTTCTGTTTTTCCCTTGCTCGTTGTTCTTTGTGATATCGTTGTTCTTGGTGATTTTCCTTTGTGATATTTGTTCGGGTCTTGCTGCCCTTCGTGTTGCTCTCGACCCACTGTTCTTCGTGATTTTGGGTTGACTGTCTCGGCCCTGTTGTTATTGCTTCTGCTGCGTATGTTAGTTGACGCATTGTTGCTAATATTCTGTGTGTTTATTACTGCAATATTACTTCGTGTTGAATCTGGAATTTTTCATAATCGGGCATTTAAACCCTCCTGCCTGGACCGCTTAAGTGTCCTCGGATCTTGTAGGGGCCTGGTATTGAATTTTTCAGATTCGTTTAATTTTATTCATCTGTGTGATTTTATTGATTACTTTGTGTTTCTGAGTTTTGATAAAATTAACCGTTTCCTCCTTGTTTGTGTTTTTCACAAATTTTCAAAAACTTTGTTCATTTTGAAAATTAAAATGGGAACGATCTCTGCCTTCTCTGTGGGCCCATTTGATGGAAAAGGTGATTTTGCCATTTGGCAACAGAAAATGAAAAGCATACTCATTCAACAAAAATGTTTTAAAGCTATTGATAATTCTTTCGCTTCTAATGTGACGGCGGATAAAAAGGCTGAACTTGATAAGTTTGCTTATTCTGCGATTATCTTGAACCTTTCTGACTCTGTGATAAGAAAATTAAGTAAGCATGGTTCGGCTAAAGAATTATGGGAAAAATTAGAAGAAATGTATACTGAAACTTCGCTGCCCAATAAACTGTTTCTTCTTGAAAAATTTTTCCGCTACAAGCTTGATCTAAATAAAGACATTGATGCTAATTTAGACATGTTTACAAAACTGGTTCAAGATATAAAGTTAACAGGAGATAAAAACATCGATGATTACACTCTGATTGTTCTTTTGAATGCTATTCCTGATTCTTATAGTGATGTGAAATCTGCCATTAAATATGGTAGAGATCAAGTGACCTTAGATATTGTTGTAAACGGCTTAAAAAGCAAACAGTTAGATTTGAAAAACAATAAAGGTGTTGCCCTTAGAAATCTTGGCGAGGTTAATTTTGTAAAAGGAAGACCACAAAAACGCTTTCAAAATAAAAAGTCTTCCAACAGTCAAAATAACCAAGCCAACAAGAAAAAGGGCAATGAAAAATTTCGGTTTAAACCTAGACCTACTAATCGTAAGTGTTACAATTGTGGTGAATATGGTCACTACATTCAAGACTGCACTAAACCTAAGAAAACCAAAGAATCAACAAAGCTAACTTAGTCATGGGGTGAAAATCTAGGTGATGTGTTTATGATTTCGATGCTACGATGCTTCGTGAACTCTGTGTTAGCCGACCTTGGTGAAAATGATCGGGTGGTTGATTCTGGATGCACATTTCACATGACTCCGCACAAACAACTTTTTTCTAGCTATCGTGATTTGAAAAATCGATATGTGTCAATGCTGATCATGTAAAACGAAATGTTCTTTGGAATAGGAACTGTGTGCCTTAAATTAACTGGAAATTCGATAACTTTGGAAAATGTTAGGCATGTTCCTCACTTAGCTCATAATTTAATGTCATGTGCATGTCTTGAAGATGATGGTTTTGAAGGTACATGGGGTAAGGGTGCAATGAAAGTTACGAGAGGTCCCAAAACCTTTTTTGTCGCCATTCGTAAACTGAACTTATATATTTGTTCCACTGTAAGTAACTTTTCCGTTAATGCAGTACATGGAGATAAAATCAAATCGCATAAACGGTTGGGTCACATTAGTGGTAAAGGTCTTGAAATCCGCACAAAAATGGTTGTTTTGGGAATGATAAAATATCTGACTTGCCATTTTGTGATAAATGTGTGTATGGTAAGCAACATCGTGCGAACTTTCCTCATTCACCTTCCCCAAACCCCCCTAAGAGTTCAAATGTGTTTGAGTGTCTACATGCTGATGTGTGGGGGCCTGCCAGTGTTCCGACACATGGCGGAAACCGATATTTTTTGTCTGTGATTGATGATTATTCCAGGAAAGTCTTTGTGTTTCTCCTTAAGAACAAATCTGATGTGTTTGACACGTTCAAAACGTGGAAAATCTTAATTGAAAATCAGACCGGTAAGAAAATTAAAATTTTGAGAACTGACAACGGCCTGGAATTTTGCAATAATTTGTTTGATACTTTGTGTGCGGAAAGTGGTATTCAAAGGCATAGGACAGCACCCTACACCCCCCAACAAAACGGAATCGTTGAGCGCATGAACCGAACCCTCCTTGATAGGGTAAGGTCTATGCTCGTCAGCTCCGGATTGTCAAAACGTTTTTGGGGTGAGGCATTATCTACAGCTGCCTATATTATAAACAGATCTCCATCTGTCCCTTTGAATGGAAACTATCCAAAATCTGTGTGGACTGGTAGTAATATTGATTTCTCAAATCTTCGTGTATTTGGGTGTGCTGCATATGTTCATCAAAAACAAGATAAACTAGAACCTAGATCGATAAGATGTGTGTTCTTAGGCTACCCAGAGGGAGTTAAGGGATTTAGGTTATGGCTTAAGGGCGAACCAGGGTTTAAGGTGCTAATTAGTAGGGATGTTATATTTAATGAAGATGAATTTCCTTGTCTTGAACATCCTGCACCCGCACCCGTGCACATGCCTAATCCAGAATTTGTTTCTAACTACCCTACCTTGAGTGAGGTGGAGCCTGAAAATGATGAAACTTTGCATGCTGAAAATGAAAATCATTCCGAAAATTCTAGTGATTAAATAATTGAAAATGTTGATGAAAGTGCTGATCTGACCAACTATCAATTAACTAGAGATAGGCCTAGAAGAGAGAATGTTAGGAGGCCTCATCACTTTGATGATTTTCATATGATGTCTCATGCTTGCAATGTGTTTGAATCTTTAGATAATAACGAACCAAAAAGCTACAAAGATACATTAAAATCTGAAAATGCTTCTGATTGGTTAAATGCTATGAATGATGAAATGAATTCCCTGCATGTTAACCAAACCTGGAGTCTTGTTCCAAAACCTGATCATTGTTCTCTTGTGGACTGTAAGTGGTTATTTAAGGTTAAGAATGAAGTAGAGAATATCAGATTTAAAGCTAGGTTGGTTGCTAAAGGTTTCACTCAAAAGGAAGGAATTGATTATACTGAGATATTTGCTCCTGTTGTGAAATTCACCACCATGCGTGTCATGCTTGCTTTAGTTGCTCACTTTAACTGGGAATTAAAACAAATGGATGTTAAAACAACCTTTCTTCATGGTGAATTAAATGAGAAAATTTACATGAGGCAGCCAGAAGGTTTTGTCGATTCTAAGAAACCTGATCACGTTTGCCTTCTTAAAAAGGCTCTTTATGGCCTGAAACAGTCTCCAAGGCAATGGAACAAGAAATTTGACTCTTACATGCTTTCTTTAAAATTCAAACGTAGTTCGTATGACCCTTGTCTCTATTTTAAAGAAAACTCCACTGTCCCTATCTTCCTGCTTATCTATGTGGATGACATGTTATTTGTGAGTCCGTGCATGAAATTGATTGATCATGTTAGATCGTGTCTTAGTGATCAATTTGACATGAAATACCTTGGAGACGCCCAGAAAATTTTAGGCATGAATATTGTTAGAGATAGAAAAAATTGTTCTTTGTTTCTAAATCAGTCTTCCTACATTGGGAAATACTTGAAAAATTTTCTATGACTGCTGCAAAACCTGCTTCTGTGCATCTGGCTGCTCATTTTCTATTATGCAAAGATCAATCTCCGAAAACTAGTGAAGAAGAAAAATCAATGGAAAAAATTCTCTACGCTAATGCTATAGGATCAGTCATGTATCTCATGGTTAGTACCAGACCTGATATAGCCTATTCTGTTAGCTGCTTGAGTAGATACATGTCTAATCCTGGTATGCTACATTGGGAAGCCTTGAAGTGGCTTCTCCGTTATCTGAAATCCTCTGTGGATGTTGGTATTAAGTTTTCTAAATCTGGTGATGGTGTTAAACTTGTTGGATATGTAGATTCTAACTTTGCTAATGATCGTGACAATCGAAAATCCACGACCTCTTATGTGTTTACCCTTTGTGGCTCTTGCATTAGTTGGAAATCTCGATTCTGAGAATGTTGTTGCTTTATCTACAAATCAATCAATATGTTGCTACAATCGAGGCATTTAAAGAAGCCATATGGCTAAAGGGCCTTTTGTCCGAAATCGGTTTTACAAAGAAAAAGTCGTGGTATTTTCGGATAGTCAATCTGGAATTCAGCTATGCAAAAATCCTGTCTTTCATGACCGCACAAAACATATTGATGTTAAATTTCATTTTATTCGTGACATTGTTGAAAAAGGTGAACTTGAGCTTGGAAAAATTCCTTCAGAATTCAATCCTGCAGATATGGGCACCAAATGCTTGCCTTTAGAGAAGTTCGTGTCCTGCACCGACATGCTGAACTTGGGAACTCAAGACTAACTCTTAGTCTTTGCCTTCTTTGTGATGGCTTTTCATTCTTAGTGAATTATTATGCTATCTTTGTGATAGCCCTGCTGTCTTAGTGAATGCTACCTTTCTTTGTGATTACCTGTACTTACTTTGTGTTTTGTGTGCAGGTGATGTCCTACGGCGATGATGACCTCCGTCTCACTTATGTATCCCGATGACTCATTTGGCCCAGGTGGAGAATTGTTGGGTTTAATTGGCCCAAATGATTAAAATTATGAGGGCCCAAATTTAATATCTCCTGCAGCCCACCTTTAAAACGGACCCGGCCCGGAACCTTTTGGAAGCAGCCCTTTTGTCTGGATTAATCCTGGCCATTTATTTGGTATCTCTTAATCCTGGCCATTGGTTTTTTATCCTACCCTAATATAAAAATGGACCCCAGAAACCCTACCCCTTATTTCTCCTTTCAGCCGTCAGTCTCCACCCTCCCTTATCTCTCCCGATTTTCTTTCCTCTTCTCCTCGGTTGACCTGTTCTTCTGAGATGGAAACTAAATCTTTCCGATTTCCTCTCTTCGTTTTGTTGTTCCGATTCTCCTATAAATTCCGATTTCGGGTGAGATGAAAGCACAACAAAAAACGAAGAGAGAGCAAGTGATATTTTCTGATTTCCTCGATTTTTCTCTGTGAAATAATTGAGTGATTTGTGGGAGAGGCTTGTGAGAATTTGGGATCTGAGTTTTCTGGGGTTTGTTTCGGTTGAATCTTTCTTGGTGCTTCGATTCAGTTTTCTGGGGTTTGTTTCGGTTAAATCTTGCTTAGTGCTTCGATTCTCCCGGTGGTTGCTTCCGGTCCGGTGGTGGGCTTCATTTCTGGGTGATGGCCGCGGGTCTTGTGAGTCCTGGACGTGGCTACGGAGACGGAGGACTGAGCCGGGCGGTTTTTTCCGACAGTGACATCATTTTCTGATCGGCTTCGGCCGTTTGGTTTGCATTTCTTTACTCATTGTTCTTAAATTTTTCGTCCAGTTATTGTTTGATTCATTTAATTAGAAGTTGTGTAATCCCTAATCCCTATCCCGAGTAGATTTGTGTAATAGTTATATTTGTTATAATTATTGTAATAATTTGCCACCCGATTCGGACCAATACTCAACAAACACTTATTTCACCTACTACAACACCACTACGTTTGTTACCATAAGACTGCAAGGCATCGTTACCTATAGTCTACAGCAACATTAAACAAGTGTTGCACCAGAGGCCAATATTCTGTAAAAGTAGGGAGCCACAGATGGGGCCCCATATGTGGTCCCCACATAGTGGTTCCCATATGTGGGCCCCACATGTGAGGTCCGATGTGTGCCCCAACTGTGGGCCCCATACCTGTTAGGGAACTCGGTTGCAACACTTTTTTTTTTGTCTACAGCAACGTTTTTTTGTCTACAGCAACGTTTTTCTTGTCTACAGCAACGTTTTTTTTGTCTATTGCAACACTTTCACAAAAAAAAATTGATAGAAAATATTTGTTTATATTAATTACCAATCCATTACAATTCCGAATCCATCCATTCAAAATACAACCCATCCATCCAAAATATCTAAAAAACAGTACTTAAGGTTTACATAAAAAACAGTACTTAAGGTTTACTTGAAAAACATTATTTATTTACTAAGTTTTATTCTTATATTACCCTAAGTGACAATTTAAAATAGATAAGCTAAAGGGCAAATAAAATTTTTAATCAATATAAGAATGAGTCTCATTTTTCAAATTAATTTCTGTTGGTACAAAAATCGGTATAATACGCTGTTGTGCGGAAGCGAATTATAAGTGCGGAAATAAACGACACAAGGATTTGTAGAGGTTCGGCTATAATCGAGCCTACGTTCTCTCTCGGTATCTTTTTCTATAGGATAAAGATCAAAACCTTTTCGCCTCTCTTCTATCGGTCGAGGGATAACCATTACAATCGCGTCTTCTATTGGTCCGTGATAAACCACTCGTACTTGTCTTTGTGTCGGTCCAAGTTAAACCGTTTTCCTTTTCTATTGGACAAGGAATCAACCACTCTAGCTTTTTATCGGTACTAGATAAACTTCACTTAGATATCGATTGCGATTCTAACAATGCCGGATTCTTGATCCTAATAACACTGAATCCAATCGTATCTTTTCTTTTTACCTCTCGTGTATGTGTTGAATGTATAAACACTCAAACTAACAATATAAGCTCAATATCACAACAACAATATAATGTATATCAATATCTGATGAATGTATCGTTTGCTTGAAGTTGTTGTTATGAAACAATACCATAGGAATGGTATTTATAGGCTCCAAAGCCTCAACTAGCCGTTAGCCTTCTGTCCCTTCATTACGGCCGTTATCACGTCAATATTACGGCCGTTAGCTCTTTAACGTACGTTAACTCAAACCAGTTACGTACATTAACATCCCCCAATTTCAGTCCAGTAGCATTCGTTTTGATCATTACGTACGTTAATCAATAAACCATTACGTACGTTATATGTAGTCAATATGTCCGTTGCATGCTGACCTATGCCATGACGTCATCTCCAACGTTCATCTCGTTTGAACTCAGTAACACTTGGTTACGTACGTTAGTATTCATTCGTTACGTACGTTAAGACATTCACTTTACGTACGTTATGCAATCTTCATTGCGTACGTTATGCATGTTCAGAACACCTTTTTGCGACTTCTTTTTCTTCGATACTTTGCTTCGCCTCTTTGTTGTTTTGTTTTGTTTATCAACTTAATCATCAAAACACTATTAATGAATGTATGAAATAAAATATTGAGGTCATTATTTAATTATTTAATTTTACTTAATATTTTTATTTTAAGTAAATTCACCCTTACAGATAACTAGATAGGTTATTCCGTGTACGTCGTTAAACATACATTTAACTCAAACCGACACCCAACAATACTCGGCATAATTATTTTTATACATTTGGTTCCTTACAATCATATTTTAAATATTCTATTTTTATTTTTCTATTTTTAATTAAACTTTGTACATTTCGCGTTTTGCACGTTTTCAGTCTACGTTTTCAATTTTTTAAACAACAATTAATCACCCAACAAGCTCAAGTATCACCTAAAATATTAAAATAGGTTTTGATGACAAGTTTTAACATTTTTGTCAGTTTTGTATTTTTACGTTACCCGGTTTTAAGTTTCGCGTCTTAAAAACATCACGTTTGCAATTACCGGGATCAAACTATACACTAAATGGTACATTTTATACAAAATACTATCAAAGATCACCTAAATCTACCACCTCCCCATGAGGTGGCCGATTTTTATGTGTCTCATGAAGACACTTGTCCTAAACAATCTATCTTGTCTTCCACTTATTATCAAGGGGAATTCTAGGGTTCACCCTTCCTTATATTTGGTTAACATACACTACTTTAAGGTGTACTTAATTATAACTTTTGGATTAATAGTAAATTTATCATAAATGATTGTACTACATCTTAACCACATATATTATAATTGTAGTACAATAGAAACTCGATAAGTTAATACTCGATTATTTAATAAACTCTCTAAGATAATAGTTTTGGTTTGTTCCGACTCAGGGATAGGGTGGTAAACTAATAATTCGCTAAAATTATAAGATAATATATTTTTGATAATTTCTATAGGTCCCAGATAAAATATAAATTAATAATTCCTTATATATTGTACATATTATAGGAATAATTTATGAAGGTTTCTTAAAAAATTACTCAATTGTATTTCTTTTCTGTTGGAATCAATTTCATCTTAAATCGCATCTCTAATTTTCCTTATCATTGTAAGAACTTCTAGTGTTGTATTCTCATATAGGCTCAGCAATAAATTATTCAATATGATGGCCGCTTTAAAGTTCGCATATTTGATTTTGTATTTATATAGAAAAAATTTCTTTAATGTGTATACAATGATATATTCAACACGGGATGCATAATAAGATGAGAGATTGAAGTGTTATTTTAAATTGGACCCTTCATTTGATATGTACATGCATTGTACAATAATTAAATGAAAGTTTGAAAGTTGTTTGTAAATTAAGTATTTCATTATAAATTAATAAAATATTAATTAATATATAAATTAATAATTATTACTTTATCGATTAATTAATAACTCTTTTAATTAATAAATTTTGGTGGTCACAGTATTAATTTATAGAGTTTCTACTGTACATTATATTTTTATATATATATATTTTTGGATAATTTTTTTTTACACTAAAAGTTTTTTGGATTAATTTGAAGTTACACCACAATCTTTTTTTTTCATCCGGCACCAAAAGTTTTCAAAAATTTTGAAATCACACAAATGTTGTGGATAGCGTTAAGAATTTTCGTCGGAAAAAAAATAGTAAAAAAAAATCTGAAAATTCTGAAAAATCTAAAAAATCTGAAAAAAAATAAAAAAAATCTGGAAAATTCTGCAAAAATTTAAAAAATCTGAAAAAAAAAATCGGAAACTTTTATTTTTAAGAAAAAATTATCTGGAATAAATATTAAAAATCAGATCTCTTATTTAAAATTCAAAAATAAAAAGTAAAAAATAAAGAAAATTATGAAAATTCTCGAAAATTTAAAAAATCTGACAAAAAATCGAAACTTTTATTTTTAAGAAAAAAAAGATATGGAATAATATTAAAAATCAGATTTTATATTTAAAATTCGAAAATAAAAAATAAAAAATAAAAAAAATTCTGAAAATTCTGGAAAATTTAAAAAATCTGACAAAAAAATCGAAACTTTTATTTTTTTAAAAAAAAATATATGGAATAACATTAAAAATCAGAATTTTTAATTTAAAATTCGAAAATAAACAGTAAAAAATAAAAAAAATTCTGAAAATTTTGGAAAATTTAAAAAATCTGAAAAAAAAATCGGAACTTTTATTTTAAAAAAAAATTATCTGGAAAAATAATATTAAAAATCAGATCTTTTATTTAAAATTCAAAAATAAAAAGTAAAAGTTCTTATTTTTAATATTATTATTTTCAGAGTTTTCAGAATTTTATTTTAAATTTTCCAGTTTTTTTTTTTATTTTTGAATTTTAAATAAAAGATATGATTTTTAATATTATTATTCAAGATAATTTTTCTTAAAAATAAAAGTTCTGATTTTTTTCGGATTTTTTAATTTTGCGGAATTTTCCAGAATTTTCAGAATTTTTTTGTTCAGATTTTTTAGATTTTCCGGATTTTTTCAGATTTTTTAGATTTTTCAGAATTCCGTAGTGGAATATAGACAAATTCATAAATAAAAATTACTGAATTGGTAAAAATAAAAAAAATTATTTAGGTGTGAAATTTGTTTTTTAATATAAAAAAATAAAAGGTTAAATATGTAATTTCGATTCTAAAAGTACGACTCTAACAAAATACTTGTACTAGATTTACAATATACATATGACAAAGATTTAGTACTACTGATTTCATTATATTTACAATTAATCTAACGGTGAGAATTAATTACATTTAACTTGATGTATATTCACCAAGTACATTCTTGGTGGACCGCAGAACTACCCTATTATCAAAACCATTTGATAAAAACAATCAAATGCAAACCACCATTTTCTAGATCTCAAAACTAGTCACAATTTTTGTTCCCCTCTCCCTTGTGCCGTGAACATCAACCCACACAAACACACTCATAATTTGATTTTTAGCTAAAATTTTGATGCAAGAAATGAAGACCTAATTCTCTCTCTCTCTCTCCCTTTCCGGCCGCCACCCTTGTCTCTTTTTCCGGCCAAAATACCACTACTATCCGTCCTCTCTACCTTTTTTATGTTGGAAACGTGATAAGCTTATGACAAAAAACTGTTTATATAAATCATGTACACAAACCTTTTTTTATTCCATACAAATATAACAGTACAACTTCAAATTTCTTTTACACACAAATCGGCTACAGCCTTTTTTATTTTCTCTCGACAATGAGCTTCAGCTCTTTCTATTCTCTCTCTGCTATTTCTATTTTTTTTCTCGGTACATTGAACACAATGAAGCAGTTCTATTTATAGGCTGCAGATGCTACACCATAGCTCATCCCTTGCATCACCATACATGTTCCTAGTCTTACGGTCAGACTTCATTACTTCAAAGTTAGCCTACCTTTTTTTATGGAATTTTGACTAGCTCTTCAAATCGTGTTTAATTCCCACCTAATATTTATTCAAATAGATAAGCTATAGTTTTATAGCATGCATGCATAGTCTTTGTTTCACATGCATAATTCCATGCTTCCAGAAAACATAGAGCACTATGAACGGCTAGCTAAAAATCCAGTTGTATATATTGACCATGCTGCTGCATATTCTTCTAGAACATGTTTGAATTCTAACATTTTAAGGGTATGCAATACGGGTAGTGGGTTATGGTATTCTTTTTAAGGGTGGCTGGTTATTTTTTCTTCTTATATCTGATCGGAATCTCCTCTTATTGAAGAACACCGGCGTGACATTTTTTTAGGAACACAAATTCAAGCCTTATCCCTGTTTTATGTTGGGAATTTTGGCTAGAATGAAAGAAAAGTCTTGAAGTGTTTGTCCCACATCGATTGAACAATGGAAGGTGAATGGGACTTCAAGCCTATAAAAGGGAGTCCAAGGCTTTGGTTTTAATGCATCACATAAAATACACATTAAGTATTTTATTCTTTCTTTCTTGGTCTCTTGTTTTAGAGAGTAGAAAGATGTGAGTTAAATCTTTGAGAGTGTGGGTGTAATTGGGGGTTGGCTTGAGAGATTAGTCTATGTGATTGTAACAATTTGTCATATAGTGGAGTTTTCTCTCTGGAGGCCCGTGGTTTTTCTCCGGTTTTGGAGTTTCCACGTTTATTCTTGTGTTATTTATTTTTCTCTAT
Organism: Orobanche coerulescens; assembly: GCA_033398695.1. Taxonomy (NCBI): domain Eukaryota; kingdom Viridiplantae; phylum Streptophyta; class Magnoliopsida; order Lamiales; family Orobanchaceae; genus Orobanche; species Orobanche coerulescens. Next base: position 164,882,621 of record CM065804.1, read on the forward strand.
TTTCGTTCTTTGGGAGGGTTGTTGGGGATCTTTGAGGCCATTTTCCCAACAAGTGGTATCGGAGCCAAGTTCGGGGGAGGTCTCGGTCTTAGAGGTTTGGAGTATGCTCTGTGGTTGCAGCTTTGTATGATCTTCCACATCAGAAACAAATTTATATTGGTCGTATTGGAGGGTGTCTCGGTATTTCAGAGGTTTGGAGTATGCTCTGTGGTTGCATTTCTATCTGATCTTCCACATCAGAAACGAGGATTCTGTTGGGTTTGAGATACGGATACGATGTCAAGATTCACTCCCATGAGGTTTGATGTAGAGAAGTTTGACGGAAGGATCAATTTTGGCTTGTGGCAAGTTCAAGTCAAAGATATGTTGATACAATCTGGGTTACACAAGTGAATGAAAAGTATGCCGGGTTCGAGTAGTACTGAAAGTGCGGAGATTATGGGCATACTGCTTGGTCTATGAAGATCAAGGTGGAGCTGGTCAGGCAAATAGCTTTGTTGCTATCATCATGATTGAAGAAGGTTTCCTCTTGGGAGGGAATGTGCATTCTTATGGCATGTTGGAGTTGTCATGAAAAAGGATGTGATGGTGTTAGCTGGTCCACAAATTGCACACATGGCATTGGCTTGGCATAGATGCGGCGGGGTGTGTGGTGGATGTTATGTCTGAAGGACTTCCATGGGAGCCAAGAGATGGGAGTAGCACTATAAATTTTCAGCAAGTTTTTCGATATGTGCCGAGGTGAAATTCTTAGAAGGGATGTTTCTAAGTGGTGATACTCTTTTATGGTGGAGTATGATAGTTCTCTGTTTTTGAGAATTATGATTGTTGGTTCAGGCAATGGTTGCCGGTGTCGCAGAGAACATTTTCTTTTATTTAGCCAAGGTGGAGTTTGTTGGGAATTTTGGCTAGAATGAAAGAAAAGTCTTGAAGTATTTGTCCCACATCGGTTGAACAATGAGACTTCAAGCCTGTAAAAGGGAGTCCAAGGCTTTGGTTTTAATGCATCACATGAAATACACATTAAGTATTTTATTCTTTCTTTCTTGGTCTCTTGTTTTAGAGAGTAGAAAGATGTGAGTTAAATCTTTGAGAGTGTGGGTGTAATTGGAGGTTGGCTTGAGAGATTAGTCTATCCATGTGATTGTAACAATTTGTCATATAGTGGAGTTTTCTCTCTGGAGGTCCGTGGTTTTTCTCCGGTTTTGGAGTTTCCACGTATATTCTTGTGTTATTTATTTTTCTCTATTTTCGTTCTTTGGGAGGGTTGTTGGGGATCTTTGAGGCCATTATCCCAACATTTTAATCTTATACACCTTTGGTTTGTTTGATTTAATCAGATTAGGGTTTGTGTTTTTGTTTTCTCTTATGGCGGCTGTGGTTTTCTTCTCACATCAAGAAACCCTTGGTGTGGTGTTTTTGATATGTGCCGATCCAGGAAGTTATTGGATATATATACATGGATCGTGGATCTGGGTGTTATGGTGTGATTTGAATTGCTGAAAAACCTTTTTAGGGTTTACCTTTCTTGCCGTTCATTGGTGATTGATTGGGATCGTTATGGATTATTCGCTTAATCAACACCATCGGGTATTGCTGCTCTTATATGTTCCGAAAACCTATGTTTTAGGGTTTCGGTTGTTGCATTACTTGGATCGAGGAGTGTACCTGGAACGCAGCTACCCGTTTAGGATTTCTGTTTTGGATAATCCTTGTACATGGATCGTATTTTGGTTCGTGATTTATTGGTGTTGGTGTTTGTGGGGTTAGGGGAGAGGTGGAAGTATGTGACCCTAAATTAGTTAGGGTGCTGTTTCGCATGTGGTGATCACGTGTTTAAGGTGCTGTTTAAGATTAGTTAGAACCAAGAACCAAGAACTAAATTAGTTAGGGTGCTCTTGGTGCTATTGTTCGTGATTTCTCCAGGTGCTATTGTTAGTTCTTGGTTCAATTTCTTCCATTCAAGTGCCTTATTTAAGAAGTTATCAAGTGTTTATTGAAGTTTTTGCAAGGGTTTTTGGTCTCCTAAGTTTGTGTTCACAAAACGTTGGTAAAAAGAATTAGAGGCTTGTTGGTGTGGTGATTTCATTTTAGTGCTCCTACTTCTTGATTTCTCTTGTGTATTTCACTTGTGTAAGGAATCACTTCAAACTTTCCATTTCACTACTGATGTATATTGCATTTTATATATTTTTCATGTTTCATATGCTTATTATATGAATTTATGCATTGTACATAGCTTAAAATACTTAAAACTATGATTGGGACTAGATTTGCAAAGACCATCTGGACCAGGGACTGTTCTCATAATTACTGCACTTAATCATTAGACTTTGAGACTTAGGTAAACATATAGGGCTGTACGTAGATGCTCTTAGCTTCGATTTGCCGGGCGGAGGGTCGCGTGGCGATACCCGATGATTTAATTAAAAAATACACTAAAACCTCGATAAATTAATAACCTCGAGATCGACAAAATTTATTAATTTATCGAGATTATCAATTTATCGAGGTAATATTTACACTAATTCTATTATGTTGGGGTCGAAAATTTTTATTAATTAATCGAGGTTATTAATTTATCGAGTTTTTACTGTAAACGGTAAAACTAGTCGGAAAACGCACACCAGATTTTAAACGTAAAAAGCTCATAGATCTATTCATTTCTCAGACTCGGTCTAGTTTTATGAAATGAAGGTAACACTTTAACTTGAACGCAGCCAAAAACCTCGCATAAAACGGAGTTACGGAACTCGACTTATCGCCAAAATGGTGGGACTGTTTGAAACTGTCCCGGATCAGACTTGACTTATAAGGAGAAAATGGTAATTTCACTTAGGCTATGCAATTTTAAGAACAATAAGACCCACAAATCTGATTAGCAAACTTAAATACCTTTCCAGAGATATCAAATTTGTCGTATAAGTACTTGTTCTTTTGGACTTATTTTTCAGTTTTTCAGTTCAGTTCAGGTCCATTCAATTCAGTTCAGTTCAGTTCTTTTCTTCTTCTTCTTCTTCTTCTTATTATTATTATTATTATTATTATTATTATTAATCTTAATTATTATTATTGTTATTATTACTAATAATATTACTATTATCGTTGTTGTTGATTACTATTATTATTATTTTTTACCATTATTATTATTATTATTATTATTTACCCTTAATATATATTTGATTCGATTCACTTGATTCGATTCGATTCAATTGATTGGGCCTGGGTCGATTCGATTCATTCAACCAAAAGAACAAAGCCTAACTCCTTACAGTTTAGGAGAAACGAAATTTTTAATAACAAATATCGACTTTTTATCAAACCCCACACTTAACCTAAAAATTTTATAACTTATCAAAATTTACTTAAAAATAGTCAAATATATTTTAGGGAAAACAATGCTTTTCGTCCCTGTAATTTGCACGATTTTTGCTTTTAGTCCCTACGAAAATTAAAATGTTATTTTGATCCCTGTAATTTCTAAAACGTTCTTTTTTAGTCCCTGCCGTTAACCTCCGTTTATTTTTAAAGGAAAAACAATGTTTTTCGTCCCTGTAATTTACGTGATTTTTGCTTTTAGTCCCTACGAAAATTGAAATGTTGTTTTGATCCCTGTAATTTCTAAAAGGTTCCTTTTTAGTCCCTGTTATTAACCTCCGTTTATTTTTAATGACTTAGCAAACACAAAATCCATCAGGTCACCAATTACTATAACAACGTAATCAATTGTAAAACCCCGTTGGAAACTAAAAACCACGTAATTAGTAAGCTTATTGCTTACTACCGGTAATACATGTGTCAATTGAATGTGTTAATTTTTCAAAAAAACCTCATTTTTCAAAATGTGCTAATACATTTCTTTTAAAAAATATTTTTTTTCAGAAAATAATTTTTTTTGAAATATAATTTTTTTCCAGAAAATATTATTATTTTTTGAAATATAATTTTTTTCCAGAAAATAAATATTTTTATTTTTCGCAAAAAAGTAATTTTTTTATTTTTTTCAAAAAATATAAAAAATCCAGAAAATAATTTTATTTTTTCGAAAAAATAATATATTTTTTTTTCAGAAAATATTTTTTTTTTTTTGAAAAAAATATTTTTTTGCCAAAAAATAATTTTTCATCCAGAAATATTTTTTTACTTTTTTTCGAAGAAATAAAAAAATTCCATAAATAATGCTTTTTTCGAAAAGAGAATTTTTTTCCTACAAAATAATTTTTTTATTTTTTCGAAAAATAATATATTTGTCCAGAAAGTACTTTTTTTTTGGAAAAAATATTTTTTCTAGATATTTTGAATCCGGTCGGAATGAAAGTGTTATATATATATATATATATATATATATATATATATATATATATATATATATATATGATAAAGTATATTTAAAATTTAAAAATATGGATACCCGGATAATATCCGATAAAATATGGGAAAACTCGGATACGGGCGGCTATTGCATTATCTCGAATTCTAACCCGTATCCGATTCAACTATCCGATCCGACCGGATACCTATTTTTCATTCCGATCGGATACGGCTCCAGGATAGGGGGAAATATCCGCCCGATTTCACCCATAGTTCTTTGCCTTTGTTATGCTATATGGACATATTCTATTTGTCAAAAGTTGAATTTTTGGGTTCTGACTCATGAATTTGTTAATGCACTATTATGCTATTTGAACATATACAATTAATGATGCGACTAAAAAGAACGCTTTTAAATTACAGGATCAAAATAACATTTCAATTTTCGTAAGGACTAAAAGAAAAATCACGCAAATTACAAGTGACGAAAAGCATTGTTTTTCCTTTAAAAATAAACGGAGGTTAACGGTGACTAAAAAGAACGCTTTTAAATTACAGGATCAAAATAACATTTTAATTTTCGTAGGACTAAAAGAAAATCGCAAAAATTACAAGTGATTTAAAAGATTGCTTTTCCTATATTTTATAACATCTATAAACATTACAAGTAATAATATATAATTTATGGAACTATTTTACAAACTTAAAAATATGTAAACTATAATTTTGTTAACACTTAATAAATTTTACACTTACCCGAAGTGGTAGGACCCACTTTCCGGAATAGACCCGATAATTTATCTATAGACCAATTGACCACATATCGACACAATGGGATACTTAAGCTGTAGAAATAACATAAAAAGCTGAACCTCGGACAACTTATAATTTAGGGCTCGTAACACTTTCTTAACTTGTCAATTTTAGTCCGTCACTTTATAAACCTTACAAACTCTATGCACAATTGCATAATTGATATAATAAATATATAAACTTTCTTAGCCCCATTTTAACTCTTTAAACTGTGTATAAACCCATTGGGGGAGATACATGTTATTTTACAATTTGGACACAAGTAAAATGTATGCTTACCTGAAAGTATTATTGACTAACTACCGCTATTGCCAAAAATAAGTCCCTACCATCATGAACCATTAATTACTTCCATGTGAATATTGTGAATAGGCCTATTGAGATTGACGAATCCCGTTTGTGTTGATTGGATAGACAACCGAACGCACTATATTTGAATAACCAGGTAAACGGCAAATAACCTACCAGGGCATTATTATTATTATCATCTTCATGATACCCACAGTTAACGTTTTGAGTGTCATGAGCTTAGTGCAATACTTACTATTTACCCTTAATTCTATTCGTTGCAATCATTATTTTAACTCTGAAATCTTGTGGTCCATTATTTATTTATAAACCTATGAATTTCACTCAACCTTTGTGTTACTTTTTAGCATGTTTTATCTCAGGTCCTTAAGGTATTTGGCAAGCATGAAGTCGCACGGAGAATGTTTTGATGGCTTGCATAATATTATCATTCGATAAACCTTTATAAACTTTTATGTTTATGTGTTATGTACTCTAAAACTACTTGGGACCTCTTGTAACTCCGATGTTTTAATATGATCGAATGATAAACTTTTAAAAACGTCTCATTTAGACTCGTTTTCTATGATTATGACTGTTGTACTATGAAGTAGCACCCCAATGATATTACTTTCTGCTGCGATATTTTGGGGGTGTTACAGATTGGTACCAGAGCCATGGTTATAGAGAACCAGGTCGCATTTTTTTTAGACCTAGACTATAACCGCTCTTTATATTTTTACCACTCCACTTTACATTGCCTTACATTCTCCGTGCCTACATTTACCAACACTACTTATCGAGATTTGCTTAGCAGATAAAACATAACTAATTTAAACATTACTTAACATATATTAATGACTTATATTTACTATTATCGGGTTATTACAGAGTCATGTCTTCTTCATCCTACCCTATCATCATCACTTCGGACTCCGACATCGAGGATGCCTGCTCATCCACCACTGACCCGACACCTCCCTCACCACACCCCGCTGTACCTGCATCGCCCACACCACCTATTAAACCCGCTATGCTTATCGAGCCTGGGGAGGGTATCCCACCCCGTTACATTTTCCAATACTACCCCACTGGACCCAGAATGGTACACACAAGGAGCCGCTTAGTGCGCCCACTAATACCGCTACCACCATCATGGACCCCTGGCATGCCTACTGTAGGATTTATATCCGAAATATAGGTCTTCTCGGAGTCGACTGGACTCCGGGCCGCGGCACAAGACATCCGGGCCGCGGCACACCATTTTTGGCCGAGCTCCTCCACCTGCTGTACTCTGGGCCGCGGCCCCCCTGCTGGTGTGCTGCGCAATGCCTGCCGCTCCTGTACTTCGGGCCGCGGCCCCCTGGGCGTTTCAATCGGCAGATTTTCTAAGTGTGCCGCGGCACACCTGCTCGGTCCGCGGCACACGGGGTCAACCTTGCTTTTGGGTTCCTTCTTTAGGCAGATTTTTCTGCGTTTTTCTTCACTTCATTACCTACCTTTGAGAGCAACAAGAGAGGAACACACAAGAGAGAAAAGAAAAGAGAGAAAAATACTTGTTCGATTTTCCGGAGGTGTATCGATCGGATCGTCGTGATTTCTTGACAAGAGCTTGGTAGCTATTGGGCAAATCTTTTTGCCGGAATAGATCGAGGGTTTGAGTCCGGAAGTTCGGGTATTTTTGTTAGCTTTTTGTGTAAGCTATTTACGGTGTTTCTTTTTCTCGATCTTGTTGTTATCGTTGTATTCCAAATACTTGAAGATCGTTTATTACCAAGTAATTGAAGATTGTTGTTGTATACCTCTAGTTTGTACTAGGGACGATTGTGTATTGTGTATTGGTGATAGTGGATTTAAGCGGCTTCGGTCCCGTGGTTTTTACTCTCGTCTTGAGGGGTTTTCCATGCTAAAAATTGTGTCTCGTTGTTTATTGTTTTTTTATATCATTTGTATTGTTTGTCGAGTTTTAATTGATTACTCTACTCGTCGGTAACATCGAAGTTACAATTGAAGATTGGGAAAGTTGTCAAACGAGTTTCCGCATTTCGTTGTGACATTATATTGTCGGTTTTTCCCCACAAAGTGGTATCGGAGCCACGGGATTTTTGTTTTGTGGTTGAATTATCTCAATTGTAAGATGGAAGCCAATACTAGTAGAATGGTAAATTTGAATGGTTCGAACAACCATGTATGGAAAGGCAAGATGGAAGACCTTATATATGTGAAGGATTATTATCTACCGGTCTTTCTCAAAGACAAACCCTTAGGCAAGTCCGACCTGGATTGGGCTATTTTGCATCGCGAAGTGTGTGGCTATATTCGAAAATGGGTTGATGATAATGTGTGGAATCATATTAGTGGAGAAAAGGACGCTCGAGAATTATGGCACAAGCTCGAGCAATTGTACGCTCGGAAGATGGGGAATAATAAGTTATTCCTCATTAAACAAATGATGAACTTAAAATATCGAGATGGGACTCCTCTGTGGGATCATTTGAATACATTCCAAGGCATCATTAAACAACTTGCCAGAATGGGCATTAAATTTGAAGTGGAGGTTCAAACTTTGTGGTTGTTGGGTACATTGCCGGATACTTGGGAGACATTTCGTACGTCATTGTCTAACTCTGCTCCTGATGGTGTCATTTCGATGGAACTTGCTAAGGGGAACATGTTGAACGAGGAGGTCCGAAGAAAGTCATAGGGATCTTCGTCACAGTCGGATGTTCTTGTTACCGAAAGACGGGGGAGAGATCAAAGTAGAGGACCGAGTAATAGAGGGCCACAAAGAAGTAATTCCAGGGGGAGGTATGCCAATATTGAATATTACCATTGTGGTAAGAAAGGGCATACGAAGAAATTTTGCCGACAATTAAAGAAGGAAAATCACCAAGGAAGAGAAAACTCTCAAAAGAAGGAGAGCGGGAGTAATGAAAAAGCCGAAGTAAATACTACTACCGAAGAATTCTTTGTTTGTTGCGATTATGACATGGTGAACCTTGCCAGAGATGATTCGAGTTGGGTGGTCGACAGTGGAGCTACGTGTCATGTTACATCACGTAGAGATTTCTATTCCTCTTATACTCTGGGTGACTATGGGATAGTCAAGATGGGCAACGATGGGTTATCCAAGATTGTTGGAGTAAGAGACATACATTTGAGGTTCGACACCGATGTGAAACTTGTTTTACGTCATGTGAAACATGTTACGGATATGAGGCGAAATGTGATGTCCGTTGGCTTACTCGATGATGATGGCTATCATAGCGGTTTTGGCAAGGTAATGTGGAACTCACTAGAGGTTCCTTGATTCTCGGTAGAGGAGAGAAGACAGGGAAACTTACGTGACACTTCCAAAGGTCACGATTAATTCCGTGAACATAATTGACAATAATGACATGGCCGAGCTATGGCATAAGAGGCTCGGTCACATGAGCGAGAAAGGAATGGCGCTATTGTCAAAGAATGAGGCATTATCCGGGGTTCACGATGTACATCTTAAAAGGTGCTCTCACTGTCTAGCTGGGAAGCAAAGGAGAGTCACTTTTAAGAGCCATACTACTTCACGAAAGGAAAATGTTCTTGATCTTATTCATTTCGATGTTTGTGGTCCTATGAAGACTAGGATGCTTGGTGGTTGCCTATATTTTTTCACATTTATCGACGATCATTCGATAAATGTGTGGGCATACACCTTAAAGACCAAAGATCAAGTTCTGGATATTTTTAAATAGTTTCATGCCTCGGTAGAGAGAGAGACCGGGAAGAAGTTGAAGTGTATTCGGACGGATAATGGTGGAGAATACACTGGGCCTTTTGATGAGTATTACCGATAGCAAGGGATCCGATATCAAAAGACGCCACTGAAGACTCCGCAACTTAATGGCTTGGCAGAGAGGATGAATCGGACTTTGGTTGAGAGAGCTCGATGTTTGCTCTCACATGCCGAATTACCAAAGTCATTTTGGGGAGAAGCTTTGAACAAGGCGGTTCACGTGATTAATTTGACGCCGTGTATTCCTTTGAAATTTGATGTCCCGAAAAAAGTGTGGAGCGGTAAAGATATTTCATATCGCCACTTACGGGTTTTCGGATGTAAAGTATTTGTACACATTCCGAAAGATGAGAGGTCGAAGCTTGATTCCAAGACGAAGCCATGTATTTTTATTGGTTACAGGCTTGATGAGTTCGGGTATAGATTGTATGACCCGGTGACTAAGAAGCTTGTTCGGTCGAGAGATGTTGTTTTTGTTGAAGATCAAACGATGAAGGATGTTGAGAATGGAGAGTTGGCTCCGCAACATGATTATGATCTTATTGATTTGGACCCCGTTCATCCACAACATTTTGAGACACCCTTTGGAGATGATGGCTAAAACAAAGAACAACATGATGCCTGTGACAATGATGAGTTGGTACAAGATGACACCGATGGATTTCATCCCAAACTACCCGTGACGAACGTGCCATCTTTTGTTCCACATAGACGGTCGATGAGGGACCGTCATCCCTCCACTCGCTATTCGGCCGATGAGTATGTTTTACTCACCGACGAGGGAGACCCCGAATATTTTGAGGAGGCTATGGAGGATGATAACAAGAAGGAGTGGATGGATGTCATGCAAGACGAGATGAGTTCGTTGTATGAGAACAATACGTACGAGTTGGTGAAGTTGCCGAAGGGCAAGAGCGCTTTAAGAAACAAATGGGTGTATAAGGTGAAGTCGGAGGAGCATACTTCGTTGCCCCGATACAAAGCTAGACTCGTAGTGAAGGGCTTTAGTCAAAATAAAGGCATTGATTTTGACGAGATTTTTTCTCCAGTTGTGAAGATAGGATCGATTCGATTGGTCCTTGGTATAGCGGCGAGTCTTGACCTTGAGATTGAGGAAATGGATGTCAAGACGGCATTTCTTCATGGAGACCTCGACAAAGAAATATATATGAAGCAACCTGAAGGGTTTCAGGTTAAGGGAAAAGAGGATCATGTTTGTAGACTCCGAAAGAGTCTATACGGTTTGAAACAAGCACCACGACAATGGTATAAAAAGTTCGAGTCGGTTATGGGGGAGCAAGGCTATCGGAAGATGACCCTGGACCATTGCGTATTTTTCAAGAAATTTGGAGATGATCATTTTATCATCCTATTGCTCTATGTGGATGACATGTTGATCGTTGGCAAGAATGCCGAAAGGATTGCCAATTTGAAGAAAGAGTTGAATAAGTCTTTTGCCATGAAAGACTTGGGGGCTGCTAAGCAGATTCTTGGGATAAGAATCACTCGAGATAGAGCAACCCAGAAATTACACATGTCACAAGAGCAATATATTGAGAAGGTGCTTAAGCGGTTTAACATGGATAAAGCTAAAGTTGTTAGCTCGCCTCTTACTAACAATTTTAAATTGACGAGTAAGGATTGCCCTACGACGAAGGAAGAGATGGAGGAAATGAATAAAGTTCCTTATGCCTCTGCGGTCGGGAGTTTGATGTATGCCATGGTATGTACGAGGCCCGACATTGCTCATGCTGTGGGAGTGGTGAGTCTTTTTCTATCGAATCCGGGAAAGAAGCATTGAGAAGCCGTAAAGTGGATATTTAGATATTTATGGGGTACTTTCAAATTGGGGATTACATTTGGAAATGGGAAAGCAATGCTTGTTGGTTATTCCGATTCGGATATGGTTGGAAACGAAGATAACCGAAAATCCACATCCGGTTATTTGATGACGTTTGCAGGGAGAGTCGTGTCATGGCAATCAAGATTGCAAAAGCGTGTTGCCTTGTCATCAACGGAGGCCGAGTATATTGCGGCGGTGGAAGCGAGTAAAGAGCTCTTATGGTTAAAAATATTTTTACAAGAGCTGGGCTTCCGACAACGACGCTATGTGGTTCTTTGTGATAGTCAAAGTGCGATTCTTTTAGCTAAGAATGCGACTTTTCACAAGAGAACAAAACATATCGACGTGAGATATCATTGTATCCGAGATGCATTGGAGGATGGTTTATTTGAACTTGATAAAGTTCACACCGATAATAATGGTTCCGATATGTTAACCAAGGCTTTGAGTAGAGAGAAAGTTAAGGTGTGTTGTTCGATCGCCGGGATGGCAAACTCTTCCTATATTCCGGAAAAAGGGAGATTTGTAGGATTTATTTCCGAAATATAGGTCTTCTCGGAGTCGACTGGACGCCGCGGCACAAGACATCCGGGCCGCGGCACACAACTTTTGGCCGAGCTCCTCCACCTGCTATACTCCGGGCCGCGGCCCCTCTGCTGGTGTGCTGCGCAATGCCTGCCACTCCTGTACTTCGGGCCGCGGCCCCCTGGGCATTTCAATCGGCAGATTTTCTGAGTGTGTCGCGGCACACCTACTCGGGCCGTGACACACGGGGTCAACCCTGCTTTTGGGTTCCTTTTTTAGGCAGATTTTTCTGCATTTTTCTTCACTTCAGCACCTACCTTTGAGAGCAACAAGAGAGGAACACACAAGAGAGAAAAGAAAAGAGAGAAAAACACTTGTTCGATTTCCCGGAGGTGTATATCGGATCGTCGTGATTTCTTGACAAGAGCTTGGTAGCTATTGGGCAAATCTTTTCACCGGAATAGATCGAGGGTTTGAGTCCGGAAGTTCGGGTATTTTTGTTAGCTTTTTGTGTAAGATATTTACGGTGTTTCTTTTTCTTGATCTTGTTGTTATTGTTGTATTCCAAATACTTGAAGATCGTTTATTACCAAGTATTTGAAGATTGTTGTTGTATACCTCTAGTTTGTACTAGGGACGATTGTGTATTGTGTATTGGTGATAGTGGATTTAAGCGGCTTCGGTCCCGTGGTTTTTACTATCGTCTTGAGGGGGTTTCCACGCTAAAAATTGTGTCTCGTTGTTTATCGTTTTTTTGGATATCATTTGTATTGTTTGTCGAGTTGTAATTGATTACTCTACTCGTCGGTAATCTCGAAGTTACAACTGAAGATTGGGAAAATTTTCAAACGAGTTTCCGCGTTTCGTTGTGACGTTATATTGTCGGTTTTTCCCAACACCTACCTATAAAGACTTGAATGACTCACTATGGATAGTGCCACGACCGTCACGACCACCACGTCATGCCACCACCAAGGACCCACCCAAGGAGCACCGGGAAACTCCTAGACTAGACTATTATCATAAATAGCTTCTATTATACTAGCCACGGGGTGTGTGGCCATAATAATGACACTTGTGGTATTTTGTTGTATGACAAACCGTAGCAAGTTATTTTAGGACATGTGGTATGGTTATGCTATGATATGATGGGGCTGTTTACTTGTGACTTAATCAGCTTAATGGGTAAAATGTCTTATTCGCTCAGACGTTTGGAGGTGTTTACTTGTGGCTTAATGGCTTATTCGCCCAGACAAAAATGACTTATTCATTAAGCATGAAAAGGGGTGTTGTCCCCATTAAGACAAAAAAATGACTCCCATACCCTTAATTGAAAACTACACATTTATACATACAATATAAATAATTTAAGACAAAAAAAAATGACTCTCCTGTCCCCATTATATTATATATACTCATTTATATATACAATATAAAAAATTTAAGTTTTATAAATGATTGTAATATATATTATTCATATATAAATAATATACATTATTAATTTATATATAATATTTGTTACCATATATTATTGTATAAATAAACTTTTATATCTACAAAATATCATATATATTATGAATATATAAGTAAATATTATATATTACTTATATATTAACATTTATTCATATGTATAATATTTATTATATATGTTCTTATCTATTTAAAATATATTTTTATATATAAATATATATTGTATATTATACGTATTATACATATTAAATATTTTATATATTACTTACATATATATATATATAGAAGATGAGTCAAATTTGATTTTTTCAATAATGTTTAAATTTGTCTATTTTGTGTTTGAATTTGGCTACTTTGTGTATGGGCGACTTCTGTGTTTGAAATTGGATTTTAAATCTTTATGAATTTATGTTTTGATTTTTGGATTATATCATTTATATTGCTTAAAAATAAACAACAATTTATAAAGCGAACTTATAATTCATATTCAGTAAATCGATCATTCCCGTTATTCAGACAGTTTATTGGATGAAAAAAGTAATAACATCAATTTATCCGCATGACACATTTACCTGCATGCACAAATTTACCTGCAGACACACAATTTACTCGAACATAATTTGGAAAGCAATCGATATCGGTTTATGTAAGGCGAGATTTTCCATCTTATATTCATGTGTGTTGTGATTGTATCTACACATGTCGTGATTATATTATGGTTGTCGTGATTCACCCTTATTATGATTTGACTCTTATCGTGACTTATTCCGATCTCATCATGGTTGAATTAATCTCGTTGTATTACGTACGTCTCCATCCAATGAATTCTCTATCTTTTGTTGCTGCCATGTTATTATAACTCTCGTCTATTTCACTCCCCATTTCTCCACCATCTTTTCAACCGCTTTACGAAAATACATTACTACCCTGTTCTAAATTAATTTACTTATTACATGTAAAATATTTGGGTGATACCCTATAGACTCCTACATCCTATAAAATGATTTGCTAAGTACCATATAAATCTGTTTTGTTACCACCTAGTTCATAACTATTATACAACAATTTGTTGGGTAATTTTCTGAAACGATTACTTGAAAAAAAAAACATAATATACTATATATATATGTGGAAAATAGATCATATGAAAACTAATTATCTTGTGAAATCTAGAAATTTTTGCAGGCCATTGATATTAGTGATCTAACGGCTGTAGATGAGTAGGATTATATGCATTTATGTATTTTTTTTATTGCATTGTTATTGCATATACTAGCGACCAGCTTGATGCAACAAATAATAACAAATATGCAATGAAATTGCTTAATAATGCAACTGGTTTCTAGATTTCACCATTAAGAGGGTTTCCACCATAGCCAATCCCTATATATATGTATCGAGTATATATAGTATATAAATCATGCAGAAAATTTGTTAGGAAAAACGAAATTCGCCGATCACGTAAAAAGCGGAAGATTCATTGTTGAGTCCAGATATTCTGTCTCCTTAAAGCAAATTCGCCCTCACCACAGTGTATGACGTCTGCCTCCCAGGATAAAACAACAGCCCGATGCAGTGAACCGATGATTCGCTGCACCCTCAACGAACTAGAACAAATCTGCTGCTATCACCGGATGAAAGAAAACGAGTAACGAAGAAGAAAAATTATCTGACTGAAAAAGGCTCTCAAATTCGTACTTATTAAGTGTGTGAAAACGAGCCCCTCAAGCCGGGTATTTATAGGTGAAGGCTGGAGGATGTTGTGTGCTGTAGGAACTCTATACCGATCAGGTTTGGTATCTGGAGGAACTCTAAACCGACCAGGATTGGTATCTCAATACTTATCCGAATCTGTTTAGTTCGATAATTATCAATTAAATTGATATTTATCCAGATCCGAAAAATTCGGAATTTAATTGAGGTGTTTCAGTAAAATAAAATTTTACCGAATAAAATTGCAGTAAAAGGATAACTTCAAGACGCCAAGACATTTCGCCCAAATCGCCCTTCGACCGAGACCGAACGACCGACCCGAACCGACCGACCGGCCGGCCGGCCGGTCGGACGGACGGCGGCGGCGCGCGCGCGTGTGTGTGTGTGTGCGAGGGGCGCCTAGTCACACATCCACTCATGTCTCACTTTTTGAACATGACTTTGTCCACATCTCCTTATTTACTCACAATTATTCCCTTCTTTTTCCAATGTGGGATAGCATCCCAAACCCATTTCTAAAGGGTTCACTTTGGAATATTATATCTCATTCATATCAGTTTGAGTGTTCTTACATGTTTTGGAAACCTCGTACGGAGTACTACGTATTCCAACTAAGTCCCGACTTTAACTCGTAGTCGAGCCCACTCAAAATTTTCTCTCAAGTGGACTGCTCAAAGCAGCCCATTTTCCTTCATTTTTCCAACAATCCCCCACATGAATGAGATTGATGGTCCAGCAGCACACGTCAGACACGGAGTTGACTTGGTAATAGTTACTACGGTTAGGCATTGCATAGGATAGGTAGAGTATGCTCCTTGAACCTTCCCTCGAAAAGATATATTCTCCTCTGGCTAGACAGTATGACTAGATGCCTTTGAACTGCCCGACCGCTTGTGTAAGTGATCGTGTATATCCTTCACAAGTGCCCTTCCTGATTTGTTCTGTTCTCATTATTGTGCCCATTTTGGCCGTGGACACCGTCCTGGTCCTGCGAGAGTTTCTAAAGAATTGTGCCTTTGCAATTCTCCTTTGAAGCGGCCCCTCTTCTCTCTAACATAGGTGATTCTCTTTAAGAGTAAACCCGTATTTTACTCCACCCGACTATACGTTGTCGACTTAAGAATCATTAAAAGCATAAGCTTAACCTCTCCCTACGGGTATCACTGTTTTCATCCTAGGAATGGTCGGTTCGGGGTAAGCCCCACAGTGATCGTGCCCAGTTTTATGGATTGGTTGTCCCATTGAACCTAGATCTTGGGATCTCCAGTCATCTTAGGTTGGGTATCCTCCATAAAACCATTAGCTCAAGGCAATAGACCCATTCCTCTTGATGATTTTGTTGGGATTCGGTAATTAAAATCGAATTACGCAGCGGAAAATAAACCGGTCCAACTGGATAAAACCAAACCCCAAAAATGGACCGATCAAGATCATATAAGCGAATATAAATAACGAGGAAGAGAATCAAAGAATACTTACCCTCGTAGTCCTTTGATGATATAATCTTCGAAGGTGAAACCCGAACAAACTTTCTCCGGTTACCGACACGAACACGAATCCAATTCGTTGTAGCTTGTTGAATGATCCAACACCGAAATTGCCGAATGTCTCTACGTTATTACGCGTCGGATATTGATCGGAAAAATAAAATATCAATTCGTTCTCAAAGAACACGGCTAGGAATTGATACGGTATTTTTCTTCTCTTCTCTTCTTCCTTTTCTTTCTCTCAAAGATGAACAAAAAAAAAAAAATCTCTCCCTTCCCTTAAGAACTCACGGCTGAGTTCTTCATCATGTGGTGAGTTATGATCTTGTTTTATAACATGATTGAAAAGATATCAATATTATCATGTTATCTTTTGTCTTCATGTACAAAAACAACTCAAACTCACCCCACACCACATCATGACAACTAAAGGAAGTATCATGCAAGGTGGGAGGAAAATGAGGGGGGCGGCCCACTAGATTTTAGGTGAGAAAACGAGCCGAGCCACTCGGTTCATGTACCGGACGTTCGCGTGTCTAGTCCGTTAAATACACTTCGTTTTATCCCAAATGTATTTATACTTAATTAATTAATCCAATTAATTAATTTTATCAAATACAAAATTATAATAATATATTTCCAAGAAATAATTATTTATGAATTAAATTAATTACCCAGTAATTAATTTCAATTCACTAGACCGCATGATTTATCAAATAAATCAAACTGGATATCTAATATCCAATATTAATGAAGAGATAATAAATACATATTTATCCATCAAATATCCTTGTGCGCGACTCCGTAGGTCCGTCTTTGTTGGCAATGGGAGGAACCAAATAGTACGGGTAACACTTAGCCAATCTAGTGCTTCGTACCGTAACCCAACTAAGAACGAATGATCGGATCATTCCAAAACCATTATGTCCTGAATACCGTATACGTATAAACCCTTCAATCATATGTCCCGGTCAAGTATTAGGGTCATGGAAAAGTCAAACCCTACTGTAACTTGACACTATGCTTTCTGTTAATGCAAACTGAGATCATCGAGCTCTAGTGTATCAAATACAACTAGCTCTAAATGCTTTGGCCAAAGACTTATAATCTCATTTGCCATTAACCGCATAGGACATTGACCTGCTCACTTACAGGAGAAAGAATTCTATCTTGGTATTCAGTAGAGACTGCTACTTGCCCACTAAGTTGCATTTCGAGGTTGATCCCACCCACTGGCGATTGGATCGAACTACTCTAATGACTAACTTAATGTCACAAGCACATCTCCTACTGAAACCTCAAGTCAAAGGTCCACGTATGCCTATCACAACCTTTCGATCCAGTCATTGACAATCCCTGAGTGATATTCATGTGACCGAATCGAGGTGAGTCGTGTTCGAGTATACTAATCTCACTAGCATACCTATAACGTGTGCTCCCACTAACCCTTAGTGAATACCGGCATTCTACATGTCAAAGTACACATTATACAAGTCTTGTCTAAACTTATTGCCCAGTTAAGTTTTATCGACTTGCGAACGAGTTAAGTATTCGAGCTCTAAACACTTCCATTGCCTATCTACTTATCTCCATAAGGAGTAGAATGTTTGCTCTCAAATGCAAGGACTATTATTCTATATATCAAATCACAATGCCAGTGATATACAATAATATAGAAATAATTATTGCCTTGTTAAATTTTCATAATTACAATACATATGCTCTCACTCTCTCATCCTCTGAGTGGCATTCGAGGGCATATCTCTAACAATCTCCCACTTGCACTCAATGCCACAAACTATGGTATCCAATACCCATACTCTCCAGATGTCTCTCTAAGACCTTCTGAGATAGTGGCTTGGTAAGCGGATCAGCAACGTTATTTGCTGTGTCTACTCTCTGTGAGATAACATTTCCTTCCGAACCATTTCTCTCACAAAATGATATTTTCTCGCAATATGTTTGGTATTGTGGTGAGCCCTAGGCTCCTTAGCTCGTGCAATGGCTCTGTCGTTGTCACAAAAGAGCGTCACGGGCTTCTCCGCATTAGGAACCACTTGAAGTTCCTCAGTGAACTTCTTAATCCAAAAAGCTTCTTTAGCAGCCTCCGTGGCTGCCTGGTATTCGGCTTGACATGTAGAGATAGCAGTCGAACTTTGCTTGGCACTTCTCAAGCGCCCCACCATTCGAGTGAAGATATACCCTGATGTGGACATCCGAGCATCCATGTCCCCAGAAAAATGCAGTCTGTATATCCCATCACTCTAATTTCTCCACCGCCGTATGTAAGAACCAAGTCTTTAGTCCTCCTTAGGTACTTAAGAATGTTCTTTCTGACGATCAATGTTCCCGCCTGGATTTGATAAACCGACTTACTACGCTCACAACATAGGCAATGTCCGGTCTAGTGCAAATCATAGCATACATGAGGCTACCTCTGCCAAGTATAGGGCACCTTACTCATTTCCTTTCTCTTCCTCACTTTCAGACACATCTCTAAGGAAAGTTTTGCACCATGTTGCATAGGAAGGAACCCTCTTTTAGAATCTTCCATCCTAAATCGCTTCAGGATCTTTTCTATATAGAGGGCTTGGGAAAGACCTAACATTCTTTTTGCTCTATCCCGGTAGAGACGAATACCCAGAATATAGGTACCTTCTCCCAAGTCTTTCATTGAGAACTCTTTAGAAAGCCAAGCTTTTACAGAACTGAGCATTCCTACGTCGTTTCCTATAAGTATAATGTCATCTACATATAGTATTAAGAACTCAATTTTGCTCCCACTAACCTTCTTGTAAATACAGGGCTCCTCTTCGTTTTGGACAAAATCAAACTCTTTGACTGTCTCGTTAAAACGAAGATTCCAACTCCGTGAAGCTTGCTTCAGTCCATAAATGGCACGCTGAAGTTTGCATACTTTATGAATATTGGTTTGAGATATGAATCCCTTAGGCTGTTCCATGTAAATCTCCTCCTCGAGGAATCCATTTAGGAATGCCGTTTTCACATCCATTTGCCATATTTCATAATCTAAGTGGGCTGCTATGGCAAGCATCATGCGAATAGACTTAATCATAGCTATAGGTGAGAAGGTCTCGAAGTAATCGATTCCTTCTCTTTGGGAATAACCATTTGCCACAAGCTTAGCCTTATAGGTATCAACCTTGCCATCTCCATCAGTCTTTCTTTTATAGATCCATTTGTTTCCAATAGGCACTATGCCTTTAGGACGATCTACTAAAGTCCAGACCTGATTAGCATGCATTGAGTCTATCTCAGCTTCCATAGCTTCTTGCCACTTGGTGGAGTCAACATCTACCATCGCTTGGTCGTATGTAGAAGGATCATTCTTTTGACTACTTTCTGTCATCTCATGGACACCCAGTTCCTATTGATGCAGATAGCCATACCTCTCAGGTAATTGAGAAATTCTACTAGAATTTCGAGGTTGTGTTTGTATTTCAGAAGGTTGGGTTCTAATATCTTGCATAGGTGTCTCATTTGCTATTTCTTTTATTTCTTCTAAAGAAATATTTCTACCTGCCCCTCCTTCCTGAATAAACTGATCTTCCAGGAATTGTGCTTGTATAGCAACGATGATCCTATGATCTTCGTGCATGTAGAATATACATATCCCATGGAATCCCCTGGATATCCTATGAAACGACCTTTCACAGACCTAGTTTCCAATTTATCTACTTTAGTCTTCTTGACATAAGCAGGGCATCCCCAAATCCTAATGTGATTAAGACTTGGTTTCCTACCTCTCCACATCTCGTGGGGAGTCTTAGGAACGGATTTGGAAGGACATCTGTTCAAGATATGCATAGCAGTAAGGAGCGCGTAACCCCACAGATAAATCGGTAGATCAGTATAGTTAAGCATGGAGCGAACCATGTCCAACAAGGTTCGGTTCCTTCTTTCTGATACACCATTTAATTGTGGAGTAGGTGGAGGAGTGAATTGTGACACTATTCTTAGTTCTTTTAAGAACTCATCAAATTTGGTACTCATGTACTCAACTAGGGCTTTAAATTCCTTGAATTTATCAAAAGCTTCAGACTTATGTTTCATTAAGTACACAAATCCATACCTGGTATGGTCATCAGTGAATGTAATGAAATACTGAAAGCCGTCTCGTGCCACTTCAAAAGGGCCACAGACGTCGGTATGGATCAATCCAAGTTTCTCAGCAGCTCTTTCAAAAGTCCCTGCGAAGGGTAACTTAGTCATTTTGCCTTGAAGGCAAGATTCACAAGTTGGATAGGAATCTGATCCCAATGGACCCGTAAGCCCATCTTTCTCCATTTTATGAACCTTGGTCTGACCGATATGACCAAGTCTAAGATGCCACTTAAGTGCTTGGTTCGTTTCATCCCTACCACGCTTCCTAGTTATAGTGTTCACAGTTGTTTTATTCTTTAGATTTAAATGGTATAAACCATTTAATAATGTAGCAGTACCAACCAATTTATTTCTAAAATAAATACGACAGGACCCATCTCCAATAAAGAAGTGAAATCCCTTTCGGTCCATGACCGGAATTGATATAATATTTTTGTGCCCCTTGGGCAAAACAAGTACATCATCTAAAGTAAGAATAAAACCAGATTCTAAATCCAACATAAGGGATCCGATATCAGAAGCCTCGACACTATGCCCACTTCCGACGGTGACCATCACCTCCCCTGAATCCAGCTTCCTACTTCGTTCCAGATCCTGATTCATTGTACAAATGTGAGAACTCGCACCGGAATCAAGTATCCAAGAAGTAGAATATACAGTTACAGAACAATTTGTTTCTAAAACCAGTAGTTCCGTACCTGAAGGCGCATTACAGTCAAGCTTTGGACAGTACCTCTTCCAGTGGCCTAGCTCACCGCAGTTGAGGCATACATCCGTTTTCTTGGCCCCCTTGCTCTTTTGAACCATTGGGGCCTTGCCCTTTCCCTTGGACTTTCTTTATTCATAACTCGGCTCCCACTATTTTATCGGCATTTACACACTCCCATGTTAAATCCGGAAGTCTTGGGTGACTTCATAGTGGTGATCGATTTCTTTACAAAGTTTAATAGAGGGCAACTCATACGGTTTCTATTCTATTATTCTTTATAAAGTGGTGTCTAATACCAACCCATCTAATGGATGATTCGATCTTCTTTTACCCCTAGTTCACTTGCCCTCAACCCATTCGGTTTCTATGGCTCGCTGAACTATCTAAGTTTAAACCATCAACTCCTATTAGTCTGACAATTGAATCTTACCCGGCAACCCATACGGTTTATAGGGGTTTGATTTGTCACAACCAAAGGCATCTAATGCACTCTAGGAATTTATCAACTTAGCCCAAAAATATTACCCCGACATATTCGGAAGAATAATATTCCGGTTTAGATTTCAAATTTCCATGAGTTCGACGGAGGGTAGGCAACCTCGTAACCTTTATAACTTAGTGTTTGTAAGTGGGAGTATTAACGCGATTATATGTTACACTTTGCACATTAATCCGTTTATAAGCGCGGTTTGTCGGTTTGTTTGTTTGTCATACAATATGAAAACATACACAACCTAAAACTAACAACATGCAGTTCATGGACCGTTCCTAGAACAAAAACATCGTAATCTATTTACATGTCTTCGGTCTTGAATCTTCGTCTTCTCGAGCGAATCTTCCTCCGGTCTTCGTCATTAGATATGAATTTTACATTTGAAAAATTGCATCCTATACAAATTTTCTAGTAAAATAAATAGGCTCAAAACGGCCTTTACAACCCAATCGAACAAAACAAACGATTCAAAACTAGGTCCATGAACTACATCCCCATTCAAAATTAATGCAACAATTACATTAAAATAAATGGCAATAATAATTAATCTAAAATTGATATAATCAATAAAAATTAATCTAACAATTAGAATTAATCCAATTAATTCACTTAACCGTTAATTTTAATTTGCTCCGGACAAAATAAATATTTCATTAAATTAATTCCCTTAAAATAAAATTACCATAATTATATTTTAGTCAAATTAAATTCAATTTAATTTGCGGAAAATTAATTTACCGAACGAAATATAAAAACGGAGTCAGAAAATACATGGCCCGGCCAAGCCCGCGTTTGACAGGGTCGCTTGACCAAGAAACAACACCAAATTAGCTAAATTGACAAATTAAATGCAAATTTTAAATAAATTGGCCAAAGAAATTCCAAGAGCCGAGTCACGGTCCTACCAATTTTCCGCTCATTTTTCGTCTCGAATCAAAAATAATATTTTTCTAATTTTTATATTACATAAATAAATCAGTTTTCAAAAGAAAAATAGATTTATATTGTAACATAAAATCATGAAAAATAATTTTTAGATGAACAATTAAACATCAACAATTAAAATTTTTATGATACTAAATCATAAAAAAAAAAATCAAGCATTCCAAATGCAAATATCAAATATAGGATCGCATAGACCTTGCTCCGATACCACTATTGGGATTCGGTAATTAAAATCGAATTACGCAGTGGAAAATAAACCGGTCCAACCGGATAAAACCAAACCCCAAAAATGGACCGATCAAGCATCATATAAACGAATATAAATAACGAGGAAGAGAATCAAAGAATACTTACCCTCGTAGTCCTTTGATGATATAATCTTCGAAGGTGAAACCCGAACAAACTTTCTCCGATTCTGAAACCACGAACACGAATCCAATTCGTTGTAGCTTGTTGAATGATCCAACACCGAAATTGCCGAATGTCTCTACGTTATTACGCGTCGGATATTGATCGGAAAAATAAAATATCAATTCGTTCTCAAAGAACACGGCTAGGAATTGATATGGTATTTTTCTTCTCTTCTCTTCTTCCTTTTCTTTCTCTCAAAGATGAACAAAAAAAAAAAAAAAATCTCTCCCTTCCCTTAAGAACTCACGGCTGAGTTCTTCATCATGTGGTGAGTCATGATCTTGTTTTATAACATGATTGAAAAGATATCAATATTATCATGTTATCTTTTGTCTTCATGTACAAAAACAACTCAAACTCACCCCACACCACATCATGACAACTAAAGGAAGTATCATGCAAGGTGGGAGGAAAATGAGGGGGGCGGCCCACTAGATTTTAGGTGAGAAAACGAGCCGAGCCACTCGGTTCATGTACCGGACGTTCGCGTGTCTAGTCCGTTAAATACACTTCGTTTTATCCCAAATGTATTTATACTTAATTAATTAATCCAATTAATTAATTTTATCAAATACAAAATTATAATAATATATTTCCAAGAAATAATTATTTATGAATTAAATTAATTACCCAGTAATTAATTTCAATTCACTAGACCGCATGATTTATCAAATAAATCAAATTGGATATCTAATATCCAATATTAATGAAGAGATAATAAATACATATTTATCCATCAAATATCCTTGTGCGCGACTCCATAGGTCCGTCTTAGTTGGCAATGGGACCGTAACCCAACTAAGAACGAATGATCGGATCATTCCAAAACCATTATGTCCTGAATACCGTATACGTATAAACCCTTCAATCATATGTCCCGGTCAAGTATTAGGGTCATGGAAAAGTCAAACCTCAGAATTTGACACTATGCTTTCTGTTAATGCAAACTGAGATCATCGAGCTCTCGTGTATCAAATACAACTAGCTCTAAATGCTTTGGCCAAAGACTTATAATCTCATTTGCCATTAACCGCATAGGACATTGACCTGCTCACTTACAGGAGAAAGAATTCTATCTTGGTATTCAGTAAAGACTGCTACTTGCCCACTAAGTTGCATTTCGAGGTTGACCCCACCCACTGGCGATTGGATCGAACTACTCTAATGACTAACTTAATGTCACAAGCACATCTACTACTGAAACCTCAAGTCAAAGGTCCACGTATACCTATCACAACCTTTCGATCCAGTCATTGACAATCCCTGAGTGATATCCATGTGACCGAATCGAGGTGAGTCGTGTTCGAGTATACTAATCTCACTGGCATACCTATAACGTGTGCTCCCACTAACCCTTAGTGAATACCGGCACTCTACATGTCAAAGTACACATTATACAAGTCTTGTCTAAACTTATTGCCCAGTTAAGTTTTATCGACTTGCGAACGAGTTAAGCATTCGAGCTCTAAACACTTCCAATGCCTATCTCCTTATCTCCATAAGGAATAGAATGTTTGCTCTCAAATGCAAGGACTATTATTCTATATATCAAATCACAATGCCAGTGATATACAATAATATAGAAATAATTATTGCCTTGTTAAATTTTAATAATTACAATACATATGCTCTCACTCTCTCATCCTCTGAGTGGCATTCGAGGGCATATCTCTAACAGATTTATCAACAAGGTCTATTGATAACCCTTTGGTTAGCGGATCCGCAATGTTATCCTTTGATGACACATAATCAATAGTGATAACTCCTGTTGATATCAATTGTCTAATGGTATTATGTCTCCTCCTTATGTGACGAGACTTACCATTGTACATTACGCTCTGTGCCCTGCCAATCGCAGATTGACTATCGCAACGAATACATATTGTGGTCACAGGCTTTGCCCATCTTGAAATATCTTCTAGAAAATGGTGTAGCCATTCTCCCTCTTCAACACATTTATCTAAGGCTATAAACTCGGATTCCATCGTTGACCGAGATATAAGTGTCTGTTTCGAAGATTTCCATGCCACTGCTGCACAGGCTAGTGTGAATACATATCCGCTTGTTGACTTGGAGTCTTTTATATCAGATATCCAATTTGCATCACTATATCCTTCAAGTACTGCTGGATATTTGGTATAGTGCAGTCCATACTCACGAGTACCCCTCAAGTATCTTAGTACTCTTATGATCGCCTTCCGGTGATCTTTTCCGGGATTGCTCGTGTATCTACTTAGTCTACTAACCGAGTAGGCTATATCTGGTCTTGTACAGCTCATCAAGTACATCAGACTTCCTATTATGCGTGAGTACTCAAGTTGATATACTCATTCACCCTTATTCTTGGATAGTCTCAACGTCATATCCACCGGGGTTTTGGCTGTGCCAGAGTCATCCTTATTAAACCTTTCAAGGATTTTGTCCACATAGTGGGCTTGAATCGGCATGAGACCTTCTGGCGTTCGTGTGATTTTAATCCCTAAAATTACATCTGCGAGTCCCATATCCTTCATATCAAATATCGACCTCAGCATGTCTTTGGTCGATTTGATTATTCTTTCATTACTGCCGGTAATGAGCAAATCATCTACATATAGACACAAAATGACATAGCCATTTTCTGTGTCTTTCACATAAACACATTTGTCGGATTCATTAATTTTGAAGCCACCGCTTATCATGACATGATCAAATTTTTAATGCCACTGTTTTGGTGCCTGCTTCAATCCGTACAAAGATTTTATCAACTTGCAGACTTTCCTTTCTTGTCCAGGAGGAGAGAACCCCTCGGGTTGTTCCATGTAGATTTTCTCTTTTAAGCCCCCATTGAGAAAGGCAGTCTTAACATCCATTTGATGAACTTCTAAATCTCGTAATGCTACGATGGCAAGTATCATCCTGATGGAAGTTATTCTCGTCACAGGAGCGTAAGTATCAAAATAGTCTAGTCCTTCATGTTGGTTATATCCCTTCGCTACGATCCTAGCCTTATATTTGTCAACTTCTCCATCTTTCAATTTCTTCTTGAAAATCCACTTGTTTCCTAATGGTTTACACTTAGGAGGTAATTCCACTAGTTCCCAAGTATGATTCTGTAATATAGAATCAATCTCTTCTTTGATAGCCTCCTTCCATAGAGGTCCATCCTTCGAGCTTACAGCTTCTTTGTAAGTCTGAGGTGTCTTTTCGAGCAAGTATGTGATGAAATCTGGTCCATAAGATTTCTCCGTCCTTTGTCGCTTGCTCCTCCTAGGTTCATCCTCATTATCCATTATTTGGTCTTCATTATCTTCATCCATTAGTTCGGAAGTCTGTTCGGATGAGATAAGGGGTTCATTTTCAGTCTTACAAGGAAAGATATTCTCAAAGAATGATGCATTCCTTGATTCCATAATCGTATTCTTGTGAATCTCAGGCACTTTGGATTCATGCACAAGAAATCGGTAAGCATTGCTGTTGTGTGCATATCCAATGAAAATGCAGTCAACCGTTTTTGGGCCTATTTTAACTTTCTTAAGAGTAGGTATCAGCACCTTTGCTAGACACCCCCACACTTTCATGTAATTGTAGGAAGGCTTGACTCCTTTCCACAATTCATAAGGAGTTTTATCCCTGTTCTTACGGCATATCTTGTTTAAGAGATAATTCGCCGTTAAGATGGCTTCTCCCCACATATTTTGCGGCAGACCTGAATTTAGTAATATCGCATTCATCATCTCTTTCAGAGTGCGATTCTTACGTTCCGCCACGCCATTCGACTGTGGTGCATATGGGGCAGTGACTTCATGAATAATCCCATGTTGCGAGCAAAATTCGCCGAATTGTTCCACATATTCACCTCCATGGTCACTCCTCAAAATTTTTATCTTAGCATTCAATTGATTCTCAACTTCCGTTTTATAGAGAACGAATTTCTCTATGGCTTCATCTTTGCTTTTAAGCAAGTATACATAGCAATATTTAGTACAATCATCCACGAAAGTTATAAAATATTTATTTCCACCTCTAGTTTGAACAAACTTCAAATCACATAGGTGGCTATGTATTAATTCTAAAGGTTTGGTGTTTCTTTCCACTTGTCGGAATGGAGATCGAGATAATTTTGCCTCTACACAAGTTTCACACTTGTGGTTTAAATTAATTTTAAACTTTGGTATGTGATCTAATGCAATTAGTCTACGCATTGCATTAAAATTAACATGTCCTAATCTTGCATGCCATAAATTAGGAGACTCAAGCAAGTAAGCAGAAGAATTCTTCATTTCATTATTTTTTATAGTCATTACATTGAGCTTAACTAGCCCATCACATTCATACCCCTTGCCTATAAACACACTATTTTTCGACAAAATAACTTTATCGGACTCCAAAACTGTTCTAAAGCCATGCTTCATCAACAAGTTACCAGAAATGAGGTTCCTGCGAATATCAAGCACATATAACACACGTTTAAGAGTCACTTCCTTTCCAGGCGTCATCTTTAAGGTCACCGTTCCTTCGCCCAAGATAGTTGAGGTTGCAGAATTTCCCATATACAGTATATCACCGGCATCAGTTTCTATCAATGAGGAGAACATTGATTTGTTGGCACATATATGCCTAGTTGCTCCAGTGTCAATCCACCACTCTTTGGTATTTGAGCCAACTAGGTTCACTTCGGAGATCATAGCACATAAGTCAAGATGTTCCACTTGTTCGGTAATCAGATGTGCTGCATTACCTTCCTTTTTCTTTGGTTTCTTTGGCAGCCTGCAGTTGGCCGCCCTATGACCCATCTTTTCACAGTTGTAGCATTTTCCAAGGAATTTTTCTTTCCTTTTCCCAATTCCTCCTTTAGGTCCCAACTTGGTTCCCTTTCCATTGTTGCCTTTCTTGGATGTCTGTCCAGTTTCCACAACATTGGCCTTTGCCACAGCAGCATTTACTTTCTTCTCTGTTCCTCGATTGTCTTCCTCTATGACAATTAGATCTTCCATGCTCATCTCCTTGCGCTTGTGCTTTAGATAATTCTTGAAATCTTTCCAAGTCGGGGGCTATTTTTCGATCACAGCAGCCACTTGGAAGGATTCGCTAATGACCATTCCTTCAGCATGGATTTCGTGAATGATCACTTGTAGTTCTTGTACCTGACTCACTACAGTCTTGGAGTCCATCATCTTGTAATCGAGAAATCGTCCAACAATCCACTTCTTGGCACCGCCGTCCTCGATCTTGTATTTCTGGTCTAGTGAGTCCCATAATACCTTGGCTGATTTAGCACTGTTGTATACGTTGTACAATGAATCGGCAAGGCCATTCATCACATAGTTTCGACACAAATAGTCAGAAGTTTTCCAAGCGTCAATGGACATCAATTTTCTGAGGCGCACCTCCAGAAACGTCCGTAGACAGTGTTTGATTTTGAGAATCCATAATGCTTAACTTTTCGAAAAAAGATCTGTTTTACTCAAGTAAACAAGAAAAATAAATTTGCTTTAAGATTGTTGGGTAATTTTCTGAAACGATTACTTGAAAAAAAATATAATATACTATATATATATATATATGTATCGAGTATTATATAGTATATAAATCCTGCAGAAAATTTGTTAGGAAAAACGAAATTCGCCGATCACGTAAAAAGTGGAAGATTCGCTGTTGAGTCCAGATATTCTGTCTCCTTAAATTCGCCCTCACCACGGTGTATGACGTCTGCCTCCCAGGATAAAACAACAGCCCGATGCAGTGAACCGATGATTCGCTGCACCCTCAACGAACTAGAACAAATCTGCTGCTATCACCGGATGAAAGAAAACGAGTAACGAAGAAGAAAAATTATCTGACTGGAAAATGCTCTCAAATTCGTACGTATTAAGTGTGTGAAAAACGAGCCCCTCAAGCCGGGTATTTATAGGTGAAGGCTGGAGGAGGTTGTGTGCTGTAGGAACTCTATACCGATCAGGATTGGTATCTGGAGGAACTTTAAACCGACCAGGATTGGTATCTCAATACTTATATGGATCTGTCTCGTTCGATAATTATCAATTAAACTGATATTTATCCGGATCCGAAAAATTCGGAATTTAATTGAGGTGTTTCAGTAAAATAAAATTTTACCGAATAAAATTACAGTAAAAGGATAACTTCGAGACGCCGAGACAAATCGCTCAAATCGCCCTTCGACCCGACCCGACCCGAGCCGACCCAACCCGAGCGGCCGGCCGGCCGGACGGGCGGCGGCGCGCGCGCGTGTGTGTGCGCGAGGGGCGCCTAGTCACACATCCACTCATGTCTCACTTTTTGAACATGACTTTGTCCACATCTCCTTATATATTCACAATTTCCCTTCTTTTTCCAATGTGGGATAGCATCCCAAACCCATTTCTAAAGGGTTCACTTTGGAATATTATATCTCATTCATACCTCTGTTGTTGCCCAAAATATTTATCCGAAGATTAATACTGCTGGAAGACGGACAACAAACAAATGCGGGAGCACTTCCGAGAGAAGATAAATAATACAAGATTTGCCGGGTTTGTTAGGCCCGGGCTTGAATGCTCTCGCGAGATGTTATTAATACAAATATTCGTGGATACAAGTATTAATGAGAGAAATCTAAATACAATGAGTGTAAAAAGACTCTGCTGATCCGGCTCTTGAGCGAAGCTCGGTGTTCTTCGTCCCCGCGTGTCTGCTCGAGGAGAAAAGGCCGGGAGAAGTAAGACCGAAAGAAAGCTGTTGCCAAGAGTTGGATGTTAGCCAAGTGCAAGTATTGTTTCTGTATTGAGTGCTTGAATCGTGAAGTTGCAGAGTGTTTGGAGAGTCAGAATCTCGGTTTCGTGCAGAAGAGTTTCGGGCCCTTCTTCTAGCGCCAATTGTTGTGTCAAGTTTTAACACCTTCCGACCGGCGATCGCCTCCGAGGCCGAGCGACCGACTTACTGCCAAGCGGCCAAGGCAGGTCATTGCCCCCCAGCTTGCTCCTATGTTGAAGACATGGGGCGAGGTGGCTCTTGCTGGTGATCGCGTCTGGATGAGGACGGGCGATCTGAGCCGGCTTAGGACTCGGACTTGGGCTAACATAGTCGATTGGCTTAGCTATCTTTCGGTCTTGTACCTGCAAAAAACAACATTGGCCGATCCCCCATGGAAACTTGGTGGTTTCGCTTGCTTGAGGAATCGTGCACAGTCGCGGAGATCGATGGACCGACCCCATGACCGTGTCTTGATGCGCGAAGACAATGAGTGTCTCGTGACTCACTTTATTATGAGGGTCCTCTGTTAGCCGCGCCGCCTTGTATTTAAACGAAAGGCGTGCGGTCTCGGTCTAGAGGAGTCCTTGCGCGGGGCAACGTCGGATGAATCAACTCCACGCCCGCGGCTTGTTAGCTCTGCTTCCACCTCGGCCAGCCATGGAGATGGCCGACCTCGACGGTGTACGTTGAGACGGGGTTGTGGCACGTCGCATTGTCCGGGTTCACCATGTCAGATGATGAACCTTTGAGGGCGAGCGATCGTGTCCACTGATTAATGTTGGAGAGCCCTCAGACTACGCCGGCCTCGTATTTAAACGAAGGGCGGGCGATCTTGGCCGAAAGGGACCTTGCATGGCCGAAGCAGCCGGTTCCATCGACTGCCAGGACCATGGCTTTATGATGTGCGGTGGAGGCGATCTTATGCCTTAGTCCGTCATGTTATATCTTTGGATGTAGATGGCGATCGTGTCCTCCGAATCGCGGATGATGTAGCGTGATGATCGGCGATCGGGCGGAAGGCGGCGATCGTCGCTCGGCCGCCGATCGCTTTATTCGTAGGTCGATATTGGCGATCGGGCGGGAGATCGTCGTCCGGGTGCCGATCGCGCTCACGAGCTAAGAAGAAACCTTTGCTGGCCGGAAAATCTGCGGCTCTAGCCGGAAGGCTGCGTGGAGTCGTAGGTTGGGTCTTCGTAAGATGCCCGAACATAGGCGAAAAACCACGAAAACCTCCTAGACCGCGTAGAGGGCGGTCTCATCGCTTATGGGCTCGCCATTGAGGATGATTACGTCTACCGGCCGATGTAGTCCGAGTCGGACTCTTCTTCTCCCCGCTTGATTTGCATCATGCGAAGGGGACCTTCGGGCCGGACGACCACGGTGGCGAAGTACTCGGTGAAGCCGTGCGCCACTCGTTAAAGGAGCCAATGGACCGAGGTGGCAATGAAGTGTACCACCGGTGGGCGAGGTCGTCCAGCGTCGGAGGGAACATTCGGCATCCGGTCGCGTCGGATGCCCCGCACCTACCATGTAGATGTTAAACTTCCTCAGGTGCACTTGGGGTCCGATCGCCCCACGTACACGGGTGTTTGCGGGGGAGCGATCTGGCCGCACGGGGCGAGCTCGATGTCGATCGCGAGCGGCTCGCTTGGCCCGGCGATCGTCTTCTTGGCGCCGCCTGATTCCAGGAGCGCCTTCATGTCGTTAAGTTGACGTTGCATTGCAGCCATCGCCGTGGCTTGGTCGCTTGCAGATCGGCTTTGGGAGCGAGGCCGAGGCGATCGTGTACCGATCTCCGGCTCCGGCTGCCGCCCGGCCTCGGCAATTTGGCGAGGAGCCAGACGGCTAGGGCGCCCTCGGGAGTCGGGTAGGCCGAGCTCCCGGTGACGGACTCAAACTCCGTCGCCTCGTAGGCGGGCCGGATCGCCGGCCGCCAGTCGGGTCACGCCTGTGCGATCGAAGACAGACGTGCCCCGGGCGAGCGCCTCTTCTGCGGTCGGGAGCCTCTGGCGTCGCTCGGCCGGATAGTGCCTTGAGCTTCCGCTTGATCTTCCGGCGAGAGACCGGGGCGGTAGCCGGAGGCGCGTCGAGCACTCCGTCGCTCTCGTAGGACGGCCGGGGGCCCCTTCGATCTGTTCCTTGGTTCGAACCGATCGAGCGAGAGGTTGGCCGCCGTCGGGGACGGATCGAGCGTCTCGACGCGGCGGCTACCTTCCACCATCGGCTGCGGCTCGGACTGGGACGGAACAGGGGGTTTGGCCGGCTGGCCAGCGGCTTTCTTCGACGCGGATGCGGAAGACATGATTTCTGAAGGATTTCTTTTGAAGTGCAGTGAGTGTCACTTCAAATATCTGCCCCGAGAACAGTGAGTGTTCTTCGGGACGGTAGGTGTAAAAAATCGAGGGTTGGATGCCCTCCTTCTAGCGCCAATTGTTTTTGCCCAAAATATTTATCCGAAGATTAATACTGCTGGAAGACGGACAACAAACAAATGCGGGAGCACTTCCGAGAGAAGATAAATAATACAAGATTTGCCGGGTTTGTTAGGCCCGGGCTTGAATGCTCTCGCGAGATGTTATTAATACAAATATTCGTGGATACAAGTATTAATGAGAGAAATCTAAATACAATGAGTGTAAAAAGACTCTGCTGATCCGGCTCTTGAGCGAAGCTCGGTGTTCTTCGTCCCGCCGGTAATCTGCTCGAGGAGAAAAGGCCGAGAGAAGTAAGACCGAAAGAAAGCTGTTGCCAAGAGTTGGATGTTAGCCAAGTGCAAGTATTGTTTCTGTATTGAGTGCTTGAATCGTGAAGTTGCAGAGTGTTTGGAGAGTCAGAATCTCGGTTTCGTGCAGAAGAGTTTCGGTCCCTTTTCAAGCGCCTGCTGCCTTGTATATATAGAGGCTGAGGGGCCCTGTCCCCTAGTGGGCGATCGCCTTTCAGCATTTAATGTAACGGGGCGATCGTCCTAAAGGGCACGTGGGCTGCCTGCCAAAAGTCCAAAGCTACGGTGGTGGCGGTAGTGCGGTCAATGAGGATCCAAAGACACGCGTAAGCACTTGCCACAGGAGGTCCCACTTTGCTACTTTCGGCGGACTTTGTCAGTAGGTGCAGGCTGTAGTCACATGTCTTGTCCGCCAACTCCTTTCGCAGGTCTGGGCCATGCTGGTAGGTGAGGTAGGTGACAGGTTTGTCAGCGCCTTTTGTGGATCTGCACGTGGGGTCAGCTTTGAGACTTGGCCTTGGCCGACTGGATGGCCATCGGCCCAGATCGTCATGATGCGGTCGCCTCTAGCTGGACACCGAGGATCGTTCTCGGCCAGTCACTGAAGGTCGGCAATGGTCGGTCACCAAGGGTCGATCGGCAGATGCCCAGAGAGGTCGGTCACCAAGGGTCGATCGGCAGATGCCCAGAGAGGATCGTCCGCTAGTCGATCGCCAGGAGTCGGTCGCCGAGTGCCGAGTGATGATCGTATCTGAGGTCGATCGCTCGGTACCGGGACTTGTCCTGGGACCTTCCTTTGGCCGATTTATTTAGTCCATTGGGTTGAGGCTCGGTCGCACAGTCATTGCTCGGTGAGACTGCCTTGGCCGCTTGGCAGTAAGTCGGTCGCTCGGCCTCGGAGGCGATCGCCGGTCGGAAGGTGTTAAAACTTGACACAACAACCTCAATCATTTTGAGTGTTCTTACATGTTTTGAAAACCTCGTACGGAGTGCTACGTATTCCAACTAAATCCCGACTTTAACTCGTAGTCGAGCCCACTCAAAATTTCCTCTCAAGTGGGCTGCTCAAAGCATCCCATTTTCCTTCATTTTTCCAACACAATTTTTAGTTGTCGTCTTATAAACTGTATTACCCGTTTGAAAACTGTTTGACCACCATTTTGTGAACACCTTACAGACAGTTTTGCTATTATCTGGTGAAACCATTACTATCACTTTATAAACCATTTCGCTAAAAAATTTATACACCGTTTGTCACTATCCCATCAATCATTTTGTCACTCTCTTACAAACTATTTTACCACCTAATGAACCGCTTTGTCATCATTTTTCAACTATTTGTATTCATATTATAAACCAGTTGGTTACCTTGCTACCCCCTAATAAAATAATAAACCGTGTTGCTATGAACACACAAACTGTTTTCAAATATCCTACGATCGTCCTATGAACTGTCCTACCACTATATCATAAAAATCAAAACTTGTGACTTTACTACTATCTTATAAACAATGAATTGTTTTCCTATTGCTCTATAAACTATTTGCAAACTATATTATTAGCATGTAATAAACCGATTCGCTACCTGACTGCTATTTCATAAACCAACAAATGGCTTCACTAGCATTTTTTAAACTATGTTACAATTATCCTACAAGTTTTACTAACACCTTATAAACTATTTTACTCCCCTATGGACTGCTTTAGCCACGGTCTATTAAAGCAATAAGACTGCGTTACTATTACTCTACAAACTATTTCGCCGTTACTTCACAAATTATTTTGCTATCACCCTATGAACTACTTTACTATTTTGCAAAAAAAAAATAATAATAAATAAATAAATAAAAAAAATTAAAAAAATAAATTGTTTTCTTATTACCGTACAAATGATTTCACAAACCGTTTTACAAAGTATTCCGTAATCACCCCCTGAACTATTTACTTCCTTGAAAAGTATTTTATGTTGTAACCTCGCAAACAGGACCGATATTTTTCTATTAACTTAAACTCAGCATTGCATCGTTGGACCTTAATTATACAAAGCCTGATCACCTATGTATAATTCAGGTAGGACCATGCTATGCTAGAAATGGTTGCCTTAAATTTTATCAAAGTCAAATTTTCTATTTCCATTAGCAAGAAATCACAAACTCACGTGAGTAGACAAAAGAAGTGCAACTTATGAGTGTTCATACTAGTAAACATAGTAACCAGATAGACTCCTACCTAACCTTGTCACATAACTTCAGCTTTGTCTCGCATCACGTTCCAATTCGAGAGGTCAAGTTACACCACTAGCCATCACAGGGCAACCTACCAACGAATGTAGCCACAATCAACGGGATTACCTACGATTATGACCATAAGAATTCATACGAAACTTAACCTTATGACATCTCGCTTTACTTCACATCTTCCGATTTCGAAAAATCCCACCGTCAAACAGACAACCTCTAAATTCGACAACTACCGAATGACTCATAACCCCAAGGGTGACTAAGACATACATTCACTTTAAAAATCGGTGTCAATCGTGACGACGATTACATTCAGTCCCTTAATCGAAACCGTACCTTCCGCGTTGAACACTAAGTACACTACTGAATCAACCAACTGATTGCTAGTAGCAATCAACAGCATTCTTCAAGACTTTACCTTCCGCGTTAAGTATTAAGTGTACGACCGAACTAGTCATCTGACTGCTAATAGGAACCGACGTCATCTTTCGAGGTTGCACCCTAAACCTACTAGATAACCATAAGATATCGACCTAGTGCCCACAGAACTTGAGGCTTAGACATTTTTGTTTAGTATGGTCTGATTGCTGAAATACCATAATTATCTACGATGAGAAATTCGTCCGCGTACCTTATGGTAATAAGATCTTAACAATACGAGGAAGACCCCTCGATGGAAGTAAACAATGAAGGGACCAATAAAACTTTTGACAAGGGCTAGGAACATACAATGGGCTGACTTATAACCTAAGGAAAGTCTTAAGACCTTACGGAGCAACCCGAGCCACTATCTTTGGGACAATTGCCTAATCCTTCAACTAATTCTTTGAGGGTATTAGCCTGACTTGCAGTGGCGGAACCAGAGCATTTATTCGGGAGGGTCCGGAGCTA
Source organism: Orobanche coerulescens (assembly GCA_033398695.1). NCBI lineage: Eukaryota > Viridiplantae > Streptophyta > Magnoliopsida > Lamiales > Orobanchaceae > Orobanche > Orobanche coerulescens. The sequence goes on from CM065804.1 coordinate 164,918,114, forward strand.
TAAAAATTACGTAGGTTGGACAACTATATATATAGCTTCCCCTGTTTTATAAGGGAATTTTCATCCGCCGGGGGGGTCCGTGGACCCCCTTGAACCCCCCCTCCCTCCGCCCCTGCTGACTGGGACGTAAGAGTGATCCAAAACATCGTTGCTCACTAAACCAAACCTTAGAGGTGAATCAAGCATCTCTGTCCACGACTAGGAATAACAATACACCATGACTTGACAATGTTCCGTCAATGTACAATTCACCCTCTCCACACCGTATAATGAAATTTTTCCTTGTAAGGAATGGATACCTTGGATTGGACTATCAATGTACAACCACCCTTACGATGTTGTGTCCTAAGAGTTCTAGATTATTCAGCCTCAAAAATCCGTTTTGATATGACCTCACTCCCACACTGAGATGCCAAGAAGTCTCAACATACCGAACGGCCATTGATACACAACTTTCACTTGTAACCAAGGAAAACACGTCATGACTTAATTTCAGACCACTAGCACAGCAATATAAGTCATGATACATCCCAATACTGCCCAAGTGAATTAAGTACCATATCTCTAAACATCACCCGATATTTAGCCACCAAACATTACCAAACATTGGAAACTAGACACTGTCCTTGAACCTTTGAAAACTTATATAGGTATGCGTACCCGACTATACATGCTTCCCTGATGTTTCACTCTTAAGGAATTTAATAAAAAAAAACGCATTTATATTAAACATAAAACTCATTGTGATATTTTTCCAAAATACTTATTCTAACGGTTTAAAAATTTTCTAGTCAAACCTTACTGAACTTTTGTATGTTAAGAAATGGCTAAACATTGATTTTTGTATAATTGTCTTATTTACACCATATTTAAAATTCATTCTACTAAACATTAAATTTTTCAGGGTCGCATTATTTTACCCAACTATTAACCTCAAACAAAGAAACCGTGTCTCTTGAATTATTGATTTGGTCAAATTCGTGTAAACGCTTACTCAAATAAAAATTTCGGACAAATTTTTTATCAATACGTCTAAGCAGGAGAACGCACAATCCCATAACAAATCTTAGGATCAAACCTCGAAAACAACCGCTACACTCACATGCTACCTGACTTGCCTAAGATTGACAATAGCATGTGTGACTGATTTTAGTAATAGCTGGGATAATCAATTGGCATTAATCGAATCATCCTACAACCACAAGTTATCACGCCAGTATCAAGGCAACGCCACTTGAAGCACTTTATGGTCGGAAGTGCCGATCACCTGTTTGTTGGGCTGAAGTTGGAGATGTCCAACTCATGGGTCCAGAAATCATCCGTGAAACGATCGAGAAGGTTGTACAAATCAGGAACAGACTGCAAGCTGCAAGAGATCGGCAGAAGAGTTATGCTGATGTACGACGCAAACCTTTGGAATTTTAGGTCATAGAAAGAGTTATGTTAAAAGCTTCTCCTTGGAAGGGCGTGATACGGTTCGGTAAGTGAGGAAAGCTGAACCCAAGGTATATCGGGCCATTCAAAATTCTAGCTAGAGTTGGTCCAGTTGCTTATAGACTTGAACTTATACCATAACTCAGTAGAGTACACAACACATTTCACGTTTCGAACCTGAAGAAATACTTATCAGAGGAAACCCTCGACATTCCACTAGAGGAGATTCAACTTGACGACAAACTTCATTTTGTCAAAGAACCTGTAGAAATCATGGATCTAGAGGTCAAGCAGATGAAGCAGAGCCGTATTCCTATTGTCAAGGTTCGTTGGAACTCTCAATGAGGATTAGAATACACTTGGGAAAGAGAAGACCAGATGCGTCAGAAATATTCACACCTTTCACTAACACAACTTCGACATCCAACTCGAACTGAATCCCGGGACGGGTTTCCCTTTAAGGGATAGGTACTGTAACAATTCACAATTTTGAGGTCATTATTTAATTATTTAAGTCTACTTAATATTTCTATTTTAAGTAAATTCACTCTTACGGATAACTAGATAGGTTATTCCGTGTACGTCGTTAAACGTATATTTGACTCAAACTGACATCCAACAATACTCGGTATAATTATTTTTATACATTTTGGTTCCTTACAATCATATTTAAAATATTCTATTTTTACTTTTCTATTTTTACTTAAACTTTGTACATTTCGCGTTTTCCACGTTTTCAATCTACGTTTTCAATTTTTAAACAACAATTAATCACCCAACAAGCTCAAGTATCACCTAAAATATCAAAATAGATTTTGATGACAAGTTTTAACATTTTTGTAAGTTTTGTATTTTTACGTTACCCGGTTTTAAGTTTCGTGTCCTAAAAACATCACATTTGCAATTATCGGGATCAAACTATACACCAAATGGTACATTTTATACAAAATACTATCAAAAATCACCAAATTCTACCACCTCCTCATGAGGTGGGCGATTTGTACGTGTCTCATGAAGACACTTGTCCTAAACAATCTATCTTGTCTTCCACTTATGTTGGTCCCTTCTAAAGTATACAAGATACAGCTTGGGAAATGTTTTAGGCAACAGGCTGTATGATTTTCGAATCTGAGTATGTAGCGAAAGTCTTAAAGCGATAAGATTCTTTGTCGTCTGACAACTCGGTCTAATCTCCTGTTAGCTTGGTGCGTACAGGGTTTTGCAGTGTATACTTGTATAAATCACAGTTATGAAAACAGTAACGGCGAAAGGTAAATAACACAGTCTCTACGTCCACTGGTCCTCCACACAGGAGTAAAACGTTTATTATAAATACTGCGTACACAACTATGTATTTATAATCAAACATATCCTTGTATCGTTCACACAGATAGATACAAAGACTGTCGCTTTCAACCGTTCACACAGATTTGGTTAAAGCTTCCTTCTTGACTTGCTTCTTCACACACAGTTCCAAAGCTTCGTCCTTATTCGTCCCACACAGGTCAGAATAACTTGTTGAGTTCACACAGAGCTCAGTTTTTACACAAAGGTAAAAGGTAGGTAACCAGGTAAGAACAACAGCTTGAATATGAAGTTCTTGAACTGATGATAGCTATTCTTGATGACTGAGTATATTTCTTCTTTCTCAGATATGGATTGATGCTAGAAAGAAATATACTTGCTCTTGTAAGCTTGGTCTTATGATAATGAATATTCAGTCTTTCGATAGTTTGAATATTGCTTGTAAGCTTGTAAATGTTTTTCTTCGTATATCTTGTTGTTTCACAGGGATATTCTTGATTATTGATCTTCAAACTCTGGATATATATATAGCCTACTTGGTTATATCCGTTGAGATAGATCCGTTGAGAAAGATTGCTGTCACAACTTGATAGTTGACTTGAATAGACCAGGATCCGGATATTGCGGGATTTGAAGATCTCTGACGGATTCAGTATTTAATACCTTATCCTTTTAGTATTTAAATACTTATTTATTAAATGAGACTTGACTTTAGTGAATATTAAAGATTCCTTTCCAAACGGTCTTCAGTCCTGTTTCGATGTGAATGCTGTATCCAATTATGATGTAGGCATATTGGAGTAGTCCGATGCTGTATGGAAGGATGCTGTATTGAGAGGCAGCTTCCATATTTGGCGTTAACTAAGACTTTGTTGCTGTATCTTAGTAGCGCGAGAGCTTGCTGTATGCTGGCGCTATGAGAAGGTCTTCGATACAGGATTGACAACTTCGATCAGGCTTTCGATACAGGGCTTGCTGTATACTAGCTTGCTGTATCAAGTTTTGTTGTTTGGTAATTATCAAAACAACGTTATTTTTCTCAACAATTTCCCCCTTTTTGATAATTTCCAAAACTTCTTGATGATGCCAAAATCCTCTTTAAGCTAAAACAATTTCCCCTTCTTTTTCGATAACCACTGTTGGTAATTTGAGAGGACTTCGATACAGGAGATGTTTATCCCCACTGTTTCCCTCTCTTTTTGATAATGTCTAGAGCAGACTTCTTGATCTTCTGTCAAATGATCTGGTCTTCAGCACTTAGTCTAAAAGAAATGTGAACTGCTCGCAGGCAAGTTCTAAAGCAATAGCATCTAACAGGGAAGTGTATTACATCTTAAACTTATGATTGGCGTGCAGGCACAATCTTACAGTGTGATCTAGTTGATAAATACAACTTAACCTACGAACTGTTCGCAGGCGAGTTCTTACAGCTTAATACTTAAGCTTGTTTGATTGCAGCAATTGAATGAGTTAAAATTCGCGTCGTTCAAGATAGAGAAGTCCAGATGTCATGCAAAGCATAAAAAAAATGTTCGAATATAAAAACAGGGCATGTGGACTTAAAACTGTTTGCAATACTCAATAGAATAAAATTATCAAGCATAATTGATGTCCCGTAGTGTAAGTACTGTATCCGCGAATAATACAGCGTTCCCCCTTAAAAGGTACATACAGGATTCAATTCTTACATTAATGTTAGGATTAACACTGTATTCATGGGTTATACTGTATTCCCCCTTAATTAATGCACACGTCAGTTGTAGGAAGGTTTCATGCCTTCTTTGTCCTACAGTGCTGTCTTGACTGTTCTGAGTGTACAGTTAATTAATGGCAGATACTGTATTCTTGGGTCTTACAGCATTCCCCCTCATTTAATGAGTAAAAGCATAAAAACTTACAAGGAGTCTGGCTGTAGCATTCCCAATTCTTGTTGAAGCATAGAGATCAAGTAAATTTGGGTCCTTCTGTGATAGTGCCTTTCGGTACCCAAATTTGCCGGACAACAATTGGTTTGTTGTAGGCTACTTTTGGTCCATTATTTTGATATCTACGTGGGGCAGGCACGTAGTCGTTGTAATCATGATAATTATAATGCATGAAAAATCGAGAATTATAGTTGTTATTCCAGTACGATTGTCGTCTCGGAGGTGGAGCCATTTTCTTTGGCCTAATAGCTTGCCTTCTGGGTCTCAAGTTGGATTCCCAAATCTGTTGTTGATACTGCGCTGCGACCTGTTTTCTTGATGGATAACGGGGCTCATGTATCCAATGTCTAGGCGCACTGTACTGAGAGTACTGCCGTGCGAGCCTTTGATATTTCGATACAGCCTTCCCTCTGAACGGCTGTTGGCGCTTATGATATGCTTGTGGAGCATGCTGTGGATTGTGCTTTACAGGTCTGAATGGCTGGTGATTCCATTTATGCAGTATATGGTGTGGTGGAGGAATGGCGACTTCTGTTCATGTGCAACGGGTTCCTTCATAGGACTCAGAATTTCTTTCGATACAGGAATGGATTCCTCACTCCTGACGAATACCGTACTAGATTTTTCTTTGTTGGAGAACGAGTTGTACCCTAAGCCACGTTTATCATGAGCACATTGCCCAGTGCTTAGGATCTCTTCCATTCTATTAGAGGATTTCTCGAAAGAATTCAAGATTGTCTCTAATTCTCCTTTACGTTTCTCGAGAGTTTTTACTTTGGCTTCGAGTAGAGCTAAATCATTTGTCTTGCTTTCAAGATGAGACTTAGTCTCATTTAGATCGTGAGCAAGTTGATGATTGCTCTCCATGAGTTTTTCTAAATTGACTTTGCTGTTTTCGCAATCAACTGACATATTTTCGTAATTATACTTCAGCAAGTCGTTTTCTTCCTTCAGCTCTAAGTTAGAAATTTCAAGCTGTATGTTTTCTCTTTTCAATATCTCATGGTCCTTTTGAATGTTATTAAATTCATTCAACATGTTTTCAAAGGTATGAGATGTATTTACAGGAATAGTTGAGGTAGAGCTTACCTCATCATCATCGCCGTCTTCATTTTCCTCTTTAACTTCGGCCATAGAGCACATATAGGCTCTATCTTCTAGCTCATCATCAGATGAGTCACTGTCAGTGACCACCTGAAAACACTCTTCGGTCTTTGTTGATGCAGGTGAAGCTTTTGATCCTCCAATGAAATTCTTGAGTTTGTTCTTCATCCTGTTTCTCCAGTCATCAAACTCGTTAATAGAAAACATAGGTACCTTGATTATTAATGAGGTATCCATATGTGAGGAAATAGGAAAGATAAATTGTTTTCGAAAAATAAGTGATTTTAAGGATCTGATTCAGTTAAAAATGTGACTGATTTTTTTTAGAATCAACCGCTCCGATACCACTTGTTGGTCCCTTCTAAAGTATACAGGATACAGCTTGGGAAATGTTTTAGGCAACAGGCTGTATGATTTTCGAATCTGAGTGTGTAGCGGAAGTCTTAAAATAGTAAGTTGCTGTCGATACAGCAACTCGGTCTAATCTCCTGTTAGCTTGGTGCGTACAGGGTTTTGCAGTGTATACTTGTATAAATCACAGTTATGAAAACAGTAATGGCGAAAGGTAAATAACACAGTATTTAAGTGGTTCGAGGTAAACCCCTCTACGTCCACTGGTCCTCCACACAGGAGTAAAATGTTTATTATAAATACTACGTACACAACTATGTATTTATAATCAAACCTATCCTTGTATCATTCACACAGATAGATACAAAGACTGTCGCTTTCAAGCGTTCACACAGATTTGGTTAAAGCTTCCTTCTTGACTTGCTTCTTCACACACAGTTCCAAAGCTTCGTCCTTATTCATCCAACACAGGTCAGAATAACTTGTTGAGTTCACACAGAGCTCAGTTTTTACACAAAGGTAAAAGGTAGATAACCAGGTAAGAACAGCAGCTTGAATATGAAGTTCTTGAGCTGATGATAGCTGTTCTTGATGACTGAGTATATTTCTTCTTTCTCAGATATGGATTGATGCTAGAAAGAAATATACTTGCTCTTGTAAGCTTGATCTTATGATAATGAATATTCAGTCTTTCGATGGTTTGAATATCGCTTGTAAGCTTGTAAATGTTCTTCTTCGTATATCTTGTTGTTTCACAGGGATATTCTTGATTATTGATCTTCAAACTCTGGAGATATATATAGCCTTCTTGGTTATATCCGTTGAGATAGATCCGTTGAGCAAGATTGCTGTCACAACTTGATAGTTGACTTGAATAGACCAGGATCCGGATATTGCGAGATTTGAAGATCTCTGACGGCTTCAGTAGTTAAATACTTTATCCTTTTCAGTATTTAAATACTTCTTTATTAAACGAGACTTGACTTTAGTGAATAGTAAAGATTCTTTTCCAAACGGTCTTCAGTCCTGTTTCGATGTGAATGCTGTATCCAATTATGATGTAGGCATATTGGAGTAGTCCGATGATGTATGGAAGGATGCTGTATTGAGAGGCAGCTTCCATATTTGGCGTTAACTAAGACTTTGTTGCTGTATCTTGGTAGCGCGAGAGCTTGCTGTATGCTGGCACTATGAGAAGGTCTTCGATACAGGATTGACAACTTCGATCAAGCTTTCGATACAGGGCTTGCTGTATACTAGCTTGCTGTATCAAGTTTTGTTGTTTGGTAATTATCAAAACAACGTTATTTTTCCCAACAACTTATTATTAAAACCATTTGATAAAAACAATCAACATGCAAACCACCATTTTCTAGATCTCAAAACTAGTCACAATTTTTGTTCCCCTCTCCTGATAATATCAAATAGTCCTGGTATTTTAGTGTCAATTTCCCCCTAATATGCTCATCATTTATGTCATTTTACTGGAATATATACTCTTATTCTCTTATATTTTAATTTCAAGTTAATAATAAGCATTGGAACGAAGAGATGCGGATTTGGAAGGTTTTTAATGCAAATACGCAAGAGTATGCTGACCGGGCAAGAGTTACGGCGTAATTACATACTCGCCTTAACTAGGATTTACACTAGAAGATCAAAGTCAACGCTGACCAAGGTTACGGCGTAACTCCTATATAAGTTACGTCGTATATATATCTCCAAGACTTAGAAGATTTACGTGGTCCAAGAAGTTACGATGTGACCATCTGCAAGGTTACGGCGTAAACTAGTGTACGAGGGTTCTACGGATCGTAACATATCTCTAGGTTACGCCGTATATATGTCTCCACAAGTTACAAGAATTTCGGTGTTCAAGAGGTTACGACGTAACCAATTACAAGGTTACGGCGTAAAACTGTGTACGAGAGTTCTACATTTGTAACCTATCTTTAGGTTACGCCGTAGAGTCATCACTGGGGATAATATCGTCCTAGATTCAAAGGTTACGGCGTAACTAACCCTAGAGGTTACGGGGTAACTTAGTCGAGGCTATAAATACCATCCCTAATTCCACATTTTATAAATTCATCTCACCACACAAAAACCAGAGGGTGATTTAGGGCTTCAAGGAGGACGAAATTCAGCAGCATACAAGTCATTTCCAAGGGAGAAATCACGCTTACAATTCATAAGTTTTAGTATTTCGTATCATATTTGTGTATTTAATTCATGCCTTTCATTACAATGTTAAACATTGAATTTCCTGCATGCTTTAATATGATCGGCTAAACACCTTTGGTGCTAGCCTAGTTATGAAATTGTTATTGTTATGTAGTTTTCTCATTTCCCTCAAGAGAAATCACAAATATAGAGAGACGATCGGCATAAACGAATTCCCTCTCTATATTTCTTTGTTACAAGAACTCACAGAGCATTAACTCTGGTTCTTCCGGCAATCATCAGCTCTTAGTTGCTAGACACCTAGGGTTATTACACTCATTGTAATCGCACTAGAACATTAATACTTGTACTCAAACAGTATTTTTATTAATAATATCTCGCGAGAGCATTCAAGCCCGGGACTAACAACCCCGGCAAATCTTGTGTTATTTACATTCCTCCGTACGTGCTCTCGCATTTTGTTTGTTACTCATCCATTCCAGCAAACTCATTCCGAATAATATTTTGGGTAACAACACCAGTGACATTAGAACTTAGATTAAATCCGCACGCATAGCTTTTGGGACGATCTCGGCTTTACCGACAACTACACTATACACGACCGGGTACACTGCCCGTTAGTGCATTAGGTAGACCTTAGGTAGACGAGACAATTATAAATAGTAAAACCTGGTCAGAAATCCTGCATCAAGTTTTTGGTGCCGCTGGTAGGGAGCTATTATAGGATTTTGTTTAAGTTTTTAAATTTTGTTTAATGTATTATCTCACGATTTAGTTTCTAGTTTCAGGTACCATGGGTGACGTTGACATCGATACTCTTACCCTCGAAGAATACCTCGCTTTAACACGAGAGGAACAAGGGCCTGGTTTGGTTAGGCCAGTTATTGGAGCTGATGTACAATTCGAGATCAAGAATCAGTTCATAAGGGAGTTGAGAAAAGACCCCTTCTCGGGAAACAAGACTGGAGATGCTCACGAGCATATTGATAATGTCTTGTACATCGTGAGCCTGTTCAACATTCCTGGTGTTTCTCACAATGCAATTATGCTCCGAGTGTTCCCGATGACACTCATGGGAGCCGCTAAGAGATGGGTTGATAGATTGCCAGCAGGAACTATCAGCACTTGGGATCTCTTAAAGAGATCATTCAGCCAAAGATATTGCCCTCCTTCGAAGACGGCAAAGCAGCTTGAAGATATTCACAACTTCAAACAAGATGGTGATGAGACATTGTACCAAGCTTGGGATAGGTACAATGATATCCTTTACAGGCGCCCAACTCATGACCTGAACAAGCAACAGGTGGTCAACAATTTCTACAAAGGGATCAACATTTCCACGAGGCAAATGCTTCACTCTCAGGGGCCGATCCCTGGGATGACTCCTATTCAAGCTCTTAAGGCTATAGAAGACATGACAGACCATTCTCAAAAATGGCATGATGGGGGTAGCAGTAGAATCATGGGAGGAAGTTTGTTGGAACATTTTGTTCCATACATAAATTAAAAGTGTTTTGATGATTAATGTTGATAAGCAAAACAAAACAACGAAGAGACGAAGCAAGCATCGAAGGAAAACGAAGTGCAAAAAGCTGGAAAAACACAAGCCTAACGTACGTAACTTAAAGATGATTAACGTACGTAAATGAAGCAGCTTAACGTACGTAATGGAAGTAAGATAACGTACGTAATGCAGTTCAAACAAGTGAACGTTGGAGGAGTCAAAGTCAAAAAAGCATGCAACGGATATATGACGTCATCAGTGATGTAATGTTAACGTACGTAACGCAGCCTATGCTAGCGTACGTAACCCAAAATGACGAAACTCACTGGACTGATTTGTGAAGATGCTAACGTACGTAACCAGCCACGGATAACGACGTAATGAGGCTTACGACGTAATGGAGAGCATATAACGTACGTAAAGAAGGTTCGGCACTAACGGCTAGTTTGAAGATGGAGCCTATAAATACCATCCCTATGGTATTGTTTGAGTACAACAACCTTGAGCAAATTGTCTATACTTGTGATATTATTATACACATTCTTGTTGTTGATATTGAGCTTAATTGTAAGTGTTTGAGTGAGAATTCACGAAAACATACACGAGTGGTAAAAGCAAAGATACGATTGGATTCGGTGTTATTAGGATCAAGGATCCGGCATTATTAGAATCGCAATCGATATCTAAGTGAGGTTTATCTAGTACCCATAGAAAGCTAGAGCGGTTGATTCCTTGTCCGATAGAAAAGGAAAACGGTTTAACTTGGACCGACGCAAAGACAAGTACGAGTGGTTTATCACGGACCGATAGAAGACGTGATTGTAAACGGTTATACCTCGACCGATTGAAGAGAGGCGAAGAGGTTGCTATCTTTAACCTATTGAAAAAGATAAAGAGAGGATGTAGGCTCGTTTATAGCCGAACCTCTATAAATCCTTGTGTCCTTTATTTTCCGCACCTTTTATTTACGCTTCCGCAAACGGCGCAAATATCCGAATCGGTACCCAACAATTGGTATCGGAGCGGTACTTCAATACGCGGCTTAACATCCGAGGAGAAGATCCAAAATGGCTTTTCAAATGGCTCCCGTCGAAGGCCTTGCTCTCAACCGACCACCATTCTTTGATGGCTCAAATTATTTGACGTGGAAGAAGAAGATGTCAATATTCATCCGAGCATACGACATCGAAATTTGGAAGATTATTTGCCTTGGCCCGAAAGTTCCAATCAAATCCGACGGTACGCTCAAATCTTTCGAAGAATACGACGATGCCGATTGGAAAAATGACCATCTAAATTGTAAGGCTACTCAACTCTTATTTTGTGCCTTAAATCCGGAAGAGGTCAATCGAATCTCATCGTGTGAGAGTGCGAAAGAAATATGGAAAATTCTAGAAATCACACACGAAGGGACGACTCAAGTCAAGGAGACGAAGATAAATATGCTTCTCCATGACTACGAGTTATTCATGATGAAGGGTGACGAGTCCATCACCAATATGCTCGACCGATTCTCGGTCATCACCAATGGACTAGCTTCGTTCGGAAAACCATTATCTAGTAGTGAAAAAGTTAAGAAAATTTTACGATCACTACCTAGCGAATGGGACGACACCGTGACCGCAATTATGGAATCTAAAGATCTCAACACGCTTGATTTTAGCACCCTCGTTGGTTCGCTAATTAATTATGAGATCGTGTTAAAATCACGAAGTGTCAAGCCGAAACCGAAAGAAAGATCGTTAGCCATGAAGGCTAAGATGTCGAGGAAGAAAGAAGAAATTCCGGTGGAGGAAAGCGACGAAGAATCGGCATATTATGCCAAGAACATTAATAAGTTTCAAACCTTATTAAACCGGAGGAAGAAGGATATCTCGGGCGAATCTTAGAAATTCGACAACTCTTGTCGATTATGTGGAAAACCAGGCCACTTCGCTAAGCATTGTCGTGTCAAACCCAAGAAGGAGGTTCTCGTGGCTACTTGGAGCGATGAAGATGAAGACGATGATTTCATCAATCAAAATAATCTCGCTCTCATGGCCCGAAGTTCGTTCGACGACAGCGACGTCGAAAGCCAGGTTAGTACATCCTCCCGTGATGAATTATTTGATGCATTTGAGTTATTACATACGGATTTCCAAAATGCTTTATCGGAAATTAAATCCCTTAAGTCTAAAATTAAATCCTTGGCAATTGAAAATTCTAAAATTATCGAGAAGGGAAAATTTGTTGAAATCGATCATTCAAAGTGTATTGAAAATGAAAATATTTTGAAGAATGATCTTTTAAAAGTTCAAGATGAACTAAAATCTTTAACAAGAAAATTCTCGTGCGGAAACGAGAAATTTGAACAAATGCTTGGTGTTCAAAAATTTACTTTGAATAAAGAGGGGTTAGGATTCAAAACTCGTTTGAAAAACGAATCCGTTAATTTTAAGATACCCCATTGCGAAAAGTGTTTAAAAATCGGGCATCATATTTCAAGTTGCAAAAGCCCGAGACGGACGATAAAAATTAAGAAAATTTGGGTTCCTAAAGGAACAATCGTTTCAAATATCGTCTACGTTTCTAAACAAAAACCAACTATAGGTTGGATCCCCAAAAATTGATTTTTGTATTTTACTGAGGGGGAGTATTTTTTTTTGGGTGTTGGAACATTTTGTTCCATACATAAATTAAAAGTGTTTTGATGATTAATGTTGATAAGCAAAACAAAACAACGAAGAGACGAAGCAAGCATCGAAGGAAAACGAAGTGCAAAAAGCTGGAAAAACACAAGCCTAACGTACGTAACTCAGCATGATTAACGTACGTAAATGAAGCAGCTTAACGTACGTAATGGAAGTAAGATAACGTACGTAATGCAGTTCAAACAAGTGAACGTTGGAGGAGTCAAAGTCAAAAAAGCATGCAACGGATATATGACGTCATCAGTGATGTAATGTTAACGTACGTAACGCAGCCTATGCTAGCGTACGTAACCCAAAATGACGAAACTCACTGGACTGATTTGTGAAGATGCTAACGTACGTAACCAGCCACGGTTAACGTACGTAATGAGGCTTACGTACGTAATGGAGAGCATATAACGTACGTAAAGAAGGTTCAGCAGCTAACGGCTAGTTTGAAGATGGAGCCTATAAATACCATCCCTATGGTATTGTTTGAGTACAACAACCTTGAGAAAATTGTCTATACTTGTGATATTATTATACACATTCTTGTTGTTGATATTGAGCTTAATTGTAAGTGTTTGAGTGAGAATTCACGAAAACATACACGAGTGGTAAAAGCAAAGATACGATTGGATTCGGTGTTATTAGGATCAAGGATCCGGCATTATTAGAATCGCAATCGATATCTAAGTGAGGTTTATCTAGTACCCATAGAAAGCTAGAGCGGTTGATTCCTTGTCCGATAGAAAAGGAAAACGGTTTAACTTGGACCGACGCAAAGACAAGTACGAGTGGTTTATCACGGACCGATAGAAGACGTGATTGTAAACGGTTATACCTCGACCGATTGAAGAGAGGCGAAGAGGTTGCTATCTTTAACCTATTGAAAAAGATAAAGAGAGGACGTAGGCTCGTTTATAGCCGAACCTCTATAAATCCTTGTGTCCTTTATTTTCCGCACCTTTTATTTACGCTTCCGCAAACGGCGCAAATATCCGAATCGGTACCCAACAAAGTTTAGACGGTATTGCGGTTATTACTAACAAACTTGAAAGTCTTTGGCAGGGATATGAAGAAGATAATAGAAAATGTGCATGATATTCAAGTAGGATGCAAAATTTGTGAAGGAACTCACCTTGCTAAATATTGCCCCATAGAGGAAGAAAACAAAACTGAAGAGGTTAAGTATGGAGAAGGAAGACCTTTTCAAGGGGACAATAGCAATGGATCCCGCGTAGGGCCATCTGGGGTATAATAGAGCACCTTACGAAGAAAGAAGATCCAATCTTGAGGAAATCATCAATAAGTACCTAGAAGCACAACATACAACAACAACATTACTCTAATGCCTCAACGGCTTCCGCAAAAATCGGGGTAAGGGGGGATCGGATGTACGCAGCCTTACCCCTATCTTAACACAGAGAGGCTATTTTCGGATAATCCAAATGAAAATTGCATCGAGAATTGCATGGAATGACTAGTACTTCATGAGAAAAAGAAGTGCAGTCAGTTTAGTGAATCATTTTGTTTTATTCCATTATAATCCAGAAGCAAAGAATAAGGAGTCTTTGGCACCATTGGAAATAATAGAAAATAATAAGTACCTAGAAGACTCCACCAAAAAACAGAATGAGCAAGATGCATGGTTGAAGAGTTTCCAAGAGACCACTAACAAGAGCCTAATTAATCATGATGAATCTCTCAAAAACTTGGAAGCCATGATAGGAAAGTTAGCTGATGACATCCGCGAGAAGCATGTGATGGAAGTGAGCAAGACGATCGTGGGATCGTGCAAGGCAATATTTGCTGACAAAGAGGTAACAAAACTCCAATAAAAACCATCATAATACAAAACAAATCTGTTGGGTTTCCTTATTGCAGGACGAAACTAAGGGAGTTGTGGCATGCCAATTACCAAAAAAGGAGTCTAGCTCGGAAAACTTCACTCTTCTTTGCACCATTGGTAATTTGGGAATAACGGCATTAGACGATTTAGGGTCTAGAGTTAATTTTATGCCAATATCGCTATTTCGAAGTCTTGCACTAACGGATATTAAAAAACCAAAGTGATGGTTGAAATGGCTGACATGACTAGGACAAATCTGATAGGGATTGTTGAAAATGTGTTAAATAAAATTGACAAAATTATATTCCCCACCGACTTTGTGGTTATAAATGTGCCTACGGAACACATTATATTAGGGAAACCCTTCTTTGTTACTTCACAAGCCCGAATTAAAGTTTTCGAAAGAGAAATTTCGTTAGGAATTAATAACGATAGGGTAGTGTTTAATATGAGCGGAAGCTTATGTCAAACTAAGGAGGAAGTAGCTAATGTGTATATGACTGATATTGTGGTTGAAGAGGAGCCATGGGACATGCTTGATATTTCTAGCGATCTTTTTACCTATGAGACTCCTTTATGTTTAAGATTTGAACAGGAATGTGACTCGTGTGGAAGCGATGGAGATGAATCTTTTTGGTTTGATTCAGAGGATGAAGAAGGAAACGAGAATTTTGCTTCAGTGACTGCTACTGGTAAGCTACATTGTTGTGCGCCTATGACTATTAAGGATGACAATGAGAAATTAACCTTGCCAACATGCAACCCCTTGTTCAAACTATGCAATGGTGGGGGAGCGATAAGAATTAGGGAAATGGAGAAGGAAGCTAGTTTATGGTGGTGCTTTGAGGAAGAAGAGGTAATAAAAAAAACATGGTTCCAAAAAAACTTCATGAACGCTAACCTGGATGAGGAAATCCAATGGACAGTCCACTACTATAAGCCTGTGAAAGTCAAGGAGAAAGGAGTAACTCAAGCATGGCCTGTAATATCCGACGAAAATTCTTACTTACTGTTGTATTATTCGGATAATTCAATATTGTTGTAGTCTTGCTGCATTTGTTTAATGTTTATTGATGTTGGAATATATCATAATAGACTTGATAATAACTATCACTCGCACTATGATTTGATTTCTCAACATTGTATAGATAAGTGCATTTTTGAGCTAGTAATCCTGCGCTTAACGTACGCTAACCCTTTAGCATAACGTACGCTATATTGTGGGATTTACGTACGTAAAGAGGTGCCTTTTACGTACGTAACGCGTGTAGTCGTATCCGATCTCAACTTTCGGCATGTGGGGTCGGGCGTGATTCGAATATCTGATCTTTTGGAGGCAACCTAGTTAACCTACATTACGTACGTAAGGCTTAAAGTCGTAACGTACGTAATGATGTTCGTGTTTTGGTTCAGTAACCTGTGATAGTGTATTACGTACGTAACACATTTTTTATGTAGCGTACGTAATGAGGCTAACGTACGTTATCTGCATGTGATAACGTACGTAGTGAACTGTGCTGTTATAAAAAGACAACTTGTGTCTTTCATTTTGCACGTCCAACTTCAATATTTCTCCATTATAAACATCCCCCTGCCTCCCTAGATCACTTCTACTTTCTTCCAACTTGTGTTTGAGCTTTGCATCTTGATTGGGAACTTGTTGATTGGAAGTTTGGAGTTATTCTTGAAGCTAGAGTGTGTTCTTGTGGTTTTGTTGTATTGTTCTTCATTTCTGAAGATATGTTATACGAATTCACTCTATAATTTTGTAGTTATAATGTTAGTGATAAAGTATACTCCACCTAATGTTGAATTAATCAAGATAAACATGGTTGTAGTTAAGCTTTCAACAACTTAATGATGAATATGGAGATTAAGGGTTTGATATGATGTGTTCTTGATGTTTTAAATGGTAGAAATCATGGTTAATAGAAACTCACTCTTCTTGCTGAACTATTATCATCACTAAGACAATAATGATCCTTAGTTTCATTGTAGATAGGTTGAGTTGTAGGATTGTTATCACTGTATTGAATCAAACCATCATGTTTAGGAAGATTCTAACTAAATGAACTTAAGATCATCATCTAATTTGGTTGAACCTTGAATCATATCAACATAAGGTTATAGTTCAGAGATGTTTAATCCACCTTGATGATGATTTCGTAATGATCTTGTGATAAATAACTCGATTTTATCGTTAACCTAACTTGATGAACTCATAATCGATGAACATAGTGATAATTTTACAAACTCATGATTCGTTCGATCGATGATAATCATTGAGTAACTTTCATTTTGATCAATGCTTTATGAAACATAGTTGTTTGGATTATATTTCTAAACATTGATGTTGTTTTTAAGAAATTCTATCGGCATATCAATTTTAGAGAAGTTCTCCTTGATGATTGTTCTTGATAAATTCTCATTTGTTTGACCCACATGAATAATCGAGAACACCTTGAATGGTAACCGAAAATGATAATAAATTGAAGTTAGTATGAATCATTGAAATGGAATTATGATACATAGATGGTTGAACTGAACAAATTGAATTTAGGATATCGATTCGCTGAACTAGATATCGATAGTTATGAGAATGTGTTATTGAATGGATTGTATCCCTTACAAGGTTGATTGTTCGAGTAACCGATATTAAGTCGGGGATCGTTCGTTCGACAAGGAAGGACTATTCCCGTCTCCGTATTGAGGCAAGTTATCTTGCTTGGTTATAATGATGTTTGGATTCTTGTGATGGTTATGCGTTTTGTGTATATGAAACACTTATGAAATTGTGATCCGTGATTTGATAATATTCTTGATGATGTCCCGTTTTCATCGTAGGATTGCATTCCCAAGTTCGTCATTTTGAACCGTTGATATCATTGATCCTTATTGGACTGATTGAATTCGTTGTCAGGTTGATTCGTGATATATCCGGAATCATATATGCGTTCCGATTGGTCATTATGTAGGATTTTTAGCCGGGCACATATATAGTCATGCGTGGATGTTTCCGTATTGGACTGTGCACACGAGACGTAGTTCGTGAGGCTAATTAGGTACATTGTCCCACGTATATCCTGGATTCCGTATACGGGGTGGACATGTACACTGATAAATTTCCGGATCGGGCGTACATTGATGTCCATCTTGAGCCATACTATTTTTGTCGTTTCATAGTCCATGTGTATTTGGATGTGTTCGACGTTTTGTGACTAACCGTTCATACGCCCGAGGGGTATGTTTGTTAGTCGGTATGTTTTTCCTTGAACTCTAATATATATGTGAATTGTATAATGTCGGGAGAATCATTTATCATGTATATCTGACCCTGTATTTTGGGCGAAATACTTATTTTGTATTTTAGATCGAGGTAAAGGCATGGCATGGGAAGAGCATGGTGACGGCGAAGGGTTCGAAAGATACTAGTTCGGGGGCCCCAAATCATTTGTTGTCCGGTTATGTTCAAACCGTGTAATGTTACTTTATTCCGCCTTATTTAAACTTTTTGTCTGGTTGTATTAATGTTAAAGTATTTTCCATCTCCATATGGTTTATACTTGTATTTTCGGATCCTGTGTATCATAAGGCTGTTGGACATGCTATTAATAAACTCCTAATCGGAGTAACGACTGATTATTGTGGTTCGGTATCACAAAGATAATACTTATTTAACCTGTTTTTGGATATCGCCTGGTGGATCCCAGTGTGGGGTCCACGGCACTGTAATAGCCGCCTTTTGGGGTGTTACATGGCCTACCTGCAATCCCTTTCTAAAAGACTGTAATGGTGAAGAGAAGCCAGAAGAAAATTGGCTAAAAAGATTCACTAATGAATGGGCATGCTTCAATGAGCATAAAAGGTGTAGCATTGGCTATAGTGGTATATCATTTGAAGATTGGGTCAAGGTAAAATTTGGAAACGCTCCATTAAGTAAGCAAGTCGAAATTCAGTTTCGAGACGATTGGGTAAAGGCGAATTTTTCACAAGAAACGCAACATTACTTCCCTTTCTCAATGTATCCAAAGGGGAGAGGGAACTTTGTGGCTTTGGGTTCATCATTGACTAAATGGAAAGGAATGCAGCTGGAAATGGATAGGGATGGGCGATTCCGTAAGGAACCTTGATGCACAATGACCTTGAGTCTAACTTAAAGACTCGTAAATAAACAAAAGTGCTCTTTCGGGAGACAACCCGAATTATCCTTTTCTTTTCCTTTTTGTTAGTATAGTTGGGTTTGGTTTGTTTTGTTATGATTTTTTGCAGGTATTAGAGAAAGGAGGATGGCTTGGAAACACATTATTTAGTCTTTCACTCCTGGGATTTATCTCAAAGACTTTTTACGGCGTAACTTCTGCTATGGTTACGCCGTAACCATCATCAGATATCTGCAATTTTGTCAGGTGTCATTACTTACGGCGTAACTCAATTCATGAATTTACTCCGTAACTTTCTCCTGTACCAGAAAAATATTTTAATTTTTAATTAACAAACATACTTTAACCTTGTATTAGTTTTAAATGAACTTTGTGGGTGTGTTCCCTGTAAACCCTCACGAGACTTCACTCGTCCACACGGGACACCGAGTGGTTTAAAAGGCTTGTTGCATACGCTAAATGCAACCGTGATTCCTACGAAATTGGGTTAGGATTTTATTTTGTTTTTGTTTTCTTTTTATTTTTAGATTTATGCTTGTGGGTAGTCACATGATTTCAGGGATTTGAAGTTTGCTCATTAGGCGAAGCGAAGGCACGTTGTCTCAAACATGATCCTTCTACCATTTTCAAGAGCAAATTTCATGGAAGTTTTCGTTCTAATTCTACTTTTTCTCCTTTATTATTGCATGTTACGTACAAAAGGGACTTTGTACATTTCTAGCGGGGAGACGGGAGTAGAATTATATCTTGAACTTTATTTTGCCCATTTTTCTAGTTTATTTTGAAAAATTATGCCAATTTTAAAATTTTGACATGTTTTTCTTAACCTAACTAGAATAGACCTTAGCCGAGCGCACTGTAACCTTTGATTTCCTTGGTGAGATTTAGCCTTTCCATTTCCCCATATTGCTCAAATCCACCAAATATTGAGTGTGCCGGTAGTTTGTAAACTTTAGAACTTGGTTTTTACATCATTTCGAGACCATAGACGAGTAGTGTGTCAAGTTAGCTTGATACATTTGGAAGAGACAATTTGAGAAGGCAATGTTTAGGATTTACACCACATAGCCCATATGTGTTTAATTGTGTGCGTTTATCGATTACTCACCTCGACTTTTCGACCCCCGTGTTAAACCCTTTTGTTGCACTCACCTTTAGTGCAAGATACCCCTAGTTACACCTTCTGATCCTTTGTTTTCGTTTCTTCACCCATATAATGTATTGTTTCGTTACACCTATTCGCCTTAGCCTACCGTGTAGTCTTGGTTTGTGATCGGGAAGTTGTCGTTTGCTTTATGTTTGAGGTTTGGGTAGAGAGATTCGGGAATCATGCCTACATCGAAGACATATTTTTGAAGATCATTGAAGACCCCCCAAATTCCTCATATATGATTCATCTCAAGTGGGGGGGGGGGTGATTTATTTGTGTATATAGTTATTGAAAAAATAGAGACAAAAGAAAAAAAAGTAGTAGTTTTTATTTATTCATTTGTTGTATAAAGGATAGTGCAAGTTTCAATTAGCACTATTCCTTAGTGTTGGAACTTATTGGACTATAATCGAGGATCCTACCTCGATCACATTTGATTGAAGATTGAAGTTGGTGGCTTATCTACATCAATTACTTGTGGAAGACCAAGTTAGTGTGCACCTCGCCATATGACATCTACATTGGCACACTAACTTGTTACATCATGATCCGGTTTTTGCGTCTTAAAGCTTGGACTTTGGATGGACAGTGGGCGGTGACAACTTGGTTATAGACTAAGACTATTTACTTGTTTATTTTTATTTTTCACCATTTTTGTGCATCCCATGTCTTATACTACCCTTTAGTCATGAACCATACTTAGGTGAGGGAATGAGCAGTCATTGGTGTCTTGGCCATGGATTTGGTCATGTATCGATGGTCTTTGTCGCCTTCGCCGTAGTATGCTAGTAATGACAAATCACCCTAGCCTTATTAATTGTTCACCCAATATTGCCTTTGAGGATTGTTTTGACCTTAGCTCCAGTGGTGGAGATTTGTGAAGTGCCAAGCCTATGATAGAATACATGCTACGACCGTGCAATGAGTGACCACCCTGAAATTGACACTTAGATTAGAGAGAGTATGAGTGTTTTGTTCCCATTTCGTGAGGTGTTCGGCATTGATAAATTCTAGCATAGGATGTTTTTAAACTCATATTTTCCAAAACTCTTGGGAGATATCTTTTTAAAAATGATTCTAATAAGGTCTACTTGAGGGCAAGTAGAGTTCAAGTGGGGGGATATTTGATAACATCAAATAGTCCTGATATTTTAGTGTCAATTTCCCCCTAATATGCTCATCATTCATGTCATTTTACTGGAATATATACTCTTATTCGCTTATATTTTAATTTCAGATTAATAATGAGCATTGGAACGAAGAGACGCGAATTTGGAAGGTTTTTAATGCAAATACACAAGAGTATGCTGACCGGGCAAGAGTTACAGCGTAATTCCATACTCTACTTACGCCGTAACTAGGATTTACACTTGAAGACCAAAGTCAACGCTGACCAAGGTTACGGTGTAACTCCTACATAAGTTATGCCGTATATATATCTCCAAGACTTAGAAAATTTACGTGGTCCAATAAGTTATGACGCAACCATCTGGAAGGTTACGGCGTAAACTAGTGTACGAGGGTTCTACGGATCCTAACCTATCTCTAGGTTACGCCGTATATATGTCTCCACAAGTTACAAGAATTTCGGTGTTCAAGAGGTTACGACGTAACCAACTACAAGGTTACGGCGTAAAACCGTGTACGAGAGTTCTACATTTGTAACCTATCTTTAGGTTACGCCGTAGAGTCATCACTGGGGATAAGATCGTCCTAGATTCAAAGGTTACGGCGTAACTAACCCTAGAGGTTACGCCGTAACTTAGTCGAGGCTATAAATACCATCCCAAATTCCGCATTTTATAAATTCATCTCACCACACAAAAACCAGAGGGCGATTTAGGGCTTCAAGGAGGACGAAATTCAGCAGCATACAAGTCATTTCCAAGGGAGAAATTGTTGTGTCAAGAATTAACACTTTCCGACCGGCGATCGCCTCGGAGGTCGGGCGACCGAGTCACTGCCGAGCGACCGAGCCACTGCCGAGCAGCCTAGGCAGAACTGCCGACCTCGACCAGGCGACCTAAGCCTTAGCCCAGCGGACAAGCTAAATCGGCCAACCGAAGGTGCCAGGACAAGTCCCGGTGCCGAGCGATCGACCTCAGATACGATCGCCTCTCGGCACTCGGCGACCGACTCCTGGCGACCGTCTAGCGAACGATTCTCCCTCGGCACCTGCCGACCGACCCTTGGAGACCGACCGTCTCTCGGCACTTGCCAACCGACCCTTGGTGACCGACCAAATGCCGACCCTCAGCAACTGGCCGATGGCGACCTCTGATGGCTAGCTAGAGACGACCGCCTCATGTCGATCAGCGCCGATGGCCATCCAAGTCGGCAAAGGCCGAGCCTTAAGACAGACACCACGTGCAAGGGCCGAGACAAGATCCGCGAATCTCGGGCCATTGACCACAGCCTGGCAGAATCTCTCCACCAGCCGACAAGCCGCCGAAAGCTGTCAGTAGGGCCGCATGTGACCATTGATTCCGCCGAAAGCTGTCAGTAGGGCCGCATGTTGACTGACTCCGGACGCGTGCTGTCTCCTCATTGGACCACCCAGCTGGCGCCAGCCTCTTCCTTGGACTTTAGCCCGACAACCCAGGAGATCGCCCCATTATAATATTGGCCGGCAGACGATCGGTAGATTATTATAATGGTCGGAAGGCGATCGCCCGCTAGAGGACAGGACCCGGCTGCCCCTATATATACAAGGCTCCCAGCACTTGTCCAAGGACCGAAATTCTTCTGCACTCTCTGGCATTCTCGCATTTCACACACCATACAGAAGTAAAACACATTGCACTTGGCTAATCTCCAACTCTTGGCAACAGCTATCATTCGGTCTTACTTCTCCCGGCCTCTCTCATCAGGAAGACGATCGGCGGGGATGAAGAACACCGAGCTTCGCTCAAGAGACGGATTAACAGAGTCTTTTTACACTCATTGTATTTAGATTTCTCTCATTAATACTTGTATCCACGAATATTCGTATTAATATCATCTCGCAAGAGCATTCAAGCCCGGGCCTAACAAACCCGGCAAATCTTGTATTATTTATCTTCTCTCGGAAGTGCTCCCGCAATTGTTGTTTGTTGCCCGTCTTCCAGCAGTATTAATCTTCGGATAAATATTTTGGGCAACAACAATTGGCGCTAGAGGAAGGGGATCTAACCCTCAAATTTTTATACCTACCGTCCCGAAGAACACTCACTGTTCTCGGGGCAGATACTTGAAGTGACACTCACTGCACTTCAAAGAAATCCTTCAGAAATCATGTCTTCCGCCTCCGCGTCGAAGAAAGCCCGACCAATCGGCGGACCCCTGTTCCGTCCCAGTCCGAGCCGCAGCCGATGGTGGAAGGCAGCCGCCGCGGTCAGAGACGCTCGATCCCGTCCCGGGACGGCGGCCCGAGCCTCTCGCTCGATCAGTTCCGGACCAATGAACAGATCGAAGAGGCCATAGCCGCCCTTCAGGAGCGACGGAGTGCTCTCGACGCACCTCCTGCTATCACCCCCTCGGCCGCCCGCCGGAAGTCCAAGCGGAAGCACAAGGCATTACTGGCCGAGCGATCGCCAGGAGGCTCTCGCCCGCAAGAAGAGGCGCTCGGCAGCCGGGGCACGTCTGTCTTCGATCGCCTGGGCAGTGACCCGACCTGGCGACCGGGGCAGTCCGGCCCCAGCTACGAGACGACGGAGTTTGAGTCCGTCACCAGGAGCTCGGCCTACCCGGCTCCCAGAAGGCAACCCAGCCGTCTGGCTCCCGCTCGCCATATTGCCGAGGTCGGCAGCAGCGGAGTCCGGAGATCGGTACACGATCGCCTCGGCCCCCGCTCCCAAAGCCGATCAGCAAGCAGCCGAGCCACGGCGATTGCCGCATTGCAATGTCAGCTCGACGACGTGAAGGCGCTCATGCAATCCAGGACAGGCGCCATGAAGACGATCGCCGAGCCAAGCGAGCCGCTCGCGATCGACATCGAGCTCGCCCCCGTGCAGCACAGAATCGCTCCCCCGCAAACACCCGTGTACGAGGGGCGATCGGACCCCCAGACGCACCTGAAGAAGTTCAACATCTACATGACCGGGTGTGGGGCATCGGACGCGACCCGTTGCCGAATGTTCCCTCTGACACTAGACGACCTCGCCCACCGGTGGTACACCTCATTGCCACCTCGGTCCATTGGCTCCTTTAACGAGCTGGCGCACGTCTTCACGGAACACTTCGCCACCAGAGTCGTCCGGCCTGAAGGTCGCCTTCGCATGATGCGAATCAAGCAGGGAGAAGAAGAGTCCGACTCGGACTACATCGACCGGGTAGACGGGATCATCCTCAACGGCGAGCCCGTAAGCGATGAGACCGCCCTCTACGCGGTCCTAGGAGGATTTCAGGGTTTTTCGCCTATGTTCAGGCATCTGAGGAAGAACCAACCTACAACCTACGCAGCCTTCCGGGCTAGAGTTGCAGATTTTCTGGCCAGGCAAAGGTTCCTTCTTAGCCTGTGAGCAGCGCGATCGGCGCCCGGATGACGATCTCCCACCCGATCGCCGATATCGACCTACGAATAAAGCGATCGGCAGCCGAGCGACGATCGACAAGTCTTCCGGCCCGATCGCCGATCATCACGCTACATCATCAGCAACCCGGAGGGCACGATCGCCGTCTACAGTCCAGCATTTAACATGAGGAACTAAGGCTCGCGATCGCCTCCACCGCACATCATAAAGCCATGGCCCTGGCAGTCGATGGAACCGGCTGCTTCGGCCACGCAAGGTCCCTTTCGGCCGAGATCGCCTGCCCTTCGTTTAAATACGAGGCCGGCGTAGTCTAAGGGCTCTCCAACATTAATCAGTGGACATATGCCACAACCCCCGTCTCAACGTACACCGTCGAGGTCGGCCATCTCCATGGCTGGCCGAGGTGGAAGCAGAGCTAACAAGCCGCGGGCGTGGAGTTGATTCATCCGACGCCTCGCAAGGACTCCTCTAGACCGAGACCGCACGCCCTTCGTTTAAATACGAGGCGAGGCGCAGCCTAACAGAGGACCCTCATAATAAAGTGAGTCACGAGACACTCAATGTCTTCGCGCACCAAGACACGGTCATGGAGTCGGTCTATCGATCTCCGCGATTGTGCACGATTCCTCAAACAAGCGAAACCACCAAGTTTGCGAGGGGGATCGGCCAATATTGTTTTTTGCAGGTACAAGACCGAAAGATAGCTAGCCAATCGACCATGATAGCCCAAGTCCAAATCCTAAGTCAGCTCAGCAAGATCGCCCGTCCTCTTCCTTACACGATCGCCAGCAAGAACCACCTCGCCCCATGTCTTCAACATAGGAGCAAGCTGGGGGGCAATTGTTGTGTCAAGAATTAACACTTTCCGACCGGCGATCGCCTCGGAGGTCGGGCGACCGAGTCACTGCCGAGCGACCGAGCCACTGCCGAGCAGCCTAGGCAGAACTGCCGACCTCGACCAGGCGACCTAATCCTTAGCCCAGCGGACAAGCTAAATCGGCCAACCGAAGGTCCCAGGACAAGTCCCGGTGCCGAGCGATCGACCTCAGATACGATCGCCTCTCGGCACTCGGCGACCGACTCCTGGCGACCGTCTAGCGAACGATTCTCCCTCGGCACCTACCGACCGACCCTTGGAGACCGACCGTTTCTCGGCACTTGCCGACCGACCCTTGGTGACCGACCAAATGCCGACCCTCAGCAACTGGCCGATGGCGACCTCTGATGGCTAGCTAGAGACGACCGCCTCATGTCGATCAACGCCGATGGCCATCCAAGTCGGCAAAGGCCGAGCCTTAAGACAGACACCACGTGCAAGGGCCGAGACAAGATCCGCGAATCTCGGGCCATTGACCACAGCCTGGCAGAATCTCTCCACCAGCCGACAAGCCGCCGAAAGCTGTCAGTAGGGCCGCATGTGACCATTGATTCCGCCGAAAGCTGTCAGTAGGGCCGCATGTTGACTGACTCCGGACGCGTGCTGGCTCCTCATTGGACCACCCAGCTGGCGCCAGCCTCTTCCTTGGACTTTAGCCCGACAGCCCAGGAGATCGCCCCATTATAATATTGGCCGGCAGACGATCGGCAGATTATTATAATGGCCGGAAGGCGATCGCCCGCTAGAGGACAGGACCCGGCTGCCTCTATATATACAAGGCTCCCAACACTTGTCCAAGGACCGAAATTCTTCTGCACTCTCTGGCATTCTCGCATTTCACACACCATACAGAAGTAAAACACATTGCACTTGGCTAATCTCCAACTCTTGGCAACAGCTATCATTCGGTCTTACTTCTCCCGGCCTCTCTCATCAGGAAGACGATCGGCGGGGACGAAGAACACCGAGCTTCGCTCAAGAGCCGGATTAACAGAGTCTTTTTACACTCATTGTATTTAGATTTCTCTCATTAATACTTGTATCCACGAATATTCGTATTAATATCATCTCGCGAGAGCATTCAAGCCCGGGCCTAACAAACCCGGCAAATCTTGTATTAGTTATCTTCTCTCGGAAGTGCTCCCGCAATTGTTGTTTGTTGCCCGTCTTCCAGCAGTATTAATCTTCGGATAAATATTTTGGGCAACAACAGAAATCATGCTTACAATTCATAAGTTTTGGTATTTCGTATCATATTTGTGAATTTAATTCATGCCTTTCATTACAATGTTAAACATTGAATTTCCTGCATACTTTAGTATGATCGGCTAAACACCTTTGGTGTTAGCCTAGTTATCAAATTGTTATTGTTATGATGTAGTTTTCTCGTTTCTTTATCGCTTTGTTTGTATACTTTCTTGGCTTATTTTGGGACACCTTTGTTTCGGTAGCATGGAAGTTTGGGTAGTATCTAGGAAGCTAGGAGAATTGACCATAGGACCCTAGTGAATCAGGTTGCGAATAGTGGTGGGAATTGACCATAGGACTGTCACTATTTGCGCGAGAATTTCACCCAACGATCACCTTCCAAACGGAAATGCTTAACAAGTTAGGGGGAACCTAAGTTCCGACAAACCGGGTTCCATTAAATAAGTCTTAGTTAGTAGCGGTACTTAATGACTCTTACATTTCGTAAACCCACGAACTCTTGTAATCATTAGGTTACGGAATAGGACGTTATGAAAGATAGTACTAGACGAATTGATCAACTGAGTCTAGTTGACTTAAACCCCCATATGAAGCGATAGTAAACACTATTTAGAAAACATAATCATGGCATAACAAGATTAGTAACTAGGCTAGCACTTCTCTCTCTACTGATATCTCTTCACATTTAATTGCTTTTGTTTATTTCATTTCATTTCTTTAGTATAATTAATCAAATTACAAAACCCCTTTTAAAACCAGTGACATTAGAACTTAGATTAAATCCGCACGCATAGCTCTTGGGACGACCTCGGCTTTACCGACAACTACACTATACACGCCCGGGTACACTGTCCGTTAGTGCATTAGGTAGACCTTAGGTAGACGAGACAATTATAAATAGTAAAACCTGGTCAGAAATCCTGCATCATCTCCCTTGTGCCGTTAACATCAACCCACACAAACACACTCAAAATTTGATTTTTAGCTAAAATTTTGATGCAACAAATGAAGACCTAGGTGCTTTGTTAGTTCTTGGTTCAATTTCTTCCATTCAAGTGCCTTATTTAAGAAGTTATCAAGTGTTTATTGAAGTTTTTGCAAGGGTTTTTGGTCTCCTAAGTTTGTGTTCACAAAACGTTGGTAAAAAGAATTAGAGGCTTGTTGGTGTGGTGATTTCATTTTAGTGCTCCTACTTCTTGATTTCTCTTGTGTATTTCACTTGTGTAAGGAATCACTTCAAACTTTCCATTTCACTACTGATGTATATTGCATTTTATGTATTTTTCATGTTTCATATGCTTATTATATGAATTTATGCATTGTACATAGCTTAAAATACTTAAAACTATGATTGGGACTAGATTTGCAAAGACCATCTGGACCAGGGACTGTTCTCATAATTACTGCACTTAGTCATTAGACTTTGAGACTTAGGTAAACATATAGGGCTGTAGATGCTCTTACTTTCGTTTTGCCGGGCGGAGGGCCGCGTGGCGATACCCGATGATTTAATTAAAAAATACAGTAAAACCTCGATAAATTAATAACCTCGAGATCGACAAAATTTATTAATTTATCGAGATTATCAATTTATCGATGTAATATTTACACTAATTCTATTATGTTGGGGTCGAAAATTTTTATTAATTAATCGAGGTTATTAATTTATCGAGTTTTTACTGTAAACGGTAAAACTAGTCGGAAAACGCACACCAAATTTTAAACGTAAAAAGCTCATAGATCTATTCATTTCTCAGACTCGGTCTAGTTTTATGAAATGAAGGTAACACTTTAACTTGAACGTAGCCAAAAACCTCGCATAAAACGGAGTTACGGAACTCGACTTATCGCCAAAATGGTGGGACTGTTTGAAACTGTCCCGGATCAGACTTGACTTATAAGGAGAAAATGGTAATTTCACTTAGGCTATGCAATTTTAAGAACAATAAGACCCACAAATCTGATTAGCAAACTTAAATACCTTTCCGGAGATATCAAATTTGTCGTATAAGTACTTGTTCTTTTGGACTTATTTTTCAGTTTTTCAGTTCAATTCAGGTCCATTCAATTCAGTTCAGTTCAGTTCAGTTCTTTTCTTCTTCTTCTTCTTCTTCTTCATCTTATTATTATTATTATTATTATTATTAATCTTAATTATTATTATTGTTATTATTACTAATAATATTACTATTATCGTTGTTGTTGTTGATTACTATTATTATTATTATCATTTACCATTATTATTATTATTTACCCTTAATATATATATTTGATTCGATTGATTCAGGCCCATTCAGCCACTTCACTTGATTCGATTAATTGGGCCAATTGATTGGATTCGATTCGATTCATTCGATCCAAAAGAAGCAGGCTAACTCCTTACAATTTAGGAGAAACGGAATTTTTAATAACAAATATCGACTTTTTATCAAAACCCGCACTTAACCTAAAATTTTTATAACTTATCAAAATTTACTTAAAAATAGTCAAATATATTTTGCAACATCTATAAACATTACAAGTAATAATATATAATTTATGGAACTATTTTACAAACTTAAAAATATGTAAACTATAATTTTGTTAACACTTAATAAATTTTACACTTACCCGAAGTGGTAGGACCCACTTTCGGGAATAGACCCGATAATTTATCTATTAGACCAATTGACCACATATCGACACAATGGGATACTTGAGCTGTAGAAATAACATAAAAATTAGGGCTGAGACTTTTGAAACCGGGAACTGCGGAAACGATTCAAATCGCATCAGAATCGACGGTTCGGTTCCTAGCAATAAATTTTTTTTTTTTTTTCGGTTCGGTTCGTACTGTTAGTATTCGGTTCGGTTCGCGGTTTTTGTCCGTTTTAAAAAGGAATCGATCCAAACCGCAAGGAACCGTCCGAACCGCACTGAACCGGGAAACCGACCCTCTGAATATAATATAATATAATATATTCTTATTAAACATAATTAATATAATATAATATAATATAATATAATATATTTTTAATAAAATAAAATATAATATAATATATCCGTCCAAACCATACAAAATCTGTTCCGGTTCGGTTCGGTTCGGTTCCTATGCGGTTCGGTTCCGAGTCGGTTCGAACAAAAAAAAATTGGCAAAACCGAACCGCGAAAAAAACTCCACAATTCGGTTCCAGTTTCTGTATTTTTCCCCGAAACCGAAAATTCCCTGGCCTAATAAAAACCCGAACCTCGGACAATTTATAATTTAGAGCCGGTAACACTTTCTTAACTTATCATTTTTAGTCCCCGTCACTTTATAAACCTTAAAAACTCTATGTACAATTGCATAATTGATATAATAAATATATAAAACTTTCTTTCATTCATACTCTACCAGATTTTATTTTTTCATTCCGATTTTATCCTTAATGTGTGTATATATATATATATTTTATTTTTTTATTCCGATTTGACCCTTAATAAATATTTGTATAAAATTTATTTAATAATATAAGTGATAACATAAAAAAAAAACTAAAATACCATTAGAAGTTGAAAACAAAATAAATAATAATATTGCATAATGTCAAAATATAATAAGCAACATAAGAGTTAATATATAAATATTAAGGTTGTTTTTTAATATTATAATATAACAATAAATATAAAAGATGTACTTTTATGTCATTTTATAAATTTCAGCTAGTATGATAGCTAGTTTTGCCAAACACTTTTAAATACAATAATCTAAATTATCATACTACAGCTAGATTATCAATTTCAGCTAGATTATCTGATATAATCTAGCTTATTGATTTTCAGCTAGATTATCAACAATCAGCTAAATTATCGGTTAATGCATCCAAACATACCCAATGTTTGTAGTTATGAAAAGTTATTGTAATTTTTTTTCACCATCAAGACAATTTATTAGATATTTATAAGGAGTTTTTGAAACATTTGTTTTTTATTTAAAACAACTCTGGCAAACAACAATTGGAGTGGTTACAAATCTCAGTTTATTTCAATTAATCATTGCACATTTTATTTTTACCTGATTATAAACGCTGTTAAAAAACACACTTTCAGTTACATAGTTTTGTAGTATGAGTGCCTTTTACGATAGAACAGGGTATAAGGAATGGCCTCAAAATGTTAATGTTAGAGGAATCAGCATATGGTTGTTTTATCGCGGTCTGTTAACGATATTTATTTTAATGATAGATTTGGGATATAAAGATTTTACATATGGAATATAATGGAATATAATACTATTGTTTAATAATTGGAAAACCATAATGAAAGCAAATACTAATAGCATATGTATTCTTACTTGTTCAAACGGGAATACAAATCTTTTAATAGTTGGAAACAAACACTTAAAGCCAAAAACTTAGCATACCAACTATTTTTATTTAACTAATTTTCTAAACGGTTAACACTATTCCAGTCTGATATTCATCGTGGTACATCCAATATTCTAATCGGATTCATCATCAGTAACTGCAAACTTTCTTGCCTTCTTTTTTTCACGCGCACAACCATCCTCAATAGCGTTTGGGTCATCATCCTCAATAGTTGTTACTTCGGTCGTCAGAGTCTTCAAATCCCAAGCTGAATCGATGTCAAAATAAATGGTATGTTAATGCAAAATTTCATTTATTAATCGGATTTTAAAACGGATAATTGTTAGCCAACCTTTTGTCATTTTTATCCTCAACAGATGGGGTAGCGATAGTTGGATCCTTTACCAATCTCTTCAGTGGTGAGCTTTTTTTGGGTGAGGCGGTAGCAGGTGTGCTTGAACCGGCACCCTCATCCACTGTTTGGGTTGGATGGACCTTCCAACATGTGAAGCTCTCAAACGTCCCATGCTCATAGTAGCTGTTGGATCTCAGCTCAAACATGTGTGTGGTACCAATGAGATTTGATATCGTTTGAGGCACATTCGGATGTTCCTCAGAAACCTGCAACATATAGTAAGTAGATGACATGACACATATTTACTTTACGCAATATAAATGGACCTCATCACCCGATTCTATTATTGACTCAGCTAAGCACCCAACCAACTCTGTCGAACTCTCATCAAACAACACAACAACGATGGACTCTGTTCCGTCTGACACATCAAGCTCAAGCCTATACCTAGGAGGGTTCCAATGCACACGTTAGGTAAGATACATTCGACATTTAATATTGTTTGTCATTGGGTGTCATACAAAGCAATGTTACCTTAAGACTGGGTAGGAAATGGGTTTGTCACATGAATCACACCAAAACTTCCCTCCTTTATGGGTATCACCTTTCCTACACTTGTTGTCACCGCACGACGGGTAGTTCCAACCTTTTCTAGTCCTAACACCATCAATCCTAACCATGCAGTTGTAGGTCAACGGCTGCATAAACAGATGATTTATAAGTTGAATGAATCTGGCTATCAATCAGCACACCATGTAAAATGCGTAAATCGTAACTTACATTGTTCTTCCGGTTGCGAGCCCAAAGCAGCAGGTTCTCCAATGTCCCATCATTTGGTACAGAAAATGTCAACAGGCAAAGCAACCTTATTCATTTCCATATGACTGCGGGACATAACCATGGCTGATGTTAGCACAACGCAAGTGTGTAGTAACCTAGGTATAAAATATTTGATAAAAGCTGATTACCTCATATCAGATTTAATAGCTTTGAGTGCAGGGATTTCAGGATCATCAAAAATTAATGTGGAGGAGCTGCTCGACATATAAAGCTTGTTTGGCAGATTAAAAATAAAGGTAATTATGGATGATATTTGCTAATAATGCTTAGCTTACGTACTGTTGTAATCTTTGACATTTAGTGATGTCAGGATAATCGGGCACATGCCAGCATGCTTTGTCTTTTTCTCTATAAGTACGTCTCCCAAGCTTCCCCATAGTGTTACTCGAACTGATTGCCCGCTGTGTGCAAAAAGTACAACTTGATTTGCGATCCATGATATAGGTTAAACAATACACGTAATAAATAATATGTACGCATAAATATTTTACTGCAACGTACTAACCTTTGATTTGCCAGATAAAAATCAAGTGTTCGAGAGCCCGTCTTCTACTGAGTAGTCCTACCCACATTCGTCACGTAACCGTCTACATCTGTAAGGTAATGATCTACATATCAGAATGGCTGCATAACAATAATAACAAAAGGCATCGAAAGTATTGTTTAAAAAAAAACTTACCAACCAAGTACTTATTATCTGTAATTTCCACATTTGCCAAATCTTGAAGCTCAAAAGGGTACCTCTCAAAACCTCCATCCTTAACAGTAACTTTCTTTGCCGTTGTTGTATCAAATTCGAGCATGAAGGGATCTCTTTGCATAATCCGGTACTCATCCTTATTGGGCTTGACCACAAAGTCTTTAATAGAATATGTCAACCCTTCTTTCAACCTGACAAAATTATGAGCTATGTGGTTCCTTGCAGTACAGTGAATTGAACTACCCTGCAAAACAGTCAAACAACATTAGAACCAAAGCTATTTATCAATTACTGAGTTATGCAAAACAGTCAAACAACATTAGAACCAAAATGTTATTTATCAAATACTAAGTTTAATTATGTTTTACTTTGGAATCAGACACTACAAAGTCTGTGCTGAGATAGCATCCGGTCACTGCATTGACATCCCACATTCTGCAAACCATCACCACGATGGTCCCAGTCACACCGACATCAAGATCATCCAGAAATAACAGGCGGTTTGGTGCTACAACATTTTTGCCCATGTTCTATGAAGACTGCTTGGACATGTTGAAGTGGAATGCAGTAATTAAGATAGAAGGTTAAGGAGTGGTGGAAGATTAAGGAAGGCATCTCTAATTTATAGATGCCCGATACTTAATTATTGTAATGACTACATGATGATTGATATTCTTCTTCCATGTAACATCTATAATCAATCAGTGTCTCAGACCCCATCCTCTTGAAACGTTTTCAAAATTGGTGTCATTATATCCTCTTGAAATGGACCGTGCGTTAATGTGATATTGTAAAAAGTTTTTACGAAATCAAAATATATGGGACCAATGGGTGAAACGCGTCAATTAATCACAATGTTTTATCAATTTTAAATGATAAAGTTAATCCTCGGGTCCCATATCAATTAATGAAATGCACCAATTTATAGTAGGTTTCGAAATATATGAATTTTCAATTTTTACAGTCATTTAAAATTTTAATACTATCACTAAGTGATATTGTAAAGTTTTTATAATCTGGATATATTTCACTTCAAAATTGGTGTCATTAATACTCCCTAATTAATTTTAGGACTCAATCTTTCAATATATATGATTATTTTAAAACCTAAGACGCAACATATTATTTTTAGGTTGCTCGTAGGACTTCTCGGTTTACTCGTCACTTTATTTACATCTTGCTATTCACTTTTGCTCACGGTGAGTTCATAGCTCCACTTTAACTCTTTAAACTGTTTATAAATTCATTGGGGAAGATACATGCTATTTTACAATTTGGACACAAGTGCTTTAAACTGTATGCTTACCTGAAAGTATTATTGCGTAAGTACCCCTATTGCCAAAAATAATTCCCTAACATCATGAACCATTAATTACTTCCATGTGAACGCGAATATTGTGGAAAGGCCTATTGGGATTGACGAATCCCATTTGTGTTGATTGGATAGACAACCGAACGCACTATATTTGAATAACTAGGTAAACGGCAAATTACCTACCAGGGCATTATTATTATCATCTTTATGATACCCATAGTTAACGTTTTGAGTGTCATGAGCTTAGTGCAATACTTACTATTTACCCTTAATTGTATTCGTTGCAATTATTATTTTAACTCTGAAATCTTGTGGTCCATTATTTATTTATAAACCTATGAATTTCACTCAACCTTTGTGTTTGACTTTTAGTATGTTTTATCTAAGGTCCTTAAGGTATTTGGCAAGCATGAAATCATACGGAGAATATTTTGATGGCTTGCATAATATTATCATTCGATAAACCGTTATAAACTTTTATGTTTATGTGTTATATGTACTCTAAAACTACTTGGGACCTCTTGTAACTCTGATGTTTTAATATGATCGAATGATAAACTTTTAAAAACGTCTCATTTAGAGTCGTTTTCTATGATTATGACTATTGTACTATGAAGTAGCACCCTAATGATATTACTTTCCGCTGCGATATTCTGGGGGTGTTACACTCCGACACTTAAGTTTAGCAATATGCGTAATTAGAAAATAACTTAAAAATAGAATAATAGGAAAATTAAATATAAGAGAAACGAGATTTTCCGGGGCTCATTAGTGCTCGGTTGAGTCCTGAAAGATGCGGCGCAAAACAGCACGCCATCATAAGCATGTGAATTCAAACAAATACGTCACATCCCCAAGTGCTAAGCAAACCATTCGACCACCCTCCACTTTATTCATTAAACCTGCAGAATAAACAAAACTACAAGAAAAATGTAAAATACTAAAGCGCACTTTCGTAGGCAACACGGTTGCATTTAACGTATGCAACAAGCCTTTAAACTCCTCGGTGTCCCGAGTGGACGAATTGTAGTCTCGTGAGGGTTTACAGTGAACACACCCACAAAGTTCGTTAAATACATTTTTGAAATTATTATTTTTTATTTTTAAAATTTTATTTATTCACAATTTACTAAAAATAAACACACTACGAAATGAAAAATAATATAAGAAGGAAAATATAATAAGCATTATTCATAGATTCACAACACATACGAAAGCAAAAATAACGGCGAAAAGATTTTTTTTTTGGATTTTTAGTTTTAAGACAAACACTAATCAAACATGCCCTGATCATACAAGGTACGAAAACATATAATGAACACTTTTGGTTAAAATCTTATTTTTGTTGTCTAATGACAAAAGTACGCCGTGCTTTAGGGTAAGTGCGGCGCACTTCTAGCAAAATTCCATTTTCCGGTTTATATTTTATAACAAAACACAAATGTTTAAACACACTTAATCAAGCACACAAAATATATAAACTAAGTTTTAACAACTAACATGAACACACATAAAACATCTAATAAAGAAAATAAACTTTAACAAAAATATTTTTGCAGACCAAAAAATGCGTCGCGCTTAAAAGAACGTGTGGCGTACATCGAGTCTATTTTTTTATTATTTTTCAAAAATTCAAACTAATATCGCGGCAAAAATTAAAAAAGTGCGCCGCACATAACATGAGTGCGGCGGTTTTTATTATGCAGAATATATATATATTTTTTTCACTTTATTAGTTAAGAACAAAGAAAGGCAATAAACAATACAAACACACAAACAGACATGCATAATCACACAAACAAAAAAAAAAACTAAAAACAAAAAAGGAACTAGAAACTTTTTTTTTTTTTTTTTTGAAGTTTTATAGTTTTATCAACTAATAATATTAACATATAAACAAACACACACAAACAAGCAAATAACAGATGCAAACTACATACGAAAAAGAAACCTATTTTTTTTTCAGGACCAAAAAGTGCGGCGTACAAAAGAAAATGTACGACGTACATCTAGAAATTTTATATCACTCCTACAAAATACCTACAATGGCTTCACAAAAATGTGAAGTTAAAAAAGTTGACTGTGAAGCTTTTGTGCTTTAACTTCACATATGTGACGCTAATATGTGAAGCTAAAGAATCTGAAGCTAAAGAAACTTTAGCTTCAATGTTTAACCGGTGAAGCTAAAGAATTGAACTTCAACGTCAGCCATGTGAAGCTAAAGCGAATGTAAAACAATTGCCTTAACTGCATTAGCTTCACATGGGTGAAGCTAAAGCCAACGCAGTGAATATTATTTTTTAAGCTTTAGCGTCACATGTGTGACGTCAAAGAAAGTCCAGCAATTTTAAATATTATATCTTTAGCGTCACATGTGCGACGCCAAAGAAAATCCAGTAATTTTAATTATTATATCTTTGGCGTCAGATGTGTGACGCCAAAGAAACTCTAACAATTTTAATTATTATATCTTTGGCGTCAGATATGTGTCGCCAAAGAAAGTCCATCAATTATAAATAATTTATCTTTAGCGTGACATACGTGACGCTAAAGATATTCGTTTAAAATAAAAAAAATGAAATTAGCCAGAACGAATTTCTGGCTAATTTCAGGCGTGTGTGTGTGTGTATATATATAAATTTAATCATAAATATTTTTTAAATATATTTTTTGTTGTAATTAAAAAATATGCCAAAAGCTACACTTCTAATTATTATTAAAAAATAATTATATTATACTAAAAAGATATTTATTTAATTAGAAAATAAATATAATCATTTTTGTTATGTTTCAATAATATTAATATTGTATTGAAATAAATAAAAATCCTGCAAAAGAAAGAAAAAAACAAAAATATTAATAAGTTAGTAGAAAGAAAAAATTATATAAGTAAAATTATTAACAAAATTGAAAATAATTTAGAAATTACCTTGAAGATTGAGAGACGAAAGTTGAAGAAATGAGATGAAATGTGGATTAGAATTTTGGAATGAATGGAAGGTTTGTAGTGATGTTGTATTTATAGTATATTTTGAAACACAATAGCTTCATATATGTGAAGCTAAAGTATTTCACTAAATTTGAATTTCTCCGCGGCCACGCCAAAAATTTCAAACCTCTGCCAATTTTTTTTTAAAATATTCGTATTGGCATCACATATGTGACGCCTAGTAAGATAACACATTAGCTTCACATATGTGAAGCTAAAACGTGTCAACCACAATATCCGCGTGCGCCACCTACCATTTCCGAAATTATTCTAATATTATTCTTTAGCTTCACATATGTGAAGCCAATATCTGATTGAGTATATTATATAACTCGGTTTGACAGATGAACGCGATATATACATCTTTTTTCTTTTCTGAAACCAACTAAATTATACAAATATACATCTTTTTTTTCTGAATTTTTTTCCGGAATATTATGTGACGCCTTTGTTTAAAAGTTGTTGACTGTTTTAACCTAATTTTAAGGCGTCACATATGTGACGCTTTTGTTTACTTTTTTTTTATCGCTTTTGTTTCTTTAGCTTCACTTTTTCGGGTGAAGCTAATAAGGTGAAGCTAAAGCCACCTTTTTTAGTAGTGTATTAATCTGCTTATGAAATCTTCATTTTATTTTTATAACACACAGAAAACTAGCAAAATAAATAAATTATAAAAAATGAAACACAGAAGACTAGCAAAATAATAAACACCATATACAATCACAAATCAAACTTAATTTTTTTTTCTATATTTACATTTATTATTTTTTTTTATAAAGATACAAATGAACAAGCTTGCATGCTAATATGCAAACAAAGACGGAAACACATTATACTACTAAAAATGACTACTTTAGCTTCACATTATCTTGTTCACTTTTTTTGTAAATATTACTTGGAACAGGACCGATACTATAAGCTCGTTGAGGCATTGCATTTCCCAAACCCCCCTCTGGAAGATGAATTTTACCCGAACTTGTGGGCTTAGGTGGGTGGTGGAGTTAGACAGGGTGGAAGGGTGAGGGAAATTTCAAAGGGGATCATCATAAATGAAGTCATCGACCAACCCACAAGTCGTCGTCTTGTTGATTCACGAGCATCATTATGACCTGTCGAGGTCGATCGATCTTTGGAGGCTACCATCGAGGCGCTAAAAAAAGATAACGAGGAGATGAAGAAGGACAGAGAGGAGATGAAGAAGTCGAGAGAGAAGATGGAGTCGAAATTTTCAAAGATGAGTAAACTCATGTTGAGATTACTCAAAAGAAAGAAGAAGGTAGATTCCTCATCATCTCGGGCGAACGGTGAGGATGATGACTCCGATGACTTTGATGAGGATGAGTTGATGCGATCATTATCTGACGAGTAGCATGTTAGGTTTATGTCTTGATGATCATATTTGTTATATTTTGCGTATATTTTGATTTCGATATGTATAAAATGTTATTGTTGCATGGTGTTAATATATTGCTTTGTTGGTTTGGTTACAATGTTGTTTGTTGTTGTATTGGTTTGGTTCGGTTGATGGTGTGTTGTGTTTATTATTCATATGTTTTTTTTGTGATGTATTGATTATGATTAGGGGTGGTATACCGTACCGTACCGATTTTTTTTACTCATACCGAATACCGTACCGAAACTTTCGTTATATAAAATTACATACTGATACCGTACCGAACCGTTCGGCATATCGAGACTCGGTATACCGAGATATCGGTATGAAACATTGCACATACCGTTCCCGTACCGTTTTTCGGTATAACACACGGTAATTCGGCATACCGTATAATCAAGGTATACCGAAATTACCGTCATACCATTCTATACCGAATCGACATATTGATATACTCAAAAGTCAAAACAAAACATACATCCACGGTTTGAATAAGGCACCACGAAACATAAAAAAAATAAATCTTACACAGAAACATAAAACAAACGCATTACAATAAAAAATCCTTTCCAAATGCAGTATCATTACAATAGTTTCAGCCAGCAAAGTGCAGTGACCAAGCAGTATAAGTTGTAAACAAAACAAACACATACCAAGCAGTGCAGTGGAACAAATAACAACTAAGGATGTAAACAAAACAAACACATACCAAGCAGTGCAGTGAGTGCTTGTAAGTTGTAGACAAAAAGATAGTTTCAGCTTTCAACTAAAGCTTGTAAATCCCAACTAAGGCTCTGGAACAAATAACAACTATCTTTTCAAGGCTCTGGAAAAAAAACCCAACTCAGGCTCTGGAAAAAATTACAACACCAGTCTCACTGCACTGCACTATCTTTTAGAACCCCTGAAACAATCAACTAACGCTTATACAAATCTACGAACGATCTTGAACGGCATTTGCAGCTGTAAAAATAAATAAAATTATTAGTACGCACCAAATTACATTATACTTAAAGAAATATAATTTATATTTACACGTAATTAAATAAAGAAATTCTTACTCTTTTCAATTTCTTCAATTTCCTTATATAAAATAAGGTCATCTTCTGTTGGATCCTTACGAAAATCGAACTCCGCTCTTAACCAATCATTAGTACACACTAAAGCTTCTACCAT
Source organism: Orobanche coerulescens (assembly GCA_033398695.1). Lineage (NCBI taxonomy): Eukaryota > Viridiplantae > Streptophyta > Magnoliopsida > Lamiales > Orobanchaceae > Orobanche > Orobanche coerulescens. The sequence goes on from CM065804.1 coordinate 164,957,442, forward strand.
TTTAGGACTCAAACTACTCCTAAACGGATCCACAACTCTTTTTCCCAAACTAAAAGCGGACTCACTAGCAACGGTTGAACTTGGAATTGCCAAAATATCCTTCGCAATCATTGAAAGGACGGGGTACCTAGCTTCACTTCCTCTCCACCACTCCAACAAATTGAAAGATTGATTAGACCGTCTTTCAATCTCATCGGCTAGGTACTTGTCCACTTCATTAGATATCTCTTGAAGTTGTTCCTCTTCATTTTGTGCTTGAACATCATTAAACAATTCATCCCAAAGACCGCCACTGGTACTAGTACTACCATCTCCATCATTACACCCTATTTGGACACACCTCCTCTCAATATCTAAGGTATCATTTATTCCCTTGTACTCCGCCCACAAAGTTACAAAGTCTTTCTTAACCTTATCAATGAACTCTTGGAATTTTATTGAATTAGCCCTCAATTTTTTGATGCTAACTTTGATCATTTGAAGCTTATTTCTCGGGTCCAAAATATTGGCAATAAAGATCAAAGGGTTCATATTATCCCAATCCCCCCAGTACTTATCAAATTTCAATTTCATCGCACTAGCAACCTTTTTAAGAATTTGATCCGAATCGTCATTGCTCTTTTTCTCGATCTCAATTTGCAACGCAATCATTGATTGGTATATCAATTGGGAGGTAGGATTTTTTGATGCACTTATCTCTAAAGTGACATCGTAGAATTTTTTTAGAAAATATACAAAAGCATTTGCATTTTCCCAATCCTCTACAACCGGTGGCCCTACCCTTTTTTTTACCCTTTTCATCATTTTCACGAAAATAATTCATAAAAGGCAACCACTCCTCGGACATCCTTTCAAAGACTCGTCTATACTTCAATGCAACATCAAGCATTTTATAAGTTGCATTCCACCTAGTTTTGACATCCATAGGTACAGTTGACGTACTACCAAACTTAGCTAGTGTGGCAAATTCCCTAAATTTATTCAACCTAGAGGGGGAAGAATGAATAAAAATGACTACATTCCTTATAGATTTAATTGAAGCATTAAGCTCCTTCAAGCCGTCCTTAACAATTAAGTTAAGTATATGGCAAGCACATCTCAGATGCAAGTATTTCCCTTCAAACAATAATGTACTTTCACTTTTCATTCTTTTTTTCAAGTAATCAATTGCAGTATCATTAGAAGAACACTACACCATATATGGCTTTCAACAACATTTTTTTTGATGTTACAAGCAAAAGTGTAGCCTTAGATACCTTAAAATTGGTCAAATTTGATTTAAGGCTACATATTTTTCTAACGTTATTATTGATATAAATTAGTGTTACCATAGACTAAATTGAATATTTAAGCTAACACAAAATTTGGTGTAGCCTTTGCTATTTAAAAAAGTGTAACTAAACACTAAAAGAAATAGGCGGACTTGCTAAAATATTTTAGGTGGTCCAAATAAATTATTTTCAACTGTAACAACCCGATTTTTCTAAGGTATTTTATGAGTATATTTTTTTTATAATAAGGAAAACTTGTAGAAATTTCAAGTCGTTACGAAACATACATTTTCTAAAATATTTGCGGAATTTAAAACGATTTCAAATCTCCAATACAACCGTAAAATCCAGCAGCGGAAAATAATTATCAAAAACAAGGTTAATTGTTTCATATTAACTTGAGCGGAATTTAAAAGAAATATGTAATATTAAATATATTTATCATATGTCTGGCCTCGCCCGCAACCCGTATAGTTCTTCTAATTTATTTTGAATTAACTGTATAATTACACCACGCTTTTTATGGTTAGAAAATTTCCCAAGGTTAAATGGTAGAGATAAGTAGGGATTAGGGATGTCAACTTTATCCGTACCCGATCCTACCCGTCGGAAAAACCCGAAATCGGGTCGGGTATCGGCCGAACCCGAAATTCTATAGATCGGCACGGGTAGGGTATGGGTATAGTATATTACCCGATTACCCGACCCGATTACCCGACCCGCGTACCGTTTGAATTATATAAATATATTTTTATTATATATTATACCTAAAGATTATATTATATTATATATTATACATATTATTATATAAAATATTATATTATAGATATTTACTATACTAAATTGAATTTATTAATTACATTATATGTATATATGATATATATTAAAAAATATTTACATTATTAAATATATGGTATATGGGTACCCGAATACTATTGGGTACCCGATTACCCGATGGGCAATACCGGACCCGATCCGAATCAAATAGGATAGGGTATGGAGGAGGCATACCTGCCCTACCCGACCCATTGACATCCCTAGTAGGGATGTCAACTTCTGGCGCACCGATCCTACTCGTCTGATAAACCCAAAATCGGGTCAGGTATCGGTTGAACTCGAAATTTTATGATCGGGTACGGGTAGGGTATGTGCATAGTATATTACCCGATTATCTGATCCGATTACCCGATCCGCGTACCATTTGAATTATATAAATATATTATTATTATATTATACATAAATATTATATTACATTATATATTATATATTATATAAGATAATTATATCATAAATACTTATTGTACTACACTGAATTTATTAATTATGTATATATGATATATATTAAAAAATATTTATATTCTCAAATATAAGGTATACGGGTACTCTAATACCCATTGGGTACCCGATTACCCGATGGGCAATACCCGAACCCGATCCAAATCAAATAGAATAGGATATGGAGGAGGCATATACGTACTCTACCCGACTCATTGACATCCCAAGAGATAAGAAACATCTTTGCCCCACAAAATTGTAAACCATATTTTTTTTATAGTAGGGTTAAATATTATAACCATATATAAGAATAGGCAATCTTTCGTCGACCGCCTTCTGGTTCACTCTTCTTTTATTTTTTATTTTATTTTTATTTTTCTCGATCTACCTTTGGGTGCTCTTGCTGATGGGGGTTGCCCTCGATAGACACCTCCTGCTTCGCCCCTCCCTCTTGCTTTTTTAACCAACGACTCTGCGCCGCCTGTACTCCTCATTTCAATTTCATCTCATCGCCTTTTTTTTCATTTTGCTACCTTCTGCTTGTTTTTTTTTTTTGCGAGGTTTTCAGGTCTGATTTTGGGTGTTCTCTTGGCCGTTTGCTTCTTTTGCCTTTTGTGAAGTCTGCACCATTCGATTTTGGGCGTCTCCTGGAGGTGGGTTGCCTGGGATTAAGGTATGATTATTTTCTTAGTGTGTGCTTTTTGTTTCCTATTATTTTTTGTCTCTGTATGTGGGTGTTCTATAATACAATTAGGTGTTGTCATGTTCAGTTCAGTTATTTCGTATGTTCGTTGCCCGCACAAATACCAGTCTTCAGAAATTTGATTTGGAAAGGAGGCTTTTGAAATGTAGAACAGGCTGTTGAAACGTTTGTGCTCTTCGGCTGTTGTTATTATTCCAATTTGTTACCACCGACGTGCTTCTAAATTTATGGAAAATCAGTTGTGACTTGTTGTTTGTTTGTGTACTATGTAGGTGTCTTTGCTTTATATATGGGAGTTGTGGTTGTGCATAATAGGTGATTTGTGTGTTCTCCTATGTTTATTAGGTATGTATCTACGTGTGTAGCTGATTTGGCATACCAGTGTTAATAACATGACAATATGTAATGTTTTGCCCTTTTTTATGATCAAAAAATTGGAGTTTCGCCCTGGTGGATTACACAAGAGTTCTCAAATGGTATGAATTTTGTTATTACTACATCATTACTTTTTCTTTATGTTTTGCAAAATCTATCTCCAACTTACAGTTGAAACGTTACCTAATCAAACACGGTTGTGTAATTAATTGATTGAAACATGTGGTTTATTTGACATCTGCCTTCTCCGATTCTGAACTTTTTGCTGAACTTTTTGTTACGCAATGCCTCATACTGCTGTTGAGCACGTAAGAAAAGTTTTGACATTAGCTCTCGCAAGCGCTCCATACCAGTTGTTGGGATGAGGCCTGTAGCCTGTCAAAATATGTTTCTCAACCAGCTGCTTCTAATAATATATTAAAATGTCTGCCGACATGCCTCTCCTGCGTACTTAAGCAATGTGTTCCTCCTGTATATTTTCTTTTTTTCAATTCCACAGAAGCTTCCCCTCTTTTCTCATTTATTTCTCGATCTCCATCTGATTTTGGTTCCTCTTGGTTTTCCTCTTTCAGTTGACTACAAATCCCTCCATCTCGCCTATTTTGGGGTTAGTCTTTTTCTAATTTTGTATGTTTTTGCTGCTTTGTGTTTATTTGTTTCTGGATTTTTTTCTGGATGAACCTAGAGGGTTTTAGAGCTGCGAGAATTTCTTTCGGTGAAATCAAAATTTCCTTGTCTAAACTTGAGTTATAATTTTGAAGGTATGCTCTTGTCTTTGTTCTTTCGTGATATCCTCCGATTTTGTATGATTTTTACCAAAAAATAGTTGTGTCGTGTGTTGTGATTGTACTAAGTATGGTGTTAATTTGTTGTGTGTGATGTTTGGTACTTGTGTGTGGGCGCGTGCATTTAGTACTTGAGATTTGACAATGACTTTATCTATGATTCAGGTAATAATAGCAACTATTTCAGAAAATAAAGTTTACTTTTCTATAAATTCTCATGTTATTCTCGGCCTGATATTTAGCAAAGCTGTCATTTTCCATAAAAATTAGAATGGTAGTACTTTCACCAACCTCACGGACTGACCTGATTATTTTCGCATCCTCATGAACGTTGCATATATTGGTATTTTTATTTATGTTTCTTGGTGGTTGTCTTATGCTGGAACTCTACTTCAACCAACACACATATTCAACTTCAAGTTTTTTTTATATTCAACTATAGGTTACAGTGTCCCTGAAACAATGGTTCGATTGAGGTGAGGGAATCTCGTGGCTCTTAGTTGGAATGGTATTTCTTTCTGATAATATCAACCGACACAGTATTTTCGGTTTTCTTTGTTTCTTCTGGAAAAGGTTTTTGTTTTTTGTGTTGTCTATCTTCATCTTTGATGTTTGGGCATTTTTATTTTCGCTATTCATCTTCCTTTTTTGTTTGGAAGTTTGTACGTGCTTTTATAGATCTGTTGTGGATTTTTATCTTCCTTTTTTGGCTTCGCTTCTTTCAAAATATGGATTTACTTTGCATCACAACATGTTTGAGATTCAATGAGGTTACTTGTGTGACTGATGATTTCCAGCAGAATTTATAGCTGAATTCCAAAAATGATAGAAACGAGGAAATTGTTTAGCATGGATTTGGGGTAAATGTTTGTGTGTCATTCCTGTGTGAAGGGGTTCGGTAGATTTTCGAGTTCTTAAATAGTTATTTAATTTCTCTAATGTTAGAATGAACACAAGTTTCGGGACGATAGCTTTTTTTATGGTGGTTGACTGAGTCGCTGGTTTTTATAGTAACTCGGTTTATGTTTTCCTTAGATAATAGTAATATGTTATTTCATACTTTTCATAAGTTTTCAACCGTATTATTCATTGCGAGATTTTTTATTCCGGAAATATGATTTTGGTTTCTCATTGATATGGCCGGCTAATAATCATGTGCGAGTAAAAGACCATATCCACCAAAAATCATTGAACTTGCACACCTAAAACTTTTAGTACTACATATGCAACATTTTGAACAGTGTTCTTAGTCTCTTAGTAGCTCCAGCAGGTTGAGCTTCTCAACTGACTTCATGGAGAGGTTTGGCGTGAGTTATGAAAAAACTACCTGTATTAACCCTCGGAATATCGCATGACGACTGACCAAACAAAAATCTCTAACTAAAGAAAATAAATATATATGTACATATATGTATATCCTAAGTATGCAATACATATATTTTGTAATATAATATACACAATCTACAAAGCGATGCATTTTTACTCGCAACATAGATTAATATAATCTACGTATATTTTGCTTATAATGATAGTTTTTCACGCTTTAGTTCTAGTTTATCATGATCATGGCATGTCTGTGTTTTGTACGAATTTTTTAAGCGATGTGCTTTGTAGTTTTTGATAATTGTTGTTCTTTGTAGTTAACTGTTGATTCGTTTGGCGATTGGTAATAATGGGTCACAAACTGGCCAGCATAGCAGTGGAGGCTGGCAAATTCCTTCAACTGACGATTGGTAATAATGGGTCACAAACTGGCCAGCATAGCAGTGGAGGCTGGGAAATTCCTTCAACTGAGGGAGATAATGTGGGCTCTTCTCAAATACAACAACATACTCTACAACTGAGAGTGCGAGGAAAGAAGTCGGAGACGCAAAATGTTACGCTCGACGTAGACCACGAGGCAACTAGAGTTGTCGTTTTGGAATTTGAGATGATGAAATTTTGTTAAGTGAGTCAAGTAGTTTTGTTATATTTATAAATTGCGATGGTAACTTGTTCTTAGATATTAAATGGTACTTAAGCTAATTGTTGAATGGAATTTTAAGTTAGATTTTGGATGTTGGGTTATGTAAGTGCATTTGGTTGTTTGATTATATATTGAATATTTGGCAGTCATGTATTTTGGATGTTGTTATGGTTGACAGTGTTTAATGATATTGATTGTTTTATGGTAATATCTATTTTTTCAATATAACATGTTGCTTTTTACCATGCAAAATGTTGGCAAAAACTTGCGAAAATGTAGCTATATACTCTAATTTATAATTCTTTCTGTTGGCAACAAAAATTGTGTTAGCAAAGATTAAAAGTGTGTTGACAAAAGTTAGAACTGTTCATATATAAGTGTAGTCATAGTGTTAAAGTTGTTGGTAAAGATGTCAAAGTGTTCCATAATTTAATGTTACACTAGACCTCATGAGTGTTACCATAGGCCTACAGCTACACAAATATTTGTGTCACTAAATATATAAAGGTGTGGCCTTACGTCTACAACAACACAAAATCTAGTGTAGGCACAAACAAGAAAAGTGTTTGCATAGGGGTCTATTGCTACACTTTTTTCACATGTCACCAAAAACAAGAAAAGTGTTACCTTAGACCCCTATGGTTGCGGCCGTTTTTGTAACACCTTCAAATTTGGTCAAAGTGTAGCCGTAGCCTGTTTTTTTGCCTTCAGCAACACTTTTTGGACCTTTGAACACAGTTTTTCAGGTGTTGCTCAAACCCATATATGGTGTAGTGGAAGCATTGTCGACTACTATCGAAAATAATTTGTCAATCCCCCAATCTCAGACAGACCTCAACCATATTACCAATTTCTTCCCCAATATGACTAGTGATTTTTGTGAAGTTAATTATTCTTTTATGCAACTTCCAATCACTATCTAGAAAGTGAGCTGTGATCACCATGTAATTGATATTTTGGATGGATGTCCAAGTATCAGTCGTGATACTTGGTCTATGGCCACTAATCACACTTTGTAACTTCGCTTTCTCAAGCAAAAATAGTTCAAAAACCATACCTGCAACTTTCTTTCGGTTAGGGATGACGAATTTCGGTTGTAATTCATGCAGAAGGTTTACAAACCCTTTTCCCTTCGACAGCCCGAAAGGAAACTTCATCGATAATTACATATTCAACTAACCTCATTTCACACCTTTTTGGATTATATGTATGATGAACCAAAGCACTTCCTTTCCCCATTGTCTCATTCGTCAACACAGATTGACCTTTCCGCTTTCATTTGCTTCATATATTGGACTTAACTTACACCTCTTCACTAAGTGGTTTATCAACCCACTTGTACTTCCGTAGTTCACAGGGATCTCAGTTTTACAATATTTGCATATCCCTAAGTTCTGCACGCCCCCATTATCTAACTTCCTTGAACCTTTATCAAAGTGCTCCCAATATTTACTCCTTTGTTGTGGGTTTACAGGAGGTTTTGAGGTTGAGTTTTTTCTTCCTCGTTTTCGGCTTATACACTCATTACGTGTTTCAGATTCTGTCGCATTTGGTGTTTCGAATGGACTTGCCAGAGAATGAGAAGATTCAAATTCCATTCGTATGATCCACTGTAAAAAAAACACGAATTCAGTCCATCAATCAATCCTAATACAGTATTGCCAGGTAGTTCATTTTTACTCGTAAATCCTAATATTTTATTTATTTCTTACTGAAACTATATACAAAGTTTTCAGAGTAGATTAGATAATAATTTTTTTTAAAGATAAAACCATTGGTCAGATAATTGTAGTCTGGGAGCATTTTTTTAAGTCGTCATGTTTTGATATCCGGATCGGCATTCCTCACCCTAATGGTTTCATTAATTTCAAAAGAAAAAAAAATCAAAAAAAAAAAATTAAAAACAACTTGGCTCAGAAGGATCCATTGCCATTGGTTTCTATAATCAAAGAGGAAAAAAACAATTCCCCTCGGCAAATAGGTAGTTTCTCTTTTTCAACATCACAGCCGTCATTTAGCAAAAACTAATGAAAATCAAACATAAAAAGAACTAAGAAATTCCATGTAATCAAGATAAAGCAGATAATGTTGGAATTTGGCACAGTAGTAAGATTTCCCCAATTTATATTCAATTAAAATTCAAACTCCATAAATTGAAGATTGAGAAATAAGAATCACCACAAAATTAGGAGACACTAGAACTCGAACTCACCACAAAAATTCGGAGTGACCGCGCCGCTGTGAAAGAGCAGATTTGTCGTCGATTCGTCGACTCATCGCAGATTCGTCGTCTGTTGGTGTAAGTGTTTCACGGAGAGTTGAGACTGTTGTTGCCTTGTTGGCGTGCCGCGTGAGGACTGAGGTTGAAGATGAGAGTTGAGAGTGAGTGACGGCGCCGCGTGAGGGATGAGGTGAGAGAGAGACTTGAGAGTCTCGTGTGGTGACTGGTGTGGTGACAGTGAGAGTTTGTGTTTGTGAATTAGGTTTAGGTTGGGTTAATATTAGTTATTAAAATAATGTAATATATAATATATATATAATATATAATATATTATAAGTGACGGTATACCGCGGTATATACCGGTATGTAACGGTATACCGTACATTTTCGGTACGCACGGTATACCGTCGGTATGCAACTAATCAAACCGTTACCGTACCAAAAATATACGGTACGGTATTATACCGTACCGTACCTTACGGTATACCGATAATTCGGTATTTTCCGGTATTCTTCGGTACGGTATGTTCGGTATTACGGTATTTCGGTATTATTTCCCACCCCTAATTATGATGGTGTATTGATGGTTACAATATTGTTTGTTGTTGTATTGATGGTGTATTTTTTATGAAAATTTAGTTACAATGTTGTTTATTGTATATTACAATGTTGTTTATGATGGTGTATTGAAACATTCCAGTTGTTTTGCTGTTTTGTTTACTGTCTTTGCTGTTTTGTTCACTGTCTTTGCTGTTTTGTGTTGCTGTTCGGTGGTTGCTGTTGCTGTCAAAAAAAAAAAGGGAACAGGGTATTAGCGTCACATATGTGACGCTGATATACAGTTAAGGCGTTACATATGTGACGCCATTGTTAATAAATAAAAAAAAGCCTTAAAGGCGTCACATATGTGACGCCAATAAATATTAAAAGAAAAGGGAACCGAAAAACATAGCTCAGTGGCTGGCGCGGGATTCGAACCCGCGCCAATGTGATGCATGGTGTGGCATGTTGCCACTGTGCTATGTTTTCATTCATTGTTGATAGAACATAAATATAATATGTACTGACTAAGTAAAATATTTTCCTTTATTTATTATTTGAATTAATTAATATCTTAAATAAGAAAAGTTTGCCATTAATTTATCCAATATATTTTATTTAATTATTTATTATATTACAGTTGCTTAATAATGAATATTATTAAATATAAATTTAACAGTATTATTTATTATATTTCCGTAGATTAATAATGAATGTTTTTTATCCTTATACTTTATTTCATACTTATATTTAATCAATTTCCAAAATATTTACGCATAAATAAATATAATGTAATTTAAGTTCTTAATGTTAAGAAATTTCTTACACAATAATTATTAAATATAATTTAAAATTTATTATTTATAGTCATTAATATTTAAACTAATACAAATTTGTAAATTTAAAATGGATTTAAGGAAAAATATTTTTTTAAAAAAAAATCAACTATCACAAATTGACGTCAGATATGTGACGCTAAAACGTTATTCTTTGGCGTCACATATGTGACACCGTTTAAAAAAATATTTTTATAAAAAAAAATGATTTTCACATATTGGTGTCACATGTGTGACGCTAAAGAATAAAGCTTTAGCGTCACATATGTGATGCTAATATGTGGAATAAAATAAAAAATTTTTTGGAGAAAGGCGTCACATATGTGACGCCTTTGTTTAAAACTACCTGACTTTTTTAACCTAATTTTAAGGCGTCACATATGTGACGCTTTTGTTTACTTTTTTTATCGCTTTTATTTCTTTAGCTTCACTTTTTCGGGTGAAGCTAATAAGGTGAAGCTAAAACCACCCTTTTTAGTAGTGTTAGAAATATTCACAGATCATAAAATAAATGCATCTAATTTTATTTTTATACAAACTGAATTTTTAGGCAAAAAGTACGACGCACTTAATTATAAGTGCGGCGGTTACGCGTTTTATTTTGACCGTTAGTTTTAAAATTTTCAAGAAGTGCGGCGGTCTTAGTCAAAAGACCGGCGTACTTGCAGGTTTTGTAGGCTTTATTTCAAACAGATTATCACAATTTTTTATTTTCTAATATTTTTTAATATATTATTTACATGATGACACTTAATTATGCAAACAAGCTAAGATGTAAAAACAAATAAAAACACTGAACAAGTATTCACATAACATAAAAATAAGTACATCTGGTTTATTTATTTACCGAATCTGGATTTTTGGATGCTGAGAAAACACGGCGCACTTAGGAAAAAGTACGGCGTACTATGAGTTTTGACAGCAAAATTTTTCTGATTTTTAACAGATGCAATGCAAGGGAAACTTTAACTAACAAACTAACAAAAGCATGATTATTATATAAACAGGAACATGCCTCAAAGAAAATAAACAAAAATGAACAAAAATATGCAAATATAAAAAATCTTTATGGTTTTTCATTTTGAATGACACGAAATTTTTGCAAATTTACGGGGCATATAATTAAGTAAAACATAATTCTAACTGATTACATACCTTATGTTGACGTCTGATTTGGTCAACGTCACGTGTGCTGATCTGGACGAATGGATCGAAGGCACGTAGAAAATAACAAAAAGATGAAAAAGATTGGATCAATAAATATTATTAATGACCTTAATATGATATAGAGCCGAGCTGAATATTTTGGGCCAGTCTATATTTTTTGCTTGCTAATTACAAGTCTTATCTTTTCTCTTTTTCTCTATTTCTCTCTCTATCTCTTTCTATCTGTTTTCCCACAAAATTTCCAAAGTCCTTTCATTGTTTGTACACGTTCTATATATATAGACAATTTCGGCCAGTATGGAGATGACAGCTGGAGAATGTTGGGAATATGCCTAAAACACTGGTCAGAGTGTAAATATGCCTTAGACACGTGCGACTCCTAAGGATTGCTTCGGGAAGGGATATAACAGCATGCATTAATTGTCCTGTGTGCCTGTCCCGCATGCTGTTGGCGATGCTTATCCACTGGGGTCGGTCCTCGGGTCTCCCGCCATTCTGGTCGGCCTTGTCGTAATCTCGAGTTGGAGCGCATTTATCCCCGATCTGCTCGGTCCTTCCGTTCTGGATATCGGGTCCGCCTTGGTCCCCGAGTTCGGCCTCGACGTCTCTGACCGGTCCGGTTTTTAACTAGCCCGGGAGAGGATTTGATCCGTACTCGGTCCGGCTTGCTGTTCTGATCGGCCGGTTCAGCTGACGAGTGCTTACGTGGATGCCAAGACGGATTGACCGTTAACAAGGGCCCCCGAGTCCAGGGCCGTGCCGGGTTGGCCGGGGCTGGAGTCGTTTCGTAGTAAGGCCGGTCCGGCTTGTGGGAGGGCAAGATCTTTCGAAGGGACGTCTCTTCGGGAGATGCGTCGATTCGATTTCAGGGTTCTAGGTGTCATGATGAGAGGGACACGGGGCCGAATCTGTTTTGACAACGCGTTCACGCGCCTTTGGTCTTCGCGACGGTTCATACTGAACCGTCGCGCCACGCGCTGGGCATTTGATGTCTCATTTCTCCTATAAGTATAGGGTTTCTCCTTCCTCATTCCTCCTTCCGCCATTTTCGTTTTTCTTTGCAGAGGAGAGAGAGAGAGAAAAAAAAGTTTCGTTAATCGTTTCTGAGTTCAGAGAGAAATTCTCGATAAGCCTTTTTTTCCTTTTCTATTTAAAATGTCGGAGCTGAGGGATGAGATAGCGGCGGAGGAGTTGACTATGTCTCCGGACTGCACGGGGGTGGCGGATCTGTCTATGGGCGACGTTCCCGTCGACTGGAGCAACAAGGAGGAAGGCGGCGAGGTCGCGAGGTCGCCGGATTCTGGAGACGCGGAGGTGCCGGCGCCGTTGACGGCCGTTGGCGAGACTCCGGCCTGGATTCGGCCTCGGCCGTCCCCTTTCGTGGAGGCGGAGTGGGATTCGGCCTCGATCCGCAGCGCTGTCACGGAAGAGCAGTTGGTGGCTTGGCGGGGGCGGTTTAAGATACCTGTTGTGGTGTGGATGTTCGTTCCGACTCCTGAGGAGAGGCCTCACACTCCGCCCGTCGGTTGTACGGCGGTGTACTACCGCTCTCTGCTGGCAGGGCTGAGGTTTCCGCTCCCGTTAGCCTTCTCCCGGTGGCTAAGGCAGTGGGGCCTTTCTATTGCCCAAATTCACCCGAATTCCTGGGCTCGGGTGGTGGGTCTTTTCATCCTCTTCAACCAGCACGGTTGGCCTGAGCCCAGCTTTGAGGAGTTCAACAGCCTTTTTCTTTGGAGATCGGTGGGAAGATCCGGCTCGGGCTGGTTTTATTTAACAGCTCGGCATGCCATGCACAAAGAGGTGGTGGATTTGCTGGAAACTATACATAGTTGGAAGGAGCAGTGGTTTTATGTCGGGGGACATTGGAGGAGCTCGGTGGATGAGTGGGAGCCCGATGTCATAGACGCGGAGCTTCGGATCCTAGAGCATTTTATTGCCAAAATGAGTAAGTGTTGTGTTTTCTGTTCTGTTTCTCCTTTGTCTAACGCTCATCATTTGCTTTTTGTGCAGAACGCATCCCGGCGCAAGAGACCTCCTCCAGGTTCGACGACCGGGTTGAACAGCTTTTGGATCTTCCCGCTGAGCAGAGGAAGTCGCATCTTCTGGTTACTGAGGAAAACCTCTGGGCGGCCGGATTTCGATCCACCGATCCGAGTATCATGTCTTCATCAGTTTTTTTTTTAACATATCTTCTTTCTCCAGTCCCTAGGGCCAAGGTTCCGTCTGGAAGGAAAGAGACGCCTGCGCAGCGTGTGGCGAGATTGGCTGTCGAGGCTGCTGAGCGGAGGGAGCGTGCGGGCAAATGAAAGAGGGAGGAGACCGAGCCTCAGGTCAGCGTGACTAAAGCGGAGGCTCAGTCCGCTCCTGAAGTTCTTGTATCTGCGCCGAGCCCTATCCGGACGGATCGTGCGACTTGCAAGGAGCCCTTAATTGACTTGGAGAGTCATTATCTCCCGGTTAATAAGGACCGGGAGGAACCTTGTGCCCAAATGAAGGGGCGACGGCCGCGTTGGTTCCTTGATTACGTCCGTGGAGCTACCCCAACCGCTGAGATGCTCAATCGGGTTCCCCCGGCGGTGGCTGAGTCCAGTCACATCCCCGTCAGGGGCTGGACGCCCAAGCTGGAGATGGTGACCAACGACATGGGTCCGGCCGAGCAGATCCAATTCAAAAATGCTCTGATCGGCCATGCGTTGTGTACTTATGTAAAGGCCACCGATGAGCTAATGGCTCTGGATGAGAAGCATAAGAAGATGTCGGCCGATCTTCAGGCCATGCAAGAGGAGCACCATATTTGTCCTTCACTGATCAAGTCCTTAGAGGAGGAGATAACCTCCTTGAAGGGTGATAATGAGATCTTGGAGAGTCGGGCCCTCGAGGCCGATAGGTGGAAAGTGAAAGCCGGGGAGATGACTGAGGCGTCCGAGCTAGCTCATAAGGGGTGGTTGGACACCAGGGCCGAGCACGAGGCCTATTTGCAAAATACGAAGGCCCAGCTTGAACACCTGACCGAGCAGGTTAATACTTGTGAGGCTTCGGGCTACGCCAAGGGTCTTGCCGAAGGGGCGGCGACTTTTAAGGAGACGCCTGAGTTCGAGGAGCTGATCAACCTGAATTACGTCTCCACCTGCTATGAAATATTAGATCTCATGAAGGGAAGGAAGACCGTTGAGGAAGTCGAGGCTTATATTGTGTCCCAAGCGGCCGATCTGAAGGTTGGCTCCCTTGGAGCTGATGAGCCGAAGGCCGTCGAGGTTGTTGAAGATCCGGGGTTGGCTCCGCCTGGTGAAGGTGAAGGACAATCCTTCCAGGCGACTGGTCAGAAGGATGGGACCGAAGAGATTTTTATTTTATTTCATGTATGGCCTGCGTGCCAGTTTTCCTTTGTTTTCTTTTTTGTCATATGTACTTTGTAGAAATACCTCTTTAAGTGAATAAAACCTTCTTTATAGCATATGTTGCTTTTTCTGGATGTTTGGGCCCAGTTGGTTTGGCCGTTGCCTTTCTTTCGTGTTCACCATTTGTTGATTGTGCCGAGGTGAGCCCGAACTTTCAGAGTGCCGAGACGAGCTCGGTCATATAGGTGCCGAGGCGATCTCGGTCTTATAGTGCTGGATGAGCCGGTCTTATGAGGTGCCGAGGCGAGCTCGGTCTTATAGTGCCGGATGAGCCGGTCTTATGAGGTGCCGAGGCGAGCTCGGTCTTATAATGCCGGATGAGCCGGTCTTATGAGGTGCCGAGGCGAGCTCGGTCTTATAGTGCCGGATGAGCCGGTCTTATTAGGTGCCGAGGCGAGCTCGGTCTTATAGTGCCGGATGAGCCGGTCTTATGAGGTGCCGAGGCGAGCTCGGTCTTATAGTGTCGGATGAGCCGGTCTAATTAGGTGCCGAGACGATCTCGATCTTATAGTGCCGGATGAGCCGGTCTTATGAGGTGCCGAGGCGAGCTCGGTCTTATAGTGCCGGATGAGACGGTCTTATTAGGTGCCGAGGCGAGCTCAGTCTTATAGTGCCGGATGAGTCGGTCTTATGAGGTGCCGAGACGAGCTCGGTTTTATAGTGCCGGATGAGCCGGTCTTATTAGGTGCCGAGGCGAGCTCGGTCTTATAGTGCCGGATGAGCCGGTCTTATGAGATGCCGAGGCGATCTCGGTCTTATAGTGCCGGATGATCCGGACTAATTAGGTGCCGATGCGAGCTCGGTCTTATAGTGCCGGATGAGCCGGTCTTATGAGGTGCCGAGGCGAGCTCGGTCTTATAGTGCCGGATGAGCCGGTCTTATTAGGTGCCGAGGCGAGCTCGGCCTTATAGTTCCGGATGAGCCGGTCTTATGAGGTACCGAGGCGAGCTCGGTCTTATAGTGCCGGATGAGCCGGTCTTATTAGGTGCCGAGGCGAGCTCGGTCTTATAGTGCCGGATGAGCCGGTCTTATGAGGTGCCGAGGCGAGCTCGGTCTTATAGCGCCGGATGAGCCGGTCTTATGAGGTGCACCAATGCTAAAAATGAAGTAACATCAAATTTTATTGATAATACCTCTTTAATTACATAGCATCCCATGGATAAGTTAATATCTGGCCGGTCAGATATTCTAGCCGGTAGGCTCCGTTCTGAAGGACTTCACTAACCTTATACGGTCCTTCCCACTTGGGATTAAGTGGTCCGGGATCCGGCCCCAATACCTGTTTAAGAACGAGGTCTCCGACCTGGAAACTTCTATGGTGAACCTTGGAGTTGTAATATTTTTCGCTTCTTCTTTTGTAGACGGCGTTCCGCATTTCCGCTTCAGAGCCAAAAGCCAAGGAGAAAGGTGTTTCTCCGGTGGCGGACCGATGCGTTGTTCTGTAAGCCCATAAGGCTCCGGGGAGTTCCTCGGGCCAGGAACCTTTGAGTTCTTCGAGGTGTGTCTTGAGATGCTGCTTTATGATTTTGTTGACCGCCTCGACCTGTCCGTTGGATTGCGGATAATATGGTGTGGAAAAGTTATTTCGTATGTGGAGGCCGTCGCAAAAGGCCTGAAACTTCTTATTGTCAAATTATTTTGCATTATCGGAGACAATAGATTGAGGGATCCCGAACCGGAAGATGAGTGACTTCCATATAAAATCAACTATTTTATGCTCGGTTGTCCGCGCCATAGGCTCGGACTCTGCCCATTTTGTGAAATAATCGACTGCGACGATGGCGTATTGTACATCTCCCCATCTTTTAGGTAAGGGGGCCGACTTGATCGATCCTCCACTTGACGAATGGCCACGGGTAATAAACGGAAGTGGGTTTCTTGCGAGGGTCGGATATAGAAAGCGAAGGTTTGGCATCGGGCGCACTTTCGTTCCAGCTCGACGGCATCTTTTTTTTAGACTCGGCCAGTAATATTCTTGCCGGATCAACTTGTAGGCCAGCGCCGGGCCGCCGAAGTGACTTCCGCGTGCAAATGGAACTGAATACCTTCGTATAAAGTTCCATCTACAATGGTGAACCTGGCGGACTAAGGTTGAAGTGATCGTGCCTGGGATTGGTCCGCGGGAAAAATGCCGCTCTGAAGGCATTGAATTGTAAGCTGCACCCATCCTTGCGGCTCGAACTGTTCAGCTGCTTGGACTTTGGTCATTTCTAGGGCCGATGACGTATGGTACCCCATTCTGGCCTCATCATGTGCTCGGCTCCAAAGCTGGGTGTGAGTTTTGCCAAGGAGTTTGCTTGGATGTTCTTGGTTCGAGGAAGGTGTTATATATTCCCCAAAAATCTTGCAACCGGGTCCGCGCCAGGCTGAGGTCGCATTCGCCCCTAACTTGGTTTACCACTAATTGAGAATCACTTAAGACAGTGAGGCGAGCAAGACCGAGGGAGGTCGCCATTTCCAGACCGGCCAGGAGGGCTTCGTATTCCGCTTCATTGTCGGTGGATGAAAAACCTTAGCGAATGGCCGGGCAGAATAAATGCTGATCGGGACTGATGAGGACCATTCCTGCGCCTGCCCGGTCGGCAGTTGAGGACCCGTCTATGTGGAGCGACCATTCCTTTGATCGGTCATTCTTTTGTGATTGCTGGTGAAAACTCTGCAATGAAATCTGCCAGGACTTGACCTCTTATGGTAGTGCGCGATTCTTGGGTTAAGTCAAACTGTCCGAGCTCAACGACCCGTTTTGATCGTCCGACCAAACACGTCGGGTCGGCGCATGACTTGCTTCAAGGGGTAGTTAAGACAACTACCTGATGTTTCAGAAAGCAGGTCTTAACTTTCGGGGGGCTATTATGAGTGCATAGGCCAGCTTCCCCACCGGGGCGTATCTGAGCTCGGCATCATGAAGGACTTGATTAACATGATAGACCGAATGTCGAACCGCATTCTTCGCCCAAATAAAAGCGGTGCATATTGCGGGGTCAGATATCGTGAGATACGGATGAGCGGTTCTCCTCGGGCCGGTCGTTGCAGGATCGGTGCTTCTGCTAAGACTTCCTTGGTGATCTTGTCGGTCGGGCCCCTTTTCCTTTCGCTTCTGCATAATTGGTATAAGGTGGAGAATTCTCTATCTTTCGCACCCCATCATAAAGAGTATGCCTTCGCTCATTTCAGTTTTAATCAGACATTTATACTCCTCTCACTTCTTGATTTATGTAAATTGGATTTTCTTCCCATAAAGCTCACGCAGCCCATGTCTTGCGTATGTTCCTTTTTCTACTATTTTTCATCACTTCGAATTTTAGGTTTCACTGTCGGTATCCCAATGGCCTTTGTTCGGGCGCTTAGGCGAAAAACCCGTTTAGGTTCCGATGACTCCATCTGACCTCAGCCTAATCTTTGCCTAATAGCGGCTTGAGTTCGTTGATGACACTGTTCTTGACTACGCCCTAACAGACTACTTTTTCTAGATTACCATGATCTTTATGGGGGCCTAGTGGAAGTTCCGAAAGTTCTTGCAGACATTGTGGAGTCATTGGCTGTTGCAGTGTATGTTGATTGCAACTTTAATTTGAAGGATATATGGATGTTCTTTAGAAACCTTCTGGAGCCTTGAACTACGCTCGATATTCCTTGAGTTATGACCTTCAAAAGTTCAGTCGAGTCAAGCTGGAACTCATAATTACAATGGTTCCTGTGCTTTCAACTCATACTTACAATGGTTCATGTGCTTTCATATCACCACTTATTGATGAGAGTAGTCATCCCCGGATGAACGCAGGGTGTTTAAAAGCGCTCCGCCACCTCGAACAGGTTTCCCTTCTTCGTGGCGGGCTGATAATGTTTGGAACTTGAAATAGTTACAATTTGAACAATTCGTTCAGGACTCCGGTGAGAGTGTATGCAGCTGTGGGCAGCGCCCCCCTCCTTCTAGCGCCAATCTGTTGACGTCTGATTTGGTCAATGTCACGTGTGCTGATCTGGACGAATGGATCGAAGCCACATAGAAAATAACAAAAAGATGAAAAAGATTGGATCACTAAATATTATTAATGACCTTAATATGATATAGAGCCGAGATGAATATTTTGGGCCGGTCTATATTTTTTGCTTGCTAATTACAAGTCTTATCTTTTCTCTTTTTCTCTCTTTCTCTCTCTATCTCTCTCTATCTGTTTTCCCACAAAATTTCCAAAGTCCTTTCATTGTTTGTACACGTTCTATATATATAGACAATTTCGGTCAGTCTGGAGATGACAGTTGGAGAGTGTTGGGAATATACCTAAAACACTTGTCAGAGTGTAAATATGCCTTAGACACGTGGCGGCTCCTAAGGATTGCTTCGGGAAGGGATATAACAGCATGCATTAATTGTCCTGTGTGCCTGTCCCGCATGCTGTTGGCGATGCTTATCCACTGGGGTCGGTCCTCGGGTCTCCCGCCATTCTGGTCGGCCTTGTCGTAATCTCGAGTTGGAGCGCATTTATCCCCGATCTGCTCGGTCCTTCCATTCTGGATATCGGGTCGGCCTTGGTCCCCGAGTTCGGCCTCGACGTCTCTGACCGGTCCGGTTTTTAACTAGCCCGGGAAAGGATTTGATCCGTACTCAGTCCGGCTTGCTGTTCTGATCGACCGGTTCAGCAGTGCTTACGTGGATGTCAAGACGGATTGACCGTCAACACCTTAGTCTAGCAATTTTGGGGTTTTTGTGTTTGTACTGAAATTAATCAGTTAAGGGGATACCTTTTGATGACAAGACAAAAGTGCTCCGACCTTGGTGTTAGAACCGGCGTACTTACAGGATATATATGCAAAGTAACGAGAGAAAACAAGGGAGTGCAGCGCTCAAACAAAATGTGCGCCGTACTTGCAGCAACAGAAGACATATTTTCACAGATTTCAAGACATTTCAAACACACTAATGATGCACAAGATCAAGCAAACAATCTCAAAACAACTAAGCAAATCCCCGGCAACGGCGCCAAAAACTTTGATGTGTTTCGAAAGATTTAAATTTATACTACTAGTTCTACCGATTCCTTAATACACAAAACACATGGGTAAAGTATAACCCCCGTTTATAGTATAGGTTTATAGGTAAGACCAGGTCGTCCCAAGGGATTTGTAGCAATTCACAGATTATTTATCAATAATAAAGCCAAATGATTGTCACATATCAAATAGCCTAAACGTGTGTATAGCAGAGCAGAGTACCAAACAAGGCATGTTCACGTAACATGATAGATAAAGATATTGCAAAACTTTATATAAACATAATCATACAAGCTGTGAATAACGGGTAATTACCACAACAAGCATATCTACCAATAATGACATAGAATCCTTTCGGCCTATATACTACATCATCAAGAGTGCATTAAGAATGGTTTATATCCAATATGCATACACATGAATTCCTCCCAACCCGGTCGGTCAACATAAGGAAGGGTCTTAAACATTATTTCACTTGGTTTGTCTATCAATTTATCACACAATTCTCACAAGTATGATATTGACTCATGATTCAAAACTAATCATGCAACTAACCCTTACGAACTATGAAAGTTGCAACAATCAATCAAAGGATAAACAAAGTCCAAGTAAAATTAATATCGAATCCATAAGCATATATATTCACAAGTAATACTAATATCGTCCAAATAAGCGAGAATCAACCATATCATAACCAAATCAATAACCAACATGACAGGGCCGGCCCTCCTAGTGGGCGGCATGGGCCATCGCCCAGGGCAGCAAAGCTCAGGGGGTAGCAGAGCCCAAATTTCCCTTGAGTATACCTAGATTCAGTTTTTCTTTTTGAAAGAAAAAAATTAAGTTGGGTGTATTCAATTGGGATTTTGTGGAATTCTTTTGGATTTTAGAAATCCTAGGGTATTCAATTTGGATTGTTTTGAATCCATTAAAATCTTGAGGTATTCAATTTGGATTTCAGAATGTCATTTAAAATCTTGGTGTATTCAATTTGGATTTCAAAATGTCATTTAAATTCTTGGTGTATTAAATCTGGATTTAAAACAATCCATTAAAATCGGAGTGTATTAAAAAATCCATGAATTTTTTTGGATTCATTAAAACAGTGGATTTTGATGGATTTGTTAGTGTTTTTTTTTAAGTTTTGAAATCTCACCAAAATCAATGAGATTTTGAAGGATTTCTAAAAATCCATTTTTAAATCCGAAAGACTCTCCATCAACTTTATAAGATTCTACAATGATTATTATTAATCCATGCATTATTTCTAATCCACCAAAATCTTTAAAAATCCATGAATTATTATTAATCCACCAAAATCTGAATTTAATACACCCCTCTAAATTTTCATTCAATTTTTTGGCTCAAAAGCTGGCGCCAACAACTTACAAATTATGGCATCTGTAATGTGTGTTAGTGTGATTATTAACTGATTAAGTGGTTTATGGGTTATTTGATGTTCATTATCACTATCATTGATTCATTGTTTAAAAACATAAACTATGTTTCTTAGATCACAACCATCGACAACTCAAAATAAGAAAAGAAAGAAAAAGCAACAAGAAATTGCTTAACTTTTACAAGGATCATTAAATAAGTTTTTTATTGGGTAAGAAAAACCTATTGAAAATCCGACCTAAGAGGTTTTAATAATCCTAATACCAATGATCATGTTGAGGAATGAGTTGATGAAAAACTTATTGACGAAGAACTTGATCCTAATTCTAATGATGATGTGGAAAATCTTGTTGATGAAAAACTTATTGGTGATCCTAATTCTAATGATAATGTGAATCTTGTTGATGATGAACTTGTTGGTGATTCTAAGTGTGATAAAAGGAGTTTTTCAAAATTAAAGCTATTGAAATCATATTTGCGGACTACCACGAGTCAAGGTAGGCTTAACGAGTTAGCAATTTTGAGCATCTAAAGTAAGTCTTTAGCATATACAGACTATGATAGACTAATTGATGATTTTGCTTCACGAAGTGCACGAAGGCACCATTTTAAGTGATCTTATTTTTGTTTTATTGTTCGGGGTTTTGGTTTATGTCTCCCGTTGTAACTCCCTTTTTTTCAATAAGAATCGGGTGAGCGCGTAGCTTGAATAGGTTTTTAAACCCCTTAAATTTTTTTGTGTATTATGTGTTGATTGGATTAGAGGTATAATTTTAATTATTCGCCCAGGGCATCAAAAATGATTGGACCAGCCCTGTAACATCACAAACATATAAAACTCATAAACATATTCAATATTATTAGTAAAGAAATGTACCAAATCCGTTTATGCGAGTAATATGAATACAAAGAGCCAAAAACCAATATTTCGACTACCACAAGCACTAGTCCAACAACCCAAGTTTCCATGATCAACCAACAACCTATGCTACTGAATATATCCGAGGGAATGTTGTGTTCATGAACGTGTAAAAATACCATTTTATATCGCATTTTCTAGATCGGTTGCAGTATAGTCGATTTAAAAAGTGATTAGGTTTCATTTTACATCGGTTATTAGGGAACCGATTTAGTATATCACTTTTTTAAATCTGTTAATAGGGACCCGATTTAAAATATCAGTCTTTTACATCGGTTATTAGGGAACCAATTTAGTATATACAATATTTCTTGAAATTGGGGTTGTTTTGTAATATATACAAAATCGGGCTGTTTTGAAGTTTGGGGCTGTTTTGTAATTTCTACAAAATGGGGCTGCATTGTAGAGCCAAATTCTGTAGAAAACAAATCCTTCACTTAGCGAAAAGAAAGAAAAAGAAGGGTCGATCCTTCACTTAAATTGTTATAACATATTCATGGTGGATAATAGTATTGAGGCCGAGATAATTGGTGAGAAAAGGGAGTTGTTTATTTATCAACAGGATATCATGGAGTTGTTGCAAAATCAAAAGCTTTGCGTGCCTATCTTGCAATTCTACAATAAGTATGTTATTTATCTTTCAACATATAACGCACTTTTAAATGTAATAATGTATATATTTACTTCTTCAAATGTTTGTCCTGTAGCAAATTTTTTAAATTTTCAAAAAATTCAATATTATTGTAGGTATCTCCACAACATGTTGAAATTGTTGGGTAGAGAGGAGAAATATGGATTGATGTGCCCACTCACCATTCAAAGCACAAGCAATAATAAGCAAGACATAGCATCATACGTTAGGACAAGAATTACAGCAGGAGATTTTGATTGTTTCCTTGCACCGTACTTTGCCGAGTAAGTAACACTAGTTTAAGTGAAATAGAAAAACTTCAGTTTTTCTAGTGCTTCTCAAAAGATTCATTATGTTTATTTTGTTTTCTGCTTTACTTTCTCCCTTGCTAAACTCTACTTTTTATTTTTATTTCCATGACTCGCGAAGTACTTGAAATATTGGTCAAGTTCATTGTATTTGTATCAGATTTAGGAACTTATCAGTTATCACATATCAGGAAACAAACAACTAGACAATTATGGTTAGTTTCGACAATATCATCCAACAGTACTTCTGGCTGTTTGAATAATTATGTGGATTTATTGCAGGGATCATTGGCAATTGATTGTTCTTTGCCCGAAACAGAATGTCGTCGCTTGGTTCTGCTCCATAGGGAGAAAGCCCAAGAAGGACTTGATCAACAAGATTGAGACGTATGAGTTGAATAAAAAATCTTTTTATAGTGTTGTGTGCCTATTTTAAAATAAATTTTTTATTTATTATGTCATAGAGCATTTGATGCATATCAAGTTATTAAGGGCAAGCACACTTACAAATTAAAGAAGCCCACATGGGTTTTTCCAAAGGTAAATTTTCAAACATGTTTACTTTCTATACTTATTTAAGTTAAGGCATTAAATGTTTATAATCATAATTGTTCATTTTACTTTTTTTTTTAAATGTCACAAGCAAATTGGAGGTTCGGCATGTGGGTACTTTGTTATGAGGTATATGCCGAAGATCATCACATTAGACATCGTCGACTCATTCGAAAAGGTACTTTATTGTGTACAACCCACTGTTTTTATTTTGGTGTATTAAAACAGAACCCCCACCCCCACCCTACTTCTTTTCTGTACAACCCAATAGTTGTTGACAATAAAAGAAGGAAAAATGGCAAAATATCAGTTGTTCAAAATCAAAGACATTAAAAATATTTATGGATATTTGATCAAATGGTGGCCTCTTGTTAATTTGCAGACATTTGGTATGGAAGAGCCTTATTCGAAGGATGATATTGATGATGTACGAAGACGTTGGACTCAATATTTTCTGGATTTTACATTTTTATTGAAGTAGTAAGAGAGGAATATGGGAACCGGGTACGTAGGGATTTGATGATGTACTGATTGCATATTTTGAAGGGAATAAAAATGCCAAATGTGATCAATCCTAAATCCTAATATTTAACTTGCCATGGAATATGCAGTAAGGTTTGTTAATTTGTTTCCTACTTCATTATTCATATATAAAAGGATTATGCTTCATGCATAATTTTTATATGTTAACACTTTTGCCATGGACTGTGCTGTCAGGTTTGAACTTCGTACAATATAATGCGGAAGGAATCTTCAAGTTTTCAAGTTATGGAAATCATTTTGCTCAAGTATTCAAGATCTGTAAATCTTATGAGTCCTCGCTGAACTATTTTAGACACTCGAATCTTAACTAGTATTTACTGATTATGTTTCATTTTAATGTTAGACTTGATTTCTTATTGTTGGTTTTATTAGAGTCTAAAGATTATAGCAGTTAAAGCTGCTTAATGTTTGTTTTTGTCAGTTTGAGTTTAGATATTGTGTTTTGTAATGCTGTTCATTGTGAAGACAATTCAGTTTTGTCAGGTACTCAAAAAAATTCAGTTATAGTAATGATTGTTTGAATTTTGACCAGTGGAGATCCAATTGTTGTTAAAGATTATGAACAGGAAGAAGTAAGGTCTGTTGATGATCTGTTAAGAAACGACAAGCGAAAACGAATGTGGGAGTTGGTGCTTGGGGAAAGCTGTTATCGCAGTGTTCACAGGTGAGAGTTTTGACTGAATTATTTGTTAAGATATATATATTGAGTATTCACGTTCGAACTATTATCTTGTCTGCTGTATATGAGGATTAACATGTGTATCTTGGTTGTCATATGTTAGAAACTAGTGCTTCATCTAAATCTTTATGATTAGTGGCGAAAGTAATCAAATGGGCACCTTTTACAACACTATGCTGGTTTTGGCAGATTGAAGAAACGTAATCACTTCCCAAACAAACATCTGAACTCCCTTTTATTTGAATTTCTAACATATGTACCTTTTCCGATGTCGCGAATCCTCGTGTTATTAGTTAGAAACTAGTACGACATCTTAATCTTTATGACTAGTGCCTAAAGTTATCCTAGAATGGTAATTAAGTTGTTGGAATACTCATATCTTTTAGTCAGAAATCTCATGTTGTTGTTAGTTAGAAACTAGTACTATATCTTAATCGTTATGATCAGGGTAGGGGCCAAAGAGGAACGCTACATCCACAAACAAACTTCCACAAAAATAGCCACAAAATGACGTGTTAGCGGGTGATTGGTGTATTTTGTGGCCGTTTCTCTCTCCTCTATCTGAATACACCAATAGTTCTTGACAATAAAAGAAGGAAAAATGGCAAAATATCAGTTGTTCAAAATCAAAGACATTAAAAATATTTATGGATATTGGATCAAATGGTGGCCTCTTGTTAATTTGCAGACATTTGATATGGAAGAGCCTTATTCGAAGGATGATATTGATGATGTACGAAGACGTTGGACTCAATATTTTCTGGATTTTACATCTTTATTGAAGTAGTAAGAGAGGAATATGGTAACCGGGTACGTAGGGATTTGCTGCGTATGGATCATTCATCGTTTTGTGGTTGTACTTTTTTTGCAAGATTTATAAATCTCTTGTAATAACTGTTGTTGTACATTTTTTTCAAGATGTAAACAGGATTTTGTAATAGAATAGTATGAACTTGATAATTTTGGTAGAATATATGGTGTATTGTTGGAGATTTTATTGTTCATGTTATGTTTTATAGGAGGAATTCAGTCGTGATCTAAAAATTGCCACTTTTGTGAACAGGGCTTTTCTAAATCTGCCATTTTTTTTAACCAGAATATCAATTTTTCTAAATCGGTTAAAGAAGAACCCGATGTAGAATGTATATTCTTTCTAAATCGGTTAAAGCAATACCTGATTTAGAATGCCAACCATTTTAAATCGGTTACTTCCTTAACCGATTTAGAATGTCTGACATCCTAAATCGGGTTTCTGAATATCCGATCTGGAATGTGAGATTCGAAATCGGTTATATGTACTTACTAAATCGGTTAAATAACCGATGTTAAAAGTATTTTCTACATCGGTTAAATAACCGATCTTAAATGCGTCGATTTTCTACATCGGCTGGATCTATAACGGTTCGAGACCCGATTTAAAAGGCCTATTTTAACCGATTTAAAATGTGTTTTTTCTAGTAGTGTCACCTCTGCAAATCCGCAACGTGTCACCAAATGGAGTGTTTGGTAACAAGGTTTATGGTAGAGACTTGAGAAAATTGGGTATGAATCCTCCAAGTATTGTGTTTAGGTTCTGTAAAAGTGATGAATGGTGGTGGACCTCTGGGAATTCGTGGTTAGGGAGGATGGTGATGGTAGTGGTGGCTCGATGGTGATAAAGGGGTGCTGGATCATTGGATCATAAGATCCTCACCAATCCTCCTCTTCTCCAATTGATATATGTGTTATTATGTTTTCCTCTGCGTTTTTGGGTGCTATTTATAAGTATCCTAACACTTGGGGACCAAGGCTAGGGTAGTGGATCGGATAGGTAATGAATGAGAGTCATAAATATGCATTTAAGTTGATCAGACATAGTAGTACGCCGCTCTTCCTGGATAGTATGGCGGTTACGGTGCCGTTTCAGCCTTTGACCAAAAAAACAAAGTTTTAGCCCAATCTCTTAGCTTTCCGTGGCCACTTGAATCAACTAAATCGGAGTTCGTATGCTCAACTTATGGCCAAAAGAGTGGACAGGTGTCGGGAGATCTTTATCTTGAGTTTGTTTCTTTTTTTAAGTTCCATATCTTCATGTATTCTTCCGTATGTTCCATGCACGACACATCACATGAACCTACAATAGCATATATAATCCAATAAGTATCGAAAGTTGATATATTTAATCAATATATAAGCATAAAAGCATAGACAACGCGTATAGAAATATGTATAAAATGAGCGTTATCATATCCCTTTCTCTAGCGACGTAAACGTGTCTTGGTGGAATTTGTTAGCTAAGAGTATATCATTTTCATAAGTTTTCAAGATAACTAGTATCTCGTAGATTCCTTTTAAACTCAAAAGTTTATCAAATGATTTTGTGATACCATGGAAAACAAAGTACTTAGACGGGTAATAATTTCAAGTTGTTTATTAGAGCCAGTCATCACCTAAAAACTGATGATGAATCTCTTTACTCAGCGACGTAAATGTGTCTCGGTAGTACTCTATAATCCTAAGTGTTACACTCAAAATGTTTTAATGAAAAGTATTTCCAAAAGAAATCTGATTCTCATGTGTTCTTATAACACACAAAGTTACTTAGTTTCAACAAAATGTCTGGTGATTGCTTACGTTCAAACCGATCTTATATAAGATGAAGCATAATCCATGACTTTTCAAATTCATCAAAGTTCGTCTAAAAAAGCACTTTTGAGACAACCTGAAACAGACTTATCGAAGAGCTTCTCATCTTCAAGTTGGTTATTAGGGTTAGTTGTTACCTAAAAGCTGACACTGGATCCCTTTAGCCAAACAACGTAATAGAGAGCTTAAGGACTAGTTATGTTAAGGAAAATCTCACCAAGTCTAAAAACAATTTTTGAGACTACTTAAGAATGACTTTACTATGAAGTTCTTGTCTTCAAGGTGGTTATTAGAGTTAGTTGCCACTTAGAACATGACAATGGACCTCTTTAGCTACGCTTGTAATATAGGATTCAAAGTAAGTCACGAATAAGAAAATCTGACAGAGTCAACAAGATTTGAGATCACTTAGAACTAACTATAAGGAGAGCTACTAATCTTCAAGGTAGTTATTAGGGCTAGTTTTTTTGGGTAAAAGGTCAAAAGACCCGGTAAATATATTACTCCAAAAAACGTTTTTAAGTACAAAGGATATGGGTGAATCCCATATTATCTTAGCCCGTTACATAGGCGAAACAGCTTACATAACAAGATACTTCCTATTTTCTAAACAAGAAAATAACCACTACTCAAATGATTACATTAGACACCTACACAAACCAAGTTACTTTCTAAGACCTTGGAGCTTGATGCCATACATGTCATAAAAAGCATCCTAATTCCATGGAAGATCGTGAATCTGCTTCGCGTAGTCATCATAATCATAGTCATCATAATCATCTTCACGATCGTGCCCACCACCAAATAGATTAACTGACTCGTCAAAAGTGTTCACAACCTCCTCTTCATCACTGTCTGAATCAACAATCTCTCCCACCTTTGAAAATGGGTTAACCCTCTTAGTAGACGAAGTAGACGGGGAAAGTGAAGAACTTGACTTACTAGCCGCGACTTGCACCTTCTCTTTCACAACACTCACAAGCGGTTCTTGTGATACATTACTAGTCTTTTGAGACCCAACCTCCTTAGTTACCATTGTACTGCCAGAATCTAGACCAGCCCCATCCTTAGACATGACCTCAGTAGGGATTCCACATTCATCGGTATCAATCATATTAAGAGTATCAAAAGTATTCGATGTAGCAATCTTCGTCCCACTCGTACTAGCCACTTCAGTGGCCTTCTTCTTTGTAGTATCCGCCTTCTTGGGCTTAGGAGGAGGTGCTTTAGGTTGATACCTAAACTTAGGACCCACAACAGGTTTGGTAAATCCTCCTTTACCTGGACCACTTTGACCACCATTCTTACCCTTATTCTTATTCATAATCGTTTGAAAACCATCATTAACACTCTGTGTAGGCTGAGTAGGAGGTGGAACAGATTTAGGACAATCTAGCAGAGTATGACCAAAAAGCTTACACGTATCACACCGAGGCGGTTTCCACTCGTATTCAACCCGAATCTTCTCAATAGTCGAACCCGTCCCATCAAGTAAGGGTATCTCAACAGTTAGGCTTTCCCTAAGCACCACATCCGCCTTAACTTCAATCAAGCACCTAGCAAAACTACTGCGGCCCCGTGATTTCAAACACAATTGATTAATATAAGCATCTAGCATTTTCGGCGTACCAGTCAATGTGGCTAGGAGACTAAGACCATCATCAGAGAACATCCCAAGGGGAACATCATGGAATTTAACCCACACCGGAATGTTGGTCAAATCCTCCTTGAGCAGATTAGTGTTTAAAGTCCAATTAATAAGAATTATAGGCACATTCCTAATCATCCACGACCCATTTTCAAGCACATCTTCAACACCTTTCTGAGTGGAAAACTTAAAGAAGAAGAACCCCTTCGCATTCATCATAACCGTTTGTATACCATACTTAGCCCACGCATTACGCACATAGTAATCAACAACCGGAAAAGCAATATGTTTACCAAGAAAATAACCATATAACGTATTCTCAAATCTGGAATTTACCTCTTCTACCACTTTCATAGGCACGGAGAGATCCACATCATTAGTTTTCTTACTACACTCCAGCCTACGAAAGTTGGACTTGTGCTTCTTAGGATCACTAGTCGTAGCACCCGCATATGAAACCTGCTTCCCATTAAATATGTTGGAAAAATAGAGGAAATGGGCTGTTTTGAGCAGCCCACTTGAGAGGCAATTTTGAGTGGGCTCGACTACGAGTTAAAGTCGGACTAAGTTGGAATACGTAGTACTCCATACGAGGTTTACAAAACATGTAAGAACACTCAAAATGATTGAGGTATGAATGAGATGTAATGTTCCAAAGTGAACCTTTTAGAAATGGGTTTGGGATGCTATCCCACATTGGAAAAAGAATGGAAAAATTGTGAGTATATAAGGAGATGTGGACAAAGTCTTGTTCAAAATGTAAGACATGAGTGGATGTGTGACTAGGCGCCCCTCGCGCACACACACACACGCGCGCGCCGCCGCCGTCCGGCCGACCCGGCCCAGCTTGGTCGAAGGGCGATTTGGGCGAAATGTCTCGGCGTCTCGAAGTTATTTTTTTACTGCAATTTTATTCGGTAAAAATTTATTTTACTAAAAATACCTCAATTATAAATTCCGAATTTTTCGGATCCAGATAAACATCAATTTAATTGATAATTATCGAATTAATATATTAGGATAATAGATTAGGATAAGTGTTGAAAAGACCAATCCTAATTAGAGTTCCTCCAGCACATGTCTCTCTCCCATCTTCACCTATAAATACAGATGTGAGGGGTCCGATTTTAGAAGAAAAATTTTCGTCCGTTTTTTCAGCCAAAAAATTCCAACTTCATTTTATTTTCGGAAGTAATTTCTCTTCGTATTTTTTGTTGCATCGGTGGTAGTTCAGGTTTATTCTAGTTCGCTGAGGGTGCGATGATCGATTTATCAACGCATCGAGATGTTGTTTTATCCGGGGAGGCAGACGCTATACACTGTGGTGGCGGCGAATTTGCTTTAAGGAGACAGATTTTCTGGACTCAACATCGCCCACATTCGGATTTACCTCCTTTCATTAATTATATATATATACATGTATATTATTTAATGTTTTCGTCATTAACGAATCTGTCTCCTGCTTGGTTTTCAAATTTGTAGCTCATGCAGTAGATTCAAAACATGGATCCGGCGGCGGTGGTGATGGAAGAGAACGGAAGAAAGCACTTAAACTTTCTGCAAAGATTGATTCTCGAAACGATGCAGAAAAGTAAGCTTTCATCATCATTAATATTCACATGATTAAGTGTGCATGTTTCTTATTTAATTTGGAATGAGATATATAGAATTATTCATGCGTTGGATAATCAATGTTGGCAGTTTGTTTTCATGGTAAATATACCAACAGGGTCGGCCCAATCCCATGGCCATGATGGCTTGTGCCATGAGCATCAGGCATTAAAGGGGCAACAATTTTTTTTAATACTAATTAAAGGGGCAGAAGACAGAACTGAGAACACGTCCATCTGCGTGAATCTATTCAGCAAACTCAAAATAGACGGACGATGGTTCTGCCCTAAATCAGACCAGCAGACTCAAAATATAAGGAATTTTGGTCGATCAACAAACGAAATCGACGGACGATGGTTCTGCCCTAATCGACGATATCAGGTGTTTTCTTTCCACAATTCCTCCTTAAATTTAATCGTATTCTACTTTTATATTATTTCATTTAAATATGTTTCCTCGTTCACAACCATCCGGTGCTCAAAATAGAAAAAGGAAAAAAGGAGCAGTAGAAATTGTTCAATCTATGCAAGGATCCATGAATAAGTTTATTGTTAGACAAACAAATATTTCTGAAAGCCCCGTTGAAACTCCGGTTGAAAATCCTTGCGATAATGTTTGTGACGATGAAAACAAAGATGCTACTTGTGACGATGATAACATCGATGATGTTTGTGTTGATGATGCTTGTGATGACGGAAATGTTGATAATACTTGTGATAATGAAAACGTAGATAATGTTTGTAATGATGAGAATATGGAAAATGTTAGTGTTAATATATTTGATCCGAGAGTTTGGGATGGATTGAATTCAAAAATAAAAACTTTGCTTGTAGAAAAAGGGCCTATTAGGGAAACTAACATCATATTTCCAAAAGATAATGTAGGTAGACATTTCTCTTGTGAATATTATGTTCGTAAATTAATAAATGGTGATTGTTATGATAGAAAGTGGTTGATTTATTCTAAGGAGCTAGATAAAGTGTTTTGTTTTTGTTGTAAACTTTTCAAAGATGGTCGATCAAGAAGTCAACTAGCAAGTGAAGGTTTAAATTATTGGAAACAACTTGGCCAAAGATTGAACATTCATGAAAATAGTCCAGAACACATGACTAACTTTAGAATTTGGACCGAGTTGCGACTAAGGTTGGACAAAAATCAAACACTTGATAAAGAGTTGCAAGAATTGATAAAAAAAGATACTGATCATTGGAAAGAAGTTTTGCTTAGAATAATTGCCATTGTGAAATGTCTAGCAAAAAATACATTAGCTTTTCACTGAACAAATGAGAAACTTTTTGAAGAGTCTAATGGAAATTTTTTAGGCATAATTGAAATGATAGCTGAGTTTGATCTTGTTATGAAACAACATTTTCGGCTTATCCAAGACAAAAAACACATTGTCATTATCTTAGTCACAAAATTCAAAATGAATTGATTGAAGTGTTGGCATCCGAGGTAAAGAATGAAATCATAAAGAAAATCAAAGAGGCAAAATATTTTTCAGTTATTCTTGATTGTACTCCGGACGCAAGCCATAAAGAACAAATGACTTTGATAATAAGATGTGTGGATGTTTCAAGTTCTCCTATACAGGTAGAGGAGTTCTTTTTAGAGTTTTTGATTGTAGAAGATACATCCGGTTTGGGACTTTTTAACTCATTAAAAGATGTTTTAAAATTACTTGATTTAGGTATTTCTTGTGTGCGGGGACAAGGGTATGACAATGGGACTAATATGAAAGGGAGACATAATGGCGTGCAAAAAAGATTACTTGATATGAATTCTAAAGCCTTTTATATGCCGTGTGGTTGTCATAGTCTTAATTTAGTTTTATGTGATATGGCTAATTGTTGTCACAAAGCAAAAACATTTTTTGGTACTTGTCAAACCATTTACAATGTGTTCTCTAATTCTACAAAGAGATTGACTGTTTTATTAGAATACATTGATAATTTGACTTTGAAATCTTTATCTACTACTCGGTGGGAAAGTCATATTGAGAGTGTTAAAGCTATCAAAACTCAAGTTGGCAAAATTAAAGATGCTTTAATACAATTAGCTCAAGTGAGTGAGGATGGAAAAGTTTGTAGGGATACCGAATCTTTAGTAAATGGTGAGCTTTCAAGTTTTGAATTTATTGTAAGTTTGGTTATTTGGCATGAAATTTTATATAGAATTAATTTGATTAGTAAGAAATTACAGTCCAAACACATGCTTCTGGATGTTGCTGTGAAAAATTTAGAGGGATTAGTTCATTATTTTGAAAAATATAGGGAAAATGGGTTTATTAGTGCCATTAATGAAGCTAAAGAAATTGCTGATCAGATTGAAATTGAGCTTGAGTTTGCTATAAAACGTTCTTTTTCTAGAAAAAAGCAATTTGATGAAATTCCAAATACGGAGAGAGAACAACAATCTGCTCAAGAGAGATTCAGGACTGATTACTTTCTTGTTTTAGTTGATGTGGCCCTTTCTCAATTGCGGACTAGATTTGATCAAATGAAAGACTTTGAATCTATTTTTGGCTTTTTGTTTGACGGACGAAAGTTAGTTACTTTACATGATGATGAACTGAAAAAATATTGTTTGCATCTTGAAACTAAGTTAACATATGGTGATGATTCTGATATCGATGGGCAATATTTGTTTATGGAGTTACAAGTCTTGCAGGGAATGTTACCGAAAGAGGCATCAGATAGAGAAAATCCTTGGACATCCATACAAATTATGGAGTTTTTAAAGAAGGTGGACATGTTTCCACACGTGTTGCTTGCTTATCGGATTTTGCTGACCGTACCTGTTACCGTAGCTTCTGGATAAAGAAGTTTTTCGAAGCTAAAATTGTTGAAATCATATCTGCGGTCTACAATGAGTCAAGAAAGATTGAACGGGTTAGCAATCTTAAGTATTGAGAGTAAGTTTTTAGCTAATATTAACTATGATAAAGTGATCGATGACTTTGCCTCAAAAAATGCACGAAGGCATCGTTTTAGGTGATGTTCAGTATATTTTGTTATACGGGGTTTTGGTTTATGTCCCCCCGTTGTTTTAGTTTTGTTATATTCAAAATCGGCGTGGGGATGAGCCGCCTAACTTGATTAGGTTCCAAACCCCTTTAAGAAGTTTAGGTTGTTTTTTTATATAATTATATACGTACTTAGGGGCATGTTTTTGGTTGTTCGCCACGGGCATCCAAAATCTCGGGACCGGCCCTGTATACCAACAAGATACACTTGTAGTAATAGGCTGTTTTAAAGCACTTGGAGTGTTGTTTAAGGAAGCAACCTGAGTCATACCATTTGGCTCAACAGAATTCGGATCAACAACATTAGATTTCTTCATACGTGAATCAAGAACCGATTGAGACGATTGAGGCTGATTGAAATTACTAGAAGACTTACTAGCAGATTTATTAACCTCAGAAAGCGAAGAAAACTCCTTAAGGGACTCACTTGTAGCAGCCTTAGGACGATGCCCGAGATACTCATTAAAACCCGAATTGTCGTTAAGACTCAAAGGATCAGTAGCAAAAAATGCATGTGAAACCGGCTTCACATGTTGAGTACATTGACTTGAGGCTGGTCAAGAACATTTGGATCAGCCACAATGTTGGTGATTTTAGTGTCACCATTCATTTTGTGTAATTGGAACTAATATGTGAGCTAAGGGGTTTTATAATTTGTATTCTAATATATGTTCGGGTATGTGCGGAGTGCACACATGTATAAGATCGAATTATAAGCCGGTACGATTATGTCGGGGGTCCGGGGGCAGAGCCCCCGGCGGTAGATTGGTAACTTAGTGATATTTCCGAATTTTAGAGGGAGATTATGGTAAAATTGACTAATTTCGTCAATTTGGAAAAGCCATCCGTCTAACCCTAATTTCGGATCACTAATTAAGACCTAATGACGGCGCCGCCTCAAGTAACCCTAAAAAATCGACCTAACCATCATCCGACATGTATAAATAAGACTCTCCTATTGAGTCTTACATACGCTTTTCTTAGCTCTCTGTCTTTCTAACAAACACAGAATTCTCTAGCAATTCGGCTTACGTTTCTGTCCCTAGATTCGTAACTAGGCTGAATTTCTTGTAATCCGGGCATAGGGTAGAAATATCAGTTTGGAAAGTGTTTACACGATCCATTGGGAATCCGGATCTCTATCTTAAACCCTAATACCCCAACACACAAGAGGTTCCCCGAATTTAGAAGCTGACCAAACAGCCTCCTCCACATCCGAAGGATTTGAAATCCCACTATTAGGGTTCATAGTCGATTGTTTAATCGACTCACCAAGACTAACAGTTGGGTTCAACTCATTAGTAGACTCATTAATTAGGTTCGTTCACATCATGTGTTTCAAAAGAACCATTAAGGGCAGCAGTAGAAGGATCACAAATAGATCCAGATGTAGTATGAGTCATACCCATTGGTTCAACAGAAATCGGATCAGCCACATTATTGTTTTTCATACGTGATTCAAGACCAGATTTACACAATATTAGTAGCATTAAGACCACTAGCATCAACATCCGGGAGTGTACTTGAACCATGTGAAACCGGCTTCACCTGGTTCTCATTATTATCCACGTTACCAGCAGCAGTAGATACGTTCCCATCAGATTCAAGGCTAGGGTTTCTCAAAACCCTAGCAGCTTTGCGTAGGTGGGTAACACCGGAGTTACCATCACCTTGCCCCTTCAAACGATTAATACGAGCAGCCAACTCATCCACATCAACATGAACATTCCCATCAGTACTTGTAGCATTAGAAGCATTAGACGCATTGAGTTGACTAAAATCAAAATTACCCACAAAATTGTTAGCAACAGAATCCGTTCATGTAGCAGACTCTGTTATTCAGATCATCACTCCCACCATGTTTCGAAACTTTGGAAGCACTCTTATTGGTTAAAAAACCTTTATTCATCATCTCTCAACCCACTTACAGCAAATCAGACCAATACGACCAAATAGTAACAATTAGAAGTCCAAATTACCACGCATGCATGCAGAGCCAAAAAGAAAACCCTAACTTAAAAAGTTAGAGGGTTTAAACGTTACGCACGACAAAGCTAACCAGCACCCATAATTACTCATGCACGTACAATATGTAGAATGATAAATAAATTCAGCACCAGTCACAAGTGAATAATATAAAATCTCAGCGATCTAATAAAGTTTAACCGGGGTTCAATTCCTAGTGGCAACATTTTGGAATTGAATTTCTCAAGGCCCAATGATCCCTTAGTCTTTGACTAATGGTTAGGGCCTAGCCCTCCGGGGTTCGCTGGTGGAACAATTAAATATTGAGGGCTTCAAGCGGCAGTGTGGGAGGCCAGATCTCGGTGGGAACCTGCAGTTGGATTTGGGGGGGTCCAACATGGAGCAATCACTTGGGGGACGACTCCTTGTGCGCGGTAGTTGAGGATATTTAAGAACCTGGGAGCCAAATACACATCTCACGATTTAACTGGTAGCAGTACTGTGGGGCCGGAGCTGTTATCCCGAGGACTTATCAGGTCTAAAGAATGGAGCACCGACCCACGATTAGTAATTAAATAATCCTAAACCGACAACTCTTGATCAATATAATGAATTTGTAACAACCGACCCACGACAAAGTGGACCAATTAGGCAACACACTACTAAAAAATACATGTAATAACTTCACATCTTTAGCTTCACCCGAAAAAGTGAAGCTACAGAAATAAAAGCGATAAAAAAAATAAACACAAGCGTCACATATGTGACGCCTAAAAATTAGGTTAAAATAGTCAACACCTTTTAAACAAAGACGTCACATTTGTGATCCCGTTCTGCAAAGTTTTTTTTTATTTTATTCCACATATTAGCGTCACATATGTGACGCTAAAGTTTTATTCTTTAGCGTCACATATGTGACACCAATATATGTTAATAGATTTTTTTTAAAAAAAAATATTTTTCCTTTAACGGTGTCACATATGTGACGCCAAAGAATAAAACTTTAGCGTCACATATCTGACGCCAATATGTGATAGTTGATTTTTTAAAATATATAAATTTGTATTGGTTTAAATATTAAATACTATAAATAATAAATTTTAAATTATATTTAATGATTATAGTGTAAGAAATTTCTTAACATTAAGAACTTAAATTACATTATATTTATTTATGCTTAAATATTTTGGTAACAATGAATAATTTAATACCACTTTGATGATTAATGGAGAATAAACGAATGATTGGAAGGAGCGTATTTTTCTTCAAAAATCGCCAAACGTGAGAGAGATTTTTCTAGGTTTTTTTTTTTTTTTTTTTTTTTTTAATGTAGAGCGTTTATTAGGCGTAAAACATGACAATGCATCCCTTTAACTAAGCAACGTAATATAGTGCTCAAAGTTGTGTTTATTCTGACGAAATCTTACTCTCAAAGTTTTTGTTGGCAGCCCATCCACATTGGAATTCACGTAGGCACTCAAGGCAGCTGAACCGGCCGAGCAGAGACTGAAGCCGGACCGGGCACAAACCCGATTTTCTCCCGGACTCGTTAGAACCGGACCGGGCAGAGACGACCGATATCCGATCCGGGAGGGCCGAGCAGAGAGAGGATAAAATACTCCGATACAAGATTACAACAAGGCCGACCTGAATGGCGGGAGACCCGAGGACCGACCCCAGCGAATAAGCACCGCCAGAAGCATGTGAGACAGGCCCGCATGCCAATTAACGCATGCAATCATGCCCCTTCCCAAGGCATTCCTTAGAGGCCGCCACGTGTCCAAGGCATATTTGCAGACTGACAAGTGTTTTGGGCATATTCCCCAAACATTCGCCAGCTGTCATCTCCCGATTGGCCCATATTATCTATATATAGAAGGAATGTACAGTGAAAGAGGACTTTTGGATTTTTAGCATTTATGACATAGAGAGAAAAAAGAGAGAATTCAGATTGACTGAGAAAAAAGATAAGACTTGTAATTAGCAAGCAAAAAAGATAGACCGGCATAAAATATCCTGCTCGGCTCTACTCTATATTAAGGTCATTAATAAAATTTAGTGATCAAACACCTTTCATCTTGTTTATTATTTTCTACGTGTCTTCGATCCATTCGTCCAGATCAGCACACGTGACGTTGACCAAACCAGACGTCAACAGATTGGCGCTAGAAGGAGGGCTTCCTTCGATATAAAAAAAAAAAGATTTATACTGCTCACCGGAGATGTCTCACGACAGTTCCAAAAACCCTCAGCCCGCGACGGAGGAAGAAAACCTTCGTAAGGTGGCAGAGTGCTTTAAACACCCAGCCTTCATCCAGGGCATGGCGGCCCTTATGGAGAGGGTTACAGGGTGCGGGACCCTTCAAAAACCCGAAGACCATGTCGAGGCAGAATCTCAGACGACCCGCCCAGCTGCCTCGGGACGAGACAAAAAGAGGACAGCCTCTAGGGTCGCCGAAGAAAGGGCGGAGAGCCACGGCGAAAGCTCACATTCATCTCGAAAAAGTAAGCTTTCGCGCCCCACATCCGTTTTTGATCGCCTTGGGGCGGGGAAGAAAATCGAAAAAGCAGCGCCGGCTCCCACTATTCAGAGTCAGAGCCGTAAGGAAGAAAAAGCTCCCCACCAGTCCCTAAATCCAACACAAGTATTACCTCCAACTCTGGGCGATAACTCATGTGAGATCGAGTTTCCTAAAAAGCGCCTTACGGAGCTCGAAAATAAACAACTCCAGCCATCCCAAAGTTCGGAATGGCTTAACAGCCAGGAGAGTCCCCTGGCCCCTAGTGTTCTGGTGGAACCCCTCCCGGAGAAGTTCAAAATTCCTCAGATTCCGCCGTACAACGGGGAGACAGACCTCAATGCCCATCTTGGACATTATAATTCCTGGATGGACCTGCACGGGTCTCAGGATGCGTTCCGATGCCGAATGTTCTCCCTGACTCTGGGGAAGAGGGCCCAGAGATGGTATCGGACGTTGCCCCACCATTCTGTTCAAACATGGGCCCAGCTCTCGGCGACGTTCCGATCCCATTTCATGGGGTCCCTTTTGCGAGTCGCCCCACGCTCATCCATTTCTTCCGTCATCCAGGGGCCGAACGAGTCCCTTAAAGATTATATATCCCATTTCAATAAACGGATATTAGAGACGGAACTCATGTCGGACGATGCGCTGGACATTATTACCCATGCCGGCCTTCTCAAAAATTCTTTTTTTCGCTGGACGGTGTGCCAGAATGTCCCACACACCTACCAGGAATTGTTGGAGCGCGCCAGCTCCCACATAGCTGCCGAGGAAGATATGCCGGCACCAGTGTTAGTCATGTCCTCCGATCAGAAAGGATCATATAAAAAGAAAGAAGATAGACGTGACTACAAAGAGGCCTGTCAAGAATCCCGCCGGGAAAATAAGACTCCCGCCTCTTCCTCGACAGTCCCAACAACTCAGAGTTATCGGGAGCGTAGGCCCGAGCTCATGGCTAATTTCACTGAAATATATTCCGTCGGAACCGCGGCCATATTCGATCAAATAAAGGACAAAAATCTGCTCCCAGTTCCTCGGCCGATCTATAAAGATCAAAAGGACATGGACCAGACCCGCTTTTGTAAATATCATGAATCAGCGGGTCACAACACCGAACAGTGCCGAGACCTCGTCGCCGCCTTGATCGCGGTATGCGACGATACAGGCTTAAGGCGATTTACCCGAAACCCGCCTCGGGATCGCCAAGATCGGGCCGACCCGACAAGAGCCAAGAATGATCGGGTGCCTCCAGCCCCCAAATCCCCCCGGGAAATTCTAACCATTATGGGAACCGCTGAGGTCGATGATCATCGGTCAAAGCGGCAGAAAAAGGCATCCATCCGAGAAGCCGCCACCTCCTATCAACGGACCGAGCGCCGAGCAGAGGGGTTCCTATCAGTGGCCGAAGAAGCCCCCAAAAACCCCCAGCTGGCAGTTACTTTTGAAGAATCCGATGCGGACGGGTTAGACCATCCCCATTCAGACGCCCTTGTCATCACCCTGCCCATAATGGGGATCCCGGTCCACAGGGTGTTGGTGGATTACGGGGCCTATGCTAGCATCATCTACCTCCATACCCTTCGCAGGATGAAGGTAGACCAATCTTATGTCCAGCCCTGCAACGAGGATATTAGGGGATTTGCCAACTGCCGCACCTCCCCACTGGGGGAAATCGACCTCGCCTTGGAATTTGGTCAGGGGCCGATCAGAAGGACGATGATCACAACCTTCAAGATCATCGATGTGCACAATGACTATAATGCCATCATAGGCCGACCTGTGATGTCAAGGCTGAGGGCCACTCAGTCTACTTATCACCTGTGCATGAAATTTCCCACCCCGGACGGCGTCGGGGTACATAGAGGGGATCAAAGGGCCGCCCGGGAATGCAACCTCAGCATCCGGGCTCGCGAAATAAATGCCGCAGAAGGCATCCCGGAAAATTTGTCGGAAGAAATGGGGGCCACCAACTCCGAACAGCTGGCGGGAAACACCCTACTTGAACAGGGGTCCGAAGGTCCCGGGGCCACGCAAACCCCCGAAATGGAAACCGGACAGGAAGCGGACCGGGGCCGCATGCCCGAGAAGGAGCCGATCCTAGAAGAAGATCCCGTCGACCCGCGATACCAAAATCCGAAGGGGAAAATTCGCCACGCTGAGCCAACAGAAGAGTTGGACCATGTCGACATGGACCCATCTAATCCAACCCGATGACTAAAGATCGGCCACAACCTCCAAGAGCCGATCCGCTCCGAGCTAATCTTCCATCTGAGACAAAATTTAGATGACCCATTCGGATATGTAGGAGATTGACCCGGAACTTGCATGCCATCGGCTAAATATCGACTCCAGTTCAAAGCCGGTTATTCAGAAAAGAAGGAAAATGGGGCCGGAACGACAGAAGGGGCTGGAAGAGGAGGTAGAAAAGCTGATCGATAACGGGTTTATTCGGGAAGCCCAATACCCGACTTGGGTAGCCAACCCTGTCTTGGTAAAAAAGCCGACCGGCCTATGGAGGCTCTGCATTGACTTCTCCAACCTGAACAAAGCCTGCCCGAAAGATAGCTACCCCCTCCCCCATATCGACTACATGGTGGATGCAACGGCCGGGCACGAGCTAATGAGCTTTATGGATGCATATTCCGGATACAACCAGATCCCAATGCATCCCGATGATGAAGAAAACACCTCCTTCTACTCGGCCCGCGGCCTATACTATTACCGGATGATGCCATTCGGGCTCAAGAATGCCGGCACGACATATCAACGCCTGGTAAATAAAATGTTCAATAACTTGATAGGCCATACAATGGAGGTATATGTAGATGATATGTTAGTGAAATCTTTCCGCTCGGCCGATCATGTACATGACCTCAATAAAATGTTTGCTATTTTGCGAGAGTATAAGATGAAGTTAAATCCGAAGAAATGTTCATTTGGGGTAGGTTCTGGAAAATTCCTCGGCTACATGGTGAGCCAAAGAGGGATTGAAGCCAACCCCGATAAAATTACGGCAGTGACCGAACTTGTTCCTCCAAACTCGGTCAAAAAGGTGCAAATCCTAACTGGCCGACTAGCCGCGCTAAGTCGCTTTATCTCTCGCTCAACTGATAAATGCAAACCTTTCTTTGAGGCGATAAAAAAGAACAAGGATTTTCAATGGACAGAACCTTGCCAAAGAGCCTTCAAAGCTATCAAGAAAGTCCTGGCAGAAGCCCCGACCTTGCAGCGACCGAACCGAGGGGAACTTCTCAGCTTATATCTCGCGGTCTCCGACTCGGCGATCAGCGCCGCTCTGATTCGAACGGAGAATGTAGTGCAACATCCGGTCTATTATGTGAGTCAGGCCCTTCACGATGCCGAGCTCAGATATGCCACAATGGAGAAACTGGCCTATGCGCTCGTAATGGCATCCCGGAAGTTAAGACCCTATTTTTGGAACATCAGGTAGTCGTCTTAACAAACTACCCTTTAAAGCAAGTCATGTACCGACCTGACGTTTCCGGCCGAATGGTCAAATGGGCCGTCGAACATGGACAGTTTGACATAACTTATGAATCGCGCACTGCCATAAAGGGACAAGCCCTGACGGACTTCATTGCAGAGTTCACACCAGCAATCGCACAGGAGGACGACCGATCAGAAGAGTGGTCACTCTATGTAGATGGATCCTCAACCGCTGACCGATCGGGTGCAGAAATAGTCCTCGTTAGTCCCGACCAACGTCTGTTCTGCTCGGCTATTCGCTTAGATTTCCCGACCACCAACAATGAGGCAGAATATGAAGCTCTCTTGGCTGGTCTAGAAATGGCGACCTCCCTCGGCCTTGCCCGCCTCACCGTCTTGAGTGATTCTCAATTAGTGGTAAACCAGATCAACGGCGAATACGAAGCGAAAGAGCCCAAACTGGTTAAGTACCTCAGCCTGGCACGGGCCCGGCTGCAAGATTTTCGGGGAACAATACAACATATTCCCAGAACTGAGAACATCCAAGCCGACTCTTTGGCCAAACTCGCATCTAGCTCCGGAGCCGAACATATGGATGAGGTCAGCATAGGGTATCATGCCTCATCAGCCCTGGAAATGGCCGAAGTCCGGGCAGCTGAACAGTCAGAACCGCAAGGGTGGATGCAGCCTATAATGCAATATCTTCAAAGTGGCATTTTACCCGAGGACCGAGCCCAAGCAAGATCATTACGAACTCAGTCCGCCCGGTTCACCATCGTATATGGAACCTTATACAAAAGAGGATATTCGGTTCCTCTGCTGAAATGCCTGTCCGAATCAGAAGCAGAATATGCCCTCAGGGAGGTGCACGAGGGTATATGCGGTAATCATTCCGGCGACCAGGCATTGGCCTACAAATTAATCCGGCAAGGCTATTATTGGCCCAATGTCAAAAAAGATGCCATCACGCTCGTACGGAAGTGCGTCCGGTGCCAAATCTTCGCTCCGCTGATCCGATCCCCACCGGAAACTGTCACTTCCGTATATTGTCCATGGCCATTCGCCAAGTGGGGAATCGACTTGATCGGCCCTCTACCTAAGGGACGGGGAGGAGTACAACACGCCATCGTCGCAGTCGATTATTTTACGAAATGGGCAGAGGTCGAGCCTATGACACGAACAACCGAACAGAAGATAGTCGACTTTATATGGAAGTCACTCATATGCCGATTCGGGATCCCTCAATCTATTGTCTCTGATAATGCCAAACAAATTTGACAATAAGAAGTTTCGAGCCTTCTGCGACGGCCTCCAAATACGAAATAACTTTTCCACGCCTTACTATCCACAATCCAACGGGCAGGTCGAGGCGGTCAACAAGATCCTGAAACAACATCTCAAGACACGCCTCGAGGAACTCAAGGGTTCCTGGCCCGAGGAGCTCCCCGGAACCTTATGGGCCTACAGAACAACGCATAGATCCGCCACTGGAGAAATGCCTTTCTCCTTGGCTTTCGGATCTAAAGCCGTTATCCCGGTTGAAATCGGGGCACCTACCTACCGAGTAGCCCATTTTGAAGAGCAGGATAACGACTTGGCCCTCCAAGTGAACCTCGACCTCCTTGCCGAAAAACGAGCTCAGGCAGAAATGCGAAACGCCGTCTACAAAAGAAGGAGTGAAAAATATTACAACTCCAAGGTTCACCCTAGAAGCTTCCAGGTCGGCGACCTCGTCCTTAAAAGGGTATTGTGCCCGGATCCCGGACCACTCAAGCCCAAATGGGAAGGACCATATAAAGTTAGTGAAGTCCTTCAGAATGGAGCCTACCGGCTGGAATATCTGAACGGCCAAAGATTAACTTACCCGTGGAATGCTATGTATTTAAAGAGGTATTATCAATAAAATTTGACGTTATTCCATTTTTTAATATTGGTGCACCTCATAAGACCGGCTCATCCGGCACTATAAGACCGAGCCTGCCTCGCACCTCATAAGACCGGATCATCCGGCACTATAAGACCGAGCTCGTCTCGGCACCTCATAAGACCGGCTCATCCGGCACTATAAGACCGAGCTCGTCTCGGCACCTCATAAGACCGGCTCATCCAGCACTATAAGACCGAGCTCGTCTCGGCACCTCATAAGACCGGCTCATCCGGCACTATAAGACCGAGCTCGTCTCGGCACCTCATAAGACCGGCTCATCCGGCACTATAAGACCGAGCTCGTCTCGGCACCTCATAAGACCGTCTCATCCGACACTATAAGACCGAGCTCATCTAGGAACCTCATAAGGCC
Organism: Orobanche coerulescens; assembly: GCA_033398695.1. NCBI lineage: Eukaryota > Viridiplantae > Streptophyta > Magnoliopsida > Lamiales > Orobanchaceae > Orobanche > Orobanche coerulescens. Next base: position 165,001,143 of record CM065804.1, read on the forward strand.
GGATCATCCGGCACTATAAGACCGAGCTCGTCTCGGCACCTCATAAGACCGGCTCATCCGGCACTATAAGACCGAGCTCGTCTCGGCACCTCATAATACCGGCTCATCCGGCACTATAAGACCGAACTCGTCTCGGCAGCTCATAAGACCGGCTCATCCGGCACTATAAGACCGAGCTCGTCTCGGCACCTCATAAGACTGGCTCATCCGGCACTATAAGACCGAGCTCGTCTCGGCACAATCAACAAGATGAACATGATACAAAGGCAACGGCCCATTCAACTGGGCCAAACATCTAAAAGAGCAACAACAAATGCTACAAGGAAGATTTTATTTAATCAAGTCATTGTTGCAAAGTACAAATGGTGACAACAGAAAACCAAGGCGGATTGGCACGCAGGCCGTACAAGAAATAAAACAAAAGAAAGGCAAAGACTGGCACGCAGGCCATGCGAGAAGCAAAATTTAAGGAAACTACTCGGCCCCACCCCCTTGGACGGCCGCCTGAAAGGACTGCCCCTCACCTTCGCCGTGCGGAGCCAGACCGGCATCCTCAACCTCAACGACCTTTGGCTCATCGGCTCCAAGGATGTCAACATGCAGATCGGTCGCTTGAGATGCAATGTAGGCCTCGATCTCCTGAACGGTCTTCCCACCCTTCATGAGATCTAATATCTCGTAACAGGTGGAGACATAATTCACATTGATCAGCTCCTCAAACGCAGGTGTCTCCTTAAAGGCCTCCGCCCCTTCGGCAAGACCCCTGACATAACTCGAAGCCTCGCAGGTGCTAATACGCTCGGTCAGGTTTTCAACCTGGGCCTTGGTTTCCTTCAAGTAAGCCTCGTGCTCAGCTCGGGTATCCAACCACTGCTTATGCGCCTGCTCGGCCACCTTTGTCATCTCTTCGGCCTTCAACTTCCATATGTCGACCTGGAGGGCCCGACTGTCCAGGATCTCCATATCACCCCTCATGGAGGTTATCTCCCCCTCCAGAGACTTGATTAATGAAGGACACAAGTGGTGCTCCTCCTGCAAAGCTTTGAGGTCGGCCTCCGCCTTCTTATGCTTCTCAGACAAGGCCAAAAGCTCGTTGGAGGCCTTCACATAGGTGCACATGGCACGGCCGACCAGAGCATTTCCAAACTGGATCTGCTCAACCGGATCCATGTCGTTAGTCATTATCTCCAACTTGGGCGTCCAACCCCTGATTGGAATATGACTGGACACGGCCACCGCAGGAGGAACCCGGTTGAGCATCTCAGCGGTTGGGGTAGCTGCCCGGACGTAGTCAAGGAACCAGCGCGGCCGTCTCCCCTTCATCTGGTCGCACGGTTCCACCCGGTCCTTGTTAATCGGGAGATAATGGCCCTCCAGATCAATTACGGGCTCCTCACTGGCCACACGACCAGTCCAGACAGGGGTCGGGGCGGATACGACAACTTCAGGAGCAGACGAACCCTCCGCCTTGGTCGCGCTGTCCTCAGGCCTGGCCTCCACCCTCTTTCGCTTGCTAGCCCGCTCCCTCCGCTCGGCGGCCTCAGCTGCCAGCCTCGCCGCGCGCTGCGCGGGCGTCTCTTTCCGCCCGGACGAAGTCTTGGCCTTAGGAGCTGGAAAAAGAAAACATGTCAAAAAAAAAAGCTACCTGATGAAGACATTATACTCGGATCGGTCGATCTAAGTCCGGCTGCCCAAAGGTTTTCCTCGGTAACCAAAAGATATGACTTCCTTTACTCAAGAGGAAGATCCAAAAGCTGTTCAACCCGGTCGTCGAACTCGGAAGAGGTCTCTTGCGCCGGGATGCGTTCTGCACATGCAATAAATGATGAGCGTTAGATAAAAAAGGAACAGAAATACGGAATACGACACTTACTCATTTTGGCCGTAAAGTGCTCTGGGACCTGAAGCTCGGCATCTATCACACCAGGCTCCCACTCATCCAACGAGCTCCTCCACGGTCCCCCTATGAAGAACCAATGTTCTTTCCAGCTATGGATGGTCTCAGGCACCCCCACTAATTCCTTATGCATGGCATGCCAGGCCGTCAGGTAAAACCAGCCCGAGCCGGATCTACCAACCGACCTCCATAGAAAGAGGTCACAACTCCTCAAAATCGGGCTCGGCCACTGCGTGGTTGAAAAGAATGAAAAGACCCACCACCCGAGCCCAGGAATTCGGATGGATTTGGGGGATAGGAAGGCCCCACTGCCTTAGCCACCGGGAGAAGGCTAACGGAAGCGGAAACCTGAGCCCGGCCAGTAGAGAGCGGTAATACACCGCCGTACAACCGACGGGCGGAGTGTGGGGCCTCTCCTCGGGGTTCGGAACGAACATCCGCACCATCGCCGGAATCTTAAAACGCAACCGCCAAGCCGCTAATTGCTCTTCTGTAACAGTGCTGCGAATCGAGGCCGAATGCCACTCCGCCTCCACAGAAGGGGACGGCCGAGGGCGAGTCCAAGCCACCACTGACTCGACTCTTTCTTCCGCCAGAGTCCCTCCGACGGCCGTCAACGGCACCGCCATTTCCACCTCTCCAGATTCCGGCGACTTCACAACTTCGCCTTCTTCTTCCTCGACACTCCAGTCGACAGGAACTCCGCCTACCGACAGATCAGCCACACCCGTGCGGTCCGGCGACACGGTCAACTCCGCCTCTGTATCGCCCCTCAGTTACGACATCTTAAATGAAAAAAAGGAGAGGAAAAAGAGCTTACCGGGAAAGTCTCTGTAAAAATCGAGAAAAAATCGCCAGAAAATTCTCTCTCTCCTCTGCAATAAGACACAAAAATGGCGAAGAGATAAGGAATGAGGAGACAGGCTATATTTATAGGAGAAAAAGGGCATTAAATGCCAGGCGCGTGGAGCGGCGATTCCTATTAAACCGTCGCGAAATTCGAAGGCGCGTGACAACGCCATCAAATCAGATTACGCCATGCATCCCCCTCATAATGACACTTAATGGCCTTGAAATCGAATCGACGCGACTCTCGAAGAGGCGTCCCTTCGAGAGATCTTATCCTCCGACAAGCCGGATCGACCTCAACACGAAACGACCCCAGCCCAGGCCAACCCGGCACGGCCCTGGACTCGGGGGCCCTTGTTGGCAGCCCATCCACCTTGGAATCCACGTAGGCACTCAAGGCAGCTGAACCGGCCGAGCAGAGACTGAAGTCGGACCGGGCACAAACCCGATTTTCTCCCGGACTCGTTAGAACCGGACCGGGCAGAGACGACCGATATCCGATCCGGGAGGGCCGAGCAGAGAGAGGATAAAATGCTCCGATACAAGATTACAACAAGGCCGACCTGAATGGCGGGAGACCCGAGGACCGACCCCAGCAGATAAGCACCGCCAGAAGCATGTGAGACAGGCCCGCATGCCAATTAATGCATGCAGTCATGCCCCTTCCCAAGGCATTCCTTAGAGGCCGCCACGTGTCCAAGGCATATTTGCAGACTGACAAGTGTTTTGGGCATATTCCCCAAACATTCGCCAGCTGTCATCTCCCGATTGGCCCAGATTATCTATATATAGAAGGAATGTACAGTGAAAGAGGACTTTTGGATTTTTAGCATTTATGACATAGAGAGAAAAAAGAGAGAATTCAGATTGACTGAGAAAAAAGATAAGACTTGTAATTAGCAAGCAAAAAAGATAGACCGGTATAAAATATCCTGCTCGGCTCTACTCTATATTAAGGTCATTAATAAAATTTAGTGATCAAACCTTTCATCTTGTTTATTATTTTCTACGTGTTTTCGATCCATTCGTCCAGATCAGCACACGTGACGTTGACCAAACCAGACGTCAACAGTTTTCTCTCAAAGTTTGCCATAAATGATATGATACTTTTCCTTGATCTTTAAATGAAGGTTAGTCTAACGTATATTTTCCGCATGAGAATATAAAACCTACGTTATGACTTACTATCAATATCTTTAAAAGAGTATCAGATCTTAAATAAAACTTTTTGGTGAGGAAAAACAAAAACAGAATGAGAGATAAAATCGTATGTGAAAAGTGTCAGAAAAAGCAAGTATAAGGCACATGAGAAAGAAAATGAAAACATTACTTAAAAAAGAATTGCCAGAGTACAAAAACAGACAGAGTGATATTATGCTTTCTTTTGTATTCTTGGGAAACTAACTCACATATTGTTTTCATCTCAGCATTCATAATGGCAGATGATCAAACTCATGAGCACGATGAACAACACAATGATGAACAACTACCACAACCATTACCCACACTAACCGCAGAAGAACTAGTTCCTGAAGCAAGACAAATAGAAATCTTCAACACAAACTCTCGACTACCTCAGACCTTCAAATGCCCACAACAAATCATCTTTAACATTCTCAGACATCAAACCATATTCCCTGCACTCACCTTATCAGCATCAATCCCAGAAATCTACATTCAACTGGTATAGAAACAAGAGATAGAAACAAGAGAGAACTCTTTTTCTAAACACACTCAATTTATTTCTTAACTTCAAGATGATTTAATACATAGGAGAGTAATCTATTTATAGAAAAAAATACAATATGAAATGATAATGTGAATGGTTGAATGTTGAATGTTGAATGATTGAATGGTTGAATGTTGAATGTTAAATGTTGAATGTTGAATGGTTGAATGTTGAATTCAATTCTTCTAGATGGTGGCTTTGAATCATACTCCCCGGGTTACAAAGAACTCGCCCTCGAGTTTAATCTGCTTCATTATCTAAATAAGGCGAAAGATCAACAACGTTGAAAGTTGCAGAAACACCATATGTTCCAGGTAGTTCCACCTTGTAAGCATTGTCGTTGATTTTCTGGACAATTTTGAATGGCCCATCAGCTCTAGGGGACAATTTGGCATTTGGTTGATTTGGAAAACGTTCTTTTCGCAAATGAATCCAGACCAAATCTCCAACTTTAAAAATTTGTTTCTTCCGATGTTTGTCACGCTGAGTTTTATATTTCGAATTTTGTTTTTGAATCCTCTCTCGAACTTGTTCATGTAGTTTCTTGATTTCCTTTCTCGACTATCTGCATCTGAACCGAATTGTTGTTTGTCGGTTTATGGAGTCAGATCAAGTGGACTAAGAGGTCGGGTGCCATATACTACTTCAAATGGACATTTTCCCGTGGCTTGATTAGTTGAATTATTGTAGGCAAATTCAACTTGAGGAAGGATAAGATCCCATTGCTTCAAATTTTTACCAACAAAACTTCTAAGTAAATTTCCCAATAGACGGTTGACAGCTTCGGTTTGTCCATCTGTCTGTGGATGACTGACACTACTGAACTGAAGCTTAGTTCCCATCTTCTTCCACAAAGTTCTCTAAAAATGACTTAAAAACTTCACATCTCGATCAGAAGTGATAGTTTTTGGAATTCCATGAAGACGGACTATTTATTTGAAATACAAATCAGCAACTTGAACAGCATCATTAGTCTTCTGACAGAGAATGAAATGAGCCATCTTTGAAAATCTGTCTGCCACGACCATGATTGAATCTTTCTGGCGTTGACTTCGTGGTAGTCCTAGAATGAAATCCATGCTAACATCTTCCCATGGTGATTCTGGTATTGGAAGTGGCATATATAATTCGGTATTTTGACGTTTAGATTTAGCCAAATGACAGATTCTGCATCGTTGTATATGCCGATTGATATCTCTTTCCAGTATTTGCCAATAAAAATTCTCCTTCCCCAGGGCCACCGTTTTATCTCGGCCAAAGTGACCTGCTAATCCGCCGTCATGGGCTTCCCAGATAATGGCTTCTCGCAGTAAACATTGAGGAAAACACAAAGTTTTCCCTTTGAATAAAAATCCTTCATGCCTGTAGTAATCTTGAGAGGATTGCAATTCAGTAGCATCCCATATTTTCTGAAAGTCATGATCATCCGGGTACAAGTCCTTGATCATTTCAAAGCCAACTACGTTTGTTTGGAGGGTAGAAAGCAGAGTATGGCGCCTACTGAGGGCATCTGCAACAATATTTTGAACTACAGCCTTGTGCTTGATCAAAAAAGGATAAGACTGTAAACACTCGCTCCAAGCAGCATGTCGACGGCTAATCTTCTGTTGAGAGTTCAAGTGTTTTAAAGCTTCATGATCAGAATAAAGAATACATTCTTTATTCAGCAGGTAATGACTCCAATGGTGCAAAGCACGAAAAATTACATAAAACTCCTTGTCGTATGTTGAATATCGAAGTTTAGCATCGTTGAGCTTTTCACTGAAGAAGGCTATAGGATGACCTTCTTGACTTAAAACAGCACCAATTCCAGCGTTGGAAGCGTCACAGCTAACTTCAAATACTTGATCAAAATTGGGAAGAGCTAATACTGGTGCTTCAGTCAAACATTTCTTCAGCTTGTCAAAACTTTTCTGCGCGGCTTTGGTCCATTGAAACTTGTCTCCTTTTATGCAATCTGTAAGTGGGGCGGCAACCGAACTGAAGTTTTTTATGAATCTTCTGTAAAAAGAAGATAATCCATAGAAACTTCTTACTTCACGGATTGATTGTGGGATAGGCCAACTATTGATTGCTTCTATCTTTTCAGGATCAACTCGTATGCCTTCAGAGGTGATGATATAACCAAGAAAACTAACTTCATTTGTCAAGAAAGAACATTTCTTCAAGTTGGCATAGAGTTTTTGTTCACGAAGAGTTTGTAGCACTTGTCGAAGGTGCTTCAAGTGTTCGCCTTTAACCTTACTAAAGATCAAAATGTTATCAAAATAGACGACGACAAATTTACCAATAAAAGGTCGGAGGACTTGATTCATGAGTCGCATGAATGTACTCGGGGCATTGAATAACCCAAAAGGCATAACAGTCCATTCATAAAGACCATCTCTGGTTTTAAAAGCAGTCTTCCATTCATCTCCGGGTCAAATTCTGATCTGATGGTATCCACTTCGAAGATCAATCTTTGAAAAGATAGTGGAACCATGTATCTGATCTAGCAAATCATCAAGTCTGGGAATTGGAAATCTATACTTGATGGTAATTTTGTTGACAGCCCGACTATCAACACACATTCTCCAGCTTCCGTCTTTCTTAGGGACTAGAATGGCAGGAACCGCACACGGACTAACACTTTCATGTATTAATCCTTTTTTTAATAGTCCTTCCACTTGACTTTGAATTTCAGCATGCTCCCGAGGACTCATTCTGTAGGCTAGTCTGTTTGGAATTACTGCTCCTAGAATGAAATCAATGGCGTGCTGGATGTCTCGCATTGGTGGCAGTCCAGATGGAATTTCTTTTGGTACCACATCGGGAAACTCCTCAAGCAGTTGTTTAATTTCTACTTGAATAGTAGTCTCCTTATTTGACTCGAATAATAGAATCAAGCTCATGGTTTGAACTTCCTCTACAGCTTCTTTCAGTTGTTCCTTCGTGACTAGGGACACCAACGGTTTGGCTTCATTCTTGTTTTCATCAAGCTCACTCGGCGACAGAGTAGCTAGCTTGATTTTTACCCCATCTTTGACAAAAGAGTAGGTGTTTGCATAACCGTCATAAAGTACTCGACGATCATACTGCCATGGTCTGCCTAAGAGAAGATGACAGGCATCCATAGGCACAACATCACACCAAACTTGATCCTGGTACTTCTGACCAATCGAAAATGTCACAAGGCATCGTTTGTCAACTTTTAATGTCCTTCCTTTATTGAGCCAATGCAACTTGTAGGGGTGTGGATGAATCTGGGTTGGTAGATCCAACTTTTCTACCATGTAACTCGAAACGACATTTTCGCAACTTCCATTGTCGATAATGACATCACTGTTCCGGGAAATACTTTCCTTGTTGGTGTCTTACCTAATACTGGTTGTAGGGGGATAGAGTTATGGAAGGTTCTAGACTCTTCCAGAGGTAGTAGGATCCCGTTAGATGTCTTACCTTAACTAGGAATCCTATGTATAGAAGGACTCTCATTGTAATGCCTATATAAAGGCCCCTCTATTCATTGTTATCAATACAATTGATTTGCTGTCTTTTACTTTCTCCTCAAACACGTTATCAGCACGTAGCTCGAACGAAAAAAAAAAGAAGAAAAAATCGGCCAGCCCTCCACCGCCGCCAGCCATCTCCCGCTCGCTGCCAGCCGCCGCCCAGTGCCACCACCCAGCACCGCCGCCCAACACCGCCGCCGGACCACCGCTCCAGCCGGAAAGCCGCCGATCCAGTCCAGCCGGAAAGCCACCACCGATCTAGTCCAGCCAGAACATCACCGCCGGACCGCCGCCGCCGACCGCCGCCAACCGCCGTCGCCGCTGACCACCGCCGCCTGCCAGCTCCAGCCCAGCCATGTCCGACCCGGTTCTGAATCTCGGACCAAAACCCGAACATCAACTTATCTTCGGAAGCCGCCAAAATTGCGCCTCCGGTTTCAAATCGTCGCATCGAGTACCAACCGGTAGATCGAAGCACACGACAAATTCAACATGTGCCTAATTTTATAATCGAGGTAATTATCTAACTTGTCCCTATTTCAATTCTCTCCTTTTGGGAATTTTTCTTTTGGGGACGTGGGTTCTTGGGTTCATTATCTCCCACGCTACTTTGCGGTGGATGAGACCGTGAGAGAAGTCGGTATCTCTGCGTGTCGAAGAAAACTGTGTTACGGTCCTGGGGGAGTCACGGAATTGTTGAAAGTCGATACTTGTGGTTGTTGCATACACCACGTATCTGGGTGCGATCTGATATCGCCGTTTTTTTGTCGACTTTACTAAACAACAATTAAGGGAAGTAAATCGAGTAACGGTTATGTTACACGCTTTTAAAAGCATCGATTGTGACCGTTTACATTGTCATTGAAAATCCAACAAGACTAACTTCCTCTTGTTTATATCTTGTAGATGGCACAAAGCTCCAATGTTCATCCGGAGTTCGACATCCTTGACCATGCTGGTAAGGAGTACCATAGGTGGGTCTCAGACGTTCGCTTGGCGTTCGTCGGTAAGAGATTTACCACCACCATCTTTCCCTCTAACGAGCCTACCGCTCAAGAACCGAGCGAGAAAACCAAGGCTAATGCACTGATGTACTTGCGTAGACATATACATCCGTTGTTGAAAAAGTGTTATATGAATTTGCAAACCCCCAAAGAACTACGGGATACACTCGAACAACGATTTAATAATGTGCATGATCAGCGCTTCCACGAATTGCAACTACAGTGGGAGCAAATCCGATTTTTGGATTATGCGAATGTGGAGGCCTATAATCAAGCCATCCTCGATCTTCGCGCTGATCTTGGTTTATGTGGTGTCAAGAAGTCTGATCAAGATTTGATCGAGAAGACTCTTAACACGTTTCCCGTAGGAGCAAGTGTGATTGCTCATCAGCTGCGCGTTGCCTATTAGGAAGTGAGAATTAAAAATTTTAGTGACCTTATCTCCCACCTCGCGAAAAAAGAAAGGCACCATGAGATTATTCTCAATAGCAATACGCGCCCAGCTGGTACGAAGCTGATTCCGGAAGTGAATCAGGCTACCCACAGGAAGGCACCACGACAAAATAGAAAAGGCAACGCTACTCAGTTTTTGCAAGCACCATGAGTGCATGACTCGAGCAAGCGAGGGAAAAGACGAGGTCGTCGTTCCAATGTGTGGAAGAGGCAAGGTGGCTCGGCCACGGGACCTAGTGGAACCCAACCACGTGGACCGCCTCCTGCCGCCGGGATTGGAACCACTCCAAAGGAAGGCCGGAATTGCTATACTTGCGGATCGAAAAAGCATACTTACCGCAATTGTAAGGCGCCAAAGAACATCCAAGCTTACTACAAGCACTATAAACAGTACTTGACTCAAGAGTCAAATTACATGGAAGAAGATAATGAGAATACGGAGGTGAACCATACTGAGATCCCGACTGAGATCCCTCCTCTCACCATTGCGGACAAAGACCAACATATAGATGTTGCCGACTTTGACTAGATCATTGTATTTTGACTAGTTTTACGCTTTGGTTATGTTTTGTCTTGTTTCTAGTTATCGAGAACTACTTTGGATTTTCTATGAATGTAATAAAGTTGGCCATGATGAATAAAATTCTTTTAATTGCTGTGATTGTGCGAAAACGAATTTTATTTTTCCCTTCGAAAGCATGTTTGGTTTATCATAAAACAATTGCTCAGTAAATGAATTGCTTGGTTAAATTGATACATTGGTGAATTTCATCAAAACTTATGATCAAGACTAGGCGCATCCTCCTTGGTATTTGTTTATGCTTTGAAAGTTCAAACGGAATCAGTGGTTTTTAAACAGCCTTAGCTGTACCGACATTCCTACTTTCTCTGCAAGTCTACCAAGTTGGAGTTACCGAAAGGATCATTAGTCGAGATATAAATCGAACACCAAGATGCGTTTTGTAGTGTTTAAACGCTCATATGGTCATATTGCCATAGTATTGTATCAACAATAATGCCTTTGAAAAAGGCTTCAACCTTGCTCTATCACTCAACAATAGGGAAATACCAAAAAAGCAACTTGAAACGAGCACTGAGATCTGAGTTTAATGATCCAGAAAATGCACGACCTATGGACAGAAAGATACGGAAGTTTAGTTTCCAGAACAACTGACCGTTCGTCCATAGCCTTCTTAACAAAGAAGTTATTGCTGTTTAAGTGAACAAAGGTCAAGCTGCACGGAAATTATTTCCAGCGATTGTGCTAACTTTGATCCTAACCGACTTGGTCGAATTTCCCCAAACTCGAAGTTAGTGAGTTTTCGCTATGTATTTAATCACAAGACTAATCAGTTTCATGTCTTATTGTAATGTCTCGTGGCGAAATTGAGTGCCTTGCTGATAGTGGAACAACCCACACTATTCTTCGGAATAGGCAATTATTCAAGGATATTGTGCCATATATATCCTCAGTGACAACAATGATTGGTTCCTCCCAAGTAATTCAAGAGAGGGGACCTGCTCATTTGTTGCTACCTAATGGTACGCATATTAATGTCACAAATGCTCTCTATGCCCCAAGAGCAAACCGAACCATGCTAAGTTTTAGGGACATCCGTGGTTATCACCTTGATACACATTGTGAGAATGGGACAGAATTTTTGTGTGTTACTCTGGCAGAATGCGGAAGACGTCGCGTTCTCGAGAAACTAATGAGTCTAAGTAGTGGTTTATACCAGACTACAATAAGGGTTATTGAATCCTATGCTGTGAGTCACGAGCTGCGTGATTCCGAAGCATACCAACTATGGCATGACCGACTCGGTCACCCTGGACGCGACATGATGATTCGCATTTTGAAAAACTTACATGGTCATCCGTTTTTCAAGTCCAGAAAACGATTGGAAGCACCAATCGATATCGGCATTGATGTGAGTGAGCTTGATACCGTATCACCGGGATTAAAGATCGCACGCCCTGATAAGGTTGAAAGTGCATCTCTCGTAAATCCCGAGGCTTCCGTGGCAATTTCTAATGCCCATAAATCGTTTTGTAAAGCCTGTTCACTAGCAAAGTTGATACCCTCTCCGTCCTTTGCTAAAGACTCAACACAAAACATTCGCTTCTTACAAAGAATTCAAATGGACATATGTGGACCTATTCAGCCAGAGTGCGGACCATTCAGATACTTTATGGTTCTGGTTGATGCATCGACGTGATGGTCACACCTCGCTCTGCTATCCACAAGAAATGCTGTATTTGCTAAACCCCTAGCACAAATTATCAAGTTACGGGCTAACCACCCCGACTTCCCAATCTCGTCATTAAGATTGGACAATGCTGGTGAGTTTACGTCAAAGTCTTTTAACGACTATTGCATGTCGATTGGGATTGAAGTTGAACATCCCGTCCCCCATGTTCATTCGCAGAATGGCCTTGCCGAGGCTATGATTAAGTGGTTACAGCTTATCGCCCGAGCATTGGTATTGCGCACCAACTTGCTGATTTCTGCCTGGGGTTATGCAATTTTGCATGCAGCTATACTTATTCGCTTTCGACCCACTGCCAATCAACCATTTAGTGCGTACCAGTTGGTAACTGGATATGAGCCTGATATTTCACACTTACGCATTTTTGGTTGTGCAGTCTATGTGCCAATTACGCCTCCACAGCGTACTAAAATGGGTCCGCAAAGACGATTAGTTATATATGTTGGCTATGAATCCCCTAAAATTGTCCGCTGTTTGGAACCTTTGACAGGAGATCTGTTTACTGCAAGATTTGCAGATTGTCACTTTGATGAGACAAACTTCCCATTGTTAGGGGGAGAGAGGAATCGAACGATTCCAGTTGAACGCCAGGAAATTGTCTGGTGTGCTCCCTCCTTGCCTCATCAAGATCCCCGCACAGATCAATCCGAGCTAGAAGTGCAACGTATTCTCAGTCTTCAGAAAGTTGCGGATTCGATGCCCGACAGCTTTACTGATACTGCGAAAGTGACAAGATCTACCATTCCCGCTGCGAATGTTCCTGCAAGGTTAGAAGTCCTAGTTATAAGGAAAGGTTCAGACGCCCAAAGGAATGATGCCCCCGGCGTCAACCTTAGTGGTGGGATGGCTGCGTCGGCTGCTCTTATCCCTGCTCGAAAGAGGGGGAGGCCAGTGGGTAAAAAGGATACCGAACCTCGAAAGAGAAGAGGAACGGAGGCACAAAATCCTCTCATCATCGACACAGTGACTCCGTCACACGAGATTATCTCTGACTACGGATATGTCCTCGAATCAACAATGGAACAATCGACGGACGCGTCGGAAACTTTGTTGATGTCAGAAAATAAAGAAATCTCGATGCAATGTACGAGTGAATACGCATTTATTGGATGTGCCGCCCACGCTAGTCGATGATGCTTTTGCCTACTCCGTCGCTCAAGATATTATTAAAGACGACGATGCTGAGCCGCGCTCGGTTGCTGAATGTCAACAACGAGCTGATTGGCCGAAATGGAAAGATGCAATGCAGGCTGAACTAGACTCAATGGCTAAACGTGAGGTATTTGGCCGTATCGAGCCAATACCCGTGGGCGTTAAACCAGTTGGACATAAGTGGGTCTTTGTTCGTAAACGCAATGATAAGGATGAGGTCATGCGTTACAAAGTGAGATTAGTTGCCCAAGGCTTCTCGCAGCGCCCTGGCATTGACTACGAGGAGACGTATTCTCCCGTTATGGACATCATCACTTTCCGCTACTTAGTCAGTTTGGTAGTGTCCGAAAAACTGAACATGCAGCTTATGGATGTGGTTACAGCGTATCTTTATGGGGATCTAGATACGGATATTTATATGAAAGTCCCCGAAGGGGTTTCATTGCCCAAATCAAGTAGCTCTAAACCACGGAGCGCTTACGCTGTGAAATTGCGTCATTCACTGTATGGGTTGAAACAATCCGGAAGGATGTGGTACAACCACCTACGTGAATACTTGGTTGGGAAGGGATACGAGAACAGTGACATCTGTCCATGCATCTTCGTGAAAAGAACAGATACAGGATTCGTGATTGTAGCCATCTATGTAGATGACATGAATGTTATCGGTACCATAGATGAGGTCAATGAAACGGCCCGCTACCTTAAATCTAAATTCGAGATGAAAGATCTGGGGAGGACTCGATTCTGCTTGGGCTTAGAGCTAGAACATCGAGATGATGGCATACTCATTCATCAGTCTGCCTATGTCCACAAAATGCTCAGGCGATTTAGTATGGACAAGGCACATCCTCTTGCTACCCCCATGATTGGTCGAAGTCTAGAAATGAACAAGGATCCGTTTCATCCCAAAGAGGAGGATGAAGAGGTCCTTGGAGCAGAAACACCGTACCTTAGCGCAATCGGTGCGTTGTTGTATCTGGCTCAATGTACTCGTCCAGACATCGCATTCTCTGTGAATCTATTAGTGAGATTTAGCTCCGCTCCCACGATAAGGCATTAGAATGGAGTAAAGCACATCTTTCGATACTTGAAAGGCTCCAGTGACCTTGGATTGTTCTTTCCCTACGCAAAAGAGAGCGATATTCCGAAAGGAATTGTTGAGGTTAAGACGATGCATACCGACCGTCGATCTTCCTCTGATATTGCAGCTAAGCATGATAGCTTGACTACTAGAAGTGCTAATGCGAGCAAGCTTACCGCTTATGCAGAGAATCCTAACGACACGTTAGTTGGATTTGCTGATGCCGGTTATCTCTCTGACCCGCATAAAGGACGTTCCCAAACTGGTTATGTGTTCACCATTGGGAATACGGCGATATCTTGGCGATCTACCAAGCAGACCCTAGTTGCTACTTCCTCGAACCATGCAGAGATAATTATATTGCACGAATCCGTAAGGGAGTGCATTTGGCTCCGGTCAGTCATAGACCATATACGAGGAACGTGTGGATTAGATCCCACTACAACAACCCCTACTTGCATCTTTGAGGACAATGCGGCATGCATTGAGCAGATGAAGTTAGGTTTCATTAAGGGTGACAATACCAAGCATATTGCACCGAAGTTCTTTTATAATCAGCAGCAGCAGAAATTGCTGAATATCGAAGTGAAACAAGTGAGTTCCGATGAGAATATCGCAGACTTGTTCACTAAGTCTCTGCCGAAATCTATATTTGAGAAACATGTGAGAATCATCGGCATGTATCGATTATCCGAGCTCAACTAATGATAGCTCGACGGAATGAGCTGTCATGTATACCTCAGGGGGAGTATACTTCACATGATTCTATCATTTGTAGTTGGTACGTTGTGCTCTTTTTCCTCACCAAAGTCTTTATTTTTCCCACGGGGTTTTATTTGACTTGGAAAGGTTTTTTACCGAGGCAACACCTTATGCACCATGTTAGTATTAGTGTTCGACACAGGGGGAGTGTTCCGGGAAATCATTTCCTTGTTGGTGTCTTAGCTAATACTGGTTGTAGGGGGACAGAGTTATGGAATGTTCTAAACTCTTCCAGAGGTAGTAGGATCCTGTTAGATGTCTTACCTTAACTAGGAATCCTATGTATGGAAGGACTCTCATTGTAATGCCTATATAAAGGCCCCTCTATTCATTGTTATCAATACAATTGATTTGCTGTCTTTTACTTTCTCCTCAAACAATCACAAATTTTTTTAGCGGAAGTGCAACGGGTGTGGAAAATATTGCGCCTCAACCAAGGTTCTTCGTTTGTGGTCATTGTATGTAGGCTCCGTCTGATTACTAAAGATTCACCATGGTCAGCAACAGTAATTTCTTCATCATATATTGGATCTATATCCTTTTCTCCTTCGGATTCTTCTCGAGCCTCGTCTTCCTCAGATACTTCATAGGCTTCTCCTTTGATAATTGTAATAGTTCTCCGGTTTGGACAATTGGAGGCAATGTGACCAAAACCTTGGAATTTAAAATATTTGATGGCCTTGGTTTTGTTCTCAATAGAAGTGGGTTTGACAATGGGCTGGTTGGAGGAACTTGGTTGGTTGGTGGGTGTTTTGCGGGTGTAAGGTGGTTGGTTTGATGGAGAGAAACTTCTATAAGTGGATCTTTTGGGTGATTGCTTCTCTACTCGTATAGCAAGATGAATAACATCTTCTAGCGACCAATATTGTTGAAGTTCAACACGATCACCAATATCGGTGTTTAATCCTCCAAGATATCTAGCAATGGTCTGCTCCTCTTTTTCTTGTATATCACACTGCATCATCAGCTTCTCAAATTCTCTTGTGTAATCTTCGACTGATAAATTCTTCTGACAAAGATTTTGTAGTTGGATAAATTTATCTTGGTAATATTGAGGAGGAAGGAACAGTCTGGTTAATTCCTTTCGCATTTTCTCCCATGTCTTGATCTTACTTTTTCCTTCTCGATCTCGCCTTTTCTTAAGGTTTTCCCACCAAATAGAAGCATGTTTGTTTAACTTCACAGCAATAATTTTTACCTTTTTCTCGTCTGGAATCTCCTTGTACTCAAACACTCTTTCGACTGTCTGAAGCCAATCAATGAAATCATCCGGTTGAAGTCTTCCTTCAAATTCAGGAATGTCAACTTTGATGTCATCATGTCTAATCGGCGGTCTTTGGGGACGTCGGTTTCTAGGTGCTGAAGAATCACTGGAAGAGTCTTCATCTTCTAACTGTTATTGGCATTCATTTAATAAGACTTGTTGGGCGGGCCTGCAACGCGTCTTGTAATTCCTGAATTTGTCTCCGCATGTCCGCCATTTCAATGTCTCGTAGAGGTTGTCTTCGCGGAGGCATGTTGCAAAATGAATAAAATTGTAAAACACTTGTTTCTGGTGTGGAGTTTTTTTTCGGGTCAACTCTGACTATGACTGGTCAAACTTTGACTGATGATGTCACAGTGAGGTGGCAGTGAGGTGGGCATGGCAGTGAGGTGGCGCTAAGGTGGCTCTATTGACACGTGGCGTGAAGAGAGTGGTTGACGGTGTGACGTGGTACTATGATGTGGATGGTGACGTGGCGTCGTCTTCAACCTTAAATTTCTGACAGTTTTTCCGGTGGCAGCTCTGCACTTTCCGGCGACTGGAATTTTTCCGGCGGATTTTTCGGCTACGAGAAATTTTCTGGCGAATTTTCCGGTGACCTTCGTGGCGGCGGGTGGAGGCTCCGTTGGACGCAAAACTTGGGTTCCCAAGGTTTTCGACGTTGCGGACGTGATGGGGGCGTTAGTTTTGTGAAAAGATAGCCGCAAAGTGGAGTTTTTGGCAGACGACTCTCTTTCTCACCAAAAAACACTCAACTTTCCGTTGCTTTTTTCACTCAAACTTAACTCCGGGATCTAAGAACTTGCTCCGGTACCAATATGGTATAGAAACAAGAGATAGAAACAAGAGAGAACTCTTTTTCTAAACACACTCAATTTATTTTCCTAACTTCAAGATGATTTAATACATAAGAGAGTAATCTATTTATAGAAAAAATACAATATGAAATGATAATGTGAATGGTTGATTGTTGAATGTTGAATGTTGAATGTTTGAATGGTTGAATGGTTGAATGTTGAATGTTGAATGTTGAATGGTTGAATGTTGAATTCAATTCTTCTAGATGCTGGCTTTGAATCATCAACAGTTTTGGTATACAGCTGAATACTCTTACAGAACTGGACTCATCACTGCTACAATTGACAGACAACAAGTTCAGGCTGATCTTAATGACTTTTGAACTATACTTCAGTTACCATTTCAATCCGATGATCGACCATTTGAGTCAATGCGTGATGCAACTCATATTTTGGAATGTGTTCGTCGACTTGGATATGATACACGAGCTGGAAGACTCAAGAATCCATCTGACATTAAGAAGAAGTTTATTCCACAACCTTGGAAAACAATCATGATAATCCTAAACCGTTGCACAAATGGCAAGAAAATGGGAAAGGAATCGCCAAAGTTACTGACGTTGCAGATGATGGAAGGAATAGTCTAGAACCGACATATTGACTATGCTTCACTCATATGGGAAGACCTTACTAAGCATATCAATGAGAAGGGCAAGCACAAAGGCCTCCCTTTCCGTCGGTACATCAAGCTACTCATTCAGTATTGGATTGAAATGCATGAAGACATCACCTTCAGAGCACCAGAAGTGTATCAGTATCATACAGAACTTGATGATGACATAATCAAGTTTATTCGTGATGATCCAAAAGCAACACAATGTGATGGGTGTTGATACCACAAGCACTTTTGTCACTTGTACACACTCAGTTTAAAGCGTATAATGATTATATGAACTCAGTCGCTGAAGAGACTCGACCACAGCCGGTTAGATCTGTAATATCCACAATTTAGATTTCTGGTAATTTTCTTTTTTTAGCGAGAGTCCGTTTTGATGACTCACTTGTGACCGTTTCGTCATTCTGAGAATGATTAATTCTGCACTTTTTGGCATCCGGGTTCGTTTCGGTGTCGTTTTGTTGAGTTCCGTGCTTTTTGGCGACTTTTCCGCACTTGAGTTCGATTCTTGCGAATCTCGTTCGAAACTGCTGTTTCGAGTTTCCTATAAGTCCGTTTAACTTTGTTATACGTGTTGTGAATTTCGGTTTGGTTATTCGATCACGTATCGTGATTTTCGGGCGTTTTGGGCCATTTTGTAATTTTCCCAAAGTTGTGGGTATCTGTATACGTATTTGTTATCTCGACCCTTTTTATGGTCGCGTGTGAGTTTGATTGTAACTCAAACTCTTGGTATGATCTTATTCTGGAGTTTTCCGTGCGTATCTTGATCTTGGTATTTCGATCGGAGGGGTCCGTTGCTGTAACCAGCTTTGAGAGTACTACTGCTGTAGTTCTAGGTGCATTAGCGCAGGCTAAGGAATATCCTTAGTGCACGCTATTGAACAGCAGGGTATGAAGTCAGTAGCTGGAATCAGGCCGTTAGAGCACGCTAAGGGCAGGCCATTAGCGCGCGCTACAGTGCTGTGGTTAGCGCACGCTACGGGTTTGGTAGCGCACGCTAACTAGTAGTTCGAGGGAGTCCAGTGGCTACTGGACTGGGTCTGGAGGATTCGTTAGCGCACGCTAACTATTGATGGTTAGCGCACGCTAACTGTGCATTTTGGCAGAATGATTGTTCTGACGTCTCGATAGCGCACGCTAATCAGGTAAGATTAGCGCACGCTAAGCTGTCGAGTATAAAAACTGGACAGCAGTCTTTAATCTTCATTTTCTTCATTTCTTCTTCTTCCTCCGCGGGTTTGAGACGTGGCGACTAGGGTTCACGTCCTGGGCTAATTTTCGTCCATTCTAAGGTGTTTTAGAGCATCCTAGGTGATTATAACATCATCTAATCCATTGTTCTTCGCCGAATCAAGGTATTTTTCTTGAATCTCTAGAGTTGACTTTTTGGGAGTTTTGTTCTTGATTTCGTTTTATATCCATTTTTGATAAACCGATTGTTGTTTAATGATGTTGTTAAATATATCCTATGGATTTTATATCCATATTTCGGTTTAGAATTCCATTTTCATGTTTTGGTCGGTCGATTTGCGTTCTTGGCCGTTTTGGGGGAAACCCTTGAACTTTCGTCGTTTGTTCTTTGGATTCAGCGACTTTAGGTCGTGCTATGGAATTCATTTTCATTGTTTTTATTGTTGTTCGTAGTTTATTGTCACGGGTTAGCACTCGATGGAGTCGGCGGGTTCGTAATCGGTTCGTGCCAACCTACTTCGATCGGTTCTTCACGTTTGTGGTTACTCGAGGCAAGTACCCTGTCCATACAATTCTTGTTTTATGGATATGATAATTAGTGATCGTTTCCTTATGTTTATTTGATCGTTTGAATTTCACTATCAAAGATTCAGTTAAACTTGTTATAGGCCCTCTTTCAAAACGCGTGTGTTTTGTGGACATTGTGTTCGTGGATGGTTACGTAAATTTCTATGAATTCACTTAGTGTTGTCGTTGTGCTTTGATGATATATATATATATATATATATTATCTCATATCGGTGCGTTGTGATTTGACCATTGTGTCGTGCATTGTGTTTGTTGCCATTGAGTGAATTACTTGGATATTATTGATGTGATATGTTATTTGTGTGAATGTGTGGATATGTTTGAAGGTCTACGGTGACACATGGCACGTGATCATGTGGTCAGGATGCAACAAGTGATTGATCCAACCGTGAGAGCCTGAGATAATCTATGGTGACACATGGCTTGTGATCATGTGGTCAGGATGTAACAAGTGATTGATCCAACCGTGAGATATGGTGTGTGATTTGTTTAGCTAGCCAGCTCGGGAGGGTCCTTAGAGGCCTCGGGTGGGATTTGTGGCTTCGTCCCAGTCCTAGGCGATGCATGTGCGTGATTTGTTTTATGATTGTGGCCAGCTCGGGAGGGTCCTTAGAGGCCTCTGGTGGGATTTGTGGCTTCGTCCCGGTCCTAGGTGATGCTTGTATGTGATTATGTTGTATTGATTTTATGTCCGTTGAGGAAACTTGAATCGGGCTCTGGCCCTGTGAATTGTTGTTGGATCTATTTGTGAAAATAAAACCTTTGGGCTGTGAACCCTGTTGATTTTGGAAAGAGAAGGATTCGAAAACCCTGAGTTGTTTCTATCAAAACTCCCGATGGCATTTTAAATCACTTTTTAGATTGTTTCCCTTGACTTGGGATCTTTCGATTTTGGAAAGCTTTACCTAAACTCTCGCCTCGGGAAGTATTTTCGTTATGTTTAAATCTTTGAGGATTCCTGTTTATTATTATTGTTGGAACTTGAATTGTATGGCTCGTATTTGCACTTTGTTCTTGCACTAGCAAAACAGTGGAGTTTTGCTAACCCCCGAGTATTCGGGGCGTGGATGTCTGTTTTTGCATTCAGGTTTTGGAGCATAGCACAGGGTCGGCATGAAGGATGATGAAAGATGAACGATACTAATCACACGAGGTCCGTTAATGTGGTATTGGTTTAGTTGTATTTTATTTTCCGTTGCAGTATTCTTTCCCCGTTGTACGGGAGTGTGTTGTACTCGACCCCTGCGTGGGCATGTGTTGTGATCGAGTTGTATGTATTTATTGAAAGACCAAATCGATCTACTGAGTCATTTTAGCCTTAAGGGCATTGTTGAAATGTTCAATGTTCTTACCAGCTTGGTAGATCCTTGAGGAAAGGTTCTACGGCGTGTAATATCCCTGAACGGATTGGGGGTGTTACAGAAATGGTATCGGAGCTTAGGTTGTGGAAACCTAGGTTGTCGGGTCAATGGTGTCTGTTGAGTTTTGTCTCGTCGGATTTTGTCTGACTGAGTCGTGTCGCGACGCGTCGTCTGAGTTTGTTGGTCGTGATTAGTATCGTGGGGCGATCATCATCTTCGTGCGACCTGTGGCCGTAAGTCTCCCTTCTTTGTATTGTGCCTCGTGTGACACGAGCTATTTGTTTGATTATTTGTTAAGTGATGGAACCTTCATGTAGATTCTTGGTTTCGTGATGCGTTCATGTGATTCTCATATTTCGTTTATATGAGGAGTGTTGTCATTATTTATGTCCTTTTGACTGTGATATTTGACTGTTTGTTTCCAGTAAAAGACATGTGTTGTCTTGATTTTGAGCGAGTTGATGCGTGTATTATGATTGTATGTAAGTGAATATTGTTACATGTGAATTTTTAGGCATTCTAGCCTAATAGATTTTCGAAAACCTTTAGTATCTTAGAAAATAAATTTCGAGACGTACCTTTAAAATGATTATTTTCTCGCGGTACTTACTTTCTAGTGCCGCAATATATTTCAAATTATTCCAATTGGGGACCAAAATATTTTGAGATATTTTCAATTATTTTTAGAAATGCAATTGCTTGGACCCAAAGGTCGAATATTTCTGAAAGTTTCAATTTAAAAGGAAAGTGTCCTCATTTTATCAAACGCAAGATGGTTCTCAAAGTCTCGATAATGGTGTTTGTACAAATTTTTGAAAATGTGAGACTCAAGATCAACTGGTGTTTCCAAAATCATTTTTTTTCAAAGGTGGTTTTCGTTTTTAAAACCTATCATTTCCTGCTGATGGTCGGAGAAGGTGTGTACGATGTTAGCATTATCGTAGGGTATTAGCCCTCCGAGTTGTGATTGAATGGGTGGTGTGAGCGTTGAGTCGTTCGCCACATATTTGTTATGTTCGCCCTCTGTGAGAGGTGATGTTGATCTTTAAGGTTGTCGCTTCGTGGCGATTTCCATGCTATCGCACCTGTGCGAGTCGTTAGAGCTTGGGTTTGTACGTTTGTGTGCATGTGTGATTTGTTTCATGATGTTTTGTGATTATGTGCTGGTTATCGTTCGGGCCGTGAATCGCCGAACGATACCGTTGTTGCTATGATGATGGTATGTTCGTTGCTTTATGATAGTAATTATTGTATGCGTTACGTGCTATGATTTTCTGTTGTGCTGAGTGGTTACTTATTCAGTATGCCGAGGGGATGAGGTCGTGGTCGTGGCAATCAGACGCGTGGTCGAGATCATGCTGCCGGTGATGATGCCGGTATCGGTGTCACTACTATTTTACAGCAGGTAGCCACACAGATGACTCAGTTGACTCAAGCAGTTCAGCGTGTTACAGATGTGACCCAGAACACTGGTGCAAATTAGTGGCTTCGAGAAGTGGTTCGTATGAATCCCCCTCGTTTCGCTAGTGCTGCAGATGCTTTAGGCTGGGATGGTTGGTTTTTCCAGATGGAAAAGATATTCGAGGTAGTTGATTGTCCAGAAGAACGTAAGGTCCCGGTAGCTCAGTATCTTTTCGACAAGGATGCCGCTAGCTGGTGGGAGGCTGTTAAGCCTCAAGATCGTGTTGTCACATGGGCAGAGTTCCAGAGATTCATGAGAGATGAGTTTTGTCCGGAGCCGATCAGAAATTAGAAGATTAATGAATTCTTTTCGGCGAAACCGCAAGATGTACCGCTGTCTCAAGCTATTATTGATTTTAGCAAACAGCTCAGCTATGTGCAGAATCAAGTAAGGACAAAGGAGGACAAGATTTGTCATTTTAGTAGGTGGATGAAGCCGGAGATTCTTCAGTACATGGCAGGTCTCGCTTGTACTTCCTTGAGAGATTATCAGAATAGGGTGTTGGCCTATGAGCTATCCAGATTGCCGACCGAGATTATGTCTGACTCGAAGAAACAGAAAACTATTGGGAACTTTTCAGGAAATCAGGGGAGTGGGCCCCCTGAGTTGGGGACTTCGTTTCGTCCTCCTAAGGTGATTCCTCGATCGCGTGATCAGGGAAGTAGTACCCCTGCAGTGAGTTATGTGAACAGCTCGAAGATATGTTATAACTGTAGTCGAGCGGGCCATACTGCGAAGAATTATCATTCACCGTTAGTCGACTGTTTCGAGTGTCGCCAGGTGGGTCACCGAGCCGTATAATGCGAGACGGTAGCTGAGAGATTCGGGGATCGAGGTTGCGTCTCTGCTCCGAAAGGACACGGAGATGCCTAGTGTGGTCTTTGAGGATTTCGGCGTAGTCCGAATTGTTTGTGATTGCCCTTGTGAATCGTTTTGTGTTTATTTTCTGTTTTCTCGACTGTGCGTGTTTCCTTGTAATAAGTGCCTTGTGTTTTGGGATTGTTCGTATAATCGACTTGATTGTATTATCTATTTGATGACGCTTGTCACTTGTTGGTTTTATTATGTGTCTACCGGTGGCGTGGTGTTGGCCGTCGTGGAGCATGTTTTCACGCCGTAGATTCCTCTGCGTTGCTTGTAATGTTTCTCCGTTGGGCGTAAGTTACGCGTTTCTTGTGTATCTCGTTGAGTTTTTCTAGCGGGATTTTGCTTCTCCCTACTTGTTTTAAGTTTCGGGACGAAACTTCTTTTAAGGAGGGTAGTATGTAATATCCGCAATTTAGATTTCCGGTAATTTTCTTTTTTTTTAGCGAGAGTCCATTTTGATGACTCACTTGTGACCGTTTCGTCATTTTGAGAATGATTAATTCTGCACTTTTTGGCATCCGGGTTCGTTTCGGTGTCGTTTTGTTGAGTTCCGTGCTTTTTGGCGACTTTTCTGCACTTGAGTCCGATTCTTGCGAATCTCATTCGAAACTGCTGTTTCGAGTTTCCTATAAGTCCGTTTAACTTTGTTAGACGTGTTGTGAACTTCGGTTTGGTTATTCGATCATGTATCGTGATTTTCGGGCGTTTTGGGCCATTTTATAATTTTCCCAAAGTTGTGGGTATCCGTATACGTATTTGTTATCTCGACCCTTTTTATGGTCGCGTGTGAGTTTGATTGTAACTCAAACTCTTGGTATGATCTTATTCTGGAGTTTTCCGTGCGTATCTTGATCTTGGTATTTCGATCGGAGGGGTCCGTTGTTGTAACCAGCTTTGAGAGTACTACTGCTGTAGTTCTGGGTGCATTAGCGCAGGCTAAGGGATATCCTTAGCGCACGCTATCGAATAGTAGGGTCTGAAGTCAGTAGCTGGAATCAGTCCGTTAGCGCACGCTAAGGGCAGGTCATTAGCACGCGCTACAGTGATGTGGTTAGCACACGCTACGGGTTTGGTAGCGCACGCTAACTAGTAGTTCGAGGGAGTCCAGTGGCTACTGGACTGGGTCTGGAGGATTCGTTAGCGCACGCTAACTCTTGATGGTTAGCGCACGCTAACTGTGCATTTTGGCAGAACGATTGTTCTGACATCTCGATAGCGCACGCTAATCAGGTAAGATTAACGCATGCTAAGCTGTCCAGTATAAAAACTGGACAGCAGTCTTTAATCTTCATTTTCTTCATTTCTTCTTCTTCCTCCGCGGGTTTGAGACGTGGCGACTAGGGATCGCGACCTGGGCTAATTTTCGTCCATTCCAAGGTGTTTTAGAGCATCCTAGGTGATTATAACATCATCTAATCCATTGTTCTTCGCCGAATCAAGGTATTTTTGTTGAATCCCTAGAGTTGACTTTTTGGGAGTTTTGTTCTGGATTTCGTTTTCTATCCATTTTTGATAAACCGATTGTTGTTTAATGATGTTATTAAACATATCCTATGGATTGTATATCCATATTTCAATTTGGAATTCCATTTTCATGTTTTGGTCGGTCGATTTGCGTTCTTGGCCGTTTTGGGGGAAACCCTTGAACTTTCGTCGTTTGTTGTTTGGATTCAGCGACTTTAGGTCGTGCTATGGAATTCATTTTCATTGTTGTTATTGTTGTTCGTAGTTTATTGTCGCGGGTTAGCGCTCGGTGGAGTCGGTGGGTTCGTAATCGGTTCGTGCCAACCTACTTCGATCGGTTCTTCACGTTTGTGGTTACTCGAGGCAAGTACCTTGTCCATACAATTCTTGTTTTATGGATATGATAATTAGTGATCGTTTCCTTGTGTTTATTTGATCGTTTGAATTTCACTATCAAATATTCGGTTAGCCTTGTTATAGGCCCTCTTTCAAAACGCGTGTGTTTTGTGGACATTGTGTTCGTGGATGGTTACGTGAATTACTATGAATACACTTGGTGTTGTCATTGTGCTTTGATTATATATATATATATATATATATATATATTATCTCATATCGGTGCGTTGTGATTTGACCACTGCGTCGTGCATTGTGTTTGTTGCCATTGAGTGAATTACTTGGATATTATTGATGTGATATGTTATTTGTGTGAATGTGTGGATATGGTTGAAGGTCTACGGTGACACATGACACGTGATCATGTGGTCAAGATGCAACAAGTGATTGATCCAACCGTGAGAGCTTGAGATAATCTACGGTGACACATGGCTTGTGATCATGTGGTCAGGATGCAACAAGTGATTGATCCAACCGTGAGATATGGTGTGTGATTTTTTTAGCTATCCAGCTCGGGAGGGTCCTTAGAGGCCTCGGGTGGGATTTGTGGCTTCGTCCCGGTCCTAGGCGATGCATGTGCATGATTTGTTTTATGATTGTGGCCAGCTCGGGAGGGTCCTTAGAGGCCTCGGGTGGGATTTATGGCTTTGTCCCGGTCCTAGGCGATGCTTGTATGTGATTATGTTGTATTGATTTTATGTCCGTTGAGGACACTTGAATCGGGCTCTGGCCCTGTGAATTGTTGTTGGATCTATTTGTGAAAATAAAACCTTTGGGATGTGAACCATGTTGATTTTGGAAAGAGAAGGATTCGAAAACCCTGAGTTGTTTCTATCAAAACTCCTGATGGCATTTTAAATCACTTTTTAGATTGTTTCCCTTGACTTGGGATCTTTCGATTTTGGAAAGCTTTACCTAAACTCTCGCCTCGGGAAGTATTTTCGTTATGTTTAAATCTTTGAGGATTCCTGATTATTATTATTCTTGGAACTTGAATTGTATGGCTCGTACTTGCACTTTGTTCTTGCACTAGCAAAACAGTGGAGTTTTGCTAACCCCCGAGTATTCGGGGAGTGGATGTCTGTTTTTGCATTCAGGTTTTGGAGCATAGCACAGGGTCGGCATGAAGGATGATGAAAGATGAACGATATTAATCACACGAGGACCGTTCATGTCGTATTTGTTTAGTTGTATTTTATTTTCCGCTGCAGTATTCTTTCCCCGTTGTACGGGAGTGTGTTGTACTCGAACCCTGCGTGGGCATGTGTTGTGATCGAGTTGTATGTATTTATTGAAAGACCAAATCGGTCTACTGAGTCATTTTAGCCTTAAGGGCATTGTTGAGATGTTCGATGTTGTTACCAGCCTGGTAGATCCTTGAGGAATGATTCTACGGCGTATAATATCCCTGAGCGGATTGGGGGTGTTACAAGATCGACTCCAGTTACAACAACACCAACAACCACTACAAGAAAAACTGCATCAGACAACGGTTTTTGCCCGTTGTCTAACTTTCTGTTTTCCCATTGTCTATTGAGACGCCGTCTCTTACCTGTCTCAGACAACGGTACAGAATCTGTTGTGTGAAAGAGTGAGAGACAACGACTTCATCTCTAGACACCATTGTGTAATAGCCAGAAACAACAATACTCCACTTAAAAACCATTGTTGTTTGGGATGCTACATAATAGTTTTAGAACAATACACACTTGTCAGAAAGGAAATTACACAATATTTTTGTAGAATTTGTCCATTGTCTGTCTGCTTATAACTCAAGTGTTGTTCATTAAAACATATTGTTAGAATTTATCAAACACAATTGTTTTTTATTTTGAATATGTTGGTAAGACTTCATAAACAGAATGGTTTCTTAAATTACCTAATTGCCGAATGACAGATCAGGCAATAATTTTATTTATATTAAAACTACTCATTTAGACAATTGTATTTTATTTTTATTATTTTCCATACTGCACCTATTTCAAATTATATGAATTTTAACCAAGAAATCAAATAAATAAAAATTAATATGAACTAAAAAAAATATTTCATTCAACAATAACAATCAACCGTTCATTTATTACAACAACAATAATTGACATTAAAAAATAAAAATAAATCCTATCACTAAGCTCTCATTCCTTTGTTTCTTTCTTCAATCTCTTTAACTTGCACGCCTTAGAGCTTTGGTCAACTTCAGGACAAACTTCAAAAGAAAGTAGACACACCATAAGAGGCGAGGTGATACGCTTCTCAACAACAAGTACAACCCCTTCCTTAGTCTTCAACCTAATAGCAGTTGGGTTCGACGGCAAATCACAATCAAAAGCCACATAAACACATCATTAATCCAATATATATAAAAAGAACAAACATATGCGTTAAAAATGTTTAGAAACAAACCCAAAAATGGCATATTGATACATTGAAGAGCCATCCAATCAATCCTAGGTATTAATAAAATGTTTAGAAACAAACCCAAAAATGGCATATTGATACATTGAAAAGCATCCAATCAATCCTATTAATTTGACGGTGACTCGTTGTCGCACATTATCCACATCCACAACTTACAATACACAAAGCTCGAGTTCAAACAAGGATCCAATAATGTGTTGCAAACATCAACAAAATTTCTAACAAACTTATTGAATCACCTTCCCATGAAAAAAACTTGTCCTTCACTTCATGATTGAGAACAGATAAGATGTATTTGATTAAATGCATGCATCCAGAGAAGAATGTTATATGCCGCAATTAATTTTACACAGTAGAAACATGAATATCTTTCCACAAGATTCTGGGTAAGAGAATTACCTTGCCATCATATGTTTCATATTTATGATTTACATCAATACACCCAGATGCCATGACACAGACACGATTAGCATCCGCAAATAACCTTATGAGATCAAAAAGTGGCAGCATTTCTCTACAAGAGTACCCCCAGTGTTACAATTGAACCGGTTCCAGTGGTTGACCGAAAGAGGTTAAGAATGTTATTTATTTTACTCAATGCAAAGGCACACATTTATAGTGGCCTCTAACGTACCTTGACTAGAAATGGGAATCGATATTCGCGAATAGCCACCATCTTGACTTGTCCCAGAACTCCACTCTTCACCACATCAATCAGTTTAGCAACAGGTGGCATATATCTATATTCCAATCCAACGTGTACTAGAACATCTGCTCTGTATTGAGCAGCATCAATGACCTGCAAAATATATTTATGGACTGTCAGATATGTGATTCTAAAATGTAAAAACTTTTGTATCCGAAGACAAATAAATTCTTGGATGCTACATAACTAATACCACAATAATATCCATGGTTCTGGGAGGATTACTCGGGCATTAATAGGGGATAATTCGGACTAGGCGGATTTATACCTCACCACCCCGACGCGGCCAAACCCCGAATCAGAAAAACCCACAACCAGCACCGATCCACCTCAACCCTTTTCAAACCCGAGAACCCAAAGTTGCGGCCCGAACCTTACCTGGAATAGCCGCTGCCACCGTTCCGGCCACTTGAACCTCTGGTCCACAACATGCGGCACACCATCGGTCGTAGTGAGCAGTCCGTTCAAACCACCACCGCTGCAGGCGCACATCACGGCCTAGGATCTCCGCCGCCGCTTTCTTTTGGATTGCCGTCGGTCGCGTAGTGTGTGTGAGACCGTGTTCGTGTGTATGTGCGTGTGTGTGTCGGACCGTGTGCGTGTGTGTTTCTGCAAATTGCGGCCGAGAAGATTTTTGGGAGAGAGAGAGACAAGAGGAAGGAGTAAAGTGAGAAATGAGGGTGAGTTAGCGGCCGATCGGTATTAAGGGTTTACATATCCGGAGTTTCAGGTTAAGATCAATTAAGTCTTTTCTTTCTACATTTATTCAATTTCATCCCAGACATCTTTTAATTATTACAATTGGCCCGAGACAACTTATTATATATTCAAATCCAGTCCTATTTAGACCCAAGTCATTAATAATGTTACCTCTTTCTGATGATCCAACTGTACGGATGTCAACATATATCTACTTTAGTGATGTTTCCAAATTTTCAAAAAATAAAAAGTTAATTTGGTTTGAGATCTTAGCAAACCACTACTAAATTGATTAGTGCTACTAACTAGTGCTTTTCATGGATTATTGTTTCTATTTTTGTAAAATATTTATCAATGATCCAACCATACGGATGTGAACATATATTTAATTGAGTGATGTTCCCAAATTTTAAAAAAATAAAAAATTAATTTGGTTTGAGATCTTAGCAAACCACTACTAAATTAACTAGTACTAGTAACTAGTGCTTTTCACGGATTTTTATTTCTATTTTTGTTAAATATTTATCGACGATCCAACCGTACGAATGTCAAGATATATCTAATTGAGTGATGTTCCCAAATTCTCAAAAAATAAAAACTTAATTTGGTTTGAGATCTTAGCAAACCACTACAAAATTGAATAGAACTCGTAACTATTGCTTTTCAAGGATTATTGTTTCTATTTTCGTAAAAATGTTTATCGACGATCCAACCATATGAATGTCAACATATATCTAATTGAGTTATGTTACCAAATTTTCAAACAATAAAAAATTAATTTGGTTTGAGATCTTAGCAAACCACTAGTAAATTGACTAGTGCTAGTAACTAGTGCTTTTCATAGATTATTGTTTCTATTTTTGTAAAAATATTTATCGACGATCCAACCGTACGGATGTCAACATATATCTAATTGAGTGATGTTCCCAAATTTTCAAAAAATAAAAAAATAATTTGGTTTGAGATCTTACCAAACCACTACTAAATTGACTAGTGCTAGTAACTAGTGCTTTTCACGGATTTGTTTCTATTTTCGTAAAAATATTTATAGACGATCCAACCGTACCGATGTCAAGATATATCTAATTGAGTGATGTTCCCAAATTTTCAAAAAATAAAAAATTAAATTGGTTTGAGATCTTAGCAAACCACTACTAAATTGACTAGTACTAGTAACTAGTACTTTTCACGTATTATTGTTTCTATTTCCATAACAATATTTATCGATGATCCAACTGTACGGATGTCAACATATATCTAATTGAGTGATGTTCCCAAATTTTCAAAAAATAAAAAATTAATTTGGTTTGAGATCTTAGCAAATCACTACTAAAATTGACTAGTACATTAACTAGTAATTTTCACGGATTACTATTTCTATTTTTTTTAAAATATTTATAGACGATCCAACCGTACGGATGTCGACATATATCTAATTGAGTGATGTTACCAAATTTTCAAAAAATAAAAAATTAATTTGGTTTGAGATCTTAGCAAACCACTACTAAATTGACTAGTGCTAGTAACTAGTGCTTTTCACGAATTTATTTCTATTTCTGTAAAAATATTTATAGACGATCCAACCGTACGGATGTCAAGATATATCTAATTGAGTGATGTTTCCAAATTTTTAAAAAATAAAAAATTAACTGGGTTTGAGATCTTAGCAAACCACTACTAAATTGACATTACTAGTGACTAGCGCTTTTCACGTATTATTGTTTCTATTTTCATAAAAATATTTATCGACGATCCAACCATACGAATGTCAACATATATCTAATTGAGTGATATTCCCAAATTTTCAAAAAATAAAAAATTAATTTGGGTTGAGATTTTAGCAAACCACTAGTAAATTGACTAGTGCTAGTAACTAGTACTTTTCACAATTATTGTTTCTATTTTTGTAAAAATATTTATCGACGATCCAACCTTACGGATGTCAACATATATCTAATTGAGTGATGTTCCTAAATTTTCAAAAAAATAAAAAATTAATTTCGTTTGAGATCTTAGCAAACCACTACTAAATTGACTAGTAATAGTAACTAGTGCTTTCCACAGATTTTTATTACTATTTTTGTAAAATATTTATCGATGTTCCAACCGTACAGATGTCAAGATATATCTAATTGAGTGATTTTTCTAAATTTTAAAAAAATAAAAAATTAATTTGATTTAAGATCTTAGCAAACCACTACTAAATTGACTAGTATATTAACTAGTAGTTTTCACAGATTATTATTTCTATTTTTTTAAAATATTTATCGACGATCCAACCGTACGTATGTCAAGATATATCTAATTGATTGATGTTCCCAAATTTTCAAAAAATAAAAAATTAATTTGGTTTGAGATCTTAGCAAACCACTACTAAATTGACTAGTACATTAACTAGTGCTTTTCATGGATTATTGTTTCTATTTTTATTTAAAATATTTATCGATTATCCAACCGTACGTATGTCAAGATATATCTAATCGATTGATGTTCCCAAATTTTCAAAAAATAAAAAATTAATTTGATTTGAGATCTTAGCAAACCACTACTAAATTGACTAGTATATTAACTAGTGCTTTTCACGGATTATTGTTTCTATTTTTTTTTAAATATTTATCGATGATCCAACCGTACGAATGTCAAGATATATCTAATTGAGTGATGTCCCCAAATTTTCAAAAAATAAAAATTAATTTGGTTTGAGATCTTAGCAAACAACTACTAAATTGACTAGTACATTATCTAGTGCTTTTCACGGATTATTGTTTTTATTTTTTTAAAAATATTTATCGATGATCCAACCGTACGTATGTCAAGATATATGTAATTGAGTGATGTTCCCAAATTTTCAAAAAATAAAAAATTAATTTGGTTAGAGATCTTAGCAAACCACTACTAAATTGACTAGTACTAGTAACTAGTGCTTTATCCCGGATTATTGTTTCGATTTTTGTAAAAATATTTATCGAAGATTCAACCGTACGGTTGTAAAGATAAATCTAATTGAGTGATTTCGCAAATTTTCAAAAAATAAAAAATTAATTTGGTTTGAGATCTTTGCAAACTATTACTAAATTGACTAGTACATTAACTAGTGCTTTTCACGGATTATTATTTCTATTAATATTTATCGAAGATCCAACTGTACTAATGTCAAGATATATCTAATTGAGTGATGTTCCCAAATTTTTAAAAAATAAAAAATTAATTTAGTTTGAGTTCTTAGCAAACTACTACTAAATTTACTAGTACATTAACTAATGCTTTTCACGGATTATTGTTTCTATTTTTTTAAAGAATATTTATCGATGGTCCAACCGTACGGATATCAAGATATATGTAATTGAGTGATGTTACCAAATTTTCAAAAAATAGAAAATTAATTTGGTTAGAGATCTTACTAGGGTAAAAAATAGAAACTTCTAGATTTCAATCAAGGGCTCTTATTTCGCCATCTCAACAATCCAGGTGAGAGATTTTTCACCAATCACGTGCTGTCTCAGCAGACAACAGTTTATTTGTAAAACCCTTGTATAAATAAGTTTATGACAGCAGTTTAAATTTACAAAAGCTTGTATGAAAGTGTTCAAGACAACGGTTTAATATACAAACCTGTTTTATGACACATGTGAAATGTAATACAATAAGCATAGTTAAAAACGCTTGTCCTATTTCAACAACGGTTTAACGTGGCATTGTCTTAAGCTAATTCCCACAATATATTTTTAAAACGGTTGTCTAATCCTTCGAGTTTGCATAACACCACCGACAAAAAGCGTTGCCTGATTGGTTTTTCTAGACAATGGTTTTTAAACCGTTGTAATGTACTTGGATTACACAATATTTTTCCGAGGATAAAAATAAACCGTTATCTGTTAATTTAAGCCAACACTTTTTCGGCCGACTGTTGTGTGATTAGTGTTGTTTGATTGCGTTTTTCCTGTAGCGAACCGTAGCTCGCAGATACTGAGGTGTCAAGAAGAAAAGACAAGGGTAAAGCTATTGATCGTGGAAGCAAAAACGTGAAGCGTAAACAACATGGAAGAGGTAAAGGTATTATGTTTAGGGAAAGGTCACCGGAACAACCTGATTCAAGGGATGATGATGATAGTGACACAACTATTGATAAAGACTTCCCAACATTGGCTGAGGGGCTAAGGAGAAGTCGAGAAGAGCAACGTAAACGTGAAGAGGAAGAAAGGTTGAAACAAGAAGCTACGAATAGAGATATAGAGCAATTGTTCTCAGATGCAAATGCAGATAATGCGGCTGGACCAAGTGTGCAGAATGATGATGATGATGATGATGATGATGACAGTTACAGTTTTGAACGAAGAACAAGTCAGATACAACCGTTATTCATAGTCACAACAACAATCAGTCCGACCAACACACTATCTACATTTCAAGTACCAACACCATTTGGAGAACAGTCAGCACCAAACATCTCTGAATTATTCACGAAGAACAACCTTGATTTCGTTATTCAGAAAGTAGCTCAGTCACACAGCTCACTTGGGAGTGATACAAAATTAGCTGACACCGGATCTTCGGCACCAAACTCAGAGAATCTTGCACAAGTCTCAACGGCAATTACTCATGTGCAACAACTCACAGATGCTACAGTAATTCATACGGAGCCTGAAGAAACGACCATAACACATCCCGAGAAGCAGCTCACACTCACAAAGTCACCTCCACAAAAACAACAAAGATCAAATCCTCCATCAACACAACAAGCAAGAAATCTTTCACGGCGAGTTCAGCATTTGACAAGACTAATCTCACAATACCGAAAAAGACGTGCAATAACAAAGATACCTAAGTCTATTTTCTTCACAGAAAAGAGAATGGTAAAAATTGCTGACGGTCTTGGCTCAATGTTGAACAAAGACATGGTGAACATCATTGAGAAGAAAGTCAGTCAGAAACTTCCTGAGATTATCACTCAAAGAGTTGACACAAAGTTAATCAACAGACTTGAAGGGCTTCTGAATCAAAAACTTGAAGAAACACTTGATCACAAGATTCAACAAGCACTTCAGAACTTTCTCAACAACAACACACTCACATTTCAACCAACTCGATCATTTCATAACATTTCATTCTAAGATAAGAAACAAGTTCTTGTTCAAGACTTGTTAAACAACTCAGAGTTACAACATGAAGACGAAGACTTGTTGAAAGCTCTACAACTCAGCATTGAACGAGCTCAGCTTAGAGAATAGACTTGTCGGGAAGAGAATCTGTTGATTTTCTGTGTTACAAACTTGCTGGGCGGAAAAAGAAATTACAACTGGAATACAAAAAATTACAACTCGAAAAACAGAAACTACAAACTCGTACGGAAATGAAAATACAAAACTCGAAACAGAATTGAAAATACAAGAAAATAAATTATAAAACCGTAAACTAATGCCGAGTCGAGGAATCCTCTATCCGCAAGACGAAATACGCCCCGGTAGTGCTCTCGGTTCTGACTTATCGCCCCCAAAGATAAAACGGCAACGTCTCGAAGGTAGTAGCACCACAAGACCTACGAACTCCGGCGAACTTGAACGAGGCGAGGACGAAGCCGATACTATGAACTATGAACTGTATGTTTTATGCTGGAGTTTCAAAAATTGCAAGTACAGAAGAAAAGGAATGCATGCCTATTTATAGGCCATTCACACCTGCAGAGGGGTTTAAACACATCCCTTATGGCTATCATAATACAGGCATTCATGCCTGCATTAAACACAAAAGTTTCGAATTTCAAAAGTTGGAAGGAGTTACGAGTCGGACACACAATTACTCCTCCTCATAACACACGGGAGGTTACTTAGGGTTGGGAATTTGAGCAGTCGGGGCCTTTGGACTGTATTCAGCTCCTTAACCATTTGACAGATGTACCTGGACATCCTTATGTGCACATACGAGCCCAACTACGTTGTTGAGCTTGTCCAAAAAATTCTTTAAGCTAGCCCAAGGCCTAGCTCACGGCCAAGCCCACGAACAGGCCCAAAGACCAGCCCAAAGACCAATTGCCAAGATCCAAGATCCAAGTCCAAGTCCAAGATCAAGATCAATGCCAAGGTCCAATGTCCAAGGACCACAGTCCACGGTCCACGGCACGCGGCACGCGGCTCGCGGCCGAGGCGAGGCGGGCGGGCGGCGGCGGCGGCGCGCGCGTGTGGGCTTTAAGCCCATACACATGTGTCATTAATTGTTATATGCATAAAGGTAACTCCTTATATACTAGAATAATGATGGTTCATTATTCAATGTGGGATTCCATCCCTTATTAATTTACAATTAAGTGACAAACTTTAATTCACTATTTCTCACTCACCGGGAATCGGTTTAGAGAAAGTGAATATACCACGATCATCTACTCGGAACGTAGATCGATCCTATGATATTTAATTTTACAAAATAAAATTAAAATCATTAACGATTCCAACAATCCCCCACATGAGTGAAAATAGCCCAAATGCAATATGCAGACTCAAGCTCAGTCCTCAAAAGGCGTTAAAGAATAAGGATAGGTAGTTCATGACTTTGAACCTTCCATAGTTAACATCATCGGGTACACAGGCGGATTAGTGGCTTGGTGCTTTGAACTATTCCCCCACGGCGTGAACCAAGACAATGATGCTAACACTTGAACACCTCAACCTCATCCGTTCTCACGTTTTGTGTCCTTTGCGGGCCTTGGACACCCCTTTGGATTCATAAGTAATTTTCATGAAGCGGCCCCCACTTCTCACTTATATAGGTGATTCTTTATTGAGTATCTTGCCATACTCAACCTCCTCTAGGTCTCTAGGAATCATTAAAAGTCATAGACTTAACCTCACCACTAGGCAAGCTTTCAACACTCAATTGCTCTATAGGGAATAAACTTAGTTGAGTGTTTCACACAAACTCTCATAGCTTAGTTGTCCCATTGAACCAAGTTCTTGTGATATCCAGTCATCTTGGTTGGGTTACCAATATAATAATTCTCAATTTGTGGATTTTAAACCCATTCCCTCTAGCAATTTATTCATTGATCACGGTTTAACCCTTTGGTTAGCGGATCCGCTAGATGTTGCGAATTTCGTTGAACGCAAGTGCACGTTATCGTAAACAAGTATTAAAGATATGAGTAAGATATCGTTCCCACGAGGACTGACTTACTAATTACCGATTTATGATTATTCTAATTTTATCTGAACTATCAAAATTGGAGATGCAAGAATAATTAAAGAAAATTAATAAAAGAATAAATAATGAAAACGATTGTTCGAAGAAAGAAAATCAAATAAGGAATTAATCTAGGATTGTGAATCCACCTCGGTTTATCCGAATTACTCTTGATTATATGAATTTAATGATTTCCCAATTTATTGAAGGCGAAGGATGCTAAAATACTCTACCGCCTCTCCCGAGGTCAATAGAATGATGTAAGGTGAATAATACACTCTATTCCTAGGTGGATTATTTCGCCAATAGGCAAAAAGCACGAAAACTTCAAAAAGGCCACGTAGTTCCTATGAGTATATTCCTATCTCACAAGATAAAACGATTCTCACCAATTATTTCCTACCAACTCTCCTCTCCCGATTCGAGTTGTGTAAACAAAACAATTCAATTATAAGCCACACAATTGAAAGCATTAAGAAAATTAGGGAAAACTCAATAGAAAAGGGAATTGAATTGATAATCAAAAGTTAATTCATCAAAACCTCGGTTTCATCAAAATCCTAGACTAGGGTTCTAGCCTGACATGCTAGAAAATAAAAATACAAAAAGAATTAAAGAAAGCATAGAAATCAAACGCAGACGAAGAACTTGGATTCCTCCGTTCTCTAGCTTCCGCCCTCTGCTCCTTAGTGTTTTCTGCTTCTTCTCGATTCCTCGATTCCTCGATGATCCTCCCTTCTTGTTTTCAGACCTTGAATCCCATTTATAACTATCATTAGCCTCCAAAACGCGTCCGGGGATTGGGTCTAAAACAGCCTCCGAAAACGGCCCAGAAACGCGGCAAATCCATCAAAACCGCTCCGTGGGCCGCGGCTCACTTAATCTGTGCCGCCGCTCACCTTGTTCAGCGCCCATACCTGGGCGCTTGTTTTTCCTCATGGGCCGCGGCTCAGCATCCTTGTGCCGCGGCCCCCGGTACAGTCCGCTCGGCGCTTGCTAGTCCTCTTCGTGTGCCGCGGCTCACTTGGTTCGTGCTGCGGCCCCAAGCCAAAAATTGTTATTTCGGCCCATTTTTCGCCGTTCAAGCTTCCGGACTCCAATTTCCTATAAAACATATAAAGATAGTGCATTAAAAGCTCATTTATGCAGGTTTAGACTTCAAATGGATAAAAATAATGATAAATAAGCGCATAAAAATACGCCTAACAAATACACCCAAACTTGAGCCTTTGCTTGTCCTCAAGCAAAAAGAATCAATTTCAAAAAAAGTATCGTGAATGATCGTGCACATCCATAGTGCTCAACTTAATAAATACTACCCTGAAAATCTCAAAGAATAATACGAGTATCGTAATAGTGAGTCACATCAAGGACACTGATTCCACAAAGTACCCATTTTTAGTGCTAATAAATCGTTTATAAAGAAACTCAAGCTCAAAGATTAACAAGCGTGAATTTAACCGACCGCCCATACGAAGGGTTAGAGTAAACAAGCCAACTCGCCCAGTCCCACAGTCAAGTGGCAAAAATTTAAGAGTGTCATCGTCAAAAATAAACCTCGGATAGCATTCCCTTATGTATGATCATAACAAAGATTCGAGTTAACCACTAGGTTCGAATCTCGGGATATTTCATCGGAATCAATTTCAAAAAAAGTATCGTGAATGATCGTGCACATCCATAGTGCTCAACTTAATCAATACTACCCTGAAAATCTCAAAGAATAATACGAGTATCGTAATAGTGAGTCACATCAAGGACACTGATTCCACAAAGTACCCATTTTTAGTGCTAATCAATCGTTTATAAAGAAACTCAAGCTCAAAGATTAACAAGCGTGAATTTAACCGACCGCCCATACGAAGTGTTAGAGTAAACAAGCCAACTCGTCCAGTCCCACAGTCAAGTGGCAAAAATTTAAGAGTTTCATCGTCAAAAATAAACCTCGGACAGCATTCCCTTATGTATGATCATAACAAAGATTCGAGTTAACCACTAGGTTTGGATCTCGGGATATTTCATCGGGATGGTCCTAGGGTGGATTTCCATTCTCATGTATTGGGGAACCGTTTGACGTAAAAGACACTCATGGGGCATATGGATGCTTCTAGTTACTAAGTCTCCCTCTACAGCGGAGAAAAAACTCGAATAGCAATTTCCGCATGTCAAGGTTGCTGTTTTACGCGAGAGTAAACAACGGGTTACTTGAATACCCCTGGTTACTAGGCTTCCCATCATCGGTAATGCGCTATTTCTAAACCATTGGTCTATTCAGGGTTGTCATTTTACGCGAGAGTAAACAACGGGTCACGTGAATACCCCCAGTTACTAGACTTTCCATCATAGAACATGTATAATATCTCGACTTTATTGGGAAAGACTGTCCGACTCTAAACTCAATCTAAGTGCCCACAAGACTCATGTTACTGGACGACTAGCTACGCGAAAAGTATAGACAAACGTATAGACAGTGATTTAAAAACACGTATGTCTCCTTTCTTATCTGCTAAGATTTCTTACGAAACGAAAAATAAAATTTTCGGACCTAAATGAATACTCAACGGAAACAGATATCGCTGACTGCAACTCGACCAAAAGTTAACCGTTTCTTCAAAGAGAAATCAATATCGTAACATCAGTTTTACACAAAGAGGCACGGAAAATTCACGAATGTAAATAATATCATGACAAGCAAGGCTAGCGTCAAAATAACGAAAAATAACGAAAAATGTCAGCGAATAAGTAAAAAGCAACAGAAAGTAAACCCCCCCAAACTTAGGACGTACATTGACCTCAATGGACACAGATAATAATAATAATGCGATAAAAGAAAAGGTCAAGTACTCCCCTAATGTTCGCTCATGAACTGGTGCCGGCCTCATCCGGCGAGGAAGGTGGTGTGGATGGCCTGACTGGTGGGATGAAGGGCCCGTCTGGGTGCAGTATGTGGCTCGTCCACGCAGAAAGGTACTCCTGATGGTAAGCATCCCTCGCCGCCAAGCGTATCTCCTCACGTCGATTGGCCCGGTGGGCCTGCACTCTCATCTCCTCCCGGACGGCTGTGAGGATGCTCTCTCTCTCCGCCCGCATCTCCTCTCTCATAGCGGCTAGGTGGCTCTCTCTATCTCTCCTCATCTCCTCTCTCAGGCCGTCAAACATCACCTGGAGGTGCTCTCTCTCGGGCGGCGGGCTGGACTCCGCCTGCTCATGCGTCAGAAGAAGAGGCTCGGGGGACTGCTCATGTGCCTCATCAAGAACAAATCCTCGTCCCTGAGCATGTGCCGGCGCTCCACCCCACTGGTCAAAGTGAGAAATGATGCGATGGTCAATCGGACCCTGGGGGGCTAGCATCGGCTCATCATCCGACCAAGTCATGCCCGACTGGCGGCATAGAGCACAAATGAGAGATGGGTGCTTCAACCCCGTCTTGGCCCCTCCTTGAATGCACTGAAGGATAGATCGGACCAGATGAGGGGCCACATCGAATCTGAGCCCAGAAGTGATAGCATATAACAATCGAGCACGAGAGAGTAAAACTGAGCGGCTCTGCGAGGTGGGATCGACCCGTGCGCAGAGGAAGTATAACCAGGCTTGCCCGAGCCGACTGAGTCGCGAACTCTTAAAAGGCTGAAAAACCCGGGGCGCGAATCTCCCAGACGGAGCCGGGCTGTGTGAGTGTCTCGAGCAGAGCCTCCCTCGTGAGGCCACTCATAACTCGCGTATACGCCATCTCGTCCACCACATGCAGCTCGAATAATCTCCGAATGGCGGCCACTGAAAAATCCACTGTATGGCCTCGGACGACGACCTGAGTCCGAGTATCTGACTGCGGTATCAGCTGCCCTGCCCGAATATGCTTCAACAGAGCGCTAGCATAATACTCCTGGACGATGGAGATCACAGCCGGCTCGGGAGGTGCAGCGAAATGAGCTCACCCCATCTCGTCAATCATAGTCAGAAGCTCACCGTCCTGGGGGGCGGGAGTGAATCCCCGCTCCGAGATTAATGGTTGAGGACGGATTTTTTCATTGAATATTTTATGAATTTACGGGTCGGAGAATTGATGAGACTCTAACTCGGCTCGGCTCTGTGATGTCTCCCCTCGTGTGGGGGACGATTGTGTTATAGCCCTCGCGCTAATCTTCCTTTTTCTGGCCATGGCGAGTTTCCTGAAAAGATAAACACCGGAAATTACGTAAACTTTAAGGAAAACAACACCACTTGACTTAAGGTATGCAAAACGTGATATCGAGTTGAGCGAGATTGCACCGTCGTGAGAGAAAATTAAAGTTGAGCTTTCACGTTTAAACTTGACGTAAGGGTTGGGGCACAATGTAAACCCATAAACAAATTCGTTGCATTTGGTTTTAAAAATTTTTGGCTCAAAGTTTTTCATTGACGCATTTCATCAAACACTTAACATGCATGGGTTTAAATGAAGAACAAACATGACAATAGCTTAATTCAATCCCCAAAAATAACAACCTCAATCCATAGTCATGAGCAAAACGACAAATAACAGCAACAATTATACATAATCACAAATACCATAACAATCAATCACCATTTTCACCATATTCCAACTCAATTTTTGATAGAACTTTGAAGAAAAACTAACAACATATTCAACATCAAATGAATAACAATACCTTACTTTTCAAATCATGTATCAATAATGATTAAGAGATTGAGAATTACCTGACTTGGATTGAAGTATGCAAGAAAAAGAAGAAGTGAGAAGAGGTTCGGCCGAGCGCTTGTAAGAAGGAATGGAGGAAATTTACCTGGTCTGTCGGCCGATTGGGTTATAAAGAAGACCTGGGCTTTTGAAATTCCGAACAGGGACCGCGGCACAACTTAAGTGAGCCGCGGCCCAGAGTACAGCTGTTGCGATATTTCTTACACGCAAGTGCACGTCATCGTTTACAAGTAATAAAGTGATGAGTGAGTATCGTTCCCACGAGGACTGAATCACTAACTACCGATTTTTATGTATTCTAGTTTTATTTGAACAATCGAATTTTGGGTTATGCAATTAATTACTAAAAGAATTAATAAAAGACTAGACAGTCAAGATGATCGCTTGAGGAAAGAAAATCAAATGAGTAATAAGTCTAGGATTCTGAATCCACCTCGGTTTATCCGAATTTATCTCGATTATCTGAAGTTAATAATTTTCCCAATTTATTGAAGGCGAAGATTGCTAATATATTCTACCGCCTCTCCCGAGGTCAATAGATTTTTCTAAAGGCGAATAACGCACTCTATCCCTAGGTGAATTAATTCGTCAGTAGGCAAAAAGCATAAAATCTCCAAAAGGCCACGTAGTTCCTATGAGTATATTCCTATCTCACATAATAAAACGGTCCTCACCAATAGTTCCTCACCAATTCTCCTCTCCCGATTCGAATTAAATGATTAAAACAATACAACTATTGGCCAGATAATTGAAAGCATTAAACACGATTGGGAAAACTCAACAAAAAGGTAATTAATTAGATAATCTCAATGCAAATCCGTCAAAACGTAAGTTTCATCAAAATCCTAGATTAGGGTTTTAGCCTGACATACTAATAAAGGAAAATACAGAATTAATAAATAGAAGCATGAAAATCAAACGCAGATGAAGCTCGGATTCCTCCGTTCTTCGGCTTCCGCCTTCTGCTCTTGAAGTCTTTTGCTTCTCTTCCTCTTCTGCCGTCTCCTCACGATTCTCTAATTCCAAGTTCCCCAAAGATACCCAGGTCAAAAGATCCAAAGATTAGGGTCTTAAACCCTTATTTATAGCTTTAAACAGTCTCCAAATCGCGTCCGTGTGAGTAGGTCTAGAACTGGCTTTGAAACGGCCCAAATCCGCGCGGAGCATACAAAAACCGCCTAGTGTGCCGCGGCGCACTAAATCTGTGCCGCGGCACATTGCCTTGTTGGATGCACAGGCGCCATTTAATTCATCCGTGCGCGGCTCACAGGGATCGTGCGCGGCACAGTCTGATTACTTTGTGCTGTGATTGTCTTCCTGTGCCGCGGCCCACTTGCCTTGTGTCGCGGCTCACAGCCAAAATTTGCCGTTTTCGCCCGTTTCGCCTCGTTTCAGCTTCCGGACTCTAATCTCCTGACAATCATATAAAATTAAGGCGTTAAAAGCTCATTTAAGCAAATTCACTCTTCAAAACAATACAAAATAATGATAAATAAGCGTATAAAAATACGCCTAACAAATACCCCCAAACTTAAGCCTTTGCTTGTCCTCAAGCAAAAAGAATTAATTTCAACAAAAGAATGTCGTGAATAATCGTGCAACTCATAGTGTTCAACCTAATCAATACTATCCTGAAATTCTCTCTGAATACTACGAGTATCGTAATAGCGAGTTACACTCAGAACACTGATTCTACAAAGTAACCAAGTTCAGTCCTAATTACTCGTTCATGAAGAAGATCCAGCTCAAAGATTAACAAACGTGAATCAAATCGATCGTCAATATGAAAGGTTAAAATAAACAAGCTAGTTCGCCCCGTTCCACAGTCTAATGGCAAAATTTTCACGAGTTTCATAAAAATAATCCTCGGACAGTATTCCCTTATATATATATATGCTCAAGAAATTGATTGGAGTTGACCACTAGGTTCGGATCTCGGGATGTTTCATCGGGATAATCCTAGGGTGGAACTTCCATTCTCATGTATTGGGAAACCGTTTGACGTAAAAGACATTCATGGGGCACATGGATGCTTCTAGTTACTAAGTTCCCCTCTACAGCGGAGAAACAACTCGAATAGCTAATTCCCGCATGTCCGAATCAAGGTCGCTGTTTTACGCGAGAGTAAACAACGGGTCGCGTGAA
Organism: Orobanche coerulescens; assembly: GCA_033398695.1. Lineage (NCBI taxonomy): Eukaryota > Viridiplantae > Streptophyta > Magnoliopsida > Lamiales > Orobanchaceae > Orobanche > Orobanche coerulescens. The sequence goes on from CM065804.1 coordinate 165,043,740, forward strand.
TACCCCCGGTTACTAGGCTCCCTATCATCGGCACATGTGAAATTTCCAAATCATAGTCTAATCAGGGTTGTCGTTTTACGTGAGAGTAAACAACGGGTCACGTGAATACTCCCGGTTACTAGACTTCCCATCATAGAACAAATATATCTCGACTATTGGGAAAAACTGACCGACTCTAAACTCAATCTAAGTGCCAACACGACTTATGTTACAGGAGGACTAGCTAACCGAAAAATGTAACCAAACGTATCGATGGTGATTTTAAAACTCATATGTATCCTCTCTTATCCGCCAAGACCTCTACATTCACGAAAAAAAATTTCGGACCTAAATGAATACTAAGCAGAAACAGAAATCACTGACTACAACGCGACTAAAACTCGACCGATTCTTCAGAGAGAAAAGCAGTGTCGTAACATCAGTATTACACAAATAGAAGCACGAAAATTTCACGAATAGAGAAAAATCAAGACAAGCAAGGCTATCGAAAAAAAAAAAAACGCAAAGTAATGAAAAGTGCAACAAAATCAGTACAGCAATGAATGTAGCAAAAGAAAGTAAACCCCCCCAAACTTAGGACGTACATTGACCTCAATGGACAAAATATGATATGCAATAGAATAAGAAGGTCAAATACTCCCCTCCAGTCCTCTCACGAGCTGATGCCGGCATCATCCGGTGAGGAGGGTGGTGTGGCTGGCCGGGCGGGTGCAATAAATGGCCCGTCTGGACGCATGATATGGGTCGTCCATGCGGCAACGTGCTCCTGATGATAGGCGTCCCTCGCTGCCAGACGCCTCGCCTCTCGTCGGTTGGCCCGGTGGGCCTGCTCTCGCATCTCAGCTCTGACGGCAGCAATAACGCTCTCTCGCTCCGTCCGCTGCCCCTCTCGCATGGCAGCCAGCATACTCTCCCTCTCTCTCCTCATCTCATCTCTCTCTCTCTCTCCTCACATCCTCTCTCTCTCTCCTCGTCTCCTCTCTCAGCTCCTCTCTCTCTCTCTCCTCATCTCCTCTCTGGGATAAGAGGTCGCAGCCGAATCTTCTCATTGAAGATTTTGTGGATTTCAGAGTCAGAAAACTGGTGCCCCTCAGACTCGGCGCGGCTACGAGAGGTTTCCCCTCGAGTGGGGGATGACTGCGTCCTGGCCCTCTTGTTCAGCTTCTTTGTCCTAGCCAAAGTCAGTCCTGAAAAAAATTTAAACACCGAAGGTTACTTAACTAATAACGAGAATAATCATCACTCGGCTAAGGATATCCGGCTGTAATCAAGAATTCAACAAGGTAGCACATCCGTGAGAGAAAAATGAAATTTAACTATAACGTTTAAACTAGACGTACGGGTTGGGGTTGCTGCAATTCCAGAACGAATACGTTGCACACAGATTAAAAATATTGCTTTAACAAAGAAAGTTTTTGATTTAGACATTTCATCAAACACCTAATGGGCAAGAGTTTACTTGAAGAATAAACATGGCTATAGCTCGATTCAACCCCCAAGAACAGAGACACAAATCATTTACCATCAAAACTACATACTCAAGTCATCAATAATCCAAAATACCCATGAAAATTCGATTAAAACCACCATGTCATCCACTAAACCATCATAGACTTTTGAAGGAAAATAAACATATTCAATCCACCCAATGCATACACAACTTCAAATTTAAATTCATAAAACAAGTAGAGATTAGAGATTGGAACATACCTTGATTGGTTTGTGAAAAGTGCAAGAAAATCGCAAGAAGAAGGGGAAGGAAAAGTGTTCGGCCGATCGCGCGCGAGGGAGAGGGAAGGGAAGAAAGAAAACATACCTGGAGTGGCCGGCTGAATGCAGGTTATAAGGTACCTGGCTGTTCGAATTCCGCATGGTGTGCCGCGGCACAGCTCAAGTGAGCCGCGGCACAGAGTACAGTCCCTTTCTACCTGCTCGTTCGTTTTGTTGTGGGCCGCGGCTCAGATTACGTGTGCCGCGGCTCAGTGCCCTAGTGTGCCGCGGCTCATTAATGCCGTGCCGCGGCACAGGGTACAGTTTGTTTAGCCCTCTCTTTCGATTTGTGTGTGCCGCGCCTCAGGCATCAGTTTCTCCCCTGGGACTTTTCCTACACAGAATTTCAAGAAGAACATGTCAAGAGCGAGAGGTAAAAGCAAATCAAAGCACAAAATGATGAAAAATAAAAATTCAAGAATGCAAGAAAAATACAGAAACTCAAAAATCTACGACTACGAACTCGGGTTGCCTCCCGAGAAGTGCTAAGTTTATAGTCTTCAGCCGGACCTATTTAAAAATCAGTTCGCTTTTCACAAACTCTATTTGATCTCCGCCCCGTTCATCGAACCGTTAATATGGTTTTTAAAATTATGACCATCGGTCGTTAACGATTCTACTTTCGGTTCGAACATCGAATGTTGTTTTTGGAAAGGTTTTGACGAGAATAACTTTCCGAAACACCCGTTTTTCTCATGACCAGACGTTCGTTTGGCTTCCAGCTTACTCCCCTCTTTCAATAATGACTTTATGACGGCAGCAGGCTTGTCTGCATGTTTGAGAAATGCTACTCGTTCTACATCTTTCTTAAAAATTGGACCATCTGACACAGAATCTGATTTTTTCGACCGACGATGTTTTCTGTGTTTTCCTTTTTCAACGGCATCTACACTTTCAATTTGTGAGCTTTTATCAACACCTCCCGGACATGGAAAAGATTTGAACACTTGGAAGGTGACATGCTCCTCTTGAACCCGCAGAGTTAATTCTCCTTTTTCCACGTCAATAAAAGTTCTGTCGGTCGCTAAAATTGGTCGTCCCAAGATAATCGGGATATCTTCATCTTCCTCCATGTCGAGAACAATAAAATCCGCTGAAAAGATAAATTTATCCACCTTTACTAACACATCCTCAATCACTCCCCTCGGATACTTAACAGATCGATCCGCTAATTGCAAGGAGACCGTCGTCGGCTTTGCTTCTCCAATTCCCAGCTTCTTAAAAATCGACAGAGGCATGAGGTTAATACTAGCACCGAGATCGCACAATGCCTTATTAAAAGAAAGATTTCCCATGGTGCACGGTATGTTGAAACTTCCCGGATCCTTCAATTTTGGTGGAAGCTTCTTTTGAAGAATTGCGTTGCATTCCTCTGTCAAGGCGACTGTCTCAAACTCCTCGAGTTTTCTTTTCTTCGAAAATATCTCTTTCATGAATTTAACGTAGCTCGGCATTTGTTCCAACGCGTCGGCAAATGGAATGTTAATATGAAGCTTTTTGAACACGTCAAGGAACTTAGAGAATTGTTTGTCTGCCTTCTTCTGCTGTAATCTCTGCGGAAACGGGACGGATGGCACATATGCCTTCGGCTTATCCGGAAATGTTATCGAAGGTCTCCAATCTTGTGACTCCTCTGTCGCTAAATTATTCTTCTCCTCAATTTCACTCCTCTTTTCACACCTCTCGGGCTGGTCCAACACCTCCTTCCCGCTCCTCAAACTGATCGCATTTAGACTTTCTCTAGGATTTGTCTCGGTCGTACTGGGCAATGCTCCCTCCGGGCGGGCTGTCAACACATTAGCAATTTGGCCCAGCTGGACTTCCAAGTTTCGAATGGAAGCGGAATGATTCTGTAATGTCGCTTCAGTACGGGTCATGAATTGACTCGTATTCGCCGCCAATTTCGCAATTGCTTCCTAGAGAGAAACTTTTGGAGTGGGAGGAGGCTGCTGTTGGTTTTGAGCAAACGGTGGCCGGTTCGAGTTCTGTCCATTTCTCCACGAAAAGTTTGGATGATTACGCCACCCCGGATTATACGTGTTGGAGTACGGATTATTTTGCCGGTTTCCGTTTCTTACAAACTGAGCTTGTTCAATTAGGGGATGCTCGAACGGATTTCCGACTTGACACTCCACGCTAGGGTGGGATCCGTTACACCAATTGCAAGTCTCAATGGTAACGGGGGAAGGAGAATGCGAAAATGCTTGGAGCTGCTGCGTTAATGCTGCGACTTGGGCTGACAATGTGGATATTGGATCATTACTAGAAACTTCCATAACTCGCTTCGGCGTTTATCTTTCAGATGGCCATTGAAATGCATTTGCGGCCATAGCTTCCAACAGCGAGTGTGCCTCGGCCATAGTCTTTCCCATCAAAGCTCCACCGGCGGCTGCATCCACGAGAGTGCGTGTAGAGGCACTCAATCCATTGTAGAACGTCTGAATTTGAAGCCAGTCTGGAAGGTCGTGATGTGGGCATCTCCGTAACAAATCTTTGTATCGCTCCCACGCCTCGTGGAGCGATTCCATATCATACTGTCCAAAGGTGGTGATCTCATTTCTCAACCTCGCCGTCTTAGAAGGTAGGAAGAATTTAGCAAGGAAGGCTTGTGCTAATTCTGCCCATGTTGTGATCGAGCCCGGCGGTAAGGAATTTAGCCAAAATTTCGCTTTATCCCTCAAAGAAAAAGGAAAAAGCCGTAATCGGATAGCATCGTCGGTGACACCATTATTCTTGAACGTGTCACAAATCTCAAGAAAAGAAGCAATATGAGCGTTTGGGTCATCATTCGGCAATCCACAGAATTGGCTCGCCTGCACCATCTGAATGATCGCAGGCTTGATCTAGAAGTTGTTCGCCTGGATAGTGGGACGCCGAATTCCCGAAAAATTAGCATTAATCCGCGGCATGGCATAGTCTCGAAGTGCCATTTCCGGTTGAGCTTGCTGCACAATATTATTTCCTCCTTGTATTTCAATATTTTCGGCCATGGTCACCGCTGCCGTCAGAATCTCGTTTCTCCTTCTTGTTCCTTCGAAGAGTGCGCTCGAGCTCGGTATCCAAGGGTAGTAGGCCTTCGTTACCGAGTTTTCTCATGCACTACGCGAAAGATCCTGAAAGAAAAAAAACAAATAAACAAATAAAATTAAATACGCAAAAATAAGTAAAATAAAAACGTTCAAACTAAGACTAGAAATACTGAAATCGATATTAGCAAAAATTTCAGTCCCCGGCAACGGCGCCAAAAACTTGTTGCGATATTTCTTACACGCAAGTGCACGTTATCGTTTACAAGTAATAAAGTGATGAGTGAGTATCGTTCCCACGAGGACTGAATCACTAACTACCGATTTTTATGTATTCTAGTTTTATTTGAACAATCAAATTTTGGGTTTTGCAATTAATTACTAAAAGAATTAATAAAAGACTAGACAGTCAAGATGATCGCTTGAGGAAAGAAAATAAAATGAGTAATAAGTCTAGGATTCTGAATCCACCTCGGTTTATCCGAATTTACTCTCGATTATCTGAAGTTAATAATTTTCCCAATTTATTGAAGGCGAAGATTGCTAATATATTCTACCGCCTCTCCTGAGGTCAATAGATTTTTCTAAAGGCGAATAACGCACTCTATCCCTAGGTGAATTAATTCGTCAGTAGGCAAAAAGCATAAAATCTTCAAAAGGCCACGTAGTTCCTATGAGTATATTCCTATCTCACAGAATAAAACGGTCCTCACCAATAGTTCCTCACCAATTCTCCTCTCCCGATTCGAATTGAATGATTAAAACAATACAACTATTGGCCAGATAATTGAAAGCATTAAACAAGATTAGGAAAACTCAATAAAAAGGTAATTAATTAGATAATCTCAATGCAAATCCGTCAAAATGTAAGTTTCATCAAAATCCTAGATTAGGGTTTTAGCCTGACATACTAATAAAGGAAAATACAGAATTAATAAATAGAAGCATGAAAATCAAACGCAGATGAAGCTTGGATTCCTCCGTTCTTCGGCTTCCGCCTTCTGCTCTTGAAGTCTTCTGCTTCTCTTCCTCTTCTGCCGTCTCCTCAGGATTCTCTAATTCCAAGTTCCCCAAAGATCCCCAGGTCAAAAGATCCAAAGATTAGGGTCTTAAACCCTTATTTATAGCTTTAAACAGTCTCCAAATCGCGTCCGTGTGAGTAGGTCGAGAACTGGCTTCGAAACTGCCCAAATCCGCGCGGAGCATACAAAAACCGCCTAGTGTGCCGCGGCGCACTAAATCTGTGCCGCGGCACATTGCCTTCAGCTGGATGCCTGGGCACCATTTAATTCATCTGTGCCGCGGCTCACCTGGACTGTGCCGCGGCACAGAGTACAGTTTACTTTGTGCTCGCTGATTGTCTTCCTGTGCCGCGGCCCACTTGCCTTGTGCCGCGGCTCACAGCCAAAATTTGCCGTTTTCGCCCGTTTCGCCTCGTTTTAGCTTCCGGACTCCAATCTCCTGACAATCATATAAAATTAAGGCGTTAAAAGCTCATTTAAGCAAATTCACTCTTCAAAACAATACAAAATAATGATAAATAAGCGTATAAAAATACGCCTAACAACAGCCTGCCTAGGCTTGTTTGTTCTTTCGCCTTGTGCCGCGGCTCAGCGTACGAGTTCTGCGGCTCATAGTGTAAGTGTGCCGCGGCTCATTTGGTTCGTGCCGTGGCACGGAGTATAGGTACTTGGGCGTTTATGGGGCATTTAGTGTGCCGCGGCTCAGTGCATATGTGCCGCGGCTCAAGGACCGGGTGTGCCGCGGCCCAGTGAGGTCGTGCCGCGGCACAGAGTACAAGAAGTTTAGCCCCCTTTTTTCGACTTGTTTGTGCCGAGGCTCACTATCTTTGTGTCGCGGCCCAGGGTTAAATTTTCCCCTAGGGATATTCCTGCACAGAATCTTCAATAGAAAACACCAAGAACGTGAGGGATAAGCATATCGAAGCAAAAAGGATGAAAAATAAAGATCCTAAAATGCAAGAAAATACTGAAAAACAAAAAACTACAACTAATACTCGGGTTGCCTCCCGAGAAGCGCTAAGTTTATAGTCTTCAGCCGGACTTTTTGAAAATCAATTCGCATTTCGCAAAGACCATTTGGACTCCGCACATTCCATCGAACCGTTATTACGTGATTTAAATTGTTGACCATTAAATTTCAACCGTTCGACTTTTGGTTTGGATATCCAACGTTCTTTGAAAAACGGCTTTAACAATAGTAGCCTCCCAAAACACCCATTTTGCAGTTGACTTGGTACTCGTTTGACATCCGGCTTAATTTCCAACTCCACGGGCGAATTTATGACAGCATGAGATTTTATCGATGGTGGATGAACGGATGTTGAAGATGACATATTTAACTGCTTAAGAAACATGATTCGCTCTTCATTTTTATTAGATGTCGGAGCAGCTGAAACGGATTCTGAACACTTCGACCGACAATTCTCCCAGTGTGCGTCTTTCGCAAAGATATCTACACTTTCAATTTGTGAACCCTTCTCGACACTACTTGGACACGGAAAGGATTGAAACACTTGGAAAGTGACTTGCTCATCTTGAACCCGCAGAGTGAGTTTCCCTTTTTCCACGTAAATGAGAGTTCGGACGGTAGCTAAAAATGGTCTTCCCAAAATAATTGTGATGTCTTGGTCCTCCTCCATATCGAGCACAATGAAATCAGCCGGAAAAATGAATTTATCTACCTTGACTAAAACATCTTCTATTACCCCCCCCCCTCGGGTATTTGATAGATCGGTCAGCTAATTGCAGCGAGATTGTCGTCGGCTTGGCTCCCCAATGCCTAGATTCTTAAATATGGAAATGGGCATAAGATTAATGCTGGCCCCGAGACCACACAACGCTCTATCAAAAGACAGATTTCCTATAGTGCACGGTATATTAAAACTTCCTGGATCCTTCAATTTTGACGGGAGCTTTTTCTGCAAGATGGCGCTGCACTCTTCCGTCAATGCCACTGTTTCGTATTCCTCGAGCTTCCTTTTGTTAGATAAAATCTCTTTCATGAACTTCATATAGCTCGGCATTTGTTCCAAGGCATCAGCAAATGGAATGTTGATATGTAGTTTCTTGAAGACGTCAAGAAACTTAGAGAATTGCTTGTCCAATTTTTGCTTTTGCAACTGCTGTGGAAACGGGACGGGTGGTACATATGCCTTGTCAGGAAATAGTTTCGAGGGTCTAGAATTTTGTGATTCCTCAGTCGCCAAATTTTTCTTTTCCTCATCATCACATCCCTTTTTGCTCTGCCCAGGCTGCTCGCACACTTCCTTCCCGCTTCTCAAACTAATGGCATTTATACTCTCTTAGGGGTTCGTCTCGGTTGTACTTGGCAAGGTACCCTCAGGGCGGGCTGTTAACACATTTACTATTTGACCCAATTGTACTTCCAAGTTGCGAACAGAAGCGGAATGGTTTTGCAAGGTTTCTTCCGTACGGGTCATGAACTGACTCGTATTTGCTGCCAATTTTGCCATTGCTTTCTCTAGAGAGATCTTTGGAACGGGAGGAGGTTGCTGTTGGTGTTGAGGAAACTGAGGTTGGGTTAAGTTTTGTCCATTCTTCCACGAAAAGTTAGGGTGATTTCGCCACCCCGGATTATATGTGTTGGAATACGGATTATTTTGCCGATTCCCGTTCCCCATGAACTGAGCTTGTTCTATCGGAGGTTGCTTGAAAGGATTTCCGACTTGGCACTCTACGCTAGGATGAGATCCGTTGCACAAATTACATGATTCAGTGGTAACGGGGGAAGGAGCATGTGAAAAGGCTTGAAGTTGCTGAGTCAGTGCTGCGACTTGTGCTGATAGTGCAGATATTGGATCATTATTGGAGATTTCCATTACTCGCTTCGGGATCACTCGTTCGGAAGGCCATTGATACGCGTTTGCAGCCATCGCTTCCAATAGAGAATGAGCTTCAGCCATCGTTTTGCCCATTAAGGCGCCCCCAGCGGCTGTATCAACAAGAGTGCGTGTAGAAGCACTCAATCCGTTATAAAAGGATTGGATTTGTATCCAGTCCGGTAGGCCATGGTGTGGGCATCTCCATAATAAATCCTTGTATCGCTCCCAAGATTCAGAAAGCCTTGTGCTAATTCCGCCCCAAGTCGTGATAGAGCCCGGCGGTAATGAATTCAACCAAAATTTGGCTTTGTCCCTTAGAGAGAAAGGGAAGAGCCGCAGACGAATAGCATCATCGGTGACACCATTATTCTTGAAGGTGTCACAAATCTCGAGAAATGAAGCGATATGTGCGTTGGGATCGTCGTTTTCCAGTCCACAAAACTGGCTTGCTTGCTGTTATTACCCAAAATATTATCCGAAGATAGTATTGCTGGAATGATCGAGTAACAAACAAATGCGAGAACACTTCTATGAGAAAATAAATAACACAAGATTTGCCGGGGTTGTTAATCCCGGGCTTGAATGCTCTCGCGAGATGTTATTAATAAATATACTGTGGAGTACAAATATTAATGTTAGAATCTATTATAATGAGTGTAAAGACTTCTAGTTATCTAAGCTGTGGAGCGTATAGATTGCCGGAAGAACCAGATATGAAGCTCTGTGAGTTCTTGCTTTGATGTTCAGTGTATGAGAATGTATCTCTCTTTCTGTATATCTTTTTTTGTATTCATAATGATGTGATTCTGTGTTTATGAAGATAATAGCCTTGATCCTTGGACACTGTTGTAAGCCTCCTATTTATAGGAGACAAGGCTGCTAGGGCCTCTCCGGCGATCGCGGGAGATCGCCGTTTTCTATATTATAATAAGGTGGCCGATCGTCCCGTCACGTGGGGCTGTTCCCTTAAAGTCTGAGGCTGCTGCTGGCAGCCAGCTATGCGAGCTAATGGGAAGCCTGCACACGCCCTGAGTCGTTGTCCGGGGAGGACCCACTTTGTACCTTTTGGCGGCCTTGTCTGTAGGTGAGGTAGGTGACAGGTTGGGGTCAAAGGTCCTATCTGACGGCGCCTTTTGTGGATCTGCACGTGGGTCACCGTCCAAGATTCGGTCTTCGACGACTTTGACGGATGTTGGATTTATACGTGGCACGAGACGATCGTCTCTTGTTGGACATCAAAGATGATCGCCAGATACCAAAATACGATCGTTGGATGCCGACCTCTGGGTGCTTGCCCAGAGTATGTCTTCTATAGTTGGCTCTCAGATCATTATGCCGATCGCCACCGAGGCGTATTAATCGCCGCACAACAATTGCCCCCCCAGCTCAACTCGATGTTGAAAACATGGGGTGAGGTGGCACTGTTGGCGATCGCCATTGTTTAGACGATCAGACGATCTAATTTCAAATTTGGACGATCTCCTTTTGCGCTGGGAGCAACGGGAAATGAAGGCGGGCTCGCGAAGCATTGCAAGGACATGCGTCGCATTTCTATAGAGGGAGTCCGACGGTTTGTCAGACTTGTCGCCTGGCGTGCCCTCGAAAAGACGCGTACGCGGGATTCGAGGGCTGCATTTAATGTGTCCCCCCCGACGGTTGCACTCCAACCCTCGGGATTTTGCCTATTTGCAAAGAGACCCCTGCTCTTGTCTTTAAAAGGGGCTATGGCTTCTTCATTTCTACTCTTCACGCTTCCTCGTTTTCTAGCCGAGATTCTGCAAAAATTTTCCGACGACCCTTGAGCCGACCGTCCTTCCTTTTAGGAAAGAACATAAATCTTCTTTCTCCCCTTTACTTTTTATAACATGTCTGGAGGGTCTAAGACCTTCGAGACCGGAAGCACCTCCGCCGTCGCGGCTTCGACGGGCCGCGAAGAAATTCCCGTGGGACTCCATATGGAAACGACTGTTGAGGTTATTCGTGCGGGGATTGCACCCGCAGAACTTGAGGAGCTCTTCAACGAGGCCGAAGTGGCGAGATCTGCGGCGACGGCGGAGCGAGGGGGTTCGCTGGTGGATGAAGAAGAACTGGTGCGGTTGTCTTGGGAAAAAGATAGCGTATTCGGCCCCGCCTATATGGCTTTCGCTAAGCTTATGGAGGGGATTGCCGGGCCCTATCCAGAATTTAATTTCGAAGCTTACTCCTCCGCTGATCCCTACAAACACGTGAAGAGAACGGCGTTCCGGGCTGCCGACCCGTCTCGGTGGACTATTGGTCAGATCCGGAGTTCGGCGACCCGGAAAGACTTGAGACGCTGGAGGGCGAAATACCATATTCCTTCTGATGTTTCGCTGCACGTGCCCTCCGATAACGAACATGCCGACCAGCCTCCCGAGGGTATAGTCGCCATTAATCAAATGACCCTGGCGGCCGGGCTGCGGTTTTCCTTGCCGTTTGTCGTTTCGTATCTGTTGATCGCCTGGAATTTGGCGCCGCTCCAACTGACGCCGAACGCCTGGCTACAGATCATCTGTACTCTGACACTCTTTGGCGGTCACCGGTTGTTCCGTCTCCTGTCTGCGATGGAAATGAACTATCTCTTCAAACTGGCTGCGCAGAAAGGGCCGATCGGCGGGAATCACATTCAAGGTCGAATGGGGATAGTGGTTCTCGGTGTGCCGAACAAGACCCGGGGCGACCTGGCAAAATGGTGCTGGGTCGGCGGAGCGTGGCAATCGGCATCGAGTGATAGGCCGGAGGATGAGTTGGAGATCCCCACAAATTTTTGGGAGAGGAATCCGAGTAAGGGTTTTAACTCTCCCTTTGATCGGATACATCTTGGACGGATCTAATTTTGTTTTCATTTTGCAGGACTCATTGTTCCAGCGATCGGTGATCTCCCCTTTGACTTCTTGATCGTCTGGGAGCGAATTCGCGCCTTGCCGGACTCCTACATAGACGTTCGCTCACTCGGTCACGAATTTCATCGATTGGGGGCTCGATTATTTCGCTTCCCTCGTCATCTGAAAGCTCCAGGTATGGATTTTTACTTCGTCTTTACTGCATGACGATTGCCTGATTGGGGTAGATGCTTAACTTGGTCTGAATTTCTTCTTTGACAAAGATTCATTTTCCCCGCTACGCCGAGCCACCGCAGGAGATCGCAATGTCTAACCCTGGGCTTATCGGTCGACTTCACCTGGGAAAGAAGACGGGTCGTGTTCCTGCGACGACGTCTCGCCCCGTCCCTGTGGTGAGGGCCCGCTGTGGTGCCGGTCGCCGAGCCGGAAATTCAGGAGGAGGAACAACTCCAGCGTACTCGCAAGAGGCGGAGGCCGGAGGCGTCCCTGCCGATTGTCGAGGCGGACGTATCTATTCTGGAGCCGCCGGTTGCCGCGGTGCCTATCTCTGCTGTTCCGATGGCGGAGGGGACCGGCTCCAGACCCTCGGCCGGTTTCTTGAAAAAGGTGGCGATCGCCGAGGCAGAAACATCTCGGGGCAAGCCCTATTTTGGCCGCGACCCCGAGTTGGTCAACAGGTTAGATCGGTTGTATCTTTCCGAGTTAGGAAATTTGTGTAAGGCATATACTAACTCCTTCGTTTCTTTTTGGTTGTGTTGCAGGGTCCGTCTTGCCAATCCGGGCGTCTCGCCGATGGTGCTGGACTTCCTAGCGAGCAAGTCTCCGCAGAAGTCCCTTGATGTCCCTACCTATGTCTCCCAGGCCATCGCCTCTTCGCCTAAGGCCTGGACGACCGATCTCGATGCGATCGCTCGTCGGCGGTCTGGAGATGCCATGCAGGCGACTATTGCCCTGGCTCTCCAGACGGCGACGATGGCCGTCCAGGCTGCCAAGGATTACGAGGGGCGACCCTCTAATGCTCGCCTCCATCAAGACCTTGAGGCCGCTCGGAATCAAAACATCGATTTCGCTAACCGGATCCAGGCTATGGAGAAGGAGTACTTAGAGACGGCCAAACGAGCTAAACAGAACATCGATCGAATGAAGCAGGAGCTGAGCCGTTCCAAGGAAGTGGCCAATCGGCTCCGTGACCAGGAGAAGGAAGCTCTTCGGATGCATGTGGCCTCGCAGGAGGAGGCGACCGGGCTGAAGGCGACGGTGGATCGGCTCAACAGCGAGCTGGAGATGGCGAAGGGAGAGCTTGAGAAGTCTAAGGGAGAAATGGCTGCCAAGGTGGTCGAGCTAGCGGAAGCTGAGAAGACGACCATGGAGATGAGAGGGCAGATAAAGGCGATCGAGACCGATCCCTACCTCAATGTGGCACTCGTCGGCGAGTTCGCCTATTATGTGGCCTACGCCGACGCTGTCCGATCCGCCAAAAAGGTAGGAATCGAGATCGGTCCTCTGTTGGAGAGCTTCAAGGCCTATGCACTCGAGCACCCTTTGCACCCGGAGTTTTCCCTGCCTATCCTTGACCTCGTCAACTTGGGGATCGACTTGAGTTGGTATCCTTTTCCGGATAAACTCATTTATCCTGAGGCCGACGGGGGAGCGCGTGCCGATCCGCCACTGGGGGGCGAAGACCAGCCGGAGGGACCCTGAGAGATTTTCTTTGTCTTCCTTAGCATTTAACTTTTGCTTTTTTTTGTATTGCCTTCGGGCTTTGTATTGTACGAACTCCTTGATAATGAATAAAATACTCCTTTTTTCGCACCTGTTTCTTTCTATGTACGATCGCCTTTGAATGTTTGCATGCGAGTTTTTACAAGTGTGTGTATGATTGCTTCCGATGTCTTGTTCGCCCGACCGATTGTTTGAATATTTAATGTATTGACATGTTTGGAAACTCTTACTTGTAAATATTGTTGAACAATTCTGATCGTCCTGCGTGTGTTTGAACGAAGCCGATCGGGTACGGTTCCTTCTTTCCGATTGCATTTAGGATTAGCTCACCTCCTTTGCCTCCTTGTTTTTGTTTACTTATTGTAAGTAAGGGAACAAAAAATAGTATATCTGGTGAGCTATCTTAAGTTTTGCCGATTTTGAGGAACCGTGCACGGTCGCGGAGTTCGATGGACCGACCTCCACAACCGTGTCTTTGTGTGCGAGGGATATTCCCGCGACTCACTTTATTGTGAGGGTCCTCCGTTAGGCTGCGCCCGCCTTTTATTTAAACGAAAGGTGGGCGGTCTTGGTCTGGAGGATTCCTTGCACGGGGCGTCGTCGGTTTATTCGACTCCACGTCCGCGGCTTTGTTAACACTTTTATACCTCGGGTCGGCATGTTAGATGGCGACCCTCGACGGTATACGTTGTGATGGGGTAGGGACGCGCCGCCTTGTCTGGGTACATCATGTTAGATGATGTACCTTGAGGGCGTGTGAACGCGTCCGCAGATTTGTTTGGAGGGTCCTTCGGCTACGCCGGCCTCGTATTTAAACGAAGGGCGGGCGATCTCAGCCCAAAGAAACCTTGCATGGGCGAAGTTGTCGGTTCCATCGACCTCCAGGGCCATGGATGCATTGTTTCTACCTCGGATCGCCATGTTTGAATGACGATCCTCAACGGTATACGATATGCCTGGTGGGGCGATCGCTAGAATAGATGGGATAGGAAGAAATCTCATAATATTCTTTGTACATTGGGTAGTTGAAACTGAATACAAAGTTTTCACTGGTAGTATTTCTTCAGATGTACGGCGTTCCAGGGGTATTGGTCCGGAGTACCGTCAGGGTGTTCAAGTTCGTAGGCTCCCTTAGTTAGCCATTTAGATATCCTGAAGGGTCCTTCCCAGTTCGGACCAAAGACACCTGTGTGGGTCTGGATCTTTTTGAGGACGAGATCGCCCACTTGAAACCGTCTTTCCTTGACCTTCGAATTGAAAAACTTCTCGGATCTCCTTTTGTGGATTGTCTTCTTCATTTCTGAGGCCAGTCGTCGTTCTTCGAGCATGTCAAGGTCGATCCGTCGGGCCACATCATTGTCTGTTGTCATCTCTTGTTCGGTTCGATGGCTGAGGACGGCGATCTCTGATGGGATCACCGCTTCTGTTCCGAAGGCGAGGGCGAATGGGGTTTCGCCAGTTGAATTTCGGGTCGTGGTTCGATAAGACCACAAAACTTCTGGGAGCTCGCTCGCCCATCGTCCTTGCCTGGATTCGAGTCGTGCTTTAATCGTGTGTTTGAGGATTTTGTTTACGGCTTCTACTTGCCCGTTCGTCTGAGGGTGGTAGGGAGCCGAGAACAACTTTTTGATTCCCCACTTCTCACAGAATTGCATGACTTCTAAGCCGTCGAACTGCTTTCCGTTGTCGGAGATGATGGCCTGGGGCAGTCCGAATCGGCATATGATGTTTTTCCAAATGAACTTGATTACTTGCTCTTGGCCGATCTTGTTGAGCGGTTCGGCCTCAGCCCATTTAGTGAAATAACCGACCCCTACGATTGCAAACTTACATCCCCCTGGCGCCGTCGGCAAGGGTCCTATAAGGTCGATGCCCCATTGGGCGAAAGGCCATGGGCTGTACATCGAAGTGAGCCGCTCGGGGGAGAGCTTGATGTTTGGTCCCATTACTTGACACCTATGACACGATCTGGCATAGGCGATCGCATCCTTCTGAAGAGATGGCCAGAAAAAACCTTGCTTGGTTGTTTTATGGATGAGAGCTCGTCCGCCAGCATGGTTTCCGCAGATCCCGTCATGGATCTCGGCTAAAACGAGCCGACCTTCCTCCGGTGTGATACACTTGAGGAGGGGAAGGCTGAAAGCCCGCTTGTAAAGCCGGTCGTCCAATAGGGTGTATCTGGTCGTACGGAGCTGGAGTTGGCGAGCTTTGATACGGTCGTCAGGCATCGTTCGGTCCTTTAAGTATTTGATGAACGGAGTCATCCAGTTCTCCTCGGCAACGGCAACTGTGGTAACCAGGTTTCTGTCGATCGTCGGCCTTGCTGATTTTGTAATTTGGATATTGGAGAAATCGGCTGCCCCATCTGACGACAATAGCTTGGATAGGGCATCGGCCTGGGAGTTGTGCTCTCTCGGGACTTGTTCGATTAGCACTTCCTCAAATTTCGTGCACATTTCGGCGACCAATTCTTGATATTTGACCATCTGTTCGCCGCGTGCCTCATATTCTCCCTTGACTTGATTCACGACCAAGAGGGAGTCCATGAAGATATGGAGGCGACGAACATCTAGGGCGAGGGCTAGATCGAGCCCGCCTACCAAGGCTTCGTATTAGACTTCGTTGTTGGTCGCACGAAACCCGAAACGCACGGCATTTGTGAAACTTTGTCCGTCGGAGCTAATGAGGACAATCCCTGCCCCTGCTCGCGAGTTGGTCGCCGAGCCATCCACGTACAACTTCCAGGCAGGGCAACCGACCTGGGTCGGACTGTGAGGGAATGTTAATTCCACCAGGAAGTCTGCCAGAGCCTGGCCTTTGATCGCCGTGCGAGGAGCGTATGTGATACCGTATTGGGCGATCTCCAGCGACCACTTGAGGAGTCGCCCGTTGGTGTCTGGTCGGTGTAGAACTTACCTTAGAGGGAGAGTTGTTAGAACCTCCACTTGATGTTCGAAGAAGTAGGCTCTCAGCTTGCGAACACTCATGACTAGAGCGTAGGCGATCTTCTCCAGCGGTGTATAACATGTTTCTGCGTCATGGAGCGCTTGACTAACGTAGTAGATCGGCAAGTGGACTTGTCCCTCCGCTCGCACCAAAACGGCACTCAGAGCGACCTCCGAGGCCGCTAGGTAAAGGAATAATTTCTCACCGGGGATCGGCTTTGCCAGGATCTGGGGGTTAGATAGATATTCCTTGATTTTGGTGAACGATACTTGACTCTCCTTCGTCCATGCGAACTTCTTGTTCTTTATGGTCGCGAAGAAAGGCTTACTTTTATCGCCGAGCCGAGATATGTAACGGTTGAGGGCGGCTAGACAACCTGTGAGTCGTTGCACCTGCTTGACATTCCGTGGCTCCTGCATGTCGAGGATCGCCTAGATTTTGGTGGGGTTCGCCTCGATCCCCCTTTGGCTCACGATGTGCCCCAAGAATTTTCCGGAGCCCACCGCGAAGTTGCATTTCTTGGGGTTCAATTTCATGTTGAACTTCTCGAGGATGGCGAACGTCTCGGCGAGGTCATTTAAATGGTCTTCCTTCTTGAGGCTTTTGACTACGATGTCGTCAATGTAGACCTCCATGGTCTTGCCGATCTGATTGGCGAACATCCCGTTGACTAGTCGCTGGTAGGTTGCCCCTGCGTTCTTCAATCCGAACGGCATTCGGACCCAAAAGTATATGTATTTCTCCGTGTGGAAGGATGTGTGCTTTATGTCTTTCTTTGCCATTGGGATTTGATGGTACCCGGCGAAGGCATCCATGAACGACATCATTTCGCAACCTGTTGTACTATCGACCAAGTGATCAATATGAGGCATCAGAAAGTGATCTTTTGGACATGCCACGTTGAGGTCGGTGAAGTCAATGCATAACCTCCAGGAGCCGTTTGGCTTTTTGACGCGCACCGCGTTGGAAACCCATTGTGGTTCGTCTGTAGCTACTCCGATTAGTTTGTTGTTGAGTAGCTTTTTGACCTCTATGTCGAGCGCTGCATACTTCTCTGGACCGAATTTCCTACGTTTCTGGTGAACAGGTTTTCTTGCCGGGTCGATCTTTAGATAGTGGCAAGCGTGTTCAGGACTTATGCCAACCATATCTTGATGCGACCAGGCAAAGACTCCGATGTTCTTACGTAGTAAATTGATCAGATCCTCTTTTAATTCGCGATCGATGCTTGCGTTGTTCTATACTTCCCACTCCGGGCGAGCCGGATCTATCGTTATACTTTCCAACTCTTCAACGGGGACGGTCGCTTCTCGTTTGGAACGATTTCCGGACTCGATCCTGGGATCGATGTCGAGGCTTGGCTCGAAACCGATCCTTGGCTCGATGTCTTCCGTCAATCGTTGTGAGATGCCGTCCTCTGAGTCGGGTTGGTACAATGTGCTTGGTTCGTCGATCTCCATGGGTTGATTGTCGATCGTTTCAATGTTACACATAGCATGGGAAGTATTGAAAGAAGTTACGACATAGGAGTAATTCAAGCATTTCTTTTCCATTAGCTGATCGCCTTTTACAGTACCGACCGTCCCATCGGCAGTGGGGAATTTGATACAGTAAAAGAAAGATGAGGCGACCGCCTCAAAGGTCTCTAGAAATGGACGACCTAGGAACCCATTATAGATGCTGGGCCTATCTATGATTACAAAACTTAGGTTCATAGTAATCCTAACCTTGGGATCGTAGTAGCAGATTAGCTCAACAGAGAGCTTGATCCTTCCGTAGGCTTGGACTGTGCTGTCGCCGAAACCTTGAAGCACGGTGTCGAATGGCTTGATGAACTTGGTCAAGTTGCCGAGGTGGTCAAGAGCGGATTTGAATATTATATTGCATAAGCTCCCATTGTCAACCAGCACGCGATCGACCATTATCCCAAGGATACACGCGGAGATCACCAATGCATCCTCTTTGGGGCATCACACTCCCTCCCTATCCTTGTTGGAGAAAGTGATGAGCGCGTCTTTAGAGATGGTCGGCTCTGGGGGGACCATGAAATGGACCCCGGCGAGCATCCTCGGTTCGGCCTTCCGCTTCCTGTTCGACATGGTGGAAACCGGGGAAAGCCCCCCGAGGTTTCCACCTTCAGCTTGAAGCATATTGATCCGGCCGCCAGGGTTAATCGGGGGAATTGATTCGTCGGAATACTCCGGCTCATTTTGCTCGATCCTGGCGACCAGATTTGGAGGGATCCCATCATTTTGTCGGTGCTCGCGCCTTCCGGTCCTCTCTGTCCGGGGTTATGGCTTGGTGACCAAGTTGTCCAATTTGCCTTCCTCAAACAGTCGCCAGAGTTGTCTGAGGAGGTCGCGGCATTGGCTGGTGTTGTGGCCGGGACTCTTGTGGTAGGAACAAAACTTGATGCGGTCTAGATGACCGTGGTCCCTTATTGGCTTCGGTTTGTTAAGCCATTCGCACCCCTTGATGGCGTTAAAGATGTGGGCCGGAGATAAGTTGAGGTTGT
This sequence comes from Orobanche coerulescens, assembly GCA_033398695.1. NCBI lineage: Eukaryota > Viridiplantae > Streptophyta > Magnoliopsida > Lamiales > Orobanchaceae > Orobanche > Orobanche coerulescens. The sequence goes on from CM065804.1 coordinate 165,062,445, forward strand.
GGAGGAGGTGAACCTCCACATCCTCGAAAGCTTTGAACTCACCAGGCGGCTTTGCGACCGCCTTTCTGGGCTTGGCGACCGCCTTCTTCTGGATGTGGGACGATGCATTCCATTCTCCGGCAGATCCCTCGCCTAAGCGGAGGCTGAGCATCCTCTGCCTGGCCAAGAAATCAACGGCTCTGACGCGGAAGACCGAGTAGGTCGGGGGGATGTCCTTTGTGAGGTGCCTGAACATGGGTGAGTGGCCGCAGAATCCCCCCAGGACTGAGTAGAGAGCGAGCTCGTCGCTAATGGGCTCGCCGTTGAGGACTATCTCGTCTACCCGGTCGATGTAATCTTCATCGGGCTCGTCCTTCCCCTGCCTGATTTTCATCATGCGGTGGGGACCTTCCGGGCGAGCAACTTTGGCGGCGAAGTACGACGTGAAGTCGTTCGCCAGCTTCTCGAAGCAATTGATTGAGCGATGTGGTAGTGAGATGTACCACCTGTGGGCGAGGTCGCCCAGAGTTAACGGGAACATTCGACACTTCGTCGCATCTGATGCTCCGCATTCGGTCATGTAAATCCGGAATTTGCTCAAGTGGGTCTCCGGATCCGATCTCCCCTCATATAAAGGTGTTTGTGGGGGAGCGATCTTTGGTTGAACTGGGGCGAGCTCGATCTAGACCGCGAGTGGTTCACTTGGTCCAGCGATCGATCTCCTGGCGCCTGCCCCAGTTTCCAGGAGCGTTTTCATCTCGTCGAGCTGACGCTGCATGGCGGCCATCGCCGTCGCCTGACTGCTCGCTGATTGGCTCCCGGAGCGCGAGCCGAGGCGATCGTGCACTGATCCCCTGGCCCCATGGTGAATGATGAGTTCTTTGCCAGCGGGTTCATTTTTTGGGCGAGTGGGGGCCCGCTAACCGGCTTGTCTTCTCGGAGTTGGATATGCCGAACTCCTAGTAACGGATTCGGACTCAGATGTCTCCCGGCTGGGGCCCGAGTGCCCAGGTCGCCATGATGGATCGCTCCCTAGGCGGCTGAAGACGGAATCATCCCGCCTTACGAGAGCTTTCTCCTGCGGCTCAGGGATTTCCGTCGATTTCTCAACATATATCCCCTTGAGCTTCCGCTTGCCTGCCCGGCGGATGGCTGACGGAGTGATGGTGGGCGAGTCGCACGCCCTCCGTCGCTCCCTGAGGATGGCTATAGGCTCCTCAATCTGCATTCCTTGATGCAGGCCGATCGAGTGAGAGGCTAGGACCGTCCCTCGGGGGCGGGAGTGAGAGCCTGGCGTCGCCGCGGTCACCTTCCGCCGTAGGCTGGGATTCGGTCTGGGCCGGAATGAGATTTCCGGCAGATCGCAGGGTGGCTCTCTTGGAAGTCGTGGCAGATGTCATGTTTCTGAAGGCTTTTCTATTGAAGAACAGTGAGTGTTTGTTCAAGTATATATCCGGAGAACAGTGAGTGTTCTTCGAGACGGTAGGAATAAAATTGAAGGTTTAGATGCCCCCGCCCTCCTTCTAGCGTCAATTGTTGTTACCCAAAATATTATCTGGAGATAGTATTGTTGGAATGATCGAGTAACAAATAAATGCGAGAACACTTCCGTGAGAAAATAAATAACACAAGATTTGCCGGGGTTGTTAATCCCGGGCTTGAATGCTCTAGCGAGATGTTATTAATAAATATACTGTGGAGTACAAATATTAATGTTAAAATCTATTACAATGAGTGTAAAGACTTCTAGTTATCTAAGCTGTGGAGCGTATAGATTGCCGGAAGAACCAGATATGAAGCTCTGTGAGTTCTTGCTTTGATGTTCAGTGTATGAGAATGTATCTCTCTTTCTGTATATCTTTTTTTGTATTCATAATGATGTGATTATGTGTTTATGAAGATAATAGCCTTGATCCTTGGACACTGTTGTAAGCCTCCTATTTATAGGAGACAAGGCTACTGGGGCCTCTCCGGCGATCGCGGGCGATCGCCGTTTTCTATATTATAATAAGGTGGCCGATCGTCCCGTCACGTGGGGTTGTTCCCTTAAAGTCCGAAATTTCTGCTGGCGGCCACTTTATGCGAGCCAATGGGAAGCCTGCACGCGCCCTGAGTCGTTGTCCGGGGAGGACCCACTTTGTACCTTTCGGCGGCCTTGTCGGTAGGTGAGGTAGGTGACAGGCTGGGGTCAAAGGTCCTATCTGTCGGCGCCTTTTGTGGATTTGCATGTGGGTCACCGTCCAAGATTCGGTCTTCGATGACTTTGAAGGATGTTGGATTTATACGTGGCACGAGACGATCGTCTATTGTTGGACATCAAAGACGATCGCCAGATACCAAAAGACGATCGCCAAATACCAAAAGACGATCGCCGGATGCCGACCTCTGGGTGCTTGCCCAGAGTATGTCTTCTATAGTTGGCTCTCAGATCATTATGCCGATCGCCACCGAGGCATATTAATCGCCGCACAACACTTGCCCCATCTGAATAATAGCCGGATTGATTTCAAAGTTGTTTGCTTGGATGGTTGGACGCCGAATTCCCGAAAAGTTCGCATTTATTTGTGGCATTGCATAATCACGGAGTGCTAATGCCGGTTGAGCTTGCTGAATGGGATTTTCTCCTCCATGGTTTTCCGTCTTCTCGGCCATGGTGTCTTTAGCTGGTAGCTCGCGCTTTTCCTTCTTGTTTTTCCGAAGAGTGCGCTCGAGTTCGGCATCCAAAGGTAGTAGGCCTTCGTTACCGAATTTTCTCACGCACTAATCAGAAATTCCTGAAAGGAAATCAAATAATACGAATTACACAGAAATAAAAAAATGTTCAAACTAAGACTAGAAATACTGAAATTGATATTAGTAAAATAATCAGTCCCCGGCAACGGCGCCAAAAACTTGTTGCGAATTTCGTTGAACGCAAGTGCACGTTATCGTAAACAAGTAATAAAGAGATGAGTAAGATATCGTTCCCACGAGGACTGACTTACTAATTACCGATTTATGAGTATTCTAATTTTATCTGAACTATCGAAATTGGAGATGCAAGAATAATTAAAGAAAATTAATAAAAGAATAAATAATGAAAACGATTGTTCCAAGAAAGAAAATCAAATAAGGAATTAATCAAGGATTGTGAATCCACCTCGGTTTATCCGAATTACTCTTGATTATATGAATTTAATGATTTCCCAATTTATTGAAGGCGAAGGTTGCTAAAATACTCTACCGCCTCTCCCGAGGTCAATAGAATTATCTAAGGCGAATAATACACTCTATTCCTAGGTGGATTATTTCGACAATAGGCAAAAAGCACGAAAACTTCAGAAAGGCCACGTAGTTCCTATGAGTATATTCCTATCTCACAAGATAAAACGATTCTCACCAATTATTTCCTACCAACTCTCCTCTCCCGATTCGAGTTGCGTAAACAAAACAATTCAATTATAGGCCACACAATTGAAAGCATTAAGAACAATTGGGGAAAACTCAATAGAAAAGGGAATTGAATTGATAATCAAAAGTTAGTTCATCAAAACCTCGGTTTCATCAAAATCCTAGACTAGGGTTCTAGCCTGACATGCTAGAAGATAAAAATACAAAAAGAATTAAAGATAGAAATCAAACGCAGACGAAGAACTTGTATTCCTCCATTCTCTAGCTTCCGCCCTCTGCTCCTTGGTGTTTTCTGCTTCTTCTCGATTCCTCGATTCCTCGATGATCCTCCCTTCTTGTTTTCAGACCTTGAATCCCTATTTATCACTATCATTAGCCTCCAAAACGCGTCGGGATTGGGTCGAAAACAGCCTCCGAAAACGGCCCAGAAACGCGGCAAATCCATCAAAACCGCTCCGTGGGCCGTGGCTCACTTAATCTGTGCCGCCGCTCACCTTGTTCAGCGCCTATACCTGGGCGCTTGTTTTTCCTCATGGGCCGCGGCTCAACATCCTTGTGTCGCGGCCCCCGGTACAGTCCGTTCGGTGCTTGCTAGTCCTCTTCGTGTGCCGCGGCTCACTTAGTTCGTGCCGCGGCCCCATGCCAAAAATTGTTGTTTCGGCCCGTTTTTCGCCGTTCGAGCTTCCGGACTCCAATTTCCTACAAAACTTATAAAGATAGTGCATTAAAAGCTCATTTATGCAGGTTTAGACTTCAAATGGATAAAAATAATGATAAGTAAGCACATAAAAATACGCCTAACACTAGATTATCCAATGACCTCACATAGTCAATAGAGATAACCCCACTTTTGATCAAATGTCTCACGGTATTATGGCGTCGACAAATATGTCGAGACTTTCCATTATACACGCTACTTCTCGCCCTACCAATAGCATCTTGGCTATCACAGTGAATCATCACTGTAGGCACTGGCTTGGACCAACATGGAATATCTTCTAGAAAGTTTCTGAGCCATTCGGCTTCTTCACCGGCTTTATCCAAAGCTATGAATTCCGATTTCATGGTGGATCGGGCTGTACACGTTTGTTTCGCGGACTTCCACGAGACAGTTCCACCCCCAATGGTAAACACGTAACCACTTGTAGAAAATGAACTTTTCGTATCGGATATCCAATTCGCATCACAGTACCCTTCAAGTACCGGGGGGTATCTCGAATAGTGTAGCCCAAGGTTTTGAGTATACTTTAAGTACCTCAAAACTCTAACGAGAGCTTTCCAATGCTCTTTGCTTGGATTGCTCGTGTAACGACTCAATTTGTTTACAGCGCAAGCTAAATCGGGTCGAGTGCAATTTGTAAGATACATTAAACACCCAATGACTCGTGCATATTCTTCTTGTGCAACGGGGTCCCCTCGATTTTTGCTCAAGTGATCATTTAAATCTATTGGGGTCTTAGCCGGCAAGCTTTCAAAAGCATTAAACTTATTGAGAACTTTCTCGGCATAGTGAGATTGTGTCAAGATGATTCCATCTGATTTTCTCAAAATTTTCATTCCAAGAATCACATCGGCTAGCCCCATGTCTTTCATGTCAAAATTTCTTTTTAACATGTTCTTAGTATCGTTAATCACTTGTATATTGTTACCCATGATTAACATGTCATCTATATAAAGACACACAATAACATAACCGTTATTAGTGTTCTTAATATAAACACATTTATCACACTCGTTTATTTTAAAACCATTTGATAACATTACATTATCAAATTTCAAGTGCCACTGTAGTGGAGCTTGTTTCAATCCATATTGAGACTTAAACCAGTTTGCATACCTTTTTCTCTTGTCCAGGTACTACAAACCCTTTAGGTTGTTCCATATAGATCTCTTCATCCAGATCACCATTCGGAAAAGCAGTCTTAACATCCATTTTATGAATCTCAAGATCAAGCAAAGCAGCAATTGCGAGAAGCACTCGAATAGATGTAATTCTCGTTACAGGTGAATAGGTATAAAAAAAATCGTACCCTTTCTTCTGTTTGAAACCTTTAACTACTAAACGATCTTTATACTTGTCAATTGACCCATCAGCCTTGTACTTTCTTTTAAGGATCCATTTGCATCCTAAGGGCTTACAACCTTCAGGTAAATCAACCAAAACCCAAGTTTGGTTTTGTAAAATTGAGTCAATTTCACTCTGAACAGCTTCTTTCCAGAGCAACCCGTCTGGTCTGGCATAAGCTACTTTGATCGACGTTGGTTCTTCATCCAACATGAATGCTATGTAGTCAGGTCCAAATGTCTTTGGTGTCCTAACCCTACTACCACGTCTCGGTTCTACATCTTCCAGATTAGATCTCGATCGCTTACATGACTTTGGATCTATATCCCCAGGTTTTGAACTTGTTCCTTCATCTTCAACTCTATTGCTAGAATTGTTCTCAACTTTATCATTATCCTTACAAGGATATGTGTTTTCAAAGAATACAGCATTCCTTGATTCAATTGTTGTTCCCACAGTCATTTCAGGAACTTCTGACTTGTGGATAACAAACCGATAGGCACTACTGTTCAGTGCATACCCAATAAAGATACAATCGACCGTCTTAGGTCCGATTTTAACTTGTTTAGGTAGAGGTACCTCAACCTTAGCCAAACACCCCCACACTTTGAGATATTTGTATGAAGGTTTTCCACATTTCCACAACTCATAAGGGGTAATATCCTTACCTTTGCATGGAATCTTGTTCAATATGTAGTTGGCTGTCAAGACAGCTTCCCCCCACATGTTCTGGGGCAACCCTGAACTAATCAATAAGGCATTCATCATATCTTTAAGTGTTCGATTCTTACGTTCAGCAACGCCATTAGATTGTGGTGCATATAGAGCTATTGTTTGATGAATTATACCACTTTCGTTGCATAATTCCTCAAACGGGGCTACATATTAGCCACCTCTATCGCTTCGAACCATCTTGATACGGCAGCCTAATTGATTTTCGGCTTCATTCTTGAAGTTCTTAAAAGCTTCAATAGCCTCATCGTTACTTCTCAGAAAATAAAGATAACAATATCTTGTGCAGTCATCGATAAAAGTGATAAAGTACTTCTTACCACCTCTAGTTTGTACAAACTTTAAATCACACACATCTGTGTGAATTAATTCAAGGGGTTGTGTGTTTCGTTTTACCGAATGAAACGGAAGTTTCGTCATTTTTGCTTCAACACAAATCTCACATTTGTTTTGAGTATTGACTTCATTTAATTTTAGTAAATCTAAGTTTACTAATCTTTTTATAGCATTTAGATTCACATGACCTAATCTACAATGTCACAAATCAGAACACTCAGTCAAGAGGAAGTAGTAGCATTTTCATTAGCATTACTGGACTTGGTTACATGGCGTTTAGCCAAAGCATTAAGTTTAAAGAGTCCCTCCGTGAGGTAACCCTTACCAAGAAACCTATCAAACTTTTTTATGATAATTCTATCTGACTCAAACACTAGTTTAAACCCCTTTTTAACTAGTATAGAGCCTGAGATCAAATTCTTCCTCATATTCGGAACATGAAGCAGATTCTTCAAGGTGAGTGTCTATCCGGACGTAAGTTTGAGGTCCACTTCTCCAACTCCGATAATTTCAGATAAAGCTCGATTCCCCATATTGAGCTTCCTACCCTCAACAGCTTGATAGTTCTTAAACTGGCTCCTATCGGCACCAACGTGGGCGGTCGTACCGGTGTCGATGTACCAACCACCTTGGTTCTCAATGTGGTTAACTTCTTCGGTGACCACAGCAGCAAGGTCATCCTCTTTCCATTCGCCATTAGACTCGGCGATGTTGGCAACGTGTTTCTTCTTCTTGTTAGCTTTCGGCTTCCGGCAATCCTTCGCCGCGTGCCCATGTTTACCACAGTTGAAGCAATCGCCATCAAACTTCTTGACTGGTTGCTTCCCTTTGCTCTTGTTTTGGACACTTGGACGAGCTCTTTTATTGGAGGGACCGCCATGCTCCAACAGATTGGCTTAGCATCTATGAGGCCTTTTGGTTTGTGGTCATTTTTGCGCATGTCTGACTCGATGCGCAGTTTCACAATCAAGTCTTCAAGAGTCATCTCCTTTCTCTTGTGTTTGAGATAGCTCTTGAAGTCTTTCCAACTAGGGGGCAACTTCTCGATCACAGTTGCAATAGTGAAAGCGTCCGGCAGGACCATTCCCTCGGCATTGACATCATGAATGATGAGTTGGAACTCTTGCACTTGTTCCATGATTGACCTTGAGTCAACCATCTTGTAGTCCAGATACTTGGCGACTACAAACTTCTTTGTACCTGCATCATCACTACGGTACTTCTTTTCAAGTGCTTCCCACATCTCTTTTGATGTGTTTGCAACAGAATAAACATTGTACAAACTATCTTCTAAGGAATTCAGAATAAAGTTTTTACGAAGATAGTCTCCATTGTGCCATGTCATAGGTAACTCGGACTGTGAAACTAGTCTCTTGAGCACTTGGCGCCGGTGGCGCATCTTCCTTAAGGAAGTTCGCAAAGCCCAATGTTGTCAAATAGAACAACATCTTCTGTTGCCACCTTTTTAAAGTCGGCTCCACCAAACTTTGGCGGCTTCTCGGCGGCAGGCATTATCCTTGGCCTCGAGGTTGTTCCAAAAAAGGAACCACTCGTGTTGAACCCGTAGGCTCCAACACTAGATCCTAACATGGATCCAACGGTACCACTAAAAGTGGAACCTACGGTGCCACTCGAGGTGGATCCACCGGTAGTCAGAAAGGGGTTCGAAAACATCCATGGAGTTGTTGATGAGGTAGTTGAGCTCATCATGTTGGACATGGTTGTGGCAATGGTGTTTGCCACGTTCGAAGCGGCAGTCGCGGAGGCAAAGGCAGCGGTGGTGTTGCAGTCGGTGGAAGCAGCAGTCGTCATCTCCAGTTATAGGATTTAGCAAGTAACTATTTCGTCTTGCGCTTGTTGATTTTCTGTGTTACAAACTTGTTGGGCGGAAAAAGAAATTACAACTGGAATACAAAAAATTACAACTCGAAAAACAGAAACTACAAACTCGTACGGAAATGAAAATACAAAACTCGAAAAAGAATTGAAAATACAAGAAAATAAATTATAAAACCGTAAACTAATGCCGAGTCGAGGAATCCTCTATCCGCAAGATGAAATACGCCCCGGTAGTGCTCTCGGTTCTGACGTATCGCCCCCAAAGATAAAATGGCAACGTCTCGAAGGTAGTAGCACCACAAGACCTACGAGCTCCAGCGAACTTGAACGAGGCGAGGACGAAGCTGATACTATGAACTATGAACTGTATGTTTTATGCTGGATGCATGCCTATTTATAGGTCATTCACACCTGCAGGTGGGGTTTAAACACAGCCCTTATGGCTATCATAATACAGGCATTCATGCCTGCATTAAACACAGGAGTTTCGAATTTTAAAAGTTGGCAGGAGTTACAGAATTCAGACCTGCCAATTACTCATCCTCATAACACCTGGGAGGTTACTTTCGGGTTGGACTCAATTTGAATAGTCAGGACGCACCTGGACTGTATTCAGCTCCTTAACCATCTGTCCAAGCCCACGAACAGGCCCAAAGACCAGCCCAAAGACCAATTTCCAAGATCCAAGATCCAAGATCCAAGTCCAAGACCAAGGTCCAAGGTCCACGGTCCACGGCACGCGGCTCGCGGCTCGCGGCCGCGGCCGAGGCGAGGCGGGCGGCGGCGGCGCGCGCGTGTGGGCTTTAAGCCCATACACATGTGCCATTAATTATTACATGCATAAAGGTAACTTCTTATATACTAGAATAATGATGGTTCATTATTCAATGTGGGATTCCATCATTTATTAATTCACAATTAAGTGACAAACTTTAATTAACTATTTCTCACTCACCGGGAATCGGTTTAGAGAAAGTGAATATACCACGATCATTTACTCGGAACGTAGATCGATCCAATGATATTTAATTTTACAAATTATAATTAAAATCATTAACGATTCCAATGGAATCTTCGCAAGAGACCACATGATGACCATCAGGATGATGCTAATCCTGAGGGGGAGAAGGCGAAGCATCAAAAGATCATTGACTTGACTGGCACTCCTTCCACAAGTAAGACAAGTCAGATACCACAGAATGAATCAACTCAAGCTTGAGTAAATGATGAAGAGCTCTTGGCATCGTACTCGTCTTGTGATGAGTTATATGATTTTGGTGAAAAAAGAGACTGGTAGAAGTGAAGTGATGAACAAAGTATCTGAAGTTACTCAAGAAAGTGACAAGTTTACTTCAGAAGTTGTTATAGATTTGACGGATGATACTGATTGGTTCCTTGATGTGAATTACGCAAATGTTCATTGTTACAATCGTGAAATTTCGAGTCATTATTTTACTATTTATATTTACTAATTATCCTATTTTAAGTAAATTTATTTTTACCGTGAGAATCTAACCGCGTACGTCGTAACACACACCCGTAATTTTTTTCGAACTTATTTTTAAAATAAATTATATTTATTATTACTTATATTTCACTTTTCGACTTTTCCGAATTCTTTTTATTTGAAAACGAGAAATTATCTCGCAAAACGTGAAAAACCGCACACGATGCATATAGGCACAATTGTAAACCTAATAAATAATTTAATTTGATTATATTCTAGTCGTGTGAATACTCATTTTTATTGGAAAAATTATTTGAAACGCAATGGCGTAAATTTCGTACCTTGAATCAAACGTTTGCTAGCCTAAACGATTCCCGAACTTAAATACCACAAAAGATAGCCAAAATTTCAACAACGGTCCCTGGGGGAAATGTTTACCGCCGCCCCTTATCTTCTCTAAACTTGTCACATATGGTCCCTGCACCTTTTTATAACCAATTAGGGTTTCATTTCCCCTCATTTTAATAAACACACACTTTTTAACAAACCCAACCTTAGCCTCCCTCCTCCTCTCCTCTCTTCAGCCGCCACCAAGGCCGGCCACCCAACTGCCGCCGACCACCACCACTAAACCACCACTCCCTCATATTTATTTCATAGTTTCCTTGAAGATCCATGTATTTTGAAGACCATTTTAGTAAAAAAAAAAAAAAAAAAAAGGGGGGGTGGGGGTTGTTTGTGCATTTGTATTCGAATCCGTGTGATTTAATCACATGCACATGTAGGTGTTTGACTAACGATCATTTCTATACTTTCACTTTTCGATTTGGATGATTAATTAACGAAATACAATTTTTCGCAATATTAATCAGTGAATCGAGGGCTTAAATATATCATACGAATCGGATCTATGGTGTACACCTTTTATAAAAGTTATTAGTTAATAAATGGTGGTTGATTTGGTTAAATAAAATGAATATTATTAATTAGCTTTTTTTCGGCTTATTGCTTATTTGACGGCTTATTCACGAGCTTATTGTGCTTTTCGGCTTATTCTATTGGTTTTGGTTCGGATAAATATACTCACGACTAAGAGGTCGCAGGTTCGAAACCCGCAAGGGTTGTTTGTTTTATTTTAATTTTCTCTTATTTCCTTTTTGCTTATTTTCTAAGCTTATAGCTCTTATTTCGGGCTTATGGCTTCTTTTGGTTAGATTGGACTCGGCAGAAAATAGCCCGCAAGGGTGTTTGTTTTGTTTTGGGCTTCGATCCACTACACCACAACAATAAGGGTCCGTTTGGCTTGTGGTCTCAGCCCACACCGAAGCCCACGAAGGGGTGGTCCGGTTTGTTATTACAGCCCACGCCAGCAGCCCAAAAGGGTGCGTTTGGTTTTACAGCCCAATGGGGTGTTTGTTTGGTTTCTCGGCTCGCTAACAGCCCCTAGAGGGTGCGTTTTGTTTGTTATTTTTCTGCACAAGGGTACATTTGGTGCTGCTTATTTCAGCACCAATAGGGTGCGCCTGGATCTGTTTATTTTCAGCCCGCAAGGGGCGCTCAATTTGGTTTGTTCGTCCCGCCGCAGCAGCCCAAAAGGTTGTGGTTTGGGTTTGTTGGTTCAACCCACACGGAAGCCCCGAAAGGGTGCGTTTGGTTAACAGCAGCCCGCAAGGGGTGCGTTTGGTTTTGGTTTTCCGTGCAGCCAAACAGCCCACCAAGGGTTGTTTGGTTTAACTTGTTTGGTCCCGTTCGTCTAGTGAACCGAGGGATATATATATATATATATATATATATATATATATATATTGTGTCGCAATTAACACATCTCGACGGCGATTGATGTAAGGGCCGAGCGACCGAGTCAGCGTCAAATGAGCCACGGCACACCTACCAAACGAAGATCCCAGATCAAGTCCAAGTTCCGAGCGATCGACATCCAGGACGATCGTCTCTTGGCACATAGCGACCGACTCTGGTGCCCGGCCAAGGACGACCGCATCATGACACGTGTAAAACCAACACCCGTCGTATCTACCAAGACCGGATCTCGGAGTAAAGACCCACGTGCATATCCGGAAAACACGCCATAGGAAAAGGCCTTTGACTCCAGCCCATCAACAGTTGTCAACGACAAGGACAAACCTCACCTACCGACAGACCCGCCGAAAGGTCCAAAGTGGACCTCCCAAGACAGCGACTCAGGACGCGTATTGTCTTCTCATTGGTTTGCACATCCGGTTGTCAGTAGCAGCCGCAGACTTTAAGGGAACCGACCCACGTGCTGAGACGATCGCCCACTTATTATAACACAAGAAAGGCGATCGCCCGCTCGGGATCAAGACATCCCAGCTACCTCCTCTCCTATAAATAGGAAACCTCCAGCAACTGTAAAAAGGTTCACGAACAGTGATTTTCATACAAGAATTCAGCTAATTCACACAGTGAGAGACAGTCGATTTCTCGCGATTGACACAGCACTCCATCGTTGTTACAAGAACTCACAGAGCATCAACTCTGGTTCTTCTGGAAATCGTCAGCACTCAAGAGCTAGATAACTAGGGTCCTTACACTCATTGTAATTGTACTCTAACATTAATATTTGTACTCCTAAGTATTCGTATTAATAATATCTCGCGAGAGCATTCAAGTCCGGGACTAACAACCCCGGCAAATCTTGTGTTATTTACTTCCCCACGGACGTGCTCTCGCATTTGTTTGTTACTCTTCCATTCCAGCAATCCCTTCCGAATAATATTTCGGGTAACAACAATTGGCGCTAGAAGAAGGGGCATCTACCTTCATTTTCATTCCGACCGTTTCGAAGAACACTCACTGTTCTCCGGAGCATATACTTGAAGAAACACTCACTGTTCTTCAAAGAAAAACCTTCAGAATCATGACGTCTGCCACCACATCGAAGAGAGCCACTCTCTGATCCGCCGGACGCCTTATTCCGGCTCAATCCGAGTCCCAACCTACGGTGGAGGGTAGCCGCGGCGGCGCGAGACTCTCGATCCCGCCCCCGAGGGACGGCCCTAGCCTCTCGCTCGATCAGTTCCAAACTGCAGAACAGATCGAGGAGGCCATGGCCATCCTACGGGAGCGACGGAGAGCATGTGGTACGCCCGTAATTACCCCATCAGCCATCCGCCGCGCGGGCAAACGGAAGCTCAAGGGGTTACTTGTCTAGCAATCATCAGGAAGCCCCGATTCACGAGAAGAAGCACTCGTGAGGCGGGACGGTTCCATTTTCAGCAGCCTAGGAAGTGACCTATCATGGTGACCGGGGCATTCTGGCACCAGCCATGAGACGACGGAGCCCGAATCCGTCACCAGGAGTTCGGCATACCCAACTCCCAAAAGGCAGGTTGGCCACTTGGCTCCCCCTCGCCGAAGAACCAATATCGGCGGCGACAACCTCATCGCCTACCGCGGAGCCAGGAGATCGATACACGATCACATCGGCTCCTGATCCGAGAGCCAAACCACGAACGACCAAGCTACGGCAATGGCCCAATGCAACGCCAGCTCGATGGCATGAAGGAGCTCCTAGAAACTGGGGTAGGCGCCAAGAGAAAGATCGCTGGGCCGAGCGAGCCGCTCGCGGTCCAGATCGAACTTGCCCCCGTGCAGCCAAGGATCACTCCTCCTCAAACACCTTTGTGCGAGGGGAGGTCGGACCCCGAGACTCACCTAAGCAGGTTCCGGATCTACATGACCGGATGCGGGGCATCAGACGCGACCAGGTGCCGAATGTTCCCGTTAACACTGGGCAATCTGTCCCATAGGTGGTACATATCATTGCCACCGCGATCCATCAGTTCCTTTGAACAAATGGCGAGCGAATTCACATCGTACTTCTCTGCCAAGGTCACTCGACCAGAAGGTCCCCACCGCATGATGAAAATCAGGCAGGGGGAAGACGAGTCCGACGAAGACTACATCGACCGGGTGGATGAGATAATCCTCAACGGCAAGCCCGTAAACGACGAGATTGCCCTCTACTCGGTCCTAGGGGGATTCAATGGTCTTTCGCCCATGTTCAGGCACCTTACGAAGGACTTCCCCCCAACCTACGCGATCTTCCGCGCCATGGCCACAGACTTTTTGGCCAAGCGAAGGTTGCTCGCCCTTTGCCAAGGCGAGGGGCAGAGACGGCGATCACCAAGTCCAACAAGGCGGTCGTCAAGCCCCCCGGTGATTTCAGGACCTTCGAGGATGTAGAAGCCCATCTCTACGACAACCTCAATCTATCTCCGGCTCATATTTTCTACGCCATCCAGGGGCGCGAACGGCTAAGCAAGCCGAAGGCGGTAAGGACAATCTAGTAACTTAGCCGGAGCGCCGGCTAATCTGGACCGCAACAAATTTTGTGCTTACCACAAGAGTCCCAGCCACAACACCGATCAATGCCGTGACCTCCTCAGACAATTCTGGAGATTTTTCGAGGAGGGCAAGCTGGACAGTCTAGTAACTTAGCCGGAGCGCCGGGCGGAAAGGATCAAGTGCCGCGATCGGCGTCAAAACGACGATCACCAGTCTCCCAATCCGATCGCCAGAATCAAACACGGCGAGCCAGAGGATTCATACGATTCGATCCTCCCGATCAACCCTGGCGGCCAGATCTTTATGCTTCAATCAAGAGGTGGAAACTTCGGAGGTCTTTCCCCAATTTCCACCATGTCAAACGAAAGGCCACTGCCCAAAGCAGCGTCTCTAAAAAATGGAGTACTCGCTCGCCCTCTAAAGTTCATCATCTAACATGATGGACCTAGGCACGAGATCGCCTCCCTCAGAACAACGTATACCGTCGAGGATCGCCGTTTAACGTGATGATCCGAGGTAGAAGAGTGCATCCATGGTCCTGGAGGTCTATGGAACCGACAGCTTCGTCCATGCAAGGTTCCTTTGGGCTGCGATCGCTCGTCCTTCGTTTAAATACGAGGCGGGCGTAGCCGAAGGACCCTCCAAACAAATCTGTGGACACGCTCGCCCGCCCTCAAAGGTTCATCATCTAACATGGTGGACCCGGACAATGCGACGCGTCCCTACCCTCGTCACAACATATACCGTCGAGGATCGCCATCTAACATGACGATCCGAGGTAGAAAAGTGCTAACAAGCCGCGGTCGTGGAGTCGATTAATCCGCCGACGCCCCGTCCAAGGACTCCTCCAGACCAAGACCGCTCACCCTTCGTTTAAATACGAGGCGGGCGCAGCCTAACGGAGGACCCTCACAATAAAGTTAGTCGCGAGACAAACCTACAGGTGGAATGTCGCTCGCGCACAAGACATGGTCATGGAGGTCGGTCCATCGAACTCCGCGACCGTGCACGGTTCCTCAAGACCGAGAGGAATCTGCAAAATAGAAGACCGCAAAGAGCTGAACCAAGAATCAGTCCGCTCAAGAAAACGATCGTCTGGTCCATAAAGAGTTGAGTCACTCATCTGTAATTCAAACGATCGCTGGTAACACCACCTCACCCAATGCCTTCAGCATCGGAGCGAGTTGGGGGGCAATTGTTGTGTCGCGATTAACACATCTCGACGGCGATCGACGTAAGGGCCGAGCGACCGAGTCAGCGTCAAATGAGCCACGGCACACCTACCAAACGAAGATCCCAGATCAAGTCCAAGTGTCGAGCGATCGACATCCAGGGTGATCGTCTCTTGGCACATAGCGATCGACTCTGGTGCCCGGCCAAGGACGACCGCATCATGACACGTGTAAAACCAACACCGTCGTATCTACCAAGACCGGATCTCGGAGTAAAGACCCACATGCAGATCCGGAAAAGGCGCCGTAGGAAAAGGCCTTTGACTCCAGCCCATCAACAACTGTCAACGACAAGGACAAACCTCACCTACCGACAGACCCGCCGAAAGGTCCAAAGTGGACCTCCCAAGACAGCGACTCAGGACGCGTGTTGTCTTCTCATTGGTTCGCACATCCGGCTGTCAGTAGCAGCCGCGGACTTTAAGGGAACCAACCTACGTGCTGAGACGATCGCCCGCTTATTATAACACAAGAAAGGCGATCGCCCGCTTGAGATCAAGACATCCCAGCTACCTCCTCTCCTATAAATAGGAAACCTCCAGCAACTGGAAAAAGGTTCACGAACAGTGATTTTCATAAGAGAATTCAGCTAATTCACACAGTGAGAGACAGTCGATTTCTCGCGATTGACACAGCACTCCATCGTTGTTACAAGAACTCACAGAGCATCAACTCTGTTTTTTTTTTTTTGGAAATCATCAGCACTCAAGAGCTAGATAACTAGGGTCCTTACACTCATTGTAATTGTACTCTAACATTAATATTTGTACTCCCAAGTATTCGTATTAATAATATCTCGCGAGAGCATTCAAGCCCGGGACTAACAACCCCAGCAAATCTTGTGTTATTTACTTCCCCATGGACGTGCTCTCGCATTTGTTTGTTACTCTTCCATTCCAGCAATCCCTTCCGAATAATATTTCGGGTAACAACAATTGGCGCTAGAAGAAGGGGCATCTACCTTCATTTTCATTCCGACCGTTTCGAAGAACACTCACTGTTCTCCGGAGCATATACTTAAAGAAACACTCACTGTTCTTCAAAGAAAAACCTTCAGAATCATGACGTCTGCCACCACATCGAAGAGAGCCACTCTCCGATCCGCCGGACGCCTTATTCTGGCTGATTACTCGACCCTGTCTTATTAACTAAAAACACTGATTTACGATTACCTCGCGGACTGTTTGGTTATTATTTTATTGTTCGTCATTTTCTTATAAATCTTATAAACTGATTCATCATCTACAAAATCTGAAATTCAGCAACCTTCTCTATATTCGTCAGGTTCTCTTCCGATACCTCCATTGTTAAAGGTCCGTGATTCTGAGCCGGTGTGGACTGTTTTAGAACTTCAAAAAAAAAAAAAGATCCCTTTCTGCGCTTATCTGCCTTATTCGCTTGTGATTACACACTCATACTACGTACTTATAATTGATTATTACGTATGTACAAACTTATATTACTTTTTATATACTCGTATAAACTCCATACTTGTCACAACAAGGACATATTACAAGTATAACTAAGTTGAGTATTTCAAAATTCATCGAGCCTCGGTTAAATATAGGTTGGTCACTTATATTTAACCTAGGGACAGTGGAACATAGTTTGACCACCTATGTTCAACTTAAAAATAAATTTTTCGATACTGGAAATAATTATATTAGGACTATGTTCTGACTTGGTTTTCAAGAATCACATAATTTTTGTGTGAGTATAAACAATTCATGGGTATTCGTACGATCGAGCACAACAACTAAGCAGATTCTTACTCTATCCTTCACGCGTAGTCAACCTTACCCTACACCGTATTCCGAATCAACGAGAATCGAACTTCGTCGCTAGTTATTCTAGACTTCATTTCTTACGAGTAACCACTTCTCCTCACTGACATCGCTTCGGCACTAACACAAACTGAATCACGAGGACATGATTCCTTTTAACGGATGGGTGATGTAACAACCATGAAATTTCGGGTCATTATTTTACTATTTATGTTTACTTATTAGCCTATTTTAAGTAAATTTATTTTTACCGAGAGAATCTAACCACATACGTCGTAACACGCACCCGTAATCTTTTTTTTTTCATACTTATTTTTAAAATAAATAATACTACCTCTGTTCTACTATAATTGCAACATCTAGACTTTCACGCTTGCCAATGCACAACTTTGAATATTAATATCTTTAATTATTTATTTTTAAAAATTATAAAAATTTGATATTTTGAAAATATATTTCGTGGTGAATCTAACAAGATCTCACATGACTATATTTTTTCATATGTATGAATCACAAAAGATGGTCAAAAGACAGTATGTGAATAGTGTAATAATCAACACGTTGCAATAATAATAGAACGGAGGAAGTATTTATTATTACTTATATTTCATGTTTGGACTTTTCCAAACTCTTTGAAAACGATAAATTATCTCGCAAAACGTGAAAAACCGCACATGACGCGTATCGGCACAATTGTAAACCTAATGAATAATTTAATTTGATTATTATATTCTAGTCGTGTAAATACTCGTTTTTATTGGAAAAATTATTTGAAACGCAACGACGTAATTTTCGTACGTTGAATCAAACGTTTGCTAGCCTAAACGAGTCCCAAACTTAAATACCACAAAAGATAGCCAAAATTTCAACAACGGTCTCTGGGGGAAATGTTTACTGCCGCCCTTATCTTCTCTAAACTTGTCACATATGGTCCCTGCACCCTTTTATAACCAATTAGGTTTCATTTCCCCTCATTTTAATAAACACACACTTTTTAACAAACCCTAACCTTAGCCTCCCTTCTCCTCTCCTCTCTTCAGCCGCCACCAAGGCCGGCCACCCAACAGTCGTCGACCAGCACCACTAAACCACCACACCCTCATCTTTATTTCATAGTTTTCTTGAAGATCCATGTATTTTGAAGACCATTTTAGTAAACAAAACGGGGTTGTTTGTGCATTTGTATTCGAATCCATGTGATTTAATCACATGCACATGTAGGTTTTTGACTAACTATCATTTCTATACTTTCACTTTTTGATTTGGATGGTTAATTAATGAAATACAATTTTTCGCAATATTAATCAGTGAATCGAGGGCTTAAATATATCATACGAATCGGATCTATGGTGTACACCTTTTATAAAAGTTATTAGTTAATAAATGGTGGTTGATTTGGTTAAATAAAATGAATATTATTAATTAGCTTATTTTCGGCTTACTGCTTATTTGACGGCTTATTCACGAGCTTATTGTGCTTTTCGGCTTATTCTATTGGTTTTGGTTCGGATAGATATACTCACGACTAAGAGGTCGCAGGTTCAAAACACGCAAGAGTTGTTTGGTTTATTTTAAGTTTTCTCTTCTTTCCTTTTTGCTTATTTTCTAAGCTTATAGCTTATTCTGGTCTTATGGCTTCTTTTGGTTAGATTGGACTTGACAGAAAACAGCCCGCAAGGGTGTTTGGTTTGTTTTGGGCTTCGATCCACCACACTACAACAATAAGGGTCCGTTTGGCTTGCAGTCTCAGCCCACACCGAAGCCCACAAAGGGGTGGTCCGATTTGTTATTCCAGCCCACGCCAGCAGCACAAAAGGGTGCGTTTGGTTTTACAGCCCAAGGGGGTGTTTATTCATTTGGTTTCTCGGCTCGCTAACAGCCCCTAAAGGGTGCATTTTGTTTGTTATTTTTCTGCACAAGGGTGCATTTGGAGTTGCTTAGTTCAGCACCAATAGGGTGCGTCTGGATCTGTTTATTTTCAGCCCGCAAGGGGCGCTCAGTTTGGTTTGTTAGTCCCGCCGCAGCAGCCCAAAAGGGTGTGGTTTGGGTTTGTTGGTTCGGCCCACACGGAAGCCCCGAAAGGGTGCGTTTGGTTAACAGCAGCCTGCAAGGGGTGCGTCCCACCAAGGGTTGTTTAGTTTAACTTGTTTGGTCCCGTTCGTCTAGTGAACCGAGGGATATATATATATATATATATAAAGTCCAACTAAGATTTGTTTGATTAAATATACTTGAAACTTGCGGAATGGTAATTTGTTTAAAACATGTTACCTTTAGACATTATAACTAAATAAATTCGTCCGATTATTCTAAGTGGTAAACATTAATTTGTAAATGGGGAAATTACATCCAACTACCCTATTAGATGACCTCTTTACACTTTAGTCCCTATTGTTTCATAAATTACAGCGAAGGACAAAAATCTGAATTGGTGTTGACTTCCATTAAAAAGACGAAAATGCCCCTCTATTTACTTGAATAAAACATTTCTTTTAAAATACATTTCATATGAAATAAATAGCTTATAAGTTATTAAAGTGTTTGACTAATAAATTTTTTTAAAAAATATTCTTTTTTCAGAAAATAATTTTTTTCGAAATATAATTTTTTCCAAAAAATATATTATTTATTTTTTCGCAAAAATATTTTTTTTTCCAGAAAATATTTTTATTTCGAAAAAAATATTATTTTGCCAAAAAATAATTTTTTCTCCAGAAAATATTTTTTAATTTTTTTGAAAAAATATTTTTTTTATTTTTTTCCAGAAAATATATTTTTTTATTTTTGCGCAAAAATATTTTATTTTATTTTTTTTCCAGAAAAATAATTTTATTTTTTCGAAAAAATAATATTTTTTCAAGAAAATAATTTTATTTCGAAAAAATATTATTTTGCCAAAAAATAACTTTTCTCCAGAAAATATTTTTTTAATTTTTTCGAAAAAATATTTTTTTATTTTTTTCCAGAAAATAATTTTATTTTTTCGAAATAATAATATTTTTTTCCAGAAAATAATTTTATTTCGAAAAAAAATATTATTTTGCCAAAAAATATTTTTTCCTCCAGAAAATATTTTTTTAATTTTTTCGAAATTTTTTTTTATTTTTTTCCAGAAAATAATTTTATTTTTTCGAAAAAATAATATTTTTTTTCTAGAAAATAATTTTATTTCGAAAAAATATTATTTTGCCAAAAAATAATTTTTTCTCCAGAAAATATTTTTTAATTTTTTCGAAAAAAATAAAAAATTCCATAAAATAATGTTTTTTTCAAAAAGATACTTTTTTCTCAGAAAATAATTTTTTTGAAAAATAATATATTTTTTTCCAGAAAATACTTTATTTTTTGGAAAAAATATTTTTTTCTAGAAAGCTTGAAAATTTATTACACTGGAGTCCAAAAGTGTTATATATATTACAATGAGGTCCAAAGACGTACCCACGTGAGAGAAAAAAATGGGTAAAAAGAAAAGGGAAAATAAAAGGGCAAGAAATTCGAAATATCAATACTCTCTCCAGGTGACATCATCCGAAAGTTTGACTTTCATTCCGTTGTAAATATAGTTTGACGGGCAGTCATTCTTCATCAGTAATATATGAAACAATAGGGACTAAACTGTAATTAGGCCATCTAAAAAGGTAGTCAGATGTAAATCGCCCATTTGTAAATATGGGAAACGTTGTATAAATGAATAGGTCATGCTGAAATTTCTAAAAATTTATACTTAGTAATTTTCACAAAAATTCCTATTATCTTATAATTATTAACTTGTAATTTTACAATAACCCGACCAAATGGACGAAAAGTATACTTTTACAATTAAGATGATAGTTTATCTAAAACCCGAAAAGAAAACGAAAAATTAAATTATAAAATATTATTTTATAATTTTCGATAAAAAGACGAAAGTCATAACTTTTGTAAAAACTTTTAAACTATTTTCATTTAGTTAGTAGCATTAGATCGTATGTTTCTTTTGAACGTGAACTCTTTATTTCATTACTTTGAGGTTTCCGGTAAGGTGTCGAATTATATAGTTTTCTTTATTTTTCTATATTCTTATATAACATGTGCGATGTATTATATACTTTGAACTATTTTATTTCCTTTTTCATTCTCCTTATATATATATATATATATATATATATATAATACACGCCATATATTATATATGCTTGATTTTTCCGTATGTAATATATACGGAATATATTACATACTTTGCTTTTATCTTTCGATTTATTTTATTTAACCAACCACCAAACAATTACAAATTGAAAACTAAATCTTTTATCAACGTATCGCGTTGAAGTAACCATCCTTCGGAAAAACTCAAATTCATTTTTCTATTCTTAACTTGTCATAACCGTTAAGATCAACCTTATCTCCTAGGTCGAGTCGTCTGATTATTGTTGTGCTGTGCTCCTTGATTATCTGCTTAAGTTGTTTGCTCATTCACTTCGAGGTGAGTTCATAGCCCCACTTTTTACTCGTTAACTGTTTACAAACCCCGTGGGGGAGATACATGCTACTTACTTTTACTATGATCACAATTGCTTGAAAACTGTATTCCGAATTGAAAATGTCATTGCTTGCTGATACTATTATTGCCTAAGTGTTCCCATAGCCTGAAAGTCCCTTTTATCATGAACCGTTAATTACATGCGTGTAAACGTGAATACCGTGAATAGATCTATTGGGCCTGACCGCCCTCATGCCGAACTCGCCCGCTAGGCTATCATGTGCACTGTATTTATAAAGTTGTTGGGTAAATTGTTTATTACCTATTTCGAAGGGCAAATTTATTCTATGATGACTGAAAATGACGTTAGTTCTGTAATGCCCCCGATATATTCAGGAATATTACAGTGCCGTAAATCCTTTACGTAAGAATTTACAAGACTTGAGAAAATGGAATGACAATAATAAACAACAATAAACGATGACAACAACAATAAAATACAACGAGTCCGAAACAACACCGACAATACAACGTCCAACAGTTAATATCAATACATACCCAAATCAAATATAACAAAGGACAACATACTCGAGTACTTTATTAAAAACAATATTTAAACTCCACAAATCATTTCGGCCGGAATATCACTCTGCACCTCCAGCGTCATGCGTCTCTAATGGTTGTTTCCCCGCTCTCATATATCCTGAACATAAATAAATGTTCACCCCCGAAGGGGTCAGCACAACGATGCTAGTACAAGTAGCACAACATTTTATTCAACATCTCACGAATAATAACATAAATGACAAAAATACCAATGAGTCTCTTCCTACGAGAAAACTCATAAATACCATACACAAATGATAATCATACCATGACATCACAACATACACATGGTAATTTCGATGATCCAGCGTTCACTGCCTAGATCCCAAAATGATCCTATCGGACCAACACAAGGTGGAAAAACATATCCGATGATCCAGCGCACGCTAGCATAGATCCCAAAATGATCCCGTAGGACCAACACGAGGTGGACATATAACAGCGACACATATGCACGACAATATGTATAACATTAACACGTAAAACATAAATAAGGTACTTGCCTCGAATCGGCTACAAGGATAACACTTCCACGAATATCAAAACACTCGAAGGTCGCCCCTTCGATTAATCACGTTGCAAAACTCGAACCTTAAACAAAAGAAATAATATAGAGTTCAGATCACGTCGAATAACTAACGTACGAACATCTGACAATCCAAACTATGGCCGAAAGTACAACGTTACAAACCCTGATTGCTCTACATAACGTACGTTACTTATTCAACGTAGCGTACGTTAAGTATGCATGTTAACATACGTAAATTCCAAAGTCTAGCGTACGCTAAGCATGAATTGACGGTTCTCTTCTCTGATCAGATGACTGACTTGTCTGATGATATAATGTATATTCTCGGTGTTTAACGTACGTTATACTCCACACATACATTACTCATGCAACTTGAATGATCTTATGGTTTATAGACATCTTTGAATTCAAGGATTCGCATAACATCACAACGTAATACTCAATCTTGATTACAATTTCTCATATGAAGTTCGGGTGATCTAAGGTTGATATGCTTATTACCGATATCATCATTACATTAAACTTCATCGTGAAGATTAATTAACCAATCCAACATATAAGAAATGATACAACCTTCGGTGATCCTTTATCTAATTTTGTTTAGCAAAAGTGATATCAATACCAAGTCCACGATCATTATGGAAACACCATTCAATACGGATTATCAATCTCAGAACACTATTCTTATTGTTTGTCATAACAAGATTCCAACTATAATGTTCTCAACAATGGTAACTTAAGCATAATCATCTCAACTTCCTAAACATGATGTTTGGTTGAATAAATCATATATGGAACCTAATATTCTCGGTAGTATGATCATAACATCCTTAAGAACATGAATCCAAGGTTGGAGATAGCATTAAAATACCTTAAGATGGAGAAAACACCGAGACAATAGGTAGAGTCCAACTCCGGTTGCTTGTGTGCCAATCCGAGATGTTTCTCAACTTCAATGATCAAGTATAAGTGATATCCAATATCCAATGATCAATTATAGATAGTCTATGGGTGTTTTAGGTGGCTGGGAACTCTCTGGGAATGAAGGGAGGTTAAAGACAAGTGAAGGAAACGAAATGAAATGGGGTGCTGTCCCATTTATAATTTTCTGACCTTAACGTACGTTAGCCCTTATGCATAGCGTATGTTATTCACTTGGCGTACGCTATATGTTCTCCTTAGCGTACGTTATCATCCAATGATAGCTTACTGTCTCGTTTCTGTACTCGCTTACGACGCTACACCATCCAGTTACGTACGTAATCAATACCAATTAGCGTACGCTATATACATACCTTAGCATACGTTAATACCCATTGACTTAAAACTGTCCAGGTTCATGTTGTGAGGATCGGGCCGAGCCCAACACCGAGCCCACCATCAGCTGGCTCATGTGCTATCCGCCTTGCTCAATTAATGGCTGCCTTACGTACGCTATGCTTTATTCATAGCATACGCTAACCTTGGCACATAATGTACGTTATGCTTACTGCTTAGCGTACGTTATGATGTATTTGCATGTGAAAATTCATATGTTGATATTATCATGCACGTGGATGCGAATACGATAAAGATCATACTTCGATTATCGATATCATAAATTCGAATAATACAGGGTTCAATTACAGATGAAACACTCAACAATTTATCCGGATATTACATACTCTCCTTCTAAAAAGGAGTTTCGTCCCGAAACTCAAGACGAAAATAACTCTGGGTATCTGGACTTCATGCTATCTTCCGTCTCCCAAGTGGCTTCTTCCACTCCATGGTGCGACCACTGAACCTTAACCAAAGCGATCGGTTTATTTCTCAATTGTTTGACTCGACTTTTGAGTATCTTGATCGGTCTCTCTTCAAACGTACCATCCTTAGCGACTTTGATCTCGCCGAAATCAATGACATGACTGGGATCTGGTATATACTTCCGTAACTGGGATACGTGGAATACGTTATGAACATGGCTTAATGACGGCGGTAGTGCCAACCTGTATGCCAACTCTCTCAAGAATCTCGAACGGTCCGATATATCTCGGACTCAGCTTTCTCTTTTTCCCAAAACGAAAAATTCCCCGAGTAGGATAAACTTTTAAAAGCACGTGATCTCTAATACTGAACTCTAATGGGCGACGACGCACGTCTGCATAAGATTTCTGCCGAATCTGGGCGGTCAACAGTCTTTCGCGAATCAAGGCTATCTTTTCTTGTGTCTGTACGATTAATTCCGGTTCCGTCCCGATCAAGTCTAATGAATCATCCCAACACAGGGGCGATCTGCATCTCCTCCCGTATAATGCCTCAAATGGTGCCATCTTACACTAGTACAAATATCCCCTTTACTGACACTAAAATAGTGTCAGTAATTATTTTTACCGACACTTTATAATTGTGTCAGTAATATTAAAGCCAGAAAATACTGACACTAATTTTTAGTGTCAGTAATACAAGTGTCAGTAAATACTGATACTAAAAAAGTGTCGGTAATTATTTTTACTGACACTAAAAAAGTGTCAGTAATTATTTTTACTGTCACTAAACATTAGTGTCAGTATTTACTGAAACTAATATTACTGACACTAAACATTAGTGTCAGTATGTTCTGGCTTTAGCATTACTGACACTAATATAAAGTGTCACTAAAAATAATTACTGACACTATTTTAGTGTCAGTATATGTTCAGATTTGTGAAAAAAAAATCTATTTATATCTCAATTCTATTTTTATCTTAACTACATTTTTTTGTTTACATGAAAAAAAAGTACCATAAATTAAAATTGTCAAACAGAAAAAAAAAAGAGCAGAGAATACAAAACTAAAAGTAGAACGAAAAAAAGAACACATAATACACAACTAAAAATCTTATTAAACTACTACTAGAACGAAATCAAAGCGCCACATTGTTAAATTGAATAATCAACATCAGTCGATGACATTTTAGTCTCGAAAAAAAGAACAGAGAATACAAAACTAAAAATATTATTAAAATACTATTAGAACGAAATCAAAGCACTACAGAATCGTAGTAAAAGAGCGCAGCAGTACATCACTACAACTCAAAATCTAAGAATTCACATTAGAATATAAGAACTCACATTAGCACAGCAGTAAAAGAGCACATCAGTACAACTCATAATCTAAGAAAGAGCACAAAGACTACAAAGACATTAGAACAAAGGCCACAACATCAGCAGCATTCATCCCCTAGGACAAAACCAGAATACTATAAATACACAGCAGCAGCAACATTCTGTGTGTTTGAAGACAAGGCAACCAGAATTCACTCTTAACATTCTTATAAATACATTACCAGACCTGCACATAACACACACACTTTCAGCCATCAGAATACTAAGACCAAGGCATTTCAGCCATCAGAATACTAAGAGAATACTACCAAACATCTCTTTTTCTTTTGCAAAAAAAAATGTAGATAAAGAAAATTAAACTACTAACAAAACAATTCAACCAAGTTTCAACAATGAATTTTAAGCATACAAAACATATCTAACAACTTCAAACGTCAGCAACATCAATTTTTCCCACCTACATATTCAACAACTTCAAGTTTTTCTCACCTGTACAAGTGTAAAGAATCAATTAACATACTATATCTAACTAATGATCCATAGATATTCAGAAGAACTTTGTATATAAATTACTCATATTAAAATTACCTCACGATTGTAAGCTGTAATTAACTTGGCAACATATGTAGCCCATCGATCACGTAGTTCCGAAAGATCTTTCATGCTGTAGTTATCGATTCCCTTGAACTTTCATTTCAAATTCACAAAAATAAGATTGTCAACAGAAAAAATTTAGCATTTGTAAACTTAATGAAAACTAAATAATGAAGCAAACGGGGCGAAATATTGCTCTCTTGGTTTGATCCAAGAAACTAAATACTTGAGGCGAAATAATGCGTAACCAAAATGTTGTAAGAAAAGTGAGATACTTCATAGACAAAATCTAAAAAATTTCGAGACTTACGTTATTTTTAAGAATGTTCACATCCTTAACGATATCTTCGATATATTTCATCACGTAGTAGCCACATTCAAAAAAGTTAGGTTGCTTTGGACACTACAAAAGAGATGTACTAGTAATAAATATGAGAAACTAAGTGTCAGTAAATGCTCTTTTTGTAGTAGTATATCTTAGTCTAACATGCTTAGGGTTTTCCAGTTGAGAAAGGAACTAGGCTGTATGAGTCAGGGTACCATGAGTATTACTTCTTACTTGACTAAGTTCAGAACACTCTTAGCTGAAATTGACAATCTAAACCATATGCCTAAGTGTACTTGTGTAACTAGAAATTGTACTTGTCACAATGCTCAAAAGATTGAGAAATATGAGGAAATTATCAAATTAAGTAAATTTCTAATGGGACTACATGATGAATATACTGCTGGTAGAGGACAACTATTGAAGATGCAACCTACTATCACTCAAGCTTTTTCATTACTCTTATAAGAAGAATCTCAGAGAAAATTTGGAAAATTCTCCAGCTCTTCCATATCTGATAGCATGGCTATGAATGTAAAGTACAATAATCTGTCAAAATTTAAGAATTCTGGCACCACAGCTACTTCTCAAAAGAAGCAATTACGTGATGCAATTGGTGTATTTTGTGACTACTGTCAGAATTCTGGTCATATTAGAGACAAATGATTTTGTCTACATGGATATCCTGATTGGCATAGGCTTCATGGAAAGCCTAAACCCAAGCCAAAGAAACTGTCTTCTACTGGAAGTGTGACAAAATCTGCAGCTCAAGTTTCTGCAATTTCTTCTGCTAGTGCAAGTAATTCTCACTCTCAAATGGATACATCTGTCAAAGACTCCATGGTGTTCTAAGATGCTCAATATCTGCAGCTTTTTAAAATGATACAAGACACCATTAGGCATACCAATAACTGAAATTTATCATCACCTACTTCTCAGATGACTGGTACTATTAGTTCTGAGTATTCATGTTCAATTATTTCTGTTCACTCTGTCTTGTCATCTGATAACTCATCTTATCCTACATGAATTTTGGATTCAGGGGCTACTAATCACATTACCAGTCATAAATATCTCTTATATGATTTGCAACCATTAACAGTTGATCTCTTCTTGCCAGATGGCAAAACTGCCTCTATTACTCATATTGACAGTCTTTATTTAACTAGAGACATAACTCTTAATGAAGTACTTTGTGTACCAGCCTTCAATTGCAATCTTATTTCTATCAACATATTACTGTCACACTCATCTCTAGCTGTTTCTGTTATTTTTTCTCCTACGACTTGTGTATTACAAGACCTTACCTTGAAGAATGAGAGAGAGATTAGTAAACTACAGGAGGGTCTCTACAAACTTCATGTTCCAAATTTTTTCCAAGATTCTCATAGTACTAGTATGTCTATAGATCAAATCAAGCATACTTCTTATGTACCTCACACTAGTGTTTATTGTACTGTTGAAAACTCTATTAAGTCTGCTATAATTTGGCATAATATATTGGGTCATCCATCTCTTTCAGTGTTAAATAAAATCTCTGCTGTTCCTTCTCATAATCCTACTTTTAATGATTGTGATATTTGTCAATATTCAAAGCAACACAGATCACCTTTTCCTACTAGCTCTCACATTAGCACTGGTGTGTTTGATCTAATTCATCTAGATGTGTGGGGACCTTATAGAAAAGTTACTCACAATAACTATAACTATTTTCTAACTATAGTTGATGACTATTCCGAAGCTACTTGGGTGTTCCTATTCACTCATAAATATCAAGTCCCTTTACTCATTAAAAATTTCTTATCATATGTTGTTACTCAATTTCAGAAATCTGTTAAAATAGTAAGGTCAGACAATGGTACCGAATTTACCAATGCTGATCTCAAAACACATTTTCAGACTTTAGGTATTATTCATCATACCTCTTGCGCTGCTACTCCACAACAGAATGGCCATGTTGAAAGAAAACATCAGAATTTGTCTACTAACATATTATAACATAATGTTCAAAGAGAAGATCAAGTTAATCCACCTCAAACCTTCACTAAACAACCTAGATGTCATGTAAAAGTAGAAGAGGTGATTAACAAACATCTATTTGTACATCTAAATCTGAGAAAAAACAGATTTACAACAAAATCCTACACTGGTAATAAATATGAACATTCTCTTGTTATAAATCTTTTGAACATTCTCCTATCTGAACATTATTTTGTTAACTTATAAATCTGTTCTTTTCTCTTTGTACAAAAACAGTGGTACAGATAAAGTAAACAAAATCCTACATTGGTAATGAGTGATAAAAACAGATTATCATGCATTGATAAGCACAAACATAATGAGGGTGATTGAAAAAATAAAAACAAAATCAGAAGGACAAAAGGAGAACAGCAGCAATTGAAAGTGTTTGCGTAATTGTTCCACTGAAATTGCCCAGCCACAACTTGAAAATGTCAAATATGGACTCAGATATTCTATTCAATTCACTAAAAAGCATAAGGAAGACGGATGGCAAACCAACAATTCAAGAAGCGTTGTGCCGTGACATCAAATTCTGGATTATTCCACCACCTCTCACCGCGGATGCTCAAACAAACGTCCTTGGCGCGACGGTAGTGTTGACGCACGACAGAGCTTCGCGGTAGTGTTGACGCACGGCTAGAGATTCTCCGAAGCAGGTTTCTCTAATAACATAAAGTAAAATAAATGGTGGTTACTAGGTGTACGATGACCGATGGCGGTGGAGTGGCTGCTAGAATACGAACCGACAAGGAAGAAAGGATTCGAGAAAGGGGCGAGGCTGCGGGAAGAAAGCGATAAGAAAGCACAACTCCACGAACAGTGAAGAATTAGGGTATAGCTAATTAATATTCTAATAAAATGAAATAAAAAAATTAATGAATTCATTGTTATATATAGGTTATTGTAATTCTTTTTATTATAGATATTTAAGTGTCAGTAAATTCTGATACTCAAGTTACTGATACTTAAGTGTCAGTATCTTTGACACAATTATGTTAAAAATAAAAAATGAGTCAAATGTCTGAAGTTACTGACACTTTTGATAAAGTGTCAGAAACTAAGTGTCAGTAAATGCTGTTTTTGTAGTAGTGTTAATGGAAGCATGCCAACTATTGTTGTAGGTAAATTCAATCAGCGGTAGATGAACTTCCCAATCAGTCGACCAATCTAAGGCACAAGCTCTCAGCATGTCTTCCACTGTTTGAATAGTCCTCTCAGACTGTCTGTCTGTCTGCGGATGATAAGCTGTGTTGAAGTTCAATTCGGTTCCCAAGGCCTTATGCACTGCTTTCCAAAAATGTGACACGAAACGACTGTCTCGATCAGAAATAATGGTCTTCGGAGTACCATGCAATCCGACTATCTCTACAATAAACACTCGTGCCAACTTCTCTGGTCCCCAAGTGTCCTTAATGCCCAGAAAATGAGACGATTTGGTTAAACGATCAACTATTACCCAAATCATGTTCATTCATGTTCTGGACCTCAGCATACTAGTGATAAAGTCCATGGAAATATCTTCCCATTTCCATTCAGGAATCGGGAGCGGCTTCAGCATTCCGGCGGGTCTTTGATGTTTGATCTTAACCTGCTGACAAATCAAACATTTCGAGACATAATCCACTACATCTTTCTTCATGTTGCTCCACCAGAAATTCTGCTTCAGATCCCTATATATCTTACTGGTGCCCGGATGGATATAATAGGGCGTACTGTGAGCTTCCTTCAGAATTGTCTGCTCCTAAAAATCGACATGGGGAACACAAAGTCGGCTCTGAAATCTCAAAACTCCATCATCATGAATTACGAATCCTGGGGCCTTTCCCTTACTCACTTCATCACGTAACCGAATCATTAGAGGATCATCTAATTGCTTAGATTTGATTTCTTCGGTTAATGATGAAGTTAGTTCCATCACACACAGCTGTCCTTGGACTCTTTGCAACCATACTTCAATCCCTTCGCGAATCAATTCTCGTTGAATGTTGGGCTGGGAGGTAGAGTCTCCAACATTCGAATAGAAACGGGTTTGCAGCTTAGTGCATCAGCCACCACATTTGCTTTGCCTAGATGATAAAGAATCTCCAAGTCGTAATCTTTAATCAATTCCAGTCTCTGTCGCATGTTTAACTCTTTCTGACTGAAGATGTATTTGATACTCTTATGATCCGTGAAGATCTCACAATGAGTCCCGTACAGATAATGCCTACAGATTTTCAAAGCGAAAACCACCGCTGCCAGCTCCAAATCGTGCGTTGGGTAATTTACTTCATAAGGCTTCAATTGTCATGATGCATAGGCGATCACCTTCTCATTTTGCATCAATACACATCCGAGACCTTGGTTTGAAGCGTCACTGTAAACTTTGAATCCTCCAGTTCCCTGTGGTAGTGATAAAATTGGTGCCATCGTCAATCTCTTCTTTAGTTCACCAAAGCTGGCCTGGCACATCTCGTTCCACTCAAACTTTTGGGTCTTCTGCAGTAATCGAGTAAGTGGTCGGGTAATTTTGGAAAATCCTTCCACGAACCGTCAATAGTACCCAGCAAGTCCTAGAAAACTTCTAACTTCCTTCACGTTCTTAGGAGGCTTCCAATCCAAAATTGCTTCGACTTTCTGGGGATCTACTCGGACTCCTTCTGCTGACACTACGTGACCGAGGAACATCACTTCCTTTAGCCATAACTCACACTTAGAAAGCTTGGCGTACAAATTGCTCGCTTCTCAAAAGGTCTAAAACGATCCGCAAATCCTGTGCATGCTCTTTCGGGCTCTTGGAATAAACAAGAATGTCATCAATAAACACAACTATGAATTTGTCCAAATACTCTATGAACACTCGATTCATCAATTGCAAGAACACAGCAGGTGCATTAGTGAGACCAAACGACATCACTACAAACTCATAGTGTCCGTAGCGAGTTCTGAACGCTGACTTTGGAACATCGGATTCCTTATTCCTCAACTGATGATATCTCGACCTCATATCGATCTTAGAAAACACTGTTGATCCTTGTAACTGGTCAAACAAATCATAAATCCGTGGGAACGGATACTTGTTCTTAATCGTCATCTTGTTCAGCTCTCGGTAGTCAATACACAATTGAAGTGATCCATCTTTCTTACGGACAAGAAGAACTGGTGCACCCCAGGGCGAAACGCTTGGTTGAATATAGCCTTTGTCCAGTAACTCTTCTAGTTGTTTCTTTAATTCGTACATTTCAGAGGTGCCATACGATACGGCGCCTTAGAAATCGGCGTAGCTCCTGGTTCCATCTCGATGGTGAATTCTACATCTCGTCGTGGAGGTAGTCCAGGTAATTCGTCAGGGAACACATCCGGGAACTCGTTCACAACAGGAATGGATGAAAGCTCTACTCTTCCGTCTTCCTTTTTCATTGCATAGCACCAGTATTCGGTACAGCCTTGTTTTAGCAGTTTAACAGCTTTCATCACTTTGATCAACTTTCCTGAGCTTCCTGGTCTCCATCCCTCAAACAGTATTTCGGAACCATCTTCAGCTATCATCGAGATATTCCTCTTCCAGTAGCTTACAATAGCCCCATATCGATTAAGCCAATCATCTACGAGAATCAGATCGTCTCCTTGCATTTCTATTACAATCAGATTTAGGGCCAATCTCTGCCTCCAATTGATATGGAAATCTCTAGTTTCAAAGTTTCCCACAATTCTTTCCCCGCTTGGTAAACTCACAACATATGGTTCACATTTATGAAAACAAGAGCTGTTCAAATGATTAACACAAGAGAGTGATATAAATGAATGTGTGGCCCCTGCATCGAACAAAACGCTAACTGGTTGAGAAAGAATCTGAACGGTACCTGATGTGACAGCAGCATCCTGATCGTCTGCCCTCCTCATCTCATATAGGCGTGTATGAACGGATCCGGCACTCGATGTCCCTTTTTGGTCGAACTGTCCTCTGCCTCGTCCGCGACCAAAACTCTGGGGTGGCTGGACACTCTGCTGCGTCTGCTGAACTCTCGTCTCTTTTTGAGCTGTTTGTGATGCACGAGCTCTAAAAGATTTTGCAGCCTCCTCACAGAACACCGCACGATGTCCCTCTCGACCACAATCATAACACGTCACGGCGGGAAGTGAGCAATCTCGTCGAAAATGCCCTGTCCGACCACAATTAAAGCACTTCCTGGTTGCATCCGTCTTGGCTAATACTGCTCCGGAGTTCTTCCCACTCTTGGATGGATGCGGGGGTCTCTTGAAAGAATGAAGGGATGACTGGGCCTTACGGGGCCCACTGCTCTTTGCTCTGTGAAATTACCAGAGACTTTCTGCTTCTTGGATTTTGTAAACTTTTCCATCGCTGCTTCTTTGATCTCATACGCCAACGCTTTGTCTTGATATTGACGGAGAGTGGTGCATTCAAAACCTGACATGTACCTTTGTATCTCCGGTTTCATCCTCATATCGAAGTGGATCATCATTTTCGCATCAGTTCTGACCAGGTGTCAAACAAACGCCAGCTGCTGATTAAATGTCTTAATCGCCTGAGATACTGGCACCTCTGAAGGTTGTGCGGAGAAAAATTCCCGAACTTTAGATTCCCTCACCGGACGAATGAGCTTCCATCATCAATTTGAATTCTTCCCAGTCGTCATCATGATCTATGGGTCGGATGGCTCCCCACCACTCGGACGCTTCCCCTGTCAGAAAGTACTCAGCAATGGAGGCTCTTTGGTCGTTTGGGTAGTTAATTCCAGCAAAAATTTTCTCGAGTTCTTTTAACCAGTGATTCCATGTCGGCGTCTCGGAAAAGCTGTCGAATTTGGGTGGTTGCATTTTCGCCACCTCCTATAGCCATCGGTCTTCGCTATTTCCCAAGTCTGGGATGCCTTGCTGTCTTTCTCCCGGTTGCAACCCCACTGCCACCTGCATTCGATCCAGAACCTGAGAAAACTGAGTCATCTGGTTAACCACCTGACGAAAGATGTCGGGAACGGCCGGTTCTAGTTCGTTGTTAGTGGATTCCTGTGGCTCGCCTGATTTGAAGGCGAAGCTTCTCTTTCAGAATTCCTACGTCCGCATCCACGACCGCGACCACGTCCACGTCCACCTCTCAACATACTGTAAACATAAATACTCAATATACAGGAAGCAATATCGTTCAAAATTCAAGTATAAGAGGTACATCATATGAATGACGAAATAGAGTTTAGGAACTTACAACCACCGCCCGCACGAAGACGTAGGTAGTATAGTGATGTTATTCACGGCCGATAATCTCAAAAGACATATACGACCCCTATTTTAACCCAACGGCCAATATATCCATAATCTTAGCTCCGATACCATATTCTGTAACACCCCCAATATATTCAGGAATATTACAGTGCCGTAAATCCTTTACGTAAGAATTTACAAGGCTTGAGAAAACGGAATGATAATAATAAACAACAATAAACGATGACAACAGCAATAAAATACAACGAGTCTGAAACAACACCGACAATACAACGTCCAACAGTTAATATCAATACATACCCAAATCAAATATAACAAAGGACAACATACTCGAGTACTTTATTAAAAACAATATTTAAACTCCACAAATCATTTCGGCCGGAACATCACTCTGCACCCCCATCGTCATGCGGCTCTAATGGTTGTTTCCCCGCTCTCCTGTATCCTGAACATAAACAAATTTTCACCCCCGAATGGATTAAAACAACGATGCTAGTACAAGTACCACAACATTTTATTCAACGTCTCACGAATAATAACATAAATGACAAAAATGCCAATGAGTCTCTTCCTACGAGAAAACTCATAAATACCATACACAAATGATAATCATACCATGACATCACAACATACACAAGGTAATTCCGATGATCCAGTGTTCACTGCCTAGATCCCAAAATGATCCCGTCGGACCAACACGAGGTGGAAAAACCTGTCCGATGATCCAGCGCACGCTATCATAGATCCCAAAATGATCCCGTCGGACCAACACGAGGTGGACATACAACAGCGACACATATGCATGACAATATGTATAACATCAACACATAAAACATAAATAAGGTACTTGCCTCGAATCTACGACAAGGATAACACTTCCACGAATATCAAAACACCCGAAGGTCGCCCCTTCGATTAATCACGTTGCAAAACTCGAACCTTAAACGAAAGAAATAATATAGAGTTCATCTCACGTTGAATAACTAACGTACGAACATCTGAAAATCCAAACTACGGCCGAAAGTACAACATTACTAACCCTGACTGCTCTATATAACGTACGTTACTTATCCAACGTAGCGTACGTTAAGTATACATGTTAACGTACGTAAATTCTAAAGTCTAGCGAACGCTAAGCATGAATTGACGGTTCTCTTCTCTGATCAGATGACTGACTTGTCTGATGATATAACGTACATAATTCTCAGTGTTTAACGTATGTTATATTCAACACATACATTACTCATGCAACTTGAATGATCTTACGGTTTATAGACATCTTTGAATTCAAGGATTCGCATAACATCACAACGTCATACTCAATCTTGATTACAATTTCTCATATGAAGTTCGGGTGATCTAACGTTGATATGCTTATTACCGATATCATCATTACATTCAACTTCATCATGAAGATTAATTAACCAATCCAACTTATAAGAAATGATACAACATTCGGTGATTCTTTATCTAATTTCGTTTAGAAAAAGTGATATCGATACCAAGTCCACGATCATTATGGAAATACCATTCAATGCGGATTATCAATCTCAGAACACTACTCTTATTGTTTGTCGTAACAAGATTCCAACTATAATGTTCTCAACAATGGTAACTTAAGCATAATCATCTAAACTTCCTAAACATGATGTTTGGTTGAATAAATCATCTATGGAACCTAATATTCTAGGTAGTATGATCATAACATCCTTAAGAACACGAATCCAAGGTTGGTGATAGCATTAACATACCTTAAGATGGAGAAAACACCGAGACAATTGGTAGAGTCCAACTCCGGTTGCTTGTGTGCCAATCCGAGATGTTTCTCAAACTTCAATGATCAAGTATAAGTGATATCCAATCTCCAATGATCAACTATAGATGGTCTATGGGTGTTTTAGGTGTCTGGGAACTCTCTGGGAATGACGGGAGGTGAAAGACAAGTGAAGTGAAAGACAATCTCCAATGATCAACTATAGATGGTCCATTTATAATTTTCTGACCTTAACGTATGTTAGCCCTTGTGCATAGCGTACGTTATTCACTTAGCGTACGCTATATGTTCTCCTTAACGTACGTTATCGTCCAATGATAGCTTAGTATATCGTTTCTGTACACGATTACGTACGCTACACCATCCAGTTACGTACGTAATCAATACCAATTAGCGTACGCTATATACATACCTTAGCATACGTTAACACCCGTTGACTTAAAATTGTCCAAGTTCATGCTGTGAGGATCTGGCCGAGCCCACCACCAAGCCCACCACCAGCTGACTCATCTTCTAGCCGCCTTGCACAATTATTGGCTGTCTTACGTACGTTATGCTTCATTCATAGCGTACGCTAACCTTCACATAACGTACGTTATGCTTACTGCTTAGCGTACGTTACGACGTATTTGCATGTGAAAATTCATATGTTGATATTATCATGCACGTGGATGCGAATACGAGAAAGATAATAATTCAATTATCGATATCACAAATTCAAATAATACAGGGTTCAATTACAGATGAAATACTCAACAATTTATCTGGATATTACAAGTTCGGTGTCATGAGCTTAGGGAAATAATGAGTACATTTGAATTATTGGCGTATAACAACGTAGCCCATCGTATCTTAAACTTAATTATCTTGTGATCAACTGTTTTACTTATTAAACTCTATGGATTCACTCAACCTTTGTGTTGACTTTTTAGCATGTTTTATCTCAGGTCTTTATTAGCTGGCATGTGAAGGCGCACAGATATTTTTGAAGACAATGCATCATTTTCATTCGATAAAACTTTAAACCCTTATGTTATTACTTATAAATTTGTGGGACCTCTTGTAAAACTTTGATGTTTTATATTAATCGAATGATAAATTATTTCAAAACGTCTCATTTAGAGTCGTTTTCTGTAACTTGTACTGTGAGCTATGAAGTAATACCCCAGTGACACTATCTTCCGCTGCGATAATTTTGGGGGTGTTACATTCATGATCAAGAGGAAGAAGAAGAAGAGTTGGCTGTAGGAAAGCTTGACTACCGAAGCTCAATCGGAGATCAAGAGAATACGATACGGGAGCAGGACAGAATTGAGAAGGCTAGAGCAACGTTCATGAATGAATACTTTAAAGATAAATGTGAAGAAAGAGTATACATGGAAAAGAATCTCAATGCAATGTGGAATGCAAATGACACATTCTTGGAATATCAATGTCCGACTTCAACCTTGAAATCTGCCTCAACACTCTGTTTCCTTACTCTCAAAGAGAAGTACTTCCTATGTATGGACCGAAAAAACATCCAACGGCTCAAGCTCCTTCATACAACAACTTTGATTTGTTCTACCTTAGAAAAGGAAGAAAAGGACAAGCTGAACTTGTACCATCATTGGAACGAAAGCTGAAAGCTATTGACTTTAATGAAGATGATTTGGAAGAAGACCCTACGTTTGTAACATAGTTCAGGGCCAAGGAAATTATAAAGTACTATCATGCAGCGTACTACAACGTTGAAGAATGGCCTGAGAAGAAAAGAGGGATGTATCTTCTGAATCAACTCACCAGATGCTCAAAGAAAGATGTCTTCTCAAAACTTGGCATCAAAGAAATCTTCGACATTGAAACTGAAATCCAGCACGGTTGGAGATACATTAAGAAGATTAGGGTTCTGAGAGGAGACAATCAAGCTTACGACTACAACGAAGCAGATTTTCAGAATATGCACATGAACGATCTTGAAGACTTGTATGTGAAAAGACAACAACTTCACTACGAGTGTACATATGGACTCAGAGAAGAAATCGTTCAGTCGTTAGTCAAGATCATGAGAGTCCGAGTCATTGAAGAAAGAGTTAATGATTTTCAGCTGGGTATAGAAAGTTATTAGTACTGCCTCAATCTCACAAAGCCTTTAATGGAGATTCCAGACATGCAAGACAAAGAACCATACATGCTTATCAACGAACCAAAGACAGGAGTTGTCTACCTCAACAGTAACGGTCAGAAACGCTTCATTGCCACTGACGAGGTTCACAAGTTCTGCACAAGTACGTTAATACATGTCTACAGAGGAATCGAGGCTACACTGGTCAAGAACAAATACTCCCAACCTCAATCACAAATGTTTGCATCAACTGTGGTTGAACTTGGAGAATTCAAGGGAGTCGTGGAAAGAAGAATTCGACACCGCATGAAGATGAAGCGGATCAAAGGTTTTGTGGATGGAAGATAAAGGAGACGTGGAGACAACTTGACAGATCGACCAAGAGAGATAAAATTGTAATATCACCTCTTAGGGGGAGATTGTTAGCCTCAGAAGTGGCGATCTTAGTCTAGTATTTTTGTCTGAACATTATATCTATTTTCTAATATGATTTAGCCCATTGTCGTGGATGTTGTGTCGAGATTTATACACCTCAACAGGCGATCGGCACAGAGACCAGGCGACCGAGCCAGAGCCAACTAGACCAAGGCAGAATTGGCCGATCTCGGGTCTCAGGTCAAGACCCAGTGCCGAGCGATCGACATCCAAAGCGATCGTCTCTTGGCACTTGGCGATCGACTCTGGTGCCCGGCCAATGACGATCACCTCAGGCCACGCAAAGCCAGCATGTCCAGTCGGCGAAGAAAGAAGCTCGAACAGAGTCCCACGTGCAGATCCGGAAAAGGCGCCGCGGAACATGGATCGTTGACCACAGCCTATCAAGCATCTTCTCACCTACCGACAGACCCGCCGAAAGGTGTAGGTGGGACCGCCCGGGACAGCGACGCAGGACGCGTGCAGGCTCTCCATTGGACCGCATAGCTGGCTGCCAGCAGGAGCCACGGACTTCAAGGCAGACAGCCCATGTGCCAAAAGACAATCGCCCCTTATTATATTACAAGGAAGGCGATCGCCCGTCAGAAAAAGGCATCTCAGCTCCTATAAATAGAAGGCTGCCTATACTTAGGAAGCTCTCGGGTTTTCTTACATTCAGAAGTTCAGCTCATAACTTGGCTTTCACTCTCTTGGCAAAGCTATACACTTCGGACATATTTCTCTCTCAGCACCTCTTAACCGAAAGACGGTCGGCAGAGACGAAAACCAGAACTCCCAGCAGTTCAAGAACTCAGAGCAACTCTAGTTCTTCCGGTAAGCACTCAACAGCTAGATATATAGAATCTTTTACACTCATTGTAGTCGCATTCTTACATTAATATTTGTACTCAAATGTATTCTTATTAATAACATCTCGCGAGAGCATTCAAGCCCGGGCCTAACAAACCCGGCAAATCTTGTGTGATTTCCATTCCCTCGGACGTGCTCTCGCAATTTGCTGTTGCTCGACCATTCCAGCAATATCTATCTCCGGATAATATTTCGGGCAACAACAATTGGCGCTAGAAGGAGGGGATCTTAACCCTCATTTTTATTCCTACTGTCTCGAAGAACACTCACTGTTCTCCGGGGCATATACTTGAAGTGACACTCACTGCGCTTCAAAGAAAACTTTCAGAATCATGACTTCTGCCTCCACATCGAAGAAAGCCGCTGGCCGATCCGCCGGACGCCTCATTCCGTCTCAATCCAAGCCCCAGCCTATGGCGGAGGGCAGCCGCCGCGGTCCGAAACTCTCGATCCCTCCCCCGAGGGACAGCCCAAGCCTCTCGCTCGATCAGTTCCAAACTGCGGAACAGATCGAAGGAGCCCTGGCCATCCTACGGGAGCGACGGAGAGCTTTCGACGCGCCGCCCGCTATAACCCCCTCGGCCATCCGCCGCGTAACCAAGCGGAAGTTCAAGGGGCTAATGTCCCAGCGATCGCCAGGAGGCCCCGATTTACAAGAAGAGGCGCTCTCAAGCCGGGGCACCTCTGTTTTCATCCGCCTAGGCAGCGACCCATCATGGCGACCGGGGCAATCTGGCCCCAGCCACGAGACGACGGAGCTCGAGTCTGTCACCAGGAGTTCGGCATATCCGACTCCCAGAAGGCAGGCCAGCCATCTGGCCCCTCCTCGCCAGAGAACCGAGGTCGGCGACCGCGGAGTAAGGAGATCGGTACACGATCGCCTCGGCTCCCGCTCCGGAAGCCGAACCACAAGCAACCAAGCTACAGCGATGGCCGCGATGCAACGCCAGCTCGACGACATGAAGGCGCTCCTAGAATCTGGGGCAGGCGCCAATAACAAGATCGCCGGGCCGAGCGATCCGCTCGCGGTCCACATCGAGCTCGCTCCCGTGCAACGAAGGATCACTCCTCCGCAAACACCTCTGTACGAGGGAAGGTCGGATACCAATACTCACCTGAGCAAGTTCCGGATCTACATGACCGGGTGTGGGGCATCAGACACGACCAGGTGCTGAATGTTCCCGCTAACGCTAGGCGACCTAGCCCACAGATGGTACATCTCATTACCATCGCGATCCGTCAACTCCTTTGATCAGCTGGCGAACGACTTCACGGCGTACTTCGCCGCCAAGGTCGCTCGGCCGGAAGGTCCCCATCGCATGATGCAGATCAGGCAAGAGGAAGAAGAGTCCGATGCAGACTACATCGACCGGGTAGATGAGATCATCCTCAACGGCGAGCCCGTAAGCGACGAGATCGCCCTATACTCGGTCCTAGGGGGATTCCATGGTCTTTCGCCTATGTTCAGGCATCTTACGAAGGACCTCCCCCCGACCTACACGATCTTCCGTGCCAAAGCCGCAGATTTTCTGGCCAGGCAAAGGTTACTTTTGAACCTATAAAGCAATGCAATCGGCAGCCGAACGACGATCACCAGTATTCCAACCCGATCGCCATTATCAAGCAACATCACCAAAACTGGAGGACTCGCTCGCCATCTACAGTTCATCATCTAACATGTTGGACTAAGGCACGAGATTGCCTCCCCCGCACAACGTACACCGTCGAAGGTCGGCATTTAACATGACGATTCGAGGTGGAATAGTGTAGCCATGGTCCTGGTGGTCGATGGAACCGACTGCTTAGGCCATGTAAGGTTCCTTTGGGCAGAGAT
This sequence comes from Orobanche coerulescens, assembly GCA_033398695.1. Taxonomy (NCBI): domain Eukaryota; kingdom Viridiplantae; phylum Streptophyta; class Magnoliopsida; order Lamiales; family Orobanchaceae; genus Orobanche; species Orobanche coerulescens. The sequence continues at coordinate 165,103,413 of CM065804.1, forward strand.
CGCTTGCCCTTCGTTTAAATACGAGGCGGGCATAGTCGAAGGACCCTCCAAACAAATCAGTGGACACGATCGCCCGCCCTCAAAGGTTCATCATCTAACTTGGTGAACCCGAACAATGCGACGCTTCCCTACCCCCGTCTCAACGTATACCATCGAGGATTGCCATCTAACATGACGATCCGAGGTAGAAAATAGCTAACAAGCCACGGATGTGGAGTCGATTAATCCGACGACGCCCCGCGCAAGGACTCCTCCAGACCAAGACCGCACGCCCTTCGTTTAAATACGAGGCGAGGCGCAGCCTAACGGAGGACCCTCACAATAAAATGATTCACGAGACAGACAATGTCTCTCACGCACAAGACATGGTCATGGAGTCGGTCCATCGAACTCCGCGACTGTGCACGGTTCCTCAATGATGAAACTATCCGGTTTCTACGAGGGATCGGCAAAATTGTTTATTGCAGGTACAAGACCGAAGATAGCTCGCCAATCGATCAGATCGCCCAAGTCCGAAACTAAAGTCCGCTCAACGGGTCGCCCGTTTTTATCCTCAACGATCGCCAGAACCACCTCACCCCATATCTTCAACATACCTCAACAGGCGATCGGCACAGAGACTGGGCGACCGAGCCAGAGCCAACTAGACCAAGGCAGAATTGGCCGATCTCGGGTCTCAGGTCAAGACCCAGTGCCGAGCGATCGACATCCAAAGCGATCGTCTCTTGGCACTTGGCGATCGACTCTGGTGCCCGGCCAATGACGATCACCGCAGGCCACGCAAAGCCAGCATGTCCAGTCGGCGAAGGAAGAAGCTCGAACAGAGTCCCACGTGCAGATCCGGAAAAGGCGCCGCGGAACATGGACCGTTGACCACAGCCTATCAAGCATCTTCTCACCTACCGACAGACCCACCGAAAGGTGAAAGTGGGACCGCCCGGGACAGCGACGCAGGACGCGTGCAGGCTCCCCATTGGACCGCACAGCTGGCTGCCAGCAGGAGCCGCGGACTTCAAGGCAGACAGCCCATGTGTCAAAAGACGATCGCCCCTTATTATATTACAAGGAAGGCGATCGGCCGTCAGAAAAAGGCATCTCAGCTCCTATAAATAAAAGGCTGCCTACACTTGGGAAGCTCTCGGGTTTTCTTACATTCAGAAGCTCAGCTCATAACTTGGCTTTCACTCTCTTGGCAAAGCTATACACTTCGGACATATTTCTCTCTCAGCACCTCTTAACCGAAAGACGGTCGGCAGAGACGAAAACCAGAACTCCCAGCAGTTCAAGAACTCAGAGCAACTCTAGTTCTTCCGGCAAGCACTCAACAGCTAGATATATAGAATCTTTTACGCTCATTGTAGTCGCATTCTTACATTTATATTTGTACTTAAACGTATTCTTATTAATAACATCTCGCGAGAGCATTCAAGCCCGGGCCTAACAAACTCGGCAAATCTTGTGTGATTTCCATTCCCTCGGACGTGCTCTCGCAATTTGCTGTTGCTCGACCATTCCAGCAATATCTATCTCCGGATAATATTTCGGGCAACAATAGTGGCCTATTAGTGAAAGTCCGCAATTTGTTCGACATAAATATATACACATCTCATGCTATAGAGATGGTGTGGTTCCCTATTATTCATATCAACCTAATATACTTTTGGTTCCACCTCCTTCTTCTCTCTACATCTTTCCCTCTCTAAAACCTTCTACACGTGTAACATGATTTGATCTAATTGGGTTCCTACAGAATCGGACCAGAAGGGCCTCTAAAAATTACCTCTGATTCGTTACAGAATCTTTTGGCCATAACTTTTGGCTCGTGTGTTAGTTTTGGGTGATTCAAATTGCTACGTTTTCCTTGTAAGATCCTCTTTAACTGTAGGTATTTGCCCAAGGTCATGGGTATTTAGTGTGGTCGTTTTTTATAGCATAATGTCACGGACCGCAGATTTGCCCCTATGTCACGCTGGTTGTGCATAACGTATCGGAGGATCGTGCTACAGTGGTTGTGCCTTCAGTGTTGTAGCAAGAAACCCCTGGAGTTCAGGTATGCCGACCCGGTTCAATTCGGGGAGCTTACCGCTAGTCTTGGACTTAACCTAGAAGGGGGATTCGACCGTCCCTACACAAACTGGTCGGGCCAACTGGTCGGGAACTGGAGCCGTTCTCCTGATGAGCCCATGGCAGGGCGAAACCAGTGACATTGTGCCGATTCCCTAAGGCTTACCCCTGTGCTCCACGCACATATAATCGCATGGGGGTGCCGCACGGGCTTGTCAACTCCCATCCCGTGACAAGTGGTATCGGAGCCACAGTTTGCACACAACCGACTCATATCACACGAGAACAATGGCCAACACTCAGGATGTCCCTATTGATGCTACTCAAGAGCAGCAACGCGGTCGTGAGGAGCAACGAGGTAACAAGGTCCGAGGCAAGTCCAAGGGACCCTCTGCCGACGCCTTCGAACCTCGGATTGCCACACTGGAAGCCCCGATGGCCAGCTTGGAGGAGAACCTTGATCAAGTCCATGACAGGTTCGACACTCTGGAGACGGAATACGCCGACATCGCTGGCGTGCTGAAGAAACTTATGATGGACCAGTCGAATATGCTGCGTGGGCAACTTATTGAATTCCAGAAGGAGATTCATGGCCTCCGTGGCTTTGTCCAAGAAGAGCTACGCTCTATTCGCTCGGAAGTGGAAGAAGTCCGATCGGAATGGGCTAAACACAAGCGAGCCGCATCATTTAATTCCGCTGCCCCGTTTGCTTTTGATGCGCGCCGCTTGGATGTGCCGAAGCCCGAAACCTACGATGGCACTCGGAATGCCACTGTGGTCGATAACTTCTTATTCGGCATGGAACGATACTTTGACGCTATGGGCGTAAAAGATGAGGAACAGAAGGTCAGCGGCGCACCAAATTACCTGCGTGGTACCGCACAACTCTGGTGGCGCCGAAAGTATGGCGATATGGGCAAAGGGATCTGCACCATTGACACTTGGGCAGACTTCCAAAGAGAACTCCGAAAACAATTTGCCCCAAGCAATGCTGAACGAGATGCGAGAGCTCGCCTCCGAAGACTCAAGCAGACAGGTACGATTCGTGACTATATCAATGAATTTACAACTCTCATGCTTGAAGTTGAAATGTCCGATAAAGATGCACTTTTCTATTTCACCGATGGCCTTAACAATTGGGCCAAAACCGAGCTGGATAGACATGGTGTTCAGACCCTTGACGAAGCTATCGCCAAGGCTGAATCACTCACTGACTACTCTGGGCAAGGTAAAGATAAACGACCCATTCATGGCAAAGGTGGGGGAGAAAGTCGCAAGGAAGGATATGGCGGTAATCGCAAGAATTGGGGAACTAACCGACCCCCAAGCGGCAAGATCGGGCAACAAAAATTCCCAGGAAAGAAGGAGCAATCAAAGCCCAAAAGCCATTGCTTCATATGCAACGGCAATCATTGGATACGTGACTGTCCGGAGAAGAAGACTTTAAACGCCCTTGCTGCCCACTTAAAAATCAATGCCGATGATACCTCGGCCACTCCATTAGAAGAACCCCGACACAGCATGGGTTCTCTTCAGTACATGTCTTCTCTTAAGGGACAAGCCCCGACGCCCGTTACTCCGAAGTAAGGGCTCATGTTTGCTCGCACCACTATTAACGGTCAAACCGTTAGCGCATTACTCGACACTGGAGCATCTCATAACTTCATGTCCGAGGAAGAAGCCAAACGCCTAGGGCTCAAGACAGTCTATCGCGGGTCCCCACCCTTTGGCGCACAAGGGTTTGGCTGTGACGAACAGGGGGGAGATCACACATCCCATCCCAAGCGTTCGCACCTCACTATGGTGTCTGCATGCGGGTCCTCTACCCTTCGAGGACGGGTTTGCTGGGAGCTGGGTCTGAGATGCTGTGGATGAGGCGGTCCTTTGTGCTTTCGCGGCGGGATAGGCACCTTTTCGAGGCGTACTCAGAATACACGAGGACGTGCATGATTATGGCAGTGGGAGGATGTCACGGACCGCAGATTTGCCCCTATGTCACGCTGGTTGTGCATAACGTATCGGAGGATCGTGCTTCAGTGGTTGTCCCTTCAGTGTTGTAGCAAGAAACCCCTGGAGTTCAGGTATGCCGACCCGGTTCAATTCGGGGAGCTTACCGCTAGTCTTGGACTTAACCTAGAAGGGGGATTCGACCGTCCCTACACAAACTGGTCGGGCCAAGTCGGGAAGCTGGAGCCGTTCTCTGATGAGCCCATGGCAGGGCGAAACCGGTGACATTGTGCCGATTCCCTAAGGCTTACCCCTGTGCTCCACGCACATATGATCGCATGGGGGTGCCGCACGGGCTTGTCAACTCCCATCCCGTGACAAGTGGTATCAGAGCCGTGCTCGTCCCCTCTCCCGATGGCCCTTCCGCATCGCTCTCCATGCACCCCAATGCCGCACCACGCAGGTCCCCACCCTTTGGCGCGCAAGGGTTTGGCTGTGACGAACAGGGGGGAGATCACACATCCCATCCCAAGCGTTCGCACCTCACTATGGTGTCTGCATGCGGGTCCTCTACCCTTCGAGGACGGGTTTGCTGGGAGCTGGGTCTGAGATGTTGTGGATGAGGCGGTCCTTTGTGCTTTCGCGGCGGGATAGGCACCTTTTCGGGGCGTACTCAGAATGCACGAGGACGTGCATGATTATGGCGGTGGGAGGATGTCACGGACCGCAGATTTGCCCCTATGTCACGCTGGTTGTGCATAACGTATCGGAGGATCGTGCTTCAGTGGTTGTCCCTTCAGTGTTGTAGCAAGAAACCCCTGGAGTTCAGGTATGCCGACCCGGTTCAATTCGGGGAGCTTACCGCTAGTCTTGGACTTAACCTAGAAGGGGGATTCGACCGTCCCTACACAAACTGGTCGGGCCAACTGGTCGGGAACTGGAGCCGTTCTCCTGATGAGCCCATGGCAGGGAGAAACCAGTGACATTATGCCGATTCCCTAAGGCTTACCCCTGTGCTCCACGCACATATGATCGCATGGGGGTGCCGCACGGGCTTGTCAACTCCCATCCCGTGACAATAAAATCACTAGTTCCACTTGTTTACTTATATAAGACAACATATAAGTTTAACTTGATTTTTAAGGCTTTGTACATTATATGATCAATATAACTAGACATATATAGCATAGATTAAACATGAGAAAACATGTAACTGGAGTTGATCATGAGTGAACTATGTTTTCTTACAACTTTTGGCTTTCAAAAGAAAGGAATAACAAGTGAGGACTAGAACTAGGACTTGAGTACGTTCCCACTTTTTGGAAGCTTTATACTTTCTTGTATGATCAAGGTTGTGCTAGAACTTGTGCAAGACCTGTGATAAGGCCTTGGTGACTTGAGTGGATTTAAACTTAAGAGAATCACCAGAGATTGCTAAGGTCTTGACGTGGTGAACATGGAGTTTGAAAACTTGTAGTAATACTTGAAGTTGGAAAACAAACTATGAGTGTGTGTGGGATTGTTATGGTGAACGACTACAAGAGACCAAGAGGAGGTTTATATAGCATTTTTTAGTCCAAGGAGGTGCATAATACTTGACTTAGTCAAAGGAAGTGCAAGTGTAAGACTTATAGATATTTAGGAAGCTTAGTGAGAAAGTTTGGACACATACACTTATCCAAATGTTCAAGAGGTATCATCACCAAGCCACCAAGGCTTGGTGAATCAGCCAATAACCGGCCATGGATAAGGGGGAGTGACTAGATGGGTTGATTTGCTATAATTTTGATTTACGGAGGTCATTTAGTCCCAGTAATCGCTAACGGTAAGTCGTAAAGTCACGAAACTTAAAACCAGGTATCGTAAAAATATGAAACTTGTATAAATATCTAAACTTATCATTATACTCTATATTAATATATAAAATGAATGATAAGTTTCATCGGGTTGCTTAAACGTCGTAAAAACCTAAAACAGTAGGCTTAAAACGCATAAAACGCAAAACCGGAAAATGTAAAAATCCAAAACTTCTGGAAATGTCGTATGATGTGAAAATCACATATTTCTCTTGTTTGTAATGTTGTATAGACATATCGGGATGCTCAAATGTCATTTAAACCTAAACGAAAATCTCAGACACGGTTTTGCGAAAATGATTCTGAATAGACTCAACGTACGTCGTCAGGACGACCCGTTGAGTATCAACTCTCTTGTCATGATAAATGAAAAAAAATCATGGTATGAATAGTAAAAGTGAATAATGAAAATTCGAAGAATAGATAGTAACCTGAAAATGCGAATTGTTATAGTCTTCCCTTATTATAGGGATCACGTCCTCGTGATTCAGTTGTTACTTGATGTCGATGCGCCGGAGAAAAGGTGGGGGTACTTCTGGCGCATCTGATCTTCTCGTTCTCACTGTAGGAGTAATTTCCAAAATATAGTCATTTTCTCACCTTGCACAGCCCTGCCGAGCAGCTGCCGATCGCCCTGCCGAGCAGCCTGCCGATCGCCTGCCGAGCAGCTGCCGATCGCCTTGCCGAGACCCTACCGAGCACCCTTCAATATGGCCCAGCGGCTCCTGCCGATCGCCTGCCGAGCCCATGCCGAGCACCCTTCAATATGGCCGAGCGGCTCCTGTCGATCGCCCTGTCGATCACCCGCCGAGCACACTGCCGATCACCCCGCCGAGCGCCCTGCCGAGTGCCTCCGCCGAGCCCTGCCGAGCGGCCCCTGCCGAGAGGCCCTGCCGAGCCTCTCCTCGCCGAAGCGCCGAAGCGCCCGAAGCTTGGGGCGCGACACATCCTCACGAGCCGCGGCCCAGGCAATTTTGCTTCTCAAGGCCAAAGTGGCCTGTACTCTGGGCCGCGGCCCCTGCCGGACGGGCCGCGGCCCCTGCTCGACCACTGGGCAGTTTTTTGTGCTGTGTGCCACGGCACACTTAGGCCGGGCCGCGGCACACGGGTCAAAACCTGCAAATGGGTACTTTTTATGCAGTTTTTGGATCGGGACTTTCATTACATCATCTTCCACACATTGAAGAACAAGAGAGAGAGAAATAGAGAGAGAAACAAGAGAGAAATACATTTCTTCAATTTCCCGGAGATTTATCGGTCGGATCTTCGTGATCTTTTGATAAGAGCTTGGTAGCTATTGGGCAAATCTTTTCATCGGTGTAGATCGAGTTTTTGAGTCCGGAAGTATGGGTATTTCGTTAGCTCTTTGTGTAAGCTATTTACGGTTGTTTCTTTTCTCGATCTTGTTGTTGTTGATTCCAAATACTTGAAGAACATTTATTACCAAGTATTTGACGATTGGTGTATACCCCTAGTTTGTATTAGGGACGATTGTGTATTTGTGTGTATTGGTGATAGTGGATTTAAGCGGCTTCGGTCCCGTGGTTTTTACTCTCGTCTTGAGGGGTTTTCCATGTTAAAAATTGTGTCTCGTTATTTATCGCTTTCGAATATCATTTGTATTAATTTTATCGAGTTGTAATTGTTGCTCTACTCGTCGGTAACCACAAAGTTACGATTGAAGAGTGGGAATTTTTCAAACAAGGTTCCGCTTTATTTGTTGTGACGTGACTTTAGTCGGTATTTTTTCCAACAAAGTGGTATCGGAGCCACGGGATTTGTTGTTTCGTGGTGTTTAGTATCTCAATCGTAAGATGAAAGCCAACACGAGTACAATGGTTAACCTGAACGGCGGTAGTAATGATAAAGCCGAAGTTAATACTACTACCGAAGAATTCTTTGTTTGTTGTGATTATGATATGGTCAACCTTGCGAGAGATGATTCGAGTTGGGTGGTCGATAGTGGAGCTACGTCTCATGTTACATCACGTAGAGAATTTTACTCTTCCTATACTCCGGGCGACTTTGGTATAGTCAAGATGGGTAACGATGGCTTATCCAAGATTGTTGGAGTGGGAGATGTGCATTTGAGATTCGACACCGGAATGGAACTTGTTTTACGGAATGTAAAACATGTTACAGACATGAGGCTTAATGTTATGTCCGTTGGTTTACTCGATGATGACGGTTACCATAGCGGTTTTGGCAAGGGGTTGTGGAAACTCACTAGAGGTTCCTTGATTGTCGGGAGAGGACAAAAGGAAGGAAAATTATACGTGACACTTCTGAAGGTCACGACTAATTTTGTGAACACAATCGAAAATAATGACATTGCCGAGCTATAGCATAAGAGGCTTGGTCACATGAGTGAAAAAAGAATGGCGCTATTGTCGAAGAAAGAGGCGTTGTCCGGGGTTCACAAGGTACACCTTAAAAGATGCTCTCATTGTCTAGCTGGGAAGCAAAGGAGAGTTACTTTTAAGAGTCATACTCCTTCACGGAAGGAAAATGTCCTTGATCTTGTTCATTCCGATTTTTGTGGTCCTATGAAGACGAGGACGCTCAGTGGTTGCTGATATTTTATCACATTCATCGACGATCATTCTAGGAAGGTGTGGGCTTACACCTTGAAGACCAAAGATCAAGTGTTAGACACTTTCAAACAATTTCATGCCTCGGTGGAAAGAGAGACCGGGAAGAAGTTAAAGTGTATCCGGACGGATAATGGTGGAGAGTACACCAGACCCTTTGATGAATATTGCCGAGAGCAAGGGATCCGACATCAAAAGACGCCCCCAAAGACTCTGCAACTCAATGGCTTGGCGGAGAGAATGAACCGGACTTTGGTCGAGAGAGCTCGTTGTTTGCTCTCACATGCCGGATTGCCAAAGTCGTTTTGGGGAGAAGCTTTGAACACGGCGGTTCATGTTATTAATTTGACGCCGTGTGTTCCTTTGGAGTTTGATGTGCCGGATAAGGTGTGGAGCGGTAAAGAGATCTCGTACCGCCACTTGAGGGTCTTCGGATGTAAAGCTTTTGTTCACATTCCGAATAATGAGAGATCAAAGCTTGATTCCAAGACGAAGCCGTATATTTTTATTGGCTACGGGCTTGATGAGTTCGGGTATAGATTATATGACCCGGTGACAAAGAGGCTTGTTCGGTCGAGAGACGTTGTTTTTATAGAAGATCAAACGATGAAAGATGTTGAGAATGGAGAGTCGGCTCCGCAACACGACTATGATCTTATTGATTTGGACCCCGTTCCTCCACAAAATGTTGAGACACCCATTGGAGATGACGTCCAAAATGATGAACAACAAGATGCCGGTGACAACGATGAGTTGATACAAGATGACACCGATGGATCTCATCCCGAGCTACCCGTGACGAACATGCTATCTTTTGTTCCACATAGGCGGTCGACAAGGGACCGTCATCCCTCCAACCGTTATTCGGCCGATGAGTACGTTTTACTCACCGACGAGGGAGAGCCCGAATATTTTGCGGAGGCCATGGAGGATGAAAATAAGAAGGAATGGATGGATGCCATGCAAGATGAGATGAGTTCCTTGCATGAGAATAACACTTACGAGTTAGTGAAGTTGCCGAAAGGCAAGAGGGCTTTGAGAAACAAATGGGTGTATCGGGTGAAGTCGGAGGAGCATACCTCGTTGCCCCGATACAAAGATAGACTCGTGGTGAAAGGATTTAGTCAAAAGAAGGGCATTGATTTTGATGAGATTTTTTCTCCGGTTGTGAAGATAGGATCGATTCGATTGGTCCTTGGTATTACGGCTAGCCTTGATCTTGAGGTTGAGCAAATGGATGTCAAGACGGCTTTTCTTCACGGAGACCTTGACAAAGAAATTTATATGAAGCAACCGGAAGGATTTGAGGTCGAAGGAAAAGAGGATTATGTGTGTAAACTTCGGAAAAGTTTATACGGGTTGAAATAAGAACCAAGGCAATGGTACAAGAAGTTTGAGTCGGTTATGGGGGAGCAAGGCTACCGGAAGACGACTCTCGACCATTGCGTATTTTTCAAGAAATTCGGAGATGATGACTTTATCATCTTATTGCTCTATGTGGACGACATGTTGATCGTTGGCAAGAATGCCGAGAGGATTGCCGACTTGAAGAAAGAATTGAGTAAGTCCTTTGCCATGAAGGACTTGGGGGCGGCTAAACAAATTCTTGGGATAAGAATTACTCGGGATAGAGCAGCCCGGAAATTGCACATGTTGCAAGAGCAATATATCGAGAAGGTGCTCAAACGTTTCAACATGGACAAAGCTAAAGTTGTTAGTTCGCCTCTTACTAACAATTTTAAATTGACGAGCCAAGATTGCCCTAAGACGAAGGAGGAGATTGAGGAAATGGATAAAATTCCATATGCCTCGGCGGTCGGGAGTTTAATGTATGCTATGGTTTGTACTAGGCCCGACATTGCTCATGCCGTGGGAGTGGTGAGCCGGTTTCTATCGAATCCGGGAAAGAAGCATTGGGAAGCCGTAAAATGGATATTTAGATATTTACGGGGTACTTCCAAATTGGGTATTACGTTTGGAAACGGGAAAGCAATGCTTGTTGGATATTCCGATTCGGATATGGCCGGTAATGAAGATAACAGAAAATCCACTTCCGGTTATTTGATGACGTTCGCAGAGGGAGCCGTGTCATGGCAATCAAGATTGCAAAAGTGCGTTGCCTTGTCTACAATGGAGGCCAAGTATATTGCGGCAGTGGAAGCGAGCAAAGAGCTCTTATGGTTGAAAATGTTTTTACGAGAGCTAGGCTTCCGACAACGACGTTACGTAGTTCTTTGTAATAGTCAAAGTGCGATTCATTTGGCTAAGAATGCGACTTTTCACAAGAGAACTAAACATATCGATGTGAGGTATCATTGGATCCGAGATGCTTTAGAGGATGGTTTGTTTGAACTTGATAAAGTTCATACCGATGATAATGGTTCCGATATGTTAACCAAGGCATTGAGTAGAGAGAAGGTGAAAGTGTGTTGTTCGATCGCCGGGATGGCGAACTCTTCCTATATTCCGGAAAGGGGGAGATTTGTAGGAGTAATCCAAAATATAGTCATTTTCTCACCTTGCACAGCCTTGCCGAGCAGCTGCCGATCGCCCTGCCGAGCAGCCTGCCGATCGCCTGCCGAGCAGCTGTCGATCGCCCTGCCGAGCAGCTGCCGATCGCCCTGCCGACCAGCCTGCCGATCGCCTTGCCGAGACCCTACCGAGCACCCTTCAATATGGCCCAGCGGCTCCTGCCGATCGCCTGCCGAGCCCATGCCGAGCACCCTTCAATATGGCTGAGCGGCTCCTATCGATCGCCCTGTCGATCACCCGCCGAGCGCACTGCCGATCACCCCGCCGAGCGCCCTGTCGAGTGCCTCCGCCGAGCCCTGCCGAGAGGCCCTGCCGAGCCTCTCCCTGTCGAGCGCTGCCGAAGCACTTGGGGCCGCAGCACATCCCTGCCGAGCCGCGGCCCAGGCAATTTTGCTTCTCAAGGCCAAAGTGGCCTGTACTCTGGGCCGCGGCCCCTGCTCGACCACTGGGCAGTTTTTTGTGCTGTGTGCCGCGGTAGACTTGGGCCGGGCCGCGACACACGGGTCAAAACCTTCAAATGGGTACTTTTTATGCACTTTTTGGATCGGGACTTTCATTACATCATCTTCCACACATTGAAGAACAAGAGAGAGAGAGAGAGAGAAATAGAGAGAGAAACAAGAGAGAGAAATACATTTCTTCAATTTCCCGGAGATTTATCGGTCGGATCGTCGTGATCTTTTGACAAGAGCTTGGTAGCTATTGGGCAAATCTTTTCACCGGTGTAGATCGAGTTTTTGAGTCCGGAAGTACGGGTATTTCGTTAGCTCTTTGTGTAAACTATTTACGGATGTTTCTTTTCTCGATCTTGTTGTTGTTGTTGATTCCAAATACTTGAAGAACATTTATTACCAAGTATTTGACGATTGGTGTATACCCCTAGTTTGTATTAGGGACGATTGTGTATTTGTGTGTATTGGTGATAGTGGATTTAAGCGGCTTGGGTCCCGTGGTTTTTACTCTCGTCTTGAGGGGTTTTCCATGCTAAAAATTGTGTCTCGTTATTTATCGCTTTCGAATATCATTTGTATTAATTTTATCGAATTGTAATTGTTGCTCTACTCGTCGGTAAACACTCATGTGTATTCCGGACCACGTCGTGAGTTCCAACGAACTTTGACAATCGGTATTCGGCTTTGTTTTAGTTGTTTGACCTCTCGATCCATGATTTCTACAGTTCTTTGATTAATTGTAGATCGTCATTGAGTTGAATTTCATCGAGTGGAATAACAAGCTATTCATCTGACAAACATTTCTTTAGGTTAGATACATGAAAAGTGGGATGTACACTACTGAGTTCCGACGGAAGTTCAAGTCTATACGCCACTGGACCAACCCTTGCTAAAATTTTGAATGGACCGATGTATCTTGGGTTTAGTTTTCCTCGTTTACCGAATGGTATTAAGCCTTTCCAAGGCGAGACTTTTAGCGTAACCCTATCCCCGACTTGGAATTCTAAGGGTTTGCGTCGTGTATCGGCATAACTTTTCTGTCGATCTCTTGCGGTTTGAAGTAGGGGTGGACTCGGTTCCATTCGGTTCGGTTTTTGACCGAAACCGAGAGTCGAACCAAATATTCGGTTTCGGTTTGGTTCGGTTCTTTTTGAAGTTCGGTTCGGTTAAGTTCGGTTTTATAAATATTCGGTTCGGTTTCGATTTGGTTTGATGTTTTTTCGGTTCTTCACAATATAAATTCAAATATTATATGCAATAGAATAAGTTATATATATAACAATGTCAACAAGAGTTATATATATATATATATATATATATATATATATATTCAAGATAAAAGCTAGAGTTGCATGATTTCCAAATATCTCAAAATATATAACAATCGTAAATCACAGAAATTTCATTCTCTCAACCTAAATTAATTGAATCACAAATTCATGAAGATATTATCGGTCATTCTTGGGCATGAGTCTTACAAAAGGAAAACGCATTATACTAAAATTGGAAACACACCAAAATCACAAAAACAAGGTCATTTTAGTATGTTGAAATTTGACTTCGGTCCATTTCGGTCCGATTCGGTTCCGCTCTACCCCGAACCGAGAACCAAACCAAATTAGTTCGGTTCGGTTCTGTTTTTTTGTTTTTCGGTTCGGTCTTCTTCGGTTTCGATTTTTCGGTTATTTTTTCGGGTTTTTTCGATTCGGTTTTGGATTTTCGGTTCCGAAATGCCACCCCTAGTTTGAAGTCGATTTCTGATTTGTACAATTTTCTCCATTGTTTCACGAATGAGTTCTGGACCAGTGAGTTGAACATCTCCCACTTCGGCCCAGCAGGCAGGCGACCGACACTTTCGCCCGTAAAGTGCCTCGAATGGTGCTGCCTTGATATTAAAGTGATAACTGTTATTGTAGGAGAATTCGACTAGTAGCAAATGTTTATCCCAACCATTTCCAAAGTCGATTATACAAGCTCGAAGCATGTCTTCCAGCGTTTGAATGATTCATTCACTCTGACCATGGTCTGAGGGTGATACGCTTTACTCATGTCTAGATTTGTTCCGAAGGCGTCTTCGAGTGACTGCAGATGTTCAAGGTAAATCTTCCGTCTCGGTCAAATATGATAGAGTTTGGCACACCGTGTCTTGCGACTATTTCTTTGATGTAAAGTCGGGTCAACTGATCCATCATGTAAGTATCTTTAATTGGTAGAAAGTGTGTAGATTTGGTGAGACGGTCAACTATGACCCAGATGGAGTCATAACCGCTTGATGTCTTTGGGAGCTTGGTAATGAAGTCCATTGTAATTCGTTCCCATTTTCACATAGGAATCTCTGGTTGTTGCAATAGACCGGATGGTTTTTTGGTGTTCGGCTTTTACTTTGGAGCATACAAGACATTTGCCAATATATGTGGCAATATCGGCTTTCATGTTTGGCCACCAATAGAGTTGTTTAAGATCTTGATACATTTTATCAGATCCAGGGTGCACGGAGTCTTTTGATTTGTGAGATTCGAGCATGATTAAATCTCGTAGGCTACCATAATGTGCTAACCAACTTTGACCCATGAAGCACAAAGTTCCATCTGAACGTGTTTCGAACTTTTTCTGTATCATGCCGTATAAGTTCTCATTTTTGATGTTTTCTTGTTTTACTTCTTCGGCTTGAGCATTGAGAATTTGAGCTGGAAAATCTGAATTTATGGTCAAGACTAAGGCTTGGACTCGTAGTGGTTTAACCCGTTACTTTCGGCTCAGGGCGTTAGTTACTATGTTTTTGCTTTTACTCGGGTGATAGCGATTTTCGCAGTCGTAATCACTTATCAATTCAAACCATCGGCGTTGCCTCATGTTTAGTTCTTTTTGGTTCAAGATGTGTTGTAGACTTTTGTGGTCAGTGAACAGTACATCTAGTTCCGTATAGGTAATGTCTCTAGATTTTTAGTGCGAACACTACAGCTCCTAACTCTAAGTCATGAGTGGTGTAGTTCTCTTCATGAACCTTGAGTTGTCGCGAAGCATAAGCCATGACTTTCTCACGTTGCATCAATACGGTACCCAAACCTTGGTGCGATGCATCACAGTAGACTACAAAATCTTCAATCCCATCTGGCAATGCCAGAATAGGGGTACTACAAAGTTTTTGTTTTAGAGTTTGGAAGGCTTCTTCTCGGTTACCTGTGCTAGAAAGGCGTGACATCCTTTTTCAATGTACTTCAAGGTTTTTACGCATGATATGATTTTTAATCGGGTTCCGCTTTGGTCGCCGTGGATGACCAAGGTTTCACCGTCATAAGGAATATGGACAACCCTTTTTTCCACAGATAATGTTTGCTTGATGATTAGATAGCCAATCCATACCGATGACTACATCAAAACTACCAGTTCGATGGGTATAAGGTCGATACTGAACGGCTAATTTTTACGAAATTGAAGGTACAATTTTGGATTACGGTATTAGTGTCTAAAATGATTGGTGTAATGAAGTCCGATTCTCCCGTTTAGGATGCGATATAGGATAAGGCTGACGATATGGTTGTGATGAGAGTCTACTTAGTTTATATGTTCACTAATACGTAAGCAGCCTATGACATGAACTTTTATGTACACAAAAAAGTTTGCTTTTTAGGGATGTAAGTGAAAAGTTGTTTTTAATAGGATTTATAGTTAACTGCTCCAAACATAACATGATTCCTCCTGAATTAGACATAGGTGATCAGGCTATATATAATTGAGGACTGATAATGTAATGTTTGGTTTAGTTGTTTTATAATTCTCAATGTCAAATAGATTTAACCATGTTGTTTGAAAAATGGTAGTCAATGTATTATATATCTTGGTAGGACAAATTTGTAAGATTATACATGGTGATAGCAAAACGGTTTACCAATTGGTAATGAATTTAGAAAGTGTAACGAAAAGAAAATTACCACAACATAATGACATAAAAATAGTGGATAGTTATAAGTCGAATAAATCCCACAACTCGGGATAAAATATTCACAAAATACAACTTAGTTCATGAGTAAGTACTAGTACTAAGCTCTTTTAAGAGATACAACTCAAGAGGACCTAGGCTTAATTCTTATTATGCAGAGCAGGAAAACTTGTTTCTTTATTTATCATCATTCTGTGATCTCTTTAAGGTCTTGGCGAACTTCTCTTCATTTATCCTGAATATGCAGCCATGGACAGTCTTTCCTGTAGTGTCCTATCACTCCACACTCAAAGCAGGATACCATGGGTTGCAAGTTACTTCCAGTAGTAGGACCTTCTTTCTGGGGATATCGATTCTTGTAATGTCCTCTCTTCCCACATCCAAAATAGGTTACCACTGGTTGAGCATTACAACCAGTAGTAGGACTTTTACCTTTACAAGTATTGGCCAGGTGGCCCACCTTCTGGAACTTTTGGTACCTAACAGTGCACGGGCCAGTGTGATGTAGCTTGCATTGGTTACATAGTGGTTTGTTCCCAGCATAGCTTTTCTTGTTTCTTGGTCCAGCAAGACAAGAACTAATCACTTCCTGCCTCTTGTTTTGTTGTTGACCAAAATTTCCTACATAATTACTTTCCCTTTTCCTTTTGTTGCCAACGCCCTTGGCTATTTCGTCTTCCTGACGCACATCCCGATTCATCAAGTTGTGAGCCATGCAGACACCTGCCTCATAGGCAGCAATGGCATCAGTAACTCGCTGGGCTATGAGTTGTTCAATGGCTTCTGAGTTGAAGTTTTGTCTTGTAGGCGTCATGTTTCTATCAATTATCATATAAAAGATATATTGTAAGTAGAGTCGTAAAACAAGCACGATTTTGACGGAGAATAACATCGTTGAAGATTTAAAATCACAATCCGAGATAACAAAAGCAAAAGTTTTATTCATATAGTTGATCCGATATGTATTCGTTGATTACAAAATCAAAACCTATTACAAGCTTCTTCAAAATCTTACTAACTGATACTTTCAGTTTAGTAATTACAACGTTTTACTACTACTAGCTATTACATCGTTTTTACAGAGTTTACTAACTGAGTCTACTCAGTTTATTAGTACAAAAGATAACTAGTATTATCACACTAGTCTATTGTGGGTTGGAGGTTCCTTTGTGGCTCCGGTTGATCGGTATTTTGTTGATTCATTGTGTCGTGGAGGTATGCGTCAATTATATCTGAGATGTTATAAAGTCCATACAACTCTTGAGCGATTTGCAGACGCTCCTGTCGGATCAGTGGTGGTCGTGGTACTATCCATAGTGAGTGATCCAACTCATCATATGTAGGAATGGTAAAGGGAAATGACGGTGGTGGTGGTGGAAAAGTAGGAGCAGCCTCTTGAGACTCGAGGGTCTTAGTGTCATATATGACTGTCTCCTCGGGGTCTATCTCAGGTGAGGCTAATGTTTCGAGTAACCGAAACTTATCGTCTAATGATGAAGAGTAGTCCGGGATGTCGGGGTATAGGTAGGTAAGAGTAGTGGTACAGGTACATTGGTGGATGAAAAGGTGTCCTAGATATCCGAGTCCGATAAAATGATGATGGGGTAGGTGAATGAAGAAATGATGTCTACAAGAAGAATTTTGATGTCAAAAACAATTTAAGTGTTTATATAAAGTGGTCGAAAGTGTGTGAGTGTATATATTGATATACTATATATTCGTGTAGCATAAAAATACTTAGAAATCGCATAATCATTCGGAAGGCGTAGGGCACGGAGAGCGAAAAGCTATAAAATATTTTTGTGGAAAAGTGGTTATAGTTTAGATCTCGTTTAGACCCGTTTCTCTATAACTATAGCTCTGATACCAATCTGTAACACCTTCAATTTCGTGAACGCAGCGGAATTCAAACTGGGTGTTACTTCATGGCACAATAGTTATAATAACAGAAAACGTACCCTAATTGAGTCGTTTTGATACATTTATCATTCGATTTATTTAAACATAAGAGTTTACAAAATACATAGGTCCCATTAGTTTTGTGAATTACATTATACAAAGTTTCAAATGATAATTTAAATGCCTTCTAAATATCCGTGCTCCTCCGTGTCGTCCTCGTACCTTATAGACCTGAGATAAACATGCTTAAAAAGTCGACACAAAGGTTGAGTGTAATTCGTAGGTTTAGTTAAATCGTTGAACACAAAATTTGTAACGTGAGGTAATTAATCTCACATTCATAATTAGAAAACAAAACAGTTATTATTTCACTAAGCTCATGACAACCAAAGCGTTAACATAGAACCAATAAAAATTGGCATAATAGTAACATAGTAGCCCTGCCAAGGTAATTTGCCGTTATACCTCTCGATCTCAAGTATAGAGCGTTTGATTTCCTAACTGGTCAATACAAACGGGATTCGTCAATCCCAATAGGCCACAATATTCGCGCTCACTAAGCTAGTGACTAATGGTTCATGATATAGGGACTTTAAACATGGCAATTACTACTTAGTGACAAAAATAATCGGATAAGCATACAGTAGAAAGCATTGTGTTCGAGTGAAAAAATAGCATGTATTCCCCCCAAAGGGTTTGTAAAATAGTTAAACAATACAAAATGGGACTACGAACTCACCGTGAGTTATTGATGTGTAGTGAGTAGTGAAAGTAATGGTCGAGTAGTGAAAACTTCTACGAGCAACCTATAATATGGTATCATGTCTTAGTTTATGGAATAATGATGCGAAAGCATAAACGAGTCTATATATGTCATTTATATTGATCATGATGCTTTATATGGTAGTTTGTGAATGGCATTTTTATAGAAACGGTTTATGAAACATTTTTAGTTTATATATCTCGTACTACCATTCGGGACATCATAATCCAGAGGTAATGTAGTAAACGTTCGAGGAGCTAGGACATTTTAAATCATCAATCCAGCCACCCGTCGATACGTTTTACCCAAATGAACCCCTCACACGAAGCTCTCTAGTTTTGCAGTGTTCGATATGGAAAATCATGTTTTGCTTGTTTGATTCCGTGATATAAGTGTCAAAAATGATCATATGGTTTACAAACAAAAGTTTAGTAATGTTCCGTAACGAGTTTTGGTTGATTTACAAGTTATAAGGTTGTTTGGTTTATGATTAGGAAATCATAATGGTTATTTACAAGTTATCGTCATTTACTAATTTCCGAAGTTTAGGTATGGGGTTTTATTTGACAAAAGTGACATTTATAAATATATGATGAAAGTGGTGAAGTTTCATGAGTTATCAAAGTCGGGAAAAGGTTCATTTGCAATAAGGTTTTATTTTGCCGAAGCTAGGCCTTGGCTAATGGTCTCGGCTTAGGCAACCTTGAGACCTTAGTTGTGGCCTTCCCATGGCTTTGGTCTCTGCTGCCAAGGCCTTGAGACCTCAGCCTTGGCCTTAGCCGCGGTTGTGGTCTCGGCCTAAGTATAAAGTCGTGCGGCTATATGAAGTCTGTTATGGTTTTGACAGAAAATAGCCTTCGTTTTGCGTTCTCCGGACACGCTCACCTTTTGAAGAAAACGTTGTTCTGGACAACTTCAGTGTTTCAACGTTTTGATGAATCGGAACAAAAGGGCCTCTAAAAATTACCTCATATTCGTTACAGAACCGTTTTGACAGTTTCAGTTTTTCCGGTTTGATAACTTCTTTTGGCCATAACTTCTGACTCGTGTGTTCATTTTGGGTGATTCAAATTGCTACGTTTTCCTTGTAAGATCCTCTTTAACCGTAGGCATTTGCCCAAGGTCATGGGTATTTAGTGTGGTCGTTTTTTATAGCATAAAATCACCAGTTCCACTTGTTTACTTATATAAGACAATTTATAAGTTTAACTTGATTTTTAAAGCTTTGTACATTATATGATCAATATAACTAGACATAAATAGCATAGATTAGACATGAGGAAACATGTAATTGGAGTGATCATGAGTGAGCTTGGTTTTCTTACAACTTTTGGCTTTCAAAAGAAAGGAATAACAAGTAAGGACTAGAATTAGGACTTGAGTACTTTCTATTAATACAAATAATGTCTAAAAAGTTATTTCTATTTTTCGATATCTCTACGTTTTGATGATAACAAAATGTAAAAACAATTTACGTCAAAATTAACGTAAACAACTTTTTTGTCGAAATATCCCGTTTCTACGTAAGTCACTCTAGGTAAGGACAAACAAATTTAAAACTTGACAAATGATCAAAGAATTGAATTTGTGTTCTAAACTTCACATCTTTAATGTGATAAAACATTTTTTTCAAAAATACATTTTACAAATTATTTTTGAATTAAAAAGAAATGTTTTAATTGGAAAAATTGGTTTGAATTTTCCAATAGCTACCCCCCCCCCCCCCCCAAAAAAAAAAGACAGCTCCAAACTTCCCCAAATAAACTTTCACCACTAAAAACAAAATCTGTTTATCTGGCACGGTACCACGAGTTCACACGGTACCATTAAATTTAGTGGTACCGTGATATATTTAGTGGTGCCGTCCCTCTGTAACGGCTAGATTTTTTCTGCCTATAAATACCAGACCATTTCACAGTTTTTGGTCATCCTTTTTCACACAAAACTTTCTGAGTTTCATTCCTCTGTTACATATACACTTCCTTGATCATTTAGATAGTTTTCTTTTGTTTGAGAGTGATCCTTTCATCCAACCAAGTGATCACCTTCATTTCTCTACTAGTGCAAGAGAAGAACACAAAATATCAAGAAGATACAAGGTGTTGTAGAGTTAGTATAGTGCACTCGTAACACTTGTTACGTACTTGTTGTATCTTGACATACATCAAGTTGTCTTTCATCTTGTTTAGTTATCTTGTGTGGATCATTGTGATCTTGTAGAGGTCGTGTGTATCTCGTGTAGATTGTGTTGAAAGTGTGTAGATCAAGAGGATCGTGAGTAGAGGTCGTGTGTACCTCGTGTAGATTGTGTTGAGAGTGTGTAGATCAAGTGGATCGTGAGTAGATCGTGTGGATCTTGTAGATTGTGTGATTAGCAAGGATCGTGTAGATCTTGAGTGAGATTGGTACTAGCTAGATTAGTACTCAACATTTAGCTTAGTGTCGGAAATCATGATAAGCAATGTTGTACGGTTTTCTCCGCCTGAAGGGAGTTTGTTGACATAGTGCTTAGAACTCTCGAGTTGGGTACTCAGGGAGTGGAGTAGGGCGAAGAAGAGCTTCGCTACCGAACCACTATAAATATCTTTGTCTCGGTTTGATCTTTCCATCTCTCACTCTTTATATTTGTTATTTACATTTAGTAGTTGTAGTGTGTTTATTATAGTATTGTTAAGTAGAATTCATATTATTGTGGTTTGATTTCCCAAATGATTGAATTGAAGTTTTTCACAAAGTAAATTTTACAACTAACAAAAAATCGGTAAAACTATTCAACCCCCCCCCCCTTCTAGTTTTCCACAATTGGTACCAGAGCCACTGTAATACCCGTACCGTTCCATTTTTAGCAGTTTTCATTTTTAGGGTATGTCTATTTTATCGACTCGGTTGTAACGGTTTCGACATTTTGAATCTATTTTGTTTTTGGCGTTTTTCCATTTGGTGGAGTTTCGGATGTGTTTTTGCGTGATTTCGCCTTATGTTATGTTTTGTTGTATGTACGTTCGATTCCCATAAAACTCGTTCGATTTCATTGTTTCTTCATTTTCCTAAGTTCGTATGGTTGAGTTGTTCATGTTGTGAGTTTCAGTTTGTTAATCTGACGTTGTATCGTGATTTTAGGACGCTTGGCCATTATGTAATTTCCTATAAGTTTAGGGAATTTTACCTTCTTCATCGTGTTTCGGATTCCCCGGTAGTCGGAAGTGTATTTTCTTTCAGCACCTAGCTTCGTTGTCGTGAATATTACGTGTTTACACTTCTGGGTTCTGT
The DNA here is from genome assembly GCA_033398695.1 of Orobanche coerulescens. Classification (NCBI taxonomy): domain Eukaryota; kingdom Viridiplantae; phylum Streptophyta; class Magnoliopsida; order Lamiales; family Orobanchaceae; genus Orobanche; species Orobanche coerulescens. The sequence continues at coordinate 165,124,727 of CM065804.1, forward strand.
CCTTGTGTTGCGTTCCAACTTGTATCGTACTGTGCAGAAAACGTGTTCAGCAGTGTAGAACTGTTGCATGCATAATGCACATTATGCATGCTTTTTAGCGTGCGCTATCGATACCTGCATAACATACGTTATGCCTTAGTGATAACGTACGTTATGGCCTTCAGCGTTTTGGGCAGTAGGTTCTGGCTAGTTCTTGCCGAGTCCTTACGTACGTTAACTGTGTGTGTTACGTACGTAAGCTTCCTTATAGTGTACGCTAACTGCCTTATGTAGCATACGCTATCGAACTCAATAAATCGGGCAGTGGGCTCTGCCCATCCCTTACGTGTGTTAGCTGGCATGTATTACGTACGTAATGCCCTCGTAGCATACGTTAAAGGTTTGGCGTAGCGTGCGCTACCGGCCTCAACAGTTTAGGCAGACTGTTTTGCCGAGCCATTATGTACGCTAACACTTGAGTGTTACGTACGTAATGGGCATAACGTACGTTAACATGAGATGTTAACGTACGTAATGAAGGGTCAGGTTTTATAAACCTGAGTTGCCCTTCACTTCGTCATTTTCTCTTCTACTTCTTCCTCATCCGAGAGCTATGAGATTTGTACGATTCTTCTAGTTTTGCCCGTGGAATCTTTTGTGAGATCAATTGTTGGGTTCCAAGTGAAGTTTATCATCATCCTAATCCATCTCTTCCACCCTAATCCAAGGTATTTTCGTCTATAACCCTACCTTTGTTCATTTGGGTTTTTTTTTTTTTCAGGATTTGTCTAGATTGAACTCGAATTGTTCGGTGATGTTGTTATATTTCTTATCGATTATTGTTATTGGGTGATTCCCAATCCGTTTCTGTCATGTTTGATCTGTGAGTTGTTGTTTCGGGGAGGTTTTGTGAAAACCCTCGCTCGTATCGATCGAACGTAGGTTGTTATAGCTTGTAATCGGGGTTGTGGGAGTATTCCATTCGATTATTGTTACCATATAGGACTGAGTTGTGTTAATCCTTCATTCAGGATCGGTCGTGTTTCCTCCGGAACGTTCGTAGTCGTTGTTCATCCCTGTTTTGTCGAATATGACTCAAAGGCAAGTACTTTACATTTGTTTGCATATTCTAGTATTTGGATTAGGGCTTTCCGTGGATGTTGTGGATGTATATGTGTATGTTCACACAGGGACGGTCTGACGGGGCCTCTGGGGATTCGTATTGCTGTGAGTGTGCGTATCACGAACTAGGGTTAACCACCCAGTGATGGTCCGGCGGGGCCTCTGCGGGGTACGGTGGTCGTGAGTCTCTGCGGGGTACCCAGGTATGATTTTTGGCGCATATTTCATCTGATTAGAATGGTAGTTGCACTAGCAGTTGTCGCTAATCCCTTAAATGGGGGAAATACTTTTGTATTTCAGGTACAGGTCATGAAGGCGAACGAGCATGCGGGCCGTACGAGGGTGATGGGCACGCGTGATTCTGTTCAGTGGTCGTCCATTTGGTGTCATGTCTTTTAAATTTATTCATCATTTTATTTGCTTAAGTACTCGAGTACTTCCTTCTTGGATTTAATATTGTCGTGTACCCGTTTTGGGAAAGATTTGAGATTGAGTGGTATTGTTGAGTTCAGTCTTTGTTTTAGGATGTCATGACTCATGGAATCGTGTGTATGTTGATGATGTTTGTCTTTTGTCGAATGTCGGGTTGGTATGTTAGCCTGGTGGATTCCAAAGTGTGGGGTCCACGGCGCTGTAATATGTCCTGAACGTCTTGGGGGTGTTACAGAATATGGTATCAGAGACTAGGTTTATGGATACCAAGGCTGTCGGTTATTTGGGTCTAGTTGAGTGTCGTTTTTTAACAGTATCACTGCTACGCCATCGTCTCAGTACGCCGGTGCTCGTAAGTTTTTCCTAACTTGACTCGTTACGTTACCCTGTTCTGTTCCTTTCTTAGTATCGTGTTGTGCTTTGCATTTGAATTGTACTTACCCGTTACTTCTTCAGAATGCCTGCCGGTAGAGGACGCGGACGCGGTAGGGGATGTGGCGCAGCCGATGGAGTGGCCATGTCCGTTAACTCAGGAATTGATTCGGCGATGCCTTCCTTGTCGAACAGTGTTCCACCCAGTGTCGGGGGCCAGCAGGATCAGTCTGCTAGCTCCGGCAATGCTCATGAGAATATCAGAGTAGCGAATATTCTACAGCAAGTAGCGAACCAGATGACGCTACTGACTCAGGTAGTCCTGGTCGGCCAAGCTAAGGCTAACCCGGTTCCGCCTACTACTTCCGAAAACAATAAGTTACTTCAGGACGTGATTCGTATGCGTCCTCTGCAGTTTGATGGTACTTTCGACCCTTCTGGTTGGGAGAATTGGTTATTCGAGATGGAGAAGGTGTTCGAGGCGGCTAACTGCTCCGAGGAGAGGAAAGTGCCAATTGCTCAGTACTTCCTCGCCAAGGAGGTGGCAACGTGGTGGCAAGCAGTGAAACCACGAGACCAGGCAGCTACGTGGACAGAGTTCCAAGAGTTGATGGAGGACGAATATTGTCCATGGCCAGTAAAAGAGGGGAGGATCCGAGCCTTCTTTGAGGCTAAGCCCCAGGATGTTCCCATTTCTCAGGCGATCAAGGACTACAATCAGCAACTCCATTATGTGAGAAATCAGGTCCGAGATGAGCTAGATAAGATCCGCCACTTTGACATGCGGATGAAGCCGAGGGTTCGTCACTACATGTCTGGTCTCGGGTGCACAACTTTGAAGGATTATCAGAACAAAGCAATGGCTTATGAGATGTTATTTTCTGCGACAGAGACGGCAACCGAGGGTAAGAAACAGAAGACCTCCGGTCACTTTTCGGGAGGTAAGTCTGACGGGTATCAGAAGGCCCAGTCTAGTTCGCGAGTCTTCGGGAATCAGTCCCCGCCATTTGGGCGAGAAAATGGTTATAAGTCTGCTCCTATTGTTTCCGTTCGTGGTCCTACCTGCTTTAACTATGGTCATCCCAGACACATGATGAGTGAGTGTGACAGGCCTTCGATTCAGTGTCTTACTTGCAGTCGGATGGGACATCGTGCTATGTATTGTATAGATGCGGGTCGGGCACCAGTTACTCAGGTGTCAGCCCCGGATGCGGGAGAACCGAGCGTGAATCAGGCACCGACAGCTTCTCCGCCTCAGCAGAGTTTTGGTAGGGGTCGAGGATGTGGGCAGCCTTCTAGAGGGGGAGCTTCTAGTGCAGGGTCTGTTCCACCCCATGCGTATGAGATAAGACGAGCCGGAGATCCTGACGCGACGGTGGCTACAGGTACCGTTCACATCCTTGACCATCCTGTTTCCATATTATTCGATTCTGGTGCTACGCATTCTTTCATCTATCTGGATTGTGTGCATCATCTGCATGTTGATTGCCTAGTTGCGTGTGAACCATTTGTTGTTAAACTGCCTAGTGGGGATAGCATCATGGTGGATCGTGAGATTATAGATTTTCCTGTGAGTATCGTGAGGAGGGATTGGCCTTCTAATCTGATTGCAGTAGATATTAAGGATGAGGATTTGATTCTTGGTGAGGATTGGCTAGACCGGCACGAGGCGATCATGAATTATAGAGCGAGAACCATTTCGATGTTATCCCCTAACGGTACCGAGTATTCTTTTGTGGGATGTAAGCGGGGTAGTCAGAGATTTCTGATCAACGCTATAAAAGGGGTGAGACTTCTTCGAGGGGATCGCACTAGTTACTGGTGTTATGCTTTGAGATCGGAAGAAAGGGGAGTCGAACTCTCGTCTATTCCGGTAGTGTGTGAGTATCCTGACGTCTTTCCAGACGAGTTGCCGGGTTTGCCACCAGACCGAGAGGTTGAGTTTACTGTTGATTTAGATCCGGGTAAAGCACCGATTTCTAAGACGCCATACCTTTTGGCGCCTGACGAGATGCTTGAGTTGAAGAAACAGTTGGGAGAGTTGCTAGACATGGGTTACATCCGGACGAGCGCTTCGCCTTGGGGCACACCGGTCTTGTTTGTAAAGAAGAAGGATGGGTCACTTCGTCTATGTATCGACTATCGAGAGTTGAACAAAGTGAATATCAAAAACAAGTATCCGCTCCCGAGGATTGGTGACTTGTTTGACCAATTGCAAGGGGCAACCGTGTTTTCGAAGATTGATTTGAAATCGGGGTCTTATCAGCTCTAAGTGAAGGATTCTGATATTCCGAAGACGGCCTTTCGGACGAGATACGGCCACTACGAGTTTGTGGTTATGCCTTTTGGACTAACCAACGCCCCAGCCGTGTTCGTGCAGCTAATGAACAAAGTCTTTATCGAATACCTCGATAAATGTGTAGTCGTCTTTATCGATGATATTCTTATTTACTCGAGGAACGAGGAGGAACATGCACGTCATCTGCATATCGTGTTGGGAATCTTGAGAACTCAGCGTCTTTTTGCGAAGTTCTCAAAGTGTGAGTTTTGGTTGCGGGAGGTTATGTTTCTCGGCCACGTAATCTCGGCCGAGGGTGTTCGTGTGGACCCACTTAAGATAGAGACAGTATTGGATTGGGCGCCGCCCAAGAATGTGAAAGAGGTCCCTACTTTTCTGGGCTTGGCCGGGTATTATCGTAGGTTTGTCGAGGGGTTTTCTAAGCTCGCTCGACCGCTCACCCAGTTGTTGCAGAAGTCGGAGAAGTTTGTGTGGACCGACGAGAGGCAGAAGAGTTTCGAGGAGTTGAAGAAGCGGTTGACGACCGCTCCCGTCTTGGATTTACTGAGTCGTAATGAGGGTTTCTCAGTTTATAGTGACGCTTCCGTCCAAGGGCTTGGATGTGTACTCATGCAGCACGGCAAGACGATTGCCTATGCTTCCCATCAGTTGAAACCGTACGAGTTGAATTACCCTACCCACGATCTTGAGTTGGCCGCAGTCGTATTTCCATTGAATCTTTGGCGTCATTACTTGTATGGCTCGTCGTGTCAGATTTTCACCGATCACAAGAGCCTAAAGTATATTTTCACGCAGAAAGAACTGAATATGAGACAGAGAAGGTGGTTGGAGTTAATTAAGGATTACGACCTTGAGATCCTTTATCATCCGGGCAAGGCAAATGTGGTGGCAGATGCCTTGAGCTGGAAATCGGTATCGCTTCGAGCACTTGAGTTACTCACGGCCCAGCCAGGGCTCCAGCGAGAGTTGATAGGGTTGGGTGTAGAGGTTGTGCTACCAGGGAGTGCCGGTCAGTTGCGCACTCTTGAGATATCTTCGTCTCTAGTCGACGACATTAAATCAAGATAGTTGGAAGATCCGATGTTTATTTAGCTTCGCAAGAATGTGGAGAAGGGGAAAGCCCTGTGTTGCGATTTTTCTTTAACGCAAGTGTACGTTATCGTATACAAGTAATAAAGTGATGAGTGAGTATCGTTCCCACGAGGACTGAATCACTAACTACCGATTTTTGTGTATTCCAGTTTTATTTGAACAGTCGAACTTTGGGTAGCAATTAATTACTAAATAAAATTAATAAAAGATTAAACAGTAAAAACGATAGCTTGAAGAAAGAGAATCAAATGATGAATAAGTCTAGGATTCTGAATCCACCTCGGTTTATCCGAATTTACTCTCGATTATCTGAAGTTAATGATTTTCCCAATTTATTGACGGCGAAGATTGCTAATATACTCTACCGCCTCTCCCGAGGTCAATAGATTTTTCTAAAGGCGAATAATGCACTCTATCCCTAGGTGAATTAATTCGTCAATAGGCAAAAAGCATAAAATCTCCAAAAGGCCACGTAGTCCCTATGAGTATATTCCTATCTCACAGAATAAAACGGTCATCACCAATAGTTCCTCACCAACTCTCCTCTCCCGATTCGAATTGAATGATTAAAACAATACAACTATTGGCCAGATAATTGAAAGCATTAAACACGATTGGGAAAACTCAACAAAAAGGGAAATAAATAGATAATCTCAAGCAAATCCGTCAAAACATAGGTTTCATCAAAATCCTAGATTAGGGTTTTAGCCTGACATGCTGAATAATGAAAATACAGAATTAATAAATAAAAGCATGAAAATCAAACGCAGATGAAGCTCGGATTCCTCCGTTCTTCTGGCTTCCGCCCTCCGCCTTTGATTTCTTCTGCTTGTCTTCCTCTTCTGCCGTCTCCTCCAAGATTCTCCAATTCTAAGATCCAAGATTTTCCAGAATGATTAATTAGGGTCTTAAACCCTTATTTATAGCTCTGCACAGTCTCCAAATCGCGTCCGTGTGAGTAGGTCGAGAACTGGCTTCAAAACGGCCCAAATCCGCGCGGAGCACACAAAAACCGCCTAGTGTGCCGTGGCTCACTTAATCTGTGCCGCGGCACATGGCGTCGAGTTAAAACACAGGCACCGTGATTTTCTTCGGGCGCGGCTCACAGGCTGTGCGCGGCACAGTACGATCTACTTTGTGCCGTGGTCCTCTGCATGTGCCGCGGCCACCTTCCTTGTCTTGTGACTCACGGCCAAAATTTGTCGTTTTCGCCCGTTCCGCCTCGTTTTAGCTTCCGGACTCCAATCTCCTGACAAACATACAAAATTAAGGCATTAAAAGCTCATTTAAGCAAATTTACTCTCCACATTAATACAAAATAATGATAAATAAGCGTATAAAAATACGCCTAACAAATACACCCAAACTTAAGCCTTTGCTTGTCGTCAAGCAAAAAGAATTAAATTCAACAAAAGAATGTCGTGAATAATCGTGCGACTCATAGTGCTCAACCTAATCAATACTCTCCTGAAATTCTCTCTGAATAATACGAGTATTGTAATAGCGAGCTACACTCAGAACACTGATTCTACAAAGTAACCAAGTTCAGTCCTAATTACTCGTTCATGAAGAAAATCCAGCTCAAAGATTAACAAACGTGAATCAAATCGACCGTCAATATGAAAGGTTAAAATAAACAAGCTAGTTCGCCCCGTTCCACAGTCTAATGGCAAAATTTTCACGAGTTTCGTAACAAATAACCCTCGGACAGTATTCCCTTATATATATGCTCAAGAAATTGATTCGAGTTGACCACTAGGTTCGGATCTCGGGATGTTTCATCGGGATAATCCTAGGGTGGAACTTCCATTCTCATGTATTGGGAAACCGTTTGACGTAAAAGACACTCATGGGGCACATGGATGCTTCTAGTTACTAAGTTTCCCTCCACAGCGGAGAAACAACTCGAATAGCTAATTCCCGCATGTCCGAATCAAGGTCGCTGTTTTACGCGAGAGTAAACAACGGGTCACGTGAATACCCCCGGTTACTAGGCTCCCTATCATTGGCACATGCGAAATTTCTAAACCACTAGTCTAATCAGGGTCGTCGTTTTACGCAAGAGAAAACAACGGGTCACGTGAATACCCCCGGTTACTAGACTCCCCATCAAAGAACAAAAATAACTCGACTTTTGGGAAAAACTGACCGACTCTAAACTCAATCTAAGTGCCAACACGACTTATGTAACTGGACGACTAGCTAACCGAAAAATGTAACTAAACGTATTGACGGTGATTTTAAAACACGTATGTATCCTCTCTTATCCGCCAAGACCTCTACAATCACGAGAAAAAATTTCGGACCTAAATGACGACTTAGCAGAAACAGAAATCGCTGACTACAACTCGACTAAAACGCGACCGTTTCTTCAGAGAAACAAAACAGTGTCGTAACATCAGTATTATACAAATGGAAGCACGAAAAATTCACGAATAGAGTAAAATCAAGACAAGCAAGGCTATCGACAAAAAGATAACTAAAAATAACAAAAAGTGCAACGAAATAAGTACAGCAATAAATGTAACGACAGAAAGTAAACCCCCCCCCCCCCCCAAACTTAGGATGTACATTGACCTCAATGGAAAAAATATAATATGCAATAGAATAAGAAGGTCAAGTACTCCCCTCCAGTCCTCTCACGAGCTGGTGCCGGTATCATCCGGCAAGCTTGCACGCTTGTCGACTACATCATGCGGAGTGTGAATAAATGAGCTTGCATCATCAAAGAGGAAGTTAAGTACAAGATCTCAAGTTTAACATGATGTAAGGGTTGGGGACAATGTAATTCGATAAAATGATTCGTTGCATATAATTTGAAAATGCTTGGCTTACCAATTTTTCATTGCTGCAATTTATCAAACACTTGGTATGCACAAGTTAAAATGAAGAACAAGAATTTTGATGGTTAACTCCAAATCCCAAAAATAATAACACAGATAATAGCCATGAATAACGACAACTATCATCACCAATTCGTTCATAATTACCAATTCCATCACAATTAAATACCAAATTCCCCATATTCCAACTCCATTTTAGGGAAAACATTGAAGAACAACTAGCAATATATAACTTCAATTCTTTTCAAATCAAGTATCACTTATGATTAAGAAATCAAGAATTACCTGAAGAATTTTGAGAAGGAGACTAAGAGAAGGGTATTGACTGACCTCATTGTGCGAAGGAAGGAAGGAAGGGACCTTGTGCTGGCCGATCGACTGTATGACGCATACCTGGGCATTCTTATATTGCGACGGGGGTCGCGGCACAACATAAGTGAGCCGCGTCCCAGAGTACAGTCGGCCTGGGACTTATTTGTAATACCGCCGAGTGCCGCGGCTCAGTTTAGGCGTGCCGCGGCTCAACGTGTTAGTGTGCCGCGGCTCATATGCCCCGTGCCGCGGCACAGTGTACAGTCTCCTGGGCGTTTCTTGAACATTTCGTGTGCCGCGGCTCAGGGATAGTGTGCCGCGGCTCAGTGACCTGGTGTGCCGCGGCTCAGTAAGATCGTGCCGCGGCACAGAGTACAGTTTGTTTGGCCATGTTTCATCAACTGGTGCGTGCCGCGGCTCACTTTTATTGTGCCGCGGCCCATCATTGAATTCCTCCCCTTGGGTGATTCCTGCACAGAATTTTTAAACGAAAACATCAAGACGAGAGGGATGGACGGATCAAAGAAAAATGACGACAAATAAAGACTCTAAAAATGCAAGAAAACAATAAAGATTCTACAACTAATACTCGGGTTGCCTCCCGAGAAGCGCTAAGTTTATAGTCTTCGTAGGACTTTTCGCATTCATCCGTGGTGGATAAGACGACACTCGTTTTCTGCGTGTCTATTGGATTCCCCAAGTATGCCTTCAACCGTTGTCCATTAACTTTGAATTTTCGGTCATCTTTTTGTACTTCTACCGCACCATGTGGGAACACTTGAACTACGGTGAATGGTCCCGACCATCGTGAACGCAATTTCAGAAATAACTTTAGCGAGAGTTAAATAGCAACACCTCTTGTCCGGGACAAACTCTCTGCGTGATGTGCTTATCATGCCAAGTCTTTGTCCGCTCCTTATAAAGTTTCGCATTTTCGTATGCGTCGTGGCGAATTTCTTCCAACTCGTTCACCGCAAACAACGCTTTTCACCACAGATTTCGGATCAAAGTTTAGTTTCTTTATCGCCCGATAAGCACGATGTTCCATCTCTACGAGTAAATGGCAACCTTTCCCATAAACCAATCGGTAGGGCGACATTAGATAGGTGTTTTATACGTGATCGACGCCCAAAGTGCATCATCGAGTTTAAATGACCAATCTTTTCGAGGCAGTGGCCGTCTTTTCTAGGATCCACTTCAGCTCTCGATTTGATATCTCGACTTGACCGCTCGTCGAGGATGGTATCTTTGTAGCAACACGATGAGTGACTCGTATTTTCTAAAAACCGCATCAAGAAATTTGTTGTCGAAGTGTGACCCACCATCACGATAATAGCACGTGGAGTCCCAAAGCGTGTGAAGATATATTGTTTTATAAACTTGATTACGACATTGGACCCATTCGTAGGTAGTGCCACCGCTTCAACCCATTTTGAGACATAATCTCGGCCACCAAAATATAGAGATTCTTATTTGATGGGGAAATGGACCCATGAAGTCGATCCCCATACATCGAACAATTCAACTTCAAGTATGGTGTTCAGCGGCATTTCGTGTCGTCTTGAGATGTTTCCGTCCGTTGACACCGATCACACGGACACAAAGGAGTGAGCATCCTTGAATAAGGGCGGCGATAGAACCCCGATTGTAAGACCTTCGCCGCTGTTCTATTTCCACTAAAATGTACACCGTAGGGTGATGCATGGCAATGGTTTAGCACACTGTGGATCTCCTCATCCGGAATACATCTACGAATGATTTGATCGGGGCATCTCTTGAAAAGAAAAGGATCGTCCCACAAATAATACTTAGCATCCGAGATTAGCTTCTTCTTTTGATGGCGTGAGAGGTCGTTTGGAATTGTTTTACTTGCCAAGTAGTTCACTAGATCAGCATACCAAGGCGCGTGCTTTGAACCCAACTTGTAGAGCTGCTCGTCGGGGAAGGTATCCATGATTTGTGGCTGACTTTCTCCCTTATCAAGGGAACTCTCTAATCGTGAAAGGTGATCGGCTATAACATTTTCAGTCCCTTTCTTATCCCGAATCTCCAAGTTGAATTCTTGAAGGAGAAGCACCCACCGAATCAACCTTGGTTTAGCATCCTTCTTCTCCAAAAGGTATTTTATTGCTGAATGGTCAGTCCACACTATCACTTTCGTTCCCAGTAGATACGCCCGGAATTTATCAAATGCAAAGATCACCGCCAACAATTCCTTCTCCGTTGTGGCATAATTTCTTTGGGCGTCATCGAGTGTTCGGCTCGCATAGTATATGACATGGAACACCTTCCCTCGTCTCTGCCCCAAAACAGCCCCAATGGCAAAGTCGCTTGCGTCACACATTAACTCGAACGGAAGGTCCCAGTCCGGAGCGACTATCACCGGTGCCGTGCTTAGAGCTTTCTTCAATAAATCGAAACTTTCTTTACACGACTCGTCAAAAGTAAATGGAACATCCTTCATGAGTAGATTGCACAGTGGCTTCGTGATCTTTGAAAAATCCTTAATAAATCGGCGATAGAAACCGGCATGTCCCAAAAAACTTCTAATCCCTTTGACCGAAGTAGGCGGAGGCATCTTCTCAATTGTTTCAATTTTCACCCGGTCGACTTCAATTCCATGTGAGGATATTCGATGGCCAAGCACTATGCCCTCCTGCACCATAAAATGACACTTCTCCCAGTTCAAGACCAAATTTGTCTCTTCGCATCTTCTCAAGACTTTCTGCAAATTTTTCAAACAAATGTCAAACGAATCTCCAAAAACAGAAAAATCATCCATAAAAATCTCAATACACTGCTCTACCATGTCAGAAAAAATAGCCATCATACACCGTTGAAAAGTAGGCGGCGCATTACATAATCCAAAAGGCATGCGCCTATAAGCGAAAATGCCGTAAGGACATGTAAACGTCGTTTTCTCTTGGTCTTCGGGGGCTATATAAATCTGATTATACCCCGAGTAACCATCGAGAAAGCAATGGAAATCGTGTCCGGCTAATCTATCTAACATTTGATCGATAAAAGGTAAGGGGAAATGATCTTTTCTAGTGGCCTTGTTTAATTTCCTATAATCTATACACATACGCCACCCCGTGACAATCCTAGTGGGAATTAATTCATTATTATCATTTTGAACCACCGTTATCCCACCCTTTTTCGACACAACTTGGACCGGACTTACCCACTTGCTATCAGAAATTGGAAAGATCATACCTACATCGAGGAGTTTTAAAACCTCGACTTTTACCACCTCCTTCATGTTTGGATTCAACCGGCGTTGATGCTCCACGGATGGTTTGTAGTCTTCCTCCATCAAAATCTTATGCATGCAAATTGACGGGCTGATCCCCTTAATATCCGCAATAGACCATCCAAGAGCAGATTTGTACTCCCACAAAACTCTCAATAATTTCGCCTCTTGATCCCCCGCTAAAGTGGCCGAAAGAATAACTGGAATGGATTCGTCGGGACCTAAAAATGCATATTTTAAATGAGGCGGCAGCTTATTGAGTTCCAACTTTGGAGGTTTTTCGATCGATGGGACTGGTCGACTTAGTGAACTTCCGATCTCCTCGAATGGTTGACGAATGAAAATTGGCGGGGAAGCATCCATGTGGCGTACGTAGGCTGCATGCTCTGCATTTAGTTCGGAAAGCATTTGATCAAAACGGACTCCAAAGGATCGGGTGGATAGTTCTCTCGAAAGGTTCTACTCACGCACGAGTCAATGACGTCAACTTGGAAACAATTTTCAGCGTCCCTCGGATATTTTACGGATCGAAAGATATTGAACGTTACTTGCTCCTCTTGAACACGTAGAGTCAGCTTCCCCTTTTCCACATCGATCAAAGTTCGGCCGGCCTCCAAGAATGGTCTTCCCAAGATGATTGGGATATCTTGATCTTCCTCCATGTCGAGCACAATAAAATCCGCTGGAAAGATAAATTTGTCAACCTTTACTAACACGTCCTCTATTACTCCCCTCGGATATTTGATGGACCTATCGCCGGTGTAAGGAGACCGTCGTCGGCTTGGCTTCCCCAATATCCAGCTTTTTAAAAATAGAAAGGGGCATAAGGTTTATGCTGGCTCCGAGATCGCATAGGGCTCTTTCAAAAGACGAATTTCCAATGATGCAAGGGATGGTAAAACTTCCCGGATCTCTCAATTTAGGTGGGAGTTTCTTTTGTAAAATAGCACTACACTCCTCCGTTAATGCGACCGTCTCATATTCCTCGAGCTTTCTCTTGTTTGACAAGACTTCTTTCATGAATTTTACATAACTCGGCATTTGTTCCAACGCGTCGGCAAATGGAATGTTTATGTGCAATTTCTTGAAGACGTCGAGGAACTTTGAAAATTGCTTGTCTAGTTTTTGCTTTTGGAAACGCTATGGGAATGGGATTTGAGGAATGGGCTGAGTAGCCGATACTTCCTTTGGCTTGGGCGCCTCATCCTTTTCCTTCTCATTTTGCTCGATCGGCTGCTCTTTGTTATTGATAGGCTGCCCTTTCAACTCCTTTCCACTTCGTAATTCGATTGCTTGCACGTTTTCCTTGGGTTTCATTTCGGCTGCGTTGGGCGATGCACCTTGAGACCGAGAAGACAATAGATTAGCAATCTGCCCCATTTATGTTTCTAGGTTTCGGATGGAGGTAGAATGATTTTGGAGGGTCGTTTCGGTGCGGGTCATGAATTGGCTCGTGTTAGCCGCCAATTGAGCAAGAGCATCTTCCAATGATACCTTTGGTGATTGAGGGGGCTGCTGTGGGTGCTGCGCGAATTGAGCTTGTGGAGGTTTTAAAGCTTGCCCGTTCCTCCACGAAAAATTTTGTTGATTTCGCCACCCTTGATTATAAGTGCTGGGGTAAGAATTATTTTGTCGATTTCCGTTTCCCACGAATTGAGCTTGCTCAATTTGGGGCTGCTCGAACGGGTTTCCGACTTGACACTCCGCGCTAGGGTGAGATCCGCTACACCAATTGCAAGACTCAATGGTAACGGGTGAAAGAGAATGCGAAAATGCTTGAAGCTGCTGAGTCAAGGCGGCGACTTGAGCTGACAATGTGGATATCGGGTCATTACTCGAAATTTCCAAAACTCGCTTCGGCGTTACTCTTTCAGATGGCCATTGATATGCATTTGCGTCCATAGCCTCCAACAACGAGTGTGCCTCGGCCATAGTCTTTCCCATCAAAGCCCCACCGGCGGCTGCATCCACGAGAGTGCGTGTAGAGGCACTCAATCCATTGTAGAACGTCTGAATTTGAAGCCAGTCTGGAAGGCCATGATGTGGGCATCTCCGTAACAAATCTTTGTATCGCTCCCACGCCTCGTGGAGCGATTCCATATCATACTGACCAAAAGTGGTGATCTCGTTTCTCAGTCTCGTCGTCTTAGAAGGTGGGAAGAATTTAGCAAGGAAGGCTTGCGCTAACTCTGCCCATGTTGTGATCGACCCCGGCGGTAAGGAATTCAGCCAAAATTTCGCTTTATCCATCAAAGAGAAAGGGAAAAGCCGTAATCGGATAGCATCGTCGGTGACACCATTGTTCTTGAATGTGTCACAAATCTCAAGAAAATAAGCAATATGTGCGTTGGGGTCGTCATTCGGCAATCCACAGAATTGGCTCGCCTGCACCATCTGAATGATCGCAGGCTTGATCTCGAAATTGTTGGCTTGGATTGTTGGACACCGAATCCCCGATAAGTTTGCGTTAATCTACGGCATAGCATAATCTCGAAGTGCTAGTGCCGGTTGAACTTGCTGCACATGGTTATCTCCTCCTTGAATTTCGATATTTTCAGCCATGTTGACCGTTGTCGGCAGCTCTCGTTTCTCCTTCTTCTTTATCCTAAGAGTGCGCTCGAGTTCGGTATTCAAAGGTAGTAGGCCTTTGTCACCGAGTTTTCTCATGCACTACTCGAAAAAATCCTGAAAGGAAAAACAAATAAATAAATAAAATAAAATACACGAAAATAAGTAAATAAAAACGTTCAAACTAAGACTAGAAATACTGAAATCGATATTAGCAAAAATTTCAGTCCCCGGCAACGGCGCCAAAAACTTGTTGCGATTATTCTTTAACGCAAGTGTACGTTATCGTATACAAGTAATAAAGTGATGAGTGAGTATCGTTCCCACGAGGACTGAATCACTAACTACCGATTTTTGTGTATTCCAGTTTTATTTGAACAGTCGAACTTTGGGTAGCAATTAATTACTAAGTAAAATTAATAAAAGATTAAACAGTAAAAACGATAGCTTGAAGAAAGAGAATCAAATGATGAATAAGTCTAGGATTCTGAATCCACCTCGGTTTATCCGAATTTACTCTCGATTATCTGAAGTTAATGATTTTCCCAATTTATTGACGGCGAAGATTGCTAATATACTCTACCGCCTCTCCCGAGGTCAATATATTTTTCTAAAGGCGAATAATGCACTCTATCCCTAGGTGAATTAATTCGTCAATAGGCAAAAAGCATAAAATCTCCAAAAGGCCACGTAGTCCCTATGAGTATATTCCTATCTCACAGAATAAAACGGTCCTCACCAATAGTTCCTCACCAATTCTCCTCTCCCGATTCGAATTGAATGATTAAAACAATACAACTATTGGCCAGATAATTGAAAGCATTAAACACGATTGGGAAAACTCAACAAAAAGGGAATTAAATAGATAATCTCAAGCAAATCCGTCAAAACATAGGTTTCATCAAAATCCTAGATTAGGGTTTTAGCCTGACATGCTGAATAATGAAAATACAGAATTAATAAATAAAAGCATGAAAATCAAACGCAGATGAAGCTCGGATTCCTCCATTCTTCTGGCTTCCGCCCTCCGCCTTTGATTTCTTCTGCTTGTCTTCCTCTTCTGCCGTCTCCTCCAAGATTCTCCAATTCCAAGATCCAAGATTTTCCAGAATGATTAATTAGGGTCTTAAACCCTTATTTATAGCTCTGCACAGTCTCCAAATCGCGTCCGTGTGAGTAGGTCGAGAACTGGCTTCAAAACGGCCCAAATCCGCGCGGAGCACACAAAAACCGCCTAGTGTGCCGCGGCTCACTTAATCTATGCCGCGGCACATGGCGTCGAGTTAAAACACAGGCGTGATTTTCTTACAGGCCGCGGCTCACTGGATCGTGCCGCGGCACAGTCTGATCTACTTTGTGCCCGCTGGTCCTCTGCGTGTGCCGCGGCCCTGCTTCCTTGTGCCGCGGCTCACGGCCAAAATTTGCCGTTTTCGCCCGTTCCGCCTCGTTTTAGCTTCCGGACTCCAATCTCCTCACAAACATACAAAATTAAGGCATTAAAAGCTCATTTAAGCAAATTTACTCTCCAAATTAATACAAAATAATGATAAATAAGCGTATAAAAATACGCCTAACACCCTGGGATTCGTGATATGAGGATGGTGTGTTGAGATTCCGAGGTCGGATGTTGTTAGATGTATTTTTATGCGCTGAATCATCATTATTTTATAACCATTTTTAGTTTAAATCTGCGTAAATGAGCTTTTAATGCATTATCTTTATATGTTTTGAAGGAAATTCGAGTTCGGGAGCTTAAACGAAGAAAAACGGGCAAAAACGACATTTTTTGGTCAGGAACCGCGGCACACGAGGCTGGCGCGGCACGAGGCGCCGAAGGACCAGTACAAAGCATGCAGGGGGTCGCGCTGCAAGCTCGAGCCGCGGCCGTAAGGAGAAATTTCGCCCGCACGGCCGCATGAAGGCAGGGCCGCGGCACACTAATCTGGGCCGCGGCCGCCGCAGATTCATACTCGCAGCTCGCGATTTTAGCGGTTTGGAAGCCCGTTTCTGACCTAATTTCTGGACGCGTTTTTGAGGCAGATGAAAAATTATAAATAGGCATTGAAGGTCAGAAGATATTATCATAAAAGCGAAGGAGAAAATACCGAGGAGCAGAGAGCAGAAGCCAGAGAACGGAGGAATTCAAGTTCTTCAATTGTGTTTGATTTTTCTTATGCTTTCTTTAATTCTTTGTGTATTATTTTCTAGCATGTCGGGCTAGAACCCTATTCTAGGATTGTGATGAAACCAAGATTTTGACGGATTAACTTTTGATTTAGCATTATTAATATAATTCCCTTTTTTATTGAGTTTTCCCCAATTATTTTTAATGCGTTCAATTATGTGGCCTATGATTGAATTGTTCTGATTACGCAACTCGAATCGGGAGAGGAGAGTTAGTAGGAAAAATTGGTGAGAAACGTTTTATCTTGTGAGATAGGAATATACTCATAGGAATTACGTGGCTCGTCTGAAGTTTTCGTACTTTTTGCCTATTTTCGAATTAATTCACCTAGGAATAGAGTGATTTATTCATCTTAGAAAATTCTACTGACCTCGGGAGAGGCATTAGAGTATCTTAGAAATCTTCGCCTTCAATAAATTGGGAAATTACTTAATTTATATAAATAAAGAGTAATTCGGATAAATCGAGGCAGATTCTCAATCCTAGATTATTCTCCTATTTGATCTTCTTTCTTCGAATAATCGATTTTATTAATTGTTCTTAGTTTATCCATTTATTAGTTTTCTTTAATATTCCTTGCACCACCAAATTCGATCGTTCAGATAAAATTAGAATACAAATAAATTAGTAATTAGTAAGTCAGTTCTCGAGGGAACGATATCTTACTTATCACTTTATTACTTGCTTGCGACAACGTGCACTTGCATTCACCGAAATACGTAACAAGTTTTTGGCGCCGTTGCCGGGGACTGATTGTTTTACTAATATTAATTTCAGTATTTCTAGTCTTAATTTGAACATTATTTTATTTCTGTGTAAATTTTTTTTTATTTGTTTTCCTTTCAGGAGTTTCGTTTAGTGCATGAGAAAATTCGGTGACGAAGATCTATTACCTTTGGATACTGAACTCGAGCGCACTTTGCGGAAAAGCAAGAAGGAAAGGCGTGAGATGTCAACAAAGGATACCATGGCCGATAACACAGAAAATCACGGGGTGGACAACCCTATTCAGCAAGCTCAACCGGCATTGGCACTCCGGGATTATGCATTGCCTCAAATCAACGCGAATTTTTCGGGGATTTCCCGCCCAACTGTCCAAGCAAACAATTTCAAGATTAAGCCAGCTATAATCCTGATGGTACAAGCAAACCAATTCTGCGGACTAGCGAATGACGACCCTAATGCTCATATCGCATCCTTGCTCGAGATATGCGATACATTCAAGAATAATGGAGTTTCTGATGACGCCATTCGTCTACGGCTTTTCCCATTTTCTTTGAGGGTAAAGCCAAGTTTTGGTTGAATTCACTTCCGCCGGGCTCTATCACGACTTGGGCGGAGTTAGCACAAGCCTTTTTGGCTAAGTTCTTTCCGTCGGCAAAGACAGCAAGACTTCGGAATGAAATAACGACCTTCGGGCAATTTGAGATGGAATCGCTTCATGAAGCGTGGGAGCGATACAAGGATTTACTAAGGAGATGCCCACACCATGGCCTACCGGATTGGCTCTAAATCCAAACATTCTATAACGGGTTAAGTGCTTCTACACGCACTCTTGTTGATGCAGCCGTTGGAGGAGCTTTAATGGGCAAGACGGTGGCTGAAGCTCATTCTCTACTTGAAGATATGGCGGCGAATGCGTATCAGTGGCCTTCAGAGCGTCTGAATCCGAAACGAGTTATGGAAATTTCCGATAATGATCCAATATCTACGCTAGCGGCCCAAGTTGCTGCCTTGACTCAACAACTTCAAGTTTTATCACGCGCCCCTTCTACCGTTACCACGGAATCATGTAATTGGTGCAACGGGTCTCACCCTAGTGCGGAATGCCAAGTTAGAAATCCTTTCGAGCAATCCCGGATGGAACAAGCTCATTTTGTGGGGAACGGAAATCGGCAGAACAATCCGTATTCCAACACATATAATCCGGGGTGGAGGAATCACCCTAACTTTTAGTGGAAAAACGGACAAAATTTAAACCAACTTCAGTTTGCTCAACACCAACAGCAACCTCCTCCTGCTCCAAAAATCTCTCTAGAGGAGGCAATGGCGACTAGCAGCAAATACGAGTCAGTTCATGACCCGTACGGAAACAACCTTGCAAAACCATTCCGCCTCTATTCGCAATTTGGAAGTCCAATGGGGTCAAATAGCAAATGTGTTAACAGCCCGACATGAGGGTACTTTGCCAAGTACAACTGAGACGAACCCCAGAGAGAGTATTAATGCCATTGGCTTGAGAAGTGGGAGGGAAGTGTGTGAGCAGCCCGGGAGAAATAAAAAGAGAGGTGAAGATGAGAAGAAGAAAAATTCGGCATCAGAAGAATCACAAACTTCTAAAAGCTTGAAATTGTTTCCTGACAATCCGATGGCCTATGTGCCACCCGTCTCGTTTCCGCAGCGATTGCAAAAGCAAAAATTGAACAAGCAATTCTCCAAGTTTCTTGACGTCTTCAAGAAACTACATATCAACATTCCATTTGCCGATACCTTGGAGCAAATGCCGAGCTATGTGAAGTTCATGAAGGAGATCTTATCGAACAAAAGGAAGCTCGAAGAGTATGAGACAGTGGCTTTGACAGAAGAGTGCAGCGCCATCTTACAGAAAAATCTCCCGCCTAAATTGAAGGATCCAGGAAGCTTCAATATACCGTGCATTATTGGAAACCTGTCTTTTGATAGAGCGTTATGTGATCTCGGCGCCAGTATTAATCTTATGCCCCTTTCCATTTTTAAGAAGCTAGGTATTGGGGAAGCCAATCCGACGACAGTCTCTTTGCAATTAGCTGACAGATCTATCAAGTATCCGGGGGGGGTAATAGAAGACGTTTTGGTCAAGGTCGAAAAATTCATCTTTCCTGCCGATTTTATTGTGCTTGATATGGAGGAGGACCATCATATCCCAATTATCTTGGGAAGACCATTTTTAGCAACCGGCCGAACTCTCATTGATGTGGAGAAAGGGAAACTCACTTTACGAGTTCAAGATGAGCAAGTCACATTCCAAGTGTTTCGATCTCTCCCGTGTCCAAGCAATGTCGAGAAGGGTTCTCAATTTGAAAGCTTAGATATTTTGGCGAAAGACACACACCAAGAAAGCTGTCAGTCGAAATGTTCAGAATCTGTTGTAGTTGTTCCGACATCTGAGAAAAATGTAGAACGAGTCGCATATCTTGGGCATTTGGACATGTCGTCTTCATCATCCATTCACTCACCATCTAAAAATTCTCAGGCCGTCATAAATTTGTTCGTGGAAAAGAAAACTAAGCCGGAAGTGAAACGGTTGCCAAGTCATGTGAAATTTGGGTGTTTTGGAAAGTTACTATTATTCAAATCTTTTCGCAAAGAACATTGAATGTCCAAACCAAAAATCGAACTGTTAAAGACTGATGGACAAAAATTTAAAACACATATTAAAAGTTCGATGGACGGGGCGGAGCCCAAATGGTGTTTGCGAAAAGCAAATTGATCTTAAAAAGGTCCGGCTGAAGACTATAAACTTAGCGCTTCTCGGGAGGCAACCCGAGTATTAGTTGTAGATGTTAATTTTTCGTTATTTTCATTCATTATAAGAGTCTAATTTTTCGTCATTTTTGCTTTAATATGCTTCTCTCTCACGTTCTGTGTTTTCGCTTTAAAAATTTTTTGTGCAGGAGCATTCCAGGTCAAGGGCCGCGACACATACAGAGCGGGCCGCGGCACACAAAGTCTAAAATCCAGGAAAAGTTTCTGTACTCTGTGCCACGGCACACTTGCCTCAAGGGCCGAGGCATGATGAAGCCAGGCCGCGGCACGCCGAAGACCCAGAAATCAGCCCAGGAACCTGTACTACGTGCCGCGACACGCAAGCTCTGAGCCGCGGCACACTAACATTTCAAGCCGCGGCACCCGTTCAGTGAGCCGTGGCACACTGCCATACTCCCAACGCCCAAAAGCAGCCTGTACTACGGGCCGTGGCTCACTTGATACGTGCCGCGGCCCCTGCTGCGAATTTTAAACGGCCAGGGCAGCCTTATAAACGCATTCGGTCGAGACACCAGGTATATCTCTAAACTCTTCTTCTTCGTGCAGCATCCTACAACTTCTTATTCTCACCTTCTTCAATCCAACACAAGGTAATTCTATTCCCTTAAGTTTCAATGCAACATGGATTAATGATTGGGGTAATATTCTTTGATGAACTTGTGTTTAGTTCCTAAATTCCTATCAAAATTTGTATCGGATTATGCTAAGATTATTTGATTGATTGATGGTTTTTTGTTATTGTGTCGTGAATTGATGTGATATTCGATTGAAATTGTCGTTGTTGAGGATTGAATTGTGTAAGTTATTGTTTTTTGTTCTTCAATTAAGCTAACACGTGCAAAGTGTTTGATAAAATGCACCAATGAAAATTTTTGAGCCAAACATCTCCAAATTGTATGCAACAAATTCGATTATCGGATTAAATTGTGCCCCCAACCCTTACGTCAAGTTGAGCTTAAATCTCTGCCTCATTTCCCTCATACGAAAGTGCGAGTTCATTCGACGCTATATCCATTTTCCGCACATTTTAAGTTGAGAGTGGTGTAGTTATCTTTAAAGTTGTTTAATTTCCGGCATTTATTTTTCAGGAACTTCGTCATGGCTAGGAAAAGGAAGTTGAGCACGAGGGCTAGGACGCGATCATCCCCCACAAGAGGGGAAACGTCACAAAACCGAACCGATATGGAATCCCACCAATTCTCTGATCCTGACATCCATAGAATATTCAACGAGAGAATCCGTCCTCGTCCAATAATTCCGGAGCGGGGATTCACTCCCGCCCCCCAAGACGGCGATCTATTGGCAATGATTAATGAAATGGGATGGACTCGATTCACTGCGCCACCCGAGCCGGCGGTGATTTCTATTGTCCAGGAGTTGTACGCCAGTGCTCTATTGCGACAAATCCAGGCGGGACAGATGATGGGGCGACCAGATACACGGAATGAGGTTGTCGTCCGAGGCCAAACAGTGGACTTTTCGGTGGCAACGATTAGGAGGCTGTACGAGCTACCGGAGGTGGATGACTCGGAGTACACACGGACTATGAGTAGCCTCATGAGGGAGGCTCTGCTGGAGGCACTTGCTCAGCCGGGTTCCGTCTGGGAGACACGCGTCCCGGGTTCCACAGATTTCTATTTCAAGAGTTCTCGCCTCAGTCGGCTCGGGCGAGCCTAGCTTTATTTCCTCTGTGCACGAGTCGCCCCTACATCACAGATCCGCTCCGTCTTGCTTCCTCGTGCCCGATTATTGTATGCTATCACGACGGGACTCCGATTTGATGTGGCCCCACGGTTGTCCCGATCCATATTTTAGTGCATCCAGGGAGGGGCAAAGACGGGATTAAAATGTCCCTCACTGATTTGTGCTCTATGCCGCCAGTCGGGCGTGTCGTGGTCCGACGATGAGCCGTCTATTGCACCCCAGGGTCCGATTGACCACCGTATTATCTCCCATTTCGACCAGTGAGGTGGCGCGAGGGCACACGAGCGGGGGCGAGGATTTCTTATCGATGAGCCACACGAGCACTCTCCCGAGCCACTACTCCTGACACATGAGCTGACGGCAGATGCTGAGGATCGGACTGAGTCCACTCCACCGCCAGCGAGAGAGCACCTTCAGGCGATGTTTGACAGCCTGAGGGAGGAGATGCGGGCTGAGAGAGACAGCCTTCTCGCAGCTGTTCGAGAGGAGATGCGGGCTGAGAGAGACAGCCTCCTCGCAGCTGTTCGATAGGAGTTGCACGAGCAGGCCCGCCGGGCCAATCGGCGTGCGGAGAGGCGCCTAGCGGCGAGAGATGCTTATCATCAGGACTATTTAGCTGCGTGGACGAGCCATATACTCTATCCGGACGGACCCTTCATTCCACCAGTCAGGCCATCTACACCACCCTCCTCGCCGGATGAGGCCGGCACCAGTTCTTGAGCTAATATTAGGGGAGTACTTGACCTTTCTCATATTGCATACTATTATTTGTGTCCATTGAGGTCAATGTACGTCTTAAGTTTGGGGGGCTTACTTTCAGTTGTTATTTACTTATTCGTTGCTATTTTTTTGTTGTTATTGACTCTAGCCTTGCTTGTCTTCTAAAATATTCTGGACTTTATTTGCATTCGTGGATTTTTCGTGCAGCCTTGTGTAAAACTGATGATATGATACTGATTTCTTTTTGAAGAAACGGTTGAGTTTTGGTCGAGTTTTCATTCTGCGATATTTGTTTCGCTTGAGTATTCATTTAGGTCTGAATTTTTTTGCGTCATTGTAGAAATCCT
This sequence comes from Orobanche coerulescens, assembly GCA_033398695.1. Taxonomy (NCBI): domain Eukaryota; kingdom Viridiplantae; phylum Streptophyta; class Magnoliopsida; order Lamiales; family Orobanchaceae; genus Orobanche; species Orobanche coerulescens. The sequence continues at coordinate 165,147,480 of CM065804.1, forward strand.
AGTATATAAGAAATGAGACATACGTGTTTACGAACCACCGTATATACGTTTGGTTACACTTTTCACGTAGCTAGTCGTCCAGTAACATAAGTCTTCTTGGCATTTAATTTGAGTTTAGAGACGGACAGTCTTTCCCAAAAACTCGAGAAATTATACATGTTCTATGATGGGAAGTCTAGTAACCGGGGGTATTCACGTGACCCATTGTTTACTCTCGTGTTAAACGACAACCCTGAATAGACTTATGGTTCAGAAAAATCGCATGATGATGAAAGGAAGCCAAGTAACCGGATGTATTCACGTGACCCGTCGTTTACATTCGCGTAAAACAGCAACTTTGAATCGGACATGCGGGAATAGCCATTCGAGTTTTTTCTCCGCTGTAGAAGGAGACTTAGTAACTAGAAGCACTCATGAGCCCCATGAGTGTCTTTTACGTCAAACGGTTCCCCAATACATGAGAATGGATTTCCACCCTAGGGTCATTTCATGGAACATACCGAGAGTCGGAACCTAGTGGTTAACTTGAATCATTATAATGATTATATATAAGGGAATGCTGTCCGAGGATTATTATTTACGATGAAACTCTTGCATTTTTGCCTCGAGACTGTGGGACTGGGCGAGTTGGCTTGTTTAATATAACACTTCATATTGGCGGTTGGCTAAATTCACGTTAGTTAATCTTTGAGCTTTAATTTTCTTCATGACCGATAGATCAGCACTAAAAATGATTGCTTTGTGGAATCCTTGCCGTGATGTGAATCACTAAAACGATACTTGTATTCTTCTTTGAAATTTTCAGGGTAGTATTAATCAGGAAAACACTATGGATTTGCACGTTTACCCATGATACTTGTGTTGTGCGGCGATTAATACGCCTGGACGGTGATCGGCATAAGGCTGAGCGACCGATTTCACGATCAAATGAGCCACGGCAAACTTTTCAATCGAAGGTAACAGTCCATCTTCGAGTATCTAGCGATAGACCTTCCCCAGCGATCGTCTCTTGGTACCTAGTGACCGACTCTGGTGCCCGACCAAGGGCGACCGTCCTATGCCACGTATAAGTCCATCATCCGTAATATCTACGAGGACTGGATCTCGGAGCGAGGACCCACGTGCAAGATCCGCGAATGGCGCCACAGAATAAGGACCGTTGACTCCAGCCCGTCAGCAGCTGTTAGTGACAAGGACGACCTCACCTACCGACAGACCCGCTGAAAGGTCCTAGGTGGGGCCTCCCAAGACAGTGACATAGACGCGTGTTGGCTTCTCACTGGTTCGCACATCCGGCTGCCAGCAGCTACTGTGGACATTAAGGAGACCAACCCATGTGCTAAAGACGATCGCCCGTTTATTATAATACAGCAGAGGCGATCGCCCAGCGACTCCCAGTCTTATAAATAGAGAGCCTCCAGCACTTGGAAACCTCTCGGTTTTCCTCTTGACTCTATCTAGGATTTCTCTCGTAGAACCTCTTAACCAAAAGACGGTCGGCAGAAACGAGAACTCCCTACAGTACAGAGAGGTTCAGAAGTTCCTTTAAGAGGTTCACAAGTTCAGAAACTACTTCCATACGAGAGTTCAACTAATTCACACAGTGAGAGACCGTCGACTTCTCACAGTCAGCACAGCACTCCATCGTTGTTACAAAAACTCACAGAGCGTCAACTCTGGTTCTTCCGGCAATCTTCAGAACTCAAGAGCTAAGATAACTAGAGTTTTTACACTCATTGTAATTGTACTCTAACATTAATATTTGTACTCCCAAGTGTTCGTATTAATAATATCTCGCGAGAGCATTCAAGCCCGGGACTAACAACCACGGCAAATCTTGTGTTATTTACTTCCCCACGGACGTGCTCTCGCATTTTTTTTGTTACTCGTCCATTCCAGCATATCATCTCCGGATAATATTTTGGGTAACAACAATTGGCGCTAGAGGAAGGGCGATCTTAACCTTCATTTTCATTCCGACCGTCTCGAGAAACACTCACTGTTCTCCGGGGCATATACTTGAAGAAACACTCACTGTTCTTCAAAGAAAAACCTTCAGAATAATGGCGTCTACCACCACAGCGAAAAGAGCCACTCTCAGAACCGCCGGACATTATATGCCGGCTCAATTCGAGCCCCAGTCTATGGCAGAGGGTAGCCGCGGCGACGCGAGACTCTCGATCCCGCCCCTGAGGGACGGACCCAGCCTCTCGCTCGACCAGTTCCAAACTGCGGAACAGATCGAGGAGTCTATGGCCATCCTAAGGAAGCGACGGAGAGCATGCGCAGCGCCCGCTATAACCCCCTCGACCATCCGCCGCGCGGGCAAACGGAAGTTCAAGGGGTTACTGGTCGAGCGATCGTCAGAAAGCCCCGATTCACGAGAAAAGGCTCTCGCGAGGCGGGACGGTTCCCTCTTCAGCCGACTAGGAAGCGACCCATCATGGCGACCGGGGCATTCTGGCCCCAACCATGAGACGACGGAATCCGAGTCCGTCACCAGGAGTTCAGCATACCCAACTCCCAACCAAATACAGGTTAGCCGTTTGGCCCCCATCCGTCGAAGAGTCGAGCCACGCGGCAAGGACATCATCGACAGCGGAGCCAGGGGGTCAGTACTTGATCGCCTCGGATCCCGCTCCGAGCGCCTAGCCGCGAGCAGCCAGGCCGCGGCGATGGCCGCTATGCAGTGCCAGCTCAACGAGATGAAAGCGCTCATGGAAACTGGGGCAAGCGCCAGTAGAAAGATCATCGGACCGACTGAGCCACTCGCGGTCCACATCGAGCTTGCCCCCGTGCAACCAAGGATCTCTCCTCCCCAAACACCATTGTATGAAGGGAGATCGGACCCCGAGACTCACCTAAGCAAGTTCCGGATTTATATGACCGGGTGTGGGGCATCAGATGTGACCAGGTGCCGAATATTCCCGTTAACGTTGGGCGAGCTGGCCCATAGGTGGTACGTCTCACTACCACCGCGATCAATCATTTCCTTTGAGAAACTGGCGGATGACTTCACATCATACTTCGCCGCCAAGGTCGCCAGACCAGAAGGCCCCCACCGCATGATGAAAATCAGGCAGGGGGAAGATGAATCCGATGCAGATTACATCGACCGGGTGGATGAAATAGTCCTCACCGGCGAGCCCATCAGCGACGAGCTCGCTCTCTACTCGGTCCTGGGGGGATTCTATGGTCATTCACCCATGTTTAAGCACCTCACAAAGGACATCCCCCCGACCTACGCGATATTCTGTGCTAAGGCGGCCGATTTTCTGGCCAGGCAGAGGCTGCTCTCCCTCCGCCTAGGCGAGCGGACGCCGCCTCCCGTCTGAAAGATGGCAATCGTCAAAACCAACAAGGTGGTCGCCAAACCACCCGATGATTTCAAGGCCTTAGAGGATGTGGAAGCCCATCTCCTCCACAAGTTCAACCGAACTCCGGCTCACATTTTTTACGCCATCAAGGGGCGCGAACCGCTAAGCAAGCCAAAGGCGATAAAGGACAACGTTCATGTGGACCACAATAAATATTGTCCTTACCACAAGAGTCCCCGTCACATCACCAACCAATGCCGCGACCTCCTCAGACAACTCTGGAGATTGTTCGAGGAGGGCAAGCTAGACAGTTTATTAGCTTAGTCGGAGCCCCATCGATCTCTCGTACGGTCGCCTTAGTCGAACGCGACAGGCCGTAAAGCTCATACGAGTCGACCCCTCGATCAACCTCGGCGGCTGGATCTATATGCTTCAATCAAGAGGAGGGAACTTCGGAAGTCTTTCCCCGATTCCCACCACGTCAAACCAAAGGCTACTGCCTGAGCAACGCGTCGAAAAAGAGGACGACTCGCTCGCCCTCTAAACTTCGTCATTTAACATGATGGACGTAGGCAGCGATCGCCTCCCCTAGTACAACGTATACCGTCGAGGATCGCCAACTAACATGACGGCCCGAGGTAGAAAAGTGCCGCCATGGTTGCGAAGGTCGATGAAACCGACGATCCGACAATGCAAGGTTTCTTTGGGCAGCGATCGCTCGCCCTTCGTTTAAATACGAGGCGGGCGTAGCCGAAGGACCCTACAAAACAAATCATAGGATGACTCGCTCGCCCTCTAAAGTTCGTCATCAACATGAAGAACCTAGGCAAGCGATCGCCTCCCCTTACACAACGTATACCGTCGAGGATCGCCACCTGACATGACGATCCGAGGTATAAGAGTGTCGACATGGCTGTGGAGGGCGATGGAACCATTCTGTGTGCCTGTGCAAGGTCCTTTTGGGCAGCGATCGCTTGCTCTTCGTTTAAATACGAAGCGGGCGTAGCCAAAGGCCCCTCGAATACAGATCCGTGGACACGTTCGCCCGCCCTCAAAGGTCCATCACCTAACATGGTGGATCCGGACAATGAGACGCGTCCCTCCCCCCGTCACAATGTATACCGTCGAGGATCGCCATCTAACATGACGGTCCGAGGTAGAAAATTGCTAACAAGCCGCAGTCGTGGAGTCGATTAATCCGACGACACCCCGTGCAAGGACTCCTCCAGACCAAGACCGCACGCCCTTCGTTTAAATACGAGGCAGGCGCAGCCTACGGAGGACCCTCACAATTAAGTGAGTCGTGAGAAATTGGCCATCAGACGGAATGTCGCTCGCGCACAAGACATGGTTGTGGAGGTCAGTTCAATCGAACTCTGCGATCGTGCACGGTTCCTGTAGGCCGGGATGGTCGGCCTTCCACGAGGAATCTGCAAAATTGAAGACCGCTCACTCAACGATTTATTTTCGTCCCCTTACTTTCACTAAGTAAACAAAAACAAGGGGGAAGGGCGGAGCTATGTATACCACGATCGTCTCTACTCAATTACATGTACGGCGATCGACATTGTTCATATGTATGTGCAGCGATCGACTTCGTTGTAAAAGTTATCAATATGAGTTTATCAATTCACTTGGAGCTGTACACACAACGATCGTTCCTCACACACTTGTATAAAGTCATGCAAAGACTCAGAAAGACAATCATACAAGCAAGAAATCAGAAAAGCGAACATTTATTTCATCACTTGGAATAAAAATACAAACACGGTCGCCCGAAGGCTAAAGTACAACGAAAGCTACAAAAATTACAAGCGAAAAACAGAAAGGAAGTAAAACCTCAGGCCGCCCCTGCCTGGCCTTCACCTTCGGCCGCTGGATCGGCCCGCGCTCCCACGTCGGCTTCCGGAACTGCCTCCCCGTCCTCCGGGGCATCTGGATGAACGAGATTTCTGGGAATCGGGTACCAGCTCAGGTCTATGCCGAGATCCGAGAGGTCCAGGATCGGAATGGAGAAGGTGGGATGCAGAGGATGCTCCAACGCGTAAGCTTTGAAGTTTTCATCCAGAGGGCCGACCTCCAGCCCTCCATTCTTAGCGGTGCGAATTGAGTCAGCGAACGCCATGTAGTAGGTAAACTCGCTGACGAACTCCACGCTGAGAAAGGGTCGACCTCGGTCGCCTCCAGCCTTCCCTTCAGTTCCACAACCGCCTGATGCGCACCCTGGAGCTCGGATGCCTTGGCAGCCGTTTCTTCCCTCGACGACGCCAACTCGCTAGTCAGCCGAGCGACGGTCACCTTCAACTGATCGGCTTCCTTCTGAGCAGCCGCGTGCGACCGGCGGGCCTCTGTCATCTGATCCCGAATCCGGTCGACCATCGCCCGGGCCCGCTCAGAATCCTGTCTCGCCAACTCAAGATTTTGACTTGCCCATTTAGCCGCTTCCAAGGAATCCTTCTCCATAGCTTCATATCGGCAAACTCGGAGTTCTTTTTCCGAGCAGCCTCGAGGTCCGAATGGAGACGGGCAGTAGAGGGCCGCCCCTCATAATCCTTTACAGCTTGAGCGGCCATCGTCGCCGCTTGGAGGGTCAGGGCAAGAGTCGCCTGCATTGCGTCTCCGGACCGCCGGCGCGCAATCGCATCTAGGTTGGTCGTCCAAGCCTTCGGTAGGGCGGAGATAGCCCGAGAGACGTAGTGAGGGACGTCGCTAGGCTCGAGGGGAGACTTGCTCGCGAGGAAGTCCAACACCATCGGCGAGCAGTTCGGGTCGGCAAGACGGACCCTGCACCAGGAACAAAGGGGTTAGTATGTCCCCTACACAAGTGACAAAACTCGGCAAAACGACCGAATCTTACCTCTAGGCCTTCTCGGGGTCGCGGCCGAAGAACGGCTTCCCGCGTGGGGTCTCAGCCTCGGCAGTCGCCATGGCCTACAGGAAAGCCAACGAAGGCGTAGGCTCCTCCACCAAGGGGACCGCGGTAAGCGGAGGCGCGGCGATCGGCGGCTCACCAGTAGGGGCAGAGAATGGGGGTTCCCTCGACCTCTGTCGCTTGCGGTTCAGCCGGAGTCCCTCCTCCTGAACCTCCTCCTCCGCAGCGATCGGCTCCACACGAGGCCTCGCCTACAGGATAAGAGGTAGCGCCACCGGGGGAACTCGACTCGACTTCTTCTGGCGCAGGCGACTCAAGACTCCAGGGTTCGACATGGAGATCTCTAGCGGAGGCTCCAGGAAGCGAGGGAAACGGACCTCTACAAAAGGAAATGATCAAACAATGGTTAAGCACCTTCCTCAAACAGGACGATCGCCAAGCAAAAGGAGATCGTGGAAATTCATGCCTGGGACCAAAAGGTGGTTCGGAAAATGAAATTACCGAGCAGCCAACCAACAGGTCTCTTTGTTAATCTGGCGAGCGTCTATATCGTCGTCCGGAAGACTGCGTATCCGCTCCCAGACGATCAAAAAGTCAAAAGGTAGCTCGTCAGCTGCCGGAATATGGAAGCCTGCAAAAGGAAGACCAAATTAGATCAGTTCAGAATGTATCCGAACAAAGGGAGAGTCAGAACCCTTACTCGGATTCCTCTCCCAAAATTCGGTGGGAATGTCCAGCTTGCCAGTGGGATTGTTGCTCGCGGATGCTTTCCATGCACCGCCGACCCAGAACCATTTCGCCGGATCGCCCCGCACCTTGTTCGGGACCCCAATAATCACCCGACCAGAGCGGCCTTGGATGTGGTAGCCACTGACGAACCCCTCTGAACCGTCAGTTTGAATAGGTGGTTCATCTCCAACGGCTAGGGAAGGCGGTACAGTCGATGACCGCCGAACAAAGTGAGGGCGCAGACAATCTGGAGCCAGGCGTTCGGCGTTAGCTGAAGCGGCGCCACATTCCAGGCGACCAGCAAATTGGAGACGGTAAATGACAGTGGGAACCGCAGCCTGGCCTCCATTATCGTCTCATTCACGGCGACCATGCCCTTCGGAGGTTGGTCGGCTCGCTCGTTCTCGGCAGGCGCGAAAAGTTCCACATCAGAAGGGACATGGTACCTCTCCCTCCAGATGGCCAAGTCTTTACTGGTCGCCAAGCTCCTGATATGGCCAAGGGACCACGGGGAGCGCTGAGCGGACCGGAACAGCGACCGCTTCGCGGATTGATAGGGATGGGCGATCGAGTACTCCCGATAGTCGAACTTGGGATGCGGATCGGCCAGTCTCTCCATAATTTCTGCGAAGGCTGAATAGGCTTGACCGAAGGCGCTATGTTGCTCCCAGTACGCCCTCACCGCCATCTCCTTCTCGACCAGCAAGCGTTTTTGCTCAGCCGCCGCCTCCCTGGCAGCATCGGCCTCGTTGAGTAGTTCCTCGACTTCCGCGGGATTAATACCGGTGCGGATAGCCTCGGCAGCTGTCTCCATGTGGAATTCAGCGGAGGATCCTTCCCGGGCAGTCGAAGTCCCGGCGGCGGAGGTGGTGCCCGTTTCAGACATTGTAGGTACTCCAAACATTCTCAAAAAGAAAAGGAAAAAAAGGATTGTTTCTTACCGAAGGATTGAGTCGATCGCCGATCGGAAGACAAAGCTTCAAAAAGTATTTCGGCTATCTTCCTCTCCGATGAAATCGCGTAAGGGGGATTACGCTGTAACCCTGGCCCTTTTTATAGGAGAAGGCGGAGGGCTTCCGTGCAAATAAGGAGAATCTCGAGGGCTGAAGTGCAACCGTCGGATAAAGTCGCAGTCAATGTCTCCCTTGAAACCCGCGTACGCGTCGTTTCAAGGACACGCCAGACAAGGAGTCTTAACTAACCATCGGACTCCCCCAATCGCATCACGACACGTACCCCGCGGAGTTTCGAGCCCGCTATTATTTCCCGCTCTTTTCAGCGACCGACTGGATCGTGCAAATTCAAAACCAGTCCGCTCGAAAAACGATCATCTAAACTCATAAAAAGTCGCTCGTCTAAATCCAAGCGATCGCCAGTGGAGCCACCTCACCCCACGTCTTCGACATGAGAGCAAGATGGGGGGCAATTGTTGTGCGGCGATTAATACGCCTGGACGGCGATCGACATAAGGCCGAGCGACCGAGTTCACGATCAAATGAGCCACGGCAAACTTGCCAATCGAAGGTAATAGTCGATCTTCGAGTATCTAGCGATAGACCTTCCCCAGCGATCGTCTCTTGGTACCTAGTGACCGACTCTGGTGCCCGACCAAGGGCGACCGTCCTATGCCACGTATAAGTCCATCATCCGTCATATCTACAAGGACTGGATCTCGGAGCGAGGACCCACGTGCAAGATCCGCGAATGGCGCCACAGAATAAGGACCGTTGACTCCAGCCCGTCAGCAGCTGTCAGTGACAAGGACAGCCTCGCATACCGACAGACCCGCCGAAAGGTCCTAGGTGGGGCCTCCCAAGACATCGACATAGACGCGTGTTGGCTTCTCACTGGTTCGCACATCTGGCTGCCAGCAGCTGCTGCGGACTTTAAGGAGACCAACCCATGTGCTAAAGACGATCGCCCGTTTATTATAATACAGCAGAGGCGATCGCCCAGCGACTCCCAGTCTTATAAATAGAGAGCCTCCAGCACTTGGAAACCTCTCGGTTTTCCTCTTGACTCTATCTAGGATTTCTCTCGCAGAACCTCTTAACCAAAAGACGGTCGGCAGAAACGAGAACTCCCTACAGTACAGAGAGGTTCAGAAGTTCCTTTAAGAGGCTCACAAGTTCAGAAACTACTTCCATACGAGAGTTCAGCTAATTCACACAGTGAGAGACCGTCGATTTCTCACAGTCAGCACAGCACTCCATCGTTGTTACAAGAGCTCACAGAGCCTCAACTCTGGTTCTTCCGGCCATCTTCAGCACTCAAGAGCTAAGATAACTAGGGTCTTTACACTCATTGTAATTGTACTCTAACATTAATATTTGTACTCCCAAGTGTTTGTATTAATAATATCTCGCGAGAGCATTCAAGCCCGGGACTAACAACCCCGGCAAATCTTGTGTTATTTACTTCCCCACGGACGTGCTCTCGCATTTTGTTTGTTACTCGTTCATTCCAGCATATCATCTCCGGATAATATTTTGGGTAACAACAACTTGTCTTCTCATTTGAAATTAATTTTTGCTTGAGGACAAGCAAAGGCTTAAGTTTGGGGGTATTTGTTAGATGTATTTTTATGCGCCGAATCATCATTATTTTATACCCATTTTTAGTTTAAATCTGCGTAAATGAGCTTTTAATGCATTATCTTAATATGTTTTGAAGGAAATTCGAGTCTGGGAGCTTAAACGAAGAAAAACGGGCTAAAACGACAATTTTTGGTCAGGAACCGCGGCACAGAGACGCTGGGCCGCGGCACAGGAGGCGCCCAGAAGGACCCGGTGCAAACTGTACTGGGGGCCGCGGCACGCAAGCTCTGAGACGCGGACCGTAAGGAGAAATTTCGCCCAGGCCTGGCCGCATGAAGACAGGGGTCGTGGCACACTAATGCCGGGCCGCGGCCCGCCGCGCAGGATTCATACTCCCAGCTCGCGATTTTGGCGGTTTGGAAGCCTGTTTCTGACCTAATTTCTGGACGCGTTTTTGAGGCAGATGAAAAATTATAAATAGGCATTGAAGGTCAGAAGATATTATCATAAAAGCGAAGGAGAAAATACCGAGGAGCAGAGAGCAGAAGCCAGAGAACGGAGGAATTCAAGTTCTTCAACTGTGTTTGATTTTTCTTATGCTTTCTTTAATTCTTTGTGTATTATTTTCTAGCATGTCGTGCTAGAACCCTATTCTAGGATTGTGATGAAACCAAGATTTTGACGGATTAACTTTTGATTTAGCATTATTAATATAATTCCCTTTTTAATTGAGTTTTCCCCAATTGTTTTTAATGCGTTCAATTATGTGGCCTATGATTGAATTGTTCTGATTACGCAACTCGAATCGGGAGAGGAGAGTTAGTAGGAAAAATTGGTGAGAAGCATATATACTCATAGGAATTACGTGGCCCGTCTGAAGTTTTCGTACTTTTTGCCTATTGTCGAATTAATTCACCTAGGAATAGAGTGATTTATTATCTTAGAAAATTCTACTGACCTCGGGAGAGGCATTAGAGTATCTTAGAAATCTTCGCCTTCAATAAATTGGGAAATTACTTAATTTATATAAATAAAGAGTAATTCGGATAAATCGAGGCAGATTCTCAATCCTAGATTATTCTCCTATTTGATCTTCTTTCTTTGAATAATCGATTTTATTAATTGTTCTTAGTTTATCCCTTTATTAGTTTTCTTTAATATTCCTTGTACCACCAAATTCGATCGTTCAGATAAAATTAGAATACAAATAAATTGGTAATTAGTAAGTCAGTCCTCGAGGGAACGATATCTTACTTATCACTTTATTACTTGCTTGCGACAACGTGCACTTGCGTTCACCGAAATACGTAACAGCTGTGTGTTCCGAACGACTTGGAATTGAGTCAGAGTATTATGCGAGAGGCTCATGCGTCACCTTACTCAGTCCATCTGGGTTCGAGTAAAATGTATAAGAATTTGAGGAAGAATTTCTGGTGGAATGACATGAAGAATGAGGTAGTCCAGTTTGTGGCTAAGTGTTTGACTTGTCAACAAGTCAAAATCGAGCATTAGCAGCTAGCCGGGTTGTTGAACCCACTTCCCGTCCCGGAATAAAAGTGGGAGGATATCTCGATGGATTTTGTCACGAATTTACGAAGGACGAAGACCGGAATGAATATGGTGTGGGTGATCGTGGACCGACTGACTAAGTCGGCACATTTTCTAGGCATCAAGGGCACTTGGGGTCCAGAGAAATTGGCTCGTATTTTTATCGCACAGATCGTGAGACTTCATGGTAAGCCAAAGACTATTATTTCGGACAAAGATGGCCGGTTTGTATCGTATTTTTTGCAGGCGGTACATAAGACATTGGGGATACATTTGCGTTTGAGCACATCTTTCCATCCTCAGACTGACGGACAGTCCGAGCGTACCATTCAGACGTTCGAGGATATGTTAAGCACGTGTACGTTAGACTGGAGTAGTGACTGGGAGGAGCATCTGGCCCTGATAGAGTTTACTTATAATAATAGCTGGCACGTGTCGATTAAGATGCCACCATATGAGGCGCTTTATGGCCGACGATGTCAATCACCGATATGTTGGGATGAGCCATCCGATTTAGTTGGCACCGAGCTGGATCTTGTGTTAGAGACGAGGGAGGAAGTTGAATTGATTAGAGAGAGGATGTTGACGGCTCAGAGTCGACAAAAGTCTTATGCGGATGTTAGGCATCGGCCTTTGGAGTTCGAGGTGGGGGATCATGTTTTGTTGAGAGTGTCTCCATCGAAAGGAGTTTTCCGTTTTGGGAAAAAGGGGAATCTCGGTCCAAGGTATATTGGACCTTTCGAGATATTAGAGAGAGTTAGCGATTTAGCGTACCGTTTGGCATTGCCTCCATCGTTGAGTCATGTGCATAGTGTATTTCACGTTTCTCAGTTGATGAAGTATGTTCCGGACCCGACCCATGTTATTGATTTCGGGTACATGGAGATCGAGAAGGACGTTACGTTTGAGGAGAGGCCCGTTAGAATTTTGGAATGTCGAGACAAACAGTTAAGGCACAAAACCATTCCTTTGGTTAAAGTGCAATGGTCGAGGCACGGAGTGGAAGAGGCAACGTGGGAGTTGGAGGAGGATATGCATTCGAGGCACCCCGAGCTTTTTAATTCTTAAGTTTTGGGACGAAACTTCTTTTTAGAGGGGGAGAATGTAATACCCGTACCTTTTCATTTTTAGCAGTTTCCATTTTTGGGGTATGTCTATTTTTATCGACTCGCTTGTAACCGTTTCGACATTTTGAATCTATTTTGTTCTTGGCGTTTTTCCATTTGGTGGAGTTTCAGATGTGTTTTTGCGTGATTTCACCTTATGTTATGTTTTGCCGTATGTACGTTCGATTCTCGTAAAACTCGTTCGATTTCGTTGTTTCTTCGTTTCCCTCAGTTCGTATGGTTGAGTTGTTTATGTTGTGAGTTTCGGTTTGTTAATCCGACGTTGTATCATGATTTTCGGACGTTTGGGCCATTTTGTAATTTCCTATAAGTTTAGGGAATTTTACCTTCTTCATCGTGTTTCGGATTCCCCAGTAGTCGGAAGTGTATTTTCTTTCAGCACTTAGCTTCGTTGTCATGAATATTACGTGTTTACACTTCTGGGTTCTGTCCTTGTGTTGCGTTCCAACTTGTATCGTACTGTGCAGAAAATGGTGTTCAGCAGTGTAGAATTGCTGCATGCATAACGCACGTTATACATGCTTTTTAGCGTGTGCTATCGATACCTGCATAACGTATGTTATGCCTTAGTGGTAATGTACGTTATGGCCTTCAGCGTTTTGGGCAGTAGGTTCTGCCCAGTTCTTGTCGAGTCCTTACGTACGTTAATTGTGTGTGTTACGTATGTAAGCTTCCTTATAGCGTACGCTAACTGCCTTATGTAGCGTACGCTATCGACCTCAACAAATCAGGCAGTGGGTTCTGCCCAGCCCTTATGTGTGTTAGCTGGCGTGTATTACGTACGTAATGCCCTCGTAGCGTACGTTAATGGTTTGGCGTAGCGTGCGCTACCGGCCTCGACAGTTTAGGCAGACTGTTCTGCCAAGCCATTACGTACGCTAACACTTGAGTGTTACGTACGTAATGGGTATAACCTACATTAACATGAGATGTTGATGTACGTAACGAAGGGTCATGTTTTATAAACTTGAGTTGACCTTCACTTCGTCATTTTCTCTTCTACTTCTTCCTCATCCAATAGCTACGAGATTTGTGCGATTCTTCAAGTTTTGCCCGTGGAATCCTTTGTGAGATCAATTGTTGGGTTCCAAGTGAAGTTTATCATCATCCTAATCCATCTCTTCCGCCCTAATCTAAGGAATTTTCGTCAAGAACCCTACCTTTGTTCATTTTGGGGGTTTTTCGGGATTTGTCTAGATTGAACTCGAATTGTTCGGTGATGTTGTTATATTTCTTATCGATTATTGTTATTGGGTGATTCCCAATCTATTTCCGTCGTGTTTGATCCGTGAGTTGTTGTTTTGGGGAGGTTTTGTGAAAACCCCCGCTCGTATCGATCGAATGTAGGTTGTTATAGCTTGTAATCGGGGTTGTGGGAGTATTCCATTCGATTATTGTTACCATATAGGAATGAGTTGTGTTAATCCTTCGTTTAGGATCGGTCGTGTTTCCTCCGGAACGTTCGTAGTTGTTGTTCATCGCCGTTTCGTCGAAGATGTCTCAAAGGCAAGTACTTTACATTTGTTTGCGTATTCTAGTATTTGGATTATGGCTTTCCGTGGATGTTGTGGATGTATATGTGTATGTTCACCCAGGTACGGTCTGACGGGTCCGCTAGGGATACGTATTTCCATGAGTGTGTGTATCACGAACTAGGGTTAACCACCCAAGGATGGTCCGACGGGGCCTCTGCGGGGTACGGTGGCCGTGAGTCTCGTACCAACGGTTAATTTTGAAATGTTTTGTTGGATAAATGTGTTTTGTGCTTGTGCACCTAATATTCCGGAATATAAATGATTTCTAAAATTATTTTTGGCGCATACTTCATCTGATTAGAATGGTAGTTCAAATGGATTGTACTTGCACTAGCAGTTGTTGCTAACCCCTTAAATGGGAGAAATACTTTTGTATTTCAGGTACAGGTCATGGAGGCGAACGATCATGCGGGCCGTACGAGGGTGATGGGCAAGCGTGATTCTGTTCAACGGTCGTCCGTTTGGTGTCATGTCTTTTAAATTTATTCATCATTTCATTTGCTTAAGTACTCGAGTACTTTCTTCTTAGATTTAATATTGTCGTGTACCCGTTTTGGGAAAGATTTGATATTGAGTGGTATTGTTGAGTTCAGTCTTTGTTTTGGGATGTCTTGACTCATGGAATTGTGTGTATTTTGATGATGTTTGTCTTTTGTCGAATGTCGGGTTGGTATGTTAGCCTGGTGGATTCCAAAGTGTGGGGTCCATGGCGCTGTAATATGCCCTGAACATCTTGGGGGTGTTACTGCCACGTCAACCAAGATTTTTAAAATAAACTATATTTTAAAACTTGAATCGATCAATGGATTTCGACAAATATCAAGAAGGGCAATCTATGCAAAGACCACCACTTTTTGAAACCGATTGTTTTATCTATTGGAAAACAAGATTCGAAACGTATGTGAAATCAAAAGATATTGATCTTTGGCATGTTATTACCGATGGTGACTTTCAACCGATTGAAAAGAATCCAGAAACTAAAAAGGATGAAATAGTTCCTTATAATAAACAAAGTCGTGATCTTAAAAGAAAACTAGCCAAAAATAATGAGGCTAAAATGATGATTTACAATGCTTTGCCGAAAAAGGATTTGAAAGAGTTTTTATGCGTAATACGGCAAAAGAAATTTGGAAAACTTTGTTAGTCACTCATAAAGGTAATAGTCAAGTCAAAGAGAACAAGATCGATCTTCTTGTGCAACAATATGAATAATTTTCTATTCCGGAAGATGAAACTATAGATAGTGCATTTGCTAGGGTTTAATACCATTATTACTAGTCTTAAAGCTCTTGATGAAGGTTACTCTAGCAAGAATTATGTTAGGAAGTTTCTTAGGGCTCTACATCCCAAATGGAGAGCAAAGGTCACCGCCATTGAAGAGTCAAAGAACTTGGCGACATTATCACTTGATGAACTTATAGGAAACTTGAAAGTTCATGAAATGATA
The DNA here is from genome assembly GCA_033398695.1 of Orobanche coerulescens. Classification (NCBI taxonomy): domain Eukaryota; kingdom Viridiplantae; phylum Streptophyta; class Magnoliopsida; order Lamiales; family Orobanchaceae; genus Orobanche; species Orobanche coerulescens. The sequence continues at coordinate 165,162,592 of CM065804.1, forward strand.
ATCAAGAAAGACTCCGATATAGTTAGAGGCAAATGAGAGAAAGTAAAGTCTCTAGCGTTGAAAGCCAAGAAGGAGTCTAGTGATGAGAAGAGTTCGAATTCCGATAGAGAAGATGTAGAGTATGCTCTAGCGGTTAGAGACTTCAAGAAGTTTTTTAGGAGAAGAGGTAGATTCGTTAGACAACCTCGTGACGAAAATAAGTCATTCCAAAAGAACCGGGATGACAAGAAAGGAAAGAGTGATAGGAAATGCTTTAGATGCGGAGATCCTAACCACCTCATCGGAGAATGTCCTAAACCACCAAGAACCAAGAACCAAAGAGCACTTGTAGGAGGTTGTTGGAGCGATAGCGGTGAGGAAGAAGAGGAAAATCCCAACAACGAAACATGTCTTATGGCTCAAGCATCTAGTGAGGTACATTCCGATTCTTCATACTATAATGATGATAATTCTTCCACAGATGATAACATACTATATGATTAATATAATAAATTATGTGAAGTAAGTTCTAAAATCATAACTAGAAACAAGACACTAAAGGCAACTTTGCATAAATTCGAAATGGAAATTTTAGAACTAAAAGACCAAGTCAAGAAGCTTGAGAAAAACAAAGAAATAAATATTGGATGTAAGTCATGTATATGTCTTCGAGTCGAGAACGAGAAACTCAAGGAAAATGCTCTTAAAATTACAAAGTTTGAAAAAGGAACAAAATCACTAAATGACATGTTAGAAAACATTAGATATAGTGAGTATACTGGTGCGGGTCTAGGTTTTAATCCAAATGAAGCTTCGACAAGTGTAATAAAACAAGTAAAATTTGCCACACCCACAGAGTCTGTCGAAATAGTGCATGGAACCATTAAAGGTACATACGACACCACTAAAATTAGTGGTACCGTGGTACCGTGTGTCGAAAAAGTCGAGTCAACTTCGATTTTGAAAAATTATTTGAGTCCTAAACTAAGTAAAGTGGTAATTAATTATTTCAAAGTGCCAATTGCTAGTAAAAAGGAAGTTAAGACCTTTTACAAACCATTGTCTACACCTGGACTTCGTTATGTAAAACCCGACACTAGATCAAAGACTCCACCTCCTAGGAAAATTAATACTTCTAAACCACGGTCTAACACACCACAACCTAGAGGTAACATTAGAAGGCAAAGTTATCCTAATAACTATACCGTAGCTTGGAATAACTTCCAACAACTTGGGTATATGCCTTGGGACCTTTGTCCATCCTTTCAACATCCTAACCAAATGTTTGGGATGTTCAACACTAATAATCTTGGACTCATGAGATATTGGGGACCAAATGTTTGAGTTTTGTCTTAATTAAATAGATATGCTTGGGAATCGACTTGGAACCCGACGAATGGATCAAGGATAGTGGATGCACTAATCATATGATGGGAAACCGAAGTCTATTCTCATCATACAAGGGCGTACAACGGAGGTAATGTCACATTCGGTAGCAAACTGAAAGGCAACATCATAGGCAAAGGTACGATTACTCAAGACTCCCTCACTATTAGAAATGTTGAGCATGTAGATAATCTAGGATTTAACTTGCTTAGTATTAGTCAAATGGTTGACAATAAGTGTAGAGTAGTATTTTCTGAAGAGGGTAGTGAGATCACTAAGGATGGCAAGACGATAGGTAAAAGAGCTAGGAAAAATGGCTTATTCATTATGAAAATAGGAGATAAGCCTCAAGACAAGCAACCATAGATGAGAATTCCACTCTATGGCATAGGAGACTAGGTCACGCTACTATACGTCTAATATAATCTTTAGCGTGTAAGGAACTAGTTAGAAATTTACCTAAGCTTAAGTTTGATCAACACTTTTGTGACGCTTGCAAAGCAGGAAAACAAGATCATACTAGTCACAAAGCTAAGAATATGGTCTCAACAACTAGATGCCTAGAACTCCTTCACATGGACCTATTCGGTCCATCCTCCGTACGGAGCTACGGAAGAAATTACTACACCTTAGTAATCGTAGACGATTTGGAAGAATTTGAAATCTTTAGTAAGAAAGTCCAAAATCAACTAGGTTGTACAATAGTCTCTATTAGGACGGATCACGGTCGGGAATTTGATAATGAAGTGCAATTCGGAGCTTATTGTGATGCTAATGGTATTACACACAATTTCTCGGCTCCACGCACTCCACAATCAAATGGTGTAGTTGAAGGAAAAATCGTACTCTACAAGAAATGAGTTGAAAGATGTTAAATGAACAATCCATACCACAAAAGTTTTTGTATAATGCCGTAGACACATCAACTTATATACTTAATAGGATTTTAATTAGACCAATCTTAGGAAAGACACCATACGAAATCTTGAGAGGTAGGAAACCTACACTAGATTACTTTAGAGTGTTTGGAAGCAAGTGCTTCATCTTGAACACAAAAGATTACCTCATCAAGTTTGACCCAAAGTCTTACAAAGGTGTTTTCCTAGGTTACTCCCAAAATAGTAAAGCCTGCATTGTCCTAAATAAGGAAACAATGAAAATCGAAGAATCACTTAACGTGACATTCGATGAAAGTCCTCCCCCGACTAAGACATCACCCTTGGTGGATGACAACTTAGACAGAGAAGAAGCCACTAAGGTTAGTGGCAAGAAAAACTTAGAAAATGACATTGAGGATGAAATAGTTGAGGTTGACGAAACTGTCAATATTAAGGAATCCAAAAACCATCTGATAGAAAATGTCATAGAAAACCTTAACGAAAGAACTCTTAGATCACAAGCCCAAAACAAAAGTAGTTTCTTTTGTTTTGTATCTACCGTAGAACCTAAGAATGTCGGTGAAGCAATAAAGGATGAAAGTTGAGTAGTCGCCATGCAAGAAGAATTAAATCAATTCACCGCAAATCAAGTTTGGGATTTAGTACCTCCACATAAGAATTAAACCATCATAGGAACTAAGTGGGTGTTTAGGAACAAACTCGACGAAAATGGCGTCGTTTCTAGGAACAAGGCTAGATTAGTAGCACAAGGCTACAATCAACAAGAAGGAATAGACAACGATGAAACTTATGCACCCATAGCTAGATTAGAGTCAATTAGAATACTCCTTGCCCATTCTTGCGCATTAGATTTTAAGCTATACCAAATGGACGTGAAAAGTGCATTCTTAAATGGTTTTATAAACCTCAGGGATTCGTTGATTTTGAAAAACCAAATCATGTTTATAAACTCAAGAAAGCACTCTATAGACTCAAACAAGCTCCTAAAGATTGGTATGATAGATTAAAGGCTTTCTTGCTTAAACATGAGTATACCATGGGAATGGTAGACAATACATTTTCACGAAGAAATGAAATTCACATCTCATCATTGTTCAAATATATGTTGACGACATTATATTCGGTTCAACTTGTCAAGATCTATGCGATGATTTTTCGAAAATCATGCATGACGAGTTTGAGATGAGCATGATGGGTAAATTAAATTTCTTCCTTGGTCTACAAATATAGCAAATGGAAGATAGTATCTTCTTTAATCAATCTAAGTATATTAAAGAAATGCTTAAGAAATTTAGCTTAGAAGAGTCAAAACCAATGAAAACGCCCATGTCCACGGAAACGAAACTCACGAGAGATGAAGAAGGTGAGTCTGTGGATAGTACTAAGTATAGGGGCATGATAGGTAATTTATTATACCTAACGGCAAGTAGGCCCGATATCATTTTTACTGTCTGCCTTTGTGATCGCTTCCAAGAGGATCCCAAAACCTCACACCTTGAAGTGGTTAAGCGTATCTTTATATACATTAAAGGCACTATGCACTTGGGATTATATTATCCCAAGGGACCGGTGTAGAAACTATTGTCTATGCCAACTCTGATCATGCGGGAGATTATGTGGATCAAAAAAGCACGAGTGGCGTTTGTACCTTCATGGGTTGTTGTCTAACTTCTTGGTTCTCTAAGAAACAAACGGCTCTTGCTATCTCCACGACCGAAGCCGAATATGTAAGCACCGGAAAGGCATGTCAACAAGCACTATGGATGAAACAAGCTCTAACCGACTATGACATCCATCTTGACAACATCCCGATTATGTGCGACAATAAAGGTGCAATTGACTTGGGCAAAAACCCCATGCAACACTCTCGTACATAACACATCGAAATTTGTCACCACTTCCTTCGTGATAACGTTCAAAAAGGAAACATCTCTATCGAGAAAGTTCCTTCTCAAGACAACATTGCCGACATATTAACCAAACCTCTCAAACGAGAATCCTTCAACTATCTACGTCTAGGTCTAGGAATGACGGAACACATTCCGTGAATTTCATAATTTACGTGTGTTCATAACATCCTCCAAATCTCGTCTAATGACTACTTAAATATTTCGTTAGAATATTAAAGTCATCTCTATTTGTCTAGTATCGTTCGTCAAATCCTATTGGATTTGTCTCTTAAAAGAATTTATTAGGTATAAGTTCTTTTATCGCGTAAAAAAGTCTCACTAAATCAGCGAGATTTATTCGTCAAAAATCGAAATGGGACAAAAATCTGTGTCAGGAGGTCACGACACCACTAAAGTGGTCACGGCACCACTAAATTTAGTGGTACCTTGGTACCGTGGACCTGACAAACCTGTTTTCCCTTTTCTTTTTCCCTCACTCTCCACAATCAAACCCATACCAACTTTCTGCAAACACTCTCAAACCGAACCATAACCAAAATTCAATTCCACTCTTCAAACATCAAAATCGAGGCATTGCACTACAAGATTATCAACCACTACACTTTTCTTAACATCAATTGTAAGTCAATTCTTTCTAACTTTCTTTAATTTTGAGTCTAGGGTTTGTTCATGCACAAAAATCCGAATTGGGGATTTTCAATTTTGATTAGGTTTTTATGCAATTAGGACTAGGATTAGACAATGTATAACTATCATTAATCACTCAATCTGCTCAATTCCTTGTGTTCCTTGCATCAATTTGTTATAGTTAGTAATTATCATTCGTGCTAATTACTTTCTTGCTCAATTTGCTGTTTTGATTCGTAAGTTTTTGGTGGATTCTGTGTGGTCGTTTTTCTTAGGGTTTGTTAAACCGCCTTGGTTAGTGTTGATCATATATTAATCTCTTATTGTTTTAACGATTAATCAAACCCAAACTAATTCAATTCTGATTGATGCTTCTTTGGGTCGATTAGGGTTTGTTTAAAGTAAGGTTTGTTGATCGGTTCCATTCTTTTTTATCGCACTTCATATTCTGTGTTTAATTGTAGTCGGTTATAACATTTCTTAAGTTTGTTTAAATCGATTTAACATATTCCTGGTATTGCTATCACGACGTGGGGTTAGTTACTTGGTGCTGAACGTTTAAACCCTAACTTTTTAATTAGTTTTTTTTTTCCTTTTCAACTGTTTGTGCTTCATGCGTGGGTGTGATTGTTTGGTTGACGTTTGGATTTGTTTGTTGGATGTGGGTATAAAGAGATGGAGAAGGGGTTTCTTAATAACACTAACGCATCCAAAGGTTCTAATTCTGGTGGAAAACCTTTGGGTGGAACTGATGATACGAACAAGGTAACTTCAGCTAGTTTGGCCGATCAAACTAGCTCGATTCATGATGATCTTGCTCAAAGTGTAGCTGCTAGGCTACGTAGGATGGGTGGGGCTTCTGTACCACGGGGTAACACTATCAAACCTGTCTGAGATCCTAAGTTTGATGCCGATAAGATTGTTTCTGATGCTATTCCTCATGATGTTGATGGGATTAATAAGAATACTAGTGTCTCTACCAGCATGCATATTTCTGGCCCTAGTCATGATGGTGTTAAGGCCACATCAGGTGGTAGTAGTGACACTGATGGTGATGTTCAGAGTGTTAATGGTGGTGATGCTACTAGGGTTGTGCAAACAGCCCCCATTGGCATTGATGATGGTATTGGGAGGGTAATGGTGGTGATGCTGTTAGGGTTGAGCAATCATCCCCCATTGATACGTCTAAAACCGTATATCATATGGCTGACCCTTCTGATCCGATATCTGATTTAGTGTACACTTACTCGTCCTCCATTCCTGTTAAAGTGGTTGGTTATACGAGTAAATGTGAGCAATTCTGGGCCGTGGCATGGTAATGATTCTTACTCGGGTTTAATGAGTATATTGGTGATAAAGTGCCCAAAATCACTAATGCGGGAAGCAACCCTAATGTGGTTGGGTCTAATACAAGGGCTAACGTGATAGGTACTAATTCTGTGACATGTATGATATCAACCTCCGTCCCACCCCAAAAGAGTTTGAACTAGTCTTGGAAGCCGCAACCTTCTCTTTTCCTTTCAAGTATACAATTTACCAGGACACTTACGAATTCTGTGACATGTATGATATCAACCTCCGAGGTCGTGGTAGATAGTAAATTTATTGTTTGTTAGGTCATAAGATTGACATGTCTTTCTTATGTAGTTTGTTTGGTTGTTGCACATTTGGTGCCTGTTTTTTGCCCATGTAACGGGCCAAGATGAGAGATTCACTCTCATCCGTTGTACTTAAAGATTTTTTGGCGTAATATATTTTACCAGGATGAAGCCCTTTTACCCAATAAAAATGTATAACTATCATGATTCCCTAAACATAGGATTAGCATAAACCCACATATAATTTATGTTTTGGCCCGAATTTTATAATTCGAATTAGATTAGTTATTTTTTAGTGGAATCATGCTTAGGAAACTTAAATGGAATTAGAAATTATTAGCATTCATGTTTTTCAATTTTAGGAATTTTTGGCACCAAAATTTTGAACTAAGCCAAACACCCCAATTCCATCATCATCATCATCAACAGCACCTTAATCCCAACTATGTTGGGGTCGGTGGCATGAAGATTATAGTGTCGTTTAATTGTCTAAAATTAGTTAACACCATAACTCATGCAAATAACAAAGTGGCAAAGTTTTACGCCGGATGCCCTTCCTGTCGCAACCTTCATATGAAGGAGAAATAGAACGAAATTCCAAAACCATCAACATCATAGGTTTTTCCATTTATATGGAAAATATCATGAGACGGCGATGAGTTTGAGATAATTGCTATTGTCATGTCACAATACGTGATTGATATTGTAAAATCAACACATACATCATGGAACATGACTCAAAACACCCCAATTCCATTTTTGAAAAATTTTACGTAACTAGGATCATGAAATATTTTTCGTGCATTGTTAATACAACCTAAAAACATTTTCTCATGCATACACGATCTCATGAATATTAGCCGAAATACATAACTAATATGTATTTTTCGACATATTCGATTGAGCAATAGCAAAGTTAGGAGAGTTTGGGTAATCTCTTTATTTTTATTTTTGAGTCGAGATTACCGCACCTCCACATTATTTGCATATAGGCACACACTATGCACGTGTTCACTAACAATTGAACACAAAATATATATTTACTTATATATTTATATTATTTTCTTATAGGTAATAATGCCTCGTAATGACTACCAAGACACTCGTTCCTATATCCCTTTACTCACCGAAGACCCAAAAATTCCCACTGAGCTTAAAGCTTATTATCAACGCGTCCAACATCGATTCATTCACTCGTATGGCATTAATGTATGCTTTCCAACCATCGACTTTGATTGTTTATACAAAATAAATGATCAAATTTGTTCTTGTTTCGTCCTCAATTTTTATAGTCGTGTCCGTACCTTCAATGATCTTAATGACAATGTCTTTCTAGATTTTTGGATTCAAAATGAAAATATCATTTTGACTATTCCCGAGTTCGGTAATATCCTTGGTTTCCCCTCTGTAGGTCAATGTGCCTACACGGAAGATCACTCTCTAGAGTCTCTTGTCTACAACTTAGAAAATGGAGGTCCTTACCTAACCGAAATTCCCGATCCACAAACAATCAAACATGTCCAAACCTGTAGAGTCAACAACACATATCAAAAACGTGATGGTACACTCGTCTATCTCAACCCAAACAAAATCTATCTCAAAGAGATCCTTCCCAATCTTAAAAACTGGGAACTACTTCTTCGCGAGAATGTCTTGTCTCTTGCGGGCAACCAGGATCATGTTCCAGTAAGTCTTGCCCATATGCTCTATTGTCTTAGTACTGAAACACCCTACAATCTTGCGTACTACATGGCAAAAAGGATTGCCAATGTACATGGTTGGTCCGATAAGCTCATTCCATACGGTATGTTGCTTACTCGTCTATATCGTTGGGTCATGGTCAATTATCCACACCTTCAAAGTGATGATTTCTTTCTTGTCGACCCCATCATGAAACCTCTCGGTGGACCACAACGTCGCACAAAGCAACATAGTGACAAATGGTCAAAACGTGGTCGTAAATCCACCTCCGATGCCACTACCTCTTCCTTCCATCATGGATCTTCATCTCAACCCATGGATGAAGATGATGTTGAAATAAATGATGAAGGAACTTCCCGTGCTCGTACTCCCTCACCCGATTCCTACTTTCGTGATCTCGATATGTCATCTTACACCCGTACAACATCACCCATTTTCCAAAACACCAACCTTAACATAATGATGCATAGGCAAACAACGATGATGAATCGACAAGTTTCAATGCACGAGCAAATGGTCGGGGGGCTCAAGTCAATTGGGAAGGCGATCAAGGGGATTGGCAAAGCAATCAAGAAGTTAGGCAAGTGTGGTCGAGGGGAAATGAACAATATTAAACTACTATTTAATTAGTATTAAAAGTATATTATTAAACTAATGTATTATGGGGTTTTGGCTTCGGCCTTGTAACACTTAAAACTCGGCTTAACTACAAAGTATGATTACTAACTTGGCATAGTTAGCATCGGGTGTGTGGTTAAATTTTACCACCCGATCTTATCAAGAATATTTTTTAAACAAATTTTCTATTAATTGCATAACTTAGTATTAATATTCCTTGGATAAGTTTAGATGATTATGCAACTTGTCCTTTTTGCATGCTTAATAGTAGCCTAGATTAGGATATCACATGTTTGTGTTTGATGCTTGTTGTATCCAAAATTAGGAAATCTATGTGATTATTCTTTAGTGAATTGAGGCAATAGGATTTGCTACAAATAGTTCCCCTAGAATTACCCATTTAGGCTGCCTAAATCCTGCAGATTGGAAAAATTCGTGCCCAGCAGGTCACGGCACCACTAAATTTAGTGCTACCGTGGGTGATTTAGTGGTATCGTCCCCTGGGAATACGAATTTTACTGTTTGCTTTCACTTTTTGACATCTTTTCCCTTAGATTCTGCAAACATTGGCTGATTCCAACAATTACCATTTCCCAAAACTCCCCACATCTTATTATCCTTAGTACTTTACACTTCATCACCTTCATGCATGCACTAGATTTGGCAATTTAAGCTATTCTCTTGCATTCATCTTCATCACACTCATCTCCTCAATCACTCATCACAAACTCCCCATGTCTTCCACCATTGCCACAACCAAAAAGCCAAGAAACCAAGACTTTCCACCAAATCATCAAAAAAAAAAATCATTCACATTGATCTCGCACTAGATGATGAGGAGGAGCTTCAAACACCACCACCTTCAACCAACTCAACTCACTCTATTTCTACACCACATGCTCCATCAAAAACCATTTCCACTAGAGCCATCTCATCTTCCTCATCCACAATTAGGACAACAACACACTCATTACCACTTAGTCCTCATCAACCTTTGGCATTAACATTCACTCTCTCACCAACAAGTCCACTTGACTTTGCCAATATCACACCATCATCTTCCGCTTCTCCATCACCACAACCACTTATGAATTACCCCATTCTCTACCCACTTGAGCCACATAGCCAAAGTTGTCCATGTTGCCATCACAACCGCAACCTCATCTTCACCCTTAGGGATGAGTTGAACTTTATGTTCTCATATTTAGAACACCTCTTGACACCACCGCAAGGGCCTATCATACCACCTCCTCCACCAACCAATAGCCCAACCAACTAAACATGTTTATGTTTGGTTTTCAAGAATAAATGATTAGGAACCCTTTTGGACTAGAAGCAAATCTTAGGGCCTCTCAAGTCACTAAAGATTATTATGTGCTTCATGGAGTTTAATTTTCTTATTTATCATATAATCATACTTTATGATCTTGTTAGTTTTATGAATGAATGGGCTTGTTTGTTGAAAATAGTTGTTTGATATTTTATTTTTGGGCTACTTATGTAACACCCCCAGAATCAAACCGGGAATATTACACACCGCAGACCTCCTCCATGAAGATCTACCAGGCTATACACTGAATCAACATAATACATTACATGCCGACGTGGCAAAATCACGAATCATTATACCGATTTGGACTTTCATCACTGACTTACAAATCGAAAATACATAATCCCATCCAGACTCATACCCACGCAAGGGTAAAATACTTTAAAACAACAGACAATATGACAGCGGAAAAGACAATACAATAGACTCCGACTAACTGAACCCAAAACTAGCCTTCGTGTGATTAGTATCATTCATCTTTCATCATCCCTCGTACCGATCTTATGACTTGCTCCTGAAAACCTGCATGTACCTGGACACAATACAGATATCCACCCCCCGATTACTCGGGGGTTAGCAAAACTCCAATGTTTCACTAGTGCAAGTATAAAGTGCAAATACGAGCCATACACAACACATTCCGAGAATACGATAATTGAAATAATCCGCAACTCAGCCAAGACAAAAGACTTCCTGAGATGTCTCATTTAAATAAAATAGTTCAAACCGTAAAAGTATAAATGAAACGAGTGGTCATTCTGATAATAAATTCAAGGTCTCGGGAGTTTTGAAAACATTAGTAATTGAATAGTTCTGAACTTATCGAAAACCACTTAAGGTCACAGCCCAGAGTTTATTTTCCAAAATACAAATCCGATAACAAAACAAAGGGTCCACGACCCAACCAGCTCATTTCAAATCATTACCACAGACAAATACACACCACACATTACACTTATGCCATTCTAGCCAAACACCAAGACTTAATATAATGTATCACGACTCCAAGCACAAGGCATTGTGATACTCCGGACATATCACAATTAATCAACAGTACAAACACTCTGGCAATTCTCGTGCAAGACCACTCGGCCAAGTCCCTGTGCGCCCCGTCGAGCGACCCCAGGTGAGAATGCCCACTCGAAAGTAACTCTCGCGCAAGACCACACGGCTAAGTCCCTGTGGGCCCCGTCGAGCCAATACCCAGGTGAGAGTACCCGAGAACAACCTTACGACTCTCATTAGAACACAATTCCAAAAACACAAACCACGAGAGTCAAACACAGTATATATAGTCGAGGTACTCCTAGAATGGCCAAATTATCCAACACATATTCACGACCCAGAACTATAACAATCTACACGGAAGCACAATATCTCAAAAGCACCGAAATGACACAACCAATATCACATAAACTCATATATTCCTCGACACGTGACTCCACGCACACATTTTAACAAAGAATTGAACTTTACATTTACCGACGACATAATCATACATAATGACATATGAAAGTAAGGCGATCCTATACTCAACATTATCACACATATTCAATTAAGCATATTAATTCCCGAAACACACGGGTCACCTTTAAGAAAACCATGATGGTAAATATACCGATTCTTTTGAAAAATGGTTATAAATATTTATTTAGCACATATCGACGATTAGAAACCATTATACCCACAAAACACGTAATGTATGGGCAAGATACATACCTCGAAAATCGATAGCGGACACTCCGAAGAACACGGCTCAACCGGGAAACCTCGAACACCTACAATTCTCCGGCGAAGACAATGAATACACCCTCGATCGGAAAGCTTGAAGAAAACGACGAACGGAAGAGTTCCGACTCGAGTTCTTTGCGAGGAATCTGACCCTAACATCATACCATCAATAAATTAATGATCGAATAGGAAGAATAATCGTAGAACGCCCGAATCCCCTTTGTGACATTTTATCGAACACCTTCAAGGCTTCGATTAGGAACTCAACAAAACGACGAATCAAACCATGGAACAATGATAGAATCGGTAGAATACAACTTAACAATTATCAATCCATCACTATTCTAAGTTATTTCGGATTAAACGGACAAAATCAAGTAAAACCCCCAATTTACCCAAAAGTAGGATTTTAGGAAAACTTACCTTGATTCGATCGATCAGAGCAACTTATGGAAGGATTAATCGATGATATGGACTCAGTAATTTCGTGTTTTGATAGAGTAACAACATGTCTTTGGTTTCCCCAAGACTTGGCTGCGGAAGGATTGAAAATGAAATGGGAAAAATGAGTGAAACCCGACTGCTCTGCCATATTTATACCTGTGCGGAACACGGCGCAACAAACGGCCCTACCAGCGCCGTGTTTACCGCCGTGTTGTGGGTCAGTGCGCGACCTGACCGATAAGGCGCTCGGCAGCGCCGTTTTCACCACCATTTCATACAGGTCCGTCCAGCAAACCTCCAGTTGCAAAACGATTCCGACACAAACCAAAAATTACGATAGGACCACAACAACGATCCGAAAGAATACGAATAATAAAAAAACAGGAGATACGATTAGCTCGACTTACAAAACGAAGAGTCGTACACGACGAATATCACCACAGGGTCTATCATGCCGGACCAAGAAATCGTCCACATAACAAAATGATCGGCACAACTGGCAAAATTAAAAAATAACCGGAATCGAGAATCTCGGGTATTACATTCTACCCTACTAAAAATAAGTTTCGTCCCGAAACTTAAAACAAAAGCAAGGCGACTCTAGATAACACACGTTATCTGATACTGACAGCGCACAAGAGCTCCATGCAGTACAGAGCTATTGCGGACCGATTCAATACGCAAGAGTGTTTACGAAAAGCAACGAACATGAATCACAACGGTTCATAAACCCGAGCAAAACAACAATCAAAACACAAGTCCAACGTTGAACAAGAATGTAATTCCAATAACCTCGAATGTTTGGAAGATCAAATACGAAGGCAATTTCCCAACACTTATGGAAATTATGAAGTGGCCCAGAGGTTCAATAATCATGATTACGAGATCAAACAATAATGATTGGTCAACGACGAACGAATAGCAATGATCGAACAACAATGATCAACCCTGAATTTTCACACCGTAAATCAAGACATCAATAAACTTGTAGGAACCACGAGGTGTTAATTCCGCACACGGTTCACAGGAAATCGATATGAGTCGATACGGTCGACCAAAACGGAAGCGAAAAAAAATATGGGTATTACATCATATCACCTTTAAAAGAGGTTTCGTCCCTGAAACCTAAACAACGAGAACGAAGCGCTGGAATAGCAACCTTCCCGGCCATATCCTCTTGGTCCCGCATCTGATCTTCCATGACCAACTGTACTGTGGTCACAACCGCGTCCTCTGTCCCTCGGCATACTAAGTGGATTCTCACTCGATACGATGCCACAACTTCACAAAAATAATATGCTAAAGTACCAACTCAGCACGACATATCACATAAGGTAACTAATAACAACTCGATAAGAAAATCCACGAGGTATCATTTTAAATGATATCATTTGAAAATCATTGGATTTGTGTGCTATTCCAAATAAAAACTTTGAAAGTATTTTTGGTACCTCGGCTTGTTTCATCAAAACTTGTAAACAACAGACTTTAACCGTCTCATATCACATCATTTGCAAAGCAATATTTTCTGTGCAAACGGCATTGTCAAAATCACCACGCCACTACACACCAACATCACGTTAATATTGTTGCACGACGATTTATATGCCTCGACGGCGATTGGCATAAGGGTCGAGCGACCAAAGACAGCATCGAATAATCCAAGGCAGTCTTGCCAAGCAAAGAGTCTAGACCGAGATCAGGTACCGAGCGATATACGTCCGGGGCAATCGCCTCTTGACACCTAGCGATCGACTCTGGTGCCCGACCAAGGACGACTGTCCTATGCCACGTGTAAGGCCATCATCCGTCATATCTACGAGGACCGAATCTCGGAGCAAGGACCCACGTGCAGATCCGCGAATGGCGCCGCAGAATAAGGATCTTTGACTCCATCCCATCAACAGCTGTCAACGACAAGGACTGCCTCACCTACCGACAGACCCGCCGAAAGGTCCTATGTGGGGCCTCCCAAGACAGCGACTCCGGACGCGTATGGTCTTCTCATTGGTTCGTGCATCCGGCTGCCAGCAGCTACTGCGGACTCTAAGGAGACCAACCCCTGTTCTAAAGACGATGGCCCACTTATTATAATACAGCAGAGGCGATCGCCCAGCTACCTCCACTCCTATAAATAGGAAACCTTCAGCAACTCGAAAAAGGGTTCAGAGGTTCAGAAGTTCAGAAATTATTTTCCATACGAGAGTTCAGCTAATTCACACAGTGAGAGACCGTCGATTTCTCACAGTCAAGACAGCACTCCATCGTTGTTACAAGAACTCACAGAGCATCAACTCTGGTTCTTCCGGCAATCATCAGCACTCAAGAGCTAGATAACTAGGGTCTTTACACTCATTGTAATTGTACTAACATTAATATTTGTACTCCCAAGTATTCGTATTAATAATATCTCGCGAGAGCATTCAAGCCCGGGACTAACAACCCCGGCAAATCTTGTGTTATTTACTTCCCCACGGACGTGCTCTCGCATTTTGTTTGTTACTCGTCTATTCCAGCATACCATCTCCGGATAATATTTTAGGTAACAACAATTGGCGCTAGAAGGAGGGCTTGAACCTTCGTTTTCATTCCGACCGTTTCGAAGAACACTCACTGTTCTCCGGGGCATATACTTGAAGAAACACTCACTGTTCTTCAAAGAAAAACCTTCAGAATAATGACGTCAGCCACCACAACGAAGAGATCCACTCTCCGATCTGCCGGACGTCATATTCCGGCTCAATTCGAGCCCCAACCTACGGTAGAAGGTAGCCGCGGCAACGCGAGACTCTTGATCCCGCCCCCGAGGGACGGCCCCAGCCTCTCGCTCGACTAGTTCCAAACTGCGGAACAGATCGAGGAGGCTATGGCCATCCTAAAGGAGCGACGGACAGCATGCGCAGCGCCCGCTATAACCCCCTCGGCCATCCGCCGCGCGGGAAAACAGAAGCTCAAGGGGTTACTGGTCGAGCGATCGTTAGAAAGCCCCGATTCACGAGAAAAAGCTCTCGCGAGGCAGGACGGTTCCGTCTTCAGCCGCCTAGAAAGTGATCCATCGTGGAGGCCGGGGCATTCTGGCCCCAACCACGAGACGACGGATTCTGAATCCGTCACCAGGAGTTTGGCATACCCAACTCCCAACCAAATACAGGTCAGTCGTTTGGCCCCCATCCGCCGAAGAATGGAGCCACGCGGCAAGGACATCATCGAAAGCGGAGCCAGGGGATCAGTACTTGATCATCTCGGCTCCCGCTCCGAGTGCTTAGCCGCGAGCATCCAGGCCACGGCGATGGCCGCTATGCAACGCCAGCTCGACGAGATGAAAGCGCTCATGGAAACTGGGGCAAGCGCCAGTAGAAAGATCATCGGACTGAGTGAGCCACTTGCGGTCCACATCGAGCTTGCTACCGTACAACCAAGGATCGCTCCTCCTCAAACACCTTTGTATGAGGGGAGATCGGACCCCGAGACCCACTTGAGCAAGTTCCGGATCTACATGACTAGGTGTGGGGCATCAGATGCGACCAGGTGCTGAATATTCTCGTTAACATTGGGCGAACTGGCCCATAGGTGGTACGTCTCACTGCCACCGCGATCGATCAATTCCTTTGAGAAACTGGCGAGTGAGTGACTTCACATCATACTTCGCCACCAAGGTCGCCAGACCAGAAGGCCCCTACCGCATGATGAAAATCTGGCAGGGGGAAGACGAGTCCGATGCATATTACATTGACTGGGTGGATGAAATAGTCCTCACTGGCGGCCCATAAGCGACGAGCTCGCCCTCTACTCGGTCCTGGGGGAATTCTATGGTCATTAACCCATGTTTAGGCACCTCACGAAGAACATCCCTCCGACCTACGCGATCTTCCGCGCCAAGGCTGCCGATTTTCTGGCCAGGCAAAGGCTCCTCACCCTTCGCCTAGGTGAGGAGACGCCGCCTCGCATCCAAAATATGGCGATCGCCAAATCCAACAAGGCGGTCGCCAAGCCACCCGGTGATTTCAAGGCCTTCGTGGAGGTGGAAGCCCATCTCCTCCACAATTTCAACCGAACTCCGGCTCATATTTTTTACGCCATCAAGGGGCACGAGCCGCTAAGCAATCCCAAGGCGTTAAGGGACAACGGTCATCTGGACCACAATAAATACTTTGCTTACCACAAGAGTCCCGGTCACAGCACCAACCAATGCCGCGACCTCCTCAGACAACTCTGGAGAATGTTCGAGGAGGGCAAGCTGTACAGTTTATTGGCCTAGTCGGAGCCCCGTCAATCTCCCAAACCGGTCGCTAGAGTCGAACGCGATAAGCCCAAAGACTCATATGAGTCGACCCCCCGATCAACCTCGGCGGTCGGATCTATATGATTCAATCAAGAGGTGGGAACTTCGGAAGTCTTTCCCCGATTCCCACCATGTCAAACCAAAGGCTACTGCCTGAGCAACGCCTCGAAAAAGAGGATGACTCGCTCGCCCTCTAAATTTAGTCATCTAACATGATGGACCTAGGCGGGCGATCTCCTCCCCAGCACAATGTATACCATCGAGGATCGCCATCTAACATGACGGTTCGAGGTAGAAAAGTGCATACATTAGTTGTGGAGGACGATGGAACCGTTCTCTATGATCATGCAAGGTTCCTTTGGGCAGCGATCGCTCGCCCTTCGTTTAAATACGAGGCGGGCGTAGCCAAAGGGCCCTCCAAAATAGATCTGTGGACACGTTCGCCCGCCCTCAAAGATCCATCACCTAACATGGTGGATCCGGACAAAGCGATGCGTCCCTCCCCCCATCACAACATATACCGTCGAGGATCGCCATCTAACATGACGGTCCGAGGTAGAAAAGTGCTAAAAAGCCACGGTCGTGGAGTCGATTGATCCGACGACGCCCCGTGCAAGGACTCCTCCAGACCGAGACTGCCTGCCCTTTGTTTAAATACGAGGCGGGCGCAGCCTACAGAGGACCCTCACAATTAAGTGAGTCGCGATAAGTTGGCCATCAGACGGAATGTCGCTCGCGCACAAGACATGGTCGCGGAGGTCGGTTCCATCGAACTCTACGATTGTGCATGGTTCCTCTAGGCCGGGATGGTTGGCCTTCCTCGAGGAATCTGCAAAATTGAAGACCACTCACTAAACGATTTATTTTCGTCCCCTTACTTTCACTATGTAAACAAAAACATTGGGAAAGGGCGGAGCTATGTATATCACGATCGTCTCTACTCAAATACACGTACGACGATCGGCATTATTCAGATGTATATGCAACGATCGACTTTGTTCTAAAGTTATCAATATGAGTTTATCAATTCACTTGGAGCTGTACACACAACGATCATTCCTTAAACACTTGTATAAAATCATACAAGCAAGAAATCAGAGAAGCAAACATTTATTTCATCACTTGGAATACAAAAATACAAACACGGTCGCCCGAAGGCAAAAGTACAACGAAAGCTACAAAAAATTACAAGTAAAAAAGCAAAAAAGTTCAAGGATCGGTGCCCGTTCCATCGCCAACAGCAGGCTCTGAACCCCCATCCTACGGGGCACCCGGATGGACAAGGTTATCCAGCAACGGGTACCATCTCAAGTCGATCCCAAGATCCGCGGAAAGGTCGAGGATCGTCACGGTGAAGTTAGGCTGCAGAGGATGCTCCAGCGCATAGGCTTTGAAATTTTCAGCCAAAGGGCCGACCTCGAGCCCTCCCTTCTTAGCAGCGCGGATCGCGTCAGGATAAGCCATATAGTAAGCGAATTCGCTGACGTACTCCACGTTAACGAAAGGATCGGCCTCAGTCGCCTTCAGCTTTTCCTTCAACACCACAACCGTTTGGCTTACGCCCTCGAACTCGGCAGTTTTGGCGGCCACCTCTTCCTTCGAGGACGCCAGCTCGCTAGTCAGTCGGGCGACGGTCACCTTCAGCTGGTTGGCCTCCTTCTGCGTGGCCGCGTACGACCTGCGGGCTTCCGTCATCTGGTCCCGCATCCGGTCAGTCGCCGCCTGCGCCCGGTCAATATCCTGCTTCGCTTGCTTAGCCGCCTCCGCGGAGCTCTTCCCCATGGCCGCGAGCCGGTCGGCAAACTCAATATTTTATCTCCGTGCGGTTTCGAGGTCCGCATGGAGACGGGCAGTGGACGGCCGCCCCTCGTAGTCCCTCACGGCCTGAGCTGCCATTGTCGCCGTCTAAAGGGCCAACGCGAAAGTATCCTGCATCGCGTCAGCAGATCGCCGGCGCGCGATCGCATCCAGATCGGTCGTCCAGGCCTTCGGGATGGAAGCGGTAGCCCGAGAAACGTAGGAAGGAATATCGCTGACCTCGCGAGGAGCTTTGCTCGACAGGAAGTCCAACACCATCGGCGAGCAATTCGGGTCGGAATGGTGGACCCTGCACAAATGACAAAAGAGTTAAGTGTGTTTCCTACACAAGTTTCATAACTTGGCAAAACGATCAGGCTTACCTCTCGACCTTCTCTGGGTCACGGCCGAAGAACGGCCTACCACGCGAAGTCTCGGCCTCAGCAGTCGCCATGGACTGAAGGCCCCCACCGGAGGAATCGCGGAAATCGGAGGCACAGAGATCGGCGACTCATCTGCAGTAACAGGGGCCGAGGGCTCCACAGTCCTCCGTACGGATAAGCCGAAGTTGCTCCTCCTCCCGAGTCTCCCGCCCTTCGACGACAGGCTCCTGGAGAGGTCTTGCCTCCGGGGTCGGTCGTGGCGGAGCAGAAGGAGCTCGGCTCACCCTTTTCCCTTGGCGAAGACGGTTCATGACCCCCGGATTAGACATGGCAATCGCAGCAGGAGGCTCTGGGAAACAAGGGAAACGAATTTCTGCAAAAGAAAACAATCGACAAAGTTAGTAATCCTTCTCGGTCAAGGCGATCGACATGTCAAAGAAGATCGCAAAAGTTCGTACCTGGAACCTTTAGATGGCGAGGGTAGCGAAATAGCCGAGCAGCCAACCAGCAGGCTTCGTTGTTAATTTGGCGTGCGTCTATACGGTCGTCGGGAAGACTCCGTATCTTCTCCCAGACAATCGCGAAATCAAAAGCGAGATCGCCCGCCGCCGGAACAATGACACCTGCAAAAAGAAGGCCAAAATCAGATCAGTTCAGAATGTATCTGAACAAAGGGAGAGTCTAAAATCCTTACTCAGATTCCTCTCCCGAAAGGCGATGGGAATATCCAACTCGTCGGTCGGGTTATCGCTCGCTGCTGACTTCCAAGCGCCGCTGACCCAGAACCACTTTGACGGATCACCCCTCACTTTATTCGGGACTCCAAGAACCACCCGACCTGAGCGACCTTGGATATGGTAGCCACCGACAGAACCTTTTTGAACCGTCAGTTTGAAGAGATGGTTCATCTCCAACGGCGAAGGAAGACGAACAACCGATGGCCACCAAACAGAGTGAGGGTGCAGATGATCTGCAGCCAGGCGTTTGGCATCAATTGAAACGGCACCACGTTCCAGGCGGTCAGTAAATAGGAGACAGCAAACGGCAGCAGGAATCGCAGTCCAGCCTCCATTATCGCCTCATTGACGGCGACCATGAACTCGGGAGATTGATCGGCTCGCTCGTTCTCGGCAGGCACGTGGAGGCTGACATCAGAAGGAACATGGAACCTCGCCCTCCAACGGTCCAGATCATTCATGGTCGCCGAGCTCCCGATCTGGCCAAGGGTCCATGGAGAGCGGCGAGCAGCCCAGAACAATGTCTTCCTTATAGGTTCATAAGGATGGGCGATCGAATATTCGTTAAAGTTAAATTTGGGGAGTGGGCCGGCCAATCTTTCCATGAGTTCGGCAAAATCTGTGAAGGCTTTGCCAAACGCGCTGTCCCGCTCCCTCTGCGTCATCGCATCCGCCTCCTCCCGTTTCAGTGAACGGATTCGATCGGCCTCCACCCTCTTGGCCGCGTCAGCCTCATTAAAAAGTTCCTCGATCACTGCGGGCTCAATCCCGACACGGATGGCCTCGACGGCGGTATCCACATGAAATTCCGCAGAAGGTTCATCCCGGGCGGTCAAAGCCCCGGCGGCGGAAGTGCTACCCGACTCATACACATCTGGTCTTCCTCCGGACATGTTCAAAGAGAAAGGAGGGAGAAGGAGTTTTTTGTTCTTACCTAAGGTCTGAGTCGAACGACGATCGTCACACAGAGCTTCGAGAGAAATCGGCTATGTCTTCTTCTCAGGCAGAAATGTATAAGGTTTTTAACCTTGTAACCCCAGTCCTTTTTATAGGCAGGAGCGGGGGCTTATGAGCAATAAGCGGAGTCCCGAGGATCGAAGTGCAACCGTCAGATAGGCCGTGTTTAATGGTGTCCTCGAATCCCGCGTGCGCGTCATTTCGAGGGCACGCCAAAGGACAGCCTGACAAAACCGTCGGACTCCCCCAACAGGAGCCCGACACGTGTCCCGGTGATGTTTCCACAACCGCTGTCATTTCCCGCTCATTTCAGCGATCGACCAGGTCGTCCAAATTCAAAATCAGTCCGTTCGAGAGATGATCGTCTATTCCGTAAAATGCTGAGTCGCTCGTCTAAGTCAAGCGATCGCCAGTAGAACCACCCCACCCAACGTCTTAAACATCGGAGCGAGCTGGGGGGCAATTGTTGTACGGCGATTTATATGCCTCGACGGCGATCGGCATAAGGGCCGAGCGACCAAATACAGCATCGAATAATCCAAGGCAGTCTTGCCAAGCGAAGAGTCCAGACCAAGATCAGGTACCGAGCGATATACGTCCGGGGCGATCGCCTCTTGACACCTAGCGATCGACTCTAGTGCCCGACCAAGGACGACCGTCCTATGCCACGTGTAAGGCTATCATCCGTCATATCTACGAGGACCGAATTTCGGAGCAAGGACCCACGTGCAGATCCGCGAATGGCGCCGCAGAATAAGGATCTTTGACTCCAGCCCATCAACAGCTGTCAATGACAGGGACTGCCTCACCTACCGACAGACCTGCCGAAAGGTCCAAGGTGGGGCCTCCCAAGACAGCGACTCCGGATGCGTGTGGTCTTCTCACTGGTTCGTGCATCCGGCTGCCAGAAGCTGCTGTGGACTCTAAGGAGACCAACCCATGTGCTAAAGACGATGGCCCGCTTAATATAATACAGCATAGGTGATCGCCCAGCTACCTCCACTCCTATAAATAGGAAACCTTCAGCAACTGGAAAAAGGGTTCAGAGGTTCAGAAGTTCAGAAATTATTTTCCATACGAGAGTTCAGCTAATTCACACAGTGAGAGACCGTCGATTTCTCACAGTCAAGACAGCACTCCATCGTTGTTACAAGAACTCACAGAGCATCAACTCTGGTTCTTCCGGCAATCATCAGCACTCAAGAGCTAGATAACTAGGGTCTTTACACTCATTGTAATTGTACTCTAACATTAATATTTGTACTCCCAAGTATTCGTATTAATAATATCTCACGAGAGCATTCAAGCCGGGACTAACAACCCCGGCAAATCTTGTGTTACTTACTTCCCCACGGACGTGCTCTCGCATTTTGTTTGTTACTCGTCCATTCCAGCATACCATCTCCGGATAATATTTTGGGTAACAACAAATAACAAACAAGGTAACCACGCAAGGTCATCAAACCATTCGTACATACTTTAATCAATACAGGAAACTTCCCCAAATCCGAGTTTGAAGTTTACATCGAGTGAGATTTTTTTCATCTTTCACTATATATTTTTTAAACTAAAAATCGTATTGGTTTTTGAAATAAAATATTTTTATGGTGTGAAAGATTTTTGAAAATCATGTACTCGAATTATTTGAAAATACAACATGTTAAAATCATTTTCGAAAATCCTCCCAACACTATATGAAAATCAACGATGGTAACAATTTACAAAATGTCTACGTGTACTTTAAAACAACTCTTTCAAATACCGTCGAGGTTTTATTTGAGAATCCGAGGCCGGATCGCCAATTCCAAATAATTTTTAAAGTACACACGGAGCCGTCGATTAATCGAACCGTCAAAACTTTGTGAAGTTTTCAGGAGAGTGTTTTTGAACACACACACAGCAGACAGAATTTATCAATTCATCAAACACAATCAAATATCACCTAGCAATACGAAAAGTCATAACACACATTCCACACAACAGTTGTTATCACTAGACACCACACATAGAATACAGCCACAGGTGATTGACCGCAAAAGTTAGACCTAACGGCTAAAATGCGGTTCCATAGCCTCTGCCCAGGCTTATTAGCGCGCGATACAACAAGATTAGTGTGCGTTACTCCTGCCAAATTAGCGAGTGCTAGCCTCATACTTAGCGTGCGCTAACTAGTTCAGCAACATAATTGCGAACATATATACGCCATTAGTAGAATCGAAGGTTACAAGACAACAACAACATACGAATCTAAATGCCACCAATTCACATAATTACAACACCTCACGAGGAACCATCAAAAGACAAATATCATTCAAAACCGAAATTTCGCCTCTCAATAAAGAGGACTATCTCAACATATACATACCGATCGACTCAACATTCACTTCACTATTTTAATCATAAAACTGGCACCACTGCCCAACAACGAGAGCATCATCATGTTTGGAAAACTTATAATATGAGATGAAAAAGAAATATCGGTAGTTTGAAGTCTCAAAAATTTCGACCTTGAGGTCATCATACGAAATTCAATTTTTTTTTTCTCCCTTGGAGGACATTTTAAAAATTTACGACTCCCCGAAAACCTTTCGAAAACTTAAAATTCCAAGGTTGTTACTCTTGCAAGAAAAACAGTTTATACGAAGATACATTTAGCAATATCATTCTTCATTCTAGCACAAGAAGGAAATCAACAGATATATGTCACTTACTCACGATGCACCTTTAAATACTACTACATAACACAGAATCACACAGGCTCGCATAGCTCATGGTACAACATGTAGTTGGGAGACTTACATCCACAAATCGCATGAAAATAATGGCTGCACCTTGATACTAATCATGGTCGACATTCCAGATGACGCGTCGCGACACGACATCAGTCAGACTCAATCTGACAAGACAAGACCCAACAATACACGACTGGACCCGACAGCCTAGGTTTCCGCAACCTAATCTCCGATACCATAAATGTGACACCCCCAGAATCAAACCGAGAATATTACATGCAACAGACCTCCTACATGAAGATCTACCAGGCTATACACTGAATCAACATAATACATTACATGCCGACGTGGCAAAATCACGAACCATTAGACCGATTTGGCCTTTCATCACTGACTTACAAATCAAAAATACATAATCCCATACAGACTCATACCCACGCAAGGGTAAAATACTTTAAAACAACAGACAATATGACAGCGGAAAAGACAATACAATGGACTCCGACTAACTGAACCCAAAACTGGCCTTCGTGTGATTAGTATCATTCGTCTTTCATCATCCCTTGTACCGATCCTGTGACTTGCTCCCGAAAACCTGCATGTACCTAGACACAATACAGATATCCACCACCCGATTACTCGGGGGTTAGGAAAACTCCACTGTTTCACTAGTGCAAGTATAAAGTGCAAATACGAGCCATACACAACACAATCCGAGAATACGATAATTGAAATAATCCGCAACTCAGCCAAGACAAAATACTTCCCGAGATGTCTCATTTAAATAAAATAGTTCAAACCGTAAAAGTATAAATGAAACGAGTGGTCATTCTGATAATAAATTCAAGGTCTGGGGAGTTTTGAAAACATTAGTAATTGAATAGTTCTCAACTTATTGAAAACCACTTAGGGTCACAGCCCAGAGTTTATTTTTCAAAATACAAATCCGATAACAAAACACAGGGTCCACGACCTAACCAGCTCATTTCAAATCATTACCACAGACAAATACACACCACACATTACACTTATGCCATTCTAGCCAAACACCAAGACTTAATATAATGTATCACGACTCCAAGCACAAGGCATTGTGATACTCCGGACATATCACAATT
The DNA here is from genome assembly GCA_033398695.1 of Orobanche coerulescens. NCBI lineage: Eukaryota > Viridiplantae > Streptophyta > Magnoliopsida > Lamiales > Orobanchaceae > Orobanche > Orobanche coerulescens. The sequence continues at coordinate 165,186,821 of CM065804.1, forward strand.
AATCAGCAGTACAAACACTCTGGCAATTCTCGCGCAAGACCACTCGGCCAAGTCCCTGTGCGCCCCGTCGAGCGACCCCAGGTGAGAATGCCCACTCGAAAGTAACTCTCGCGCAAGACCACACGGCCAAGTTCCTGTGGGCCCCGTCGAGCCAATCCCCAGGTGAGAGTACCCGAGAACAACCTTACGACTTTCATTAGCACATAATTCCAAAAACACAAACCACGAGAGTCAAACACAGTATATATAGTCGAGGTACTGCTAGAATGGCCAAATTATCCAACACATATTCACGACCCAGAACTATAACAATCTACACGGAAGCACAATATCTCAACAGCACCGAAACGACACAACCAATATCACACAAACTGACATATTCATCGATAACCACGTGACTCCACGCACACATTTTAACAAAGAATTGAACTTTACATTTACCGACGACATAATCATACATAATGACATCATACGAAAGTAAGGCGATCCTATAATCAACACTATCACACATATTCAATTAAGCATATTAATTCCCGAAACACACTGGTCACCTTTAAGAAAACCATGATGGTAAATATACCGATTCTTTTGAAAAATAGTTATAAATATTTATTTAGCACATATCGATGATTAGCAACCATTATACCCACAAAACACATAATGTATGGGCAAGATACTTACCTCGAAAATCGATACCGGACACTCCAAAGAACACGGCTCAATCGGGAAACCTCGAACACCTACAATTCTCCGGCGAAGACAATGAATACACCCTCGATCGGAAAGCTTGAAGAAAACGACGAACGGAAGAGTTCCGACTCGAGTTCTTTGCGAGAAATCTGACCCTAACATCATACCATCAATAAATTAACGATCATAATAGGAAGAATAGTCGTAGAACGCCCGAATCCCCTTTGTGACATTTTATCGAACACCTTCAAGGCTTCGATTAGGAACTCAACAAAACAACGAATCAAACTATGGAACAATGATAGAATCGGTAGAATACAACTTAACAATCATCAATCCATCACTATTCTAAGTTATTTCGGATTAAACAGACAAAATCAAGTAAAACCCCCCAATTTACCCAAAAGTAAGATTTTAGGAAAACTTACCTTGATTCGCTCGATCGGAGCAAGTTATGGAAGGATTAATCCATGATATGGACTCAGTAATTTCGTGTTTTGATAGATTAACAACATGTCTTTGGTTTCCCCAAGACTTAGCTGCGGAAGGATTGAAAACGAAATGGAAAAAATGAGTGAAACCCGACTACTCTGCCATATTTATACCTGTGCGGAACACGGCGCAACAAACGACCCAACCAGTGCCGTGTTTACCACCGTGTTGCGTGCCAGTGCGCAACCTGACCGATACGGCGCAACACCCGGCGCAAGATACTTGCGCGTGTGTCTCGGCCGTATCCGACACGGCGCATCACCCAGTGCAAATCTTGCGCGGGTTCTCGGCCGTGTCTCGGTAGACTTGCTAGTCCTGGCCGACCCGGCACAGGACACGGTGCTCGGCAGCGCCGTTTCACCGTCGTTTCGTACAGGTCCAGCCAGCATACCTCCTATTGCAAAACAATTCCGACACAAACCGAAAATTACGATAGGACCACAACAACGATTCGAAAGAATACGAATAATAACAAAACAGGACATACGATTAGCTCGACTTACGAAACGAAGAGTCGTACCCGACGAATATCACAACACGGTCTATCATGCTGGACCAAGAAATCGTCCACATAACAAAATAACCAGCACAACCGGCAAAATTCAAAAATAACCGGAACCGAGAATCTCGGGTATTACATTCTACCCTACTAAAAATAAGTTTCTTCCCAAAACTTAAAACAAAAGCAAGGCGACTCTAGATAACACACGTTATCTGATACTGACAGCGCACAAGATCTCCATGCAGTACAGAGCTATTGGGGACTGATTCAATATGCAAGAGTGTTTACGAAAAGCAACGAACATGAATCACAATGGTTGATAACCCGAGCAAAACAACAATCAAAACACAAGTCCAACGTTGAACAAGAATGTAATTACAATAACCTCGAATGTTTGGAAGATCAAATACGAAGACAATTTCCCAACACTTATGGAAATTACGAAGTGGCCCAGATGTTCAATAATCATGATTACGAGATCAAACAATAATGATTGGTCAACAACGAACGAATAGCAATGATCGAACAACAATGATCAACCCTAAAGTTTCACACCTTAAATCAAGACATTAATAAACTTGTAGGAACCACGAGGTGTTAATTCCGCACACGGTTCACATGAAATCGATCCGAGTCGATACGATCGAACGAAACGGAAGCAAAAAAAAATGTGGGTATTACAACTTAGCCTCTCTTTTATAGTCTTTTATGGTTGAATATTTGTCTTGGTTGATACATGTTAGATATTGTATATTTGTCATTTAACATTGTTTTGTAGCAAGAACCATTGCTCGATTCCTTGGTGCCCTCCAAACGAGGGGAGTATACATCAAGGGGGAGCCTTAGCGTCGTTTCGACATATTTTTTGCTTCGACAAAAAGGGGGAGAAATGGGATATAAACTCAATTAAAAACTTGTTAACTTAATTTTCACCCAAAATGAGTTTATGTTTTGTCATCATCAAAAAGGAGGAGATTGTTAATACAAATAATGTCTAAAATGTTATTTCTATTTTTCGACATCTCTACGTTTTGATGATAACAAAATGTAAATACACTTTACGTCAAAATTAACGTAAACAAGTTTTTAGTCTAAATATCCCGTTTCTACGTAAGTCACTCTAGGTAAGAACAAACAAATTTACAACTTGACAAATGATCAAAGAATTGAATTTGTGTTCTAAACTTCACATTTTTAATGTGACAAAACATTTTTTCAAAAATGCATTTTACAAATTATTTTTGAATTAAAAGGAAATGTTTTAATTGGAAAAATTAGTTTGAATTTTCCAACAGCTATTTTCCTCCCAAAAAGCTCCAAACTTGCCCAAATAAACTTTCACCACTAAAAACAAAATTTGGAGTGTGTTTGTCTGGCATGGTACCACTAATTCACACGGTACCGTTAAATTTAGTGGTACCATGATATATTTAGTGGTGTCGTCCCTCTTTAACGGCTAAATTTTTTCTGCCTATAAATACCAGACCATTTCACAGTTTTTGGTCATCCTTTTTCACACAAAACTTTCTGAGTTTCATTCCTCTATCACATATACACTTCCTTGATCATTTAGATAGTTTTCTTTTGTTTGAGAGTGATCCTTTCATCCAACCAAGTGATCACCTTCATTCCTCTACTAGTGCAAGAGAAGAACACAAAGTATCAAGAAGATACAAGGTGTTGTAGAGTTAGTATAGTGCACTCGTAACACTTGTTACGTACTTGTTGTATCTTGACATACATCAAGTTGTGTGTTTAGTTATCTTCTGTGGATCATTGTGATCTTGTAGAGGTCGTGTGTATCTCGTGTAGATTGTGTTGAGAGTGTGTAGATCAAGAGGGTCGTGAGTAGAGGTCGTGTGTACCTCGTGTAGATTGCGTTGAGAGTGTGTAAATCAAGTAGATTGTGAGTAGATCGTGTGGATCTTGTAGATTATGTGATTAGCAAGGATCGTGTAGATCGTGAGTGAGATTGGTACTAGCTAGATTTGTACTCGACATTTAGCTTAGTGTCGGAAATCGTTATAAGCGACGTTGTACGGTTTTCTCCGCCAGAGGGAGTTTGTTGACATAGTGCTTAGAACTCTCGAGTTGGGTACTCAGGGAGTGGAGTAGGGCGAAGAAGAGCTTCATTACCGAACCACTATAAATCTCTTTGTCTCGGTTTGATCTTTTCATCTCTCACTCTTTATATTTGTTATTTACATTTAGTAGTTGTAGTGTGTTTATTATAGTATTGTTAAGTAGAATTCATATTGTTGTGGTTTGATTTCACAAAGGATTGAATTGAAGTTTTTCACAAAGTAAATTTTACAACTAACAAAAAATCGGTAAAACTATTCGACCCCCTTCTAGTTTTCCACACTTTCCCACTTCTTGGAAGCTTTCTACTTTCTTGTATGATCAAGGTTGTGCTAGGACTTGTGCAAGACTTGTGATAAGTCCTTGGTGACTTGAGTGGATTTAAACTCAAGAGAATCACCAAAGATTGCTAAGGACTTGGACGTGGTGAACTTGGAGCTTGAAACTTGTAGTAATACTTGAAGTTGGAAAACAAACTATGAGTGTGTGTGGGATTGTTATGGTGAACGACTACAAGAGACCAAGAGGAGGTTTATATAGCATTGGTTTAGTCAAAGGAGGTGCATAATACTTGACTTAGTCAAAGGAGGTGCAAGTGTAAGACTTATAGATATTTAGGAAGTTTAGTGACGAAGTTTGGACACATACCCTTATCCAAATGTTCAAGACTTATCACCAAGCCACCAAGGCTTGGTGAATCATCCCATAACCGTCCATGGATAAGGGGGAGTGACTAGATGGGTTGATTTGCTATAATTTTGATTTACGGAGGTCATTTAGTCCCGGTAATCGCTAACGGTAAGTCATAAAGTCACGAAACTTAAAAACGGGTATCGTAAAAATATGAAACTTGTACAAATATTTAAACTTATCATTATACTCCATATTAATATATAAAATGAGTGATAAGTTTCATCGGGTTGCTTAAACATCGTAAAAACCTAAAAGCGTAGGCTTAAAACGCGTAAATCGCAAAACCGAAAAATGTAAAAATCCAAAACTTGTGGAAATGTCGTATGATGTGAAAATCACATATTTCTCTTGTTTGTAATGTTGTATGGACATATCGGGATGCTCAAATGTCTTTTTGGGTGATTTTTCACCCTGGTAAAATTCATTACACCAAAAATATTGAAGTACAAAGGATGGGTGAATCCCTCATCTCAGTCCCAAAGGATACTTACAGACTCTCAATATAAGCATGACAAATCATTCTTATAACTTAACAAAATGAAACTACCAATAATGACTAAAGTACATAAGACAATACAATACTACTCAAGTAAAAGCACTTGAGCCTTCTAAATCATTATGGCGATCCACATTATCTTCCACGAAGAAATCACGTATAATATGGCAGGAATGAACACCCAAAGATAGTCCGCAACCATAGGAATCCAATGACTTACCACAAGTCCAAGTATCCAGCCTTCAAGCTTGTACATACTAAGAGTCGTACCTACAATAACCAACATTGCCACCAAGCAAAACATCCAAACACAATAACGTATAGCTGAACCAATGCGATAGTAGCCACAAAAGTGATCTTGGTCATTTAAGAACAATGTATACCTTGCGTACCAATACAGCGTAATGTCACGGGGTTGGGTTTGAGCACTCGAAAGCTCTTCGGACCCGTGCGGCACTAGACTAGAATTACCTCGATCTAGCTAGTAAGCCTAACTCACTTGGTTGCTAAGTATGAAAGGAGGGGTTTAACACTTGGGAGTTGAGAGTAAAACTTCACTATTTCACAATCACTTACAAGTACAAGAATGTTGAGTCTTTGAGGGTTGAGTGCAAATGAGCCTCCCCTTCACCTATTTATACTACTCCTAGGACCCTAGAAACTTCTATCCACCTCCTCATTTGGAGGACTCTAGAACAACCTATACAATCCACACACTTCTATCCTATTCTAGAACCTATCTCTAGAATTATCCACACAAGTCTACATACAAAGCTTACAAACACATTCTAGAGTATTCTACCAAGTACAATCTAGAATGCTCCACAATCTTCAAGTACTACATCCTTCTAGGAGGGTCCTAGAAGGTTCTCCCATCATCCGGGCGCCCCGGCCCGTCTCTGTCCGTCCCGGCCCGCATCGGCCCGTCCCGGCCCGCACCTGGCCCGTCTCGGCCCGACCACTGGCCCGTCTCTACAATGTTCGGACTCTTCCCGAACCTCCTGGACCAAGCCGGCCGCTTCTAGTTGCTTCCGGCCGAGTCTTTCTGTGAGTGGCTCCTCGGCTTTTCAATGTCTCTTGCCCCACAAGGCTTTTCCGTCTAAGCCTATTATAGGGGAGGGTCTCTCTCGCACCTTGCGCGCGGCGCGCGCCGCGCCGGCCGCGCCCGGCATCCCACGCCGCGTCCGGCCGCCCGGCTCGAGTCTGTTCCCAGACTCGGCCTTGTCCGTCGTGCCTTGTCCCACACGACTGTGCTCGTCCGACCTTGCCCGCGTCCCTGCGGCTGTCGGACGATCCGGACATGTCCGTCGCAATGCCCCTTGGGCGATCCGCTTCCCATAGCGGCGTCCGTGCTCCTCCCACGGCTTACTCGCGTGACTCTCTCCGTCGGTCACGCCGTCTGAAAGGCGACTCTTCACATGCGGCCGATGCCATTCATGGCGTCTGCTCGTGCCGGTCCCTCGGCACCTGTGCGACCGTCTGCGCACACATGTCTCGTTGTCGTGTCGGCCGTGACATTCTCCCCGCCCATTTCGCGACGTCCTCGGCGACGTGGCGGCCCCTCGATGAACCGAACGCTCCAAGGTGGTAACTCGGCTCCTCCTCAAGCTTCCTCACATACTTGAGTGCCGACATAGCTTGTCTCGAAGGCTCTGTGGTCAAGCGTATTTCCCGCACTTGGCTTGATCACACACGTCTGAGCGCCCTCTTGTGCGGAACAATACCAACATTATTCTTCCTCGGAAGTCCATGCCCGATATTATGTCCCGATCATCCATGCGTCACCTTGAAGTGCACGCGGTTCCCACGTGCCAATCTTTAGTCGCACCCCATTGGCGACCCGTAACTCGAACGGGTGGTGCATTATTCGACTTCATCCGGCCCGTCCCTCGATGACTGAAGCCCCAACCTCGTGCTTCACCTCGTCAATGTAGTTGTAATCGGCCCCGTGTCGACCAACGCCTTGACGGGTTTCCCATTGATCGGCCGTCGCATACGGCCAAGTTTCCCTCCGGTGCTCCGTCGCGATGCCATCCACTGGTGAGTTCAACACACAGCGCCATCGATGTCCCATCACCCTCGGCATCGTCCCGTGCCTTGGTGTACTCTATGGCGGCTACCCTCGGAAACTTCGAGCATTGCCTCGTCGAATGCTCCGTGCTCCAGCAAATCTCACATTTCTTCTTCTTCGGACACGCTGCTACGAGATGGTCTGCACTCCCGCACCCATGGCAAGTCCGAGCCCATCCTGACTGCTTGCCGTCCTTGGGCCTGGCCATCCTCGCGCCCCTATCCGCATTACCCTGGTACGACTTGTCCTGCGTCTGCCGATGCCGTCCTCGTCCCTCCTGGACTTCGGCTCTCCCGGTGGTTTCAACTCGATCGCCTGTTCGCTTATCGCAATCGCCTCGGACACGTTACGTGCCTTGGCCCTCTGCACCTCAACTTTGCCCACTGTTTTAGCCCATCCAAGAACGCGAACAAAGCTTGCTGCTCACTAAGGCTAGGCAACTCCGGACGATCTCCTGGAACTCCTTCACATAGTCCTTGATCGTCTTGCCGTGTGTCAACTCCTTCAACCTAGCCCGGACCTCAAACTCAACATTCTCGGGTAAAGCGCGCTTGAACTCGGCCTTGAAATCCTCCCATGTCTCCATCCGACATGTACCACGCGCGATCTCTGTTTCGCGCCTTCTCCACCATAGCAGCGCCACATCTGCTAAGAAGAATGGAGCCGTCTGCAACTTGGTCGCATCATCTACTATCCCCGATGCACCAAAGTAACGCTCCATGTTCCACAGGAAGTCATCCACTTCCCTACCATTCCTCGATCCTTGGAACGAACACGGCCGGGGGATGTCGATTCGATGGGGTGCCGCACCCCGCTGGTCCCGACCGTGGGCCATTGCTCGCTCGTACAGTGCTGTCCTTCCTTCGATGGTCTCGATCCTCCCTATGATTTCCTCTCGAAAGGCTGCGATCATGGACCGAACCTCCTTCCTGACAGACTCAAGGATCTCCTCACACAAGTCGCGTCGCAACGCGTTAAGGGTGCCCGTCACCCGGTTCTCAAGCTCCTCCAATGACTCGCTCATCTCCGTCACCTGATCGGCCACATTGCTCCATACCTCAAGAGCATCTGCGTGCTTGCCCATGGTTTCCTCCAGCCGAGCCACTCGTGCTTCCATGGCAACACCTCTTTCCACGGACTTGTCCCTAGACCCTTTCCTGGACTTGTCCTTCTCCTGGCCGGGTTGAACTTTGGTGACGCTTGACGTAGTCTCCATCGGTCCTCCTTGCACAAAACCTCTCAGCAACGTCTTAATGCGGAAGTTCCTTGAACCACTAGCGTGGCTCCGATACCACTTGTCACGGGGTTGGGTTTGAGCACTCGAAAGCTCTTCGGACCCGTGCGGCACTAGACTAGAATTACCTCGATCTAGCTAGTAAGCCTAACTCACTTGGTTGCTAAGTATGAAAGGAGGGGTTTAACACTTGGGAGTTGAGAGTAAAACTTCACTATTTCACAATCACTTACAAGTACAAGAATGTTGAATCTTTGAGGGTTGAGTGCAAATGAGCCTCCCCTTCACCTATTTATACTACTCCTAGGACCCTAGAAACTTCTATCCACCTCCTCATTTGGAGGACTCTAGAACAACCTATACAATCCACACACTTCTATCCTATTCTAGAACCTATCTCTAGAATTATCCACACAAGTCTACATACAAAGCTTACAAACACATTCTAGAGTATTCTACCAAGTACAATCTAGAATGCTCCACAATCTTCAAGCACTACATCCTTCTAGGAGGGTCCTAGAAGGTTCTCCCATCATCCGGGCGCCCCGGCCCGTCTCTGTCCGTCCCGGCCCGCATCGGCCCGTCCCGGCCCGCACCTGGCCCGTCTCGGCCCGACCACCTGGGCCCGTCTCTACAATGTTCCAGACTCTTCCCGAACCTCCTGGACCAAGCCGGCCCGCTTCTAGTTGCTTCCGGTCGAGTCTTTCCTGCTGAGTGGCTCCTCAGCTTTTCAATGTCTACTGCCCCCACAAGGCTTTTTCCGTCTAAGCCTATTATAGGGGGGGAGGGTCTCTCTCGCACCTTGCGCGCGCGCCAGCGCGCCGGCCGCGCGCCGGCATCCCACGCCGCGTCGGCCGCCCGGCTCGAGTCCTGTTCCTGCACTCGGCCTTGTCCGTCGTGCCTTGTCCCACACGACTGTGCTCGTCCGACCTTGCCGCGTCCCTGCGGCTGCCGGACGATCCGGACATGTCCCGTCCGCAATGCCCCTTGGGCGATCCGCTTCCCATAGCGGCGTCCGTGCTCCTCCCACGGCTTACTCGCGTGACTCTCCGTCCGGTCACGCCGTCCTGAAGGCTGACTCTTCACATGCAGCCCGATGCCATTCATGGCGTCCTGCTCGTGCCGGTCCCTCGGCACCCTGTGCGACCGTCTGCGCACACATGTCTCGTTGTCGACTGTCGGCCGTGACAGTAAGCTGACTATCATAACACACCACCATAGCACGATCCTAAAAGGATCGACCATAGACATAAGCAGGGATTTATTCTAAATCCCAACGTATAATTCCAACTAGGTCTTGATCAGCAAACGGAGAATTGCATGAAGGACCCAGCACGAAACGATACCTAGGGTTTAACAAACCCTAACCTCCAATAACGACATCACCAGACCTGATGATACAGCGATCGCCCAAAATAACGGTTTATCAGATCACGAACTAGGGTTTTTGAACAAGAACCCTAAAAAACTCGACTTACATCTCTCTCAAAACCCCACGTACAAAAAACTGATATCTGATAAGAACATGCATGTAACGACTAAACCCTACAAGGGTTAACTTGCACATTGAATGAAACCAAACCCAAAGGTTTCGTTTAAACATTAAGTATAGCAAAACCACACCATAATCAGAGCAGGTCGATGGTTAAATATCATCGTATAAAACAAACCAGCGATATATAAAAGTAATGGATAAAAGACAAGATCGATTCATAAAAACCCTAAAAAAAAGGTAAACCAGAAAACAATCTCACCAAAGCATAGTAAGTAATGGATGATTAGCGATTTAGATAGGGACAATAAATTCGCCAATCACCATACCGAATCCAGAGCACTCCATCCTTAAGATTGTACGACATGAGGGATCGATTGCATACCAAAAACCCAAGATTGTAATCGACTGAATGCATAGGTCAACCAAAAAAGACCATGAATGGAATAATAAGGCAAACCTAATGCAACGATCGATACAGAACAGTGGTTAGAAGGTAGAGATACGATCACAAAGGTTGTTTTTTGGCCGGAAAATGAAGTAGGGATGGCGGCCTGAATTCGCCTCTAGAGAGAGAACGAGTTAGGGTTTGGGTGATCGGGATGCTCAAATGTCGTTTAAATCTAAACGAAAATATCAGACACGGTTTTGCAAAAACGGTTCTGAATAGATCCAACGTACGTCGTCAGGACGACCCGTCGAGTATCAACTCTCTTGTCATGATAAATGAAAAAAAAATTCACGGGATGCATAGTAAAAGTGAATAGTAAAAATTCGAGAATAGATAGTAACCTGAAAATGCGAATTGTTACATCTTAATAATTCAAAAATAATTTGTAAAATTAATCTTTGAAAAAATATTTTGTCACATTTATAAAAATGTGAAGTTTAGCACACAACAAAATTATTGGTTTGATCATCCAACAAGTTTGAAGTTTGTTTGTTCATACCTTGAGTGATTTACGTCGAACTGGAGACTTGTGTCTGAGAGGTCGAGAGACGTTGATGTAGGTATGCTTTGATGACTTGTGGTTACAAGTAACTTGCTTATTTTACGTTATGTATTACAAGTTACATGTTTGTCATTATTAAAACCGGTTTAGTTTAAACATCGTAATATTTGCACTAACAAAACATTTTGGGGAAATGTTGAGTCTCACATGCATTTGCGGGGCAAATGTTGGACGTGACCATGATCGAGAAGCGGCCACATGGATCAATGTTATTGGCGTCCTTTGATATAAGAATATAAAAAAGATTATGCAAGAGATGGGTGAGAAACAATGAAGAAATGACCTTCTATTTATAGGCAAAATGTCTCTGACCTGACGGATCCCTTTCAAAAGGGATCTGGCCAGTTCAATCTGAGGGATCCGACAAGCTGGATCACATAATCCGGATTTTGGATATCAAATCTCCAAAAAATCTTGTGTGATCTTGCAAATCCTTCAAGTATCTTGGCAAGATATGGTATGTGATGTCATGCATGAGGTAAATAATATATTTACTTAAGTATTTACTAAAAACAAATGTATAAGTAACTTGGTAAATAATGTATAGTCTAATAACAAAATAATTGTGATGACTATTTCAAGAACTTGTGAACTTTGATTGCTACCTGAGATAATTTTGCGATTGTTATCGACAAAACATAGAGAGATCGGAAAATATAAATAAACGTTTTTACGGCTTATTTGTATTAACATATATTGTTTCTCAATGGTTTTAGACTTAGTTCCCAGTTACACCATCAAAGCGTAACGTTGTGTACTAAGGTCAAGTTCAGTGGGAGATAAGGAAAATGACTTATTGGCTGAGATGGCAATTTGCAGCTCCAAGCTGAAATAGGCTCGAGAGAATGATATTTTTCCTAGGCTCCTTGTGTGCGAAAAATTTGTGAAACGTATGGCCATGTGACAAAGTGTTTGGGACTGTTGGGTATCGGATCGTATAATGGCTAAAGACAGAATCGATTAAACAAGCGAATTAAACGAATATAACAATTACAATTATATTCTACGGGATAGGGTTTAAGGATTACAGGCCGGCTAATGAACCTATAATTATAACCAATATAAGTAATCCGATAAACCCGAACAAATGCAGCCAATATATTTTCAACATCCAGAACAAATCTGAAATACAAATATCCGATTCCAGGTTAGCAACGATAATATAATAACCAAACGATCGGAATACGAAAAAACTGGTATATATTATATATATAAGTATATATATATATATAACTAATATATTATATATATATATATATAATATATAGACTACTACAGGTATATATATATATTTATATATATAACAAATATAAATAACATATATATAGATAAATACCAAAAAATATATATAACAAATATATATATATATATGTATAATGTAAATTGCAGGTATATATTTATATATATATATATATAACAAATATATATAACAAATATATATAATATATATATGTATAAACTCCAGGAAACATATATATATATATAACAAATATAAATATATATATATATAATATATTGCACAAAATCACCAAGAAAAGCAATTTAAACAGAGATAAATTAAGATCTAGAAAACCCCTTTTTTGGAAAGTAATGTGTAGGCTCAGCTCTTCCGAAAACCCTAGGAATTGACACCGATACGAACGATTTTCCACAGAGGACTAGCCCAAATCACCTCCGGCCGGCCAACAGCCCGGAAGCACCTTCACCAAACCCTAGAAAACTCAGAAATCTATCACGATCTCACTCATAGTTCTCACCAAAGAGATTACTCTCGTTTTTCACTCGGATTCTCAAGGCACAAATCGTTTTCTTCTCGGTGTCCCAAAACACCAGCCCCGCCGTGCCTTTTATACACGGAGAGATGAAATCGGATACAAGAAGTGTCACGGGATTCCATCGTCTCAGTCAAAGGCTCACGGGAGGAAGGATGAAAAGAAAAACGGGAGCAGAAACGCGGCGGGGTGGGAGTTGACCGAAGGGTAGGTGAGAACGGGAGAAGAAAGGGAGAGATGAGAGAGAGTGGAGGCGGTGAGATAATGAAAGAGAGAGGTAGGGTTAGGGTTATTAATAGGATAAGATGGACGGTCCAGATTAGATGCATCTTAATACATCTTGATCGGACGGCTCCTATTAAATAGGGCTGCCAATGGGCTGGGCCAGCTCTTAAATGGTATGGGCCAGAAAAAAAAGGGAAGGAGATAATATTTCTGGACCAGATTGGGCCAAAATAATAACATTTCTTCACCTTTTGGGCCAACCAGTCAAATTGCATTTTCGGGTTTGGAGAAAACTCATCATCGCCTAACTCCGGGGTTACCGGCACATACACACAGTAAATAAGATAAAGAATTCACACAGAATACTAACTCACAAAGATATCCCCCAAAAAAAAAACACCAAGTTCAGAAAATTTATTCGACTGAATCGAAATCCAGTCTTTTTAAACAAGATTTAAATTTCTCGACGGGTAAACACTTAGTACCCAAATCTGAAGGATTAAATTGGGAGGGTATTTTTTCAAGATAGATTATACGTTTTGCAACAACATCTAGTATGAAATGAAACCGCACATCAATATGTTTAGTTCTATCATGAAAAACTGGATTCTTGCAGAGTTGAATACCGGATTGACTATCCGAAAAAACTTCGACTTTATCCTTTAGAAAACCGATTTCTGATAAGAGTCCTTTTAACCATATAGCTTCTTTTAATGCTTCTGTTATAGCAACATACTCAGATTCTGTAGTGGATAAAGCAACTATAGGTTGTAATTGAGACTTCCAACTAATCGGTGCGCCACACAAATTAAACACATATGAAGTAGTAGACTTACGGTTATCACGATTAGCAGCGTAATTAGAATCCACATATCCAACCAATTTTACACCTTGAGAGTGTCGAGAGAATTTAAGACCATACCTGGTTGAGCCCTTCAAGTACCTTAGCAGCCATTTGACAGCTTGCCAATGATAGACCCCTGGGTTAGCCATGTATCGACTAAGACAACTCACAACATAAGCTATGTCAGGTCTTGTGCTGACCATTAGATACATGACCGGGCCAATGGCATTTGAGTAAGGTACATTTTTTATATAATTGATATCATCCTCAGTTTTCGGGGATTGATCTTTACTTAACAGGAAATGACCAGCAAGAGGTACATTGGTTGATTTAGACTGACTCATAGAAAATTTAGATAAAATTTTCTGCACATAGGAATCTTGGTTTAAAACAATGGTGGAGTTTTTCCTATCACGAAAGATATTCATCCCAAGAATACGCTTAACATCACCAAGGTGTTTCATGTCAAACTTCGCACTTAAGCATTTAATGACATGATCTACGGTTTTCACACAAGGGCTCACTAAGAGCATATCACCAACATATATGATTAAGAAAACAGGATTTTTGGAATCAGTTTTGTAATACAAGCAATGATCATAATTACTTCTTGAAAATTTAAGAGAGAGCATGTATTATTCCATTACCTAGGTGATTGTTTTAAACTATAGATTGATTTTTTAAGCAAGCAAACATGATTAGGGGACTTAGGATCAATAAAGCCTTTAGGTTGACTCATATAAAGCTTTTCTTCAAGTTCACCATGTAAAAAGGAAATTTTGACATCTAATTGTTTTAATTCCCAATCAAATTGAGCAACTAGAGCAAGCATGATACGCACAGTAGTGAACTTAACCACAGGGGCAAAGATTTCAGTGTAGTCAATACCTTCTTTCGGGGTGAAACCCTTAGCAACTAGTCTAGCTTTGAATCTGACCGACTCATTTTCTTCCTTAACTTTGAAAAGCCATTTACAGTCAACCACCGAACAGTTGGGCGGTCGGGGCACAAGAGCCCAAGTTTCATTTGAGTGCAATGAAATCATTTCTTCATTCATTGCATTAAGCCACTGTTCTGAGTGTTCAGATTTTAAAGCTTCATCATACGTTTTGGGTTCACAATTATCAATGGATTCAAACATATTGAACGCATACGATGCCATATGATAATCACTTAAGTGAGAAGGCCTTCTAATTTCTCTCCTAGGCCTATCTCGAGCAAGTTGATAATCATGGAAATTCTCTTCAGGTACTTTTTCTGTTTCATCATGCACATCAGCATTATCATGATTATCAAGATTAGTTTCTGTTTACACATTATCCATTTTATCTAAAGAAATGTGCAGCTCCACCTCATTTGGAGCAGGGGGTTTTCCGGATCAGGTAAAAGGCAAGGAAATTCATTTCCGTTGAAAACAATATCTCGACAAATAATAGTTTTGAAACCGGTTTGGCCCTTTAGCCAAACCCTATAGCCTTTTACTCCTTCTGGGTATCCCAGAAACACACATCTCACAGAACGAGGCTCAAGCTTATCATTTTTCTGATGCACATAAGCAGATCAGCCAAATACACGAAGATTAGAAAAATTAATAGATCGACCAGACCAAACACATTCAGGATAATTACCATTTAACGGCACAGAGGGAGATCTATTTATCAGATAAGCAGCAGTTAGTAAAGCCTCGCCCCAGAACCTTTTTGAGAGCCCAGACATGACCAACATGCTTCTGACCCTTTCTAGCAAGGTTCTATTCATACGTCCAGCCACCCCATTCTGTTGGGGTGAATAAGGGATAGACTTATGTCTCTGAATACCAGATTGAGCACAAAGCTCATCAAACATTTGATTGCAAAACTCAAGGCCATTATCGGTCCTTAAGATTTTAATCTTTTTCACAGTTTGGTTTTCAATCAAGGTTTTCCAATTTTTAAATTTCTCAAAGACATCAAATTTGTTCTTCAGAAGGAACACAAAGACCTTTCGAGAGTAATCATCAATTACAGATAGAAAATATTTATTTCCACCGTGTGTGGGTTCACTAGATGACCCCCACACATCAGCATGCAAATAATGCAAAGTGTCATAAGTAGTAGGAGATCTAGGGGGATGGGGATTTGGAAACTTAACACGATGTTGTTTACCTACCACACAGGAGTCGTGAAACGGCACAGAGGACAATTTATCTTTCCCAAACACCCCTTGTTTTTGCAAAATTTCCAGACCCTTATCACTAATGTGGCCTAGACGTTTGTGCCACAGATCTGTTGAGTCACCTTGGACAGAAATCACAAAAGAATCATATTTTGCAGTTTTCACATAGAGGTTATTCCGTTTTATTGCTTTGAAAACACACAAGTTTCCTTTAAATATTTTCATAATCCCATTACCCCACTTACCTTCATACCCCTCATCATCAAGGGTACCACAAGAAACAAGATTGTGACACAGATCAGGAACATGCCTCATGTTCTTAAAAGTTAACAAATAACCGGAGTCACACATTATCTTAATATCTCCTAAACCATGAACTTGACATTTTTTCTCATTATCCATAGAGACAGACCAATTTGTCACTTCTCTATATTCAAAAAACAGCCTTTTGAAAGGCGACATATGAAACGTACAAGCGGAATCAACAAGCCACTCATTTTCACACAAAGTAAGAGTATGCACAGTATTAGCTTGTTCACAAATTTCAGACACCATGAAAACATCATCCACACGGCCACTTTCTACCACAAGGTTGGCATTATCATTTTGATAATTTTTCTTGGGTTTAGTGCACTCATGAATGTAATGACCAGATTCACCACAATTATAGCACTTACGGTTCTTAGGTCGAGATTTTGACCTACTCTTTCATTTGCCCTTTTTATTTTCAGAAAAATTACTCTGATGGCTTTGGCTTGAGGAAGGTTTCTGTTTTTGAAAACGATTTTGAGGCCTTCCCCTCACAAAATTAACCTCACCTAGAGATTTATTCCCCTTATTATTTTTCAAATCCAATTCTTTACTTTTCAAACCGTTTATAATAGTATCAAGTGTTACTTTATCTCTGTCGTACTTAATAGCAGATTTAACATCACTGTATGAATCAGAGATGGCATTTAAAAGAACAATATGGGTGTATTCATCAATATTTTTATCACCGATTTGTTTGATATCCTGGATTAATTTTGTAAAAGTGTCCAGGTTATCATTTATATCTTTTGAGATATCAAGTTTGTACCGGAACAATTTTTCAAGTAAAAACAGTTTGTTAGGCAGGGAAGTTTCAGTGTAAGTCTCTTTCAATTTTTCCCACAATGCCTTAGATGTATCATGTTTACAAATTTTCCGAATTACAGAATCGGACAGATTTAGAATAATTGATGAATACGCAAACTCATCTGCCTCAGCCTTTTTATCGGCAGCAGTATTATCAGAAAAGGATTGATCAATATATTTAAAAACTTTTTGTTGAATTAAAATGCCCTTCATCTTCTGTTGCCAAATTTGGAAATCCCCTTTACCATCAAAAGGTGCAATATTAAAAACCGAGAAAGAACCCATTGTAACACACAATATAATATAATCACAAAGAAACCCGAAAAAATCACAAAGATCAGGAAAGGGAGCACACAGCTGATGAGACTCAAATTCAGGGACTCGATTTGAATTTTGAGATTAAAACCTGTTTAAATTAAAACCGGGATCCTCAAGCTCTTGACAAAGATCCGAGGGACACTTCTGGTCCTGGCAGCGCAAGATTAGTGCTGTTTTGGATTTTAAGGCTTTAATTTGTGTGAGTTTTAATTAATAAGGAAACAGGAGACACCCTGAAAAATGAATCCAACCAGTTAACACAAAAAATAGTCCGTGACAAGCGAAACAGCAAGTAACACTAAACAGTACAAAGACAAATAATACGACAAAAAAACCCCGAAGCTAGCAGCAATAATTAAAGACGAGGTTCAGCCGATATACCTGAGCGGAAACCCGGATGGGTTATTCCGTATCACCACGAAGACAAAGAACCTGACACCCGACAAAACGGGGCTCTGATACCACTGTTGGGTATCGGGTCGTATAATGGCTAAAGACAGGATCGATTAAACAAACGGATTAAACGAATATAACAATTACAATTATATTCTACGGGATAGGGTTTAAGGATTATAGGCCGACTAATGAACCTATAATTATAACCAATATAAGTAATCCGATAAATCCGAACAAATGCAGCCAATATATTTTCAACGTCCAGAATAAATATGAAACACAAATATCCGATTCTAGGTTAGCAACGATAATGATAATAACCAAACGATCGGAATACGAAAAAACTGTTATATTATATATATATAAGTATAGATATATATATATATAACTAATATATATATATTATATATATATAATATATAGACTACTACAGGTATATATATATATATATTTATATATATAACAAATATATATATATATATATATGTATGTATAATGTAAACTGCAGGTATATATTTATATATATATAACAAATATATATATATATATATATATATATATATATAATATATGTATAAACTCCAAGAAATATATATATATATATATAACAAATATATATATATATATGTAATATATTGCACAAAATCACCAATAAAAAGCAATATAAATAGAGATAAATTAAGATTTAGAAAACCCCTTTTTCGGAAAGTGATGTGTAGGCTCAGATCTTCCGAAAACCCTAGCAATTGACACCGTACGAACGATTGTCCACAGAGGACTAGCCCAAATCACCTCCGGCCGGCCAACAGTGTAACACCCCGAGATATTCGGAATAATTACAGCGCCGTAAACCCTTTAGGTAAGGATTTACAAGGCTAAATTTAAAAAGAGTGTAAATATAATCCAATCGTACAACTGAAGTTCAAATACAGATTTGATTCAACCGATCAAATGAGTTAACTTATACAACCATATCGAAAAGACATTATTAAAACAGACGTACTCGAGTACTAAATAGACCAAGGAGACAAATCACAATAACAATAAACATCAACCACATCACTGAGCCATTTCATCGTCCTGTCGGTACTGTGGTTGCCTCCCCGCTCCTCGACTACCTGAACATCAAAACAATGTCCACCCCCGAAGGGGTTAGCAAAGCAATGCTAGTACAAGTATCATAATACAATAAATCATCAATGCATCATAAAACATGCAAAACGGACTTACGCCACCGGAATCCAACGATGCGAATCCTCACGATTCCATCAACACAATACAGGGTAATCCAGCGATCCAGCGCCCTTGGTATAGATCCCCATGATGATCCCGTCGGACCAACGCATGGTGGAAAACCCGTCCAACGATCCAGCGCCCTCAGCATAGATCCCCATGATGATCCCGTCGGACCAACGCATGGTGGACATTCGATCCAGCGCCCTCAGCAAGAATTTTCAAAAATACATCTCATATTCAACAATATGAACAATACCACAAGCATGATCAAAGTTTCAATATAACTCGAACTCGACATATGATACTTGCCTCGAAAATGGCAAGAACGAAACACTTCGATGATCCCAACACACTCGAAGGCCGCCTCCTTCGATCAACGTAACAAGCTCGAACCTTAACAAAAGGAATGATATACAAATCATCTCAATTCGAACGATGGCCTAACAATTCGTTCTACGGCCCAAAAGTTCAAAATAAACAATCTGCCTGGACTGCTTAGCGTGCGCTACGTACTCTACGTAACGTGCGCTAAGCCTGCCTGTTAGCGTACGCTATCGTATAAGCCTAGCGTACGCTAGCCACGGACTGACAGATGACTCGGCTGACATCGTAACGTATGTTACGTACGTATCGTGCGTTAACTGAACCCCGATAGCGCACGTTAATTTACAAGTGTTAGCGTGCGCTAACCTTGCATGGCAGAATACTGCTAACAGAAAAACTGGATTGAAAGGTGATGAACTCATGAATTCTATGGTGATAATACAAGTTATCCTCGGGCATATCATGCTAATAAGGTTTGTGGAAGTTCTATGATTATGAGATACAAATATACGGATAATCATCTCAACATCATAATTCATTTTAGATCTTCAAGAAATATTCTAAGTTCTGTTCGTCCTACGTTCCAAAACCCATGATTCCAACATGTAAAACGTAACAATCTCGGTAATATCCGATTACTGATCGTAAATCGATTTGAAAATGCTTAGGAGTCCATATACTAAGATGTTTCAAAGGTTCATACGATAAATAGTGCCGATACGTCAAAAGTATCCTTCTAACATGTGATGACTGATTATAACGAAATAACTGGCTATCAGAACATGATCAGACGTCCTTAAGGACATTACTAGCATCGGTGAAGAATCATCTACCTCAAAGTGAGGAAGAACACGGAGGAAATCGAAGCAATCCAACACCGAAGGCTTGAACACCAATCTCCAACGTTGTACGATCTTCAATCACGAGATAGGGTGTTGATATGGAGTGTTTAGGATGAAGGAAGTTATGTTCTAAGTGTAAGAATTCGGGTAATGGGAGAAGAAAGAACTGAAATCACGAATAGGATGCTGTCCTATTTATAAGAAATGGCTATTAGCGCGCTAGACCACCTTTCGTAGCGTGCGCTAACGCTCACCGACTTAATCGTATTCAGCACTTAGCGTGCGCTACGCATATACATGAGCGTGCGCTAAAGGCGTTGACAACTTTTCCCGAAAGCCGTCCAGGTTCATCCCGACATGATCCGACAGGGGTCCCCTGGCCAGATCTCACCTACCGCACGTCTCAATCAAATTGACCACACATAGCGTGCGCTAGTAATCCTTTGTAGCGTGCGCTATTTAGTCTATGTTAGCGTACTGTCACGGGCTTAGAGTTTACTATGCTCCTAAGCGTCGTGCGGCCTAGCAACCCTCTTGCTAGTCAGCCTTAAACACCCCGAATTTGGCTAAGTATGAAAGTTGGCACAACGAAAGAGAGGCAATGGGTTGAAGGAAAATTACTTCCACTAAATAACAAAGAGTTACAAGTATGTCTCTTACAATGCTTTCCCAAGGATGGCTGCAAATGAGCCCCAACATCCCTATTTATACTACTCTCTATGTCTAGAAACTTCCTCCACCTCCTCATTTGGAGGCTTCTAGATCCTCCTATACTATTACATAATCTAGAGTATTCTAAGTACAAAAGCCTTTACAAATGTCTAGAATCATCTACTAGATTACAAGTCTTGACTCATCCAAGAGTCTCTAGCACCTTCCACATATTTCTGGATCTTCCTGGCTCGTTCGGCCCGACCCGGCCTGCTCGGCCCGACTCGGCCCGTCTCCATGTAACCCGACCCGATCCGGCCCGGCCTTCCACACATGCCTCCGGATTCATCTTTGATGTTCTGGACCATCCCGGTCCGTTTCTGGAATGTTCCGAGTATAGTTTCCGTACAGTGGACTCCTCAGCTTTCCAATGTCCACTGCCATCACAAGGCTTTTTCCCGCTAAGCCTATTATAGGGGGAGGGTGCTCCGTGCATCCCTCGCGCGCCGCCCGTGCGCGCGCCCAGCGCCTCGCGCGCACCCCTCGCGGGTGTCCGTCGCCCGTGTCCGAGTCTCGGCCCTCGGATGTGCCTCGTCTCGTCATCTTGTCCCGCATTGTCCCGAAGCGGCGTGCCTGTCCGCTGCACTCGTCCGTTCGGTTCCTGGCGTGCCTTGTCCAGCCGCCCAGGTAGTCCCGCATCAGGCCTGATGGCCTTGTCCCTCGGTCGGGCACTCTGTTGCCCGGTTGGCCTGCTTGCTCGGCCATACATCCACGCATGCCGCGCCACACGGTTAAGTCCCTCAGTCGGTTGTGCCGATCCACACGGCCTAGTTGTCCCGAACGTGCCCCGTGCACGTTGATCTGTTGAACCTCGCACCCCTCTGTGCGGGTCTGTCCGAGCACTCTGTCGGTCATTTCTCTCGGGGCGTGACAGTACGCTACACATAGCCGATAGCGTGCGCTACATGTGCAGAATTACAATTTGTAAATCACATACATGAAATCATACGCTCGACAACATCGGATTATGAAATACGGAGAATAATACTCAGATCAAGTACAACGATTACAATATCACAAGTTCCAAATACAAGTCAGAAATCTTGGGTATTACATCCTTCCTCCATAAAAAGAAGTTTCGTCCCGAAACTTAAGATGAAAACAACTCTGGATATCTAGCCTTCATACTGTCCTCCGTTTCCCAAGTGGCCTCCTCGACTCCGTGTCGTGACCATTGTACTTTAACCAAGTGTATTGGTTTATTCCTCAATTGTTTGATCCGGCTCTCAAGTATCTTGATTGGTCTCTCTTCGAAGGTGCCATCATTATCTATCTCGATCTCGTCGAAATCAATGACGTGACTGGGGTCCGGTACATACTTCCGCAATTGGGATACATGAAACACATTGTGAACGTGACTCAGCGATGGCGGTAAGGCCAACCTGTATGCTAAATCTCCAACTCTCTCGAGGATCTCAAATGGTCCGATATATCTCGGACTAAGCTTGCCTCTCTTCCCAAAATGGAAAATCCCTCGAGTAGGAGACACCTTCAATAGCACATGGTCCCTAGCATCGAACTCTAGAGGGCGACGACGTATATCTGCATAAGATTTCTGTCGACTCTGGGCAGTCAACAATATTTCTCGAATCAAAGCTACCTTCTCTTGAGTCTGAATAATCAATTCCGGTTCCGTACCGATCAAATCCGAAGAATCATCCCAACACAGGGGTGATCGACATCTTCTTCCGTACAAAGCTTCAAATGGTGCCATTTTGATAGAAGCATGCCAACTATTATTATAAGTGAATTCAATCAAGGGCAAGTGAACTTCCCAATCAGTTGACCAATCTAATGCACAAGCTCTAAGCATGTCTTCTACTGTTTGTATAGTACTTTCGGACTGACCGTTCGTTTGGGGATGATAAGCCGTGCTAAAGTTGAGCTCAGTCCCCAAAGCCTTGTGAACTGCTTTCCAGAAGTGTGACACGAAACGGCCATCTCGATCCGAAATAATGGTCTTCGGCGTCCCATGCAATCTGACTATCTCCGCAATAAATACTCGCGCCAATCTCTCGGGTCCCCATGTATCTTTAATTCCTAGGAAATGAGCCGACTTGGTTAGTCGATCAACTACAACCCAAATCATGTTCATTCCTGTTCTAGTCCTTGGCATACTGGTGATGAAATCCATCGAGATGTCCTCCCACTTCCATTCAGGGATTGGAAGCGGCTTTAACATTCCGGCAGGTCGCTGATGTTCAATCTTAACCTGCTGACAAGTCAAACACTTCGAAACATACTCTGCTACGTCCTTCTTCATATTCCCCCACCAGAAGTTTTGCTTTAAATCCTTATACATCTTACTGCTGCCTAGGTGAATAGAATAGGGCGCGCTATGAGCTTCTTTCAAAATTATCCGTCTCAAATCATCATCCTCGGGAACGCAAAGTCGACTCTGAAATCTCAGAACTCCATCGTCTTGTATCACGAATCCTGGGGCTTTTCCCTTCTTTACTTCATCACATAATCGAAGGGTCAGAGAATCGTTCAACTGCTTAGATTTGATCTCCTCAACTAGTGATGAAGTCAGTTCCATCACATACAGTTGCCCTTGGATTCCTGGTGCCCATACTTCAATCCCTTCGCGGATCAGTTCTCGTTGAATGCTGGTTTGGGACGTAAGAGCTTCCAACACTCGAATAGAAACAGGTTTTCGGCTCAATGCATCAGCTACTACGTTTGCTTTCCCCGGATGATAGAGAATCTCCAAGTCGTAATCCTTGATCAATTCCAGCCACCTTCTCTGCCTCATGTTTAATTCTTTCTGACTGAAAATGTACTTGAGGCTCTTATGATCTGTAAAGATCTGACAATGAGTGCCGTACAAATAATGACGCCAAATTTTCAAGGCAAAGACCACCGCTGCTAGCTCCAAATCGTGAGTCGGGTAATTAACCTCATACGGTTTCAATTGCCGAGAAGCATAAGCAATCACCTTATCCCTTTGCATCAACACACAACCCAGACCCTGATTCGAAGCGTCGCTGTATACCATGAACCCATCAATTCCATCTGGCAATGCTAAAATAGGTGTTGTCGTCAGTCTCTTCTTAAGCTCATCAAAACCAGCCTGGCATTTCTCATCCCACTTAAACTTTTGAGTTTTCTGCAACAGCTGAGTGAGCGGACGAGAGATCTTGGAAAATCCCTCTACAAAGCGGCGATAATATCCAGCAAGTCCTAAGAAACTCTGGACTTCTTTCACATTATTAGGAGCTTCCCATTTCAAGATTGCTTCGACTTTCTTCGGGTCCACCTGAACTCCGTCAGCTGATATCACATGCCCAAGGAAAGTTACTTCCCTAAGCCAGAACTCGCATTTTGAAAGCTTTGCATACAACTGTTCCTTCCTCAAGGTGCTCAAAACCACACGCACATGTTCGGCATGCTCCTCTGCGTCCTTTGAATATATCAAGATGTCGTCAATGAAGACGACCATAAATTTATCCAAGTATTCCAAGAATACCCGATTCATCAATTGCATGAATACCGCAGGAGCATTGGTAAGTCCAAATGGCATTACTACAAATTCATAATGCCCGTACCGGGATCTGAAAGCAGATTTCGGTATATCCGATTCCTTAATTCTCAACTGGTGGTATCCTGATCGCAAGTCAATCTTCGAGAATACCCTTGCCCCTTGCAGTTGATCAAACAAGTCGTCGATCCGAGGTATAGGATACTTATTCTTGATTGTCATCTTGTTGAGCTCCCTGTAATCAATACACGATCGGAGGATCCGTCTTTCTTAGGACAAAGAGAACGGGCGCTCCCCAAGGAGAAACGCTCGGTTGAATATAACCCTTCTGTAACAATTCCTCCAGTTGTTTCTTGAGTTCATACATCTCGGTTGGCGCCATGCGGTATGGTGCTCTGGAAATAGGAGCTGCTCCAGGCTCTAATTCGATAGTGAATTCCACTTCTCTCTGTGGAGGTAACCCCGGTAGTTCGTCAGGAAATACATCTGAGAACTCATTCACAACTGAAATAGACGAGAGCTCTACTCCTTCCTCTTTCCTCATGGCATAACACCAAAGGCCGTGACATCCCTGCTTCAGTAATTTCACGGCTTTCATTGCTTTGATCAATTTTCCCGAGCTTCCTGGTCTCCATCCTTGGAATAAGTGTTCAGATCCGTCATCAGCAATGATAGAAATGACTCTCTCTCGGTAATTCAGAATAGCTCCATAACGGTTGAGCCAATCATCTCCGAGAAGTAAATCGTCACCGCAGATGTCAACTACAATAAGATTCGATAGCC
This sequence comes from Orobanche coerulescens, assembly GCA_033398695.1. Lineage (NCBI taxonomy): Eukaryota > Viridiplantae > Streptophyta > Magnoliopsida > Lamiales > Orobanchaceae > Orobanche > Orobanche coerulescens. The sequence continues at coordinate 165,211,788 of CM065804.1, forward strand.
AATCTCTCCCTCCTATAGTTACTGGAAAATCTCTAGCCTCTAGGGTTCCCACGATCCTCTCTCCACTCGGCAAACCCACAACATATGGTTCGCAATCAAATAAGCACGAGATTTTCAAACGATTTACACAGTTCAAAGATACAAAAGAATGTGTAGATCCGGAATCGAATAAAACACTAACTGGTTGCAAAAGGATCTGAATTGTACCTGATGCAACACCAGTGTTCTGATCATCAGATTTCCTCATTTCGTACAGGCGCGGAGGAACGGACCCAGCACTGGATGTCTCTCTCTTCCCAACATTCTGCTGCTGAAATCCACTCTGCTGCGTCTGGTTCACACTCGTCTCCTTCGGAACTGGAGATGGAGTGCGAGCACCAAAAGATCGGGTCGCATTCCCACAAAAGGTTGCGCGATGTCCTTCCTGTCCACAGTCGAGTCACAGCAGGCGCGAAACAATCACGTCGAACATGTCCCGCTTTGCCACAGTTATAACACTTCTTCCCTGCGTCTGAAACAGTTGGTGCTGCCCGGAACTTCTTTCCACCTCGAGAAGGATGCGGAGGTCTCCTGGATGAATGAAAAGAGCATTGACCCCTGCGAGGCCCGCTACTCTTATTCTCCGTGAAGTTGCCAGACACCTTCTGTTTCTTTGCTTCCATCGATTTCTCTACTGCTGCCTCCTTCATATCATAAGCCAACGCCTTATCCTGATACTATCGCAAGGTGGTACAATCAAATCCGGACATATATTGCTGAATTTCCGGCTTCATTCGCATGTCAAAATGGAAAATCCTTTCCGCCTCGGTCCTGACCAAGTGGCGCACATAAGTCAGCTGGTGATTAAAGGTCTTAATCACGTCCGTCACAGATGCTTCCGAATTTTGTGGTGAGAAAAACTCCCGAACTCGGGCTTCTCTAACTGGGCCAGGACAATACTGCGCCTCCATCATCAATTTGAATTCCGTCCAGTCAACATTGTGCTCCTCCGGTCGAATGGCCTCCCACCAGTCGAAAGCCTCCCCTGTCAGAAGATACTGGGCGACCGGAACCTTCCAATCGTTGGGACAGTTAATCCCTGCAAAAATCTTCTCTAATTCCTTGACGGTGATCCCAAGAAAGCGTCTCGGCGAGCGTCAAATTTCGGAGGGTGCAATTTAATCACTTGATAAGCCATCTATCTCCTTGATTTTCCACGTTATCTTCTTTGTCCCATCGCCGTCTGCATGCGATCCACAACTTGAGCAAACTGGTTTATCTGGGCAACCACCTGCTGAAGCACTCCCGGCACGTTAGGATCTGCATTATTATTTGCCGATCCCTGCTGTCCCCCGGAATGGGAATCCGTTCGACTAGCGGTTATCTCTGGGGTAGATACCGACTCTTCTTGTCTCGCATTTCCACGTCCACGTCCACGACCGCGTCCGCGTCCACGACCTCCTCTCAACATACTGTAAACATAAATACTCAATATCCAGGGCAAACTTTCTTAAAGTACATCCATCAATGTTCACAAAACATGAATAAAATAAAACGGTAGTATTTGAGATTTAGGAACTTACAACCACGGTCCACACGACGATGTTGGCTCAGCAGTGATGTTACGAACGACCATTAATCAAATAACGTAAACTGACCCAACTAACCCGACTGCCAAGATATCCATGAATCTTAGCTCCGATACCATATTCTGTAACACCCCGAGATATTCGGAATAATTACAGCACCGTAAACCCTTTAGGTAAGGATTTACAAGGCTAAATTTAAAAAGAGTGTAAATATAATCCAATCATACAACTGAAGTTCAAATACAGATTTGATTCAACCGATCAAATGAGTTAACTTATATAACCATATCGAAAAGACATTATTAAAACAGACGTATTCGAGTACTAAATAGACCAAGGAGACAAATCACAATAACAATAAACATCAACCACATCACTGAGCCATTTCATCGTCCTGTCGGTACTGTGGTTGCCTCCCCACTCCTCGGCTACCTGAACATCAAAACAATGTCCACCCCCGAAGGGGTTAGCAAAGCAATGCTAGTACAAGTATCATAATACAATAAATCATCAATGCATCATAAAACATGCAAAACGGACTTCCGCCACCGGAATCCAACGATGCGAATCCTCACGATTCCATCAACACAATACAGGGTAATCCAGCGATCCAGCGCCCTTGGTATAGATCCCCATGATGATCCCGTCGGACCAACGCATGGTGGAAAACCCGTCCAATGATCCAGCGCCCTCAGTATAGATCCCCATGATGATCCCGTCGGACCAACGCATGGTGGACATTCGATCCAGCGCCCTCAGCATAGATCCTCATGATCCCCTCGGATCATTTATACCATAAATCAATCAACTATGCATACACATATGCATTTCAATATGTTCATCAATACAAACAATTAACAACGAATATCACGAGAATTTTCAGAAATACATCTCATATTCAACAATATGAACAATACCACAAGCATGATCAAAGTTTCAATATAACTCGAACTCGACATATGATACTTGCCTCGAAAATGGCAAGAACGAAACACTTCGATGATCCCAACACACTCGAAGGCTGCCTCCTTCGATCAACGTAACAATCTCGAACCTTAACAAAAGGAATAATATACAAATCATCTCAAGTCGAACGATGGCCTAACAATTCGTTCTATGGCCCAAAAGTTCAAAATAAACAATCTGCCTGGACTGCTTAGCATGCGCTACGTACTCTACGTAACGTGCGCTAAGCCTGCCTGTTAGCGTACGCTATCGTATAAGCCTAGCGTACGCTAGCCACGGACTGACAGATGACTCGGCTGATATCGTAACGTACGTTACGTACGTATCGTGCGTTAAATGAACCCCGATAGCGCACGTTAATTTACAAGTGTTAGCGTGCGCTAACCTTGCATGGCAGAATACTGCTAACAGAAAAACTGGATTGAAAGGTGATGAACTCATGAATTCTATGGTGATAATACAAGTTATCCTCGGGTATATCATGCTAATAAGGTTTGTGGAAGTTCTATGATTATGAGATACAAATATACGGATAATCATCTCAACATCTTAATTCATTTTAGATCTTCAAGAAATATTCTAAGTTCCGTTCGTCCTACGTTCCAAAACCCATGATTCCAACGTGTAAAACGTAACAATCTAGGTAATATCCGATTACTTATCGTAAATCGATTTGAAAATGCTTAGGAGTCCATATACTAAGATGGTTCAAAGGTTCATACGATAAATAGTGCCGATACGTCAAAAGTATCCTTCTAACATGTGATGACTGATTATAATGAAATAACTGGATATCAGAACATGATCAGACGTCCTTAAGGACATTACTAACATCGGTGAAGAATCACCTACCTCAAAGTGAGGAAGAACACGGAGGAAATCGAAGCAATCCAACACCGAAGGCTTGAACACCAATCTCCAACGTTGTACGATCTTCAATCACGAGCTAGGGTGTTGATATGGAGTGTTTAGGATGAAGGAAGTTATGTTCTAAGTGTAAGAATTCGGGTAATGGGAGAAGAAAGAACTGAAATCACGAATAGGATCTTTGTCTATTTATAAGAAATGGCTATTAGCGCGCGCTAGACCACCTTTCGTAGCGTGCGCTAACGGCTCACCGACTTAAGCGTATTCGGCACTTAGCGTGCGCTACGCATATACACAGCGTGCGCTAAAGGCGTTGACTCGCTTTTCCCGAAAGCCGTCCAGGTTCATCCCGACACGATCCGACAGGGGTCCCCCGGCCAGATCTCACCTACCGCACGTCTCAATCAAATTGACCACACATAGCGTGCGCTAGTAATCCTTTGTAGCGTGCGCTATTTAGTCTATGTTAACGTACGCTACACATAGCCGATAGCGTGCGCTACATGCGCAGAATTACAATTTGTAAATCACATACATGAAATCATACGCTCGACAACATCGGATTATGAAATATGGAGAATAATACTCAGATCAAGTACAACGATTACAATATCACAAGTTCCAAATACAAGTCAGAAATCTCAGGTATTACAAACAGCCCGGAAGCACCTTCACCAAACCCTAGAAAACTCAGAAATCTATCACGATCTCACTCACAGTTCTCACCAAAGAGATTACTCTCGTTTTTCACTCGGATTCTCAAGGCACAAATCGTTTTCTTCTCGGTGTCCAAAAACTCCAGCCCCGCCGCGCCTTTTATACACGGAGAGATGAAATCGGATACAAGAAGTGTCACGGGATTCAATCGTCTCAGTCAAAGGCTCACGGGAGGAAGGATGAAAAGAAAAACGGGAGCGGCGAAACGCGAGGTGGGAGTTGACCGAAGGGTAGGTGAGAACGGGAGAAGAAAGGGAGAGACGAGAGAGAGTGGAGGCGGTGAGATAATGAAAGAGAGAGGTAGGGTTAGGGTTATTAATAGGATAAGATGGACAGTCCAGATTAGATGCATCTTAATACATCTTGATTGGACGACTCCTATTAAATAGGGCTGCCAATGGGTTGGGCCAGCTCTTAAATGGTATGGGCCAGAAAAAGAAAAGGAAGGAGATAATATTTCTGGACCAGATTGGGCCAAAATAATAACAAGGACACTATGGGAGACAAATCGAGTATCACGAAAACAAGAAAGGAATAAAGTATTTCAGAATATATATCCATGTCTGATGCTTTCAAAAATATTGATAAAGTGCAAAGGGATACAGTCACATACATGAACTCAGTTGAGGTGTTGTTGAGATCGAGAATCACTACCTGGGGTATTGAATCGATTTTTGTGAGTGAGGTATAGCAAGTCTTGCTCGAGACCTCTTGGAAAAATGAAAGGATTTCCTATGTTGTTGTATTTGTACAAGTGGGAGTCTGAAGAAACTTATGTGCAAACAACAAATGCCGAAGGATCACACCAGTGCACACTAAACAGAACAATGCAAGTGGAAAAAAGAAACAAGTTTACGAAATGAAATGAAAGAAACGAGGAAATGAAAATACGACGTTATTTCATTAAGAGACTAAATAATTATTAACCAAAGTATAATATTTATCTAAGGGGTTAATAATGACAAAATGCAAAACCCAAATCCCTTAGAGATAACTGGCAATGCATGCGGCATGGCCTCAGTATGGCTTGAAACCGCACGGCAACACCGCCGCCACCCCTGCGGTGTGCCTGCGGTATGTAGGCTTGCGGCATATTTTGCCGAAACGGCATGGCCATTTTGTGACCGTTTGACATTGAATTTTTTGAACGTTGGAAGAGTTTTGGAAACAAAAAAAAATGCCTTCGTGAATAATGGTTGTATGTGTGTGTGCATGTAGCAGGTGTGTGTTCGGTAGAAGAAAGCCTCTTTTTTTTTTTTTTGGAATATCTCACTTAGTGAATAGTGGTTGTCACATGCTAAAGTTAAGATTCATATACTTAAAATGTTACTATTTTTTAAAGTTAAGATTCTTTTTTTTTTAAATGTTATTTGTATATTTTGAAATGTTATGTTGTTTATTAATGAAATATTATGTTTTTATTAAATTGTTTATTATAATTTATGAATATAAAAAATAAAAAAATAAAATTAGGTGAGGTATGGAATCATGGTTGCCACTAAAAAAGTATGGTGAGGTATGATTGAGGTATGTGATGAAGTGGAATGATATTATTGATAGGTGGTGAGGTATGTGGTTTTGGTTGAATCAACTCTCCTTGGTATCCTATAAATACCAAAGGCTTCTAAGAGATCCTCATAAGTTTCACACAAACCCCCCTTAAAAACTCGCTTCTCCTTTCTCTCTTGCTCGATCGACAGGCCAAAGAATCAAGGGTTCGAAAACCCTTGGTCGACGACTCCTAGTCGACCAACCCCAAGGGTTTAATCCATTGGGTCGTTCGAGCAATACACGAGCGATTGGGCTTTCCAAAACCCTAATCGCTGATAATTTTTTTTTTTTTTTTTTTTTTTTTTTTGTTATCACGATGTTAAAAAAAATGACAATATTTATAAATATTACTAGTAATGATGAGAGAAAATCAAGTAGCGGAGAAAGGTTTTTATCTTTTGGGTAGAAAATACAAAATTTTATCTTCATATTTCTGGGACTAGTTTGGGATAGAAAACACCGCCGCCTCAACAACTATGGGGAAAGCGCCGCCGGCAAAATCGTCATTATTCACGAAGCAATTTATCCGGCGTGTAAAAGAAATATATGGCAACTCTCCGCCTTCGTCCGCCGACGAAATCATCAGCGGCTTAGTGAATAAATATCCCGATTACCGTCGGCAAAAGCTTTTACGGCTCACCGCAATGGCCAAACAAGCACTAGCTTCGAAACAAAATTTAAAAAGAAGTAATGATTGCTCCATCACACCACCTGTAAGCAAAAAATCAAAGAAGATTGTTAAAGGGGGACAGATTGAAGCGCAGTCAGAATCTTCGGACGAGGAGGTTGACTTAACTAAGGAAGTGTTGAGGAAAAAGTACACAAAACCTAATGTTGATTTGATGAAGGAAGTTAACAAAACAAGCTCGAAGGAACCGAATAATGATGGAAAGAGGTTTAAGGACTTAGGTGGAATGGATGGATTGTTGGATGAGTTGAAAATAAATGTGCTTGTTCCTTTCTTCCGTCCGGAGTTGCCCAGGTCTCTTGGTGTTAAACCAATGTCGGGGCTATTGTTACATGGGCCTCCTGGGTGTGGGAAGACTAATTTAGCTCAGGCTATTGCTAATGAGGCTGGTGTTCCTTTTTATAAGGTTTCCGCTACTGACTTGGTGTCTGGCATTTCAGGTATTATAAGTGTTTTTTTTTTCTTACTTCATGTATTATTGTTTTGCGTAATGTGTTATATAAGTCTTGTGTTTTTCTCACATCACCCTTATTTGAGCACACAATAGAAAATTTAATTATATTAAGGCCAAAATGCATTTTAGTACAACTGATCTTGGCAAACACCTCCCTCGATTCAACTACTCAACAATTAATCTAGTAAAACATCTATCTAGCAAGTGTATTCTGGTACTAAATATCATTATTTTTAGATACTATAACATTGATTCAAAATATTTTTAAGTAAAACTATATCTTGTACTTCATTCTTTCGACTAATAATATTTGATAGTATCATTAATTTGGCTAAAGTATATCTTTTTAGCTTCCAAAACACAAATAATTATTTAGTCCAGGGTAGTACACTATCTAGGCGGACTATTAGTCGCCCCCTAGGCGGGCACCAGCCACCGCTATTTTACCCCGCTTCATAGAGTTGTTGGTTTAGTTTGTGATCCATGGCTATAAAGTTTCTCTCACTCTACGGTAACTCGAGTTTCGATCACTACTGTCATACGACCATGCTTATTTTCCAGGAAATTTGATCATGTTTACAGTTGAGGTGTGCTGATAAATGATGATTGTCTAAGTAGCCATTTTGTTTTTATGGCTCTAAATCGCATTTGCAAATTACGCGTAAGCCTGGTTCACAAAATTTGGATATAAAGCTAAAGCAGTAATGCCAAAGATTCTCTTCTCTTGGCTGGGGACTTAAATTGTTGATGACTTCCGCTGGTCTTACCTAAACATGTATAATCACGTGTTATTCATACCATATGGATTAAGTGGACTATATTATTAGGTACCTCAAATAGTCAATAATTTTTGTAACAATAACTCATAAGTGGCGTCTATTTATCATCAGGTGCATCAGAAGAGAATATACGAGAGCTGTTTACAAAAGCAAATAGAACCGCGCCATCTATAGTTTTTATCGATGAGATCGATGCAATTGCTTCAAAAAGAGAAAATCTACAAAGGGAAATGGAACGGCGCATCGTGACACAGTTGATGACTTGTATGGATGAATTTCACAGGGTTGCTAAACCAGATGGTACTTCAAATAACACGGAAACTGCCGAAGGCAAACCAGGATATGTCTTGGTGATTGGTGCTACTAATAGACCTGATGCTCTTGACTCAGCACTAAGAAGACCAGGGCGGTTTGACCATGAGATCACTTTAGGCTTTCCAGATGAAAAGGCTAGAATTCAGATTCTTGCTGCTCTTACACGGAGTTTGAAAGTTGAAGGTGCTTTTGATTTGGTCAAAATATCTAGGGCAACTCCAGGTTTTGGTGGAGCTGATTTATCAGCATTGGTGGACAAGGCTGGCAGCGTTGCTATAAAGAGAAATGTTGATGAAAGAAAGTTGGAACTTTCTAAAGAAAATACAGACACCGAAGAAAACGAAGACTGGTTGAGGAAGGAATGGACTCCTGAACAGATGGAAAAACTTAGAATCACAATGTCTGATTTTGAGGTAATAAGAGACTTTGTAATTTAATTGTTATCAAATCTGATTACTTGTTGCTGTCGCTGATATATTTTTGTAACTTTTCAAAGGTTGCAGCCAAACTGGTTCAACCCTTGTCTAGAAGAGAAGGATTTTCGAGCATTCCAAATGTCAGATGGGAAGACGTTGGAGGTTATGATGAGTTGAGAAGGGTGTTTAATCGACACGTAGTTAATCGTATAAAATATCCAAATGTGTATGAGGTAAATCTAATATGTAGATGCGAATTACATGAAATGAGTTTCTTCTCATTGTTAATTACTGTCTTCTTATATGCAACTTATCTTTTTTAGGAGCAGGAAGTGGAGTTGGAGACAGGACTTTTGCTTTATGGGCCTCCTGGTTGTGGAAAGACATTAATTGCCAAGGCTGTTGCTAACGAAGCGGGAGCAAATTTCATACACATTAAGGTCTGACAGCTGTTTCTACTCTCTAGCATCTTATCTACCGTTCCGTAAAACTGACATATTTCTTTATTACTATGAAGGGTCCTGAACTTCTGAACAAATATGTCGGTGAGAGTGAATTGGCAGTGCGGACGATATTCAGTCGTGCAAGGACGTGTTCTCCATGCATAGTGTTCTTCGATGAGGTTTTCTTGTATCTTATATGATTTTGACAAATTTCTTTTGCTTCAGTTGCTTGGGTTATACAAGTTCTTATTTACTGGAATAAAAAATTGCAATGGCGTTTAATCGATGTTGCTGCTTCTTTGTTTGATCCAGGTAGATTCTCTGACAACAAATCGAGGGAATGAAGGGGGATGGGTTGTTGAGCGACTTTTGAATCAGGTTAACAAAATCTACAAAATCAATTATTTAAGCTCGCTTATCTTGCGTCTGTATAATCACTTCTGTAAGAATAATTTGCCCCCTAAAGTGAAAGCTCTTTATGTTTGCAGCTATTGGTAGAGCTAGATGGTGGTGATCAACGCAAGGGAGTTTATATAATTGGTGCCACTAACAGGTGCAACACGCTCTGTTCAAATTGATTTATGAAAAGCATTTTTAGTTGGTAAAGGTGGCAATCTTAACTTATTTACTAATTACCGGGTCGATTTAGGTTTTGTTGTTATCTCTCACGGGTCAAAGAGGTAAATCCATTAAATAGTAAAAAATGAAACAGGTCAAAATCAGCAATAAATTGTATCCCAAATTCATAAAACCTTCTAATTTTATGTTTGAAAGAAGGAACTATTCTCTCTCTCTCGGGTAAAATTTTTATAAAGAAGAATTAGGATAAAAAGAATTATGTTAACATGATCTGTCTTTAGGCCACACCAAAAGTGCCCATTTTGATCATTAACCAAGCCGCCTATCTACTAGTTACTGATTCTGCGGACATGTCTTTAGGCCAGAGATGATGGACAAAGCCTTGTTACGGACTCGAAGGTTTGGGAAGCTTCTATATGTTCCTCTTCCAAATCCAGATGAACGTGGGTTGATCTTGAAAGCTCTGGCTAGAAAGAAGCCACTAGATACTGATGTGGACTTGGTTGCTATTGGGAGGAGTGATGGGTGTGCAAATTTTAGTGGAGCTGATCTTTTTTCATTGGTATCTATTTTTTGTGTGTTATAAGTGCTACAAATCACAAAGATTGCTAAATGCATCAATTGTATAAAATTATTGATTCATTTTGTCTATATTTCAGATGAATGAAGCTGTCATGGCTGCTGTTGAAGAGAAACTTAGTAAAATTGAAGCTGCAACCTTGGCTACGAAGGAGGGATCATCAGGATCATTGTCAGAAAGCTTCTTAGGTGGAATGCCACATACGATCAAAGCTATTCATTTTTATCAAGGATTGGCAAATATCTCGCCTTCCGTCTCAGAAGAGGTATGAATTACTTCTATTTTTTGTCATGTCCTACTATTAGAGGTGGCAAGATGGGTGACAAATAGGAACGTGTTCCGGTTAAAATGGGTTTATAAATAGCTAATGTGTTAAGAATGATCACTTGGCAAACAATATCTTTACAATAATAATTTGAATTGTTGAATGACACTGTTTAGGATGCTGTATGCGTTAAAATTGGACTTTGTGGGAACTTTGACCCTTTTTAACTATTTTTTCATGGCATGTAATACACCACCTGAATTGACCCATTTGTTAGTAAATTGCTTGAAATGCCAGCCCTACCTGCCAGGCAATATTTAATCGAAGTATACTTGGCAAAATTCAGATCAGTAAAGCTATTTTGACTTTTTTTTAATATGCAATAATACTTTATGATGCTGTTGATCTTGTCAGTTGTGACTAGAGGTGGCGCTGGGACTTGGGAGTCTAGGGCCGGCCCATTTTGAATTTTAAAATATGTAAACATTAAATTAAATGGGGAAAAAAAAGAAAAAATTGAATGGTTATTTATGTTGGTTTGGGGTGAGTTTAGGGTGGGCTTGGGTGGACTGAGGGAGGGCCGGGCTGTGGCCGGGCTGGGCTCGGAGGTGGGCCGGACTGGGCTGGGCCTGGGCTGGAGAGTCCGGGACCGGGACCGCCCGGGCAGCCTGGGGGGACTGGGCTCGGTCCGGGCCGGGCCGGTCTGCCCGTGGGCCTAGAAAATCCGGGCTGGGTCAGGCCGGCCCCGCCCACTGGCCATCTCTAGTTGTGACTCTGGAAGGATGTGTGTATACCGTAAATGGACTTTCTAACATCCGTGTACTGTATCCTGTCTGTTTTGTTGCAGCAAAAACAGTATTACCATCAACTGCAAGAGAGTTTCAAATGTATGGCCTGTTAATCTTTTATCGTGTTTCTTAACACAGCTACTACTGCCGGTACTTAGGATTTGACTCTTGTCTTGCTCTAAAACAGACTACAACCACCCCCGACCACCGTAAAGTGATATACATTTTGTCTTCTTTCATTTTCCGTTACGTGACTTGTCTCTTTGCATGTATTGGTGATTGTATTTACGAGTTACTTTTTATTCGATCATTTTAGCTTGTATTATTATGTTTGAAAATTCTCTCTTTAATAAATTTAACAAGATAAATACTCACATAAATTTAACAAGATAAGTACTCACAGATATTTAACAAGCTCGTTTTAGCTTCACTATTGTAGTTTCCAAAATACTTTTCTAAATTACCATGATGAACTACTATCAAAATTCAAAATATAAAAGAAATTTTCTGCGACAAAAATCATAATGGGAAAGTCTCGTACACGCACGGAGTTACACAAATCAATTTTATTTTAAATTTTTTATTTAATATACGAACATATAAGAATTTGGTCGTGTTTACCGCTTTTGTACGTGGCCCGATCATTACCAAAATATCACCAAGATGTCTCTCCAAGATGTTCTAATCATAATGGAAAACATACGAAAATATATATAGATTTACAATTGTGATAGTGTCAGTTTATAGTTGTGACGCCGTCAGCTCGTTGTCATCATCTTATGTTTGCACTGACTTGTGACGGTGTCATCTTATGTTTTGTGACGCTGTCGTGCTTCATAAATTTGGTCCTGACGCCATCAGCTCTAGACTGTCACCATCGCTTGAACCGTCACTTGGAAAATTTATAACTTATCTGGAAACTTCATTCTTCAAGTGACGGCGTCACTTTGTGATTCTGACGCCATCACATCCCCTTTTCTGTGATGTTTTTGTGACTTGGTCGTTTTCTTCTCCAAGTTGGCCAAAAATGCTTCCTTTTCCAACATTTGCTTCCTTGGTTCCTAAAACTCGAAAAGAAACAATTTAGGGAAATAAATGTTCAAATATATACGAGTTTAGGGGCCAAATGACCCATTAAAAACACATGTTTTTAAACCTTATCAAATGTCCCTACACTTGGGATTTGCTCAAGCAAATATGCTTTTATCCTAATCAATTTACAAGTTAAGAGGCATTTAACATTGGTTTAAAAGTAATTACAACACAACTCATTCCACAATATTCAAAACAAGCACGGAAATTATATACTAGCATCTCACATAAAGTGTTTGGATTCTCATATCTCTCGAGTGTGTAGGTTGTATAACATGTATGGAAACGGGAAAATAAAACACTCTTTACTTGTCATAGCACATAGATTACCATAGGCTTGAGAAAAGATCAAACCCCCACCACTTTGGCGTAAGAACCTAGGATAAACTATCAAAGAGGACTTTTTAAGGGTTGTAACGTTAGGTGTAAGGGTAAGGAAAACACGATTTTGTGGATATAGGGAATTTTTACTGGTGGCAAATCAATTATCTAAGTCAATCACATGTACAAGGTGGCGTTGCGAAGCCAAAACTCGACTAACTCTAACTCTTTTTGTATTTTTTTTGGGTAAAGGGTATTAACCCGGTAAATATATAACCAAAAAATAATGTTAAGTACAAATAGAATGTGGCAGAGGTACCACATTAACCTCAAGCAAAAACCTTGATAAACTAGTGCTTATGACATGCCATAAGCACAATAAACCTCTCTATATTACAAATAACCTAACTAGGTATAATAACAAGAATAATCCTGTAGCAAGCGAACATCTTGCAACCACCAAAAGCACGAAGGGAGCAAGGCGACCCAGGAAGCTTGCCTCCTTAAAAACCCTTTCCAAGAAAAAACCCGGAGGGAAAAACCTTGGAGTAGGGAAAAAGAGTACAACCCTTACCTGGCACTCCCCTCGTGAATAAGACAAGCACTTAGAATCTTCCATCAGGCCGTTGAACCTCTTGCAATGATCACCGATCCAGGTAGCTTCCATGTATCCAAAATTCTTCTAATCCGCGAAGAGTTCTTTGTAAAACGAAATGAGAGGATCTTCAACCGAACAATGGTAACAATATTATCAAAAACCTGTGTATATGACTTAAGCCTCTTCTTAAAAAGCCTCTAATTCCGTTCATGCCAAATAGAATAGCAGGAAGCAGCAAGGAGAAGACGAGATATCACACTACTAGCAGAACCTCCTTTAGACAAAGGTATAAGGTACGAAACAACATCCTCTATTCTAGGAGGAATATTATCCATTCCACCTAGTGCACGAACTCTTGTCGAAACCTGTAGAGAAAAAGGGCACTAAAAAAAGAGGTGAGCATGAGAATCAGGTTGATTATCACAGAAAGGACAACGAAGCAGGTTTAAGTCAGTAGAAGGACCGACATCCCATTGCCTCAGCCTATCTTGTGTTTTCAGCTTGCAATTAACGACAAGCCAAAGATTGAATGCATGTTTCGGGATACACTGAGGGAACCACACAACATGGAACCATGAAACCAGATTTGCACTATCACGAATAAAATCCCAGACACGAGAGATGGTGAACAGCTTGAACTCACCATTAGGCACTCTCCACACCAGCTCATCTTCAACACCTTCAGTTAAGATCGTTGGGATAATAAGCAATAAAGCAGGAATTCTATCAATCCACTCAGTAGGCCATCTCCAAACACCATCAATAAGCAGATCACCCACCGAATCGTTTAAAGAAAACCCAGAACGAGTTATATCTCTAGCAGCAGCAAACTCTTAATAGGGCTCAAGGAACACCAATTATCAAACCATATAAACGCCCTCTTACCATTACGAATATGGAACCAGAAAAATGTCCGAATATTAGGACGAATCAGAAGCAATTTCCTCCAGCCCCAACTCATATCACCCGTGGATGGAATATCCCAAAAACGTCTACCACGAAGTTTATAAGCATGAATCCATTTGACCCATAAGGATTCCTTGTGGGTCAAAATACTATAAACATGTTTCGCCATAAGTGCCACATTAAAATCATGAAGGTTGCGAATGCCTAGACCACCCTCCTCTTTTGGCTTACAAATATCCTCCCACGCCACCTTTGCCTTACCCTTTTTCATATCACCTTGACACCATAAGAAGCCGCGCATTAACTATTCAAGCTCATGAATGACACGAACAAGAAGGATAAAGACAGAAGCCCAATATATATGCATAGATGATAAAATAGATATAATGAGCTGTAACCGACCCGCCATAGATAAAAATTTATTCTTCCAATCTGCTATTCGGATTTGAACCCTTTCCACAAGAACTTTACAATCCCGATACAGCAATCGTGAAGATATAAGGGGAACGCCCAAATATTTAATAGGGAGAGTACCTTCATTAAAAGACAAAGAGTTCAAAATAGCCAATTTCACATGATTAGGCACATGACAAAAAAATGCCGTGCTCTTGGGAATACTTGGAACCAGGCCCGACAAATTCTTGAACTCCTCTATAGCATCCATAACCACACTAGCTGAAAAAACATCAGCATGTGTAAAAATAAATAGATCATCGGCGAAATAGAGATTAATAATTTTATGCCTTTCACAAAGATTGTGGTATTGGAACTCATTCATCTCCTCAACCCTTTGTTGCAATAAAAGAGTTAAAACTTCCATAACAAGTGTAAACAGGTAAGGCGACATAGGATCACCTTGTCGAATACCCATTTTACCCCGAAACCAGCCATATATATCACCATTAATACAAATGGAGTACGACACACTAGTAACACACGCCATAATCCATGAAACCATCGTAGTATGAAAACCAAAGCCTACCAGAATAGTCTCAAGAAAACGCCAATCAACAGTATCATACGCCTTCTGAATATCAACCTTAAAAGCATACCTAAGCGGTCCACGAGAGCGGTGGTAATTACGTATTAATTCTTGAGTAAGCAGAATGTTATCAGAAATATTACGCCCGGAACAAAAAGCTGACTCGTTAATACTAACAACATCTCCAAGCCCCTCTTTAATGCGACTAGTAATGATTTTGCTGATACATTTATAAAGAACATTACAACAAGAGATATGCTTGTAATCATTAACTCTTTTTGTATTTTTCTTGACACTTTCTTGACTTAAACGAAGATAAAAGGGCGGGATGGTAGTCCGTATGTTTTTTTCTTCCTTTTTCTCTCCTTTTTCTCTCTCTTTTTTTTTTTTTCTTTTTTCGAATTTTTTTTCTCTATTTATATTTTCATACACTTTTGCCCTACCATCAGCTAAATAATACATCAATACACAAGGGATTTATAGTTGCATCCCTACACCTGAATTTTTACATAAATATAAAAACTAACTAATGACCTGAATTGCAAAAGATCAAAACACGTGGAGTACTTAAACATTAACGTACATATGGGGGTAATAACATTTACTTTCTTCCCCATTACTCCATATCAAATATTACTAAACCCATGAGTCCCAATCGTCCCAAAACTGTATATACAAGATATGACTCGAATTAGCAACCATGTAATCAACTAGACAATTAACTAAGCGTTTAACATATATGTTGTAACAATAATGCACTAAAGATGAGTGCATACAAGAAATGCTAAGGCGATTTGGGTGTAACATTTGGGGGTGGATTGTAAACAAATTTCTTCCTTTAAGTAACCAGAATTTTCCATTCGGAAATCCTTCTTTTCGGTCTTTCTCCTATTCGGAAGCCATTCTTTTCGGTCTTTCCTTTAAGTTAGAAAACATTTGGGGGTGGATTGTAAACAAATTTCTTCCTTTAAGTTAGAAAAGGAAAAGGATAGGCTCTAAGGGTTGTACTAGGGGTATCTTGTACTAAAAATGAGTACATAGCAAGGGTGTGGGGGAATTACTTGACCAATGAAGCCAATGTAATTATAACAGGTTTAAAACAAGGGTTATCATAATGCCTCTTATCATTTAGTAAATCCTAACTACACGAATGTAGTCTCATTAGCGGTCTCAGAATGCATCACAAAAACAAGTTCTAAAATCTATATACTACTGGTATACTCATAAGCATTAAAGGTGAATGCCTTATTCCTAAATTTCTAAAGGTGAACCTCACATTTTTTGGGTGACAATTTTTTAGTGGTAGGGTTTTTGTGCTAGCTATATAACTCCTATCCATGAGACTCTTTATTAAGACTAAAGTTTCACTCATAAATGTCATATAAATTTTAAATTTGGTGCTAAAATTACCTTTAGAAGTATTTCTTTCGGTTTATTACACAATTACTTAAAAATAAAACAAATAGCAAATGAGTGACTAGTCTCTAAGGTGTCCCTTTTACCCTCCTTACACTTAAAATGAACATTGTCCCCAATGTTCTTAAAATGTACCAAAGATATGATAACGGGAAAAATAAAAGAGATAAAAGAAACTAGTACTCCCCTGATTAGCTCGGTATGGACGGAATGGAAATATGGTTAAATCCTCCAAGAAGATAAAATTGTCCAATGACATGTTTCTCTTCCAATATAACATGTAAATCTCTAAGAAAACGAACACGAAACCTCGCATAAAATCCGTGGTAAACACTATATATAATAAAATTAAATCGTAGAAAGCGAATAAGATATAATGCTTGCAAAATAAATGTTTTCAGAATTCTGGAAATTTTCAAAAATTAAGATTCGACAGAAAAACAAAATCTTGAAAAATTTGTTGCTACAGTACCTGATGTCATCAGGTGTTAATCCTGATGCCCTCAGGTTGGACTTGACAGATTGTTTTGTTCTGTTTCCTGGAAAATTTCTGGAAAAATCTAACTTTTAAAACTTGGAATTTTCTGCAAAACATTCACTGTGACTCGATACAAGCATTTGACTCAAACAAACACACAAATACGATCAGATATATGTTACTTGTTAATTGTAAATTTTCATGTTCGAATTTCATTCTTTGAAACAAATATTAACTTCCATACACTTATCTTTTTGTAAAATATATTTACATTCAATTAAGACGAGGTTAAAAATAAAGTAAAGCATTTTCACAAATTACTCGAAACATGAGAAACAATATCAATTAAACATATATGACACAAACAAACAAATAAAAATCAAACATCAAACAATTAAAAACATGGGTTGCCTCCCAAAAAGCACTTTTCTTTATTTACGAGTCTTGTAGCTAGACTCAAAGTCATGGCCTACGTTATTCTGATCTTAGATCCACATTCAATCATTTTAACCATCCTTTCATCACGCTTGTATTATGGGCCTAAATTCAAACATCCTGAATAATAAACTTTATTTTTCTTGTGGCCATTATTATTCTCCACCTCTTCACAATTAACCACAGTAGCCGAAATATTGTCAACATCTAAATCCTCGATGTTCTTAAATTTTTCTAACATGCATTCTATATTTTACACTCTCTACTTCATTTGAAAACTTAACCGTGTAACACCCCCGATACATTCAGGGATATTACAGCACCGTAAATCCTTTACGTAAGAATTTACAAGGCTGAGAATACGAAATAACCAACACCAATACACAATGACAACAGAAATACAACAGTCTGAAACAGTACCGATAGTACAAATGTTCAACAACGAATTATTAATACACAACCAATTTCAAATCATAAAAGGACACATACTCGAGTACTTAATAAAAATACACAAATTGATTGAAAATCTCTCCGGCCGGAACATCACTCTGCACCCTTGTCGTCATGCAGCTCTAGTGGTTGTTTTCCCGTTCTCCTGGAACCTGAACATAAAACAAATGTTCACCTCCAAAGGAGTTAGCACAACGATGCTAGTACAAGTACGATAATTATAAAACGAGAATTTATTCATCAATCCTTAAATCATCACATCAGTATCATCATTATAATCATATCCAGTTTCTCCAACGATAAATAATAATAACACATATCACATCATGACTGTAATACCCGAGATTTCTGATGTGTTTTTGGAACTTGTGATATTGTAATTATTGTACTTTTGTCTGAGTATTATTCTCCGTATTTCATAATCCGATGTTGTCGAGCGTATGATTTCATGATTGTGATTTAAAAATTGAAATTCTGCGCATGTAGCGCACGCTATCGGCTATGTGTAGCGTACGCTAACCTGGATCCATAGCGCACGCTACAAAGGAACATTAGCGCACGCTATGCATGGTCAATTTGGTTGAGACGTGCGGTAGGTGAGATCGGGCCGAGAATCTTGGTCGGATTGTGTCGGGATGAACCTGGACGGCTTTCGGGAAAAGCCAAGTCAACGCCTTAGTGCACGCTATAGGCATGTGAATAGCGCACGCTATAGGCATGTGAATAGCGCACGCTAAGTGCTGAGTACAGTGAAGTCAGTAAGACGTTAGCGCACGCTACGAGCAGGGACTAGCGCGCGCTAATAACCATTTCCTATAAATAGGACAGCATCCTTTTCGTATTTTCAGTCCTTTCTTTTCCCACATCCGAATTCTTATACTTAGAGTATAACTTCCTACATCCTAAACACCTCATATCAACATCCTAGCTCGTGATTGAAGATTGTAGATCATTGAGGATTGGTGTTCGAGCCTTCGACGTTAGATTCTTCGATTTTCTCCCTATTCTTCACTACTTTGAGGTAGGTGATTCTTCACCAATATTAGTAGTGTTCTTAGGGGGCGTTTGATCATGTTTTGATAGCCAGTTATTTCGTTTATAATCGATCATCACATGTTAGAAGGATACTTTTGACGTATCGGCACTATATATCGTATGAACCTTTGAACCGTTTTAGTATATGGACTCCTAAGCATTTTCAAACCGATTTGTGATCAGTAGACGGATATTACCTAGTTGTTACGCTTCACACATTGGAATCATGCGTTTTGGAACGTAGGACGAACGGAACTTAGAATATTTTCTTGAAGATCTAGATGAACCATGGTGTTGTGATGATTATACGTATCTTTGTATCTCATAGTCATTTAGTATGTAAAGAACTTTCATAAACCTTATTAGCATGATATGCTCGGGGATGACTTGTATTATCACCATAGAATTCATGAGTTCATCACCATTAGCTCCAGTTTTCTGTCAGTAGTAATCTGCCATGCACGGTTAGCGCACGCTAACATACGTAAGTTAACGTGCGCTATCGGGGATAAGTTAACGCACGCTACGTGTGGTACGTAACGTACGCTATGATATCACCGAGCCGGTCGATCGAGAGAATCGATCCGTGGCTAGCGTACGCTAGGCTTATACGATAGCGTACGCTAACAGGTAGGCTTAGCGCACGTTACGCAGAGTACGTAGCGTACGCTAAGTGGTTCAGGCAGATTGCATATTTTGAGCTTTTAGGCCGTAGATCGAATTGTTAGGCAATCGTTCGACTTGAGATGATTTGTATATCATTTCTTTTGTTAAGGTTCGAGCTTGCTACGTTGATCGAAGGAGGCGACCTTCGAGTGTGTTGAGATCATCGAAGTATTTCGTTCTTGCCATCTTCGAGGCAAGTATCGTAATGTGTTAAAATTGATATTTTGAGCATGTTTGTGGCTTGTTCATGTTGTTGAACATGGAAATTAATTTGTTGAATTGTCATGATGTTCGTTATCTAGTATTTGTACGTTCATGATGACGAACATAATGATTTGGCATATGTGTATGCATGAGTTGTATTTGCGTACGTTGTACGATCTATGCTGAGGGCGCTGGATCGGATGTCCACCTCGTGTTGGTCCGACGGGATCATCTTGGGATCTAGGCTGAGGGCGCTGGATCATTGGACGGGTTATTTCCACCTCGTGTTGGTCCGACGGGATCATCTTGGGATCTATGCTGAGGGCGCTGGATCATTGGAATACCCATGCTGTGTTAATAGAATCTTGTGGATTCGCATTATCGGATTCCGGTAGCGGAAGTCCGTGTGATGTATCTTGTTATGTATTGTTGATGCATATTTGATTCGTTTAAATGATACTTGTACTAGCATCATTTTGCTAACCCCTTCGGGGGTGGACATTTGTTTTGATGTTCAGGTAGCCGAGGAGCAGGGAAACAGCCACAATACCGATGTGACGATGAAGGGGTTCAGTGATGTTTGTTGTTGTTGGTGATTTGTTTTCTTGGTTTGATTTCAGTACTCAAGTACGCGTGTCTTATTAATATCATTTCGATATGGTTGTATTAATTACTCGTTGAACCAGTTGTACGGTTTTGTAAAACTTGAATTTCCGTGATGTTGATGTCTTATATTTACTTTTCTTTTAAATTAGCCTTGTAAATCCTTACTTAAAGGGTTTACGGCGCTGTAATTATTCCGAATATCTTGGGGTGTTACAGATTATGGTATCGGAGCTAAGATTTATGGATATCTTGGCAGTCGGGTTTTAAGTTGGGTCTGTTTACGTTATTGATTTACGAGTTGTTCGTAACATCACTGTTCCGCCAAAAGTCGTCATGTGGACCGTGGTTGTAAGTCTCCTAATCTCTTATACTACCGTTTTACTTAATTACTGTTTTGTGAGTATTGACGGGCTTTATTTCGTAAACTTTGTCCTGGATATTGAGGAATTGTGTTTACAGTATGTTGAGATGAGGACGTGGACGCGGACGCGGTCGTGGACGCGGACGGGGTAACATGAGACAGGAGGATTCCGCAACTACCTCGGAATTATCAGCTAGTCAAACCGATTCCCATTCTGGAGGGCAGCAAGGGTCAGCGAATGACGACGCAAATCCTAACATGCCGGGAGTGCTTCAACAGGTGGTGGCGCAGATAAACCAGCCGCTGTAGTCGACCACATGCAGACGGCGATGGGACAAGAAAGACCACGAGGATAACCGGGAGACAGATGGCTTGCCGAGGTGGTCAAATTGCACCCGCCAAAATTTGACGGATCTGCCGAGGCGATTACTGGGATCACCGCTCAAGGAGTTAGAGAAGATATTCGCGTCTTAAGCGTCCCAAGACCTAAGGTTCCCATTGCCCAAGATTTTCCGACCGGGAAGCCTTTGATTGGTGGGAAGCTATTCGACCCGAGAATCATAATGCGGATTGACGGAATTCAAATTAATGATGGAAGCACGATTGTCCTCGCCGCTAGAGAGGCAAAGATCCGAGAGTTTTTCTCACCACAGAGTTCTAAGCATCCGTGATGATGTAATCAAAACTTTTATCATCACCGACTTGTGTGCGACACTTGGTCGTAACGGAGGCGTAAAAGATTTTTCATTTCGATATGCGGATGAAACCGAGATTCAAGAAGACATGTCCGGTTCGAGTGTACTACGTTGCGGCAAAGATCAAGACAAAGCGCTGGCCTACGACATGAAAGAGGCGGCGGTGGAGAAATCAGTGGAGGCAAAGAAGCAGAAGGTGACCGACAACTTTTCAGAAAACAAGAGTGGTGGGCCCCGCAAGGGCCAGTCTTCCTTTTATTCGGCTAGGAAACCTCCACATCCTTCCAGAGGTGGAAAGAAGTTCCGGACTACATCAGCAGTTCCGGACGCATCAAAGAAATGCTACAATTGTGGTCGAGCAGGGCATATTCGACGTGATTGCCCCGCATCTTCTGTGACTTGTTACGATTGTGGACAAGAAGGGCACCGTGCGGCCTTCTGTGGAGTTGCTACTAGATCTTTTGGTACTCGCACTCCAGCGCCAGTTCCGAAGGAGACAAGTGTGAACCAGACGCAGCAGAGTGGATTTCAGCAGCAGAACGTTGGGAAGAGAGAGACATCCAGTGCTGGGTCCGTTCCTCCGCGCCTGTACGAGATGAGGAAATCTGACGATCAGAACACTGCTGTTGCATCAGGTACGATTCAGATCCTTTTGCAACCAGTTAGTGTTTTATTCGATTCCGGAGCTACACATTCTTTCGTATCATTGAACTGTGTAAATCGTTTAAAAATCTCGTGCTTATTTGATTGTGAACCATATGTTGTGGGTTTGCCGAGTGGAGAGAGAATTGTGGGAACCCTAGAGGCTAGAGATTTTCCAGTGTCTATAGGAGGGAGAGATTGGCCATCGAATCTTATTGTAGTTGACATCTACGGTGACGATTTAATTCTGAGACGATTGGCTCAACCGTTATGGAGCTATTCGAATTACCGAGAGAGAGTCATTTCTATCATTGTCGATGACGGATCTCAACACTTATTCCGAGGATGGAGACCAGAAGCTCGGGAAAATTGATCAAAGCAATGAAAGCCGTGAAATTATCGAAGGTGGATGTCACAGACTTTGGTCTTGTGCCATGAAGAAAGAGGAAGGAGTAGAGCTCTCGATATTTCGATTGTGAATGAGTTCTCGATGTATTTCTGACGAACTACTCGGGTTACCTCCGCAGAGAAGTGGAATTCACTATCGAATTAGAGCCTCGGAGCAGCCTCCTATTTCCAGAGCACCATACCGCATGGCGCCAACCGAGATGTATGAACTCAAGAAGCAAGCGGAGGAATTGTTACGGTATGGGCTATATTCAACCTAGCGTTTCTCCTTGGGAGCGCCTGTTCTCTTTGTCCGGAAGAAAGACGGATCCCTCCGACTGTGTATTGATTACAGGGAGCTCAACAAGATGACGATCAAGAATAAGTACCCTATACCTCGGATCGACGACTTGTTTGATCAACTGCAAGGGGCAAGGGTATTCTCGAAGATTGACTTGCGATCAGGATACCACCAGTTGAGAATTAAGGAATCGGATATACCAAGTTCCGCCGTGTCCCAGACGGGCATTATGAATTCGTAGTGATGCCGTTTGACTTACCAATGCTCTCGCGTATTCATGCAATTGATGAATCGGGTATTCTTAGAATACTTGGATAAATTTGTGGTCGTCTTCATTGATGACATCTTGATATATTCGAAGGACGCAGAGGAGCATGCCGAACATTTGCGTGTGGTTTTGAGCACCTTGAGGAAGGAACAACTGTATGCGAAGCTTTCAAAATGCGAGTTCTGGCTCAGAGAGGTAACTTTCCTCAGGCATGTGATATCAGCTGACGGAGTTCAGGTGGACCCAAAGAAAGTCGAAGCAATCTTGGAATGGGAAGCCCCTAATAATGTGAAAGAAGTCCGGAGTTTCTTAGGACTTGCTGGATATTATCGCCGCTTTGTAGAGGGATTTTCCAAAATTGCTCGTCCGCTCACTCAGCTGTTACAGAAAACTCAAAAGTTTAAGTGGGATGAGAAATGCCAGGCTGGTTTTGATGAACTTAAGAAGAGACTGACGACAGCACCTATATTAGCATTACCATATGGAACTGATGGATTCATGGTGTACAGCGATGCTTCAAATCAGGGTCTGGGATGTGTGTTGATGCAAAGAGATAAGGTGATTGCCTATGCTTCTCGGCAGTTGAAACCATACGAGGTTAATTACCCGACTCATGATCTGGAGCTAGCAGCTGTAGTCTTTGCTTTGAAAATTTGGAGACATTATTTGTACGACACTCATTGTCAGATATTTACCGATCATAAGAGCCTCAAGTACATTTTCAGTCAGAAAGAATTAAACATGAGGCAGAGAAGGTGGCTGGAATTGATCAAGGATTACGACTTGGAGATTCTCTATCATCCGGGGAAAGCAAACGTAGTAGCCGATGCATTGAGCCGTAAACCTGTTTCTCTTCGAGTGTTGGAAGCACTTACATCCCAAACCAGTATTCAACGGGAACTGATCCGCGAGGGAATTGAAGTATGGGCACCAGGAATCCAAGGGCAACTTTATGTGATGGAACTGACTTCATCACTAGTCGAGGAGATCAAGTCTAAGCAGTTGAACGATTCTCTGATCCTTCGATTATGTGACAAAGTAAAGAAAGGAAAAGCCCTGTGATTCGTGATACAAGACGATGGAGTTCGAGATTTGAGTCGACTTTGCGTTCCGATGATGACGACTTGAGACGGACTATTCTCAAGGAAGCTCACGGCGCCTCTATTCTATTCACCCTAAGCAGTAAGATGTATAAGGATTTAAAACAAAACTTCCGTGGGGGAATATGAAGAAGGACGTAGCGAGCATGTTTCGAGGTGCTTGACTTGTCGCCAAGTTAAGATTGAACATCGCGACACCGCCGAATGTTAAATCCGCTTCTGATCCCTGAATGGAAGTGGGAGGACATCTCGATGGATTTCATCACCAGTATGCCAAGGACTAGAACGTGAATGAACATGATTTGGGTTGTAGTTGATCGACTAACCAAGTCGGCTCATTTCCTAGGAATTAAAGATACATGGGGACCCGAGAGATTGGCGCGAGTATTTATTGCGGAGATAGTCAGATTGCATGGGACGCCGAAGACCATTATTTCGGATCGAGATGGTCGTTTCGTGTCACACATCTGGAAAGCGACACGGTGGCTTTGGGAACTGAGCTCAACTTTAGCACGGCTTATCATCCCCAAACGGACGGTCAGTCCGAAAGGACTATTCAAACGGTAGAAGACATGCTTAGAGCTTGTGCATTAGATTGGTCAACTGATTGGGAAGTTCACTTGCCCTTGATCGAGTTCACCTATAATAATAGCTGGCATGCTTCTATTAACATGGCACCATTTGAAGCTTTGTACGGGAGAAGATGCCGATCACCCCTGTGTTGGGATGATTCTTCGGATTTGATCGGGACGGAACCAGAATTGATAATTCAGACTCAAGAGAAGATAGCTTTGATTCGAGAAAGACTGTTGACTGCCCAGAGTCGACAAAAGTCTTACGCAGACGTACGTCGTCATCCTCTAGAGTTCGACGTTGGGGAACATGTACTATTGAAAGTGTCTCCTACACGAGGGATTTTCCATTTTGGGAGGAGAGGCAAGCTTAGTCCGAGATATATCGGACCATTCGAGATCCTCGAGAGAGTTGGATATTTAGCATACAGGTTGGCCTTACCGCCATCGCTGAGTCACGATCACAATGTGTTTCACGTATCCCAACTGCGGAAGTATGTACCGGACCCCAGTCACGTCATTGATTTCGACGAGATCGAGATAGCCAACGATGGCACCTTCGAAGAGAGACCAATCAAGATACTTGAGAGTCGGATCAAACAATTGAGGAATAAACCAATACACTTGGTTAAAGTACAATGGTCACGACACGGAGTCGAAGAGGCCACTTGGGAAACGAAGGACAGTATGAAGATTAGATATCCGGAGTTGTTTTCATCTTAAGTTTCGGGACGAAACTTCTTTTTAGGGAGGAAGGATGTAATACCCGAGATTTCTGATGTGTTTTTGGAACTTGTGATATTGTAATTATTGTACTTTTGTCTGAGTATTATTCTCGTATTTCATAATCCGATGTTGTTGAGCGTATGATTTCATGATTGTGATTTAAAAATTGAAATTCTGCGCATGTAGCGCACGCTATCGGCTATGTGTAGCGTACGCTAACCTGGATCCATAGCGCACGCTACAAAGGAACATTAGCGCACGCTATGCGTGGTCAATTTGATTGAGACGTGCGGTAGGTGAGATTGGGCCGAGAATCTTGGTCGGATTGTGTCGGGATGAACCTGGACGGCTTTCGGGAAAAGCCAAGTCAACGCCTTAGCGCCGGCTACAGGCATGTGAATAGCGCAAGCTAAGTGCTGAGTACAGTGAAGTCAGTAAGACGTTAGCGCACGCTACGAGCAGGGACTAGCACGCGCTAATAACCATTTCCTATAAATAGGATAGCATCCTTTTCGTATTTTCAGTCCTTTCTTTTCCCACATCCGAATTCTTATACTTAGAGTATAACTTCCTGTAATACCCGTGTATTTTATGAGTGTTATTTTGGATGTATTTTGTGGTATTGTGGTTATTTGGACCGTATATATTGATGTTTGACCTTGGCATATTCATGGCTGATAATTGTTGGGTTCTGTGATCCTCGGATTTAGCTCGTTTTAGCCGGACTTCTTGCGAATTTAAAATTGGAAAATAGCAATTAGCACACGCTAAGACTGTATGTCTAGCGCACGCTAACCAGGTTCGAGTAGCGCACGCTACTCTTGTGAAATAGCGTGCGTTAGGCCGGACAAGTAAGCTTTACGACTCGAATGAGGCGTTAGCGTACGCTATGGACGGACTAACGTACGCTATTTCGATGTACTAGCGCACATTACTTGTATGATAGCGTGCGCTAGGATGACAGGTCAGTGAGGACAGAAACGTTTCTGGACTGCAGGTATTTGCAGGTAGCGCACGCTACCGTATGGAATTAGCGCGCGCTAGCAGCCATTGATAGCGCACGCTAACAAATAGTTCAGCGTACGCT
Source organism: Orobanche coerulescens (assembly GCA_033398695.1). Taxonomy (NCBI): domain Eukaryota; kingdom Viridiplantae; phylum Streptophyta; class Magnoliopsida; order Lamiales; family Orobanchaceae; genus Orobanche; species Orobanche coerulescens. Next base: position 165,238,092 of record CM065804.1, read on the forward strand.
ATCGGAGTCTGGCAGAAAGTTCTGAACTGCCTTTTCTTCAGCAGTGCACCGCCCTCAGCTCGTTAGCGCACGCTAAGCCTGTAGCCGTAGCGTGCACTAATACCTCCCAGTATATATATGGGGGGTAGGTTCTAGAAATGTCATTTTTCACCTCTTCCTCTTCTCTTCGGCGGCTGGGCATACTTGACCATTGGAGAGTGCAGATTTTTGGTCGGATTTCTTCATCCAACGATAATTTTGGGCTCCTAACACCGAGTTGTCAACATCTTATCAACTTTCACCATCCAAATCAAGGTAAAACCATTGGAACCCTAGTTCTTCATATTTTGGGGTTTTTGTCGAGATCTTTGATTCTAATCTATTCTAGCTCCGATTTGTGCTAGATTGTGATGTTGTAATCATAATCCTTCTTTTTTTCTCCAAGATTCACGGATTTAACCCTAAGTTACCTTTCATAGTTTGGGTTCGAGCTACGTTTCCTTCGTAATATTTGAATAAATGTCCCTAAGGGTAGAACTTAAGGTGAATCTTTCCATTTCGTGGTGTTGTGTTTGATTCAAGATTTCGATGTGTTAGATCGAATCGTTGAAGGAAATTCGACCGTACATTCATCCGCTCGCCGTTTCTCGTGTCGTTCAAATTGAGGCAAGTACTTTGATTGTGTTTAATGTACTTCATGTGAATATGTAAAAATAGAATTTGTGCCAATTGTTGATTGAGTGTGTGTGAGCCGAGTAAAACCGGTGAGGGTCCCCCGGGTCCTAGAGTCGCGTATCCCTACGGATCACTCGGTTGGGCTATACACTGTGGAGGGCCTGACGAGGTGTCTCCGGGGTGTGTATCTTTCTTGAGAGGTACAGGGCCGTATAGCTCGGGAGGTTGTTTTGTGATGATGATTGTGATGTGGTATTAGGAATATCTGTGATGGCACTACGATTTTTCTGTGGTTTTTGTTGATTATTCACTTGTTGTACATATTCTAGAATCATTGTACTTGCACCGGCTTCTTGCTGACCCCTTCTGGGGTGGATATACTTTTGTGTATTCAGGTACAGGTCCAGTGGGAGGACTAGCACAGGACGGACACGAGCTTGGTGGGCAGCATTGATATCGTACATCATTTTGAGTTGGTGGTCGTATGGTCATGGTCAAAGTCGTGTTTTAGTTTTGTACTCGCGCGGGTACTGTCCAGTGTTGTATGTCATGTCATTATTAATGGTTAATGATGTTGTTGTATTCCTGTGGTGAACGGTCATGTTGGTTATAATTCCTCGGGATGATATGTTGTTTGGTATTGTGATGTATGAACATTTGTGTTTGTCGTATTTAATGTGTTTTATTTGGGTCTAAGCCTGGTAGGTTCTCCAAAAAAGGATCTACGGCGCTGTAATATCTCCGTAAATCATGGGGGTGTTACAGAATATGGTATCAGAGCCTAGGTTTATGGATACCTAGGCTGTCGGTGTTTTGGGTCTAGTAAATTGAGTCAATTGTTGTCTACGATATCATTGGCATGCTACCACCTCGTGTTGCTTGTGCTGGAAGACTCTTCGGATGTTGGTTATTTCTTCCCTTCGGAAATAATTACCTTAATATTGTGCAATCTATTATTGTACTCGTTTCCTTGTTGAACCATTCTTATTCTTCAGTATGCCGAGAGGTAGAGCTTTCCGTCAACGCGGTCGTGGTCGAGGTCGTGGCAGAGTAGTAGTGTCCGAGTCCGAGAGGTCCGTTTCAGAATCGGCATCTCGTTCTGCGACTAGGTCGGACCCGATCCCTTCGGGAGGTTCAGATGGAGATTCGGAGGCCGAAGTGCCTAACGCTTCTTCAACAAGTTGTAACACAAGTGCACCAACCGGCACAAGTGGTGCGTAATATTAATACCGCGTAACGGTTGAGGATCGATGGCTTCAAGAAGTTATGAAGATGAACCCTCCTGCATTCGATGGTTCCGGTGATGCGAACAATCGGGATCATTGGTTAGTTGAGCCGAGAAGATCTTTGACGTATTGGTTGTCCCAAGCCAAGAGAGTCCCGATTGCTCAATATCTCGACGCTGATGACGCTCGACCGGTGGCGAATGTTAAGCCCAAGGACCGTGATGTCACTTGGGAAGAATTTAAAGAATTGATGGAAGCTCAATATTGTCCAAAGCGTGACAGCTAGCAAGAGTCAGTGAGTTCTTCAGAGCCCAACCCGAAGATGTTCCTATTTCTGAAGCAATCAAGACATACAACAAGCAGTTAGTGTATGTCCAAGATCGAGTTAAGGATGAGATAGACAAAATACTTCATTTCGATGCAAGGATGAAACCGGAGGTCCGAAAGTATATGGCGGGCCTTGGGTGTACTACTTTGAGAGAATATCAGGATAGAGCACTTGCTTATGAGATGGTGTCAGTTTCGAGTTCGAAGAAACCAAAATTTTCTGGTAGTTTCCGAGGCAGTGGATCGCGTAGGCCTCAATCTTCTGTGCAATCTTCTGTTGGTTCCCCTCAGCCTAGTGGAGGAGTGCCGAGAGTTTGTTTTAATTGTGGAAATCCGGGTCATGTCAGTTCTCGTTGCACTTCTCGCCCCATTGATTGTTTTAAGTGTGGGAAGCAGGGTCATCGCGCATTATATTGTGAGTCAGTGGGCAGAATATTCTCTAAACAGTCTCCTACCCCGGCTGGCACAGTTACGGGTCAGCCAACTCCGAGTGTCGGACGTGGCAGCGGCAGAGGTAAAACCGAGCATAAGGATGCACCTAGCATTGGATCAGCCCCACCCCGATTGTATGAGATGAAGCGGACTGATGACGTAGGGACTGCCACTACGTCAGGTATTGTTTATATTTCGATGCACCCGGTAGATGTATTGTTTGATTCTGGAGCTACTCATTCTTTTATATCATTGTCTTGTGTGAATCGTTTGGGCCTAGACGGTCTCTCTACATGTGAACCTTTTATTGTTGGGTTGCCAAGTGGGGAAAGGATAGTTGGGGATCAAGAGATCGCCAATTGTCCTGTAACTATTGGGCAAGAAGATTGGTCATCCGATTTGATTGTGATCGATATGATAGGAGAGGATTTAATCCTCGGTGATGATTGGTTAAATCGGCATGGAGCGATAGTAGATTATCGTCGGAAAATAATTTCAATAGTCGCCACGATGGTACCGAACACGCTTTTGTAGGCGTAAAACCGTACTTCAGGGAAGATTATTCGAGCCATGAAGGCGATGAAATTATTGCGACAAGGTTGTATCGCTTATTGGTGTTACGCGTTGAAGTCGGAAGTTAGCGAGGTACAATTATCCTCTGTTCCATTGTGAATGAATTTCCAGACGTATTTCGGATGATTTGCCGGGATTGCCACCACATCGTGAAGTAGAGTTCGTCATCGAACTAGAGCCCAATGCGGCGCCAATATCCAAGGCACCGTTCAGAATGGCCCCATCGGAAATGTTAGAATTGAAGAAACAATTGGGTGAATTGTTGGACAAAGGTTATATTCGGCCTAGTGTGTCTCCATGGGGTGCACCGGTATTGTTTGTACGAAAGAAGGATGGGTCCTTACGGCTATGTATTGACTATCGTGAGTTGAATAAACTCACTATTAAGAACAAGTATCCGTTGCCAAGAATCGATGATCTATTTGATCAATTACAAGGGGCTACGGTTTTCTCCAAGATTGATTTGAGGTCAGGATATTACCAATCGCGAATTCGAGATTCGGATATCCCAGTGTCAAAGATTTCGAACGAGGTATGGGCATTACGAAGTCGTTGTTATGCCATTCGGTTTAACAAATGCTCCGGCGGCCTTTATGCAACTTATGAACAAAACTTTTATCGAATATCTCGATAAATTTGTAGTGGTGTTTATCGACGATATATTAATCTATTCCAAAAGTGAGACGGAACATGCTGAACACTTGAGGATCGCGTTGAGTATTTTGAGGGCTAATAAGCTTTATGCTAAATTTTCTAAGTGCGAGTTCGCTTAGAGAAGTCTCTTTTAAGGACACATCATCTCACCGATGGTATTCGAGTAGACCCTCAAAAGGTTGAAGCAGTCTTAGCTTGGGAGCCTCCACGGAATGTTAAGGAAGTTCGGAGTTTTCTAGGATTAGCGGGCTATTATCGTCGATTTGTTGAAGGATTCTCGAAAATTGCTCGACCGCTCACCTTATTATTGCGTAAGACACGTAAATTTGAGTGGAGTGATGAGTGTCAAGAGTTTTGACGAGTTGAAAAGCGTTTGACTACGTCTCCGATCCTAGACTTACCACAATGAATGGAAGGTTTCGTTAATTATAGTGATGCTTTTAAACAAGGATTGGGATGTGTATTGATGCAAAATGAGAGAGTAGTGGCTTATGCGTCTCGACAATTAAAGCCATACGAGATGAATTATCCTACTCATGATCTTGAGTTAGCCGTGTGGTGTTTGCGTTGAAAATTTGGAGGCATTACTTGTATGGTTCTTCTTGTAGAGTGTATACGGATCATAAGAGCTTGAAGTAGATATTTACGAAGGAGCTAAATATGCGTCGCCGCGATGGTTGAACCGCTTAAAGATTATGATCTTGACATTCTTTACCATCCGTAAAGCGAACGCCGTTGCCGATGCGTTAAGCCGCAAGTCAGTCGTGTTGCAGAAGTTGGAACTACTTACCATTCAACCGAAGCTTAGACAAGAGTTGATTGATATGGAAATTGAAGTTTGGCCTCACAGATCTCAAGGACAGTTGCGTTTCCTTGAGATTACTTCCTCCGTAATGGAAGATATTAAGTCCAAGCAGTTAGATGATCTCTCAATCAGGCAATGGGAGGACAGTGTTAGAGGAAAAGCTCCTGGGTTCTTAATCGATGAAGACGGAGTTCTTCGATTTCGAGGCAGAACTTGTGTACCTAATCGGGATGATCTCAAACAGGTAATTTTGAATGAAGCACATTCTACTCCGTACTCGATTCATCCGGGTATGAGTAAAATGTATAAGGACTTGAAGAAAAACTTTTGGTGGCCGAACATGAAGAAAGATGTAACAGAGTTCGTGTTGAAATGCTTGACTTGTCAGCAGGTTAAAGCGGAACATCAGAGACCCGCCGGTAAATTGCAACCGCTACCAATTCCGGAATGGAAGTGGGAAGATATAGCGATGGATTTTATTGTGGGAATGCCAAAGACGCGAACTGGAGTGAATATGATTTGGGTAATTGTTGATCGGCTAACCAAATCCGCACACTTTCTGGGAATTAGAGATATTTGGGGACCGGAGAGGTTAGCTCGGTTATTCATTGCGGAGATTGTGAGGCTCCATGGTACCCCAAAGAGTATAGTGTCTGATCGCGATGGGCGTTTTGTATCACATTTCTGGCAAGCAGTACATCGAACACTCGGTACCAAGTTGAATTTCAGCACCGCTTATCATCCCCAGACGGACAATGGAGAGGACGATCCAAACGCTAGAAGACATGTTGAGGGCTTGCGCGTTGGATTGGAAAGAAGATTGGGAGACTCATTTACCATTGATTGAATTTGCGTACAATAGCTTGGCATAGTTCGATTGGGATGGCTCCGTTTGAAGCATTATATGGAAGACGGTGTAGATCGCCAATCTGTTGGGACGAGCCGCACGAGTTACTTGGAGTAGAACCGGACTTGGTGGTTCAAACACGGGAAAAAGTCGCAATTATTCGGCAAAGGTTGTTGATCGCTCGAGTCGACAAAGTCTTATGCCGACGCTCGCCGCCGACCGTTAGAGTTCCAAAGTGAGACCATGTGTTGTTGAAAGTATCGCCGACTCGTGGAGTTCTTCGGTTTGGTAAGAAAGGGAAGCTTAGTCCTCGTTATATTGGCCCCTTCGAGATCCTGGACAAGGTAAGCGATGTAGCTTATCGACTAGCATTACCTCCGACGCTTAGTCATGTTCATAATGTGTTTCATGTTTCACAACTGCGTAAGTATGTTCCCGATCCCAGCCATGTTATTGATTATCAAGAGATTGAGGTTAGTGATGATGTTACGTATGAAGAACAACCGGTAACCATACTAGAGAGACGAGTGAAACAATTGCGACGGAAAGTGATTCCGTTAGTAAAGGTCCAATGGTCTAAGCATGGAATTGAGGAGGCCACGTGGGAGACCGAGGATAGTATGCATGCCCGATACCCCGAACTTTTTGTATCTTAAGTTTCGGGACGAAACTTCTTTTTAGGGGGTAAGGGTGTAATACCCGTGTATTTTATGAGTGTTATTTTGGATGTATTTTGTGGTATTGTGGTTATTTGGACCGTATATATTGATGTTTGACCTTGGCATATTCATGGCTGATAATTGTTGGGTTCTGTGATCCTCGGATTTAGCTCGTTTTAGCCGGACTTCTTGCGAATTTAAAATTGGAAAATAGCAGTTAGCGCACGCTAAGACTGTATGTCTAGCGCACGCTAACCAGGTTTGAGTAGCGCACGCTACTCTTGTGCAATAGCGTGCGTTAGGCCGGACAAGAAGCTTTCGACTCGAATGAGGCGTTAGCACAGACGCTATGGACGGACTAACGACGCTATTTCATGTACTAGCGCACGTTACTTGTATGATAGCGTGCGCCAGATGACAGTCGCTGAGGACAGAACGCTTCGATCGCAGGTATTTGCAGGTAGCGCACGCTACCGTATGGAATTAGCGCGCTATAGCCATCGATAGCGAACGCTAACAGAGATAGTTCGGCCAGACGCTATCGGAGTCTCGGCGAAAGTTCTCGAATCGCCTTTTCTTCAGCAGTGCACCGCCCTCAGCTCGTTAGCGCACGCTAAGCCTGTAGCCGTAGCGTGCGCTAATACCTCCCAGTATATATATGGGGGGTAGGTTCTAGAAATGTCATTTTTCACCTCTTCCTCTTCTCTTCGGCGGCTGGGCATACTTGACCATTGGAGAGTGCAGATTTTTGGTCGGATTTCTTCATCCAACGATAATTTTGGGCTCCTAACACCGAGTTGTCAACATCTTATCAACTTTCACCATCCAAATCAAGGTAAAACCGTTGGAACCCTAGTTCTTCATATTTTGGGGTTTTTGTCGAGATCTTTGATTCTAATCTATTCTAGCTCCGATTTGTGCTAGATTGTGATGTTGTAATCATAATCCTTCTTTTTTTCTCCAAGATTCACGGATTTAACCCTAAGTTACCTTTCATAGTTTGGGTTCGAGCTACGTTTCCTTCGTAATATTTGAATAAATGTCCCTAAGGGTAGAACTTAAGGTGAATCTTTCCATTTCCGTGGTGTTGTGTTTGATTCAGTATTTCGATGTGTTAGGATCGAATCGTTGAAGGAAATTCAGACCGTACATTCACCCGTTCGCCGTTTCTCGTGTCGTTCAAATTGAGGCAAGTACTTTGATTGTGTTTAATGTACTTCATGTGAATATGTAAAAATAGAATTTGTGCCAATTGTTGATTGAGTGTGTGTGAGCCGAGTAAAACCAAGTGAGGGTCCCCCGGGGTCCTAGAGTCGCGTATCCCTACGGATCACTCGGTTGGGCTATACACTGTGGAGGGCCCGACGAGGTGTCTCCGGGGTGTGTATCTTGCTTGAGAGGTACAGGCCGGTATAGCTCGGGAGGTTGTTTTGTGATGATGATTGTGATGTGGTATTCCGGAATATCTGTGATGGCACTACGATTTTTCTGTGGTTTTTGTTGATTATTCACTTGTTGTACATATTCTAGAATCATTGTACTTGCACCGGCTTCTTGCTGACCCTTTCTGGGGTGGATATACTTTTGTGTATTCAGGTACAGGTCTAGTGGGAGGACTAGCACAGGACGGACACGAGCTTGGTGGGCAGCATTGATATCGTACATCATTTTGAGTTGGTGGTCGTATGGTCATGGTCAAAGTCGTGTTTTAGTTTTGTACTCGCGCGGGTACTGTCCAGTGTTGTATGTCATGTCATTATTAATGGTTAATGATGTTGTTGTATTCCTGTGGTGAACGGTCATGTTGGTTATAATTCCTCGGGATGATATGTTGTTTGGTATTGTGATGTATGAACATTTGTGTTTGTCGTATTTAATGTGTTTTATTTGGGTCTAAGCCTGGTAGGTTCTCCAAAAAAGGATCTACGGCGCTGTAATATCTCCATAAATCATGGGGGTGTTACACTTCCTACATCCTAAACACCTCATATCAACATCCTAGCTCATGATTGAAGATTGTAGATCATTGAGGATTGGTGTTCGAGCCTTCGACGTTGGATTCTTCGATTTTCTCCTTATTGTTCACTACTTTGAGGTAGGTGATTCTTCACCAATATTAGTAGTGTTCTTAGGGGGCGTTTGATCATGTTTTGATAGCCAGTTATTTCGTTTATAATCGATCATCACATGTTAGAAGGATACTTTTGACGTATCGGCACTATATATCGTATGAACCTTTGAACCGTTTTAGTATATGGACTCCTAAGCATTTTCAAACCGATTTGTGATCAGTAGACGGATATTACCTAGTTGTTACGCTTTACACATTGGAATCATGCGTTTTGGAACGTAGGACGAACGGAACTTAGAATATTTTCTTGAAGATCTAGATGAACCATGGTGTTGTGATGATTATACGTATCTTTGTATCTCATAGTCATTTAGTACGTAAAGAACTTTCACAAACCTTATTAGCATGATATGCTCGGGGATGACTTGTATTATCACCATAGAATTCATGAGTTCATCACCATTAGCTCCAGTTTTCTGTCAGTAGTAATCTGCCATGCACGGTTAGCGCACGCTAACATACGTAAGTTAACGTGCGCTATCGGGGATAAGTTAACGCACGCTACATGTGGTACGTAACGTACGCTATGATATCAGCCGAGTCAGTCGGCTGATCAGAGAGAACTGTCAGTCCGTGGCTAGCGTACGCTAGGCTTATACGATAGCGTACGCTAACAGGTAGGCTTAGCGCACGTTACGTAGAGTACGTAGCGTACGCTAAGTGGTTCAGGCAGATTGCATATTTTGAGCTTTTAGGCCGTAGATCGAATTGTTAGGCAATCGTTCGACTTGAGATGATTTGTATATCATTTCTTTTGTTAAGGTTCGAGCTTGCTACGTTGATCGAAGGAGGCGGCCTTCGAGTGTGTTGGGATCATCGAAGTATTTCGTTCTTGCCATCTTCGAGGCAAGTATCGTAATGTGTTAAAATTGATATTTTGAGCATGTTTGTGGCTTGTTCATGTTGTTGAACATGGAAATTAATTTGTTGAATTGTCATGATGTTCGTTATCTAGTATTTGTACGTTCATGATGATGAACATAATGATTTGGCATATGTGTATGCATGAGTTGTATTTGTGTACGTTGTACGATCTATGCTGAGGGCGCTGGATCGGATGTCCACCTCGTGTTGGTCCGACGGGATCATCTTGGGATCTAGGCTGAGGGCACTGGATCATTGGACGGGTTATTTCCACCTCGTGTTGGTCCGACGGGATCATCTTGGGATCTATGCTGAGGGCGCTGGATCATTGGAATACCCATGCTGTGTTAATGGAATCTTGTGGATTCGCATTATCGGATTCCGGTAGCGGAAGTCCGTGTGATGTATCTTGTTATGTATTGTTGATGCATATTTGATTCGTTTAAATGATACTTGTACTAGCATCGTTTTGCTAACCCCTTCGGGGGTGGACATTTGTTTTGATGTTCAGGTAGCCGAGGAGCAGGGAAACAGCCACAGTACCGATGTGATGACGAAGGGGTTCAGTGATGTTTGTTGTTATTGGTGATTTGTTTTCTTGGTTTGATTTCAGTACTCGAGTACGCGTGTCTTATTAATATCATTTCGATATGGTTGTATTAATTACTCGTTGAACCAATTGTACGGTTTTGTAAAACTTGAATTTCCGTGATGTTGATGTCTTATATTTACTTTTCTTTTAAATTAGCCTTGTAAATCCTTACTTAAAGGGTTTACGGCGCTGTAATTATTCCGAATATCTCGGGGTGTTACAATGACAATTCCCACATACTCGTGGTATTCCAACGATCCAACGCACACAGCCATAGATTCCCATGATGATCTCGTCGGACCAACACATGGTGGAAATACCTGTTCAGCGATCCAGCGCACACAACTATAGATTCCCATGATGATCCCGTCGGACCAATGCATGGTGGACAATTTACAAGTACGCAAACAATACAACAATAACATAGTCGACATTAATACGCACAATAAAATTAAAGTACTTGCCTCGATTCGATGATAAGAGTAATACTTAGACAAATATTAATACACCTCGACGGTCGCTCCTTCAATCAACCACGTAGGAATAACTCGGACCTTTAAACAAAAGAAATAATATAGAGTTCATCTCACGTTGAATACTAACGAAAGAACATCTAACAATCCAAACTACGGCCGAAAGTTCAACAAAATGTATCCTGCCTGACTTGTATAACGTACGTTACGTACCCAATGTAGCGTACGTTAATTCTGCTCGTTAGCATACGTAAGCTACGAAGCCTAGCGCACGCTAAGTATGCATTTGACAGTTTCTTCTCTGATCAGACGACTGACTTGCCTGATGGTATAACGTACGTAATTCATGATGCTTAAAGTACGTTATACTCACAAGTTCATTTTTCATACGAACAAGAATGATCCTATAGTGTTTGATGTCTTCGAATTTCGAGGATAAACATGCCATCATAATACTTTGCTCCAATCTCGATTATAAATCTTCAAATGTAGTTCGAAAAATCTATGGTTGTTTATCAATACCATCAATACATTCAAACTATCATCTAGAAGATCGGTTAACAATCCACCTTTTACAAGATATAACAAGACCTTCAATGTTCATCCTCCTAGGCTCGTCTAACAAAAGTGATGCCAATACTAAGTCTATGATCATTATGGCTGTAACACCCCAATAAGGCGGCCATTACAGTGCCGTGGACCCCACACTGGGACCCACCAGGATTAAGGATCGAGGACTCACCGAAATGACAATAAGATCAACAATATCAAGGGTTCGAAAGTGATGAACTTGGGAAATACAATCCCACGATGGAAACGGGACATCATTAAGAACAACCTCAAATCACAAGACACAAGTTTATAAGTGTTTCATTTACACGAAATGCATAATCATCATAAGAATCCACACATCATTATAACCAAGCAAGATAACTTGCCTCAATACGGAGGCGAGAATAGTCCTTCCTTGTCGAACGAACGGACGGCCCTCGATTCAAAATCGGTTACTTGAACAATCAACCTTGAATGAAGTATATTTTACTCAATAATATGTTCATATGATCATCTATATCAAATTTTAACGAGACAACATCCTAATTCTCATTTGAGTAGTTCAACTTTTAAAGATGTTGAAGTGTTACTCCAAGAACCTTATTCATACCATTCTATTCTTACAATTGATTACAAGATGTTACCAAATGTTTGTTGGATTAAGAATTGATCCATAATGTGTTAAACAATAATCCCCTATCCTTTAAACTTATCAAGAACATCTCAATTGATTAAAAGTAAAAATCTGCACTTCAATCAATCACTTATGTTGAGTTAACTAGTTACAAATCCATATCATGATCATGAAGACTATCTCAAGTTTAACACCATCCTTATAATCTTCTAATTAACCTGGAGATTCAAATATCATTCCTATGAATTCACTTAGCTTAGGTTCAAGAAGGTTATTTCATTCTTCTAATGATCAACAAGGGTTTCTTAAAATATTTTATGGTAATTATTCCAACAAGTTATTTACATTATAATGAAACAAGGACTATTATTATTCAAATGGTGTTATTAGTCCAGCAAGAAGAGTGTGGTTTAACTAAACATGATCATCACCATTTAAAACACTAAGAACACATCATTACAAAATCCTTAATCATCATATTCATCATTAGGTTTGTTGAAAACTTAACTACAAACATGTTTAGCTTGATTAATTCATCACTAGGTGGAGTATACTTAATCACTATCATTATAATTACAAGATTATAGGGTTAAATCGTATAACATACCTTCAGAAGTGAAGAACAATACACCAAAACCACAAGAACACAATCTAAGCTTCAAGAATGTCTCCAACTTTCAAATCAACAAGCTCCAAAATCAAAATGTAAAGCTCAAACACAAGTTGGAAGAAGGTAAATTTGATCTAGGGATGCAGGGGGATGACTATATGGGTAAAAAATTAGAGTTGGACATGCAAAATGAAAGACACAAGTTGTCTTTTTATAATAGCACAGTTCGTTACGTACGTTATCACAAGAGGATAACGTACATTAACAGATTTACGTACGTTACACAAAAAGTGTTACGTACGTAAGCTAAGTCCAAAGGCTACTGGACTGAAATACGAACATCATTACGTATGTTACCGCTTGAAGCATTACGTACGTAATGTAGGTCAACTAGGTTGCCTCCAAAAGATTAGATATTCGAATCCCGTCCGGCCCCACACGCCGACAGTTGAGATCGGATACGATTACACTGGTTACGTATGTAACAGGTCCCTCTTTACGTATGTAAAGACCTCAAAATAGCGTACGCTATGCCTAAGGATTAGGGCACGTTAGGCTCAGGTTTAATAGCTCAATATGTACTCATCTATACAACGCTGAAAATTCAATCATAGTGCGAGTGATCATTTTTATTAAGTTTATTATGATATATTCTAACATCAATATTCATTACACAAATGCAACAAGACTACAACAGTATTGAATTATCCGAATAATACAACAGTAAGTAAGAATTTCCGTCGGATATTACATACTTCCCCCCTTAAAAGGGGTTTCGTCCTCGAAACTAAGGGGTAAAAAATTCAGGATACCTCTCTTGAATGCTGCTCTCCGTCTCCCACGTGGCCTCCTCGACCCCGTGTCGTGACCACTGAACCTTCAGTAGGGGAATCGTCTTGTTCCGCAATTGTTTGATCTTCCTCTCAAGTATCCGTACGGGGCGCTCCTCATACGAATGATCCTCCGCTAAATCGATCTCATCGAACTGAAGTACATGGCTCGGATCAGTAACGTATTTCCTTAATTAGGAGACATGGAACACGTTATGAATCCGGCTCAGGGCTGGTGGTAAAGCCAGGCGATAGGCTAAATCGCCTACTCATTCCAAAACCTCAAACGGCCCGATATACCTCGGATTCAACTTGCCTCTCTTCCCAAAACGAAAAAGTCCTCGAGTAGGGGACACCTTCATTAGTACATGGTCGCCGACCTCGAACTCAAGCGGTCGTCAGTGGTTGTCTGCGTAGGACTTCTTTCGGCTTTGAGCCGTCAACAAACGACTCCTAATCAGAGCAATCTTCTCACGGGCTGCTAACAACATATCGGGTTCCGTACCCAAGGTTTCAGATGGATCGCCCCAACACAGAGGGGATATACAACGACGACCATACAACGCTTCATAAGGTGCCATTTGGATCGAAATGTGCCAACTATTATTATAAGTGAATTCCACCAAAGGTAGTTGGGCCTCCCAATCATCCTTCCAATCGAGGACGCACGCTCTCAGCATATCCTCTAAAGTTTGGATAGTCCTCTCAGTCTGACCATCCATCTGCGGGTGAAATGCTGTGCTGAAGTTCAATTGCGTACCCATCGCACGATGAACTGCTTTCCAAAAATGTGACACGAATCGCCTGCACGATCTGATACAATACTCTTAGGGGTGCCATGAAACCTTACAATCTCTTTGATAAATAGATGGGCCAATCTCTCGGGTCCCCATGTGTCTTTAATATCCAGAAAGTGGGCTGATTTGGTCAGACGATCCACAATCACCCAAATCCTATTCATCCCTCGTCGACTCGTCGGCAAGCTGGTAATAAAATCTATCGATATGTCCTCCCATTTCCACTCGGGAATCGGAAGCGGTTTCAGCATTCCTGCGGGTCGCTGATGCTCAATCTTAACTTGTTGACAGGTTAGACACCTCGAAACGAACTCCGCAACTTCACGCTTCATAGTTCCCCACCAATAATATTGTTTCAAATCCTTATACATTTTGCTAGACCCCGGGTGGATAGAGTACGGGGTAACATGAGCTTCTCTCAGGATATAATTCCTTAATTCGTCGTCTGCGGGTACACAAACTCGGTTCCTGAAGCGTATCAATCCATCCTCGTGGATCACAAAGCCAGGGGCTTTCCCTTGAGTTACTTCATTCTGAACTCGAGATAAGAATGGGTCCGTAACTTGCTTCGATCTAATTATATCCTCAAGGGACGATGAAATCTCAAGTGTACAGAGTTGTCCTTGAATACGCTGTAACCAGACTTTAATTTCCGGCCTCACCAATTCTAACTGCAATTCCCTCTGAGTTGTTAGGCGGGCAAACATCTGTTCCTGTACTGTTTTACGACTCAAAGCGTTGGCAACTACATTTGCTTTGCCCGGATGATAAAGGATCTCGATATCATAATCTTTGATGAGTTCTAGCCACCTTCTCTACCTCATGTTTAACTCCTTCTGAGTAAAAATGTACTTCAGGCTCTTGTGATCAGTAAAAATCTGACAGGTAACTCCATACAGATAATGACGCCATATTTTTAAAGCAAACACCACCGCTGCGAGTTCTAAATCATGGGTGGGGTAGTTGACCTCGTAAGGTCGTAGCTGTCTCGATGCATAGGAGATCACCTTACCGTTCTTCATTAGTACACATCCAAGGCCCTGTTTAGATGCGTCACTATACACTACAAACCCTTCCGTTCCTTTTGGTAGGACTAAAATAGGTGCCGAAATCAAACGACTCTTAAGTTCATCAAAACTCCGCTGACATGCCTCTGACCATAAATACTTCTTATCCTTCCTTAGCAAAATAGTCATTGGTTGGGCAATTTTGGAAAAACCTTCCACGAACCGTCGGTAATAACCTGCTAGTCCCAAGAAACTGCGTACTTCCTTAACGTTCTTTGGTGGTAGCCAGTCTCGGATAGCTTCTGTCTTCTGTGGGTCTACTCGCACCCCATCAGCTGATATCACATGTCCGAGAAAGACAACTTCACGCATCTAGAACTCACATTTAGAAAATTTTCCATAAAGCTGCTCTTGCCTTAACGCCTCGAGAACTAGATGGAGATGACGCTCATGCTCTTCATGGTCACGAGAGTAGATCAGAATGTCGTCAATAAAAACGACTACAAAGCGATCTAGATAATTAATAAAGACTCAATTCATCAGCTCCATGAATACTGCCGGTGCATTCGTCAGTCCAAAAGGCATCACTACGAACTCATAATGCCCATAGCGAGTACGAAAAGCGGTCTTCGAAATATCAGACTCACGAATCCTCAACTGATGGTAACCAGACCTCAAGTCGATCTTAGAAAACACAGCAGACCCTTGAAGCTGATCCAATAAATCATCAATACGCGGCAATGGATATTTGTTCTTAATGGTTACCCTGTTCAGCTCACGATAATCAATACACAGACATAGGGATCCATCCTTCTTTCGTACAAATAGTACTGGTGCTCCCCAAGGGGACACGCTAGGTCTAATATAGCCCTTCTCGGTCAAATCCTCAAGTTGGCTCTTCAGCTCCTGCATCTCAGTCGGAGCCATACGATACGGTGCTTTTGAAAGCGGGGACGTACCAGGCTCTAACTCAATATTGAATTCTACATCACGATGTGGAGGTAAGCCTGACAACTCATCTGGAAATACGTCTGGGTAGTCTCGAACTACCGGAATATCGATCAATTCAACTGGTCGATCCGTTGTCTTGGTCATGTAGCACCAATAGCCAATACACCCCTGATTAAGTAGTTTCACTGTTTTCATAGCGCTAATGACTCTCCCGGAACGGCTGGGATTGTCACCCTGGAAGGTACACTCAACACCATCGTCAGATGTGACAGTCATTGTTCGCTTGCGGACACTAATTATGGCATCATGACGGTCCATCCAATCGATACCCAAGATCACATCATCTTTAGGTAAATCGACCATAATTAAATTTGACAACCACTCACGGTCGTTCATACGAATCGAGCAGTCCTGAACTTCACAATTCCCAACAATTCTTCTAGCATCGGGTAGACCAATTATATAAGGTTCACAATTGATAACATGCTCTAATTGCAAACAACTCAAACAAGAAGCAGATAAAAAGGAGTGTGAAGCACCAGTATCAAAAAGAACATAGACGGGCTGAGATTGGATCTCGAGAGTACCTGCAATCATGCTGGCTTCGGGATCTTCAGCCTTCTTCATCTCGTAAACTCTGGGTTTTGCAGTCCCAGCACCAGATGTACCAACTTGATTTCCACATCCCATCCCTTTGTTTGCCCCGGTAGTCTGATAAGAAGCGGACGGAGGTACACGGTCCTGAATCAAGATCAGATCGAGCATGAGGTGTCATGGGAGTACGTCCTGGTCCACTCCTACAATAACGAGCACGATGTCCGTTTTTCCCACAAGTATGGCATGACACGGCTGGCCTTGGGCATTTCGAATTGATGTGCCCTGGTCTCCATGATATAGCACACAATGCATGTGCCGACCGCTCGAGGTTGCAATCCAGTTGGCTTCGATGCCGTAGGTTGCCGTTCAGAAGGATTTGGCACTGGTTGGGGTCTCTTGAATGTTCCCCGGTTGCTGTCTGTCTGGTTATGGTTCCTGAATTTCTTGTTGTTAGACTGTGGTTGCTTCTTGGAAATTTCTTTCACGGTCAATTCGTACTCCAGAGCTTTCTAAATGAACTCCGGTAGGGTCACACAATGATGGTTCAACAGCTGCATTCTCATTCGGGGTTTAAGCCTTTTGAGAAACTATTTGATCTTATCAGCCTCAGTTTGGACAATCCTCGCGGCAAAAGGAAGAAGTGCCTGGAATTTCTCGGCGATAGATAGTACGTCATCATCTGCGGACGGTTCCGGATTCAGCAATTCTGATAGTTTGGCCTCGCGGAGAGGACCCGGATAGTAACGGTCTAGCATGAGATTTTTAAATTCTTCCCAAGTACATACGCCATCAGCTGGCCTCACCGAAAGCCACCAAGTGTGGGCGCCCTTGCCCAAGTACTAAGCTGCTACGGAGACGCGATTCTCTACTGGACAGTCTACCATATCGAACAATTTCTCAAAGTGTTCGATCCAATGCATGATATCAGCCGGCTCAGAGGAACCTTAAAAAATCGGGGGTCGCTGGCGGGAGATGTCGCTGATGATCCGACTCACCGGTCTACCATGTACAGGAGGTGGCCCCTGATGCTGGTCGGTAGCAGCTCTCTGCATAGTTTCCATTAACTGACCCATTTGGGTCATCTGAGCCACCATGCCCTGCATCACAGTGTAAGTATCGACACGAGCATCCTCGCGTCCAGTGTGGTGCGATTCGTCCCTAGAAGGCGAATCACTGCCTGCGGAACTATGCTCTGCATTCGCACGCCTGTTGGCTCGTGGTATCGGGATTCGGCCCCTTCCGCGGCCTCGTCCCCCTCTGCTACGGCCTCTCAAATTTCTTTCCATACTGAAAGGATCAATTCGTAAAGATAACCATAAGTGCAGTTCATGATACCAATCAGAATTCATGCTAAGTTAATGGCAGTAAGAAATTACATATTCAAGAAAACAGTTCGTAATGAGTCATCGACACTACGAGGGTCACATAGAATATCATATCGACGTTAGAGTCGAACAATTTCAATCAATCCAGAATTTTATTCGTATCATCAATCAGATAATTCCTGCCACAAACCCTTAAAATGCCAAGATTAACAAAGAGATCCATTCAGTTATCAATATCATGTCAGTAAATTAATCATGGTTCATAAAGTACGTACCGCATTTGGCTCGTAGAATCAGGTGCTCGCACGGGTCACATGTGACACGAAGGTCTCTTGATACTAGTTCAATACACAAAGACTCAAAAGAAAGAAAAACGACTTCTCTCTCTGATACCATCTTCTGTAACACCCCAATAAGGCGGCCATTACAGTGCCGTGGACCCCACACTGGGACCCACCAGGCGATACCCAAAATACAGATTAAATACATTATACATGTGATACCGAACCACAAAATATAGTACTTACTCCGATTAGGAGTTTATAGTATTATGGCCAACGACCTTATTATACACAGGATCCAAAATATAAGTATAATCCATATGGAGATGGAATATACTCTAAATAACAATACATTTGTTCATACTTAAAATAAAGCGGAAAGATAACATTACACGGTACGAACATGACCGGACACAAAAGACTTGGGGCCCCCGAACTAGTATCCTTCGAACCCTTCGCCATCAACCTGATCTTCCCGTGCCTTGCCTTTTCCTCGACCTAAAATACAACACAAGTATTTCGCCCAACACAGGGTCATATATACATGATAAATGATTCTCAAGATATTATACAATTCACATATATAAGATTTCAAGGAAAACAACCCGACTAACGAACATACCCCTCGGGCGTATGAACGCTTAGTCACAAAACGTCGAACACATCCAAATATAAGAATGGACTATGAATGACTTAAGATAGTACAGCTCAAGAGGGACATCACAGTACGCCCGATCCGAATATGTGTCAGTGCACATGTCCACCCCGTATACGGAATCCAGGATATACGTGGGACAATGTACCTAATTAGCCTCAACGAACTACGTCTCGTGTGCACAGCCCAACACGGAAAAATATTCACGCGGACTATATATGTGCCCGGCTAAAAATCCTACACAATATCCAATCGGAACGTAGATATGACTCCGGATATGTCACGATGCAACGTGACAACGAATTCAATAATTCAAAAATCCGATTAAGGATCGAGGACTCACCGAAATGACAATAAGATCAACAATATCAAGGGTTCGAAAGTGACGAACTTGGGAATACAATCCCACGATGGATACGGGACATCATTAAGAACAACCTCAAATCACAAGACACGAGTTTATAAGTGTTTCATTTACACGAAATGCATAATCATCATAAGAATCCACACATTATTATAACCAAGCAAGATAACTTGCCTCAATACGGAGGCGAGAATAGTCCTTCCTTGTCGAACGAATGGACGACCCTCGATTCAAAATCGGTTACTCGAACAATCAACCTTGAATGAAGTATATTTTACTCAATAATATGTTCATATGATCATCTATACCAAATTTTAACGAGACAACATCCTAATTCCCATTTGAGTAGTTCAACTTTTTAAGATGTTGAAGTGTTACTCCAAGAACCTTATTCATACCATTCTATTCTTACAATTGATTACAAGATGTTACCAAATATTTGTTGGATTAAGAATTGATCCATAATGTGTTAAACAATAATCCCCTATCCTTTAAACTTATCAAGAACATCTCAATTGATTAAAAGTAAAAATCTGCACTTCAATCAATCACTTATGTTGAGTTAACTAGTTACAAATCCATATCATGATCATGAAGACTATCTCAAGTTTAACACCATCCTTATAATCTTCTAATTAACCTGGAGATTCAAATATCATTCCTCTGAATTCACTTAGCTTAGGTTCAAGAAGGTCATTTCATTCTTCTAGTGATCAACAAGGGTTTCTTAAAACATTTTATGGTAATTATTCCAACAAGTTATTTACATTATAATGAAACAAGGACTATTATTATTCCAATGGTGTTATTAGTCCAGCAAGAAGAGTGTGGTTTAACTAAACATTATCATCACCATTTAAAACACTAAGAACACATCATTACAAAACCCTTAATCATCATATTCATCATTAGGTTTGTTGAAAGCATAACTACAAACATGTTTAGCTTGATTAATTCATCACTAGGTGGAGTATACTTAATCACTATTATTATAATTACGAGATTATAGGGTTAAATCGTATAACATACCTTCAGAAATGAAGAGCAATACACCAAAACCACAAGAACACAATCTAAGCTTCAAGAATGTCTCCAACTTTCAAATCAACAAGCTCCAAAATCAAAATGTAAAGCTCAAACATAAGTTGGAAGAAGGTAAATTTGATCTAGGGATGCAGGGGGATGATTATATGGGTAAAAAATCAGAGTTGGACGTGCAAAATGAAAGACACAAGTTGTCTTTTTATAACAGCACAGTTCGTTACGTACGTTATCACAAGAGGATAACATACGTTAACAGATTTACGTACGCTACACAAAAAGTGTTACGTACATTAGCTAAGTCCAGAGGCTACTGGACTGAAATACGAACATCATTACGTACGTTACCGCTTGAAGCATTACGTACGTAATGTAGGTCAACTAGGTTGCCTCCAAAATATCAGATATTCGAATCCCGTATGGCCCCACACGCCGAAAGTTGAGATCGGATACGATTACACTGGTTACGTACGTAACAGGTCCCTCTTTATGTACGTAAAGGCCTCAAAATAGCATACGCTATGCCTAAGCAATAGCGTACGTTAGGCTCAGGTTTAATAGCTCAATATGTACTCATCTATACAACGCTGAAAATTCAATCATAGTGCGAGTGATCGTTTTTATTAAGTCTATTATGATATATTCTAACATCAATATTCATTACACAAATGCAACAAGACTACAACAGTATTGAATTATCCGAATAATACAACAGTGAGTAAGAATTTCCGTCGGATATTACAATGACAATACCATTCAATATGGATAATCAATTCTGGAACACTTCTCTTATTGTTCATCATAACAAGATTCAAACCATAATGCTTCCAACAATGGTAACCTAGGCATAATCATCTTAACTTCTTAAACATGATGTTGGTTGAATAAGTCATCTATGGAGTTTAATATCTTGGTAGCATGATCATAATATCCTTAAGAACATGAATCCAAGGATGGATATAGCATTGACATACCTTAAGATGAAGAAAACATTGAGACAATAGGTAGAATCCAACTCCGGTTGCTTGTGTGCCAAATCAAGATGATTGTCCAATTCAATGATCAAGTAAGAGTGATATCCAATCTCCAGTGATCAAGTATAGATGGTTTAAGAGTGTTTAAGGTGGCTGGGGACTCTCTGGGATGAGATAAGTCGATGGCCAAGTGAAAAGGGACGAAATGAATTAAAATGGGGTGTTGTCCCATTTATAACTTTCTGAGCTTAACGTACGCTAGACTTTGTGTATAGCGTACGTTATACACTTAGCGTACGCTATCGATTGTCCTTAGCATATGTTATCGTCCAAAGACAGCTTACTGCCTTGTTCCTAAACTTCATTACGTACGTTACACCAACAAATTACGTACGTAACAATGTTATTAGCGTACGCTACATACATGCCTTAGCGTACGTTAATACCCGTTGACTTAGAAATGTCCAAGTTCGTGATATGATGATCTGGACGAGCCCCACCACCGAGCCCACCACCAGCTGGCTCATGTGCTAGCCGCCTTGCTCAATTATGGTCTGCTTTATGTACGCTATGCTTCATTCATAGCATACGCTAATATTGGCACATAACGTACACTATGCTCACTTCTTAGCGTACGTTATTACGTATATGCATATGAAAATTTATATGTTGTTATTATCATGCAGATGAATATGAATACGAGAAAGATCATACTTCGATTATCAATATCACAAATCCGAATAATACAGGGTTCAATTACAGATGAAATACTCAATAATTAATCCGGATATTACATACTCTCCTTGTAAAAAGGAGTTTCGTCTTGAAACTCAAGACGAAAATAACTCTTGATATCTGGACCTCATGCTATCTTCCATCTCCCAAGTGGCTTCTTCCACTCCGTGTCGCGACCATTAAATTTTAACTCGACTCTCGAGTATCCTGATCGGTCTCTCTTCAAACGTGCCATCATGAGCGACTTCGATCTCGCCGAAATCAATGACATGACTGGGATCGGGTATATACTTCCATAACTTGGATACGTAGAACACGTTATGAACATGGCTCAATGACGGTGGTAATGCCAACTTGTATGCTAACTCTCCAACTCTCTCAAGAATTTCGAACGGTCCGATATATCTCAGACTCAACTTTTCCTTTCTCCCAAAACGAAAGATCCCACGAGTAGGAGAAACTTTTAAAAGCACGTGATCTCCAATACTGAACTCTAATAGGCGACGGCGCACGTATGCATAAGATTTCTGCCGACTCTGGGCGGTCAACAGTTTTTCACAAATCAATGCTATCTTTTCTCACGTCTGTACGATCAACTCTGATTCCGTTCCGATCAAGTCTGATGAATCATCCCAACACAGTGGCGATCTATATCTCCTCCCATATAATGCCTCAAACAGTGCCATCTTAATTGAAGCGTGCCAACTATCATTGTAGGTAAATTCAATCAACGGTAGATGAACTTCCCAATTAGTCGACCAATCTAAGGCACAAGCTCTCAGCATGTCTTCCACTGTTTGAATAGTCCTCTCGGACTGTCCATCTGTCTGAGGATGATAAGTCGTGCTGAAGTTCAATTCGGTTCCCAAGGCCTTATGCATTGCTTTCCAAAAATAAGACATGAAATGACCATCTCGATCAGAAATAATGGTCTTCGGAATTCCATGCAACCGGACTATCTCTGCAATAAACACTCGTGCCAACTTCTCTGGTCCCCAAGTGTCCTTAATGTCCAGAAAATGAGCCGATTTAGTTAGACAGTCAACTATCACCCAAATCATGTTCATTCCTGTCTTGGTTCTCGGCATATTAGTGATAAAGTCCATCGACACATCTTCCCATTTCCATTCAGGGATCGAGAGTGGCTTCAGCATTCTAGCAGGTCATTGATGTTCGATCTTAACCTGCTGACAAGTCAAACATTTCGAAACATAATCCGCTATATCTTTCTTCATGTTTCCCCACCAGAAGTTATGCTTCAGGTCCTTATACATCTTACTAGTGCCCGGGTGGATAGAATAGCGCGTGCTGTGAGCTTCCTTCATAATTGTCTGCTTCAAAACATCGACATCTGGAACACAAAGTCGACTCTGAAATCTCAAAACTCCATCATCGTGAATTATAAATCCTGGGGCCTTACCTTTACTCACTTCATCACATAACCGAATCATCAGAGGATCATCTAATTGCTTAGATTTGATTTCTTCGGTTAATGACGAAGTTAGTTCCATCACACATAATTTTCCTTGGACTCTCTGCAACTATACTTGAATTCCTTCGCGAATCAATTCTCGTTGAATGCTGGGCTGGGAGGTGAGGGTCTCCAACATCCGGATAGAAATGGGTTTGCGACTCAGTGCATCAGCCACCACATTTGCTTTGCCGGGATGATAAAGAATCTCCGAGTCGTAATCTTTAATCAATTCCATCCATCTCCTCTGCCGCATGTTTAACTCCTTCTGACTGAACATGTATTTGAGACTCTTGTGATCCGTGAATATCTGACAGTGAATCCCGTACAGATAATGTCTCCAGATTTTCAAAGCAAAAACCACCGCTGCCAGCTCCAAATCGTGCATTGGATAATTTACTTCATAAGGCTTCAGCTGTCGTGACGCATAGGTGATCACTTTATCATTTTGCATCAATACACATCCGAGACTTTGGTTTGAAGCGTCACTATAAACCGTGAATCCTCCAGTTCCCTGTGGTAGTGATAAAATTGGTGCCGTCGTCAATTTCTTCTTCAATTCATCAAAACTGGCCTGACACCTCTCGTTCCATTTGAACTTTTGGGTCTTCTGCAGTAATCGAGTAAGTGGTCGGGTAATTTTGGAAAACCCTTCCACGAACTGTCGATAGTACCCAGCAAGTCCTAGAAAGCTTATGACTTCCTTTACGTTCTTAGGAGGCTTCCAATCCAAAATTGCTTCGACTTTCCGGGGGTATACTCGAACTCCTTATGCTGACACTACGTGACTGAGGAACATTACTTCCTTGAGCCAGAATTCACACTTAGAAAGCTTGGCATACAATTGCTCACTTCTCAAAAGGTCTAAAATGATCCGCAATGCTGTGCATGCTCTTCCAGGCTCTTGGAATAAAAAAGAATGTCATCAATAAACACCACTACGAATTTGTCCAAATACTCTATGAACACTCGATTCATCAATTGCATGAACACGGAAGGAGCATTAGTGAGCCAAACAGCATCACTACAAACTCATAGTGTCCGTAGCAAGTTTTGAATGCTGACTTCGGAACATCAGATTCCTTAATCCTCAGCTTATGATATCCTGATCTCAGATCGATCTTAGAAAGCACCGTTGCTCCTTGTAACTAGTCAAACAAATCATTAATCTGTGGCAACGGATACTTTTTCTTAATCGTCATTTTATTCTGCACTCGATAGTCAATACACAATCGAAGCGATCCATCCTTCTTACGGACGAAAAGAAATGGTGCACCCCAGGGCGAAACACTTGGCTGAATATAGCCTTTGTCCAGTAACTCTTCCAGTTGTTTCTTCAATTCGTACATCTCAGTAGGTGCCATACGATACGGCGCCTTAGAAATCGGCGTAGCTCTTGGTTCCAGCTCAATGGTGAATTCTACATCCCGCCGTGGAGGTAGTCCAGGTATCTCATCAGGGAATACATCCGGGAACTCGCTTACAACAGGAATGGATGAAAGCTCTACCTTTCCATCTTCTTTCTTCATTGCATAGCACTAGTATCCAGTACAGCCCTATTTCAGCAATTTGACAGCTTTCATCGCCTTGATCAACTTTCCTGAGCTTCCTGGTCTCCATCCCTCAAACAGTATTTCGGAACCATCTTCAGCTATGATTGAGATATTCCTCTTCCGGTAGTTTATGTTACGTATTTATGTGAACAAGTGCACGTTGTCGTAAGCAAGTAATAAAGTGATGAGAAAAGTATCGTTCCCTCGAGGACTGATGTGCTAACTACCAATTTATTTGTATTTCTAATTTTATTTGAACGACCGAAATTTTGAGGTTGAATAATTATTAAAAACTAAATATTGCGATAAACTAAAATAAATAAGAGAATCAATAATCCGATAAAAGGAGATCAAATAGGAGAAGACTCTAGGATTAAGAATTCACCTCGATTAATCCGAATTAATCTTGATTTATATAATTTATGTAATTTCCCAATTAATTGAAAGCGAAGATTATCTAATTTAATCTAATGCCCCTTTCGAGGTCAGTAGAATTTTCCAATGCAAACAATTCACTCTATTCCTAGGTGAGTTAATTCGACATTAGTCAAAAAGTTCTATAATCTTCAAAACATCGATGCTTCATAATTCTTATGAATATATTCTTATCTCACAAGATAAAATGGTTTTCTCCCAATTATCACTACTTACTATCCTCTTCTGATTCAAATAACGTAGTTAGAACAATTCAATCATCTGCCAATCGGGGAAAACTCAATAGAAAAAGGAAAAATATCAATAATGTAAAATCAAGAATTAATCCATCATAATCTCGGTTTCATCTCAACCATAGAATAAAGGGGTCTAGCCCGACATGCTAGAAAACAATACAAAAATACTTGAATTAAACATAAGGTTGAAGAATTTCAAACACGATTGAAGAACTTATCCTCTTCCGTTCTCTGGCCTTCGTTCTCTGCTGCTAGGTATTTTCCTCTTCTTCCTTCGATGATTTCTTTTCTGACCTTCACTGCCTTTTTATAACCCTTTTTTGCCTCCAAAACGCGTCTAAGGCTTAGTATGGGCCGCGGCCCGTGCAGAGTGTGCCGCGGCTGTAATACCCGGTTGTGAATTCATTTATTATCATTCAGTAACTGTCACTCAGAATTTTTTTCACTCAGTAATAATCATTCATCATTCATATTCAGTCAACTATGTTCACCATTCGGCGTATTTTGGGATCATCACTGTTTGAGATCGAGCCGAGATTATTGTCATCATCATCATCATGTTTTGATTTTCATTTTGAGAGGTAGGGCACGCTACCCATTGTAGTTAGCGCGCGCTAATGAGGTGCATGTAACGCACGTAATGACTCAGTTTTAGCGCACGCTAGCGCAAGTGAGGCGCATACCCGTAAGGTACTGGGCTGATATTGGAAATTCGTAGCGCACGCTACGAGTGGTAAGTAGCGTACGCTAACTATGCTGGTAATGCACGCTAAGACTTCAGAGTAGCGCACGCTAGCGCGCTCAGATCATAGGACAGTAGGTTCTGGACTCCAGGATTTTGGATACCAACTATCAGGTAGCGCACGCTAACATAAGGTTAACGTACGCTAAGGACAGGCTGTTAGCGCACGCTACCAAAGGTTCTTAGCGCACGCTAACGATTGATCGGGGTACTGGACTACCGGTACAGCGTTAGCGCACGCTAACATCGAGTTAGCGCGCTAAACTGGGACAGTATATATATAGGACAGTTTGGTCCAACTTTCGTCATTTCTTCATTTCTCAATCATTTCGGACGAGCTCGGGCGATTCAGAAAGGTCTCTTCGAGCTACAATCACCTAGCATCATCTTCAACCTTCTAAGTTGGATTAATCATCATCTAAATCAGTTTCATCACTCCAAATCAAGGTAATGATTCTTGGATCTAGAATTTCGGATCTTGGGTGTTTTGCTTTCGATCTCTTCGTGTAAATCGATGTTATGTTGGAATATGTTAGATATGGATTATCTATCTTGGATACATGTATTTCTACGGATTCATTGGTGTAATTTTCGAATTTGTGAATAATTGAAGAATTGTTCAAGAACCCTTACGGGTTGACTTTGGAATTTTGGGGTTTTCGACTAAATGTTGTTGAAATATCGTTCTAAGTATTCCTATTGGATTATTGATAGTATTCATGAGTTTTTGTGGGTTTGAATCATTCATTGGGAGTTGGTTTCGGATGTAATTGAGTTTTGGTTGTAAACAATTGGAGATTGTTTACAACGCGTTGTGTAAATGCCCCAATGAGTTTCGGGTATTGTTGTATCGACTTTTGAGTTGGTTGTGATTATGCTTGATTCATGTATTAAGAGAATTGTTGGTTTTTGTGTTGTTTAAGGTTGTTCAAGCGGCCGGTAATTTCATTAAGGACGTTGATCGTGGAAGTACCTTCTCGCCTTCGGTTTGAGGCAAGTTTTATACTTGACCGTCAATGAGCTAATGTCATCATGTATGTGTATGAATGTGTTGTATCATTCCGAGACTTAGTCTCTTCATGAATTCATTGATATCAAGAGATCGCTCGATACGATACCTTCCGGCAATTTTGCCAAATGTTGATTGTTGTTCGTTAACGGCCGATTCAAGGCATTGTAGTACTCATTATTAATGTCATTGTCGATAGCGGTTCGCGATATCGATGTATCGATTGTTGTTAATATAGATGTCAATTTAAGACATCGTTGAGATCATTGTTATTCTGTTTGGATCGTCATTAAAAGCATGTGCCGATTAAAGGTATTGGCTTATTCATTTCTCACCTTCGTCGTCGGTAATCGATTAAAGGTGCCGAGGCATCATTCGTATCATTGTCATCGATTGGCCGTTCTCGTGCAAATGTAAATGTTCAATCATTCATTGCATCATTGTTATCGATTGACCTTTCTAAGGCAATCGAGGTATTCACTCATTCATCGTGTCAGTGTTATCAATTGACCTTTCTAAGGCAATCGAGGTATTCACTCATTCATCGTGGCATTGTTATCGATTGGCCGCTCTCAGGCAAATCAAGTGTTCAATCATTCATCGCATCATTGTTATCGATTGACCTTTCTAAGGCAATCGAGGTATTCACTCATTCATCGTGTCATTGTTATCGATTGACCTTTCTAAGGCAATCGAGGTATTCACTCATTCATCGTGTCATTGTTATCGATTGGCGCCTCGTGCAAATCAAGTGTTCAATCATCCGTTGCATCATTGTTGTCGGTTGGCCGCTCTAAGGCAATCGAGGTGTTAATTTGGGATCCAAGGACGGTGTCTATCCGTGTTACTAACATCTTGTAGGCCGACTCAAGGCAGCACACTATCATTCATTGTGATACGGCTTCGTGCCGTGGCTTCGGCCCTAATTGTGATACGGCTGGATGCCGTGGCTTCGGCCCTAATTGTGATACGGCTGGATGCCGTGGCTTCGGCCCTAATTGTGATACGGCAGGATGCCGTGGCTTCGGCCCTAATTGTGATACGGCTGGATGCCGTGGCTTCGGCCCTAAGTGTGATACGGCTGGATGCCGTGGCTTCGGCCCTCATTGTGATACGGCTTCGTGCCGTGGCTTCGGCCCTCATTGATACAGCTTTGGGCTGTTCTGACTTCAGGTGTTTGTGATATTTGTTAATTTCCGCTGAACGGCTTGTAAGCCTTTATTATTGTCTTGGTAATTTCATTGGAGCCTTCGGGCATTGTGATTCATAATTAATTCGATCTGGTTTGGTTCATGTCTTGTAATTCATTGTGGTATTCGTGATTTTGATTCGCCGTCGGGCACTTATGTTCTAACACCGTCGAACAGGTATTAATAGTATGCCGTGGGCATAGTATTTCACGAATGCTCGGTTCTTACCTTGGTTTGTGAGCATCTCGTATTATTATTATCATTGTACCGTTTCATTACGCCTTTGGATGCATATCATGTTATACATGTATTTGATGTTCATTATCTGGATGATCGACTCAGGGGGCGGAACATGTTTTCATGTTTTAGGTGCTTGCGAGGAGAGAGTTGAGACACAGAGGCATGACGTTGGCAACGAGGCATTCGAGCGATATTAGTCCGAGTTGTTCATTGTTGGTCGGTCACTTGGAGTGTACTCCGGCATCGTCGATTGTTGTCATGTTGTATTACCCAATGGATGTTCGTGGATGTTGTTGTATGTCATTTTGGCCATGTAGGCCACTTTTGTCATTGAAATTCCTTATCGGAATATTGTGTCGGACATCATGGTAAGGACTATGATTTTCCCTTGTTGTTCAAATTAATGTATTTTTAGTCATGTTCGCCTGGTGGATCTCTGGCGTGGGGTCCACGGCACCGTAATAACCCAATAGGATTTGGGGTGTTACGAAATGGTATCGAGCTTTGGGTTGTGAAATACCCCGAGATGTGAGTTATGTGGTCCTACCGACGCGGTAGTAGTGGGATTGTCGTTATGACAATCTAGTCGATCAGTTACGTGAGTCGTAATATTAGTGCGACCGCACGAGTCATTCATTCATCGAGTCGCCGGTGAATACTAGTATCGCGAGACCTCGAAGCTTCGTATGACCTGTGTAAGGACTCGATTCTCTTTATGTTCATACATTCATCATGTCATTAATTGTTCATGCTTTGCTGAAACCTATATGTGATATTAGTGTTATGATTGATTCATGACTAATTGTTTTGGGACACGTGTGGCTTGTGTAAGCATTAAGGATCAACTCATTCATCAGTTAATAATCCTCAATCATCATTCTGATCTTGTCAATCATGTTAATTCATTCATCACTCAGTCAATATCATTACTCAGTTAATTCATCGCCCAGATCATTCATTCATCACTCAGTCAATATCATTACTCAGTTAATTCATTCATCATTCAGTCAATATCAATACTCAGTTGCTTCGTTCATCACTCAATTAACCTCATCGTTCAGCTAATTCATTCATCACTCAATTAACCTCATCGTTCAGCTAATTCATTCATCACTCAATTAACCTCATCGTTCAGCTAATTCATTCATCACTCAATTAATCTCATTGTTTAGCTAATTCACTCGTCGCTCAGTCAATCTCATTGTTCAGTTAATTCATTAATCATTCAGCCCATCTCATGGTTCAGTTGTTGATCTTGAGGATCGAATTTTCAACCTTGTTAACTTGTTCAAGGTAATCATTTCAGGAATTTCATCAGGCAATCATGTTACCTCATTTGATGTTTCATACGGTCTTATCATACTCTGACGTAATGTCGATTTATCATTTCATTAAATCATTAATGCATTCATTGTGTTAGAGCGTGTATGCTCATTATTGTCACTCTGTAACGTAATCATAATGCGATATTCATGCGGAATCTATAATCATCATGTGACTTTCCTACTTCAGTATGGATAGAGTCCGCGAGGACGCAGGGAAGAGGCCGCGGCGGGCCGTAACCCGGATCTCGTGTGCATGCCCACACAAACGCGAGGGATATCATTAATTCATCAAATAGCGAGGCTACTCATTCATCGCCAGAGATAATCATTCACCGTCAGGAGTCGCACTCCGAGAGGCATCTCACTCGGAAGGTGTTCGGGTTGATCCATTCATATTTATGCAGGGCATGATGGCCTGATGACTCGATGACGCGGATAGTGGAGACCATGCACTCGATGGGTTGTGGTCCACCGCAATGTGGATACAGTGCCATTTCATGGACAGATCGGAGGAGTGAATCGATTGTTGGCGATATCTCTCGCCGATGCCGCCTACTTTTGAGGGTTCGTCGAACTGAGATGATATTGTTCATTGGCTCGAGCATTTTGATAAACTCTTCGACATGGTTCAAAGGTCAGGAGGAGAGTAAAGTGGCGAGCGGCTTATTACTTGAGTAAGGTCGCTTATTCGTGGTGGCTTTCTATGAAACCCATCGATAGTGATTGTATTTGGAGCGAGTTCAAGACTCTCATGTTAGAGAGGTATTATCCGGCTCCACTTCGTGAAGCTAAGTTGTCGAGGTTTTGAACCCCGAACCCGATGGGGACGAGGGTGTTATTGTCATCGCCGAGAAGTTTCGGGACTACTTGATTTGCTTCACAATAATCCGCACCGAGGCGGATAAAATTAAGTATTTTAGCAAGAGGCTAAATCCAGCTTGAGGATGCAGTTGTTCAACCACAATTGTAATTCACTTAGTGAGTTCATCGGGAAGGCTCTTGGAGCAGAGCTTTTGATCAAGGAGCTTACTCGAAGCATCCTTCGATTTCTGGGTGAGAGGACTAGAATGCCGGCCTGCCTGCAGGGACATCGGGCTCCGTCATCCAAGGGGTCGCTTTTCTAGTCGTCTTCGTGGCCGACAAAGATCTTCCTCTCAGGCGACGAGTTCGACCGTTGTTTGCTTTAATCGTGATTCAAAGAGGTCACGTTAGTACCCGGTGCAGTGCCAGCTATTGTTTGTTTTCTGTGTGGGAGGCAGGGACACCGGCAGAAATACTGCAGGGGTTCTAGCGCCAATAAATCTCAAGAGAGCTCGAGGGCCTCGAGAGACTTCGTTACTCCAGCCCGTGCATCATCCAAGGGACCCTATCAGGCCTCGAGGGCCAGAGGTAAGGACATTCATCACCGGTTTGAACAAGTTAATTCTTGTGCGTTAATAGTATAATCATTCATTTCATTGTCGTTCATTCATTCATATAATTCATTCATCATATATATCAATCATATGGGGACTCATAATTATCGATTAATCATTCAATTCACGAGGAACGGCGGTTCCAATCACTTGAGGATCTATCACTCATGACGTTATTAATTCACCTTGGTGAGTCATTCCAAATCCTTGTCGGATTTGTAGTCATTTATCATTCATCATTCATTTTTGTCACTTTCATTCTCGTGACCTTCTGAGATCATAGTTAGTGGCGAGTTCATCGTCGGATATACCTTAAATCGTTGAGATAGAGGAAATCGATGATATGGAAGGATATCGATGTTGGGTACATTTGAGATGTAACCTTGTTTTGGATGACTGTGTTAATCTATCAGTAATAATGTATCGTGACTGTGGATCATTTATTGTTGATCTATCTTATTATGATTATATTTGAGAATCTTGAGATTTGGATCATTTGTTGGGAGTTCATACCTCCGGCGTTGTGCTCGAGATTTCGTGATAATTTGAGAAATCGTTCACTGTGGTTCGAGACGTCTAGTCTTGGGGACTTGGGCTTGCGGTTGATTTGGTCCCGAGGACTCTTTGGGCGTTATTGTTTTCAGATCGTGATGGATAGTTCATATCCCGAGTTGTTTACCCTCAGTTTCGAGGACGAAACTCTTTTAAGGGGGGGAGGATGTAATACCCGGTTGTGAAGTCATTTATTATCATTCAAGAATCGTCACTGTAATTTTTTTCACTCAAGAATAATCATTCATCATTCATATTCATAACTATGTTCACCATTCGGCGATTTTGGGATCATCACCGTTTGAGATCGAGCCGAGATTATTGTCATCATCATCATCATGTTTTGATTTTCATTTTGAGAGGTAGCGCACGCTACCCATTGTAGTTAGCGCGCTAATGAGGTGCATGTAACGCACGTAATGACTCGGGCTTTAGCGCACGCTAGCGCAAGTGAGGCGCATACCCGTAAGGTACCGGGCTGATATTGGAAATTCGTAGCGCACGCTACGAGTGGTGGCAGCGACGCTAACTATGCGCCGGTAACGCACGCTAAGACTTGAGTAGCGCACGCCAGCGCGCTCGCATCGAGGACGAGAGGTTCGGACTCCGTGATTTTGGATACCAACTATCGTAGCGCACGCTAACATAAGGTTAACGTACGCTAAGGACAGCCGTTAGCGCACGCTACCAAAGGTTCTTAGCGCACGCTAACGATTCGGCCAGTCTTGGACTACCGGTACACGCGTTAGCGCACGCTAACATCGGGAGTTAGCGCGCGCTAAACCGGGACAGATATATATAGGGCATGCTTTGGTCCAACTTTCGTCATTTCTTCATTTCTCAATCATTTCGGACGAGCTCGGCGATTCGTAAAGGTCTCTTCGAGCTACAATCACCTAGCATCATCTTCAACCTTCTAAGTTGGATTAATCATCATCTAAATCAGTTTCATCACTCCAAATCAAGGTAATGATTCTTGGATCTAGAATTTCGGATCTTGGGTGTTTTGCTTTCGATCTCTTCGTGTAAATCGATGTTATGTTGGAATATGTTAGATATGGATTATCTATCTTGGATACATGTATTTCTACGGATTCATTGGTGTAATTTTCGGAATTTGTGAATAATTGAAGAATTGTTCAAGAACCCTTACGGGTTGACTTTGGAATTTTGGGGTTTTCGACTAAATGTTGTTGAAATATCGTTCTAAGTATTCCTATTGGATTATTGATAGTATTCATGAGTTTTTGTGGGTTTGAATCATTCATTGGGAGTTGGTTTCGGATGTAATTGAGTTTTGGTTGTAAACAATTGGAGATTGTTTACAACGCGTTTGTGTAAATGCCCCAATGAGTTTCGGGTATTGTTGTATCGACTTTTGAGTTGGTTGTGATTATGCTTGATTCATGTATTAAGAGAATTGTTGGTTTTTGTGTTGTTTAAGGTTGTTCAAGCGGTAATTTCATTAAGGACGTTGATCGTGGAAGTACCTTCGCCTTCGGTTTGAGGCAAGTTTTATACTTGTCTTGGTCAATGAGCTAATGTCATCATGTATGTGTATGAATGTGTTGTATCATTCCGAGACTTAGTCTCTTCATGAATTCATTGATATCAAGAGATCGTTCGATACGATACCTTCCGGCAATTTTGCCAAATGTTGATTGTTGTTCGTTAACGGCCGATTCAAGGCATTGTAGTACTCATTATTAATGTCATTGTCGATAGCCCGTTCGCGGTATCGATGTATCGATTGTTGTTAATATAGATGTCAATTTAAGACATCGTTGAGATCATTGTTATTCCTGTTTGGATCGTCATTAAAAGCATGACAGCCGATTAAAGGTATTGGCTTATTCATTTCTCACCTTCGTAAATGGTAACCGATTAAAGGTGCCGAGGCATCATTCGTATCATTGTCATCGATTGGCCGTTCTCAGGCAAATCTAAATGTTCAATCATTCACTGCATCATTGTTATCGATTGACCTTTCTAAGGCAATCGAGGTATTCACTCATTCATCGTGTCATTGTTATCGATTGACCTTTCTAAGGCAATCGAGGTATTCACTCATTCATCGTGTCATTGTTATCGATTGGCCGTTCTCAGGCAAATCGAAGTGTTCAATCATTCACTGCATCATTGTTATCGATTGACCTTTCTAAGGCAATCGAGGTATTCACTCATTCATCGTGTCATTGTTATCGATTGACCTTTCTAAGGCAATCGAGGTATTCACTCATTCATCGTGTCATTGTTATCGATTGGCCGCTCTCAGGCAAATCGAAGTGTTCAATCATCCGTTGCATCATTGTTGTCGGTTGGCCGTTCTAAGGCAATCGAGGTGTTAATTTGGGACTGTCAAGGACGGTGTCTATCCGTGTGTTACTATCATCGTGTTGGCCGACTCAAGGCAGCACACTATCATTCATTGTGATACGGCTTCGTGCCGTGGCTTCGGCCCTAATTGTGATACGGCTGGATGCCGTGGCTTCGGCCCTAATTGTGATACGGCTGGATGCCGTGGCTTCGGCCCTAATTGTGATACGGCAGGATGCCGTGGCTTCAGCCCTAATTGTGATACGGCTGGATGCCGTGGCTTCGGCCCTAAGTGTGATACAGCTGGATGCCGTGGCTTCGGCCCTCATTGTGATACGGCTTCGTGCCGTGGCTTCGGCCCTCATTGATACAGCTTCGGGCTGTTCTGACTTCAGGTGTTTGTGATATTTGTTAATTTCCGCTGAACGGCTTGTAAGCCTTTATTATTGTCTTGGTAATTTCATTGGAGCCTTCGGGCATTGTGATTCATAATTAATTCAGTCCTGGTTTGGTTCATGTCTTGTAATTCATTGTGGTATTCTGTGATTTTGATTCGCCGTCGGGCACTTATGTTCTAACCTGTCGAACAGGTATTAATAGTATGCCGTGGGCATAGTATTTCACGAATGCTCGGTTCTTACCTTGGTTTGTGAGCATCTCGTATTATTATTATCATTGTACCGTTTCATTCTGCCTTTGGATGCATATCATGTTATACATGTATTTGATGTTCATTATCTGGATGACTGACCCCGTGGGGGCGGAACATGTTTTCATGTTTTAGGTGCTTGCGAGGAGAGAGTTGAGACACAGAGGCATGACGTTGGCAACGAGGCATTCGAGCGATACTAGTCCGAGTTGTTCATTGTTGGTCAGTCAGTTGGAGTGTACTCCGGCATCGTCAGTTGTTGTCATGTTGTATTACCCGAACAGATGTTCGTGGATGTTGTTGTATTTCATTTTGGCCATGTAGGCCACTTTTGTCATTGAAATTCCTTATCGGAATATTGTGTCGGACATCATGGTAAGGACTATGATTTTCCCTTGTTGTTCAAATTAATGTATTTTTAGTCATGTTCGCCTGGTGGATCTCCTGGCGTGGGGTCCACGGCACTGTAATAACCCAATAGGATTTGGGGGTGTTACAGCGGCCCCCGGTACAGTTTGTACCGGTTTGCTCTGTGTTGTGCCTGTGACGCGGCCCAGCTTCGGTGCGACGCGGCCCTCGACTGAAAAATGTAATTTTTGGCCCGTTTTTCTACGTTCGAGCTTTAGGACTCTAATTTCCTTCAAAATATGCAAATGTCGTGCATTAGGAGCTCATTTTCACATAATTAAACCAAAATAAAGATAAAATAATGACAATAAAGTGCACAAAAATAACATGTAACCGTTTACAATAGCTCCATAACGATTAAGCCAATCATCTCCGAGAATCAGGTCGTCTCCTTGCATTTCTATCACAATCAGATTTGAGGGCCAATCTCTGC
The DNA here is from genome assembly GCA_033398695.1 of Orobanche coerulescens. Lineage (NCBI taxonomy): Eukaryota > Viridiplantae > Streptophyta > Magnoliopsida > Lamiales > Orobanchaceae > Orobanche > Orobanche coerulescens. Next base: position 165,273,656 of record CM065804.1, read on the forward strand.
CTCCAATTGATATGGGAAAATCCATAGTCTCAAAGTTTCCCACAATTCTCTCCCCGCTCGGTAAACCCACAACATAAGGCTCACATTAATGAAAACCAGAAATGTTCAAATGATTAATACAAGACAATGATATAAATGAATGTGTGGCCCATGTATCGAACAAAACGCTAACTGGTTGTGAAAGAACCTGAACGGTACCTGATACGACAGCAGCATCCTGATCGTCCGCCCTCCTCATCTCATACAGGCGTGGAGGCACGTGTTAGGAATACTTGTTAGATTTTGATGATGTCATCAGTATAAATTCAAATGTTTATTACTTGGCAAAAATGTAAGGAAGAACCAAATGAGTATCTTCCATAGGCCAAATAATGTTAAGTATAAAACTTGGCAAAATGTAAAGAAGAACCAAATGAGTATCTTCTATAAGCCAAAAATAAGTTAGGCTAAAAATCGGCTAAGTACTAAGTACAGCTAAGTCCATCAGAGAGGATCAACCAAGTCAAGTCAGAGTAGTTCTGGTCAACAAAAACTATCAGAGACGTTTGACCAGAATGCAGCCAAGGTACCTCAGACAAGTCACCTGATCAGTCAAGTCATAAACAGTGTCCATCAGAGAGGTCCAGACTGCAGAGATGTTAACTGCTCATCAGCCTAGTCGAGATCAGCCAAGTACTCCAAGTCCATGTCAGCATGCGTTGAAAAGTCAAGTATTACGGAAAGTCACATGCAACGTGAAGAGACAAATTGGAGAGATTCCCGCAAGAGATATGATTTAAATAAATCATTCAGACCCACCTTGAAGACTTTAATCGTTTTATAATCTAAAGATTCGGCGCATCACATGCAGAGTCTTCACAACGGTCGGAAGATAGATTAAAATATGGGAATCCAGTCTTGCAACGTTTAGAAAGAAAACAATGAAGTCTACCTCTCCAACAGACGGATTTGTTTAAAAGATTTGCAACGGCTATAAGGAAAAGCTCAGAGATCGTGACCTATATATTTCCGAATATTTGAAGCTAAGAATACCTTACCTTACGATAACAACTATCGGTGCTAACATACTTTCAAGCGATCAAAGCATTCAAGCTATCAAAAAGTGAAATACAGCATCGAGAAAAGAGCGGTTCTAAAAGTTCATACTTAAAGAAGCTCTTAGTTGGAGAAGACAAAAACTCTTGTCTATAATCCTGAGTTCGGGGTACTTCACTGGTTGAAGTTAAGAGACTGTAAAGGCATCCAAGGATCGAGGATGAAGAGGTGCAAGGCAGTCAAGTGTGGTACAACGGCACGGATTTCCACTGGTTGGAAGCTGTTGTAGTTTTGTTTGAATCACTGTAATATTTATCACTGGTTGAGAATTATAGTGAATTCATCTCCAACTGGTTTGGAGAAAAGTGGATTAGTAGAGGATTACCCCACCTCTGATACCACTATAATTGCCTGCGTCCTTTACTGTCTTATTGCATCATACTTTAACTACTGCATTCATTGTTAAGTGTTTCATTAGTTGCTTTTTATTCGTCATCAGCTGACTTCCGCATATATTGAAGAACAAACGACTCCAAGTCATTTGTTTACCTATCAGCTGAAGAAACTCACTCTTTGTGAAAAAGAGTTTAAGAGTTTCAACAAGTCTATTCACCCCCCCTCTAGACTTGTTCCTGGACGACTTGTGACCTACAGCACGGATCCGACACTCGATGTCCCCTTTCGGTCGAACTGTCCTCTACCTTGTCCGCGACCAAAACTCTGGGGTAGCTGGACACTCTGCTGCGTCTGCTGGACACTCGCTTATTCCTGTGCCGGCTGCGAAGTACGAGCTCCATTTTTCTTCGTGGCATCCTTGAAGAACATCGCACGATGCCCTTCCTGTCCACAATCATAACATGTTACTGGAGAATAGAGATAATCATGCCAGAGGTGTCCTGGGCATCCACAATTAAAACAATTCTTGACGACATCTGTGTGTGCTGATGCTGCTCTGAAGTTCTTTCCGCTCTTGGATGGGTGCGGAGGTTTCTTGAATGAATGAAAACATGATTGGACCTTGCGGGGCCACTGTTTTTCTGCTCTATAAAACTGCTCGAGACTTTCTGCTTCTTGGATTCGGCGAACTTCTCCATCACTGTTTCTTTGATCTCATACGCCAGCGCTTTATCCTGATACTGACGGAGAGTGGTGCATTCAAAACCTGACATGTTCCTCTGTATCTCCGGTTTTATCCTCATGTCAAAATAGATCATCATTTCCGCATCAGTTCTGACCAGGTGTCGAACAAATGCCAGCTGCTGATTAAATGTTTTAATCGCCTGAGATACTAGCACATGTGAAGGTTGTGTGGAGAAAAATTCCCGAACTTTAGCTTCCCTCACCGGACGGGGACAGTACTGAGCTTCCATCATCAATTTAAATTCTCCCCAACCGACATCATGATCTATGGGTCGGATGCCCTCCCACAACTCGAACGCTTCCCCTATCAGAAAATACTGAGCGATAGAGGCTCTTCGGTCGTCTGGGTAATTGATTTCAGCAAAAAAATTCTATAGCTCTTTCAACCAGTGATCCCATGTTGGTGTCTCAGAAAAGCCGTCGAATTTGGGTGGTAGCATCTTTGCCACCTCCTGTAGCCATCGGTCCCCGTGATTTCCCAAGTCTGGGATGCCCTGTTGTCCTTCTACCGGTTGCAATCCTACTGCTACCTGCATCCGGTCCAAAACCTGAGCAAACTGAGTCATCTGGTTAACCACATGACGAAGGATGTTGGGAACGGCATGCTCTGGTTCATTGTTAGTAGATTTCTGTGGCTCGCCTGAGCTGTGGCTGGCCTGATTAGAAGGCGAACCTTCTCTTTCAGCATTCCTACGTCCGCGTCCACGGTCGCGTCCATATCCACGTCCTCCTCTCAACATACTGTAAATATAATAACTCAATATACAGGGAGCAATATCATTCAAGTTCTCAAGTAAAAAGAAGTATACAGTAGGAAAAACGAGATAGAATTTTAGGAACTTACAACCACCGCTCGCACGAAGACGTAGGTAGTACATTGATGTTATTCATTACCGGTTATCTTAAAAGACACATATGACCCCTATTTTAACCCAATGGCCAAGATATCCATAATATTCGCTCTGATACCATATTCTGTAACACCTTCGATACATTCAGGCATATAACAGCGCCGTAAATCCTTTACGTAAGAATTTACAAGGCTGAGAATACGAAAGGACAATAACCAACACCAATAGATAATGACAACAGAAATAAAATACAACAATCTGAAATAGTACCGATAGTACAAACGTTCAACAGCGAATTATTAATACACAACCAATTTCAAATCATAAAAGGACACGTACTCGAGTACTTAATAAAACAACACAAATTTACTGATAATCTCTTCGGCCGGAACATCACTCTGCACCCTCGTCGTCATGCACCTCTAGTGGTTGTTTTCCCGTTCTCCTGGAACCTGAACATAAAACAAATGTTCACCCCGAAGGGATTAGCACAACGATGCTAGTACAAGTATGATAATTATACAACGAGAATTTATTCATCAATCCTTAAATCATCACATCAATATCATCATCATAATCATATCCAGTTTCTCCAACGAGAAATAATAATAACGCATATCACATCATGACAATTCCCACATACTCGTGGTATTCCAACGATCCAGTGCACACAGCCATAGATTCCCATGATGATCCCATCGGACCAACGCATGGTGGAAATACCTGTCCAGCGATCCAGCGCACACAGCTATAGATTCCCATGATGATCCCGTCGGACCAACGCATGTGGACAATTTACAAGTACGCAAACAATACAACAATAACATAGTCGACATTAATACGCACAAATAAAATTAAAGTACTTGCCTCGATTCGATGACAAGAGTAATACTTCGACAAATATCAATACACCTCGACGGTCGCTCCTTCAATCAACCACGTAGGAATAACTCGGACCTTTAAACAAAAGAAATAATATAGAGTTCATCTCATGTTGAATATAACGAACGAACATCTAACAATCCAAAACTACGGCCGAAAGTTCAACAAAATGTATCCTGCTTGACCTGTATAATGTACGTTACGTACCCAATGTAGCGTACGTTAATTCTGCTCGTTAGCGTACGTAAGCTACGAAGCCTAGCGCACGCTAAGTATGCATTTGACAGTTTCTTCTCTGATCAGATGACTGACTTGCCTGATGGTATAATGTACGTAATTTATGATGCTTAACGTACGTTATACTCACAAGTTCATTTTTCATACGAACAAGAATGATCCTATAGTGTTTGATGTCTTCGAATTTCCAATATAAACATGCCATCATAATACTTTGCTCCAATCTCGATTATAAATCTTCAAATGTAGTTCGAAAAATCTATGGTTGTTTATCAATACCATCAATACATTCAAACTATCATCTAGAAGATCGGTTAACAATCCACCTTTTACAAGATATAACAAGACTTTCAATGTTCATCCTCCTAGGCTCGTCTAACAAAAGTGATGCCAATACTAAGTCTATGATCAATATGGCAATACCATTCAATATGGATAATCAATTATGGAACACTTCTGTTATTGTTCATCATAACAAGATTCAAATCATAATGCTTCCAACAATGGTAACCTAGGCATAATCATCTTAACTTCTTAAACATGATGTTGGTTGAATAAGTCATCTATGGAGTTTAATATCTTGGTAGCATGATCATAATATCCTTAAGAACACGAATCCAAGGTTGGAGATATCATTGACATACCTTAAGATGAAGAAAACATTGAGACAATAGGTAGAATCCAACTCCGGTTGCTTGTGTGCCAAATCAAGATGATTCTCCACTTCAGTGATAAAGTAAGAGTGATATCCAATCTCCAGTGATCAAGTATAGATGGTTTAAGAGTGTTTAAGGTGGCTGGGAACTCTCTGGAATGAGATAAGTCGATGGCCAAGTGAAAAGGGACGAAATGAATTGAAATGGGGTGTTGTCCCATTCATAACTTTCTGAGCTTAACGTACGCTAGCCTTGGTGTATAGCGTACGTTATACACTTAGCATACTCTATCGATTGTCCTTAGCGTATGTTATCGTCCAATGATAGCTTACTGCCTTGTTCCTGAACTGCCTTACGTACGCTACACCAACAAATTACGTACGTAACAATGTTATTAGCGTACGCTACATACATGCCTTAGCGTACGTTAATAACCGTTGACTTAGAAATATCCATGTTCATGATATGAGGATTTGGCCGAGCCCCACCATCGAGCCCACCACCAGCTGGCTCATGTGCTAGCCGCCTTGCTCAATTATTGGCTGCTTTACGTACGCTATGCTTCATTCATAGCGTATGATAATCTTGGTACATAATGTACGCTATGCTCACTTCTTAGCGTACGTTATTACGTACATGCATGTGAAAATTTATTTGTTGATATTAGTCAAAGGGCCAGATCTTTGCTCAATTTCCTTCTCAATTAATCGATTAAGCTCCCTAAGTTCATTGATTTCCTTAACAATCTTGTCACGCAACAAAGTCACTGCATTGAGTAAAATGGGTGGATTCGCATCTTCCATGATGGCAGATGGAATAATAGATGAAAAAGTTTTTATGAACAATGACACAAAGAAAAAGATAAACTACGAGAAACCTAATAAAATAAAAAGAAAAAATCTCAGTAGATAGAAATCTAGTGAGTAGACTTAAACGAGATAGAAATCAAAACCTAAATTATCACCCGACAGCGGCGCCAAAAACTTGATGCGTATGGATGCAAAACACCAAAGTTTTACAATCCTCCTAGGCAGTGTACCTAATCGTTGTAGTGCAGTATAGGTAAGACACGGGGGATTGATCGTTCTCTAGGGGAATAGTGTTGTGAAGGTCGAAGTGTATGATGAATTATATCTAAAGGTGAGAGATGATTATTTTTGTATTTTTATAATTTAAAGAAAGGAAGTAAAATATCGGGGTTTGAAGAGTTTGGTTTTTAACTACTAATTAAATTAAAAAACTTTATTTAACTAAATAAACGAAATAGTAAATTGGTGAACTCGTATGATAGAGAAAGGTGTTTACTTAGAATCTTATTACTCCCTAGTTATCTCTTATTGATTTGTCGAATTGTCACGTCCTTATTTTAATTAGCGCGTTTTATTCCTTAATATTGGTCGTAGGGTGGTGCCACTTTTCCCAACTCTATGAATATATTGATCTCGTTAAGAAATCTTAATGTCACCGATCCGCAATTCTGCAGTCTTGTTAAGACTCTTAATGTCAGCAATTCTCAATTAATGCAATAAATACAACGAATAAAACAACTATTGCACTATAGTAACGCGTATAGTCGGACGTTCAAGCTAATATACTAAGATAAAGCCAGTTTTCCTACTCCTAACGCGATGACAACAAACTGAACAAGAGACGACAATCAATAATCAACAACTAGGTTTCATTCAATTCTAAGCAAACACTAATAGGTTTAGCCAAGTATGTTAAAGAGAAGAGAAAATAAACACATAATCAAACACATAAACATATTGAATGATTAAAAGATGAATAACTTATCTTGAATTAAAACATGGAGTTTGGGGGATAAAAACTCTTACAAAAGCTGTAAAATTCATGCACCAAAGTATCACCATTATGTCTCTCTAAGATCTTCTACTCATAGTGGAAAACATACGAAAATATATATAGATTTATGATAAGTGTCAGTTTTATACACTTATCCATAGTTTGTATCGATAAAATTCACCCATAATTGAGCTAGTCTACTCGTTTTTTGCTTTTATTTAATTAGTTTTTAATAATTTTAGTTTTATCGGATGATGATGTAAATCTAGTCTTAATCGGATTAAATAACTGATTTACTCAAGAAATAACATGTTTATTAAATATTATCTTTGTTGAATTTTGATATATTCATGTTGTAGGGCTTTCCGAGACGAATTTGGCAATCTTTCCGGATTCAAAATCAGAGTTATATATCAAAAGTTATCATCCGAAGAAGATTTGGGGCAAAAACGCAAAGTCTGAGAAATTCTGGGCTGGAAACGTAACCCTCAAAGCAACCAGTGAGCAATTTGACGAAGCCAAGTTACGGCCGTAACTACAGAATGTTACGGCCGTAAGTCATCCAAGTTACGGCCGTAACTCTTGACAGATTGTTAAAATTTGTCTAAATTTTTATACTTTTTGTGTATTATTGAGGGGATGGCTGACATTGATCCGATCTATTATAATAATACTGGAGTTTTGGAGCTATTATATGACTTTAGGCGTATAAATAGACCCCTTAGATCCTTCATCATTCATCATATAATTTTTCACTTTTTGTAAACTTTTCTTTTTGTGTGAAGAACACACTTGTGTTCTTGAGTGATTTGTGTAAGTGTGGTGTAGCATATGTTGTTCAGAGAGTTTATTGCTTCTTTATCCTTTATCTACTAAGGTAGTGAGGATCAATTTTTTCTCTTGATTCAACTAATAATGACCACCAAAGCTTGTATTATGTATAATAAACCCTTCATGGGTTAAGTTACCTTTAGTTGGGATTATAAACAAGGTTAGTCATGTTATTTAAGTTTGTATAAAGATCTATTGTGAATTACTTATTATTGTGTGTGATTTTTATTGTTTTAACAATCTTTATTTATTTGGCCAATAAATGACGATATTTATGGTCTTCATATGTTTCGAAAGAAAATATGTTTGATTAGATCAAATGATCTTCACTCTAAGTTTTTCTAGGGGATAGAAATATACCTCTAGACCTTAGATGATTCTTTGAGCTATTTTCATAAATCCTAATGCTATGTATTGAAGCCAAAACATAGAAATATAGTGGATTGATTTAATATGTAAGGGGCGTTTTATAGTTCGAAAGAGAAACTGTCTTTTTAAGGAAAATTGATCAACATAATAAGTAAGTTCATCTTATGATCTCCTATACATCTTCTATAACTAATGACGAACTAAGTTTGTAATCCCAACTATTTCATTTTATCGTTAATCAATCTATTATTATTGCTATCTTTTTATTTCCTTATAATATTAAAACTATTATTGCATTATCTTTGCAATTATTAAACCAAACTCTTTAATTGTGTGTTTCACTCATCTTAGTATCTATAAAAATAGACTAATAGTGTATAATTCAAATTATAACCAAACTTCCTCGTGGGATCGATAAACCGGACTCAAAAAGTCCACTTACTACTTGATACGATATCGTGCACTTGCGATAGTTACACTAAGAACGTGTCAAGTTTTTGGCGTCGTTGCCGGGAAAGTATAAGTTATATTTGAAATCTTACATTGTAAACTATTTTTATAGGTACAAATTTCTCGACATTGTAACTTAGTACTCAATTGTGTTTGTCCGGTCAAGTGGCGGATAACGGTACTCTGTGACTATTAAAGTCGGATTTTTCAGTTTCCCACAACAACTGATATTTGTAGATATTTTCTTCAATTATTTTCATTGTCTTTTTATTTATTTTTTTTATAGTGGAAGAAACATTGTATAAAATTGAAAAAAGATTTCCCATTCTAAGCAAAAATGCAATTTTAAAAATTTACAAGGCAAGGCTTGAAAGGATGAGGTTGCTTATGAATAAAAGCATACCTTTTGACATAAGATTCATAATTGAAGCCAAAGTAAGAATAGAGGGTGAATTCACAGAAACACCGACTAGATTTTTACCAGGGCTTGGAAAAAGTTCATATGCAAAGAAACGACGAGCAAAGATTATAGCCGTTTGCTATAAATGTGCTAGATGGAACTGTAATTTGAAATGTCGATCTTTAGGAATTCCATCTACAAACAGAGAAGATAAAATTCAGTTCATTAAGGATGGTCTGAATGAAGAGAATTTAGATAATATCGAAATTTCTCTTGACACGCATCTTAGTAGACTCGTACATTACGGAATTCGATGTTTGTGGAATAAATTCAAACCAGAATATGAACAACGTCTTGGGAATCTGACGTTAAAAGACCCTGTTTGCCAATTTGTAAGAAAATTGGATGGGAAGCTTCTCCCCTACTCATAGAAGGTGTTTAGGCCGTTTCTGGACGTAAAATCAGAGGAAGATGTGAGCCACAATCACAACTACTGTGCATACGCGTAAGTATCTTTTATTTTTGTCGTGTGGTAAGATTTTCTGAATAAAAAATGTGATACGCGATAAATGCTTTCATTATTCTATTGAGTAGTTGAAGCGCAATCAACGCAATCACAAACTTATTAAACAATTTTTACCTTCTTTTTCTTCTATAAATAAACATTGTGCTTGTTTCTTTTATTCATCTCTCAAACTTGCACTTTTCTCTGTTTCTCTCTAAATAATTTCTTTTCAAAAATGGAGTCATCATCTTCAACAAAAAAAATTAGCACAGTCTGCATTTTTGGTGGAGCTAGTTATGGAAAAGAGGCATGCTTTCAAGCAACCCACAACTTGGGTCGTACCTTAGGAGAAAAATGCATTCATGTAGTTTACGGAGGAGGAAGTCTAGGATTAATGGGACGAGCTGCTGCTTCTGCCTATATGGAAGGAGTAAGAGTGTTGGGAATAATTCCAAAACCTCTGGCTGAAAGTAAAATCACCGAGTCAACTATTGGAGATGAGTTTAGATCTGTAAATATGCAAGATCGCATAACTCACATGATAAATAATTCTGGCGCCTTTATCACCCTTCCCGGTGGTTTTGGCACCCTTGAGGAACTTTTTCATGTGGTTACCAGAGCCCAGCTAAATGTTCATCAAAAACCAATAGGTCTGCTTAATGTCAATGGTTTCTTTGATGGTTTACTATCTTTCATCGACTACTCTGCTGAAAAGGGTTTTATTTCCGAGCGTGCTAAACGAATCATAGTCGTTGCAACAATACCAGATGAACTAATCAAAAAACTCAATGAATTTGTTCCTCAACCAGATCCAGCTCTAGCTAAAATTGTATGGATGGAAGATTTTACCGTGAGAAAACGAAAAGTGGATTCATTCCTCTCCCTTTGATAACCCATGTCGGTCCTCTTGTATTTTCACTTTCTGTCGTGTGTAATAATCGTGCTAAATGGTGGCAGCTTAAGGAGTTTCTTCTTGATCTCTTGACGCGTATCTATTCGCGATTTATTTGTTGTTATTTTATTGCTGTAATTTTTATTGTGTTTTTTTTATATATAAAAGCATCGATGGTAGCGTAAGGCGACTCTTCGGACTTTCTTGATGCGCATCTTAAAAATTGGGTTATACTTCCGAGTATATTTTATTTTTTTGTGTGCCTCGTATATTTATTCTCTTGCAGATTCTGAAAGGCGTGAGCTCAAACATCAACTTTCTTAACAGGGAGTATTCTGCTTTTCTGCATTGCTTTTTATTTTATTTTATTTTTTATTTTTAAACTGAGGACAATTTTATTTTCAAGTTTGGGGGTGGTTTGTTTAATTATTTTGGTGTGTTGGAATTTTGGTGTGTTTTGATTGATTTGGTTATTTGCCTTAATTTTTTTTTATATATATATATATATATATATAGTATTTTGATTTTTGAGATTTGTAGATCTGGCCATAACACCAATAAATTAGCTATATACAAGCTTCTAAAATCATTTTAACCGGTAAAAAAAAAATTGTATATTCCAAAATTTTTTGAGCCTTAATCTCTCTTTCCAAGCCTTGTAATTATCATATAAAATCGAGTCATTCGTTACCTTGAGAAAAGAAGAATCAATCGGTTGATGAAAAATAGAACTGAAATTTACTTAATTTGCGGAGTTTTTGATTTTTCATGCTTAAACCAAGAAATGATTTTCTGCAAAAATTCTATTCCCTAAAAAAAGGAGTCATTGGTGAAAAGAGCTACACGTTAGCAAATAACGGTGTGAAAGCTATCACCTAAAAAAAATGACGAAAAGGAGAAGTGTTGAGCAGAATAAATGCCTAATTTTGGGGGTCTTAAATTTTGCGAAAAATAAAGGACTAACCATTGTTGGTGCGTAGCTGCCGTCTCAGAAAAATTGGTGAAAAGAGCTACACATTAGCAAATAACGGTGTGAAAGCTATCACCTTTTAAAAAAAATGAGATAGAAATTGTGTTAGTGAAAAGAGCTACACGTTAGCAAATAACGGTGTGAAAGCTATCACTAAGGGATGTAGTTTATGAGCAGATTTGAATTAATTAGCGGCTGGATTTCAATACACTCAATTTCGTGAAAAATCACAATATTTGATGACACCAATGAAATTCTTCTTCATATTGAGTCGAAAAATAAACGAGTGATCGAGAACAACCATTAAAGGGAGTCGTGTGTATCACGAGTGGGAAAGAAATAATCAATATTTTGGGGGAAAACCTTGAATTTGGAATTACAAAATAAAAACCGTGTTTTAACTTCAAAATCACTAGTAGATTTATTTTGAATCTTGATTCATTTCTATCTACTGTATAAAACTGGTTGTTGTGTATTAATGGCATTTTGATCTCTTTTTCTCTTTTTATATTTTAATTTATGTGTGTATTGATTTTTCTTATTTTTATTTTTGGAGCATGAATAATATAGAGTCTTGCTCGGGACTAGCAAGAATTCAAGTTTGGGGGTGTGATAAGTGTCAGTTTTATACACTTATCCATGGTTTGTATCGATAAAATTCACCCATAATTGAGCTAGTCTACTCGTTTTTTTCTTTTAATTAATTAGTTTTTAATAATTTTATTTTTATCGGATGATGATGTAAATCTAGTCTTAATCGGATTAAATAACTGATTTACTCAAGAAATAACATATTTATTAAATATTCTCTTTTTTGAATTTTGATATATTCATGTTGTAGGGCTTTCCGAGATGAATTCGGCAGTCTTTCCAGATTCAAAATCAGAGTTATATATCAAAAGTTATCATCCGAAGAAGATTTGGGGCAAAAACGCAAAGTCTGAGAAATTCTGGGCTGAAAACGTAACCCTCAAAGCAACCAGTGAGCAATTTGACGAAGCCAAGTTACGGCCGTAACTACAGAATGTTACGGCCGTAAGTCATCCAAGTTACGGCCGTAACTCCTTAATGTTACGACCGTAACTCTTGACAGATTGTTAAAATTTGTCTAATTTTTTATACTTTTTGTGTATTATTGAGGGGATGGCTGACATTGATCCGATCTATTATAATAATGCTGGAGTTTTGGAGCTATTAGATGACTTTAGGTGTATAAATAGACCTCTTAGATCCTTCATCATTCATCATTCATCATATAATTTTTCACTTTTTGTAAACTTTTCTTTTTGTGTGAAGAACACACTTGTGTTCTTGAGTGATTTGTGTAAGTGTGGTGTAGCATATGTTGTTCAGAGAGTTTATTGCTTCTTTCTCCTTTATCTACTAAGGGAGTGAGGATCAATTCTTTCTCTTGATTCAACTAATAATGACCACCAAAGCTTGTATTATGTATAATAAACCCTTCATGGGCTAAGTTACCTTTAATTGGGATTATAAACAAGGTTAGTCATGTTATTTAAGTTTGTATAAAGATCTATTGTGAATTACTTATTATTGTGTGTGATTTTCATTGTTTTAACAATCTTTATTTATTTGGCCAATAAATGACGATATTTATGGTCTTCATATGTTTCGAAAGAAAATATGTTTGATTAGATCAAATGATCTTCACTCTAAGTTTTTCTAGGGGATAGAAATATACCTCTAGACCTTAGATGATTCTTTGAGTTATTTTCATAAATCCTAATGCTATGTATTGAAGCCAATCAACATAGAAATATAGTGGATTGATTCAATATGTAAGAGGCGTTTTATAGTTCGAAAGAGAAACCGTCTTTTTAAGGAAAATCGAATCTACACAACATAATAAGTAAGTTCATCTTATGATCTCCTATACATCTTCTATAACTAATGACGAACTAAGTTTGTAATCCCAACTATTTCATTTTATCGTTAATCAATCTATTATTATTGCTATCTTTTTATTTCCTTATAATATTAGAACTATTATTGCCTTATCTTTGCAATTATTAAACCAAACTCTTTAATTGTGTGTTTCACTCATCTTAGTATCTATAAAAATAGACTAATAGTGTATAATTCAAATTATAACCAAACTTCCTCGTGGGATCGATAAACCGGACTCAAAAAGTCCACTTACTACTTGATACGATATCGTGCACTTGCGATAGTTACACTAAGAACGTGTCAATTTACAATTGTGACGGCGTCACTGTAGGGTTTCGAGATTTGCACCGACTTGTTATGACGACATCACCATATGGTTTGTGACGCCGGCGCGCTTCATAAATTTGGTCCTGGCACGGTCAGATCTAGATCATTACCATCGCCTAAACCTTCACTTGGAAAATTTATAACTGATCTGGAAACTTTATTCTTCAAGTGACGGCGTCACTTTGTGATCCTAATGCCGTCACATCCCCTTTTCCGTGACATTTTTGTGACTTCGTCGTTTTCTTCGTTTTCTTGTCCAAATTAGCCAAAAATGCGTCCTTTTCCAACATTTGCTTCCAAGGTACCTAAAACTCGAAAAGAAACAATTTTGGGCAATAAATGATCAAATATACACGAGTTTAGAGGCTAAATGACCCCTTAAAAATGCATGTTTTTAAAACCTTATCAGGTTTGCTAAATTTGAAGTCCAAGAAAATATTTTGGTTCCCCCATCATTGACATCTCAAAGCTGCTATTCATGAGATTTGAAAAATCATTTGAAAGTTTTGGATTGTGGAGCCAAAAATGATGTCATCGACGTAAATCTGAACGATCAAGATGTCATTGTAGTGTCTCCTTGTGAAAATATTAGGGTCAACAATACCTTTGGTGAAATGATTTTGATGTAAGAAGGAAGATAGTTCATCATACCACGCCCTTGGAGCCCGTTTTAGACTGTAGATGGCCTTCTTTAGCTTGTATATGTAGTTTGGATGTTCCATATCAACGAAGCCTTCAGGTTGACTCACATAAACTTCTTCTTTGATATTTCCATTCAATAGAGTTGTCTTGATATCCATTTAGTATACCGTGATGTTCTTGTGAGTTGCGTAGGCTAGAAAGATCCGAACCGCTTCTAGTCTTGCCACTGGCGCGAATGATTCTTCGAAATCTATCCCTTCTTCTTGACTATATCCCTTAGCCACAAGAAGATCCTTGTTGCGTATTACAGTCATTTCTTCATCCAGTTTGTTCTTCCATATCCACTTGAGATTGATAACCGGTTTGTCGATCGGTCTTTCAACTATTTCCCAAGAATCTTGTATTTCATACTGTTGAAGTTCTTCCTGCATCGCTTCAATCCAGCACTCATTTGCCATTGATTCACGAATGTTCTTTGGTTCTTCGTCCGTACATATAGCAAGTGCAAAGATATAAAGTTCTAGATCAATGGCTAATTTGCTTGTCGTCGTTACTGGCTGTGTTGGATCACCGAGCACATGATGGAGTGGATGATCTTTTGTCCATTTAAGTTCTGAAGGATACTGTTGAGTAACTGATAACATCAAATAGTCCTGATATTCTAAGTGTAAATTTCTCCCATTATGATGATTAATTATGCAATATTACATTGGAATATGCTCTTAATTCTTAATATTTCATTTCAGGATAAAGAAGTGCATTTGAACGGATTAGATACAAACATTGGCATAACAAGGATTAAGTTATGAACTGAGACAAAGTCTACAAGACATAAGGTTATGGCGTAACAGATCATTGAGGTTACACCGTAGACATTTGAAGACTTAGACAAATTCGTACATCTTGAAGATTACGTCGTAACTGGTCACTATGGTTATGGCGTAAAAGTGGAGATAAATTTACTAAGAGTTTTACGGGCGTAACCTACTCTTAAGGTTACGCCGTAGATTGACTAACGTGTTGACCAAGGATGGATGTTACGGCGTAACTTGGACGATGTAGTTACGCCGTAAATGTGGATAGAATATAGTTGGAGACCAGTTTTAAGAAGGGTTACGGCATAACCACTAACTCAAGGTTACGCCGTAACAAAAATCGTGCATTTGGTGCCTATGAATACTCAAGTAATTTTGCATCTCTAATTATCTCCCGTTTCCCAAACCTCAACTAGGGTTTGGGGAGAGCAACCCTAGAAGATAAAAGGAGGATTATGAGGTCGGAAGAATGGAGTTTCGAGTAGAGATCTACTATCTACTATCATTCTTGTTTATTTCAAGTTTGGATTCTATTATGCTTTTCATTTAATCTTTCGATGAATACATTCTACTAATTTAAGCTTTTGTTTCATACTTTATCTTTGTTTCTCTATATAGACATCTTCTTTGCCTTTTCGTGGGAACCCTTGTTTCAGTAGTATCAAAGCTTGATAGTATTTATAAAGATAGGAGAATTGACCATAGGACCCTAGCCGAGTAGGTGGCGAGGTATGGTAAGAATTGACCATAAGATTACCATCTCCCTGTGTGCGAATTGACCATAGGATCAACTACCAAATGGAGATACTTAAGAAGTTAGGGGAAACCTAAGTTCAGAGATGTCGGGTTTCTTTAGAATAGGTCTATTAGATACGATGCTTAATGACTTAGCATAGGTTACCCACGACCTCTGTCGATCAAAAGATGGAATAGGAATCTATGTAACATAGGCTAGACAAATTGACCATAGGAGTCTAGTGACACTTACCCACTATATGGAATAAAAGTAACAAGATATACGTGCACCTAATGTCTTGATTAGTCATATCATTTTCCTTCTCTCCTTACATTCTAATTCTGTTAGTTTAAAGTTTTATTATTTATCAAACAACCTCCACCTAATCAAATCTATTTGAATATAATATCTTATTTCACCAGACCAACAACTCTTGGGACGACACTCGGATTTACCTAGGCTATACTTCACATGACCGGGTACACTGCTATTAGTATGTGTTAGTCCTAGTATGTCTTAGTTTATAAATGTAAAACATGATGAAAAATGCACATCAAGTTTTTGGCGCCGCTGCCGGGAAGCAGTTTTATTTAGGTAATTTAAGGTATTCTTAGTTTCTAATATCTATATGGATTTTTGAAGTTTGATCTCAGGAAGGGAGACGTTTTTGGCATTTGATGCGGATTATTGTAACCCTCAACGAGTTTTACAATCCTCCTAGACAGTGTACCTAATCGCTGTAGTGTAGTATAGGCAAGACACATGGGATTGATCGTTCTCTAGGGGAATAGTCTGGAAATAGTTTTGGGAAGGTCGAAGTGTATGTCGAGATAGGTCTAGAGGCGAGGGATGATTCTTTTTGTATTTTTATATTTTATGAAAAGCAATTAAAATCTCGGGGTTTGGAAGAGTGGGCGGAATTAGTTACTAATTAACTAACCCAAAACTACTAATTAAACTAAATTAAACTAATAACAAGACAAATAAATTGGTGACTTCTTATGATAGGGAAAAGCGTGTTTACTTAGATATCATTACTCCCTAGTTATATCCTACTGATTTGTCGAATCCACATTCTTATTTTAATTGAAGCGTTGTATTCCTTAATATTGGTCGTGGGGAGGTGCCGAAGTCCCCAACTCTATGAACATTAGTCTCCCCTAAAACCCTTAAAGTCTATTAAGTTTTCTAGGATCTACAAGCCGCATTTCACGCAATAAATACAACGAGACAAACCAATAGTGCACTCCATGGTTGCGTTTTATAAGACGTTCATGCTCACACGTATAAGATTCAAGCAAGTTTTCTTATCCTAATGCGAGGCAATCAATTAAACAAGAGACGACAAATCAATATTTAATAACTAGGTTTTGTAACACCCCGAGAAATTCAGAGTATATTACAGCGCCGTGAATCCCTACATGGGACCCACCAGGCTACAATATCGAACATCCCTCGACTAACCATCTCGGTTAGCGAGGAAACACAATCAAATAGACATCACATAAAAATACACCCGGAACAACCGACCAAAAGAGTAACAATCGACATTATAGCAATTTAAAATAACACAACACGGAGTTTGAATTTGAAAAGCCTAAGTACTCGCGAGTACAATCTATCAGTTTATAAATATAGGAAACAACCATATCGAATTAGACAGAGAATATAAGACGACCCAAATGCACATGTCAATGACCCTGGCCGACATCCTCGTACTGTTCCGGTGCTCGCTCGTCCGGATAATCATAACCTAAAATCCATAACAAGAATTTCCCCAAAACGGGTCCCCAAAGGGGTTAGCAATAACGCTAGTACAAGTAATCAAGGCAAACCAATCGCTTACACATTTCATAGTACATGCACCAATATCATTTCAAAAACCAAAACCAGACATGTCTTTTCCGGAAACAAACAGTCACAATTAATTTGCCTAGGACCGGGACGAAGCCACGAATCCCACTCGAGGCCTCTAAGAACCCTCCCGAGCTGGCCACTTTCACAAAACAAATCAAGCACCACACGTCACCTAGGACCGGGACGAAGCCACGAATCCCACTCGAGGCCTCTAAGGACCCTCCCGAGCTGGCTAGCGAATCAAACTCATGAATCCAGGACGAAGCCATAGATTCCCTCGAGGCCCCGTCGGACCCTCCCGAGGTGAGTAAAGCACACACAATATACATTACCATTTCACGTTAAGCATAAAGGTTTCCAAGAATTACTTGCCTTGAATATTTTGATGACGCAACGAACGGAAAGGATAATCACCGACGAACACTAGGAATCAACGGAACCGAACCTAACGATTCGAAGAACATAATTACAACCAACTCTAGCTGAATACGGAAATGGAATACACCCGAAAATCTGCCTATATATTCGCACAAAAATAACAACGAGGGTGGATCACAACCAAACCCTCTCGATTCCGCAAAACTATGAAAATATACCATGAATCCGTAGGAAAACTAATGATATCAACAAGATTAATCATATTCATCATGAATCCACCAACAAAACGAAACGAATCGGAAGAAAATCCCAAAACCCCCAAATTAATCGAAAATAGGGTTCTAGAGATATTACCTTTGGAGATTCAAGTACTAAGATCCGTAGAACACGCGTTGGATTGATTGTCCGGGCTTCACCACCGAAGAAAAATGATAAAAATCAACCCCTCAATTGATAAGGATGAGAAGCTCTCCTCCTCTCTCACTCTCTCTCAAAGGAAGAAGTAAGAAGGAAATGAGTTTACGCTCAAAACAATACAATTATAGAGGGTTGACCGCATTGTGTGCCGCGCAGCCTGAGTGTGCCGCGGCACGTGCCAGCAAAAATTACTCCTGTGGTTCGGCGGTGTGCGCAAGACGGCTGCGTGCAGCCGCGGCACCTCTGATGCCGAGTTTTGGTCGCGGATGCCACACGAGTGTGCCGCGGCACCGGACGGGTGTGCCGCGGCACTGGCTTGGCACTGTGCCGCGGCACCGGATGGGTGTGCCGCGGCACACAGTACAGTTTGCTCGACCAACAACAGAAGAAATTTGTGTGCCGCGGCGCACACACCTTGTGCCGCGGACCACACCCCCTTTGGGTCCCAAAATGATAAAAATGATCCGGAAAGAGAATAAAAACGATAGGAATCAATATTTGGGTACCAATAACACGAAATGGATCCACGACAACCCCGAAACGGCGGTTCCGCACAACAATAACGAGAATACAGTTCAACAGTTGACAGGAAGGACACACTGAAAGGTACACGAGGGTTACTACGACCGAGAAATACACCAAAAATGAAAGTACAAGGGAAAGAAAAAAATGCGGATATTACATTCTACCCCTCTAAAAATAAGTTTCGTCCCGAAACTTAAGAAACAAACAACTCAGGCTACCTAGCACGCATGTTATCCTCGGTTTCCCAAGTTGCCTCCTCGACACCGTGTCTCGACCACTGCACTTTGACCAAAGGGATGGTCTTATGCCTCAGTCGTTTCTCACGATGCTCCAAAATCTTCAAAGGACGCTCCTCAAAAGTAATATCTTCGGCGATATCAATCTCGCCATAATCGATGACGTGTTTAGGATCCGGGACATATTTCCTCAG
Organism: Orobanche coerulescens; assembly: GCA_033398695.1. Classification (NCBI taxonomy): domain Eukaryota; kingdom Viridiplantae; phylum Streptophyta; class Magnoliopsida; order Lamiales; family Orobanchaceae; genus Orobanche; species Orobanche coerulescens. The sequence goes on from CM065804.1 coordinate 165,292,712, forward strand.
CTGGGAAACATGAAAAACGCTATGAACATGACTCAAGGCCGGAGGTAACGCCAAACGGTATGCTAACCCACCGACTCGCTCGAGAATCTCGAAGGGTCCAATAAATCTCGGACTCAACTTCCCCTTCTTCCCGAAACGGAAAACTCCTCTCGTCGGAGACACCTTCAGCAAAACGTGGTCTCCCACCTCGAATTCTAAAGGTCGACGACGGACATCGGCATATGACTTATGTCGACTCTGGGCCGTCAACATCCGTTCCCGAATTAATTCTATCTTCCGCCTCGTCTCTAAAACGACATCCGGCTCGGTCCCGACTAAGTCGGATGCCTCATTCCAACAAATCGGTGATCGACATCGCCGCCCATAGAGTGCCTCATACGGTGCCATCCGAATCGACGCGTGCTAACTATTATTGTGCGTGAATTCGATCAATGGCAGATGCTCCTCCCAGTCATGGCTCCAATCGAGAGCACAAGCACGCAACATATCCTCAAATGTCTGGATAGTGCGCTCCGACTGTCCATCTGACTGGGGGTGAAAAGAGGTACTCAAATGCAAACGAGTACCCAACGCCTTATGCACCGCCTGCCAAAAGTGTGATACAAAACGACCATCACGATCCGAAACAATAGACTTCGAAGTACCGTGAAGCCTCACAATCTGTGCGATAAATATACGGGCCAACTTCTCCGGGCCCCAAGTGTCCTTGATGCCCAGAAAATGTGCCGACTTGGTCAGGCGATCGACAATCACCCAAACCATATTCATGCCCGATCTCGATCTCGGCAAACTCGTAATGAAATCCATCGATATATCTTCCCATTTCCATTCCGGAACGGGAAGTGGCTGCAATAACCCAGCCGGTCGCTGATGCTCAATTTTGACCTGCTGACAAGTCAAACATTTTGCTACAAACTGTGCGACCTCCTCCTTCATATCATTCCACCAGAAATTCCTCCTTAGGTCCTTGTACATCTTACTCGAACCAGGATGAACGGAGTAAGGTGTAGCATGGGCCTCGCGCAGAATACTCTGTCTCATCTCGGAGTCGTTCGGCACGTAAAGCCGACTCTGGAATCTCAAAACACCATCCTCATGAATCACAAAGCCAGGAGACTTTCCCTTAAGGACGTTCTCTTGGATTTGAGTAATCATCGGATCCTCCAACTGCTTCAGCTTAATTTCATCGATCAAAGACGACGAAATCTCTAAAGCACAAAGTTGCCCGACAGTCCCAGGCAACAAAGCCTCAACATCAAACTCAATCAAAGCCCGCCGAAGCTCAGACTGATACGTAAGGACCTCAAGCGTTCGCAACGCAATCGGTTTCCGACTTAAGACGTCGGCCACGACGTTCGCCTTGCCCGGATGATAAAGGATTTCGAGGTCATAATTCTTAATCAGCTCTAACCACCTCCTCTGCCTCATATTCAACTCCCGCTGAGTAAATATATATTTCAGACTTTTATGATCGGTAAAAATCTGACATGCAGAGCCGAAAAGATAGTGACGCCAAATCTTGAGCGCAAAAATGACTGCCGCTAACTCCAAATCATGAGTAGGGTAGTTAAGCTCATACGGCCTCAACTGTCTCGATGCATAGGCAATGGTCTTGCCGTGCTGCATCAATACGCACCCAAGACCCTGGCCCGAAGCATCGCTATAAACGGCGAATCCCTCGTTGCCACATGGCAACGCCAAAACCGGGGCTGAAGTCAAACGCTTCTTCAGCTCCTCCTCAAAATCGGATCGCCTCGTCATTCCGCATTTAACTTCTGATTTCGGAGTAATCGTGTGTAAGTGGCCGAGCTAGTTTTGAGAAACCCTCGACGAACCTACGGTAGTAGCCAGCCAAACCCAAGAAACTACGGACCTCCTTCACACTTGTGGGCGGTGCCCAATCTAACACTGCATCAACCTTCTGCGGATCCACTCGAACTCCCTCGGCTGAAATCACGTGACCCAAAAACATCACTTCCTTCAGCCAGAACTCACATTTCGAGAACTTCGCATAGAGTTGCTCGGCCCTCAAAATGTCTAACACTACCCGCAAATGATGGGCATGCTCTTCCTCGTTCCTCGAATAAATAAGAATATCGTTAATGAAGACGACGACACACTTATCCAAATACTCGATAAAGACTTTGTTCATCAACTGCATGAACACCGCCGGCGCGTTAGTTAACCCGAACGGCATAACTACAAACTCATAATGTCCGTATCTCGTCCGAAAAGCTGTTTTCGGTACGTCGGACTCCCTCACCCGGAGCTGATAGTACCCCGATTTCAAATCAAACTTTGAGAATACCGCTGCTCCCTGCAACTGATCGAACATGTCGTCAATCCTCGGCAAAGGATACTTGTTCTTGATGGTCACCTTGTTCAGTTCACGATAGTCGATACACAAACGTAGTGAACCATACTTCTTACGCATAAACTGTAACACCCCCAGATCAAACCGAGAATATTACACGCCGCAGACCCTCTCCGTGAGGATCCACCAGGCTAGACATCAAAACAACACATTACATTACATACCGACGAATCAAAATAACGGACCAATAGACTGATTTGGTCTTTCGTCACAGACTTACAAATCAAAATACATAAACTCATCCAGACTCATACCCACACAAGGGTAAAATACTTGCAACAACGAACAATAAGACAGCGGAAAAGACAATACAATGGACTCCGACTAACTTAACCCAAAACTGGCCTTCGTGTGATTAGTATCATTCGTCTTTCATCATCCCTCGTGCCGATCCTGTGTCTTGCTCCCAAAACTGCATGTACACGGACACAATACAGATATCCACCCCCCGATTACTCGGGGGTTAGCAAAACTCCACTGTTTCGCTAGTGCAAGTATAAAGTGCAAATACGAGCCATACACAACACATTCCGAGAATATAACGAAAGACTTCCCGAGATATATTTAGTTAAAAATAGTTCAAGTCTTGAAAGCAGAAACGAAGCAAGTAAGCATTTTGAAAATATTTCCAAATCTCGGGAGTTTTGAAAACATCAAAAATTGAAAATGTTCTTAATTCCTCGAAATCCATTTAGGGTCACAGCCCCAAAGTTCATTTTTCAAAATACAAATCCGTTTAACAAAACACGGGGTCCACGACCCAACCATTCCGGTCACAAAACACAGGGTCCATGACCCGATCATCCACTTCAATTCACTTACAAGGACACATTACACATAACACATTAATCCTATGCCATTCTAGCCAAGCACCAAGACTCGATATATAATGTCTCTCGACCCCAAGCACAAAGCATTGTGATACTCCGGACAATATCACAATTAACGAAAACATCAACGTCATCCTCAAGATGAAAACCACAATCGTAACCCGCGGCGTACCCTTAGTATCGACCCCGGACATCCCGGACACTGACACCCGGGGGAAACCACTTCGCGGCCGTACCCCTTAGTATCGACCCCGGACATCCCGTCGGACACTCCGGGTGGAAGTTCATCCACACACGCACCCAAGTCCACTTCCGTGGCCGTACCCCTTAGTATCGACCCCCAGACATCCCGTCGGACACTCCGGGTGGAAGGAACAACACACACACACATTCCAAAATCACAGTTGCAAACCACAAGCCTCGAAGGTCAATCACAGTATATATAGTCGAGGTACCTTACTAGAATGGCCAGTTCATCCAACATATACTCACGACCAAGTAATGATACGATTCACAAGGAAGCGCAAGATTTCAACAGCACCGAACGACACAACTAATATCACACAAACTCACATATTCATACACAAAAACGTGACTCCAAGCACATAATTTGACAAAAGAATTACACTTTACATTTACCAACGACATAATCATACGCAATGACATCACAAGAAAGTAAGGTGATTCTATACTCGACACTAGCACACATATTCAACTAAGCACATTAATTCCCGACACACACGGGTCACCTTTACAAAAAGCATGATGGTAAATATTCCGATTTCTTTGGAAAATGGTTATTAATATTTATTTAGCACATATCGATGATTAACAATCATAATATCCACAAAACACGTAATGTATGGGCAAGATACTTGCCTCGATAATCGATACCGGACACTCCCACAATCACGGATCAGTCGGGACACCTCGAACACCTACGATTCTCCGGCGAAGACAATGAATACACCCACGATCGAAAAGCTTGAAGAAAACGACGAACGGAAGGGTTCCGACTCGAATTCTTTGTGAGAAATCTGACCCTAACATCATACCATCAATAAATTAACGAACGAACGAGGAATAATAATCGTAGAACGCTCGAATCCTCTTTGTGACATTTTATCGGACACCTTCAAGGCGTCGATAAGAAACTCAATAAAACGACAAATCCTCGGCGATTCAACCGAGGAACAGCAAGGAATTCGACATAATAATGTTTAACAATCATAAATACATCACTATTCTGAGTTAAAACGGATTAAACGGACAAATCGAACAAAATCCCCAAAACTAGATTTTAAGAAAACTTGCCTTGATTCGCTGGATCGAAAGGATGTTACGTGATGATCAATTGATGTTATGAACCTCAAAACTTCATGGATTCATTGTATAACAACATGCCTCCATGATTGAGCAAGTTCCAGCCGCGGAAGGGAAGAAAACGAGTGATAAAATGGGTGAAAAACCCGTCTGTTCTGCCATATTTATAGGCTGCCGACACGGCGCAAACGCCAGGCAGCCGTGTGTCTCGGCCGTGTCTCGCAGCTGCCGGCCTGGCCGACCCGGCGCAGACACGGCGCACAGCAGGCTGCCAGGCCGTGTTGCACAGGCCCGGGCAGCCCTCCCGACGGCCGAAAATTACGTCCGAACGACTCAAACCCGAACACGAATACGAATCGAAGTTACGGTTACGAAGTACTCGCAAAGACGAATCTAAGAGCTAATAGAACACACGATTCCGACCACCCGAAGGCTCGGAATTCGACAACGGAAGTAATTACCCAAAACTTTGGGAAATTACGAAAATGGCCCAAAACGTCCGAAAATCACGATACGCGATCGAAACACCAAACCAAAGCTCGCAACATGAATAATAACATTAAATGAACTTACGAGAAACTTGAAACAACAATTTCGGACGAGATTCGCAAGAATCGAACTCAAGTGCGGAAAAGTCACTAAAAAGCTCGGAACTCAACAAAACGATACCGAAACGAACTCGGATGACAAAAAGTGCAGAATTAATCATTCTCGAAATGACGAAACGGTCATGAGCGAGTCATCAAAACGGACTCCGGCTGAAAAATAAATTTACCGAAAATCGAAAATTGCGGATATTACATAAACAAGACCGGTGCGCCCCAAGGCGAGGCGCTCGGTCGAACATACCCCGACTCAAGGAGTTCACACGAGAGAGAGAGCTTGGGGAGAGAACCTTGCATCGTCTACCTCTTGAGTATTGAATTTTTATCATTTTCATTTGGTGGGGAAGCTCGGATCATCAAGCTATCGCGTATTCTTCGAATCGTAGTGCTTGGTTTTTCCAGAGGTAATTTCTTCAACATCTTGGATTTCGATTTTGTATTGGGTAATGATATTTTGGATGTTAAAATCATGGGGTATGAAGTGATATACGCATGATTATGGACATGTTTGAGTATTCATCGGATTATTGAAAGATTATTCAAGAACACTTTGAATTTTGTGTTGGATTTTGGGGGTTTTCGAGATTCGTCCGATTTATCCGGTTTGAAGCTTGAGAACCTTGAGATTATGATATATCTATGCCGTATGCGTGTTTTTCTTACGATTTTACGGGTTGGGTTGTGCCGTTTACGGACTTGTGGGAGTTTGGGCGATTTCCCAACCTTTAGTTGTTCACCCGTGTATTCTCTTGAATCGTAGACGAGTTTCGGGAGTCTCTTCGTGTAATTTGAGTATGGATAATTAATTATCATTTCCTTGCGAATCGTTTAGGTGCCGGAAGTGCGTTCTTGGACCTACCGAACTCATACTTTTCCTCCGTTCGATTTCTCGATGTCTCAAAGGCAAGTATATATTTATGAATGTGCATTCTCGACTTTGAAAGTATGAAATATTAATGGCATGATTATTTATATCCACTCCGGGATGGGCCGACGGGTCCTCTGAGGGTTTCGTAGCCTGCAGTGCGATTCCATGGATAATATGAATTAACCACTCCGGGACGGACCGACGGGTCCTCTGAGGGTTCCGTAACCTCTGGTGCGGTTCCACGGTATTCATATATGTATTGATGACGGATGATATGAACGAACCGTTTCCACGGCATTCATATACGTCTTGATGTGATGCTATGAGATTTAGTTATTCCGGAATACTAGTCTTGAATTGATGAATTGACGGCTACATTTACTTTATTGTCGAGGAGTATTGTGTTTCATATTGATATACTTGCACTAGCTATTCGACGGCTAACCCCTTTATGGGGGAAATACGTTTCATGTATTTCAGGTTCCAGGAGAGCGGACAGGCGGGTACCGGGTCGGCATGAAGATGATGGGCAAGTGTGATACTGTGTCTTGTCTCCGGTTATCTCTTTTGGTTTCCTCCATTAAGTGTTGTTGTACTGGAATGGATTTTAAATACTCGAGTATTGTATTTCAGTTTCTTTGATGTTCCGGCCTGTGTTGCCGAGGTATTGATTTGTGTAGTGATGTATATGGTTTCATTGGTTATGGTTTTGAATACCATTTGTAGTGTCTTTCTTTCCATTGTATGTAGACCTTCTCGGTCAAGTTTCATAGTTCCGCGTATGTTTAGCCTTGTGGGTCCCACGGCGGGGTTCACGGCGTTGTAATATACTGAATAACTTGGGGGTGTTACGAATATGGTATCGAGCTTAGGTTTATGGATACCTGGTGTCGGTCTTTGGGTCGATTGAGTCGGCATTTGCCCACAGTATCACTACTCTGCCATCATCACAGTGCGACCGGTACTTGTAAGTCCTCTCACTCTTCTTGTATTTTTCTTAATCGTTTCGTTTATAGCTTGGTATTCTTGGGATTTGGTCACTTCGAGAATGTGTGATTCGGATTATAGTTACGCACGTATGTGCCCTTCAGAATGTTGGCTGAAAGTAGGAAGAATCGTGGCCGTGGTCACGGACGTGAACTCTTCCTTGAGATTTTGTTAAGTTGCTAATTGCGATAATGGTGTGTATCGGTATTATGTTGAGACTTTATTTAGGAGTCGCATGCTAGTATCACGGGAGATCTTCGACTTCACAGACTTGTAAGTATGGTGTTCGGATTATTCGATAATTCTTGGTGAATTTGAATTCCCGTTGAAATGTTGTTTGTGCGAGTGATTGCGAGTTTCGAGGACGAAACTTGTTTTTAAGGGAGGGTAGAGTGTAATACCCCGATTTTCCGGATATATTTTTTTTTCGTTTATATGTTGGATGTCGTTGATGGATAATTGTTCTTGAGGATGATGTGAACGTATGACAATGTTATTGAATGTGTTTATGTATTCATTGTGCCGTATGATCGTTTGGTATGTCGAGATGTTGGTCGAGAATAGCGAAAAATGGCTAAGTACAGCTACGTTAGCGCACGCTACAAGGTATGCCTAGCGCGCGCTAAGATATATACTTAGCGTACGCTACGGTGCATACTTAGCGCACGCTAAGAGGTTCGGTTACGTACGCTAAGGAGGACCCCTAACGTACGTAACGACTTGCTGGGTTAGTTTCGGAAGGCGGCCGACAGGTAGGCCCATGTTGATTTTTATATTCAGTTGGCGCACGCTAACGCATGTTGGTTAGCGCACACTAACACCAGATCGCTAATAATGGAACCTTAACTTTCGGCGGGTGGACCCGGCCATGTTCGACGCGTGTCCAGATAAGGTCAACAAGTGTTTGTCGTGTAGAACTAGCGCACGCTAAAACCGTATGATTAGCGCACGCTAATTCCATATCGGTCAAAGGAATCCCGATAATCGCGGATGCTTTCGGCATGTGGGGGCACGATACTGTAGCAAGTCAACGCCTATTTGCGTACGTTAATGCATGGGCATTACGACGTTAGATGAATTTCAAGCAATGCAAAGAGCTTCGGACTTCCGATAGCGCACGCTATCAAGGAAAGATAGCGACGCTAGTTCTATAGCGCACGCTAAATATAAGGTCTAGCGCGCTAGTGATGTGTTTTATAGAGGGATAAATGAGTCTTGAGAGGCATTTTGTCCATTCTCCTTCCTTGATCAATAGAGAGAGCCTTGGGAAGTACTTGAAGTTCCTAAACATTGAGAGATGATTCTCTTAAACAAGATTAAGATGGAGAGCTCGGATTTAAGTATTGTTCTTGAAGTTTTGATGATTCTTGGAATGAAGTTCAATTATTCTTCTTCGTGGTTCGTCCATACAAGGTAATCCTTGTATCCCTTTGATAGTGGTTCGTTTTTAAAGGATTACTACTTGGGAGGGAGCATGTTGGGAATCGTGTATTTTGATGTTCGTTTTTATTTCAATGTAAATGCATATATTGGACTGTACTTTTATCCGCTGCGTGAGTATTTTGAAATTGCTTTTGGTATTTTGCCAACTAAATTTTATTTTGTAAAACCGATTCCCTAAACTGAGTTTTTGGCATTTTAGCCTTGATCGTTTTGACGGTATTTGGAAAATGATTTTTTTTTAGTATTTGAAAAATATTACCGTCATCGGTCTTTTTGGCATTTTTGAAATGACGTGGAAAATTGTGCTTAGCACAGTAAATCTGGTGAGAAGGGTTTACGGCGTGTAATATTCCTGGGAGGATCTGGGGTGTTACAATTATGGTATCATGTGATAATGTTATACGAGATTTATTGGAATTGTAATAAGAGATTTCGGATGTTGATATGATTATTGAGATCTTCTTCATATGATGATAAGGGTTTTGTTGCGATTCTTGAGGTTGTATGAATGACATGATGAAGAAAATGGTAACATGGAGATATATACCTCGGATATGTTGTTCTGAACGTGATTTCGGATATTTCATGTTCTTGAAGAACTCTTGAATTATACGAGGTGATGAAAATTTTAAGAAGTGTTGATGTTTTGAAAATGAATATAGAATATTCATATCTAGAGCTAAACTATGTGTTGGAAATAATATTCGTATATGAATACGAATGTGATTATGAGTTTGATGAGACTATTATTCATCTCTGAATTTGGAAGCCCATACGTATGGAGCAAATATTCAAATCGAATGATTGGATTGTTTGATAACCTTTTTAATATGATTATCTATTGTTTTGAACCCGATCTGATGATTCGAATTGATGACGGTCATAAGTAAATTTTAACGATGGATTTACGAGAAGGGAACCTTGTCAATTCGTATTTAAGAATTGAGTTTGGAACATTTAGACCCTTATTATTGGTCCGAATTGGTTGCTGATATGATCATCATATTTCGACTCGTATTGTGGACAGGATTTGTAAGTGTCTGAGTTGGATTGTTCAGACTGTGATTAGTCGAGATATGGTGAAACGGTTGAGTTTGTGGTTTGGTGGTGTTGATATTGGTCGTCATCGAACCTGTTGATTATTAATCCTTCGTTTTACAATAAGACATGATGTGTGATCATGGATTATGACTGTTGTGTTGCGGTTGAGGTTGAAGAATTCGTAGATTACCTTGGTCGGGACTGAGGAACTCGTAAGACGAAATCAACTGAATTGGTAACAGTTCGTTGTATTGATATCGAGGCAAGTTTTATACTTGTACTAATCAATGAGATTAATGTTATCGTGTAGGTGTACGAATGTGCGTATCATTTCGAGACTCGGCCTCTTTATGATTGTATTGATATCAGGGGATTGTTTGATACGACACCCGTCGACAAATTATGCCAAATATTATTGTTGTTCGTAAATGGCCGATTTAAGACATTGGGATACTTGTTGGTAATATTTGTCGATAGCCGGTTCGCGGTATCGATGTATCGATTGTTATTATTGATTGATGTTCCATCAAGATATTTTTTGTGAATCGTCGTTATTGATATCAGTGTTTTTCTATTGATGTCGTTTTGGCCGATTGAAGGCATTGACGTATTCGATTATCACCTTCGTTATCGGTAACCGATTAAAGGTGCCGAGACATCCGTTGTATAATTGTTATCGATTGTCCGCTCTAAATGTAATCGATATATTGAATTGGGATTATCAAAGATAATTCCCATCCGTTGTCAAAAATATTCTCATCCGTTGTATCGTTGTTATCGATTGGCCATTCTACGGTAATCGAAGTATTGAATTGGGACTGTCGAGGATAGTTCCCATCCGTTGAATTATTATTGTCGTGTTGGCCGACTCAAGGCAGCACATTATTATTCTTGTGAACTCGGTAGTTTTGTGATCGTTGAGGGTTGAGGATTTTCCGAATTGTTGTGTTGTGATTATTGCTCGTATTAATCGGTCCTTAGGGATTTTGATCCCAGGATGGTTATGTTGGATATTGTTGATCGTGTCGATCTTTCATTATTCGTGTGTCATCGTTCACTTGGTGAGTCGCGTGATTCGTATTGGATATGTTATCCTTTGAGTTTCGCGGTCATGTTGTATCGTGGCATATCTGGAATCATATCTGCGTGCCGATTGGTTATGTGTAGGATTTTTAGCCGGGCACACGATGGTCATGCGTGGATGTTTCCGCATTGGACCGTGCACACGAGACGTAGTTCGTGAGGCTAGTTAGGTACATTGTCACACGTATATTCTGGATTCCGTATACGGGGTGGACATGTGCACGGACACATTTCCGGATCAGGCGTACTGTGATGTTCCCTCTTGAGCCTTATTGTTTGGTCGTTCGTAGTCCATGTTGTATTGGATATGTCCGACGATTTTCGATTGGTTGTTCATACGCCGAGGGGTATGTCAGACAGTCATGTTTGCTTCTTTGAGATTTGTATTGTGATGATTTACAGCTTTGGACTGTTCGACTTTCAGGCCATCGTGATATACAGCTTCGGTTGAGGGGCTTTCAAGCCATTGCGACGTATTGGTATTTCTATTGGAGCCTTCAGACATTGTGATTCGTATTTACTTCAGCGTTGGCTTGGATTACCTTCGGGTAATGTATTGTTGTGTTACTTGTAACATTTCGCCGTTGGGCATAATTTACGCGTTTCTTGTGTATCTCGTTGAGTTTTCCTGGCGGGATATTACTTCTCCCTAGTTGTTTTAAGTTTCGGGACGACACTTCTTTTAAGGAGGGTAGAATGTAATATCCGCAAATTCGATTTCCGGTAATTTTTCTTTGTTGGCGAAAGTCCGTTTTGACGACTTGATTGGGACCATTTCGTCATCCTGAGAATGATTAATTCTACACTTTTTGTCATCCGAGTTCGTTTCGGTATCGTTCTGTTGAATTCCGTATTCTTTAGCGACTTTTCCACGTATGAGTTCGACTTTGTTAAATCACCATTAATTTTTGGAAACTCCAAAAATTCTGAATCTTTGCAATATTATAAAGCATCAAGTTAGCTTTCCAATGGTTCAAACGGCGAGTCAATCGGAGTCCAGACGAGGGAGTTATGGTCGAAATAGCTAAGTCACTCTCATTTTCCAGATTCGGCCAAAACCGTCTGTACCCTGTGCCGCGGCACACTTTGGCTGAGCCGCGGCACACGATGCAGTCAACTGTATAATTACGTTTTTTTTCATCAAAATCCGATCATTTCTCCATTTTCTTCAACCCACACGAGAGAGAGAGCTTGGGGAGAGAACCTTGCATCATCTACCTCTTGAGTATTGAATTTTTATCATTTTCATTTGGTGGGGAAGCTCGGATCATCAAGCTATCGCGTATTCTTCGAATCGTAGTGCTTGGTTTTTCCAGAGGTAATTTCTTCAACATCTTGGATTTCGATTTTGTATTGGGTAATGATATTTTGGATGTTAAAATCATGGGGTATGAAGTGATATACGCATGATTATGGACATGTTTGAGTATTCATCGGATTATTGAAAGATTATTCAAGAACACTTTGAATTTTGTGTTGGATTTTGGGGGTTTTCGTAGATTCGTCCGATTTATCCGGTTTGAAGCTTGAGAACCTTGAGATTATGATATATCTATGCCGTATGCGTGTTTTTCTTACGATTTTACGGGTTGGGTTGTGCCGTTTACGGACTTGTGGGAGTTTGGGCGATTTCCCAACCTTTAGTTGTTCACCCGTGTATTCTCTTGAATCGTAGACGAGTTTCGGGAGTCTCTTCGTGTAATTTGAGTATGGATAATTAATTATCATTTCCTTGCGAATCGTTTAGGTGCCGGAAGTGCGTTCTTGGACCTACCGAACTCATACTTTTCCTCCGTTCGATTTCTCGATGTCTCAAAGGCAAGTATATATTTATGAATGTGCATTCTCGACTTTGAAAGTATGAAATATTAATGGCATGATTATTTATATCCACTCCGGGATGGGCCGACGGGTCCTCTGAGGGTTTCGTAGCCTCTGGTGCGATTCCATGGATAATATGAATTAACCACTCCGGGACGGACCGACGGGTCCTCTGAGGGTTCCGTAGCCTCTGGTGCGGTTCCACGGTATTCATATATGTATTGATGACGGATGATATGAATGAACCGTTTCCACGACATTCATATACGTCTTGATGTGATGCTATGAGATTTAGTTATTCCGGAATACTAGTCTTGAATTGATGAATTGACGGCTACATTTACTTTATTGTCGAGGAGTATTGTGTTTCATATTGATATACTTGCACTAGCTATTCGACGGCTAACCCCTTTATGGGGGAAATACGTTTCATGTATTTCAGGTTCCAGGAGAGCGGAAGCGGTAGTGCAGTCGGCATGAAGATGATGGGCAAGTGTGATCTGTCTTGTCTCCGGTTATCTCTTTTGGTTTCCTCCATTCGGTGTTGTTGTCTTGGAATGGATTTTAAATACTCGAGTATTGTATTTCGCTTTCTTTGATGTTCCGGCTGTGTTGCCGAGGTATTGATTTGTGTAGTGATGTATATGGTTTCATTGGTTATGGTTTTGAATACCATTTGTAGTGTCTTTCTTTCCATTGTATGTAGACCTTCTCGGTCAAGTTTCATAGTTCCGCGTATGTTTAGCCTTGTGGGTCCCACGGCGGGGTTCACGTGTGTAATATACCCTGAATAACTTGGGGTGTTACGAGAATATGGTATCGAGCTTAGGTTTATGGATACCTAGGTCATCGGTCTTTGGTCGATTGAGTCGGCATTTGCCTGATATCACTACTCTGCCATCATCACAGTGCGACCGGTACTTGTAAGTCCTCTCACTCTTCTTGTATTTTTCTTAATCGTTTCGTTTATAGCTTGGTATTCTTGGGATTTGGTTACTTCGAGAATGTGCGATTCGGATTATAGTTACGCACGTATGTGCCCTTCAGAATGTTGGCTGAAAGTAGGAAGAATCGTGGCCGTGGTCACGGACGTGAACTCTTCCTTGAGATTTTGTTAAGTTGCTAATTGCGATAATGGTGTGTATCGGTATTATGTTGAGACTTTATTTAGGAGTCGCATGCTAGTATCACGGGAGATCTTCGACTTCACAGACTTGTAAGTATGGTGTTCGGATTATTCGATAATTCTTGGTGAATTTGAATTCCCGTTGAAATGTTGTTTGTGCGAGTGATTGCGAGTTTCGAGGACGAAACTTGTTTTTAAGGGGGGGTAGAGTGTAATACCCCGATTTTCCGGATATATTTTTTTTTCGTTTATATGTTGGATGTCGTTGATGGATAATTGTTCTTGAGGATGATGTGAACGTATGACAATGTTATTGAATGTGTTTATGTATTCATTGTGCCGTATGATCGTTTGGTATGTCGAGATGTTGGTCGAGAATAGCGAAAAATGGCTAAGTACAGCTACGTTAGCGCACGCTACAAGGTATGCCTAGCGCGCGCTAAGATATATACTTAGCGTACGCTACGGTGCATACTTAGCGCACGCTAAGAGGTTCGGTTACATACGCTAAGGAGGACCCCTAACGTACGTAACGACTTGCTGGGTTAGTTTCGGAAGGCGGCCGACAGGTAGGCCCATGTTGATTTTTATATTCAGTTGGCGCACGCTAACGCATGTTGGTTAGCGCACACTAACACCAGATCGCTAATAATGGAACCTTAACTTTCGGCGGGTGGACCCGGCCATGTTCGACGCGTGTCCAGATAAGGTCAACAAGTGTTTGTCGTGTAGAACTAGCGCACGCTAAAACCGTATGATTAGCGCACGCTAATTCCATATCGGTCAAAGGAATCCCGATAATCGCGGATGCTTTCGGCATGTGGGGGCACGATACTGTAGCAAGTCAACGCCTATTTGCGTACGTTAATGCATGGGCATTACGTACGTTAGATGAATTTCCAAGCAATGCAGTAGCTTCTGGACTTCCCGATAGCGCACGCTATCAAGGAAGGATAGCGTACGCTAGTTCTATAGCGCACGCTAAATATAAGGTCTAGCGCGCGCTAGTGATGTGTTTTATAGAGGGGATAAATGAGTGCTGAGAGGCATTTTGTCCATTCTCCTTCCTTCAGTCAATAGAGAGAGCCTTGGGAAGTACTTGAAGTTCCTAAACATTGAGAGATGATTCTCTTAAACAAGATTAAGATGGAGAGCTCGGATTTAAGTATTGTTCTTGAAGTTTTTGATGATTCTTGGAATGAAGTTCAATTATTCTTCTTCGTGGTTCGTCCATACAAGGTAATCCTTGTATCCCTTTGATAGTGGTTCGTTTTTAAAGGATTACTACTTGGGAGGGAGCATGTTGGGAATTGTGTATTTTGATGTTCGTTTTTATTTCAATGTAAATGCATATATTGGACTGTACTTTTATCCGCTGCGTGAGTATTTTGAAATTGCTTTTGGTATTTTGCCAACTAAATTTTATTTTGTAAAACCGATTCCCTAAACTGAGTTTTTGGCATTTTAGCCTTGATCGTTTTGACGGTATTTGGAAAATGATTTTTTTTTTTAGTATTTGAAAAATATTACCGTCACCGGTCTTTTTGGCATTTTTGAAATGACGTGGAAAATTGTGCTTAGCCTGGTAAATCCTGGTGAGAAGGGTTTACGGCGTGTAATATTCCCAGGAGGATCTGGGGTGTTACAATTATGGTATCATGTGATAATGTTATACGAGATTTATTGGAATTGTAATAAGAGATTTCGGATGTTGATATGATTATTGAGATCTTCTTCATATGATGATAAGGGTTTTGTTGCGATTCTTAAGGTTGTATGAATGACATGATGAAGAAAATGGTAACATGGAGATATATACCTCAGATATGTTGTTCTGAACGTGATTTCGGATATTTCATGTTCTTGAAGAACTCTTGAATTATACGAGGTGATGAAAATTTTTAAGAAGTGTCGATGTTTTGAAAATGAATATAGAATATTCATATCTAGAGCTAAACTATGTGTTGGAAATAATATTCGTATATGAATACGAATGTGATTATGAGTTTGATGAGACTATTATTCATCTCTGAATTTGGAAGCCCATACGTATGGAGCAAATATTCAAATCGAATGATTGGATTGTTTGATAACCTTTTTAATATGATTATCTATTGTTTTGAACCAGTCGGATGATTCGAATTGATGACGGTCATAAGTAAATTTTAACGATGGATTTACGAGAAGGGAACCTTGTCAATTCGTATTTAAGAATTGAGTTTGGAACATTTAGACCCTTATTATTGGTCCGAATTGGTTGCTGATATGATCATCATATTTCACTCGTATTGTGGACGGGATTTGTAAGTGTCCGAGTTGGATTGTTCAGATGTGATTAGTCGAGATATGGTGAAACGGTTGAGTTTGTGGTTTGGTGGTGTTGATATTGGTCGTCATCGAACTGTTGATTATTAATCCTTCGCTTTACAATAAGACATGATGTGTGATCATGGATTATGACTGTTGTGTTGCGGTTGAGGTTGAAGAATTCGTAGATTACCTTGGTCGGATCGAGGAACTCGTAAGACGAAATCAACCGAATTGGTAGCGATTCGTTGTATTGATATCGAGGCAAGTTTTATACTTGTACTAATCAATGAGATTAATGTTATCGTGTAGGTGTACGAATGTGCGTATCATTTCGAGACTCGGCCTCTTTATGATTGTATTGATATCAGGGGATTGTTTGATACGACACCCGTCGACAAATTATGCCAAATATTATTGTTGTTCGTAAATGGCCGATTTAAGACATTGGGATACTTGTTGGTAATATTTGTCGATAGCCGGTTCGCGGTATCGATGTATCGATTGTTATTATTGATTGATGTTCCATCAAGATATTTTTTGTGAATCGTCGTTATTGATATCAGTGTTTTTCTATTGATGTCGTTTTGGCCGATTGAAGGCATTGACGTATTCGATTATCACCTTCGTTATCGGTAACCGATTAAAGGTGCCGAGACATCCGTTGTATAATTGTTATCGATTGTCCGCTCTAAATGTAATCGATATATTGAATTGGGATTATCAAAGATAATTCCCATCCGTTGTCAAAAATATTCTCATCCGTTGTATCGTTGTTATCGATTGGCCATTCTACGGTAATCGAAGTATTGAATTGGGACTGTCGAGGATAGTTCCCATCCGTTGAATTATTATTGTCGTGTTGGCCGACTCAAGGCAGCACATTATTATTCTTGTGAACTCGGTAGTTTTGTGATCGTTGAGGGTTGAGGATTTTCCGAATTGCTGTGTTGTGATTATTGCTCGTATTAATCGGTCCTTAGGGATTTTGATCCCAGGATGGTTATGTTGGATATTGTTGATCGTGTCGATCTTTCATTATTCGTGCGTCATCGTTCACTTGGTGAGTCGCGTGATTCGTATTGGATATGTTATCCTTTGAGTTTCGCGGTCATGTTGTATCGTGGCATATCTGGAATCATATCTGCGTGCCGATTGGTTATGTGTAGGATTTTTAGCCGGGCACACGATGGTCATGCGTGGATGTTTCCGCATTGGACCGTGCACACGAGACGTAGTTCGTGAGGCTAGTTAGGTACATTGTCACACGTATATTCTGGATTCCGTATACGGGGTGGACATGTGCACGGACACATTTTCGGATCAGGCGTACTGTGATGTTCCCTCTTGAGCCTTATTGTTTGGTCGTTCGTAGTCCATGTTGTATTGGATATGTCCGACGATTTGCGATTGGTTGTTCATACGCCGAGGGGTATGTCAGACAGTCATGTTTGCTTCTTTGAGATTTGTATTGTGATGATTCTGACTTTGGGTATTCGGCTTTCGAGGCCATCGTGATATCTGACTTCGGTTGAGGGGCTTTCAAGCCATTGCGACGTATTGGTATTTCTATTGGAGCCTTCAGACATTGTGATTCGTATTTACTTCAGCGTTGGCTTGGATTACCTTCGGGTAATGTATTGTTGTGTTACTTGTAACATTTCGCCGTTGGGCATAATTTACGCGTTTCTTGTGTATCTCGTTGAGTTTTCCTGGCGGGATATTACTTCTCCCTAGTTGTTTTAAGTTTCGGGACGAAACTTCTTTTAAGGAGGGTAGAATGTAATATCCGCAAATTCGATTTCCGGTAATTTTTATTTGTTGGCGAAAGTCCGTTTTGACGACTTGATTGGGACCATTTCGTCATCCTGAGAATGATTAATTCTACACTTTTTGTCATCCGAGTTCGTTTCGGTATCGTTCTGTTGAATTCCGTGTTCTTTAGTGACTTTTCCACGTATGAGTTCGACTTTGTTAAATCACCATTAATTTTTGGAAACTCCAAAAATTCTGAATCTTTGCAATATTATAAAGCATCAAGTTAGCTTTCCAATGGTTCAAACGGCGAGTCAATCGGAGTCCAGACGAGGGAGTTATGGTCGAAATAGCTAAGTCACTCTCATTTTCCAGATTCGGCCAAAACCGTCTGTACCCTGTGCCGCGGCACACTTTGGCTGAGCCGCGGCACACGATGCAGTCAACTGTATAATTACGTTTTTTTTCAGCAAAATCCGATCATTTCTCCATTTTCTTCAACCCACACGAGAGAGAGAGCTTGGGGAGAGAACCTTGCATCATCTACCTCTTGAGTATTGAATTTTTATCATTTTCATTTGGTGGGGAAGCTCGGATCATCAAGCTATCGCGTATTCTTCGAATCGTAGTGCTTGGTTTTTCCAGAGGTAATTTCTTCAACATCTTGGATTTCGATTTTGTATTGGGTAATGATATTTTGGATGTTAAAATCATGGGGTATGAAGTGATATACGCATGATTATGGACATGTTTGAGTATTCATCGGATTATTGAAAGATTATTCAAGAACACTTTGAATTTTGTGTTGGATTTTGGGGGTTTTCGTAGATTCGTCCGATTTATCCGGTTTGAAGCTTGAGAACCTTGAGATTATGATATATCTATGCCGTATGCGTGTTTTTCTTACGATTTTACGGGTTGGGTTGTGCCGTTTTCGGACTTGTGGGAGTTTGGGCGATTTCCCAACCTTTAGTTGTTCACCCGTGTATTCTCTTGAATCGTAGACGAGTTTCGAGAGTCTCTTCGTGTAATTTGAGTATGGATAATTAATTATCATTTCCTTGCGAATCGTTTAGGTGCCGGAAGCGCGTTCTTGGACCTACCGAACTCATACTTTTCCTCCGTTCGATTTCTCGATGTCTCAAAGGCAAGTATATATTTATGAATGTACATTCTCGACTTTGAAAGTATGAAATATTAATGGCATGATTATTTATATCCACTCCGGGATGGGCCGACGGGTCCTCTGAGGGTTTCGTAGCCTCTGGTGCGATTCCATGGATAATATGAATTAACCACTCCGGGACGGACCGACGGGTCCTCTGAGGGTTCCGTAGCCTGCAGTGCGGTTCCACGGTATTCATATATGTATTGATGACGGATGATATGAGCGAACGTTTCCACGGCATTCATATACGTCTTGATGTGATGCTATGAGATTTAGTTATTAGGAATACTAGTCTTGAATTGATGAATTATTGCTACATTTACTTTATTGTCGAGGAGTATTGTGTTTCATATTGATATACTTGCACTAGCTATTCGACGGCTAACCCCTTTATGGGGAAATACGTTTCATGTATTTGAGTTCCAGGAGAGCGGACGGCGGAGTGCAGGTCGGCATGAAGATGATGGGCAAGTGTGATACTGTGTCTTGTCTCCGGTTATCTCTTTTGGTTTCCTCCATTCAGTGTTGTTGTACTGGAATGGATTTTAAATACTCGAGTATTGTATTTCAGTTTCTTTGATGTTCCGGCCTGTGTTGCTGAGGTATTGATTTGTGTAGTGATGTATATGGTTTCATTGGTTATGGTTTTGAATACCATTTGTAGTGTCTTTCTTTCCATTGTATGTAGACCTTCTCGGTCAAGTTTCATAGTTCCGCGTATGTTTAGCCTTGTGGGTCCCACGGCGGGGTTCACGGCGCTGTAATATACCCTGAATAACTTGGGGGTGTTACACCGTCGGACCCTCCCGAGGTGAGTAAAGCACACACAATATACATTACCATTTCACGTTAAGCATAAAGGTTTCCAAGAATTACTTGCCTTGAATATTTTGATGACGCAACGAACGGAAAGGATAATCACCGACGAACACTAGGAATCAACGGAACCGAACCTAACGATTCGAAGAACATAATTACAACCAACTCTAGCCGAATATGGAAATGGAATACACCCGAAAATCCGCCTACGATTCATGTATATTCGCACAAAAATAACAACGAGGGCGGATCACAACCAAACCCTCTCGATTCCGCAAAACTATGAAAATATACCATGAATCCGTAGGAAAACTAATGATATCAACAAGATTAATCATATTCATCATGAATCCACCAACAAAACGAAACGAATCGGAAGAAAATCCCAAAACCCCCAAATTAATCGAAAATAGGGTTCTAGAGATATTACCTTTGGAGATTCAAGTACTAAGATCCGTAGAACACGCGTTGGATTGATTGTCCGGGCTTCACCACCGAAGAAAAATGATAAAAATCAACCCCTCAATTGATAAGGATGAGAAGCTCTCCTCCTCTCTCACTCTCTCTCGCGTCAAAGGAAGAAGGAAGAAGGAAATGAGCTGTTTACGCTCAAAACAATACAATTATAGAGGGTTGACCGCATTGTGTGCCGCGGCACAGCTGAGGTGTGCCGCAGCACAGGCCAAAAAATTACTCCCAGGGTTCGGCAGTGTGCCGTGGCACGGCCTGCGTGTGCCGCGGCACCCAGTACAGTCGGGTTTTGGTCGCGGATGCCACACGAGTGTGCCGCGGCACCGGACGGGTGTGCGCGCACTGCTTGGCAGCACCGTGCGCGGCACCGGATGGGTGTGCCGCGGCACACAGTACAGTTTGCTCGACCAACAACTGAAGAAATTTGTGTGCCGCGGCGCACACACGTTGTGCCGCGGCCCACACCCCCTTTGGGTCCCAAAATGATAAAAATGATCCGGAAAGAGAATAAAAACGATAGGAATCAATATTTGGGTACCAATAACACGAAATGGATCCACGGCAACACCGAAACGGCGGTTCCGCACAACAATAACGAGAATACAGTTCAACAGTTGACAGGAAGGACACACTAAAAGGTACACGAGGGTTACTACGACCGAGAAATACACCAAAAATGAAAGTACAAGGGAAAGAAAAAAATGCGGATATTACAGGTTTCATTAGATCTAAGCAAACACAAATAAATCTAAGCTTTTTTGGGGTAAAAGGGATCTTCCACCCCGGTAAAATATGTTAACCAAAAATCCATTTAAAGTACAATGGAATGTGGCTGAAATGCCACATTAACCTCAAGCAAAGCTTGAACAACCACTAGATCATTTATGACATGCCATAAATGAACAACTAGCTACCAACAACTAGAACAACCACTAAACAACATAAAAAGCCAGCTAGGCAAATAAACAAATCAAAAAAAGATTACTTCCTCGAACGTCCTTGAAGCTTGAAATCAAACTGATTGCTGAATTCCGCAAATTGCCCAGGTAAGTCGTAGACCAGAGCCGCATAATCATCAAAAAGATAACCTTCAAGCTCATTATGTCCTCCTGCTGATGAAAAGTATCTATCCATAGGATCATTAGGCTCAAACACCTCATCATCATCACTATCTGAATCAACTACCTCACCCACCTTAGAGAATGGGCTGCCCTTCCTTTTACCATCAGCCACCGGAATAGGAGAGCTCTTGATAGTCGATGGAGATGGAGTAGTTGAAGAACTAGGAATATCAGTAGGCTTACATGTAGTGTCAGTCACAGGTTCCAAAACCGAATCTTGCTCCGCGAGCACACCAAAGCTGTTCTTCAAATCAACAAGGTTAATATCATCCTTCCAATTGTTATTCTTACCTTGAACATCCTGAGAAGAGGTCGTACTACTAGTAGGACCAGTAGTTGGGTCGTTACAAGAAGGAGAACCAACATTAACCGTTGGTGAACCTGCATTAGTATCAACATTAGAAGTCGAGGCCCCATCATTATTAGGTTTAGATCCTCCATTGGACTTAGTAACCGGCCTATAGTAATACGAAACTTTAGGCTTTTTGAAATCGCAGCCCATCAATTTGCCGATTCGTACCCTGTTGCTTACCTTTTCCTTTCTTCTTATTAGCTTCAATGAAACCCTCATCTTTACTAACCAACAGTTTCTCAATCGGTATAACCCTCTTAGACAGCTGTCATCATTGTGGTCAAAATCTTTGCATGTGTCACACCTTGAAGGTTTCCATTCGTATTCGATATCTAATGTTTCCATGGAATGACCAGAACCATCAGGAAAAGGAATCGCCACAACAAGAGAATCTATCAAGGCTGCCTTAGAAGAGACTTCAACAAGAGCACGAGCATAAGAATTACGGCCCCAAGACTTGAGACACATAGAGCTAGTATATGCATCAAGCATAATTGGATGACCAATCTGCATTGTAATTAAGCTCAAACCAACTTCCGAATATGCAACAATCGCAACATTATGTATCTTAACCCAAACAGGAGCAGTGGTAATTTCATCTTTTGTAAGTTTGGAATTGTAATGCCCGGATAATTATTGTGTATTTATCTTGTATTCGAACTTGTAATATTTGACTTTGTGGTATTATTAATCGAAGATTGGTTTCCCGTATTCGTATCCATACGTTTTTGTATTTCCAATATTCTTGCATGCATGGTTCTGCACGTCATAACGTGTACTAGGTGTTGATCTTAACATACGCTACGATTGTAATGTACGTGATAGCTTAAGCTTAACGTACGTAAGCTTCAGTCAATTCGAGATCAGACAAGGTTCGGCGTGTGGGGACTGAAAGAAGATTCGTTGAAATTGCCCCGCGTGAACCTGGACAGCTTTCCAGCTAAGCAAGTCTACTGGGTTTAGCGTACGTTACGGTGGATGGTTAACGCACGCTAAGTACATAGTGTTACGTATGTAACACTATGATAATGTATGTAAGCGAATGCCAGAATCAAGTCAGTGAGATTTGGCCAGACGATAACGTACGCTAAGGAGTGAGTATATCATACGCTAAGGCTTTTACGTACGTAATGGAGTATAGGTAACGTACGTAATGGTTAGATTTCTATTTATAACTCTCAACCCCCATTTCATTTCCGTCTTTCTCCATCTGAGAACTATACAACACCATATAACTCCCATATCATCGTCCTAGCTTCATTTTGAAGATCATAGACCCTTGTGGATTGGTGTTCAAGCTTCCGGTGTTGAGTTTCTTCAAGTTTTTCATTGTTCTTCACTATATTGAGGTATGTGATCCTTCACTAACTTGATTACGTGTTCTTGGTGATATTTTGAACATGTTTTGAGTTTATCAAATCGGTTATATTCGTGAGAAGTCGAACATCATGATTTTAGAGGAATAAATTCGGTTATGCTTCGGTTCTCTTTTGTTGTGAAGCATGTTAGAACCTTTTAGCGATAAGGCTCTTGAACGTAGTATCCTGAGATCTCGAACCTAATTAAAACAAGTTTTCGGAGATTATCTAAGTTCGTATGAATTATATGATCGAACATTTCGTTTAAGGGAATTTAATGGACCGAGCTTAGGATTAATTTCTAGAAGGATATGAAAATCAAGATGAACCTAATGAATAAGTTCTTATGATGTTCGTCAAAGTATTTTCGATATCTTGTTATTGAATAACATGATTAGAATCCTTCTAAGATGAATTTCATGTCATAATTGAAGAATCCGACCGAAATAGGTATTTGAACTTGAACGGTATTCTACGAGATTGTCGTTCGGCCGAATAGAGTAGTGTTGATTGTAGCAGATTAGTTCACTTGTCATGATAGGGTATAACATGCCTTTTGATGATTCGTTTGATGATTAGAACGATTATCCGGAACCGTTAGTTATACCGGTATTATTGTTCGATGAAGGTTTGGATTTTGGTGAGCTAATCGAGTGAGTATTCTTCGAGCGGGTTGAAGCCTATTTATAGTAGCAATCCCTATCGCCATTTCTGAGGCAAGTATCGTATTTTGAAATTGGTTTAATATTAACATTGTTATTCATGTTGTTGAGCATGAGATCATTTTCGTTGAATTGTCATGATATTCGTTATCGATTATTTGTATGTTCATGTTGATGGACATATCGATTTTTGCATATGTGTATTCATAGTTGTGTTTGTGTATGTTGTATTGATCCGAAGGGATCATGTGATCTATGCTGAGGGCACTGGATCGGATGTCCACCTCGTGTTGGTCCGACGGGATCATCTTGGGATCTATGCTGAGGGTGCTGGATCATTACACGGGTTATTCCACCTCGTGTTGGTCTGACGGTATCATCTTGGTATCTATCCTGAGGGCGCTGGATCATTGGAATACCCCATGTTGTGTTGATGGGATCATGAGGATTTGCATCGTTATATTTTGGTAGCGGAAGTCCGTGGTATGTATTTTGGTATGCATCGTTGTTGCATGTCTGATTTTGCATATTATGATACCACTACTAGAATCATTTTGCTAAACCCTTCGGGGTTGGACATTTGTTTTGATGTTCAGGTATCCGAGGAGCGGGGAAGCAACCACAGTACCAACATGATGACGAAGGGGCTCAGTGATGTTATCTGTTGTGTCGTTTTGTATTTCTGGTTTGATTTTCAGTACTCGAGTACGCATGTTCTGTTGTTGATTTGAGATGCTTGTAATAATGGATTCATTTAAGCTGTCTGAACCGGTTATCGAATTCTAAATTTTAATGGTACTTTTGTATTATTTCCGTATTTCTTAAATTAACCTTGAAATTCTTATATAAAGGATTTACGGCGCTGTAATTATTCCGAATATCTCGGGGTGTTACAAAATATGGTATCGGAGCTAAGATTCATGGATATCTTGGAAGTCGGGTTTAGTTGGGTCTGTTTACGTCATTTGATTTATGGGTCGTATGTAACATCACTGCACAACTAGCGTCGTCATGTGGACCGTGGTTGTAAGTTTCCTAATCTCATATACTACCATTTTGTTTATTTTGTGTTTTGTGGATATTGACGGATTTCCTTTAGAAGATTTTGCCCTGAATATTGAGTATTTGTGTTTACAGTATGTTGAGAGGAGGTCGTGGATGTGGATGTGGTCGTGGATGCAGACGTGGTAATGCGAGACAGGAAGATTCATCTGTAATATCCGCAATTTCGGATTTCCAGTAATTTCTTTTTCGGCGGAAGTCCGTTTCGACGACTCGCTTGGGACCGTCTCATCATTCTGAGAATGATTAATTCTGCACTTTTTGTCATCCGAGTTCGTTTCGGTATTGTTTTGTTGAGTCCCGTGTTTCTTAACGACTTTTCTGCACTCGAGTTCGATTCTTGTGAATCTCATCCGAAATTATTGTTTTGAGTTTCCCGTAAGTCCGTTTAACTTTGTTAGATGTGTTGTGAACTTCGGTTTGGTTATTCGATCACGTATTGTGATTTTCGGACGTTTTGGTCCATTTTCGTAATTTCCCAAAGTTTGGGGTAATTAGCTTCCGTTCTCGAATTTCGAACCTTCGGGTTGTCGGAATCATGTGTTCTCTTAGCTCTTAGATTCGTCTTTGCGAGTACTTCGTAACCGTATCTTCGATTCGTATTCAGGTTCGGGTTTCGGGGTCGTTCGGATCGTCGTTGTGATTCTTCATTTCGTGCCTGGAGGCTGCTGGCCGGACCTGGGCGAAACGGACCTGAAAAGGGCGCTGTCGAGCGCCGTGTCCTGCGCCAGGTCGTCCAGGACCGGCAGCCTGCCGAGACACGGCCGAGACACCCGGCGCTGGTGTGGGCCGTTTGCTGCGCCGTGTCCGACAGGCCTATAAATATGGCCGAGCAGTCGTTTTTTTTCAATCGTTTCATTTCCTATCCTTCCTGTCCATGGCTAGATTCTTTGGGAAGTCGAAGACATGTTGTTATACTATGAATCCACGAAGTTTTGGAGTTCATAACATCAATTGATCATCACGTAACATCCTTCAATTCAGCGAATCAAGGCAAGTTTTCTTAAAATCTAGTTTTGGGGATTTTGTTCGATTTGTCCGTTTAATCCATTTTAACTCAGAATAGTGATGAATTTATGATTGTTAAACAATATTATGTCTAATTCCTTGCAGTTCCACGGTTGAATCGCCGAGATTCATCGTTTTATTGAGTATCTTATCGACGCCCTGAAGGTGTTCGATAAAATGTTGCAAAGAGGATTCGAGCGTTCTACGATTATTCTTCCTCGTTCGTTCGTTAATTTATTGATGGTATGATGTTAGGGTCATATTTCTCGCAAAGAATTCGAGTCGGAACCCTTCCGTTTGTTGTCTTCTTCGGGGTCCGAGCTTCCCGATCGAATCGTGTTCTTCGGAGTATTCGGTAGCGGTTATTAAGGCAAGTATTTTACTATACGAATTGTGTCTTGTGAATAGAGACGTCGTAATATGGTTGTGATGCATTGGTTTACTTTCGTGTATATGCTTCGTATGAATTGATTATTACGAACAATTGATAGTAACGATAATACCTTCACTTAGTTAACATCGTGGAATTGTGTTGGATGTGAAAATCATCTAAGTTTGTGCCGGGTGTGGTTGGTCATTGTCGAGTTGTTGTGATGATCATGATATTTGTGTTGTTTTGGTTTACATACTTGATTGTACATTTCGGTGTAATGTGGAAT
Organism: Orobanche coerulescens; assembly: GCA_033398695.1. Classification (NCBI taxonomy): domain Eukaryota; kingdom Viridiplantae; phylum Streptophyta; class Magnoliopsida; order Lamiales; family Orobanchaceae; genus Orobanche; species Orobanche coerulescens. Next base: position 165,318,955 of record CM065804.1, read on the forward strand.
GGCTTGACATTTGATGATTATGAGATGTGTCGTGTCGATGTGTGTGTGTGTGTTCCAGGTAGGGTCTGACGAGGCCTCTGGAGTTCGGTACATGATGTGTACGAACAAGGTGTGTGATCCAGGTAGGGTCTGACGAGGCCTATGGAGTTCGGTACATGATGTGTACAAACAAGGTGTGTGATCCAGGTAGGGTCTGACGAGACCTCTGGAGTTCGGTACATGATGTGTACGAACGATGTTTGTGGCCGGGTAGGGTCCGTTGAGGCCTCCGGAGTTTGGTACATGATGTGTACGAACAGTGTGTGTGGTCCGGGTAAGGTCCGTTGAGGCCTCCGGAGTTCGGTACATGATGTGTACGAACAGTGTGTGTGGTCCGGGTAAGGTCCGTTGAGGCCTCCGGAGTTCGGTACGTGATGTGTACGAACAGTGTGTGTGGTCCGGGTAAGGTCCGTCGAGGCCTCCGGAGTTCGGTACATGATGTGTACGAAAAATGATCGTGTAGCAGTGATTGTTTGGGTAACATTTTAAATATGGGTCTCGGACTCATAATGATATATTATCTAGTGTGCTTTGAAACGAGAATCGGGCTAAGGCCCTAATGTTTACGAAAAGGTTTTGTAAATAGGGACTCGAGGTCCAAAAGAATTTCTGCTTTAAAAATCCTCGAGATGATGTGTTCCTTTTCAAATATCTCTTGCTTGAGTTCAAAATTCTAAAACTTCTCGGGAACATTTTGATAATTGAATTCTGTATTAAATACGTAGTTGCTATTTACTTGTTACATTTCGTATCGTTTTATACTTGCACTAGTAAAACAGTGGAGTTTTACTAACCCCCGAGTAATCGGGGGGTGGATGTCTGTTCTGCGTCCAGGTACATGCAGGTTCAGGGGAGCAGTCATAGGATTGGCACAAGGGGATGACGAGCTGCGATACTAATCAAGAGTCGAGAGTTGGTAGAGTTTGGTTGTATTGTTAGAGTTGATTCAGTCTTCCGTTGTATTGTGTTTCGACCCCTGTGTAGGTAATGTTGTTAGTCAGTCCTGTTGATAGAGTTGTGTGACCTCATCAGTCTGTGTGTTTATGTGTAAGTGACCTTAACGGTCTGTATTATTATATTGTTTGACCCTGGCCGGGCAAGTATTTGGTTGTTTATGGATGTTTAGCCTGGTAGATCCTTGTGGAAAGGGTCTACGGCGTGTAATATTCCCATACGGTTTTGGGGGTGTTACATCATCATCTACCCCGGATTTATCGGCCAATCGAACTGATTCCCATCCTGGAGGACAATAAGAGTCGGTAAATGATGACCGAACGCGAACTATAGAGGAAGACGCAAATCCTAACATGCCAGGAGTGCTTCAACAGGTGGTCGCTCAGATGACCCAGTTTGCTCAGATGGTTTACCGCATGCAGACGACGATGGGCCAACAGCGTAACGAGGACAACCGGGGAGACAAGTGGCTTACGAAAGTGGTCAAGTTACACCCACCGAAATTCGACGGTTCTGCAGAGATGCCTACTTGGGATCACTGGCTGAAAGAATTAGAGAAAATATTTGTGGGAATTAACTGTACCGATGATCGAAAAGACCCGATCGCTCAGTATTTTCTGACTGGGAAAGCTTTCGACTGGTGGGAGGCCATTCGACGTGAGGATCATCATGGTGACTGGACAAAATTCAAATTAATGATGGAAGCACTGCTGGGATTCGGTGCCTAAAACAAAGGCCCAGCGGAAGCAGTAAAACAAAAATCAATTCAATCCGAATCCCTACGAGGATCGATCGAGCTACGTATATATGAATATATAAACAAAAACAGAAGAGATGTAAAAACTCACCCTTGTAGTCCGTTGATTAAATGGATTCCTTCTCTTGAGCTATTTCCCAAGCTTTAGTTGTATATCACTACGATCCAATATGCTCCAAGCCCTTAGATGATCCAACATCGAAAATACAACACCTCTACTTGCCACGCGCCGGAGAAATAAACGGGATGACGATCATCTTGCTATCCTCCAAGGATACGGCTAGAGCTAGGATGATGAAGCCTTCGATTATAACACTCTAAGTGTATAATCTATATCTCACTTTAATTTTCTCCAAGAAAATATATGAATGTATAATGAAGAAGATGATGAATAGTATGAAGCCTTTGGAAACTATATCCTCTCTCTTTTCTTCTTGCCAAAAACGTGGCTTCAAGTATCCCTCAAAGAGATTTGGTCTTCATACATATATTCTTATCATATCACCCCATATCTCCCACCTTTTGACAATATCACCAAAATAATATTTGTCCTCTTGATATGTCATAAAGCTAGTACCCCACCAAGTGAATACTAAGACAATGGAGGGAGTAGGTGACTTGGGGCGGCCATCTAGAAGGAGCCGGACAAGTTCGGTCCGTTTCGGACTCCCGAGAGTCCAAACAGCTAAACTCCGATTATGTTCCGATATATTTATATCGATTAATTAATCCAATTAATTAATCATATCAAATACATAATAACATAATTAATTTCTCCAAGAAATAATTATATTCATGAATTAAATTAATCACCCAGTAATATATTTAATTCATTTGGTCGTAAATCAATTTATCCAATAAATCGATTCCGACATCCAATGTCCCAAATTAGATATCCAATATCTAATATTCATAATGAGATAATAAGCTTGATTCATTCCGTCGTCAATCCTATTGCGTGACTCGGTAGGTCCGTCTCAGTCAGCAATGGGAGGAACCAAAGAGTAGTAGCACCACCTAGACAGCCTGGTGTCCTACACTGTACCCCAACTGAGAACGAATGATGGGATAATTCAAGAAACATTCTGTATATAATCTTCTTTCAAATGTCCCGATCAAGTTATAGGGTCACGATCAGTCAAACCCTATCTGTACTTGACGCTATGCATGCGTTAATGCAAATCGAGATCATCGAGCTCTCGTGTATCCAATACAACTATCTCCAATGCTTTTGGCCAAAGACTTTTGATCTCATCTGCCAATAACCGCATATGACATATAACCCGCTCACTAACGGGAGAAAGAATTCTATCTTGGTATTCAGTAGGACCTGCTACTTGCCCGTCAAGATGCATGTCGAGGTTGACCCCCACCTTCTGGTTTACAGGGTCGAACTACTCTAATGAAAATCTTGACGTCACAAGCACATCCCGACTAAATCCTCAAGTCGAAGGTTCACCAATACCTATCACAACCTTTCGATTCCATCATTGACTGTCCTGGAGTGAAATCCGTGTGACGAATCGAGGGTGAGTTGGTTCGAGTACACTAATCCAATTAGCATACCTACAACGTGTGCTCCCACTAACCATTAGCGTTCGACAGGCACTCTCCATGTCAAAGAACATGTCATACAAGTCTTCAAATAAACTTAACGCCCAGTCAAGTTTCATCGACTTGCGAACGATTAAGTATTTGAGCTATAAACATTTCCAGTGCCTACCCCCTTATCCAATAAGGAGTGGAACGTTTTGCTCTCAAATACACGGACTAGTTTCTATATGTATATTTACGAGTTAGGAATTCTAGTAACTACCAGTAAATAAAGAAACATTCATTGTCTTATATAAATGATTTACATAATTACAAGTATAATGCCCTCACTCAACATATTCTGAGTGGCATTCGAGGGCATACTCCTAACAATCTCCCACTTGCACTCAATGCCACACACTATGGTACCTAATACCCATGTTCTCCAGTTGATGCTCCAAGCTAGTATGAGAAAGTGGCTTAGTCAGTAGATCAACGACGTTGTCGGCCGAGTCTACTGTGTGCAACATAATATATCCCTTGCGAACAAATTCTATTACGAAATGATACTTCCTCTCAATATGTTTGGTGCTGTTGTGAAACCTCGGCTCCTTGGCCTACGCTACAGCTCTGTCGTTGTCGCAGTACAGCGGAACAGGCAGCTCAGCACGTGGTATCACTTGCAGTTCTCCCAGAAACTTCTTAATCCAAAACCCTTCCTTGGAAGCCTCCGAGGCTGCTTGATACTCAGCCTGATAGGTGGAATCAGCAGTCGCACTTTGCTTGGCGCTACGCGAAGATATTGCTCCTCCATTAAGAGTAAATATGTAGCCAGAAGTAGACATCGAGTCGTCCTTCTGTCCATGGAAGTCTGAATCAGTGAATCCCACCGCATCCAATTCTCTACCGTTATACATAAGAACCATGTCTCTAGTCCTTCTCAAGTACTTGAGAACGTTATTTACGGCAGTCCAATGTTCCCTACTTGGGTTTGCCTGAAACCTACTCACCACGCTTACAGCATGCGCAATGTCAGGTCTCGTACATAACATAACATACATAAGGCTACCCACGATCGAAGCATATGGTATATTACTCATTTCCCTTCGATGTTCCTCACTTTGAGGACACATCTTCGAGGTGAGTTTTATTCCATGTCGCATCGGTAGGAACCCTCTTTTAGAATCATCCATCTTAAACCGCTTTAAGATTTTATTTATATAAAGGGCTTGGGAAAGACCTATTGTTCTCTTCGCTCTATCCCGGTAAAGACGAATACCAAGAATATAGATTGCTTCTCCCAAGTCTTTCATGGAGAAATTACTCGAAATCCAAGCTTTCACAGAACTGAGCATTCCCACATCATTTCCTATTAGTAGAATGTCATCCACATATAGTACTAAGAATGCGATCTTGCTCCCACTAACCCTCTTGTATACACAAGGTTCCTCTTCATTTTGCACAAAGTCAAACTCTTTGACCGCATCGTCAAAACGAAGGTCCCAACTACGCGACGCTTGCTTCAGTCCATAAATGGATCGCTGAAGCTTGCACACTTTCTGAATATCAACTTTGGACACAAAGCCTTTAGGCTGCTCCATATAGATTTCCTCCTCGAGGAATCCATTAAGGAAAGCCGTCTTTACGTCCATTTGCCATATCTCATAATCGTGGTAGGCAGCTATAGCAAGCATCATGCGAATAGACTTGATCATGGCTATGGGTGAGAAGGTATCATGGTAATCGATCCCTTCCTTCTGGGTATAACCCTTTGCCACAAGCCTGGCCTTATAGGCGTCAACCTTGCCATCTCCATCAGTCTTTCTCTTGTAGATCCACTTGTTCCCAATAGGCACTATGCCCTTGGGGCGGTCTACTAGAGTCCAGACCTGATTGACATGCATAGAGTCTATCCCAGCTTCCATAGCTTCACGCCATTTCGCGGAATCTACATCCACCATCGCTTGGTCATAGGTCGTTGGGTCAGTCTCTTGGCTATCACTTGGAACCTCATGGTGACCCAGATCCTATAAGTGCCCAAGACCATACCTCTCAGGTAAATGAGACACCCTACTAGACCTACGAGGTGATTGTATTTGTGTTTCAGAAGGTTCAGTTCCAGTTTCTTGCACAGGTATCTCCCGAGGAGTTTCATTGTATTCTTCTAAAGAAATACTTCTACCTGCTCCGCCTTCCTGAATAAACTCATCTTCCAGGAAGTGTGCTTGTAAAGCAACAACGATATTTTGATCTTCGGGCATGTAGAATAGTTACCCCATTGTCCCAGACGGGAATCCAATGAAACGTCCCTTCGTGGACCTAGCTTCCAACTTTTCCACCTTAGTCTTCTTGACATAGGCGGGACATCCCCAAATCCAAATATGATTAAGACTTGGTTTCCTGCCCTCTCACATCTCATGTGGAGTTTTAGGAATGGATTTCGAAGGACATCTGTTCAAGATGTAAGCGGCAATCAAGAGTGCATACCCCCATAGGTAAATTGGTAAGTTAGTTTAGCCCAGCATGGAATGTACCATGTTCAACAAGGTTCGGTTCCTCTTTTCTGACACACCATTTAACTGAGGAGTACCTAGAGGTGTTAGTTGTGAAACTATTCCATGTTCCTTCAGGAATTCATCAAACTCTATACTCATATACTCGCCACCTCGGTCCGACCGAAGTGCATTGATATGATTACCAGTTTGTTTCTCGACTAGGGCCTTGAATTCCTGGAATTTCTCAAAGGCCTCGGATTTATGTTTCATTAAGTATACATAACCATACCTAGTATGATCGTCTGTAAACGTAATGAAATATTGATATCCGCCACGTGCTGCTTCCAAAGCACCACATACGTTGGTATGGATTAATCCCAGTTTATCAGCGGCTATTTCAAAAGTCCCTGTGAAGGGGGACTTGGTCATTTTGCCTTTAAGGCAAGATTCACAAGTTGGAAAGGGATCCGATCCCAATGGACCCATAAGTCCATCTTTTTCCATTTTGTAAACCTTGGTCTGACCAACATGACCAAGTCTAAGATGCCATTTCAAAACTTGATTTATTTCATCCCTACCACATTTTCTAGTCATAGTATTCACAACTACTTTGTTGCTCAGATTTATATGATACAATCTATTTAATAATATAGCAGTACCCACTAGTTTATTTGCAGGAACCATCACCAATAAAAAATGAAAAGCCTTTTCGGTACATGATCAGAATGGATACAATGTTTTTATGCCCCTTGGGCAAAACAAGTACATCTTCTAAAGTAAAAAATAAAGCCGGATTCTAAACCCAAAAGAAGTGATCCTATGTCGGTCGCCTCGACACTATGCCCGCTTCCGACTGTGATCATAACTTTTCCAGCTCCAAGCTTCCTACTTTGTTCTAGATCCTGAATCACGGTACAAATATGAGAACTAGCACCAGAATCCAGTATCCAGGAAGTAGAAAATACAGTAGCAGAACAATTTGTTTCCAAAACTAAAAGTTCTGTACCTGAAGTGCCATGAAGAATAGGATACTCTCTATCCCAGTGGCCCACCTCACCGCACTTGAGACAAGCGTCTTTCTTATTGCTCTTTGGAACCATTGGGGCCTTGCCCTTGCCCTTGAAGTCCTTAACATGTGGTCCAGTCTCCTTCTTGGTCTTTTTCTTCTTGTTCTTAGACCTCCGAGGTCTAGAAGAAATCACAAGAGCAGACTCCTTCATCTGCGGAGTCTTCATATGAGACTGAGCGGTCACAAGTTTGTTCATTGGCCCAGCTAAATTACATGCAATCTCATTGCAGTTTAAGTTCATAACAAACTGTGAGAAGGAATCAGGGAGAGACTGTAGGATAAGGTCGGTTTGGAGAGAAGTATCAATTTTAAAATCAAGAGCCTCCAATCTCTCGATCATGGATATCATTTTGAGGACGTGTTCCCCAACCTTCTCACCTTCCTTCATCCTTGCACCAAACAATTGCTTGGATATCTCATATCTAGCAGTTCTACTGTGCTCACCATAAAGTTCGGTTAAGTGAGATAGAATCTGCCTAGCATAATTCATTTTCTCATGAGCTCTCTGAAGCTCATTTGACATAGAAGCCACCATGTAAGCACGGACTTTTATGTCATCCTTAACCCACTTTTCGTGGTTTTCGATCTCTTCCTGATTGGCTCTGGTCCACACAGGAGGCGCCGGAATGTCCGTCTCCAAGACGTATCCCAGTGCCTCTATACTGAGGACAATCATCAGATTGCGGATCCAGTCCACAAAGTTAGGTCCAATCATGGTGTTCTTCTCGAGTAGAATTGCGAGTGGATTCATTATCATATTGACAGTTATGTCTGCATTAAGTACGACAGATTAATTCGTGACATGTTTAATTATGATCTGAGTATATAATTAAGGTCTTTTCTATTCTTGTTATCCATCTCCCACTATTTTTATCTGAATAACACACTCCCATGTGAAATCCAGAAGTATCGTCGCTCTACTTCATAATGGTGATCAAGTTCTTTATAAATCTTAATAGAGGGCAACCGAACAGGTTTCTAGTCTATTAATTTTCATAAAGTGGTGTCCAACACCAACCTATCTAATGGATGATTCGATCGTGTTTTCCCCTTGTTCACTCCCCACAACCTATATGGTTTCTATGGTTCGTGAACAAGTTAAGTTTATTCCATCGACGCAAATCAGTTTCACAATTGAATCTTATCCGGCAACCTATCAGGTTTCTAGGGATAAAATTTGCTCCAACCGAAGGCATCCAATGTGCTCCCGGTAATTTATCCGTCCTCCTCGAATGAATACCCTGATAACTCGGAAGCATAGCACATCCGGTTTGGATTTCAATTTCCCGAAAGCTCGATGGAGGGAAGGAAAACCTTGAAACCTTATAAACTTAATAATTGGTCGTGGGAGAGTTTTCGCGATTAATGTTACACTTTACACATTAATTCATTTAAGCGCGTTTGTGGCATTCATACAATATGAGACAACCATCACAACCTAGTTGCTACCAACATGTGGTTCATGGACCGTTCCTAGAAAACAAAAACTTCGTAATCTAATTACAAGTCTTCGTATTGAATCTTCATCTTGTCGAAACGGATCTTCCTCTGTTCTTCGTCATTACATATAAATTTTACATTGAAAATTGCATCTTAGATACAAATATTTCTAGTAAAATAAATAGGCTCAAAACGGCCTTTACAACCCAATCGAATAAAACGAACGATTCAAAACTAAGTCCACGAACCACATCCTCATTCAAAAGCATTCATCCAATAAATACTATATAAGTGAAAAGCGAAGAGATACATTGATCCAATCAACAATATGAACCGATCCAATCGATTCACACAATCGGTAATATGAAAACGTTCAAAATAATTCGGTCGATCACAAGTATTCCAATAAATCAATTTTCCCTTAAAAACTAAAATACCATATATCATTTTAATCATATTAAATCCAATTTAAAATGTGGGAAATCAATTTTTAGGAATACACGAAGAAAATAAGCCCGAAATGGGTCCGAAAGGGGCTGGACTGCGCCCGAAAATACATCGGGCAGCAAGTAGGGCTGCCCAGCAGCCCTGGGCTGTGGCCCCCTGATCCCTGGGCCGTTGCCCCCTGTGTAACACCCCCAATCCGCTCAGGGATATTACACGCCGTAGAACCTTTCCTCAAGGATCTACCAGGCTGGTAACAACAAACGAACAACTCGACAATGCCTTTAAGGCTAAAAAGACTCAGTAGACCGATTTGGCCTTTCAATAAATACATACAACTCAATTATAATACATGCCCACGCAGGGGTCGAATACAACACACTCCCGTACAACGGGGAAAGAATACTGCAGCGGAAATAAAATGCAACTAAACCAATAACATCATACGGATCCTCGTGTCATTAGTATCGTTCATCTTTCATCATCCTTCGTGCCGACCCTGTGCTATGCTCTAAAACCTGAATGCAAAAACAAACATCCACCCCCCGAATACTCGGGGGTTAGCAAAACTCCACTGTTTTGCTAGTGCAAATATAAAGTGCAAATACGAGCCATATAATTCAAGTTCCACGAATAACAATAACCAGGAATCCTTAAAGATTAAAATACCACGAAACGAATACTTCCCGAGGCAAGAATTTGAGTAAAACTTTCCAAATCCGAAAGATCACAAATAACGAGAATGGTTTGCAAAATGGTTTAAAATACCCTCGGGAGTTTTAATAGAAAACAAATTAGGATTATCAAATCCTTCTCTTTCCAAAATCAACGGTCACGACCCAAAGGTTTTATTTTCGCAAATAGAAAACCGACAACAATTCACAGGGCCAGAGCCCAACATCACGTGTCCTCAACGGACATAAAATCAACAAAACGTAATCACGCACGCGCATCACCTAGGACCGGGACGCTACCACAGACATCCCACCCGAGGCCTCGAAGGACCCTCCCGAGCTGGATAGCGAAACAATTCACAACATATCACAACCATAAGTTATCTTGACATCGTACTCGCAAGTACCGATTCTCGGAGCCCTCTCCAGACCTACCCGATTAGATAACCTTATGGTCAAATCATATCAAATGGCCGTACTCGCAAGTAACGCGCCGCCGGAGGCCTCACGGGTCCCTACCCGGTAAACATCAATCGAATATACCCACAAGTTATCGTGACATCGCACTCGCAAGTGACGATTCTCGGAGCCCTCTCCAGACCTACCCGAATTGATAACCTTGTGGTCGAATCATCAATGCATAGAGTTCACAACGACAAGGGTTTCACATTTGCCACAATCACAAATATGTCAAATCATGAGTTAATGCCAACAACACTTAGCAAAACACCACGTCAAACCATAACGCACCGAAAAGAAACCATATACGTCCACACGCAATACCAAGTGCAACATCAACACCAAACATATCCATAGAATTCACATAGTTCACAAACCACACCATTCACAAAACACACGCGTTTTGAAAGAGGGCCTTTAACAAGGCTAATCAAATCTTTTGAAAGTTCAATTCAAACGACCACACAAACACATTTAGACGATCACCAATTATCATATCCACAAAACAAGAATCATATGGACAAGGTACTTGCCTCAAAATCGGCACGCAAGTATCCGGACGAACACGGCTCAACCGGAAAGCTTCGAAACGCCTGATGTTTTCGAAAAGGAAAACGACAACGAACGGAAGGGTTCAACTTGGTTTCTTCGCACGAAACTCGACCCTAACAACATATAATCCATAAATCAACAATCATACGAGGAAGGATAATCGTAGAACGCCCGAAAACCCCTCTATGACATTCTACCGGACACCTTCAAGGCGTCGATCAAGAACTCGACCAAAACAACGAATCGATACGATCCAACCATGGAATAACAAGGGAAAAGATATAAAACATCTAAATAATCATCAATCCATCATAATCCTAAGTTAAATCGGATTAATCGGACGAAAACAACCAAAATACCCAAATTCCCCAAAACTAGATTTCTAGGAAATCTGACCTGATTCGGTAGATCGGAGGATGTTATAGGATGTATGATTGATGATATGAACCTCAAAACTTCATGTATTCATTGTCCAACAACATCTCTACATGATTACCCAAGCTCCAGCCGCGGAAGGGAAGAAAACAAGTGAGAAATGGTCAAGAAAACGCCGCTGTGCCTTAAATAAAGCCGATCACGGGCCGTTACGACGTAATCGCCATGGCTTACGACGAATCGGCCATGGCCGAACTCACCGCTGGAAATGCCGGAAGCGCATGACGTTACGCACGCCGTGGCCTTACGACGAATCGCCTTACGACGTAATCGCCGATCACTACCGCACGTTACTCGGACAGGTCCTAGCCCAAGATGCCGGCCATGACTCGCCGACCAACTCCGACGGCCCGAACGATCCCGAAACCCGAACCTGAGTACGAATCAAAGATACGGTTACGAAGTACTCGCAAAGATGAATCCGAGCACTAAGAGAATACACGATTCCGACCACCCGAAGGCTCGAAATTCGACAACGGAAAGTAATTACCCCAAACTTTGGGAAATTACGAAAATGGCCCAAAACGCCCGAAAATCACGATACGTGATCGAAACACCAAGCCAAAGCTCGCAACATGAATAATAACATTAAATGAACTTACGAGAAAGTCGAAACAACAGTTTCGGACGAGATTCGCAAGAATCGAACTCAAGTGCGGAAAAACCGCTAAAAACCACGGAATTCAACAAAACGACACCGAAACGAGCTCGGATGACAAAAAGTGCAGAATTAATCATTCTCGGAATGACGAAACGGTCATGAGCGAGTCATCAAAATGGACTTCTGCCGAAAAAAAGAAATTTACCAAAAATCGAAAATTGCGGATATTACATTCTACCCTCCTTAAAAGAAGTTTCGTCCCGAAACTTAAAATAAGTAGGGAGAAGCAATATCCACTGTCAGGAAAATCGACGAGATACCCAAAAACCGAAAACTCGCGCCCGACGGCGAAACGCTGCAAGAAACGCAAAGGAACATACGGCATGAAAACACGCTCCACGACGACCAACACAACGCCACCGATAGAGACATAATAAAACCAAGAAGTGACAAACGTCATCAAACAGATAATACAACCAAGTCGATTATCCGAACAATCACAAAACACAACGAACGAAAATCAATATGATTGACCACCCCAACGGTACATCAATCAAAACGCGAGCCAATCGCTGAAGAAATACGGAATTCCACCGCCCAAGGGTTGGAAGATCGAAAACGAGACAAATTTCCCGAATATAAGGAAATTAGGAAGGATTCTGAACGCTCAACAATCACGAAACGAGATCAACAAAAACCGAACAATCAAACGATCGAACCACAACGGTCGAGACAACAAAAATCGAACAATCATGTTCGAATCACGAAGAACAATAAAATTCAAACAACAACTCTCAGGTTCACGTCTCGGCTCGAGACAATATATGATCCGGTAAAAGCAACAAGATGTGATTCGCATAAGATCCATAGGAAAGGGAATAGCAATTGAAAAGTCACAACGACAAACGAGTAATTTCAAAACACCACACTCGTTCGATCAATAAAAGAAAGGGATAGGGCAAGCTCAGAAAATGTTAACGAACATAAACGAGTCGACAGAGTCGAAAATATAGAAGTTCAAAATCTGATCCACTTCGAATAAAAGAACTAGTAGAACCAAAAGATGTTACATCCGAACAAGGTTCACAAGTATCGAACCGGACTCGGAAAAGTCACAGCGATAACCAGATCGACCCAAAACAAGATCACAGCTCGTTCGAACGATGAAACCGAAATACAGAACAAGTTCAGAAAGTGTCAACGAACACGAGCGAGTCGATAGACCTGAGAAAGAGGAAATGCAGGAGTCCAAAAATAATACGGGTATTATATTCGACCCCTTCTAAAAGAAGTGTCGTTCCGAAACTCACAACACGAAATCAAGGTGACAACACAACAAGCAAGCGAAACATCTTTCAAAGGCCTCTCAAAGCCGATTCGATGAGTGTCTTTGAGCGCGAACTTCGAAAGTCTCGGTAGCCAATTCGCACCGATTCGGTGTCCTCGAGTCCACACTTGAAATGTGTTACTGACGAGAAGGACAATTTACACGTGCATGCCCCGGCACATCACGGTTGAAACGCCTCGGCTCGGCATACCGAAAATACAAATGCTAGATACAATGGGGCATAACGTCGCAAAACAACATAGCTGAGATGCCAACTCAGCACAACAAGGAATCATAACACATATCATATACAACCATTATCATCGTAAAATAATACACACAAACACTACAGCAACGACGGTATCGTTCAGCGACCTCAACGGCCCGAACAATAACCAGCACATAATTACAAACATTATGAAACAATCACATATGTACACAAACGTACAAACCCAAGCTTTAACAGCTCACACAGGTGCGATAACACGCAAGCCACCACGAAATGACAACATTAAGGATCGTCATCACACCTCCCACAAGGGCTAACAAAATATATGCGTGGCGAACGACTCGACGCTCACGCCACCAATTCAATCACAATTCGGGGTTAACACCGTAACGAAAGTTCGAAAACCATACACGCATTTCCGGTCCGCAAACAGGAATGATAGATTTTAAAAACGAAAACCACCTTTTAAAAATAGTTTGGAAACAACAGTTGATCTTGAGTATCATTTTACAAAAAGTAGTACAAACACCATTATCGAGACTTTGAAAATCATCTTGCGTTTGAACAAAAATGAGGACACCTTTCTTTTAGTGAAAAACTTTCAAAAATATTCGACCCTTGGGTCTAAGCAACTGCATTTGAAAATATCTCAAAATATTTTTGGTCCTCAACCGGAAATTTTTTGAAATGTATTGCGGCATTAGAAAACACCTTGAAAACACCGCAAGAAAATAATTCGTTTTAAAAGTACGTCTCGAATTTTAATTTTCTAAGATACTCAAGGTTTTCAAAAATAATTCAATGGGCTAGAATGCCCAAAAATTTCAGATAATTACAAGGAACAATATAGCGTTGTGGGTCCCGCGCCGGAACCCACCAGGCTAAAAACCTTTTATAAACTACCAAAAAGGCCGATGACGGTAATATTTCAAAAACTCAAAATCCATTTACAAAATACTAAATTCCGTCATAAGAATTTCGCCAAAATGATCAAGGCCATAATGCCAAAAACTCGGTTAAGGGAATTGGTTTTCGAAATAAAACTCAGTCGGTAAAATACCGAAAGCCATTACAAAAGAACTCACGCAGCGGATAAAAGAAATAAAGTCAAACATGCACAAGACAGCAACACTACTCCTCATATGAACGAAAACTGGGAGTCAAATAATCACATATCACGAAATCAAAATCCATAAGAGGATTCCGTCAATTAACTCATAATCATAAAAATAGCTCGTGTCACACGAGGCACAACACAAAAAAGGGAGACTTACATCCACAGGTCGCACGAAGATGATGATCGCCCACGATACTAATCACGACAAACCAACTCAGACGACGCGTCGCGACACGACTCAGTCAGATAAAATCCGACGAGACAAAACTCAACAGACACCACTGACCCGACAGCCTAGGTTTCCACAACCTAAGCTCCGATACCATTTATGTAACACCCCCAATCCGCTCAGGGATATTACACGCCGTAGAACCTTTCCTCAAGGATCTACCAGGCTGGTAACAACAAACGAACAACTCGACAATGCCTTTAAGGCTAAAAAGACTCAGTAGACCGATTTGGCCTTTCAATAAATACATACAACTCAATTATAATACATGCCCACGCAGGGGTCGAATACAACACACTCCCGTACAACGGGGAAAGAATAATGCAGCGGATATAAAATGCAACTAAACCAATAACATCATATGGATCCTCATGTGATTAGTATCGTTCATCTTTCATCATACTTCGTGCCGACCCTGTGCTATGCTCCAAAACCTGAATGCAAAAACAGACATCCACCCCCCGAATACTCGGGGGTTAGCAAAACTCCACTGTTTTGCTAGTGCAAATACAAAGTGCAAATACGAGCCATATAATTCAAGTTCCACGAATAACAATAACCAGGAATCCTTAAAGATTAAAATACCACGAAACGAATACTTCCCGAGGCAAGAATTTGAGTAAAACTTTCCAAATCCGAAAGATCACAAATAACGAGAATGGTTTGCAAAATGGTTTAAAATACCCTCGGGAGTTTTAATAGAAAACAAATTAGGATTATCAAATCCTTCTCTTTCCAAAATCAACAGGGTCACAGCCCAAAGGTTTTATTTTCGCAAATAGAAAACCGACAACAATTCACAGGGCCAGAGCCCAACATCACGTGTCCTCAACGGACATAAAATCAACGAAACGTAATCACGCACGCGCATCGCCTGTAACACCCCGAGAAATTCAGAGTATATTACAGCGCCGTGAATCCCTACATGGGACCCACCAGGCTACAATATCGAACATCCCTCGACTAACCAGCTCGGTTAGCGAGGAAACACCATCAAATAGACATCTCATAAAAATACACCCGGAACAACCGACCAAAAGAGTAACAATCGACATTATAGCAATTTAAAATAACACAACACGGAGTTTGAATTTGAAAAGCCTAAGTACTCGCGAGTACAATCTATCAGTTTATAAATATAGGAAACAACCATATCGAATTAGACAGAGAATATAAGACGACCCAAATGCACATGTCAACGACCACGGCCGACATCCTCGTCGTTCGGTGCTCGCCGTCCGGATAATCATAACTGAAATCCATAACAAGAATTTCCCCAAAACGGGTCCCCAAAGGGGTTAGCAATTACGCTAGTACAAGTAATCAAGGCAAACCAATCGCTTACACATTTCATAGTACATGCACCAATATCATTTCAAAACCAAAACCGGACATGTCTTTTAGGAAACTAACGATTACAATTAATTTGCCTAGACGGGACGAAGCCACGAATCCCACTCGAGGCCTCTAAGGACCCTCCCGAGCTGGCCACATTCATAAAACAAATCAAGCACCACACGTCACCTAGGACCGGGACGAAGCCACGAATCCCACTCGAGGCCTCTAAGGACCCTCCCGAGCTGGCTAGCAAAACAAACTCATGAATCCAGGACGAAGCCATAGATTCCCTCGAGGCCCCGTCGGACCCTCCCGAGGTGAGTAAAGCACACACAATATACATTACCATTTCACGTTAAGCATAAAGGTTTCCAAGAATTACTTGCCTTGAATATTTTGATGACGCAACGAACGGAAAGGATAATCACCCACGAACACTAGGAATCAACGGAACCGAACCTAATGATTCGAAGAACATAATTACAACCAACTCTAACTGAATACGGAAATGGAATACACCCGAAAACACGCCTACGATTCATGTATATTCGCACAAAATAACAACGAGGGCGGACCACAACCAAACCCTCTCGATTCCGCAAAACTATGAAAATATACCATGAATCCATAGGAAAATTAATGATATCAACAAGATTAATCATATTCATCAAGAATTCATCAACAAAACGGAAAGAATCGGACAAAAACCCCAAAATCCCCAATTATCCAAAAGGGACGGTTTCAAGAGATATTACCTTGAGGATTCAAGTATTTAGATTCGTAGAACACGCGTTGGATTGATTGACCGGGCTTCACAACCGAAGAAGAATGATGAAAATCAACCCCCCAAATGATAATGATGAGAAGCTCTCCTCCTCTCTCACTCTCTCTCGCGCAGGTGAAGAATGAAGAAGAAAATGAGCTGTTCACGCTCAAAAGCACAATTATAGAGGGTTGACCGCATTGTGTGCCGTGGCACAGCTGAGGTGTGCCGCGGCATAGGCCAAAAATTTACTCCCAGGGTTCGGCAGTGTGCCGCGGCACGGCCTGCGTGTGCCGCGGCACCCGGTACAGTCGGGTTTTGGTCGCGGATGCCACACGAGTGTGCCGCGGCACCGGACGGATGTGCCGCGGCACCGGATGGGTGTGCCGCGGCACACAGTACAGTTCGCTCGACCAACTACTGAAGAAATTTGTGTGTCGCGGCACACACACCTTGTGCCGCGGCCCACACCCCCTTTGGGTCCCAAAATGATAAAAATGATCCGGAAAGAGAATAAAAACGATAGGAATCAATATTTGGGAACCAATAACACGAAATGGATCCACGGCAACCCCGAAACGGCGGTTCCGCACAACAATAACGAGAGTGCAGTTCAACAGTTGATAGGAAGGACACACTGAAAGGTACACGAGGGTCACTACGACCGAGAAATACACCAAAAATGAAAATACAAGGGAAAGAAAAAATGCGGATATTACATTCTACCCCTCTAAAAATAAGTTTCGTCCCGAAACTTAAGAAACAAACAACTCAGGGTACCTAGCACGCATGCTATCCTCGGTTTCCCAAGTTGCCTCCTCGACACCGTGTCTCGACCACTGCACTTTGACCAAAGGGATGGTCTTATGCCTCAGTCGTTTCTCACGATGCTCCAAAATCTTCAAAGGACGCTCCTCAAAAGTAATATCTTCGGCGATATCAATCTCGCCATAATCGATGACGTGTCTAGGATCCGGGACATATTTCCTTAGCTGGGAAACATGAAAAATGCTATGAACATGACTCAAGGCCAGAGGTAACGCCAAACGGTATGATAACCCACCGACTCGCTCGAGAATCTCGAAGGGTCCAATAAATATCGGACTCAACTTCCCCTTCTTCCCGAAACGGAAAACTCCTCTCGTCGGCGACACCTTCAGCAACACGTGGTCTCCCACCTCGAATTCTAAAGGTCGACGACGGACATCGGCATATGACTTCTGTCAACTCTGGGCCATCAACATCCGTTCCCGAATTAATTCTATCTTCCGCCTCGTCTCTAAAACGACATCCGGCTCGGTCCCGACTAAATCGGATGCCTCATTCCAACAAATCGGTGATCGACATCGCCGCCCATAGAGTGCCTCATACGGTGCCATCCGAATCGACGCGTGCCAACTATTATTGTACGTGAATTCGATCAATGACATATGCTCCTCCCAGTAATGGCTCCAATCGAGAGCACAAGCACGCAACATATCCTCAAATGTCTGGATAGTGCGCTCCGACTGCCCATCTGACTGGGGGTGAAAGGAGGTACTCAAACGCAAACGAGTACCCAACGCCTTATGCACCGCCTGCCAAAAGTGTGATACAAAACGACCATCACGATCCGAAACAATAGACTTCGGGGTACCGTGAAGCCTCACAATCTGTGCGATAAATATACGGGCCAACTTCTCCGGGCCCCAAGTGTCCTTGATGCCCAGAAAATGTGCCGACTTGGTCAGGCGATCGACAATCACCCAAACCATATTCATGCCCGATCTCGATCTCGGCAAACTTGTAATGAAATCCATCGATATATCTTCCCATTTCCATTCCTAACGGAAGTGGTCGCAATAACTCAATGGCCGATGCTCAATTTTGACCTGCTGACAAGTCAAACATTTTGCTACAAACTGTGCGACCTCCTCCTTCATATCATTCCACCAGAAATTCCTCCTTAGGTCCTTGTACATCTTACTCGAACCAGGATGAACGGAGTAAGGTGTAGCATGGGCCTCGCGCAGAATACTCTGTCTCATCTCGGAGTCGTTCGGCACGCAAAGCCGACTCTGGAATCTCAAAACACCATCCTCATGAATCACAAACCCAGGGGACTTTCCTTTAAGAACGTTCTCTCGGATTTGAGCGATCATCGGATCCTCTAACTGCTTCAGCTTAATCTCATCGATCAAGGACGACGAAACCTCTAAAGCACAAAGTTGCCCGACAAATGTGCAACAAAACCTCAACATCAAACTCAATCAAAGCCCGCCAAGCTCGACCGAGACGTAAGGACCTCAAGCGCTCGCAACGCACCGCTTCGACTCAAGGCGTCGGCTACGATGTTCGCCTTGCCGGATGATAAAGGATTTCGAGGTCATAATCCTTAATCGCTCTAACCACCTCCTCTCGCCTCATATTCAATTCCCTGAGTAAATATATATTTCAGACTTTTATGATCGGTAAAAATCGACATGCAGAGCCGAAAAGATAGTGACGCCAAATCTTGAGCGTAAAACGACCGCCGCTAACTCCAAATCATGAGTAGGTAGTTAAGCTCATACGGCTCAATCGTCTCGACGATAGGCAATGGTCTTGTCGCCGCATCAATACACACCCAAGACTCGCCCAAGCATCGCTATAAACGGCGAATCCTCGTTGCCACATGGCAACGCCAAAACCGGTCAAGTCAAACGCTTCTTGACTCCTCAAAATCGGATCGCCTCGTCATTCCGCATTTAACTTCTCGGATTTGAGTAATCGCGTAAGTGGCCGAGCTAGTTTTGAGAAACCCTCACGAACCTACGAGTAGCCACCAAACCCAAGAAACTACGGACCTCCTTCACACTTGTGGGCGGTGCCCAATCCAACACCGCTCAATCTTCTCGGATCCACTGAACTCCCCTACCAAATCACGTGACCCAAAAACATCACTTCCTTCACCCAGAACTCACATTTCGAGAACTTCGCATAGAGTTGCTCGGCCCTCAAAATGTCTAACACTACCCGCAAATGATGGGCATGCTCTTCCTCGTTCCTCGAATAAATAAGAATATCGTCAATGAAGACGACGACACACTTATCCAAATACTCGATAAAGACTTTGTTCATCAATCGCATGAACACCGCGGCGCGTTAGTTAACCCGAAAGGCATAACTACAAACTCATAATGTCCGTATCTCGTCCGAAAGGTCGCTGCACGTCGACTCCCTCACCCGAGCCGATAGTACCCGATTTCAAATCAATCTTTGAGAATACCGCCGCTCGCAACTGATCGAACAAGTCGTCAATCCTCGGCAAAGGATACTTGTTCTTGATGGTCACCTTGTTCAGTTCACGATAGTCGATACACAAACGTAGTGAACCATCCTTCTTACGCACAAACAAGACCGGTGCGCCCCAAGGCGAGGCGCTGGTCGAACATACCCCGACTCAAGAAGTTCACTCAACTGTTTCTTCAACTCGGCCATCTCTCAAGGTGCCATGCGATACGGCGCCTTGAAATCGGAGCCGCGCCCGGCTCTAATTCTATAACAAACTCAACCTCACGATCCGGTGGCAATCCCGGCAACTCGTCAGAAATACATCAGAAACTCACTAACGATCGGAATCGACGAAAGCTCGACTCCACCATTCTCCGCCTTCAAGGCGTAGCACCAAAACCAAGTACACCCTTTCGCAGAGTTTCATCGCCTGTGGCGTTAATAACAAACCTTGGTTTCTCTTCGCCCGCGAAAGAGTGTTCAGTGCCGTCCTCGGCTAACATGGTAATGATCCTCGTGCGGTAGTTCATGATTGCACCATGCCGCTCGAGCCAATCATTCCCGAGAATCAAATCCTCACCCTCGATACCCACGACAATAAGATTAGAGAGCCAAGCCCTCTCACAAATGATCACAGAACAGTCCCGGACTTCTCGATCACCGACAATTCTATCACCGCTAGGAAGTTTAACGATGAAAGGCTCGCAAGGTGACAAGCAGTTGAGACTCAAACGGCGTACACACTCTAGAGAAATGAATGAATGCGTAGCACCCGAATCAAAAAGCACACTGACAGGATGGGAATGGATATGAACGGTACCTGTCGCCACAGTAGCTACTGGATCATCGGCTCTCCGCATCTCATAGACACGCGGGTGGGCTGAGCCGACGCTGGAAGCTCCTCCTCTAGCGGGCTGACCCCGACCCCTACCTCGGCCGGAACTCGGTGGAGGCGGCGGAGCAAATGAGCCCTGGTTCACACTCGGCTCCATAGGTGCTGGGTGAGAAGAACGGGCGCCGCGAAACTGTCTGAGTTTCTCGCAAAAAGAAGCCTTGTGGCCCGACTGACCACAAGTATGACAAGTCAAAGGTGGACGAGGACAATCCTGTTCACGGGCCTCGCTTGCCACAGTTAAAGCATCTCGGGGTCCTGACGATTCCGGCACTCCGAAAGTTCCCAGAGAAACGAGCCGAACCGCCCGTAGAAATATTTGCAGCCTGAGATTTCTGCTGGCCTCCACTCTTGGGACCAGAAAAATTCCCGACCGACTTCTGCTTCTTGCTCTCACTAGCCAAATCGCTAGCTGTCACCGACATATCATAAGCAAGAGCTCGACTCTGATAATCCTTCAAGGTAGTACAGACGATCCCAGACATATAGTCCCGAATGGACAGTTTCATCCTCCTGGAAAAATGAAAAATCTTGTCGCTCTCTTCGACAACTTGGGTCTTCACATAACCCAACTCCTTGTTAAAGTCGGCAATGGCCTGAGATACGGGGATATCCCGTGGTTGAGCATCATAGAAAGCATGCACTCGAGCCTGTCTGACCGGCCACGGACAATATTCGGTCTCCATCAATTCTTGAAATTCGGCCCATGAAGCCACATGATCTTTGGGACCAACGGCCTCCCACCAATCCGTAGCATCTCCCGTGAGAAAGTATTGAGCAATAGGGACCTTACGGTCCCTGGGCGCTTGGTAGCAGTGAAGACTTTGGATATCTCCTGATCCACCCTTCCCACCGATCGGGTCCGAAGCTCCCAAACCGAGGAGGAGGCATCTTGATGACATCCTCGGCCGATCCGCTCCGCCTGCTAGCATGGGCCTCGATCGGGTTCTGACCACTGAGCTATAGCCATCATCGGTTAACCATTTGCCGCATAATGCCGCAATACCAAGATCGGCGCGCTCCCGAGAAGAAGCATGATCGTGACGGTCACCGCACGCTGCTCCCGAAGAATGCGACGTGGCCGCCCCACGTCCTCGGCCGCGTCCACGACCACGACCACGACCACGGTTTCCTCCGGCATCCATACTGATGTTGAGAGATAACAGAAGTATATCGATGATGAGTAAGGGAGGAAAAGCAGCTAAGATTCAAAAATGGAAATACAATGCAAGAAACAAAAGAGCCGAATAAGAAAACTTACGAGCACTGGAAGTACTGGGATGCTGGCAGCGGTGTGACAATGTGCAAAACAAAACACGACTAGACCCAAATAACCAACAAGCCTAGGTATCCATAAACCTAGAGCTCCGATACCATTTTCTGTAACACCCCGAGAAATTTAGAGTATATTACAGCGCCGTGAATCCCTACATGGGACCCACCAGGCTACAATATCGAACATCCCTCGACTAACCATCTCGGTTAGCGAGGAAACACCATCAAATAGACATCTCATAAAAATACACCCGGAACAACCGACCAAAAGAGTAACAATCGACATTATAGCAATTTAAAATAACACAACACGGAGTTTGAATTTGAAAAGCCTAAGTACTCGTGAGTACAATCTATCAGTTTATAAATATAGGATACAACCATATCGAATTAGACATAGAATATAAGACGACCCAAATGCACATGTCAACGACCCTGGCCGACATCCTCGTACTGTTCCGGTGCTCGCTCGTCCGGATAATCATAACCTGAAATCCATAACAAGAATTTCCCCAAAACGGGTCCCCAAAGGGGTTAGCAATTACGCTAGTACAAGTAATCAAGGCAAACCAATCGCTTACACATTTCATAGTACATGCACCAATATCATTTCAAAAACCAAAACCAGACATGTCTTTTCCTAAACTAACAATACAATTAATTTGCCTAGGACCGGGACGAAGCCACGAATCCCACTCGAGGCCTCTAAGGACCCTCCCAAGCTGGCCACATTCATAAAACAAATCAAGCACCACACGTCACCTAGGACCGGGACGAAGCCACGAATCCCACTCGAGGCCTCTAAGGACCCTCCCGAGCTGGCTAGCGAAACAAACTCATGAATCCAGGACGAAGCCATAGATTCCATCGAGGCCCCGTCGGACCCTCCCGAGGTGAGTAAAGCACACACAATATACATTACCATTTCACGTTAAGCATAAAGGTTTCCAAGAATTACTTGCCTTGAATATTTTGATGACGCAACGAACGGAAAGGATAATCACCGACGAACACTAGGAATCAACGGAACCGAACCTAACGATTCGAAGAACATAATTACAACCAACTCTAACCGAATACGGAAATGGAATACACCCAAAAACCCGCCTACGATTCATGTATATTCGCACAAAATAACAACGAGGGCGGACCACAACCAAACCCTCTCGATTCCGCAAAACTATGAAAATATACCATGAATCCATAGGAAAATTAATTATGTCAACAAGATTAATCATATTCATCAAGAATTCATCAACAAAACGGAAAGAATCGGACAAAAACCCCAAAATCCCCAATTATCCAAAAGGGAGGGTTTCAAGAGATATTACCTTGAGGATTCAAGTATTTAGATTCGTAGAACACGCGTTGGATTGATTGACCGGGCTTCACAACCGAAGAAGAATGATGAAAATCAACCCCCCAAATGATAATGATGAGAAGCTCTCCTCCTCTCTCACTCTCTCTCGCGCAGGTGAAGAATGAAGAAGAAAATGAGCTGTTCACGCTCAAAAGCACAATTATAGAAGGTTTACCGCATTGTGTGCCGCGGCACAGCTGAGGTGTGCCGCGCATGTGCCAAAAATTTACTCCTGTGGTTCGGCGGTGCCGCAAGACGGCCTACGTGTGCCGCGGCACCGCAGATTGGGTTTTGGTCGCGGATGCCACACGAGTGTGCCGCGGCACCGATGGATGTGCCGCGGCACTTACTGCACCGTGCCGCGGCACGGATGGGTGTGCCGCGCACCGCACGATTCGCTCGACCAACTACTGAAGAAATTTGTGTGCCGCGGCACACACACCTTGTGTCGCGGCCCACACCCCCTTTGGGTCCAAAAATGATAAAAATGATCCGGAAAGAGAATAAAAACGATAGGAATCAATATTTGGGAACCAATAACACGAAATGGATCCACGGCAACCCCGAAACGGCGGTCCGCACAACAATAACGAGAGTGCAGTTCAACAGTTGACAGGAAGGACACACTGAAAGGTACACGAGGGGCACTACGACCGAGAAATACACCAAAAATGAAAATACAAGGGAAAGAAAAAATGCAGATATTACATCGCCTAGGACCGGGACGCTACCACAGACATCCCACCCGAGGCCTCGAAGGACCCTCCCGAGCTGGCTAGCGAAACAATTCACAACATATCACAACCATAAGTTATCTTGACATCGTACTCGCAAGTACCGATTCTCGGAGCCCTCTCCAGACCTACCCGATTAGATAACCTTATGGTCAAATCATATCAAATGGCCGTACTCGCAAGTAATGCGCCGCCGGAGGCCTCACGGGTCCCTACCCGGTAAACATCAATCGAATATACCCACAAGTTATCGTGACATCGCACTCGCAAGTGACGATTCTCGGAGCCCTCTCCAGACCTACCCGAATTGATAACCTTGTGGTCGAATCATCAATGCATAGAGTTCACAACGACAAGGGTTTCACATTTGCCACAATCACAAATATGTCAAATCATGAGTTAATGCCAACAACACTTAGCAAAACACCACGTCAAACCATAACGCACCGAAAAGAAACCATATACGTCCACACGCAATACCAAGTGCAACATCAACACCAAACATATCCATAGAATTCACATAGTTCACAAACCACACCATTCACAAAACACACGCGTTTTGAAAGAGGGCCTTTAACAAGGCTAATCAAATCTTTTGAAAGTTCAATTCAAACGACCACACAAACACATTTAGACGATCACCAATTATCATATCCACAAAACAAGAATCATATGGACAAGGTACTTGCCTCAAAATCGGCACGCAAGTATCCCGACGAACACGGCTCAACCGGAAAGCTTCGAAATGCCCGATGTTTTCGAAAAGGAAAACGACAACGAACGGAAGGGTTCAACTTGGTTTCTTCGCAAGAAACTCGACCCTAACAACATATAATCCATAAATCAACAATCATACGAGGAAGGATAATCGTAGAACGCCCGAAAACCCCTCTATGACATTCTACCGGACACCTTCAAGGCGTCGATCAAGAACTCGACCAAAACAACAAATCGATACGATCCAACCATCGAATAACAAGGGAAAAGATATAAAACATCTAAATAATCATCAATCCATCATAATCCTAAGTTAAATCGGATTAATCGGATGAAAACAACCAAAATACCCAAATTCCCCAAAACTAGATTTCTAGGAAATCTGACCTGATTCGGTAGATCGGAGGATGTTATAGGATGGATGATTGATGATATGAACCTCAAAACTTCATGTATTAATTGTCCAACAACATCTCTACATGATTACCCAAGCTCCAGCCGTGGAAGGGAAGAAAACAAGTGAGAAATGGCTGAAGAAAACGCCGCTGTGCCTTAAATAGCCGATCGGGCCGGTTACGACGAATCGCCATGGCTTACGACGAATCGCCATGGCCGAACTCACCGCTGAAATGCCGGAAGCGTTATATGCGCACGCCGTGGCCTTACGTATGTAACCGGCCTTACGACGAATCGCCGATCACTACCGCCGTTACTCGCCGTGGTTGGCTCGCCTCAAAGATGCCCGGCCATGACTCGGCCGGGACCAACTCCGACGGCCCGAACGATCCCGAAACCCGAACCTGAGTACGAATCGAAGATACGGTTACGAAGTACTCGCAAATATGAATCCGAGCACTAAGAGAATACACGATTCCGACCACCCGAAGGCTCGAAATTCGACAACGGAAAGTAATTACCCCAAACTTTGGGAAATTACGAAAATGGCCCAAAATGCCCGAAAATCACGATACGTGATCGAAACACCAAGCCAAAGCTCGCAACATGAATAATAACATTAAATGAACTTACGAGAAAGTCGAAACAATAGTTTCGGACGAGATTCGCAAGAATCGAACTCAAGTGCGGAAAAACCGCTAAAAAGCACGGAACTCAACAAAACGACACCGAAACGAGATCGGATGACAAAAAGTGCAAAATTAATCATTCTCGGAATGACGAAACGGTCATGAGCGAGTCGTCAAAACGGACTTCTGCCGAAAAAAAAGAAATTTACCGAAAATCGAAAATTGCGGATATTACACCCTGATCCCTGGGCTGTGGCCCCCTGATCCCTGGGCCGTGGCCCCCTGATCCATGGGCCGCGTCCCCCTTCTTCCGGTCCACTCCCGGGCCATCCAACGACAATTTGGGGCTAGTTTTTCGACCGGATATCCAACATCTATATTTTTCAACATTCATATCTTCAATATAAATCACATTTCCTAGAAATTAAAGATGTATATTTAGACATAAACTTACGAAAAATACAACTATAACGAACGAAAAACATATACCACGATTATGACTATAAATGATTCCAAATCATTCACCATCTAATCAAGCATTCCAAATGCCAATATCATATATACGATCACAAGACCTACGTTCCGATACCACTGTTGGGATTCGGTGCCTAAAACGAGGGCCCAGTGGAAGTGGTAAAACCAAAATCAATTTGACCCGAATCCCTATGAGGATCGATAGAGATACGTATACACGAATATATAAACGAAAACACAAGAAATGTAAAAACTCACCCTAGTAGTCCGTTGATTAAATGGATTCCTTCTATTTGGCTATTCCCCAAGCTTTAGTTGTATATCCCTACGATCCAATGTGCTCCAAGCCCTTGGATGATCCAACGTCGAAAATACAACGCCTCTACTTGCCAGGCACCGGAGAAACGAACGGGATGACGATCACCTTGCTATCCTACAAGGATACGGCTAGAGCTATGATGTCGAAGCCTTCGATTATAACACTCTAAGTGTATAATCTATATCTCACTTTAATTTTCTCCAAGAAAATATATGAATGTATAATGAAGAAGATGATGAATAGCATGAAGCCTTTGGAAACTATTTCCTCTCTCTTTTCTTCTTGCCAAAAAACGTTGCTTCAAGTGTCCCTCAAAAAGATTTGGTCTTCATACATATATTCTTATCATATCACCCCGTATCTCCCACCATTTGACAATATCACCAAAATGATATTTGTCCCCTTTATATGTCACAAAGCTAGTACCCCATCAAGTGAAGACTAAGACAATGGAGGGAGTAGGTGACTTGCGGCGGCCATCTAGAAGGAGCTGGACAAGTTCGGTCCGTTTCGGACTCCCGAGAGTCCAAACAGATAAACTCTGATTCTGTTCCGATGTATTAATATCAATTAATTAATCTAATTATTTAATCATATCAAATACATAATAACATAATTAATTTCTCCAAGAAATAATTATATTCATGAATTAAATTAATCACCCAGTAATATATTTAATTCATTTGGCCGTAAATCAATTTATCCAATAAATCGATTCAGACATCCAATGTCCCAAATTAGATATCCAATATCTAATATTCATAATGAGATAATAAGCTTGATTCATTCTGTCGTCAATCCTATTGCGCGACTCGGTAGGTCCATCTCAGTCAGCAATGGGAGGAACCAAAGAGTAGTAGCACCACCTAGCTAGCCTGGCGGCCTACACTGTACCCCAACTGAGAACGAATGATGGGATCATTCAAGAACCATTCTGTCGTGAATACCTGTATACGTATATAACCTTCTTTCAAATGTCCCGATCAAGTTATAGGGTCACGGTCAGTCAAACCCTATCTGTACTTGATGCTATGCATGCGTTATTGCAAACCGAGATCATCGAGCTCTTGTGTATCCAATACAACTATCTCCAATGCTTTGGCCAAAGACTTTTGATTTCATCTGCCAATTACCACATATGACATATAACCCGCTCACTAACGGGAGAAAGAATTCTATATTAGTATTCAGTAGAACCTGCTACTTGCCCGTCAAGATGCACATCGAGGTTGACCCCCACCTTCTGGTTTATGGGGTCGAACTAATCTAATGAAAATCTCGACGTCACAAGCACATCCCCACTAAATCCTCAATTCGAAGGTTCACGAATACCTATCACAACCTTTCGATTCCGTCATTGACTGTCCTGGAGTGAAATCCATGTGACGAATCGAGGGTGAGTCGGTTCGAGTACACTAATCCAATTAGCATACCTACAACGTGTGCTCCCACTAACCATTAGCGTTCGACAGGCACTCTCCATGTCAAAGAACATGTCATACAAGTCTTCACATAAACTTAACGCCCAGTCAAGTTTCATCGACTTGCGAACGATTAAGTATTTGAGCTATAAATCTTTCCAGTGCCTACCCCCTTATCCAATAAGGAGTGGAACGTTTTGCTCTCAAATACACGGACTAGTTTCTATATGTATATTTACGAGTTAGGAATGCCAGTAACTACTAGTAAATAAAGAAATATTCATTGCCTTATATAAATGATTTACATAATTACAAGTACAATGCCCTCACTCAACATCCTCTGAGAGGCATTCGAGGGCATACTCCTAACAAGCACAATATTGTCTTCGTCCAGTTAGAGAGACTAGAGTTCGAGAGTTTTTCTCACCGCAAAATCTGGAGGCATCTGTGACAGACATGATTAAGACTTTTAATCACTAGCTGACCTATGTGCGACAGTTGGTCAGGACCGAGACAGAAAATATTTTCCATTTCGATATATGGATGAAGCCGGAGATTCAGCAATACATGTCCGGATTTGAATGTTCTACTCTGCGATAGTATCAGGACAAAGCATTGGCCTACGAGATGAAAGAGGCAGCGGTGGAGAAATCGGCGGAAGCAAAGAAGCAGAAAGTATCTGGCAACTTTACTGAGAACAAGGGTGGTGGGCCCCGCAAGGGCCAGTCTTCACCTCATTCATCCAGGAAACCCCTGTATCCTTCTAGGGGTGAAAAGAAGTTCCGAACCGCATCAACGGTTTCAGACGCATCGAAGAAGTGTTATAACTGTGGTCGAGCAGGGAATGTTCAGCGTGATTGCTCCGCTCCTTCTGTGACCTGTTTTTGAATGTGGGCAGGAAGGACATCGTGCGACTTTTTGTGGAAATGTGACTAGATCAATGGGTACTCGCACTCCAGCACAAGTTCTGAAGGAGATAAGTGTGAACCTGACACAGCAAAATGGTTTTCAGCAGCAGAATGTCGTGAAACGAGAGGCGTCCAGCGCTGGGTTCGTTCCTCCACGCCTTTACGAGATAAGGAGATCAGATGATCAGAACACTGTTGTTGCATCAGGTACGATTCAGATTCTTTTGCAACCAGTTAGTGTCTTATTCGATTCAGGATCTACGTATTCTTTCAGATCTTTGAACTATGTTAATCGTTTGAAAATCTCGTGTTTACATGATTGTGAACCTTATGTTGTGGTTTGCCGAGTGTAGAGAGGATTGTGGGAACTGTAGAAGCTAGAGATTTTCCTGTATCTATAGGAGGGAGAAATTGGCTGTCAAATCTTATTGTGGTCGACATCCATGGTGACGATTTAATTCTTGGAGACTATTGGCTCAACCGCTATGGGGCTATTTTGAATTATCGGAAGAGAGTTATTTCGATTATTTCTGATGACGGGTCTGAACACTTATTCGAAGGGTGGAGACCAGGAAGCTCACGGAAAGTGATCAAAGCCATGAAAGCGGTTAAGTTGCTAAAACAGGGTTGTCACGGGTTTTGGTGTTATGCTATGAAAAAAGAAGAAGGAGTAGAGCTCTCATCTATTCTAGTGGTGAATGAATTCTCTGACGTATTCCCTGATGAACTACCCGGATTACCTCCGCGAAGAGCTATAGAGTTTAATATTGAATTGGAACCAGGAGCCACACCTATTTCCAGAGCACCATACCGTATGGCGCCAACCGAGATGTACGAGTTAAAGAAACAACTTGAGGAATTGTTGCAGAAGGGCTACATTCAACCTAGCATTTCCCTTTGGGGAGCACCTGTTCTTTTTGTACGGAATAAAGATGGATCCCACCGATTGTGTATTGATTACAGGGAGCTAAACAAGGTGACGATCAAGAATAAGTACCCACTACCTCGGATCGATGACTTATTTGATCAACTACAGGGGGCAACGGTATTCTCGAAGATCGACCTGAGATCAGGATACCATCAGTTGAGGATTAAGGAATCAGATATACTGAAATCGGCTTTCAGATCCCAGTATGGGCACTATGAATTTGTGGTGATGCCATCCGGACTTACTAATGCTCCTGCGGTGTTTATGCAATTGATGAATTGGGTATTCTTGGAATACTTGGATAAATTCGTGGTCGTTTTCATTGATGACATCTGGATCTATTCGAAGGACCCAGAAGAGCATGCAGAACATGTGTGTATCATTTTGAATACTTTGAGGAGTGAACAGCTTTACGCGAAACTTTCTAAATGTGAGTTCTGGCTTAAGGAAGTAACATTCCTTGGGCACGTGATATTAAATGGAGTTCAAGTAGACCCGAAGAAAGTTGAGGTAATCTTGGAGTGGGAATCTCTTAAGAATGTGAAAGAAGTCCGAAGTTTCTTAGGACTTGCTGGATATTATCGCCGTTTTGTAGAAGGATTTTCCAAAATTGCTCGTCCACTTACTCAGTTGTTGCATAAGACTCAGAAATTCGTGTGGGACTAGAAGTGTCAGACTAGCTTTGATGAACTTAAGAGAAGACTGACAACGGCGCCAGTACTAGCACTACCAGATGGGACCGATGGATTCATGGTATACAGCGATGCTTCAAATCAGGGTCTAGGTTGCGTGTTGATGCAGAAGGATAGGGTGATTGCCTATGCCTATCGACAGTTGAACCCGTATGAGGTTAACTACCCAACTCATGATTTAGAGTTAGCAGCTGTCGTCTTTGCCTTGAAGATTTGGCGACATTATTTGCACGACATTCGTTTTCATATCTTCACAGATCATAAGAGCCTCAAGTATATTTTCAGTCAGAAGGAATTAAAAATGAGGCAGAGGAGGTGGCTGGAATTGATCAAAGACTACGACTTGGAAATCCTATATCATCCAGACAAAGCGAACATGATAGCCGATGCACTGAGCCGCAAACCGGTTTCTATACGGATGTTGGAAACGCTTACGTCTCAACCCAGCATTCAACGAGAACTTATTCACGAAGGAATTGAAGTATGGTTGCAAAGAGTCCAAGGGCAGCTATGTATGATGGAATTAACTTCGTCATTAATCGAAGAAATCAAATCTAAGTAGTTGGATGACTCTCTGATTTTTCGGTTACGTGATGAAGTGAACAAAGAAAAGGCCCCCAGATTTGTGATACAGGATGATGGAGTTCTGAGATTCGAAAGTCGAGTTTGTGTCCCCGATGACGATGTTTTGAAGCAGACAATCATGAAGGAGCTCACAGCACGCCCCATTCTATTCATCCGGGCACCAGTAAAATGTATAAGGATTTGAAGCAAAATTTATGGTGGGAAAATATGAAGAAGGACGTAGCAGAATACGTCTCGAAGTGCTTAACTTTCCAACAGGTCAAGATTGAACATCAGCGACCTGCCAGAATGTTGAACCCACTTCCGATCCCTGAATGGAAGTGGGAGGATATATTGATGGACTTTATCACTAGTATGCCAAGGACCAGAATGGGGATGAATATGATTTGGGTGATAGTGGATCGTCTAACCAAGTCGGCTCATTTTTTGGTTATTAAAGATACTTGGGGGCTGAAGAAATTAGCACGAGTGTTCATTGCGGAGATAGTCCAATTGCATGGTACACCGAATACCATTATTTCGGATCGGGATGGTCATTTTGTGTCACACTTTTGAAAGGCAGTTCATAAGGCCTTGAGAACTGAGATGAACTTTAGCACAACTTATCATCCTCAGATGGACGGACAGTCCGAAAGGACTATACAGACAGTAGAAGATATGTTATGAGCGTGTGCCCTAGATTGGTCAACCGATTGGGAGGTTCATTTGCTGTTGATTGAATTCACTTACAACAATTGTTGGCATGCTTCCATTAAGATAGCACCATTTGAAACGTTGTACGAGATAAGATGCAGATCGCCCTTGTGTCGGGGTGATTCTTCTGACTTGATCGGGACTAAACCAGAGTTGATAGTTCAGATTCAAGAGAAGGTAGCATTGATTCGTGGAAGGCTGTTGAATGCCCAGAGTCGACAGAAGTCTTATGCATACGTGTGCCGTCGGCTGTTGGAGTTCGAGATTGGGGACCACGTGCTATTGAAGGTTTCTCCTACTCGGGGAATTTTCCTTTTTGGGAAAATGGGGAAGCTGAGTTCGAGATATATCGGACCATTCGATATCCTTGAAAGAGTTGGGGAGTTGGCATACAGGTTGGCCTTACCGCCATCGCTGAGTCACGTTCATAATATATTCCACGTATCCCAATTATGGAAATATGTACCGAATCCCAGTCATATCATTGATTTTGGCGAGATTGAAGTGGCTAATGATGGCTCGTTCGAAGAAAAGCTAATCAAGATATTCAAGAGTCGAGTCAAACAATTGAGGAATAAACCGATCTCCTTGGTTAAAGTTCAGTGGTCCTGACATGGAGTCGAAGAAGCAACTTGGGAGACTGAAGATAGTATGAAGTCGAGATAACCGAAATTATTTTCGGTATAAGTTTCGGGCCTAAACTTCTTTTTAGAGGGGTAGTATGTAATGCCCGGATAATTATTGTGTATTTATCTTGTATTCGAACTTGTAACTTTCGACTTTGTGGCGTTATTAATCGAAGATTGGTTTCCCGTATTCGTACCCCTATGTTTTTGTATTTCCAACATTCTTGCATGCATGGTTCTGCATGTCATAACATGCGCTAGGTGTTGATCTTAACGTACGCTACGATTGCAATATAACGTACGCTATAGCTTAAGCTCAACGTACGTAAGCTTCAGTCAATTCGAGATCAGACAAGGGTCGGCGTGTGGGGACCGGAAGAAGATTCGTTGAAATTGCCCCGCGTGAACCTGGACGGCTTTCCAGCTAAACAAGTCAACTAGGCTTAGCGTGCGTTACGATGGATGGTTAACGCACGCTAAGTGCATAGTGTTACGTACGTAACACTATGATAACGTACGTAAGCGAATGCCAGAATCAAGTCAGTGAGCTTTGGCCAGACGTTAACGTACGCTAAGGAGTGAGTATAGCGTACGCTAAGGCTTTTACGTACGTAATGGAGTAAGGTAAAGTACGTAATGATTAGAGTTCTATAACCCTCAACCCCCATTTCATTTCTTCCCCATTTCATTTCCGTCTTTTGCCATCTGAGAAATATCCAGCACCATATAACTCCCATATCATCATCCTAGCTTGATTTTGAAGATCATAGACCCTTGTGGATTGGTGTTCAAGCTTCCGGTGTTGAGATTCTTCAAGTTTTTCGTTGTTCTTTACTATATTGAGGTATGTGATCCTTCACCAACTTGATTATGTGTTCTTGGTGATGTTTTGAACATGTTTTGAGTTTATCAAATCGGCTATATTTGTGAGAAGTCGAACATCATAATTTTAGAGGAATAAATTCGGTTATGCTTCGGTTCTCTGTTGTTGTTAAGCATGTTGATAGAACCTTTTAGCGATAAGGCTCTTGAACGTAGTATCCTGAGATCTCGAACCTGATTATAACAAGTTTTCGGAGATTATCTAAGTTCGTATGAATTATATGATCGAACATTTAGTTTAAGGGAATTTAATGGACCGAGCTTAGGATTAATTTCTAGAAGGAGATGACAATCAAGATGAACCTAATGAATAAGTTCTTATGATGTTCGTCAAAGTATTTACGATATCTTGTTATTCAAGAACATGATTAGAATCCTTCTAAGATGAATTTCATGTCATAATTGAAGAATCCAACCGAAAGAGGTATTTGAACTTGAACGGTATTCTACGAGATTGTCGTTCGGCCGAATAGAGTAGTGTCGATTGGGGCAGATTAGTTCACTTGTCATGATAGTGTATAACATGCCTTTTGATGATTCGTTTGATGATTAGAACGATTATCTGGAACCGTTAGTTATACCGGTATTATTGTTCGATGAAAGTTTGGATTTTGGTGAGCTGATCGAGTGAGAATTCTTCGAGCGGGTTGAAGCCTATTCGTAGTAGCAATCCCTATCGCCATTTCTGAGGCAAGTATCGTATTTTGAAATTAGTTTAATATTAACATTGATATTCATGTTGTTGAGCATGAGATCATTTCCGTTGAATTGTCGTGATATTCGTTATCGATTATTTGTATGTTCATGTTGATGGACATATCGATTTTTGCATATGTGTATGCATAATTGTGTTTGTGTATGTTGTGTTGATTCGAAGGGATCGTGTGATCTATGCTGAGGGCGCTGGATCAGATGTCCACCTCGTGTTGGTCCGACGGGATCATCTTGGGATCTATGCTGAGGGCGTTGGATCATTGGACGGGTTTTTCCACCTCGTGTTGGTCCGACGTGATCACTTGGGATCTATGCTGAGGGCGCTGGATCATTGGAATACCCCATGTTGTGTTGATGGGATCATGTGGATGTGCATCGTTGGATTCCGGTAGCGAAAGTCAGTGTTATGTATTTTGCTATGCATCGTTGTTGCATATCTGATTTGCATATTATGATACTTGTACTAGCATCGTTTTGCTAATCCCTTCAGGGTTGGACATTTGTTTTGATGTTCAGGTAGCCGAGGAGCGGGGAAGCAACTACAGTATGATGACGAAGGGGCTCAGTGATGTTATTTGTTGTGTTGTTTTGTATTTCTGGTTTGATTTTCAGTACTTGAGTACGCATGTTCTGTTGTTAATTTGAGATGCTTGTAATAATGGATTCATTTAAGTTGTCTGAACCGGTTATCAAATTCTAAATTTTAATGGTACTTTTGTATTATTTTCGCATTTCTTAAATTAACCTTGTAAATTCTTATATAAAGGATTTACGGCGCTGTGATTATTCCGAATATCTCGGGGTGTTACAGGAATTAGGAGTCCAAACATTTAAAAAAATAGGAATATATCGAATAAACCAAGGACCATTTTCCAACGCCCTATCCATGCCATATTTAGTCTCGAATTGAAAAAGGAAAAACCCGTTATTAAGCATCACCCTTTGGAGACCAAACTTAGCCCAAGTATTTCTCACGTAGTTTTCAACAATTGGGAATACGCTTCCCAATAAAATAACCGTAGAGCGTATTTGCAAAACGATTACTTACCTCATTCACAGCTTCCAATGGTATAGTAACATTAGCTCCAGCCACACACGCTTCATTTCTCATCTCCGATATTTTCACAACTTTCTTAGTCGAGTTATCTTTGAATATATACGCAAAGGATAAATGAACAAAGCCGGCCTGATTAACATTTGTAGGCACACTAGACACACTAGGCTGTTCACATACAATACCGTCACTAGCAGCCTTGGTTAAATTAGATGAACCAACATCATGACAAACCTTAGATTGTCCACTCGAACCACCACAAACCTGAGTATTGTTAACCTGACAACTCGACTCCACCTGATCCGTTTGTTGGGCAGCATTCACATCAGAATTAAGAGTCGAACCAATCTTACCTGAATTATTCAAATCAGTGGACGAATTGGTCTTATGCAGGTACATTGCGAACCGCCTTCCTTAAAACCGACTTCAAGATCAGCGCCTCATCAAGCAAACTGGAACTGATATTAATCGAAACATTCAAAGCCTTGTTAGTCGAATCCATAGGAGCATCAGACGCACCACTATTCATTGCAGAACCTCCACCCTTATCCCTCTCTTTAGTAACCCCTATCATGACAAAATCAAAGCAATTCGACCCTCAAAACAACCACTGAAATCGTACAGAACAGAATCAACCATCCACATAAAAAACCCTAATAGCGATTAGGGTTTCCAGCGTACAGAAACCAAGTAGCACAACCAATAACGAAAAGGTAGATCCTAATGAATATAATGAGATTGTTAATAAGCCAAAAACACTCCAATACAGAATCGTAGAACCAGTATAGCACCAGAGAAAGCAAGATTAAAATCGACAGAAACAAACCCTAAAATCAAATAAACCCTAAACGATCCAACAATGAATCGCAGAAGATAAAGATGATATATAGGGATGTTATAGTCGGTTATTAATCACAGTAAGCACACCAAATTGTGATATAAACTAAAGGAACCCAGAAGAATCGCACTTAACTAAACCTTAAATATTTGCAGCCAACAATAAAACTGATAAAGAAGAATGATTAAACGAATTAATCTATTCACTATAATCAGATTTATGTAGGAGAACAATGAATTCAGAGGATAAATAAAAGACGATTAAATAAATAAATAATATAAACAAGTAATGAAACAACACATAGACATATTGAATGATAAAAAGAATAACTCATCTTCAATGAAACATGTGTTTGGAGGGCTGTAGAACCCTTACAGTAGCTGAGAAAAGCGTTCTTAAAACCCTACTCCAAGATGTTAAACGAATTATGAAAAACATAAGAAAGTATATATATAGATTTACAACTCTGACGGCGTCACCTTATAGGTTGTGACGCCGTCAGCTCGCCGCTATTAGGGTTTCGTCCTGTTCAAGTCGCCGTTATGACGGCGTCACTTAGGATCTCTGGCGCCGTCATGTGATGTCTGACGCCGTCCCTTAGTAAGTGATCTGGGCTGTAATATCCGCATTTTTTTCCCTTCTCTTATTATTCTCATTTTAGTGCATTTTCGTTTTTAACAACTCGCTTGTAACTGTATTGACATTTTGAGGATATTTAATATTGAACTTTTTGTCGTTCGAGCTTGTTTCGGACTCGTTTTACTCGATTTGATGTTTCATGTTGCTTTTGTCGTTATTTCGGATATTATCGTAATCGTCGTTCGGAACCGCCGTTTCGGGGTTGCCAAAGATCCATCTCGTGTTATTATGGGCGTTATGAGCTTTTGTTTGGTGTTTCGACCATGTATCGTACATTTCGGATGTTTGGGCCGTTTTGTAAATTTTCCCAAACTTTTGGGAAAATTTCGTTTGTTGATTTTTTTTTCCGAACCTTTGAGTAGTCGGGAATATGCTTTCCTTCAGCACGTAAGTTCGTCGTTTCAGGTCCCTTACGTCCGTACCATCGTGAATTGTTCACCGTTATATTTCGATTCTTTTTCGGTACCTCCTCATTCATTCTCGGGTTCAGATTTCACAAAAGGAATGTTACGACGTAACACCCTTTTGGTTACGCATTTAACGTTCTAGTGTATTTCGGTCCGCATTTATTCTCGCTTTTGGTTACGTACGTAACACCCTTTTCGTTACGACGTAACGCCTAGTGTATTTCATCCGTGCGATTCTGCCTTTTTGGTTACGTACGTAAGGCCCTTACGGCTTACGTACGTAATACAGCTTACGTACGTTAGCATGTGGTGGCTAACGTACGTAACGAGGCCTGGGTTTATAAACCCAGGGGTTGACCGATTTCGGTCATTTTCACTCCTTCTCCTCTCCATCCGACTCCTAGGCGATCTTCTTGGCATTTCCAGCGATTTGAAGCTTGGTAACTCCGAGCCATCATCTTCTTCGAGTTTTTGGAGTATATTATCAACCTATAATCGTGTTCTTCGTCATTATTCAAGGTAAACTCCTAAAACCTTGTTTTGGGTAAATTGAAGGGGTTTTCATGTTTCGTCCGATTCGTTCCGTATGTTAGATTAATTCATGATGTACATGATTAATCTTGTTGATTTTGTTGGTTTCCCTACGGATTCATGGTATATTTCGTAGTAATTTTGTAATCGAGAGGGTTTGGTTGTGGTCCGCCCTCGTCGTTGTTTCTATACGAATATACATGAATCGTAGGCGGGTTTCAGTGTATTCCAATTCCGTATTCATTTAGGATTGGTTGTGATTGTGTTCTTCGTATCGTTAGGTTCGTGATTATCGGCTCCTAACGGTCACCGGTGTTTTTCCTTCCGTTCGTTGCGTCGTTTATTATTCAAGGCAAGTATTTTTGGAAACCTTTATGCTTAATGTGGAATGGTAATGTATTTTGTGTGTGATTTGCTCACCTCGGGTTGGTCCGACGATATCACGGAGGGAATCGAAAGGGTTGAGTCCTCGATTCATGAGTTTGTTTAGCTAGCCAGCTCGGGAGGGTCCTTAGAGGCCTCGGGCGGGATCTATGATATTACTCTGTTCCCAAGGCGATGCATGTGCGTGTTTTGTTTTATGATATGGCCAGCTCGGGAGGGTCCTTAGAGGCCTCAAGTGATCTATGATATTACTCTGTTCCCAAGGCAAATTGTTTGACTGTTTGTTTCCGGAAAAGATATGTCTTGTTTTGGTTTTGAAATTGATAATGGTGCATGTACTATGAAATGTGTAAGCGATTGGTTTGCCTTGAATACTTGTACTAGCGTAATTGCTAACCCCTTTGGGGACCCGTTTTGGGGAAATTCTTGTTATGGATTTCAGGTTATGTTCTTCCGCATTTGAGGCACTGGGACAAGACGAGGATGTCGCCAAGGTCGTTGACATGTGCATTTGGGTCGTCTTATTTATTTTTCTTAACTTCGATATGGTTGTTTCCCACACTTATAAACTTATAGATTGTACTCGCGAGTACTTAGGTTTTCCTTTTCGAACTCCGTATTGTATTACTTTAAATTGTTACATTGTCGGTTGATGCTATTTCGCCGGTTGCTCCGGGCGTATCCTTATATGTCTTGTCATTTATTTGTGTATCCTCGTTAACCGAGACGGTTAGCCGAGTGGTGTATTCTTGTTGTAGCCTGGTGGATCCCATGTAGGGTAATATACTCAGAATATACTCCGAATATCTCTGAGTAAAATGGTATCGAGCCCTAGGTTTATGGATACCTAGGCTTGTTGGTTATTTGGGTCTAGTCGTGTTTTGTTTTGCACATTGTCACACCGCCGCCAAAGATCTCAAGATTTCCAAAGGCTCGTAAGTTTTCTTATTCGGCCCTTCTGTTTCTTGCATTGTATTTCCACTTTCGAGTTGTAGTTGCTTTTCCTCCCTTACTCATCATCGATGTACTTCTGTTATCTCTTAACACCAGTATGGATGCCGGAGGAAACCGTGGTCGTGGTCGTGGTCGTGGTCGTGGACGCGGCCGAGGACGTGGGGCAGCCGGTGGGGCGGCCACATCGCAGTCTTCGGGAGCCGGCAGTACCGGTGACCGTCACAGTCATGCTTCTTCTTAGGAGCGCGCCGACCTTGGTATTGCGGCCGTTATACAGCAGATGGTTAACCAGATGGCGGCGATAGCTCAAGTGGTTCAAAACCCCGATCAGGCCCATGCTAATCGGGGCGGAGCAGATCGTTGTCTCCAATACGTCATCAAGATGCATCCTCCTCAATTTTCGGGAGCATCAGACCCGATCGGCTGGGAGGGGTGGATCAAGGAGATATCTAAGGTCTTCGTTGCCACCAACTGTCCCGAGGACCGCAAGGTCCCTATTGCCCAGTACTTTCTCACTGGGGATGCTACGGATTGGTGGGAGGCTATTGGGCCCAAAGACCATGTTGCTTCGTGGGTCGAATTTCAGGAATTGATGGAGACCGAATATTGCCCGTGGCCGGTCAGACAGGCTCGAGTGCATGCTTTCTATGATGCTCAACCACGGGATATTCCCGTGTCTCAAGCTATTGCTGATTTTAACAAAGAGTTGGGCTATGTGAAGACCCAAGTTGTCGAAGAGAGCGACAAAATTTTCTATTTTTCAAGGAGGATGAAACTGTCCATTCGGGACTATATGTCTGGACTCGTCTGCACTACTTTGAAGGATTATCAGAGTAGGGCCCTCGCTTATGATATGTCGGTGACAGCTAGTGATATGGCTCGTGAGAGTAAGAAGCAGAAGTCGGTCGGAAATTTTTCTGGTCCCAAGAGTGGAGGCCAGCAGAAATCTCAGGCTGCAAATATTTCTACGGGTGGTTCGGCTCGTTTCTCTGGGAGTTTCCGGGGTGCCGCCGGAACCTCCATTCGTGAACCCACATGCTTTAACTGCGGTGTGCAGGGCCATAGGAACCGGCAGTGTCCTCGTTCGAAGTTCACTTGTCATACTTGTGGTGAGTTGGGCCACAAGGCCCTCTTTTGTGATCAGATCAGACAGCTTCGCGGCGCCCGTTCTTCTCACCCAGCACCTATGGAGCCGAGTGTGAACCAGGGCTCATTTGCTCCGTCGCCACCTCCGAGTGTCGGTCGAGGTAGGGGTCGGGGTCAGCCCGCTAGGGGAGGAGCTTCCAGTGTCGGCTCTGCCCAGCCGCGTATCTATGAGATGAGGAGGGCCGATGATCCAAAGAGCCATCGTGGCGGCAGTGCCGTTCATATCCATTCCCATCCTGTCAGTGTGCTTTTTGATTCGGGTGCTACGCAGTCATTCATTTCTCTAGAGTGTGTACGCCGTCTGAGTCTCGACTGTTTGTCACCTTGCGAGCCTTTCATCGTTAAACTTCCTAGCGGTGATAGAATTGTCGGTGATCGAGAGGTCCGGGACTGTTCTATGTTTATTTGTGAGAGGGCTTGGCTCTCTAATCTTATTGTCGTGGGTATCGAGGGTGAGGATTTGATTCTAGGGGATGATTGGCTCGAGTGGCATGGCGCAATCATGAACTACCGCACGAGGATCATCACTATGTTAGCCGAGGATGGCACCGAGCACTCTTTCGCAGGGCGAAAGAGGGGAAACCAGAAGTTTGTTATTAATGCCTTGAAGGCGATGAGTCTTCTGCGAAATGGATGTACTGGTTATTGGTGCTATGCCTTGAAGGCGGAGGATAGTGGAGTCGAGCTTTCGTCGATTCCAGTCGTTAGTGAGTTTCCTGATGTATTTCCTGACGAGTTACCGGGATTGCCACCGGACCGTGAGGTCGAGTTTGCTATAGAGTTAGAGCCGGGCGCGGCTCCGATTTCGAAGGCGCCGTATCGTATGGCACCTTCAGAGATGTCAGAGTTGAAGAAGCAGTTGAGTGAGCTCCTTGAGTCGGGTTATATTCGACCGAGCGCTTCGCCTTGGGGCGCACCGGTCCTGTTTGTGCGTAAGAAGGATGGTTCACTGCGTTTGTGTATCGACTATCGCGAACTAAACAAAGTGACCATCAAGAACAAGTATCCTTTGCCGAGAATTGATGACTTGTTCGATCAGTTGCAGGGAGCCGCGGTATTCTCGAAGATTGATTCGAGATCGGGGTACTATCAGCTCCGGGTGAGAGAGTCCGATGTGCCGAAAACAGCTTTTCGGACGAGATACGGACATTATGAGTTTGTAGTTATGCCTTTCGGGTTAATGAATGCATCGGCGGTGTTCATGCTGTTGATGAACAAAGTCTTTATCGAGTATTTGGATAAGTGTGTCGTCGTCTTCATTGACGATATTCTTATCTATTCGAGGAGTGAGGATGAGCATGCCCATCGTTTGCGGATAGTGTTAGACATTTTGAGGACCGAGCAACTCTATGCGAAGTTCTCGAAATGTGAGTTCTGGATGAGGGAAGTGATGTTTTTGGGTCATGTGATTTCAGCCGAGGGAGTTCGTGTGGATCCGCAGAAAATTGAGGCAGTGTTGGATTGGACACCGCCCACAAATGTGAAGGAGGTCCATAGTTTCTTGGGTTTGGCTGGCTACTACCGTAGGTTCGTCGAGGGTTTCTCAAAACTAGCTCGGCCGCTTACCCAGTTGCTCCAAAAATCCGAGAAGTTCGTCTGGAATGACGAGAGGCAGTCGAGTTTTGAGGAACTGAAGAAGCGTTTGACTTCAGCTCCGGTTTTGGCGTTGCCATGTGGCAACGAAGGTTTTGCTGTTTATAGCGATGCTTCGGGTCAGGGTCTTGGGTGCGTATTGATGCAGCACGGCAAGACCATCGCTTATGCGTCGAGACAGTTGAGGCCATATGAGCTCAACTACCCTGCTCATGATTTAGAGTTAGCGGCAGTTGTTTTTGCACTCAAGATTTGGCGTCACTATCTTTTCGGCTCTACATGTCAGATTTTTACCGATCATAAAAGTCTGAAATACATATTTACTCAGCGGGAGTTGAATATGAGGCAGAGGAGGTGGTTAGAGCTGATTAAGGATTATGACATCGAAATCCTTTATCATCCGGGCAAGGCGAACGTCGTGGCCGACGCCTTGAGTCGGAAACCGATTGCCTTGCGAACGCTTGAGGTCCTTACGTCTCAGACTGAGCTTTGGCGGGCTTTGATTGAGTTTGATGTTGAGGTTTTGTTGCCTGGGGCTGTCGGGCAACTTTGTGATTTATAGGTTTCGTCGTCTTTGATCGATGAAATTAAGCTGAAGCAGTTAGAGGATCCGATGATTACTAAAATCCGAGAGAACGTTCTTAAGGGAAAGTCTCCTGGGTTTGTGATTCATGAGGATGGTGTTTTGAGATTCTAGAGTTGGCTTTGTGTACCGAACGACTCAGAGTTGAGACAGAGTATTTTGCGCGAGGCCCATGCTACGCCTTACTCCGTTCATCCTGGTTCGAGTAAGATGTACAAAGACCTGAGGAGGAATTTCTGGTGGAATAATATGAAGGAGGAGGTCGCACGGTTTGTAGCGAGATGTTTGACTTGCCAGCAGGTCAAGATCGAGCATCAGCGACCGGCCGGATTATTGCAGTCACTTCCCGTTCCGGAATGGAAATAGGAAGATATATCGATGGATTTCGTTACGAGTTTGCTGAGATCGAGGTCGGGCATGAATATGGTATGGGTGATTGTTGATCGTCTGACCAAGTCGGCACATTTTCTGGGCATCAAGGATACTTGGGGTCCGGAGAAGTTAGCTAGTGTGTTTATCGCGCAGATTGTGAGGCTTCACGGTACTCCGAAGTCTATTGTTTCGGATCGTGATGGCCGTTTTGTATCGCAATTTTGGCAGGCGGTGCATAAGGCGTTGGGTACTTGTTTGCGTTTAAGTACCTCTTTTCATCCCCAGTCAGATGGACAGTCGGAACGCACTATCCAGACATTCGAGGATATGTTGCGTGCTTGTGCTCTCGATTGGAGTAGTGACTGGGAGGAGCATTTGCCACTAATCGAATTCACGTACAACAATAGTTGGCACGCGTCGATTCGGATGGCACCGTATGAGGCGCTCTACGGGTGCCGTTGTCGATCTCCGATTTGTTGGAATGAGGCGTCCGATTTGGTCGGGACCGAACCGGATATCGTGTTAGAGACGAGACGGAAGATAGAATTAATCCGGGAACGGATGTTGACTGCCCAGAGTCGACAGAAGTCATATGCCGATGTCCGTCGTCGACCTTTAGAATTCGAGGTGGGAGCCCACGTTTTGCTGAAGGTGTCGCCGACGAGAGGAGTTTTCCGTTTCGGGAAGAAGGGGAAGTTGAGTCCGAGATTTATTGGACCCTTTGAGATTCTTGAGCGAGTCGGTGTTTTGGCATATCGTTTGGCGCTACCTCCGGCCTTGAGTCGCGTTCATAACGTCTTCCATGTTTCTCAACTGAGGAAATATGTCCCGGATCCTAGTCATATCATCGATTATGGTGAGATCGATATTGCCGAAGATTTTACCTTCGAGGAGCGTCCCTTAAGGATTTTGGAGCACCGTGAGAAGCTACTGAGGCATAAGACCATTCCTTTGGTCAAAGTGCAGTGGTCGAGACATGGTGTCGAGGAGGCGACTTGGGAAACCGAGGATAACATGCGTGCTAAGTATCCCGAGTTGTTTATTTCTTAAGTTTCGGGACGAAACTTGTTTTTAGAGGGGTAGAATGTAATATCCGCATTTTTTTCCCTTCTCTTATTATTCTCATTTTAGTGCATTTTCATTTTTAACAACTCGCTTGTAACTGTATTGACATTTTGAGGATATTTAATATTAACTTTTTGTCGTTCGAGCTTGTTTCGGACTCTTTTTACTCGATTTGATGTTTCATGTTGCTTTCGTCGTTATTTCGGATATTATCGTAATCGTCGTTCGGAAC
This sequence comes from Orobanche coerulescens, assembly GCA_033398695.1. Taxonomy (NCBI): domain Eukaryota; kingdom Viridiplantae; phylum Streptophyta; class Magnoliopsida; order Lamiales; family Orobanchaceae; genus Orobanche; species Orobanche coerulescens. Next base: position 165,362,705 of record CM065804.1, read on the forward strand.
CGCCATTTCGGGGTTGCCAAAGATCCATCTCGTGTTATTATGGGCGTTATGAGCTTTTGTTTGGTGTTTCGACCATGTGTCGTACATTTCGGATGTTTGGGCCGTTTTGTAAATTTTCCCAAACTTTTGGGAAAATTTCGTTTGTTGATTTTTTTTTCCGAACCTTTGAGTAGTCGGGAATATGCTTTCCTTCAGCACGTAAGTTCGTCGTTTCAGGTCCCTTACGTCTGTATCATCGTGAATTGTTCACCGTTATATTTCGATTCTTTTTCGGTACCTCCCTCATTCATTCTGGTCTGTACTTCACAAAAAGGAATGTTACGTACGTAACACCCTTTTGGTTACGTACGTAACGTTCTAGTGTATTTCGGTCCAGACGATTTTGCCTTTTTGGTTACGTACGTAACACCCTTTTGGTTACGTACGTAACGCCCTAGTGTATTTCAGTCCAGGCGATTCTGCCTTTTTGGTTACGTACGTAAGGCCCTTATGGCTTACGTACGTAATACTTTTACGTACGTTAGCATGTGGTGGCTAACGTACGTAACGAGGCCTGGGTTTATAAACCCAGGGGTTGACCGATTTCGGCCATTTTCACTCCTTCTCCTCCCCATCCGACTCCTAGGCGATCTTCTTGGCATTTCCGGTGATTTGAAGCTTGGTAACTCCGAGCCATCATCTTCTTCGAGTTTTTGGAGTATATTATCAACCTCTAATCGTGTTCTTCGTCATTATTCAAGGTAAACTCCTAAAACCTTGTTTTGGGTAAATTGAAGGGGTTTTCATGTTTCGTCCGATTCGTTCCGTATGTTAGATTAATTCATGATGTACATGATTAATCTTGTTGATTTTGTTGGTTTCCCTACGGATTCATGGTATATTTCGTAGTAATTTTGTAATCGAGAGGGTTTGGTTGTGGTCCGCCCTCGTCGTTGTTTCTATACGAATATACATGAATCGTAGGCGGGTTTTCGGGTGTATTCCAATTCCGTATTCATTTAGGATTGGTTGTGATTGTGTTCTTCGTATCGTTAGGTTCGTGATTATCGGCTCATAACGGTCACCGGTGTTTTTCCTTCCATTCGTTGCGTCGTTTATTATTCAAGGCAAGTATTTTTGGAAACCTTTATGCTTAATGTGGAATGGTAATGTATTTTGTGTGTGATTTGCTCACCTCGGGTTGGTCCGACGGGATCACGGAGGGAATCGAAAGGGTTGAGTCCTCGATTCATGAGTTTGTTTAGCTAGCTAGCTCGGGAGGGTCCTTAGAGGCCTCGGGCGGGATCTATGATATTACTCTGTTCCCAAGGCGATGCATGTGCGTGTTTTGTTTTATGATATGGCCAGCTCGGGAGGGTCCTTAGAGGCCTCGGGCGGGATCTATGATATTACTCTGTTCCCAAGGCAAATTGTTTGACTGTTTGTTTCCGGAAAAGATATGTCTTGTTTTGGTTTTGAAATTGATAATGGTGCATGTACTATGAAATGTGTAAGCGATTGGTTTGCCTTGAATACTTGTACTAGCGTAATTGCTAACCCCTTTGGGGACCCGTTTTGGGGAAATTCTTGTTATGGATTTCAGGTTATGTTCTTCCGGACGAGCGGGCACTGGGACAGTGCGAGGATGCTGGCCAAGGTCGTTGACATGTGCATTTGAGTCGTCTTATTTATTTTTCTTAACTTCGATATGGTTGTTTCCCACACTTATAAACTTATAGATTGTACTCGCGAGTACTTAGGTTTTCCTTTTCGAACTCCGTATTGAATTACTTTAAATTGTTACATTGTCGGTTGATGCTATTTCTCCGGTTGCTCCGGGCGTATCCTTATATGTCTTATCATTTATTTGTGTATCCTCGTTAACCGAGACGGTTAGCCGAGTGGTGTATTCTTGTTGTAGCCTGGTGGATCCCATGTAGGGGTCCACGGCGCTGTAATATACTCCGAATATCTCGGGCTGTTACATGGGCCGTCTCTTGTTAACTTTGTACGTGACTCTCAACTTCAAATTACACCTAACGCCATCAGGTTGTAGTGTCTTCAGAATTCACTAAGGCGTCGCTTGTTAATTTTCCACCAAAAATCCATCTTCAGTAACAAGTGACGGCGTCACTTTGTAATGTGTGACGCCGTCGGGACTCCTTTCCCGACAGATTTTGAGACACGGTCGTTTTCTTAATCTCTTAGTCCAAATAAGCCATAAATGTGCCGATTTCCAGTTTTTTCGTCCCAAGTACCTTAAATGCTAAAAGAAACGATTTAGGGTAATATTTTATCATATTAATACAATTTTGGGCTTAAATGACCCCTTAAAAAGGTACCAAATAAATCCTCATCAAATATCCCTACACTTGGCATTTGCTTGTCCTCAAGCAAATGTGCTTTTATCCTAATCAATTTACAAGTCAGGGGTCATTTAACATTAATATAAAAACAATCGTCCCACGTTAGTCAAAATAAGCACAAAAATTATACTATCACCTCACATAAAGTGTTTGGATTCTCACATCTCTCGGTTGTATAAAGTTATATAACATATGGAAGTGGGAAAACAAAACACTCTCTATCTATCATAGCACATAGATTACCTATAGGCTTGGAAACAGATCAAACCTCCACCACTTTGGCGTAAGCACCTAGGATAAACTATCAAAGAGGTCTTTTAAAGGGTTGTAACGTTAGGTGTAAGGATATGGAAAACACGACTTTTTTGGATATAGGGAATTTTAGTGGTGGCAAGTCAATCATGTTAATCAATTACATGTACAATGAGGTGTTGCTAAGCCAAGACTCGACTCGCTAACTATACTAACTCTTTTTGTATTTTTTTCTTGACACTTTCTTGACTTAAATAAAATATAAAAGACGGGATGGTAGTCCGTATGTTTTTTTTCTCTTTTCTTTTTCTTTTTTTTTCGATTTTTTTTCCTTTTCTTTTTTTTTTCTATTTTTTCTCATACACTCTTGCCCTACCATCCAAAATAATACATCATTACAAAAGGATTTCTTAAAACCTCTCTACACTTGAACTTTTACATAGATAAAAACTAACTAACGACCCGAATTAAGAAAATCAAAACACATGGAGTACCTTAAACATTAACGCACATATGGGGGTAATAACTGTCACGCCCCCAACATTGGGAAGGACGAGGACGCGACGCATCGGTCGATCAATCAATCAAAATGCAACAATAAATAGCAGAAGCAAAATAATGATTGGATAATATTTCAAAACAACAATCTTAGCCCGATGTTCTAAGATTCATTGTGACAAAAGCTGATAATCGAAATTACACTGTTCATAAGTTTACAGCGGGAAAATACCAAACGAGTTAAGTACAAAGCAGAGTTAACTATTACAAGTTGGGATAACAACAGAAATTCTAAGTCTTGATGGCAGTCTTCTATTCAGTCTATTCCTCGAGAATTTCTTCGTCTTCGGCTGGTGGCTCGTTCTCTGGTTTTAAAAGGGAAAACGGTGGGGTGAGACAATGTGTAATATCCGGGGGTAATTTTTTTTTCTCGTGTTTCTGTTGGGTTGTACGTATTCATTTGGAATTGTACAGATGTTGTTGTTTGGACCGATACAATGTATATTGTATTAGAATATTTCGGGATCGAAATATTTATACTGGTCGTCGGTTTGGTTTCGCCGTTTGGTTGTTGCTTGGCGAGTTTGGAATTTTGGCTAAGTTTATAGCCATAGCGTACGCTACCTGTGTAACTTTACGTACGCTAATTTGTTACGATTACGTCGTTACGCCCTGAAGTTACGTACGTAATGCGTGGTAGGTGGTGGGAACCTTCCTCGTGGTCAACTTTCGGGGCGAGGGTATCTTTGGGGTATCATTTATATATATATATATATATATAAATATGTTATCAACTTTGGAATGTGATTCCCTTTCTCCCTCATGTGTCTCACGATTATATATATATATAATATACATATATCAACCCTTTCCCCCTCACCTTTCTCTCTCTCTCGGCCCTTTCCTCTCTCCTCCCTCTCTCATTTTTTTTTCCTGTTGCCATCTCTCTCTCCGTCATCTCTCCCTCTCGTCCTCTCTCTCTTATCCTTCTCTCTCTCTCGTTTTTTTTTTCGACGAGGCAGAGCTTGGATGGCAGCCGGCCTCTTTCCGGCGACGGACTGGAGTTGACGACCGGAGTAGAGGACTGACATCTCCAGCGACGACCGGAGCTCGGCGGCGGCAGGCGGTGTAACATCCCCGATATATTCAGGAATATTACAGCGCCGTAAATCCTTTACATAAGGATTTACAAGGCTGAAGAATTTAAACAGGCATTAAAAGGTACTAACGAATGGAAATAACGAAATTACGGTACAACAGTTCTGACCCAATACAGAAATAGTACAATTGTTCAACAGAACTCAATAATACATCACCAAATTCAAATCATCACAAATGACTTCGTACTCGAGTACTTATTGAAATAAAGAGTAAACAACAGAAAATTAAACCCGGTCGGGACATCACTCTGCACCCTCGTCGTCATACAGTTCCAGTGGTTATTTTCCCGCTCTCTTGGATCCTGAACACAAACAAAATGTTCACCCCCGAAGGGGTTAGCACAACGATGCTAGTACAAGTACCACAACATATTATTCATATCTCACGAAGAATAATAACGTAAACGACAAAGTACCAACGAGTCTTCTCCTACGAGAAACTCAAACATAACATACACAACTGATAATCACAACATGATATCATAACATACACATGGTAATTCCATCGATCCAGCGTTCACTGCCTAGAACCTACGATGATCCCGTCAGACCAACCCGTGGTGGAAAAACTCGTCCGATGATCCAGCGCACGCTAGCATAGATCCCCCGATGATCCCGTCGGACCAACACGAGGTGGACATACAACAACGACATACATGCACAACAATATGTATAACAACAATACATAAAACAAATAAAGTACTTGCCTCGATTCGAAGACAATAACAACACTTCCACGAAAATGAACACTCGAAGATCGTCCTCCTCAATCAATCACGTAACGAGACCAAACCTTAACAAAAGAAATGATATAGGATTTATCTCACGTCGTATGAATGTTTAACAATTCGATTTACGGCCAAAAGTTCATAAAATGCATTCGCCTGACCGCTTAGCGCACGCTAAGTACTCTGTGTAGCGTGCGTTAAGTCTGCCCGATAGCGCACGCAAACAACAAAGACTAGCGTACGCTAACTATGCATGGTCAGTACTTCACTGACCAGCCAACTGACTCGTCTGATGGTCTAGCGTACGTTACGTGCCAAACGTAGCGCACGCTAACTCATGCTCGATAGCGCACGTTAAACTTCATAGCATAGCGTGCGCTATCTATGCATGGCAGTTCACTGCTGAGCAGTAAACTGTTCTTGCCATGATCGAAACAATGAAATCTTGCGTGATAATTCATGTTACTTCCATGATTACCATGTTCACACCCTTATGAATGATTTTACGGATAAAGACAACTTCGGATTCAAGGATATGCATACCAATATAAAACCATATTCCATTCCTACTTCAAATCTTCATACGACAATTCGAAAAGCTTAACGGTTGATATCAACACCTTATATCAATCAATATTATCATGCTGAAGTTGATTAAACGTTCCATCTATACTAGATAAATCTTTCCATGATCAAACCTTTAGATTTATCTAACAATAAGGATGTTAACGTCTAGTCCAAGGTTAATATGAAATCATCTATTAGATTCGGTTTACCAATGATAGAAGCTTCTCTTCACATACTCAGTGTAATAAGATTCAAATCATGATGATTATAATCAAGGTATTTAAGGCTTATTCATCTCACTATTCCAAACATGATATACTTGGATAATTCCTCTATGAAAATCCATATCTTGTTAACATGATCATCCAATTCGTTAGAATCCAACTCTAAGTCTTGAGATAGATTGAACATACCTTAATATGATGAAAATCACTGAACCGTAAGGTAGAATCCAACTCCGGTTGGTTGTATGCCACTCCAAGGTGCTATTCCACTTCCATGAACGTTCCCAAGTGATAACCAATATACAAACACCAACAAAATGTGTTCTAAGTGTATAGGAGTATTATCACAGCTCTCTGAACTCCCAAGGATGAAGAATGGGCGAAAGAAATGAAAACCAAAACGGTTGTTGTCCCATTTATAATATTCTGCATTATTAACAAGTTAGCGCACGCTACTAAGCATTCCTTAGCGTGCGCTAATAATGGTTGACTTCAGAATTGTCCGGGTGCGTCCGCGGGAATCTTATCCGGACCCATGTCCCGGCTGGCGCATGTGTTAGCTGTCCCGCTCAATAATTGAGTCCTTAGCGCACGTTACTCCTACCTGCATAGCGTGCGCTAATAATAGCCCGATAGCGCGCGTTAAGATACATTCTTAGCGTGCGCTATCATGAGGTTGCATGAGCAATTTTGCATGTTTCTATACTTATGTACAATGATATCAATGCACGAAATATCATACTCCAATAATCAAAACCACCAATCCGAATAATACAGGGTTTGAATACAGATGAAATACACCGTAATAAATCCGGATATTACATACTCTCCTACTAAAAAGGAGTTTCGTCCCGAAACTCAAGACGAAAATAACTCGGGATATCTAGACTTCATATCAGCTTCCGTTTCCCAAGTGGCTTCTTCCATTCCGTGACGTGACCATTGAACTTTGACCAAAACGATTGGTTTGTTCCTCAGCTGCTTAACTCGACTTTCGAGTATCTTGACTGGTCTTTCTTCAAACGTTCCATCCTGCGCGACTTCGATCTCGCCGAAATCAATGATATGATTGGGATCTGGTATATACCTCCGTAACTGGGATACGTGGAACACGTTATGAACATGGCACAATGACGGCGGCAATGCCAATCTGTATGCCAACTCCCCAACTCTCTCGAGGATCTCAAATGGTCCGATATATCTCGGACTCAGCTTTCCTTTCCTTCCTAAACGAAAGATTCCCCGAGTAGGAGAAACCTTCAAAAGTACGTGATCTCCAGTACTGAACTCCAATGGGCGGCGGCGTATGTCCGCATAGGATTTCTGGCGACTCTGGGCAGTCAACAGCCTTTCACGAATTAAGGCTATCTTCTCTCGAGTGCCTCGATCAACTCGGTTCTGTTCGATCAAGTCCGATGAATCGTCCCCAAAGATAGGGGCGATCTGCATCTCCTTCCGTATAATGCCTCAAACGGTGCCATCTTAATAGAAGCATGCCAACTATTGTTGTAGGTAAATTCAATCAATGGTAGATGAACTTCCCAATCGTTTGACCAATCTAAGGCACAGGCCCTTAGATGTCTTCCACCGTTTGTATAGTTCTCTCAGATTGTCCGTCAGTCTGCGGGTGATAAGGTATCAAGTTCACCCGGTCCCCAAGGCCTTATGAACTGCTTTCCAAAAGTGAGACACAAAACGACCGTCTCGATCAGAAACAATGGTCTTCGGCGTACCATGCAATCGAACTATCTCTGAAATAAATACTCGTGCCAACCTCTACGGTCCCCACGTATCCTTAATGTCTAGAAAATGAGCCGATTTGGTTAAACGATCAACTATTACCCAAATCATGTTCATTCCTGTCCTGGTTTTCGGCATATTGGTGATAAAGTCCATCGATATGTCCTCCCACTTCCATTCAAGAATCGGGAGCGGCTTCAACATTCCAGCAGGCCGTTGATGCTCGATCTTAACCTGCTGACAAGTCAAGCATTTCGAAACATAGTCCGCTACGTCTTTCTTCATGTTGCCCCACCAGAAATTCTGCTTCAAGTCCTTATACATCTTACTGGTGCCCGGGTGGATAGAATAGGGCGAACTATGAGCTTCCTTCATAATCGTCTGTTTCAGAACATCAACTTCGGGAACGCAGAGTCGGTTCTGAAATCTCAAAATTCCATCGTCATGAATTATGAATCCGGGGGCCTTTCCTTTGATCACTTCATCATGTAACCGAATCATCAGAGGATCATCTGCCTGTCTAGATTTGATTTCTTCGGTTAAAGATGAAGTTATTTCCATCACGCACAGTTGCCCTTGGACTCTTTGTAACCATACCTCAATTCCTTCACGAATCATCTCTCGCTGAAGGCTAAGTTGGGAGGTCAGCGTCTCCAGCATCTGAATAGAGACAGGCTTGCGGTTAAGTGCATCGGCCACTACATTCGCTTTGCCTGGATGATATAAAATCTCCAAGTCATAGTCCTTAATCAGTTCCAACCATCTTCTCTGCCGCATGTTCAACTCTTTCTGACTGAATATGTACTTGAGACTCTTATGATCCGTAAAGATGTGACAGTGAGTCCCGTACAGATAATGCCTCCAGATCTTCAAGGCAAAAACCACTGCTGCTAGCTCCAAATCATGTGTCGGGTAATTCACTTCATAAGGTTTCAGTTGTCGCGACGCATAAGCGATCACCTTATCATTCTGCATCAACACGCACCCAAGTCCTTGGTTCAAGCATCATCAGTAAACTATGAATCCTTCAGTTCCCTGCGGAAGTGATAGAATCGGTGCCGTCGTCAATCTCTTCTTCAATTCATCAAAGCTAATCTGACACAATTCATTCCACTCAAACTTTTGAGTTTTCTGCAGGAGTCGAGTAAGTGGACGGGAGATTTTAGAAAACCCTTCCACGAATCGACGATAGTATCCAGCAAGTCCCAAGAAGCTTCGGACCTCTTTCACGTTCTTTGGAGGCTCTCAATTCATAATTGCTTCGATCTTCTGAGGATCTACTCGGACTCCTTCAGCTGACACCACATGGCCGAGGAACATTACTTCCTTTAGCCAGAATTCACACTTAGAAAGTTTGGCGTACAATTGGTCGTTTCTCAAAAGTTCCAATACAATCCGCAAATGTTGCGCATGTTCTTCCGGGCTCTTAGAATACACCAGAATGTCATCAATAAATACGACCACAAATTTATCCAAAAATTCAATGAACACACGGTTTATCAATTGCATAAACACAGCAGGTGCGTTAGTGAGACCAAACGGCATCACTACAAACTCATAATGCCCGTAGCGAGTTCTGAACGCTGATTTCGGAACATCAGATTCCTTAATCCTCAGCTGATGGTATCCTGATCTCAGATCAATTTTAGAAAATACCGTTGCCCCTTGCAGCTGGTCAAACAGATCATCAATCCGTGGTAACGGATATTTGTTCTTAATCGTCATCTTGTTCAGCTCTCGATAGTCAATACACAGTCGGAGCGATCCATCCTTCTTTCGGACGAAAAGAACTGGCGCTCCCCAGGGTGAAACGCTTGGCTGAATATAGCCCTTGTCCAGTAACTCCTCCAGCTGCTTCTTGATTCGTACATCTCAAGAGGTGCCATACGATACGGCGCCTTGGAAATCGGTGTGGCTCCGGGTTCCACCAATGGTAAATTCCACATCTCTTCGTGGAGGTAGTCCGTAACTCGTCAGAAATACATCCGGAAATTTGTTCACAACAGAATGGATGAAACTTCCACAATTTCGACTTCTTTCTTCATTGCGTAACACTGCGATGCAGACACTGTTTCAACAATTTGACAGCTTTCATCGCCTTGATCAATTTTCCTGAGCTTCCCGGTTTCCATCCCTCAAACAGAATTTCGGAACCATCGTCAGCGATCAGTGAGATATTCCTCCTTCGGTAGTTCACAATTGCTCCATATCGATTAAGCCAATCGTCTCCGAGTATCAGGTCGTCTCCTTGCATTTCTATCACGATCATATTTGAGAGCCACTATCTGCCTCCAATTGATATAGGGAAATTTCTAGTTTCTAAATTTCCGACAATCCTCTCTCCACTCGGTAAACCAACAACATAAGGTTCACAAGCATGAAAACCGGAAATATTCAAACGATTTACACAAGACAAAGATATGAAAGAATGTGTAGCTCCTGTATCGAATAAAACGCTAATCGGCCGGGAAAGGATGCGGGCACGATGCGACATCAGCATCTTGATCGTCTGTCCTCCTCATCTCGTACAGACGTGGGGGAGCAGATCCGGCACTCGATGTCCCCTTTCGGTCCCATTGTCCTGTGCCTCGCCCGCGGCCAAAATTCTGAGGCATCTGAACACTTTGCTGCGTCTGTGGAATACTGGCCTCTTTCTGGACTGGTTGTGGTGTACGGGCTCTAAAAGACTTTGCAGCCTCTTCACAAAACACTGCCCGATGTCCCTCTCGTCCACAATCAAAACAAGTCACGGCAGGAAGGGGGCAATTCTGTCGATAGTGCCCCGTCTGGGCGCAGTTAAAGCATTTCCTCGTAACATCAGTAATAGTTGATGTCGCTCCGAAGTTCTTTCCGCTCCTAACTGGGTGCGGAGGTTTCTTGAAAGAGTGAAAGGATGACTGGGCCTTACGGGGCCCGCTGTTCTTGTGCTCTGTAAAAGTACCAGAGACTTTCTGTTTCTTAGATTCCGAAACTTTCTCCATGGCGGCTTCCTTGATCTCGTACGCCAACGCCTTATCCTGGTATTGGCGGAGTGTGGTACATTAAAATCCGGACATGTACCTCTGGATTTCTGGTTTCATCCTCATATCGAAATGGATCATCATTTCTGCATCTGTTCTGACCAGATGTCGAACAAATGCCAGCTGCTGGTTAAACGTCTTGATCGCCTGGGATACTGGCACATCAGAAGGCTGAGCGGAGAAAAACTCCCGAACTTTGGCTTCCCTCACAGGACGAGGGCAATACTGAGCTTCCATCATCAATCTAAACTCTGTCCAATCGGCATCATGGTCTACAGGCCGGATGGCTTCCCACCATTCGGACGCTTCCCCTATCAGAAAATATTGAGCGATAGAGGCTCTCCGGTCGTCTGGGCAGTTAATTCCGGCAAAGATTTTCTCCAGTTCTTTCAACCAATGATCCCAGGTGGGAGTCTCAGAAATACCGTCAAATTTGGGTGGTTGCATCTTCGCCACCTCTTTCAGCCACCGGTCACATCGATTTCCCATGTCTGGGATACCTTGCTGTCTCTCTCCCTGCTGTAGTCCCACCGCCACTTGCATTCGGTCCACGACCTGGGCGAACTGAGTCATCTGGTTCACCACTTGACGAAGGATCTCTGGTACAGCAGGATCTGGTTCGTTATTAATAGATTGTTGTGGCTCGCCTGAGCTATGACTGGCTTGGTTAGAAGGCGACGCTTCCCTTTCGGCATTTCTCCGTCCGCGTCCACGACCGCGACCACATCCACTTCCGCCTCTCAACATACTGTAAGCATAAATACTCAATATACGAGAAACAACATCGTTCTAATATTCTAATATAAAGAGACACAAAATGTAAAGAACAAGATAGAGTTTAGGAACTTACAACCACCGTTCGCATGAAGACGTAGGCAGTGCAGTGATGTCATTCACGGCCGGTTACCTCAAAAGACATAAATGACCTCTATTTTAACCCAACGGCCAAGATATCCATAATCTTAGCTCCGATACCATATTCTGTAACACCCCCGATATATTCAGGAATATTACAGCGCCGTAAATCCTTTACATAAGGATTTACAAGGCTGAAGAATTTAAACAGGCATTAAAAGGTACTAACGAATGGAAATAACGAAATTACGGTACAACAGTTCTGACCCAATACAGAAATAGTACAATTGTTCAACAGAACTCAATAATACATCACCAAATTCAAATCATCACAAATGACTTCGTACTCGAGTACTTATTGAAATAAAGAGTAAACAACAGATAATTAAACCCGGTCGGGACATCACTCTGCACCCTCGTCGTCATACAGTTCCAGTGGTTATTTTCCCGCTCTCTTGGATCCTGAACACAAACAAAATGTTCACCCCCGAAGGGGTTAGCACAACGATGCTAGTACAAGTACCACAACATATTATTCATATCTCACGAAGAATAATAACGTAAACGACAAAGTACCAACGAGTCTTCTCCTACGAGAAACTCAAACATAACATACACAATCGATAATCACAACATGATATCATAACATACACATGGTAATTCCATCGATCCAGCGTTCATCGCCTAGAACCCACGATGATCCCGTCGGACCAACCCGTGGTGGAAAAACCCGTCCGATGATCCAACAAGACGCTAGCATAGATCCCCCGATGATCCCGTCGGACCAACACGAGGTGGACATACAACAACGACATACATGCACGACAATATGTATAACAACAATACATAAAACAAATAAAGTACTTGCCTCGATTCGAAGACAATAACAACACTTCCACGAAAATGAACACTCGAAGATCGTCCTCCTCAATCAATCACGTAACGAGACCAAACCTTAACAAAAGAAATGATATAGGATTTATCTCACGTCGTATGAATGTTTAACAATTCGATTTATGGCCAAAAGTTCATAAAATGCATTCTGCCCGAACTGCTTAGCGCACGCTAAGTACTCTGTGTAGCGTGCGTTAAGTCTGCCCGATAGCGCACGCAAACAACAAAGACTAGCGTACGCTAACTATGCATGGTCGATTTCACCGACCACCAATCGACTTCGTCGATGGTCTAGCGACGTTACGTGCCAAACGTAGCGCACGCTAACTCGTGCTCGATAGCGCACGTTAAACTTCATAGCATAGCGTGCGCTATCTATGCATGGCAGTTCACTGCTGAGCAGTAAACTGTTCTTGCCATGATCGAAACAATGAAATCTTGCGTGATAATTCATGTTACTTCCATGATTACCATGTTCACACCCTTATGAATGATTTTACGGATAAAGACAACTTCGGATTCAAGGATATGCATACCAATATAAAACCATATTCCATTCCTACTTCAAATCTTCATACGACAATTCGAAAAGCTTAACGGTTGATATCAACACCTTATATCAATCAATATTATCATGCTGAAGTTGATTAAACGTTCCATCTATACTAGATAAATCTTTCCATGATCAAACCTTTAGATTTATCTAACAATAAGGATGTTAACGTCTAGTCCAAGGTTACTATGAAATCATCTATTAGATTCGGTTTACCAATGATAGAAGCTTCTCTTCACATACTCAGTGTAATAAGATTCGAATCATGATGATTATAATCAAGGTATTTAAGGCTTATTCATCTCACTATTCCAAACATGATATACTTGGATAATTCCTCTATGAAAATCCATATCTTGTTAACATGATCATCCAATTCGTTAGAATCCAACTCTAAGTCTTGAGATAGATTGAACATACCTTAATATGATGAAAATCACTGAACCGTAAGGTAGAATCCAACTCCGGTTGGTTGTATGCCACTCCAAGGTGCTATTCCACTTCCATGAACGTTCCCAAGTGATAACCAATATACAAACACCAACAAAATGTGTTCTAAGTGTATAGGAGTATTATCACAGCTCTCTGAACTCCCAAGGATGAAGAATGGGCGAAAGAAATGAAAACCAAAACGGTTGTTGTCCCATTTATAATATTCTGCATTATTAACAAGTTAGCGCACGCTACTAAGCATTCCTTAGCATGCGCTAATAATGGTTGACTTCATAATTGTCCGGGTGCGTCCGCGGGAATCTTATCCGGACCCATGTCCCGGCTGGCGCATGTGCTAGCTGTCCCGCTCAATAATTGAGTCCTTAGCGCACGTTACTCCTACCTGCATAGCGTGCGCTAATAATAGCCCGATAGCGCGCGTTAAGATATATTCTTAGCGTGCGCTATCACGAGGTTGCATGAGCAATTTTGCATGTTTCTATACTTATGTACAATGATATCAATGCACGAAATATCATACTCTAATAATCAAAACCACCAATCCTAATAATACAGGATTTGAATACAGATGAAATACACCGTAATAAATCCGGATATTACAGGCGGCTCGTGACTGGAGCAGCGACGGTCTGATCGGAATTTCCGGATCGAAAGGCATTGCAAATCCGGTCGAGCTATTCCGGCATTTTTTTTCTTCTGGCGAGACGGAGCTCAGGCGCCGGTTCTTCATGGTTTCCGGCCATGGACGCGGATCCATTGTTTCCGGCGACTGGAGGTGGTTTTTGTCCGGAACGGACGGCGGAACGGAGGTTTGACATACTTCCGGCGAGGAGTTGCAGGCGGAGATGGTGAAAACCGGTCATGGATGGAAACGAACTGTAGTTGGACGAAGTCCGGCGGGTTAATTTTTCCGGCGGCCGAATTCCAGCATGGGAGTTTTTTTTCGAACCTGGCCGATCGGCTTTTGGGTAAGCCTGTGTGTGTTTTTGCAGTATATATATATATATATATATATATATTGTGTGTACTGTGTTAGGTGCGGTGTGTGTGTTGAGTATATATATATATATATATATTGTGTGTTTTGTGTGTGCATGTGCACAGTGTGTGTGGGTGTGTTGAGTGTATATATATATATATATATATATAATGTGTAGAGTGTGTGTGGTTGGTGTATATATATATAATGTGTCCAGTATGGGTTTTGTGTATATATATATATATATATAGAGAGAGAGAGTTATAGATATAAATATATATATATATATGTGTGCTGTATATATATTATATATATATATATATGTGTGTATTCGGGTAAATACGAGTATAATATGTGTTCGTGTTGGAATCGGAGTTATCTATTATGTTGTTTTTGGTCGATATCGTGTTATCGAATGAATTGTATTTCATTCAAGGTTGTTCGAGTGCTTGTGATTGTCGGAGGACGCCGTTGATCGATTCGTGGTAGGACGTTGATCGTGGAAGGACTTTCTCGCCTTCGGTTTGAGGCAAGTTTTATACTTGTACTGGTCAATGAGATTAATGTTATCATGTATGTGTATGAATGTGTGTATCATTTCGAGACTTGGTCTCTTTATGATTTTGTTGATATCAGGGGATTGTTTGATACGATACCCTTCGGCAAATTATGCCAAATATTATTGTTGTTCGTAAATGGCCGATTTAAGGCATTGCGATACTTGTTGGTAATATATTTGTCGATAGCCGGTTCGCGGTATCGACATATCGATTGTTATTGTTGATTGATGTTCCTTTGAGATATTGTTGTTGATAGCCGGTTCGCGGCATCGACGTATCGATTGTTATTATTGATTGATGTTCCATCAAGATATTTTTGTGAATCGTCGTTATTGATATCAGTGTTTTTCTATTGATGTTGTTTTGGCCGATTGAAGGCATTGACGTATTCGATTATCATCTTCGTTATCGGTAACCGATTAAAGGTGCCGAGACATCCGTTGTATAATTGTTATCGGATAACCGTTCTGAAGGTAGTCGATATATTGGATTGGGATTATCAAAGATAATTCCCATCCGTTGTATAATTATTATCGATTGTCCACTCTAAAGGTAATCGATATATTGAATTGGGATTATCAAGGATAATTCCCATCCGTTGTCAAAAAGATAATCCCCATCCGTTGTATAATTGTTATCGATTGGCCGTTCTACGGTAATCGAAGTATTGAATTGGGACTGTCGAGGATAGTTCCCATCCGTTGAATTATTATTGTCGTGTTGACCGATTCAAGGCAGCACACTATTATTCTCGTGAACTCGGTAATTTTGTGATCGTTGAAGGTTGAGGATTTCCCGAACTGTTGTGTTGTGATCGTTGCTCGTGTTAATCGGTCCTTAGGAATTTTGATCCCAGGATGGTTGTTTTGAATATTGTTGGTCGTGCCGATCTTTCATTATTCGTGTATCATCTTTCACTTGGTGAGTCGTATGATCTGTATTGGATATGTTATCCTTTGAGTTTCGTTGTCATGTTGTATCGTGACATATCCGGAATCATATCTGCATTCCGATTGGTTATTGTGTAGGATTTTTAGCCAGGCACATATATACTTATGCGTGGATATTATTCCGCATTGGACTGTGCACACGAGACGTAGTTTCGTGAGGCTAATTAGGTACATTGTCCCACTTATATTCTGGATTCCGTATACGGGGCGGACATGTGCACGAACACATTTCTGGATCGGGCGTACTGTGATGTCCATCTTTGAGCCGTACAACTTTGATCGTCCATAGTATTGGATGAGTTCGACGTTTTGTGATTGAGCGTTCATACGCCAGAGGGGTATGTTCGACAGTCAGGTTTGTTTCTTTGAGATCTGTATTGTGATGATTTACAGCTTCGGGCTGTTCGGCTTTCAGGCCATCGTGATATTTTGGTAGCTTCGGCTGAGGACTTTCAGGCCATTGTGATGTATCGTTATTTCTGTTGGAGCCTTCGGGCATTGTGATCCTTATTTATTTCAGCGTTGGTTTGATTTACCTTCGGGTAATGTATTGTTGTGTTCTATATTGATGATTCGCCGTTGGGCACTTATGTTCTAACCTATTGAGCAGGTATTGATCGTATGCCGTGGGCATAGTGTTCCACGAATGCTCGATTCTTACTTTGTTTTGTGAACATCTCGTACTACCATTGTTGTACTGTTTATTCTGCCTTTGGATGCATATCATGTTGTGCATGTACTTGATATTCATTATTCTGGATGACTGACCCCGTGGGGGCGGAACATGTTTTCATGTTTTAGGTACTTGCGAGGAGAGAGTTGAGACACAGGGGCATGACGATGGCGACGAGGCATTCGAGCGATACTAGTCCGAGATATTTTGGTGTTCATGTTGGTCAGACAGTTGGAGTACTCCATTTTTGTTCAGTCGTTGTCGTTTTGTATTATCGGAGCAAGGCTCGTGGATGTTGTTGTATTTTTATTTTGGCCATGTAGGCCCATTCTTGTCGTTGAAATTCCATATCGGAATAGTATGTCGGACGTCATAGTAGGGTCTGTGATTTCCCATTTTGGTCAGTTTGTTGTATTTTAGTCGTGTTCGTCTGGTGGATCACCTGATGTAGGGTCCACGGCACTGTAATAACCCAATGGGATTTGGGGGTGTTGCACAATGGGTGTCAGTAAGTGGGTGATCGTGTGCGAGTGTGGCTATTTCATTTAAAAATTTTTAAGTGATGCATGATTTTATCAATTATGAGAAAGTGGGAATAATTACAATTACGTCGGAATTTTATGAAAAAAATAATCATTATGTAGTTGTAATATTATAATCCTGTCCCCGTGGACGGATGTCAAGTCAACCAGTCAGTCAATCAGTCGATCAGTCAATCCAGTTTCGAATCCTGCCGATGTGGACTTTGGATTCTAGACTCTCCTTATTACTCCTAGCAATATAGGTCGTCGTCCCAAGATTTGGACCGTCACCCCAATAGCTGAGCCTTCGCTCTCACACTTAGCGTGTGCTTCCTTATCTCTTATCTGGGCTCGGTATGTCCTTAGTTGTGGGTCAATAGCTGGATCACACCATAATCGCGATTATACCCCAAGTCTACGACCCAGGTCCATCGGAACACTTCGTTCCTCGGTTATGGGAATAGGAAACAACGGTAGCCTTGTTCATGAACCGCAGCCGCGCTGCTCGATCCAAGACTCGGTCTAACCGTCCCGACTTGATTTGGGACTCTAGAGGTGGCTCCTACAACTCAAGAGGTGGCCCCCGGATTGTAGGTCGGCTCTCTGTTTCGTATGGGCTCAAGAGGTGGCCCCCGTCCGTCGATGTGGCACTTTGTCCCGATATATTAGAGGCGGACCCGTCCATGGCACTTTGTTTGTATAGCACTTAGTTCTCGGACAGTCACATTTATCAAATTGACGCATTTCACAAGTATCACGTAAACATTCGGTCAGTGAGGTTAATAGCGTCTTTTGATTAAGTATGGAGTATGGTTAATTATATTTGTGGCACGGTAATACGGAATAGGACTTGTATATAAATTCGAAAATATTCTCAATAATTTATTAACGGTCTGACGGTTTCAGGTCAGATATATTAGATGGATAAGTTCGATGAAATGAAAACGAGGGTTTTCTGGAATAGGTTGAAAGAACGTTTTTACCTTTAGGTTCAAGCCTAAGCGTTTGGAGTATGAAACAAAATCGGATGGTTATGAAAATTTATGAGGAAGTCAAAAATACTTCCTCGACTCCAGATTTAAGGAAAAATTCGGAAATTTCCAGTTTCGGGACTGAAATTTTCAGAAATTACGGTATCGCCCCAAAACTTAAGAAAATCGTTCCGAGGCTTATAGAGCTATGAATTTAGCTCGGAATTTAATGAAATTTTACGAGATGACTCGTGATGAACCTGGATTTCCAGATTTGTGAAAATTCCAGAAATTTTCAGACTTGGTCCAGAAGGTTTTGAATTCTTGCATTTTGAACCCAAAATTATTTTAAAATTGCGATATGACTAATAAGTTTAGATATCGAACTCCGAATTACTTGAAAACTTACGGACAGACCATATATGATATAATATGTACTGTTAAAGGTCCGGAATATTTTATTTTCGTAAATTTCAGTTTAGTCCCCAAACTTTAAGAAATTACGATTTATGCCCAAAAGTTCTGTTTACTCATTTCAAGTTCTGTTTTGGCCGCAAATATATTATCCACATATCATAACATAATCGTATAATGCAAGTTCCAGATTTTGGTAGGGTTTTCAACAATATTTAGAAGAAAACATATAACATTCAATTTATCACAAAATCGACATCCGACTACCAAATCGGTTGTCGTTTAAAAACCAATAAATCGTATTGCAAGTTATTCTAACCATAACATACATCTTTAAAAACATGCATTTACACAAGAATTTCAGATTAGTACATGCTTCCACATTTTTCATAATATTTGAGAATTAAATTTAAGAAAAACGAATTACACATTGCTATACGCAATATCATAATATGTATTTTTAACATAGATCATATCAATAAAATCTCGAAATATTTCAGAATTAGCACATGCATCACAAGTAAAAGAAGAGGTTTTTATTTTAAAGGATTGAAAGAGTTTCACCCACCTCGATTTCTTGCCGGAAGTAAACGGTTCTAGGTCTCGGAAGTTGAAAGACGATTTCTCCCCTTCACCTCTACTTGGTTCGGCCGAAACATCATACACCAAGGATGTGTATTTTATTTGCATGTTAAGGTTTTAGTTAGCTAAGGAAGATTATAATCATAAATTATGGAAGAAGGTGTAGGAGTTGAATTACCCATTTTCTTGTTGAACTTCTTCTTCCTCCTCTCACTACTTGAGCTCGGCCCTCTCTCCCTCTTCCTCTCAATGCAGATTTATTTTGTGTGTAGGTGAAAAGTGTGTTAGGTAATGGTGTATATATTTAAAGGTGGAGTAAAGGAGACTTGGGAAGAGAAATGGAAGGGTCTTAGTTCCATGTGTCAAGTTGTCTTGCATGTAATGAATGAAGGGTCTAGAGAAAAACTCCTCCCCTCCCTATGTAGCCATCCATCTTGTGTGTGTGTGTGTGTGTATTTTATATATATATATATATATATATATATTTAAGAGTATAATTATAGTTGTAAATGCTTTAATTTGTTGGATTGGGCTTTAAATTACAACTTCAAGTCTTATGATTTTATTAAGTTGGGTTGAGTCCATTAGCGAGTTTACATGTAATTAGGTATTGACAATAGCCCAATAGGTGAATCAATATACTATTTTAAATTTTATTATTTGGTTTACCAAATAAATTACGAAGTTAAAGAGTGAAATCAAATAAAATAGATGTAGGTTATATCATGTCATAAAATAAATATTGTCAAAATACATCATGATATTGTACATGTGATAAGCCATCGAATTTAGGGGGTTTTACATCCTCCTCTCCGTAGAAAAATTTGGTCCCCAAATTCCTACTCTAACAATTCGGGGTAAGATTTCTTCATTTCTTCCTCAGCCTCCCACGTAGCGTCTTCCTCTCTGTTATGATTTGACCATACGACTTTAACCAAAGGAATTCGCTTCCTCCTCAATTCGCATACTTGTCGGTCAAGGATCTTGATTGGCTTCTCGTCATATGACAAGTTATCTTTGATTGGCGGGATGTCAGAAGTAAGAATGAGCGTTGGGTCTGGATGTTACTTCTTTAACCTCGAGACATGGAAAACGTCGTGCATTCCGGCCAGATTGAATGGTAACTCCAGCCGGTACGCCAATCGTCCGATTCTTTCCGTGATTTTGAATGGTCTGATATATCGGGGACTCAACTTTCCTTCTTTTCTTGACGCTATTAAACTCTTCCGCGGAGTTAGCCTCAGGAAGACTGATCTCCTACTTCAAATTCTAGATACTTCCGAAGTTAATCGGCGTAACTCTTCTGTCTGCTCTGCGCTGTGCGGATCCTATCCTTGATTAGTCGTACTTTTTCTATGGCTTCCTTCACCAAATCTGTACTCATTACTGAAGGTTCTGATCGTTGAGTCTTCGTCGTCCAATGGTCATCAATTTCCCAATGGAGCGGGGATCGACACTTCCTCCCATACAGATCTTAGTAAGGTGTCATTCCGATTGTCGCTTGGTAGCTGTTGTTTTATGCAAACTCGGCTAATGTTAGATGATAATCCCAAATTCCTTGAAAGTCTAGTACGCAGGCGCGTAGCATATCTTCAAGGGTTTGGATCAGATTGCCCGTCGGTCTGGGGATGCGCACTTGTGCTGAAGCTTAAGAAAGTTCTTAATTCCTTATGAAAGACTTTCCAAAAACGAGATACAAATCTAGGATATCTGTCCGATACTATGTCTATTGGCACTCCATGGAGTCGAACGATTTCTCTAATATAAGTCCTTGCCAGCTTTTGCAGACTGTCGTCCTTTTTAACTGGCACAAAATGTGATGATTTCGTCAATCTGTCGACGATCACCCAAATGGTGTTATAGCCTCCCCTTGTCATTAGCATATCTGCAATGAAGTCCATGGTTATATTTTCCCATTTCCATTCAGGGACTTCTAATGGTTGTAACAGCCCGGAGGGTCGCTGATGTTCAGCTTTGACTCTTTGACATGTGAGGCATCGAGCCACAAATTCTACTACTAGGTTCTTCATGTTTACCCACCAAAAATGTTTCTTTAGGTCTCGGTACATCTTGTTACCTCCTGGGTGAATCGTATATCTCGAACAATGAGCTTCTTCGAGAATCCATCTTTTGAGCTCCTCGTCATGAGGTATGCATAACCGTACCTTAAACCTTATAATTCCATCCTTGGTAATCGTAAACTCGGGTTTCTCGCCTTTAACGATCTTGTCCTTGAATTCTTGATGTTTTGGATCTCTCTCTAGGGCTAATCGAATATCATCCAATAGATTCGATTTAACTGTGAGGTTGGCGCAAATTAAACGAGCACCTTCATGAATGGGTTTCAGGTAGCCCAGTTCCTCGAGAGCTTGACATTCTCGGACCATGAGTCGGGCCACTCTAGCCTTTCTACTTAAGGCATCAACCACGACATTCGCTTTCCCTTGGTGGTGTTGAATTTCACAATGGTAATATTCTAAAAGCTCTACCCATATTCTTTGTTGGAGATTAAGTTCCTTTTGAGAAAATAGGTACTTGAGACTTTTATGATCCGTAAACACGGTGAATTTCATGCCATATAAATGACGTCGCCATTTCTTTAAGGTGAATACTATTTCAGCAAGTTCGAGGTCGTGCGTTGGATAATTCTTCTCGTGCGCCTTGAGTTGCCTGGAAGCATATGCGATAACTTTACCATTCTGCATCAGTACGGCACCGCGGCCATACTTTGAGGCGTCACTATATACGAAAAATCCTTGGGTTCCTTCTGGAAGTGTCAGTATTGGTGCGGTGCTAAGTCTCTTCTTGAGTTCCTGGAAACTTGACTCGCATTTATCTGTCCATTCAAATTTTACTTGTTTCTGAGTTAGCCGTGTGAGGGGTCCCGCTAACTTCGAGAAGTCCTTGATGAATTTGCGGTAGTAGCCTGCAAGTCCAAGAAAGCTTCTGACCTCAGTGACATTTTCCGGCCTCTTCCAGTCCATAATAGTTTCTATTTTAGATGGATCTACTGCAATCTTCTCCAGAAATAATGTGGCCCAAAAACGCCACTTCCCTCAACCAAAATTCACACTTGCTGTACTTGGCATACAACTTGTGCTGCCTTAGTGTATCCAACACTAGTCTAAGATGTCTCTCGTGATCTTTTTCCGACTTAAAGTACACGAGTATGTCATTGATGAAAACTACTACGAATTGGTCGAGATAGGGTTGAAATACTTTGTGCATTAAATCCATAAATGCCGCAGGAGCATTCGTGAGTCCAAAAGGCACCACTACAAACTCGTAGTGGCCGTATCTAGTTTGGAATGCAGTTTTAGGAACATCTTCATTCTTAATCTTTAACTGGTAGTATTCTTGTTGAAGATCGAACTTGGAATACACCGTAGCTCCTTGGAGTTGTTCAAACAATTTATCTATCCTCGAGAGAGGATACTTATTCTTAACCGTAACACTGTTGAGTTCGCGGGAATCTATGCAAAGTCTTAATGTTCCGTCCTTCTTCTTAACAAATAATACCGGAGCTCCCCATGGTGATACAATGGGTTATATGAAACCTACATCGAGCAACTTCTGCAGTTGGACCTTCAACTCTCGCAGCTCCAGTGGTGCCATTCGGTATGGTGCCTTTACAATGGGTGCCTTCCCGGGCATAATTTCGATATTAAATTCAACCGCTCTATCAGGTGGTAAGGAAGTTAATTCCTCAGGAAAAATGTCAGGGTATTCGGACACCACACGTATGGTTTCTATGCCTGACTTACTCTTGGGTTTGTTGATGATGACGGCTAAAAATCCTGTCGCCCCTTTGTAACTGTCTTCCTAGCCTTGACGGCTGATATTATGGGTGCTAGGTTGATTCTAGCGTCTCCAATTAATTCCACAATTGGCTTGTTGGGTTCGCAAAACCTAACTATCTTAGAATGACAATCCAATTGTGCGTAGTGTTTGGACAGCCAATCCATTCCTAAGATGACGTCATACTCCAATATTTGAAGCACTACTAGATCGGCAGAGTAACAGTTACCACTAATGATCACATCACACGCAGAATGGACTTATCGATTAAGAATAGAAAATATAATTTATTCCAATTACGAGGGGCTTAACTGCCAAATCATTCATTTCGAGTTCTTACGGCACTCAGGCCGAAACATCCTAACATCAAAACATCAAAACATCATAAGGCTACATAAATGTTCTCGGCCTAGAAATTTCTAGTTATCTTTTGAATTCATGCTCGCGTCTTCTTCTGGATCATCCTCCGGATCATCCTCCGGATCTTCCTCCGGATCTTCCTCAAGTTCCTCTTCTGGGTCCTCCTCATCAAATTCATGGAATCGAGGATCAGTGATTGGGGATGCTCGCGATGTGGTTCCGACTTCAGTGGTGGAGTTAGGAAAAAGGTCGATCACGGCTCCTAACTTGGACTTCACCATGGCTTGGAATTTTTTATGTTCGTGCCGTTCAGACAAGATTTGGTTCTCTAGCATTTGCATCTTGTGGGCTTGCAGAAACTTCTGGCTGCAGAGCTTGGCGATTGTTCGGTTGTCTACTAACGATTGGGTTTCTAGGTGATGCGCTCTCTTCTCCAGCTCTTCATATTCTTGTCTCTTCTTCTCCAGCAACCGAAACAGCTCGTCTTTCTGATCACGATACGCCTTCACATCTTGAAAAATACATTACGGACCTCAAATTCTGGATTTCTCTTTCCTTGAAATCGGCCAAGACATCTGCGTTGAGAATGGGCCTAGCGACACTCTCAATTTGACTAAGGTCCTGTCGAAGCTGATCTTCAGTGATCGTCACCGGCGGAGTAGGCGTATCTTCATTTTCCTGGGTCACAACCTTCTTGTCTGTGGGGTCCATCTAGTTAACAAAATAAACTAAGTCGGTATCTCGAAAAATCTAATATCCAATATAAGACTCTATTAAGCATGAATAATCATTAAGGCAGTGAACTTAATGATTCAATAAATGCTTATATGATACTAACGACAAAGGAACAATAATACTCCATTTTAAGAAAGTAAGGAAGTTTAGTGGAGTTTAAAGGAACTTCATCAAATTCGAATGAATAGTGATATGACTTTGAGAAATGGATAAGTGAAATAATCTATATCCGTTTCAAGAGTTCAATAGAAGGATTGATTCAGTTGGGGAAATGTCATGGATACTTAATCAAGTACCTTAGACGACTATGCATATTCCAAGTGAATAGCGACAAGTCGAAAGAGATCTTTAATGAGAATTGACTCGAGAAATCTACTTTAGGTCTCAGTCCTATGGTTCACTTCGTCTTAGGTGGAATTCCCATCTAAGTCCGAAGAATCTTATCCTGGTTAGCCCGTTGTAAGTGTCCTTCCTACAGCCGGGCTCCGATACCACATCTGTCACGCCCCCAACATCGGGAAGGATGAGGGCGTGACGCATCGTTCGATCAATCAATCAAAATGCAATAATAAATAGCGAAAGCAAAATAATAATTGGATAATGTTTCAAAACAACAATCTTAGCCTGATGTTCTAAGATTCGTTGTGACAAAAGCTGATAATCGAAATTACATTGTTCATAAGTTTGCAGCGGAAAAATACCAAACGAGTTAAGTACAAAGCATAGTTAACTATTACAAGTTGGGATAACAACAGAAATTTTAAGTCTTGATGGCAGTCTTCTATTCAGTCTCTTCCTCGAGAATTTCTTCATCTTCGGCTGGTGGCTCGTTCACTGGTTTTAAAAGGGAAAATGGTGGGGTGAGACAAAGGGTCTCAGTGAGTGGGTGATCGTGTGCGAGTGTGGCTCTTTTCTTTAAAAATTTTTAAGTGATGCATGATTTTATCAATTATGAAAAAGTGGGAACAATTACAATTACGTCGAAATTTTATGAAACAATAATCATTATGTAGTTGTAATATTATAATCCTGTCCCCGTGGACGGATGTCAAGTCAAGCATCCAGTCAATCAGTCGATCAGTCAATCCAGTTTCGAATCCTGTCGATGTGGACTTTGGATTCTAGACTCTCCTTATTACTCCTAGCAATATAGGCCGTCGCCCCAAGATTTGGACAGTCGCCCCAATAGCTGAGCCTTCGCTCTCACACTTACCATGTGCTTCCTTATCTCTTATCTGGGCTCGGTATGTCCTTAGTTGTGGGTCAATACCCGGATCACACCATAATCGCGATTATACCCCAATTCTACGACCCAGGTCCATCGAAACACTCCGTTCCTCGGTTATGGGAATAGGAAACAACGGTAGCCTTGTTCATGAACCGCAGCCGCGCTGCTCGATCCAAGACTCGGTCTAACCATCCCGAATCGATTTGGGACTCTAGAGGTGGCTCCTACAACTCAAGAGGTAGTCCCCAGATTGTAGGTCGGCTCTTTGTTTCGTATGGGCTCAAGAGGTGGCCCCCATCCGTGAACGTGGCACTTTGTCCCGATAGAGTTAGAGGCGGACCCGTCCGTGGCACTTTGTTTGTATAGCACTTAGTTCTCGGACAGTCACGGTTATCAATTTGACGCATTTCACAAGTATCACGTAAACATTCGATCAGTGAGGTTAATAGCGTCTTTTGATTAAGTATGGAATATGGTTAATTATATTTGTGGCACGGTAATACGGAATAGGACGTGTATATAACTCCGAAAATATTCTCAATAATTTATTAACGGTCTGACGGTTTCAGGTCAGATATATTAGATGGATAGGTTCGATGAAACGAAAACGAGGGTTTTTTGGAATAGGTTGAAATGACGTTTTTACCCTTAGGTTCAAGCCTAAGCGTTTGGAGTATGAAACGAAATCGGATGGTTATGAAAATTTATGAGGAAGCCAAAAATACTTCCTCGACCCCAGATTTAAGAAAAATTTTGTAAATTTCCAGTTTTGGGACTGAAATTTCCAGAAATTACGGTATCGCCCCAAAACTTAAGAAAATCGTTCCGAGGCTTATAGAGCTATGAATTTAGCTTGGAATTTAACGAAATTTTACGAGATGACTCGTGATGAACCTGAAATTCCATATTTATGAAAATTCCAGAAATTTTCGGACTTGGTCCATAAGGTTTTGAATTCTTGCATTTTGACCCCAAAATTATTTTAAAATTGCGATATGACTAATAAGTTTAGATATCGAACCCCGAATTACTTGAAAACTTACGGACAGACCATATATGATATAATATGTATTGTTCAAGGTCCAGAATATTTTATTTTTTTAAATTTCAGTTTAGTCCCCAAACTTTAAGAAATTATGATTTATGCCCAAAAGTTCTGTTTACTCGTTTCAAGTCCTATTTTGGCCGCAAATATATTATCCACATATCATAACATAGTCATATAACGCAAGTTGCAGATTTTGGTAGGGTTTTTTCTACAATATTTAGAAGAAAACATATAACATTTAATTTATCACAAAATCGACATCCGACTACCAAATCGGTTGTCGTTTAAATTCAATAAATCGTATTGCATGAGATTATAACCATAACATACATCTTTAAAAACATGAATTTACACAAGAATTTTAGATTAGTACATGCTTCCACATTTTTCATAATATTTTAAAATTAAATTTAAGAAAAATGAATTACACATAGCTATACGCAATATCATAATATGTATTTTTAACATAAAGATTTTAACATAGATCATATCAATAAAATATCGAAATATTTCAGAATTAGCACATGCATCACAAGTAAAAGAAGAGATTTTTACTTTAAAGGTTTGAAAGAGTTTCACCCACCTCGATTTCTTGTCGGAAGTAAACGGTTCTAGGTCTCGGAAGTTGAAAGACGATTTCTCCCCTTCACCTCTACTTGGTTCGGCCAAAACATAATACACCAAGAATGTGTATTTTATTTGTATGTTAAGGTTTTAGTTAGCTAAGGAAGATTATAATCATAAATTATGGAAGAAGGTGTAGGAGTTGAATTACCCATTTTCTTGTTTAACTTCTTCTTCCTCCTCTCACTACTTGAGCTCGGCCCTCTCTCCCTCTTCCTCTCAATGCAGATTTTATTTTGTGTGTACATGAAAAGTGTGTTAGGTAATGGTGTATATATTTAAAGGTGGAGTAAAGGAGACTTGGGAAGAGAAATGGCTTAGGAAGAGAAATGGAAGGGTCTTAGTTCCATGTGTCAAGTTGTCTTGCATGTAATGAATGAAGGGTATAGAGACACACTCCTCCCCTCCCTATATAGCCGTCCATCTTGTGTGTGTGTGTTTATGTGTGTGTATTATATATATATATTTTTTGTTAATTTAAGAGTATAATTATAGTTGTAAATGATTTAATTTGTTGGATTGGGCTTTAAATTGCAACTTCAAGTCTTATGATTTTATTAAGTTGAGTTGAGTCCATTAGTGAGTCTACATATAATTAGGTGTTGACACATAGCCCAATAGGTGAATCAATATACTATTTTAAATTTTATTATTTGGTTTATCAAATAAATTACGAAGTTAAAGAGTGAAATAAAATAAAATAGATGTAGGTTATATCATGTCATAAAATAAATATTGTCAAAATACATCATGATATTGTACATGTGATAAGCCATCGAATTTAGGGGGTTTTACAATAACATTGACATTCTTCCCCATTAGTCCATAATAACTAGTACTTTACCCATGAGTCCCAATCGTCCCAAAACTGTATTTACAAGATATGACTCGACATAGCAACCATATAACCAACCAGACAATTAACAAAGGGTTTACACATAAGTTGTAATAATAATGCACTAAAGATGAGTGCATACAAGGTAGGATAAGGCGATTTGGGTGTACATTTGGGGGTGGATTGTAAACAATGTTCTTCATTAATATTTCGGAATCCATCGAAATATCACGAGAACGGCAAAAAGGATAGGCTCCAAGGGGTGTACTAGGGTATCATGTACTAAAAATGAGTACATCGCAAAGGTGTGGGAGAATTACTTGATCAATGAAGCCAACGTAATTATAAAACAGGTTTAAAATAAGGGTTATCCTAGTGCCTCTTATCATTTAGTTAATCATAACTACACGAATGTAGTCTCACTAGCGATCTCGGGATGCATAACAAATGCAAGTTCTAGAATCTATATACTATCGGTACACTCATAAGCATTAAAGATGAATGCTTTTTCCTATAGATCTAAAGGCGAACCTCACATTTTTGGGTGGAAATTTTTGAGTGGTAATGGTTTTGTTCTAGCTATATAATTCCTATCCATGAGACGCTTATTAAAACTAAAGTTTCACTCCTATATGTTGTGAAAATTTGGTGCTAAAATCACCCTAACAAATATCTCTTTTAGTTTATTACACATTTACTAGAAAACAAAACAAAAATCAAGCGAGTTATAGTTTCTAAGGTATCCCATTTTACCCTCCATACACTTAAATTGAACATTGTCCCAACGTTCTTGAAAAGTATCAAAGTTATGACAAAGGGATAAATAAAATAGATGAAAGAAACTAATACTCCCCTGATTTGCTCGGCATGGACGATGTGAAATATGGTTAAACCCTCCTCCGAGAAAATAAACTTCAAATAACGCACATCATACGTCATCTTTTATCTTATTGTCCAATATAACCTGTAATTCACTAAGAAAACAAACACGAAACCTCGCATAAAATTAGCGGTAAACACTATATATATATATATAAAGTAATTCCTAGAAAACGAATAAGATATAATGCTTGCAAAATAAATGTTTACAGATTCCTGGAAATTTAAAAATTCTAGAAATTTTCAAAAATTAAGTTCCAGCAGAAAAACAAAATCCTGGAAAACTGTGCTGCTACAGTGCCTGATGCCGTTAGGTTGTAAACCCTGACGCCGTCAGGATTGACCTGACAGTATTTTTGCATTTTGTTTCTGGAAAATTTCTTGAAAAATATGAGTATTAAAACCCGGAAATTCTGCAAAATATTTATTGTGACTCGATACAAGCATTTGACTCAAACAAACATACAAATATATGCTAATCATTCATTGTTAACTTTCATGTTCGAATTTGTTCTTTTAAACAAATATGATCTTCCCTACACTTATCTTTTTGTAAAATACCTTTATATGCAATTAATAAGAGGTCAAAAACAAAATAAAGCATTTTCACAAAGTATATTCAAAACATGAAAGATAAACAATAACGATGAGGCATATATATATATATATATATGAAATTAAATAATACAAACAAACAAAGAAACAATTAAAAAGCTTGGGTTGCCTCCCAAGAAGCGCTTGTTTTTGTTCGAGTCACGAGCCCGACTCTACCCTTATTTAACAGATATAAGGGGAGTTTCCCCTACATTTAGGATTAAGTGTGGGTGATAGTAGCGATACACACCCTTAGTGTGGAAATATGCCACGTGAGGTGAAGGGTGTGTGTGAATGGCTTCCTTCATCCTAAAACTATGGTTTAATGAGTGGATTGGGGCCTTTTTCAATTCCTAGATTTAAATCTAAGGATGGAAAGTTGAGTAATGGTTGAGGCTCCGGATCATCAACATTAGGAAACTCCCTGGAACTTAGAGAAAGCTTATCACTACAAGTATTCAAACCTATATCCTCTAGTTGTGCTTGGTCCAAGGGTTCTACCTCTATCGGTGTTCCTATAGTCTCTTCTACTTTTTCCGGGTAAGTCATAAGCGGTGTGTATGACTTGAATGATGGTGGGACTTGTGGAGTACTTAGTGGACTTGTATTTTTCGCCTTATCCTCCATCACATCTAGATCACCTATGTGATTATTATGTGTTTTGTTGAAGTTTATCCCCAACATGCACCTAGGTATCTCAAATTCTTTTCTATTCATCTCAAATTCTTGGTCCGATTCATAAGAATCATTCTCAATAACTTGATCACTATGTTCCATTTGCCTAAAGGATTGCTCATGCTCATCATATGTCTTAGTGAAATCTAATCCAAGCATGCACCTAGGTAGTTCAACATTAACCATCTCACAATCTTGGTCGGATTCAAATTCCATGTTCTTAAAAACTAGGTCGTTTTGTTCATGGTGCCTATGGTCGGCTAAATCCTCATTTTTTTCCTAGGGAGTGATCTACCCAAACTTTTTTATTCAACTTATGGCTCGTTGCTATAGAATTCCCCTCAATCCTTTGGTACACTAGGTTGCTTTTACTAAGGGCCTCACTAAAAAGAGTTGTTCTTAAATATGGAGGTTGTTCATAAGAAACTATCCTAGGTGAAAGCTCTTATGGTGCATAGGTTTAACTAAATGAGGTATTTTGAGGGTTTGATGGAGCTCCTAAGGTGATTTCCTCAAAAGTTTTATGAACTTGGTCTCTTTTCTCAAGATACTCATAGAAATTAATGTAAGATTCTGTTTTCATTATTTCATTCCACCATCTTGATTCATCCAAATTAGTAAAATTATATTTCTTCATGTAAAACTCTAGTCGCGGATTTGGTGGATTCACGTTCTCCATAATGGTGAACGGAAGAGTCAATGGAAAATTTTTACGAACAAAAGCACAAAGAAAAGATACACTACGAGAAAGCTAATAAAAGGAAAATAAAATCTCACTTGATAGGAATCTAGTGAGTAGACCTAAACGAGATAGAAATCGAACCTAAACTATTAACTATTCCCCGGCAGCGGCGCCAAAAACTTGATGCGGATTATTGTAACCCTCGACGAGTTTTACGATCCTCCTAGACAGTGTACCTAATCACTGTAGTGTAGTATAGGTAAGACTCGGGGGATTGATCGTTCTCTAGGGGAATAGTCTGGCAATAGTTTTGGGAAGGTCGAAGTGTATGTCGAGATAGGTCTAGAGGCAAGGGATGATTATTTTTGTATTTTTATAGTCTATGAAAAGCAATTAAAATCTCAGGGTTTGGAAGAGTGGGCGGAATTAGTTACTAATTAACTAACCCAGAACTACTACAACAACAACAACATCTAAGCCTTAGTCCCAAAATGATTTGGGGTCGGCTAACATGAATCAAACTTTGAAACCGTCAATAATCGTTACATAAATAACATAAAAGGAAAAAAGAGGGAAAAAGTAGAGAAAAAAGCAAATAAAAAAAGAGAATGAATGTAAAAAAAAAAAAAGAAAAAAAAAATCCTGAAAAATAAATTAAAAGATAACATGAAATAAAAGAAAATAGGAATTAAAAAAAAAAAGAATCAGACTCCATCCACCATCCGTATTCTTTCCCGCCACATTTGCCTCTCCATCGCCATACTTTCTCCAATTCCAAGAAACCGCATATCATTTTCAATCATTTTTATCCAAGTTTTCTTGGGTCTTCCTCTACCTTTCACAAGATTACTTGTTCCCCAACTTTCTAGCCTCCTCACCGGGGCATCAATAGGTCTTCTTCTCACATGACCAAACCATCGTAATCGATTCTCCATCATCTTGTCTTCTATAGACGCAACTCTTACATTCTCTCTGATCACCTAATTTATGAGCCGATCCTTTTTATATGACCACACATCCATCGTAGCATACGCATCTCCGCCACATTCATCTTTTGAACGTGACACCTTTTTCTGACCCAACACTCGGTGCCATATAACAACAAGCAGCCTAATTGCCGTGCGGTAAAATTTAGCCTTTAATCTATGAGGCATGCCAGATCACATAAAACCCCGTGGCACTCTTCCACTTCAACCACCCTGCCTTTATTCTGTGAGCAACATCGCCATCTAGCTCTCCATCCTTTTGGATAGTAGATCCAAGATACCGAAAGAAAGTGGATCCATGAACAACTTTCCCATCAAATGTGATCATCCCCGCCTCTCTATCATCAAGTTCGCTAAACCTACACTCCATATATTCAGTCTTACTTCGTCGGCCTAAAGCCTCGAGCTTCCAAAGTATCCTCCAAAGTTCCAATTTCATTGCACTCCAACCTTCGTTTCATCAATCAACACAATATCATCTGCGAACATCATACACCACGGAACGTCATTTTGAATTTCTCTTGTCAATTCGTCCATGACTATGGCAAAGAGAAAAGGACTAAGAGCAGATCCTTGATGCACCCCAATCGTAATAGGGAATTCTTCTGTCCTCCCAACATTAGTACGTACACTTGTACTATCTCCCTCATACATGTCCTTTATAATGTCAATATATTTCCGCGATACACCCTTCTTTTCTAAGGCCCACCAAAGTACTTCTCTTGGTACTTTATCATATGCCTTCTCTAAATCAATAAAAACCATATGCAGATCTTTCTTTTTATCTCGATAATGTTCCATCAATCACGGATAAGATAAATTGCTTCCATGGTCGATCTTCCGCATAAATCAAACCGATTTTACGTTATCTTCACACATTTCCTGATCCTTTGTTCAATCACTCGTTCCCACAACTTCATGGTATGACTCATTAGTTTAATTCCGCGATAATTAGAACAATCTTGAACATCACCTTTGTTCTTATACAAAGGGACGAGAATACTTTTCCTCCATGCTGATGGCATCTTATTGCTTCTCCAAATCTTATTGAAAAGCATAGTTACCCATTCGATCCCTCTCTCCCCCAAACACCTCCAAACTTCAATAGGTATACCATCTGGTCCTTCTGCTTTCTTTGACCCCATCTTCTTCAATGCAATTGTCACTTCACCCTTTTGAATTCTTTTCTTAAACTCTCGGTAAACCATACTTGAGGGGATGTTTAAATTCCCAATATCTTGTTCTTGATGGCCATTGAATAGGGTATCAAAGTAACTAATAACAAGAAAAATAAATTGGTGACTTCTTAGGATAGGGAAAAGTGTGTTTACTTAGATATCCTTACTCCCTAGTTATCTCCTACTGATTTGTCGAATTATCACGTCCTTGTTTTAATTGAAGCATTGTATTCCTTAATATTGGTCGTGGGGAGGTGCCGAAGTCCCCAACTCTATGAACATTAGTCTCCCCTAAAACCCGTAAAGTCTATTATGTTTTTTAGGATCTACAAGCCGCAATTCACACAATTAATGCAATGAGAAAAACCAATAGTGCACTCTATGGTTGCGTTTTATAAGACGTTCATGCTTACACGTATATGATTCAAGCAAGTTTCTTATCCTAACGCGAGGCAATCAATTAAACAAGAGACGACAAATCAATATTCAATAACTAGGTTTCATTAGATCTAAGCAAATACAAATAAATCTAAGCTAGCATGTTAAAAAGAAGAAAAGATAAACAAGTAATCAAACAACACATAGACATATTGAATGATTAAAAGGATAACGTATCTTCAATGAAACATGTGTTTGGAGGGATGTAAAACCCTTACAATAGATGAGAAAATCGTTCTTAAAACCCTACTCCAAGATGTTACACGAATTATGAAAAACATACGAAAGTATATATAGATTTACATCTCTAACAGCGTCACCTTATAGTTGTGACGTCGTCAGCTCGCCGCTATTTGGGTTTCGTCTTGTGCAAGTCGCCGTTATGACGGCGTCACTAAGGATCTCTGATGCCATCATGTGATGTCTGACGCCGTCCCTTAGTAAGTGATCTGGACCGTCTCTTGTTAACTTTGTACGTGACTCTCAACTTCAAATTACACCTGACGCCGTCAGGTTGTAGTTTCTTCAGAATTCACTGAGGCGTTGTTTGTTAATTTTCCACCTAAAATCGATCTTCAGTAACAAGTGACGGTGTCACTTTGTAATGTATGACGCCGTGAGGACTCCTTTCTTGACAGATTTTGAGACTTGGTCGTTTTCTTCATCTTTTAGTCCAAATAAGCCATAAATATGCCGATTTCCAGATTTTTCGTCCCAAGTACCTAAAATGCAAAAAGAAACGATTTAGGGCAATATTTGATCATATTAATACGATTTATGTGCACAAAGCCAAAGTGACAGTGGAGGGAGTACAAAATAAATCCTCATCAGCATTCTACGTAAGTTGATCTTTTTGTAAGGTGGCTCTTAAAAGTTGCAAGGATCTCCCGGTACGCAATTCGATCTTTAGTTGTGAAAATCATTTAAAGGATATATTCTACATTATATTTTCAAAATTTGAAACATTTAACAAACTTACGGCGTAACATAACCGATAAGGTTACGTCGTAAACATTTTTGAAATATAATAAAATTAGGGTTTCGTGAGTGAGATTATGGCGTAACTAATTAATAAGGTTACGGCGTAACTTTCAGCTGGTATAAATACCTAGTTCCGGCGTATTGCTCATTTTTTACCACAATTATTTAACCGCCGCCGCTACAGTAAAAACATTTCGTGTTTGTTCTAAATCAATCCCTAGGATCTCCAATGGCAGGTAATTACTTCTAAACTCTATCTTGATTTTCAATTTTTGATTTAGGATTTTTATTATGATTTCGTTCAATTAATTATTTGGGTGTTTAGGTTTACATGATTCGTTAATGCTATAGGTCGTGTTTATTGATTCCTATGTTTTAATTATTCATGTTTTAGTTATCTAATTAGGAATCATTTGATTATAATTAAGGGTTTAGATTAATTTTGAATTGATTAAATTAATTGGTCTAAGCTTGCACTCATCGTTATGAAGGGAGTGAATTGGTTTATCTTTTTATAATTTGGTGTAAATGTTTATGGTTATGGCGTAATAATCGACCAAGCGTAACCATGGGCAAATTTTTACTTCCTGTGGGATTCTACAGCGTAACCAAAATGATAAGGTTACGCCGTAACTAGTGATTGGGTAAAATTGATTAACTACAGTAAATATGAAGTTACGGCGTAACCAGTGAATAGGGGTACACCGTATCTGTGTTACAGATTGATTTTATGGTGTAACATATATGGTTACGCCGTAACGTGGTTCCGACTTGCAATCTAATGATAATGATTTGCTTGTCTTGACAGGGAACAACGACAACAACACCCCCGCTGAATGGCTTAGGTTCATGCAGTATGATGGGGAGGCTAGGAGAAAATGCAGGAAGGATCTTGGAAAACTTCTCCAAAAGGAGATTGAGGGGCCCGAAGCCCTCAATTTCACTGAGTTTGAGACGGTTAACAATGGGGATGCCGCAAAAGAATTGAAAAGATTTGGTAAGGTGGTTTATGAAAGTGAGAATGGGAAGTTCACCTGCTCATCTTGGTTGAAGGTGTTCAAGATCAACGAGCCGATTATTCATGAGTATGTTAGGGAGTTTTTGGCAACTGTGGATTTTGAGGATCACATTAGCAACATCAATGAGCCTGTTCTCTTCTTCCAACTTGGAGGGTGAGAAGGCAATTAAGCATGAGAGAGTTTATTGTGGCTATGGGATTGTACACCAAGAGGGAGTTGAAATCCAACATGTTTGGGGAGTTCTATGAACATTGTAGAAGAGCTAAGCCACACAACTACATTCTGAGGCTTTACTTTGATCGGATCTCCACTGCTTTGGGCTATGATTCTCAGAGCCCGCCTTCCTACAACACTATCAGGAGCCCTCTTCGCCGTTTGGTGCACAGGCTCATTGCTCTTTCTATCAAGGGAAGGCACTCTGCAAGGCAAAAGGTGATGGTTGATGATATATTTTTGTTGCACAGCATGGATGGTGGTGAGATGGTTGATGTCCCTTGGCACTTGGTCAAGTTTATGTCTGGAGGTGCTAAGGGGTACCAAAAGAAGAGCAACATTCAGGGAGTCCATTTGATTGGGAAGCTTGCTAGGGGATTAGGTTTGGTGACCCCAGCAGCATTGAGCATTGTGACTAGGGGACAGGATACTAGTGTTGGGATTAAAAGCATACTGCTGCTCATGTTGATATTACTGCTGCTCTTACAAAGTTATAACTGCTCTTGAACTTCAAAGAAAATATGCTAAGTGTTGACAACTGCTGGTGTATAAAGTTACAACTGCTAGTACAAGTTACAACTGCTGAAGAACTTCAAAGAATATACGCCAAGTATGTTAATGCTGCTAGTACAAAGTTAATGCTGCTGGTTCAAAGTTAATGCTGTTCAGAGTTACAACTGTTAGACATAACTTAGTACTGCTGAGACGGTTTGAGATATGTATGGAAAGTCGTGTGTCTAAAGTTATGTATTAGATAAGTATAGAAAAGATTTGATATACTTTCCTTAGAATTGTAAGCCGGTTAGGACTCCTTAGTCTATAAAAGGAGGTCCTAGGGCATAGAGATTAATGTACCCAAAAACGTAGAGTCGTACCGAATACATAGAATTCTACAGCTTCAAGGTTTTGTAACCCTAATACTGTTAGAGTATTCGTATTATTCATAATAATATTGAAGCGTTGTTTGTTTGTTAAATCTTGTGTTCATAACTGTTTCATATACAGATTCTTCTTGAGATTAAAGATTTGATTCTGCATTATCTTTAATACACTCAAAGACAGTTTGTACCTTAGTTGTGTGATAACATCAAATAGTCCTGATATTTTAGTGTCAATTTCCCCCTAATATGCTCATCATTTATGTCATTTTACTGGAATATATACTCTTATTCGCTTATATTTTAATTTCAGGTTAATAATGTGCATTGGAACAAAGAGACGCGGATTTGGAAGGTTTTTAATGCAAATACACAAGAGTATGCTGACCGGGCAAGAGTTACGGTGTAATTCCATATTCTACTTACGCCGTAACTAGGATTTACGCTAGAAGACCAAAGTCAACGCTGACCAAGGTTACGGCGTAACTCCTACATAAGTTACGCCGTATATATCTCCAAGACTTAGAAGATTTACGTGATCCAAGAAGTTACGACGTAACCATCTGCAAGGTTACGGTGTAAACTAGTGTACGAGGGTTCTACGGATAGTAACCTATCTCTAGGTTACGCCGTATATATGTCTCCACAAGTTAGAAGAATTTCGGTGTTCAACAGGTTACGACGTAACCAACTACAAGGTTACGGCGTAAAACCATGTACGAGAGTTCTACGTTCGTAACCTATCTTTAGGTTACGCCGCAGAGTCATCACTGGGGATAAGATCGTCCTAGATTCAAAGGTTACGGCATAACTAACCCTAGAGGTTACGCCGTAACTTAGTCGAGGCTATAAATACCAGCCCTAATTCCGCATTTTATAAATTTATCTCACCACACAAAAACTAGAGGGCGATTTAGGGCTTCAAGGAGGACAAAATTTAGCAGCATACAAGTCATTTCCAAGGGAGAAATCACGCTTAAAATTCATAAGTTTTAGTATTTCGTATCATATTTGTGTATTTAATTCATGCCTTTCATTACAATGTTAAACATTGAATTTCCTGCATGCTTTAATATGATCGGCTAAACACCTTTGGTGTTAGCCTAGTTATGAAATTGTTATTGTTATGATGTAGTTTTCTCGTTTCTTTATCGCTTTGTTTGTATACTTTCTTGGCTTATTTTGGGACACCTTTGTTTCGGTAGCATGGAAGTTTGGGTAGTATCTAGGAATCTAGGAGAATTGACCATAGGACCATAGTGAATCAGGTTGCGAATAGTGGTGGGAATTGACCATAGGACTGTCACTATTTGCGTGAGAATTTAACCCAACGATCACCTTCTAAACGGAAATGCTTAATAAGTGAGGGGGAACCTAAGTTCCGAAAGGCCGGGTTCCATTAAATAAGTCTTAGTTAGTAGCGGTACTTAATGACTCTTCCATTTCGTAAACCCACGAACTCTTGTAATCATTAGGTTACGGAATAGGACGTTATGGAACATAGGACTAGACGAATTGACCAACTGAGTCTAGTTGACTTAAACCCCCAGATGATGCGTAGTAAACACTATTAGAAAACATAATCATGACATAACAAGATTAGTAACTAGGCTAGCACTTCTCTCCCTACTGATATCTCTTTACATTTATTTGCTTTTGTTTATTTCATTTCATATCTTTAATATAATTAATCATATTACAAAAACCCGTTTTAAAACCAGTGACATTAGAACTTAGATTAAATCCTCACGCATAGCTCTTGGGACGACCTGGACTTTACAGACAACTACACTATACACGACCGGGTACACTGCCCGTCAGTGCATTAGGTAGACCTTAGGTAGACGAGACAATTATAAATAGTAAAACCTGGTCAGAAATCCTGCATCAAGTTTTTGGCGCCCTTACCGGGGAGCTATTATAGGATTTTGTTTAAGTTTTAAATTTTTGTTTAGTTTTTCATAATCTCACGTTTTCTTTTCTAGTTTCAGGTACCATGGGTGACGTTGACATCGATACTCTTACCCTCGAAGAATACCTCACTTTAACGCGAGAGGAACAAGGGCCTGGTTTGGTTAGGCCAGTTATTGGAGCTGATGTTCAATTCGAGATCAAGAATCAGTTCATAAGGGAGTTGAGGAAAGACCCCTTTTCGGGAAGCAAGACCGAAGATGCTCACGAGCATATTGATATGTTTTGTACATCGTGAGCCTGTTCAACATTCCTGGTGTGTCTCACGATGCAATTATGCTCCGGGTATTTCCTATGACACTCACGGGAGCCGCTAAGAGATGGGTTGATAGATTTCCAGCAGGAACTGTCAGCACTTGGGATCTCTTAAAGAGATCATTCATCCAAAGATATTGCCCTCCTTCGAAGACAGCAAAGCAGCTTGAAGATATTCACAACTTTAAGCAAGACGGTGATGAGACATGTACCAAGCTTGGGATAGGTACAATGATCTCCTTTACAGGTGCCCAACTCATGACCTCAACAAATAGCAGGTGGTCAACATCTTCTACAAAGGGATCAACATTTCCACGAGGCAAATGCTTGACTTTCAGGGGCCGATCCCTGGGGGACTCATATTCAAGCTCTAAAGGCTATAGAAGACATGGCTGACCATTCTCAAAAATGGCATGATGGGGGTAGCAGTAGAAGCATTGGAGGAAGTTTGGACGGTATTGCGGTTATTACTAACAAACATGAAAGTCTTGGCAGGGATATGAAGAAGCTAAAAGAAAATGTGCATGCTATTCAAGTAGGATGCGTAACTTGTGGAGGAGCTCACCTAGCCAAGGAATGTCCAATGAAAGAAGAAGTTAAGAGAATTGAAGAAGTCAAGTATGGAGAAGCAAGTAGACCATTTCAAGGAAACAGAGGGAATGGAGCTAAGTATCGTGTAGGGCCTCAAGGATATTACACCAGGATTGATAACCGACCTCCGTACGAGGCCAGGAAACCTAGCCTAGAAGAAATGGTCAATAAGCATATTGAAGACTCTTCAAGGAAGAATGACAAGTTCAAAGAGTGGATGAACAAGATGAAAGATGACACAGAAAGAAACTTACGTAATCAAGATGCCGCCATTAAGAACCTGGAAACTCAAATTGGGCAACTGGCTAAAGATGTCCAAACAAAAAAGACTAAAGCGGCAATAGGAGAATGCAAGGCCATCTTTACACAAGACGAGGTTAACGAAGCCAAAACTATTTCTGACTTTAGTAATGAATTTTTTGGAGTTAACTTATTGTAGGAAAATGAAGAAAATAGTCCGTTCAAAGAGCTACCTTGCCAACTGCCTGAGAAGGTACCTAATCGGGGAAGATTTCTGCTACCATGTACCATCGATAATTTTAATATATTTGCTTTAGCCGATCTTGGAGCAAGTGTTAATATGATGTCATATTCGTTATTTAATCAATTAAATCTAACTAACCTTAAGGAAACAACAGTTATGGTTGAAATGGCGGATATGACTAGAAAAGCACCTAGAGGTATAGTTGATAATGTATTCAAAATTGGTAGATTCTTATTCCGTGCCGACTTTTTGGTTATTGACATGATTGAACATCAAAACAATAACATGAATCTCGGAAGGACACTTTTGGCTACATCACACGCGAACATTTAGGTTTTTGAAAAACAAATTACCCTAGGAGTAGGAGAGGATCGAATGACATTTAATAATGATGGGTCTTTAAAATCTCACTGCATCTTCTGTGGAAGTTTGTATGATTAGGGCATCTAAGGAAGAAGAATCTCTTGAACTACTAGGGATTGATACTGATTTATTTTCTTATGATTCACCTTTGTGTTTAAAGTATGATGATAAACAGGGATCCGGCTGTGATAGAAAAGAACAGGTGTTTTTTGATCGGTGGAATGACATATTTGTGGAACCCAGCACAACAACTTTAACCCATCATTGGTGCGAACCGGTGATGGTAGAAGATGGAGAATCCATTCAAGCATGGCCGTCTTGCAACTCTTTTAAGAACTGTTGTGACGGAGAGAAATTAGGAGAACTAGATAATGATAAAAGAGCTCAAGTAGAATGGACTTGCTTCCATGGAAAAGAAAGACAAGATATTGAATTCGGGAATTTGTATTTTAATGATTGGTATAAAATTAGGTACGGTGATGCGGTCATTAACGAAAACGTCATTAGAAGATTCCAACGGGACTTCAAAAATTATCATCTTGCTTTGGAACAAGAAAAGGAAGATTTACTTAATGAATGTGCAGGGACGAGCTCTATTATGGAAATACTTCCTAATGAAAAGGTTTACTCCGCTGAAGAAGGAGAATGTTCCAAAGGACGCCCTTTGAACAGTCCTCCCAAAGATGAGCAACATGTTACGATTAATGTTACTAATCAAGAAAAGGAGCTTAGGGGCCGTGGATTTTCGTTCAATGAATGGTTGATAAATCGGTTTGGCACTACGAAGATTGATAAAGGAGTTAAGATGAAAGTGTTCGTAGAATGGATGATTGACAGCTATTCAGAGGAATCCGATACACCTAAAGGAGAAGACGATCCCTATGACCGAAGTTTTGAAAAATTTAAGTTTGAATTCGAAAGGGAAGTTTCGCAACTTCTGGGTGAATACGGACTTAGAATAGGTAAAAAAGGGTACATGTTGCAAGACATTTGAGAAAAGTGCGAAAGAACTTTCCAAGAAAAACGTACATTTTGGCATGAAAATGAATTGGAAGAAATGGAGATACATAGTTGTGAACTGGAAGGAATTCAGTATGACCCACCAGAAGTCAAGCTTGAAACGTTTAAAATAAGAACATATACAATTGATGGAGTGGAAAGCTTCATATGCACTGAAAAAGCAAAGGATAAACGACTCCCAGTTAGTCGTATGAATGGAGAAAAATTTAAGAATATGATCAGGAAGGAGATGAACGTCGACTTTGGTAAGGCACCTTAATGCACCATGGCCTTGAGTCTAACTTAAAGACTCGTTAATAAACAAAAGTGCTTTTTCGGGAGACAACCCGAATTATCCTTTTCTTTTCCCTTTTATTAGTATAGTTGGGTTTGGTTTGTTTTGTTATAATCTTTTTTTGCAGGTATTAGAGAAAAGAGAGGATGGCTTGGAAATGCACCATG
Organism: Orobanche coerulescens; assembly: GCA_033398695.1. Classification (NCBI taxonomy): domain Eukaryota; kingdom Viridiplantae; phylum Streptophyta; class Magnoliopsida; order Lamiales; family Orobanchaceae; genus Orobanche; species Orobanche coerulescens. The sequence goes on from CM065804.1 coordinate 165,403,920, forward strand.
GAGTCTCTCACTCCTGGAATTCATCTCAGAGGCTTTTTACGGCGTAACTTCTGCTATGGTTACACCGTAGCCATCGTCAGATATCTGTAGTTTTGTCAGGTGTCATTACTTACGGCATAACTCAGTTCATGAGTCTACGCCGTAACTTTCTCCTGTACCGGAAAAATTTTAATTTTTAAAATAACAAACATACTTTAACCTTATATTAGTTTTAAATGAACTTTGTGGTGTGTTCCCCGTAAACCCTCACGAGACTTCACTCGTCCACTCGGGACACCGAGTGGTTTAAAAGGCTTGTTGTATATGCTAAATGCAACCGCGATTCCTACGAAAGTGAGTTAGGATTTTATTTTGTTTTTGTTTTCTTTTTATTTTTAGATTTATACTTGTGGGTAGTTACGTGATTTCAGTGATTTGAATTTTGCTCATTAGGCGAAGCGAAGGCACGTTGTCTCAAACATGATTGTTCTATCATTTTCAAGAGCAAATTTCAGGGGAGTCTCGTTCTAATTCTACTTTTTCTCCTTATTATTGCATGTTTAGTACAAAAGGGACTTTGTACATTTCAAGTGGGGGGGAGTAGAATTATATCTTGAACTTTATTTTGCCCATTTTTCTAGTTTATTTTGAAAAATTATGCCATTTTTAAAATTTTGACATGTTTTTCTTAACCTAACTAGAATAGACCTTAGCCGAGCGCACTATAACCTTTGATTTCCTTGGTGAGATTTAAGCTTTCCGTTTCCCCATATTACTCAAATCCACCTAATATTGAGTGTGCCGGTAGTTTGTAAACTTTAGAACTTGGCTTTTACATCATTTCGAGACCATAGACGAGTAGTATGTCGAGTTAGCTTGATACATTTGGAAGAGACAATATGAGAAGGCAATGTTTAGGATTTACACCAAATAGCCCATATATGTTTAATTGTGTGCGTTTATCGATTAGTCACCTTGACTTTTCGACCCCCGCATTAAACCCTTTTGTTGCACTCACATTTAGTGCAAGATACCCCTAGTTACACCTTCTGAGCCTTTCTTTTAGTTTCTTCACCCATATAATGTATTGTTTTGTTACACCTATTTGCCTTAGCCTATCGTGTAGTCTTGGTTTGTGATCGGGAAGTTGCCGTTTGCTTTAAGTTTGAGGTCTTGGTAGAGAGATTCGGGAATCACGCCTACATCGAAGACATATTTTTGAAGATCATTGAAGACCCCCAAATTCCTCATATATGATTTATCTCAAGTGGGGCGATGATTTATTTGTGTATACAGTTACGGAAAAAAAAGAGAGAAAAAGAAAAAAATAGTAGTTTTATTTATTCAAATTGTTGTATAAAGGATAGTGCAAGTATCATTAGCACTATTCCTCAATGTTGGAGCTCATTGGACTAGAGTCGAGGATCCTACCTCGATCACATTTGATTGAAGATTGAAATTGGTGGTTTATCTACATCAACTACTTGTGGAAGACCAAGTTAGTGTGCACCTCGCCATATGATATCAACATTGGCACACTAGCTTGTTACATCATGATCCGGTTTTTGCGTCTTGAAGCTTGGACTTTGGATGGACCGTGGGCGGTGACAACTTGGTTATAGGCTAAGACTATTTGCTTGTTTATTTTTATTTTTCACCATTTTTTTGTGCATCCCATGTCTTATCCTACCCTTTAGTCATGAACCATACTTAGGTGAGGGAATGAGCAGTCATTGGTGTCTTGGCCATGGATTTGGTCATGTATCGATGGTCTTTGTCGCCTTCGCCGTAGTATGCTAGTAATGACAAATCACCCCTAGCCTTATAAATTGTTCACCCAATATTGCCTTTGAGGATTGTTTTGACCTTAGCTCCAGTGGTGGAGATTTGTGTAATTGCCAAGCCTATGATAGAATACATGCTACGACCGTGTAATGAGTGACCACCCTGAAATTGACACTTAGATTAGAGAGAGTATGAGTTTTTTGTTCCCATTTCGTGAGGTGTTCGGCTTTGATAAATTCTAGCATAGGAAGTTTTTTAAACTCATATTTTCCGAAACTCTTGGGAGATATATTTTTAAAAATGATTCTAATAAGGTCTACTTGAGGGCAAGTAGAGTTCAAGTGGGGGGATATTTGATAACATCAAATAGTCGTGATATTTTAGTGTCAATTTCCCCCTAATATGCTCATCATTTATGTCATTTTACTGGAATATAGACTCTTATTCGCTTATATTTTAATTTCAGGTTAATAATGAGCATTGGAACGAAGAGACGTGGATTAGGAAGGTTTTTAATGCAAATACACAAGAGTATGCTGACCGGCCAAGAGTTACGGCATAATTCCATACTCTACTTACACCCTAACTAGGATTTACACTAGAAGACCAAAGTCAAAGCTGACCAAGGTTACGGCGTAACTCCTACATAAGTTACGCCGTATATATATCTCCAAGACTTAGAAGATTTACGTGATCCAAGAAGATACGACGTAACCATATGCAAGGTTACGGCGTAAACTAGTGTACGAGGGTTCTACGTATCGTAACCTATATCTAGGTTACGTCGTATATATGTCTCCACAAGTTAGAAGAATTTTGGTGTTCAAGATGTTACGACGTAACCAACTACAAGGTTACTGCGTAAAACCGTTTACGAGAGTTCTACGTTCGTAACCTATCTTTAGGTTACGCCGTAGAGTCATCACTGGGGATAAGATCGTCCTAGATTCAAATATTGTGGCATAACTAACCGTAGAGGTTACGCCGTAACTTAGTCGAAGCTATAAATACCAGCCCTAATTTCGTATTTTATAACTTCATCTCACCACACAAAAACCTGAGGGCGATTTAGGGCTTCAAGGAGGACGAAATTCAGCAGCATACAAGTCATTTCCAAGGGAGAAATCACGCTTACAATTCATAAGTTTTGGTATTTCGTATCATATTTGTGTATTTATTTCATGCCTTTCATTACAATGTTTAATATTGAATTTCCTGCATGCTTTAATATGATCAGCTAATCACCTTTGGTGTTAGCCTAGTTATGAAATTGTTATTGTTATGATGTAGTTTTCTCGTTTCTTTATCGCTTTGTTTGTATACTTTCTTGGCTTATTTTGGGACACCTTTGTTTCGGTAGCATGGAAGTTTGGGTAGTATCTAGGAAGCTAAGAGAATTGACCATAGGACCCTAGTGAATCAGGTTGCGAATAGTGGTGGGAATTGACCATAGGACTGTCACTATTTGCGTGAGAATTTCACCCAATGATCACCTTCCAAACAAAAATGCTTCAGAAGTTAGGGGGAACCTAAGTTCCGAAAGGCCGGGTTCCATTAAATAAGTCTTAGTTAGTAGCGGTACTTAATGACTCTTCCATTTCGTAAACCCAAGAACTCTTGTAATCATTAGGTTACGGAATAGGACGTTATGGAAGATAGGACTAGACGAATGGACCAACTGAGTCTATTTGACTTAAACCCCCAGATGAAGCGATAGTAAACACTATTTAGAAAACATAATCATGACATTGCAAGATTAGTAACTAGGCTATCACTTCTCTCCCTACTGATATCTCTTTACATTTATTTGCTTTTGTTTATTTCATTTCATTTCTTTAATATAAATAATCATATTACAAAACCCCCTTTTAAAACGAGTGGCATTAGAACTTAGATTAAATCCGCACGCATAGCTCTTGGGACGACCTCGGCTCTACCGACAACTACACTATACCCGACCGGGTACACTGCCCGTCAGTGCATTAGGTAGACCTTAGATAGACGAGACAATTATAAATAGTAAAATCTGGTCAGAAATCCTGCATCATTGTGTTAGATTTATCTAATATAACTTAACCTTATACAAGCTTAAGGAATTCGATCAATAGTTACTGGGATCAACAAGTGGTATCAAAGCTTGTGATCTAGAAGTTGTGATCAAGATGAATCTGTTACTATCCACAAGATCTTGCTAGAAGTTACGGATCAAGAATCTGCACCATGGTGGCTGCATCCAAGGTACCAATGCTCAAACCTGGTGAGTTTGAGATCTGGAGGATGAGAATCGAACATTACATCCAGATGATCGACTATTAACTATTAGGAGGAGTGGGAAATGTTTTAAAGAAATTCAAAGCCAGATCCGCTACTGCCTCACATTCAAATTCTCTTCCGTTCATTAGTCCAAAAAAGAAAGATTGAAAAAGTGCTTTCGTTGTTGTGGAAAAAGTGCTTTCATTGTTTTGGAATAATAAGCCTTCGGGTCGCAAGGATCGATGTCGTACTGCTAGTCTAACTGCTTATTCTGGTAGTGAAAAGAAAGGTTCCAAATTTCAGTCCAATTGGCGTCCTGGTAACAAAAATATATTGTTCTGGGGTATAGACTTTAGTCACACTGATGGGAGAGCGAAAGGAAATTGGTCTTATAACAAGGTTTTCTTCCAGGGACTTCCTTTCTTTAGAAAGAATTTCATAGCGGCTTAGATGCATATAGGCACAACCAGTAAGAAACATTTAGTGCTTTTCAGCCTTTCGCCAAACCAGAACAATGATCAGGAGTAGTACATGAATATTCACATGTTGTCCATCGATTACGCTTTTCGGCCTAATCTTAGGCCCTGACTTTGGTTGTCTTGGCTCGTCAGTGCTTCATAAGTTGATAAAGCAAGAATTTCTTTCTTTTTTGAGGACCAAGCTGCATTACTAAGATCAAATACTAACCCGGTAGTGCTCTTGCGATCATCGAGACTTCCTGCCCAATCCTTATCGCTAAAACCAAGTCTAATGCACACGTGCTACATTGACACTTCTACCACCGGGTGGGAGAAATGCTAGCTATCAAGAAATATCAGGGAAAACCAAACTTCCATTGGAGAGAAGCAAATGAAAGGCTTTCATAACAATTCTCATAGAATCGAGAATGAAGTTTTCATTATGTACATGCCAGATCATGAATTAGTAACTGCATTCAATTTCCTTCGGAATTGATCGGCATTCGACATAGGTGCTGGCCGGGGATGATAGAATTCACCTTATTGCGCATCTTCCATCGAGGTCTGGAAAACAACAACAGGGTAACAGACTAGTCAGCGCTACTCCTATATCTACGAGAATTTGTTTTAGTTAAAGGATAAAGTTGAACAAATGTTGGTAATTTAGCTAAAGGCTTCTGGGTTGTACGTATCACGTCCTGATGCTAAGATGGATTCACAATATTCCCAACAAGAGAGAGATTTTCCACATACTGATACCGCTCCCCGGTCGATAACCAGATTCTTCAATACGGATACAAAATCCCACGCATTCTGGAATGGTCGAGTAGATTCATGAGAGACAAGAGCAGGAACCACTACTTGACTTAACTAGAGTTGTCGTTGGTTTTCTTCCATTCATTTATTCCCATCAAGGTAGTTTACTTACTTGTTAGAGTCAGATTTGGAACCCTAAAACGAAGACCAGAAAGCGCATTTATCTTCCTTAGAAGGAATTTCCATAGTCAAGCTCTGGATGCTCTATAAGGCTCCAATCCTGCGTCAAGAATAGAGTAAGGGACACGTAGGCTTCTCATTAGAGTTCCGAAAAACAAGGACCGCTATTTAAAGAATCTTCTCTGATTCTTATAATGTTGTTGTTCGAACCGAGACTCTTTTATTCACTGGGAAATATCCATAGGAATAAGAATCAGTAGTCCAGTGGACCCAATACGTAGTTGATAGTCAAGGCCGCGTAATTAATACTTGGGATGATATCATCAACCGGTGCTAACCTTAGTATGGAAGTTATGCATGGACATAATGCTCATAACTTCCTTTTAGATCTAGCTTGGAGAGAAGCCCAACAATAAGACTTAGTATTAGTTTATAGGAGGTTTTGAAACTATAATAGACTAAAAACATAAATGCTTTTTTTTTCAGCGTGCACTGGCTTTCAGCAGACTAGCTCGCTGCTCCTCCATTAGGCTGTTAGGATAAAGTGGATCTTACTATTCTCTCTTTAAATCCAGATATGCCGATCCTTGCACCATTATGCTTACTTAAAGGTAAGGAGGAATGATTATTTCAAATGGCAAGGAAAGTAGTCAAGCTGAAACCAATGCCATCTTTAAATATCCCGATGGCGTACGAATATCTGCTTCAAAAGGAGCCATAGGGAGATCTAAATGTCTTTGTTCTACACAAACAAGAGGCTCTTCAAGACCTTGCTACGATCCGATTTAGATAAATTTATCTTTCTCCCGAATCGAGTTATCATCCCGCCATTCATGTGCTTGTGCGAAGGACTTGACAGTCGTCAAGTTATAGAACATTCTTTCCAAAAAATGGGGTTCTCTTTTTGGACTGTAATAGTAAGGTACACGTGTGCCTTCCTTTTGCTCTTCCCTCGGTTTGCCTCCAAGAACACGCCACCTAGGAGCAGTATGGATGCGGAGAAAGCGAAAGATCTTATATCTTCGACTTAGATGCTTTCAGCAGTTATCCACTCCGCACTTGTCTACCCAGCGTAACCGTGGGCACGATAACTGGTACACCAAAGGTGCGTTCAGCCTTCTTAAGAGGTTCAGGAATGCCTAATACCTTAGCGTCTGTCGGGAATCAAACGCACAATGGAAGTGGGAGATAGGGCTCTTCTAGCAACGAGAAGTGCGCGTAGCTTAACTGACGGAGGTCATTTTTTGAGTGAATTGGCTATGACTGGGATCAACTCCATCTTAGATATCTCCGCGTTTAATTGTTTTTAACATCTTAACCTCAAGCCAAGTTTGAAGCCTCTTGAATGGGCAGTTCATCAGAAGTATGTAAGGTGGTACCTAAACTAGTCGGACTTGCTTGCCAATATTGTAATAGTAGGCTTTGGTCGAGCTTTCTACAATAAAAGCGAATCAGGCCGCTTTCGCCTTGCAAGCGCGATCGACGATACGCCCCATATTTTTTTTTCAAGTGTGTGTCGCGTAAGGGGGTCATCAAGCTTAAGTCAAGGTTGGTTGGGAATGAAAATGGGGTAAAAAAAAAAGCCAAAATAAGTGATTTCAGCCCTTATTAAAGAAAATTCTACCCCTTTCACGAAAAACACTGGAAATTCTTAGAGATCATACAAGACTTTTTCTTCTAGAATCTTATTCGCTAAAAAGTGGCGGAATGCTCTCAAAACACAGGCCTGGCATCAATGAATTGGCTATAGAGCAAGAAAACGGATGCGCGTGACGCAGCAAAGAGAACTGGAGGAAGCGGCTAGAATTTCTCCTCCAACATAGAGTAGTATAGAATTTCCGAGTACCTCGCTGAAATGCAGAGATTCCAGAGAAGATATCGGAGTTTCAAGTCAAGCCCTTGCCATAGGCCGCCTGTAGCCCTATTTTGATCATTAAGGGCTACTATAAAGATCGAGGAATCTCTTAACTGACAGGGATCTCCACTTGAGTAGGTGATTTGCTTCCAGACGTTTTCTTGTTACTTGACTCCGAGATCACATGCCCCGCTTCTTCAATGTATTGGAATATAGCATTGTTTCCTGAATCCGAAAGAGAGTACTTGGATTCTCCAAGCCCGGCAGGAGTATGAGTTAGCGAGCAGAGAGCAATCAGCAATGGGTGCATTCGCACTTCACTTAAGAGAGGCAAGCTATGTTCACATTCAATTTACACTGGAAAGAGTGATCTTAGTTGCGCCAAGGTAGACAGACAGGGGTGGTGACGTGAGCTAGATGCTCCGCTCGGTTCTGGTTTGGCGGGGATTTTTACTTTTTTAAGAATTATATATAAATTTAAATAATTCAAAATGAGTTACAGGACTAAGGAGAGATATCAAGGAGAGGATGGTATAGGTTCTCGGGGAAGAAGAGCGGGAGAGCCAGATCAGGACCTTATTGTCGAACCCTCTGCCTAGCTGCCAAAATCGATAGTTCTTCATGCTTTAGTTCCCTATGAGATTGATTGACCAGAGCTTCTTGCTACATACTAATGCCCTACAAGACAGAATAATGGGAAATGTTAATGCAAACCCAAAGAATGGAGATGGGAGATATTGAATGGAAGCACAAGAGGACGAGGGGGAGCGGCTGTGATCCTCGCTGGCCGTGGGCGGGTAGAAAGAAGAGAATGTTTGGTACAACCTAGTTGGGAGAAGAGAAGGCTTCACTCCGGCTATAGTCCTAAGGTTGGATTGAAGCTTCCAAGATCACCTCTACGGACTGATCATACCTCTAGGGGCTATAACTATTGCCATTTCCGGTCCTTCCCCTGCTCAGGATCATAGTCCTCATGCTCATCTAGGCAGAATTCTCATAGAAAGAGAAGCTTCAATCCGGATAGGAGACGCTAAGCGCGATCGAGCGAGCATATGCCTTACCAATGATTTCATTCTCCTTTGTCAGAATGGGATTTTGAGCATAGCGGAGTGAAGTCAAAGTAAGATAGAGGAAGTACAGATAAACATCCTTTTGCCTTTAGTGCTTTTTAGTAGAGAGGGGCTGACCAATAATATGCGGCTCCTTTATGTAGGCCCTTGGAACATGTGAATAGATCAACAGGCTGTTTCCACCGGTCTTCTAGTCCCCCCAGAAACCGGTCCTAGAAGCCTGCCATGCACTTGAATAACAGAAAATTCCAGATGCCCTCAGACAGGGCACAGTCCCCGGGACTGAAAGGAGGTCAGTAACCAGACTCGCATGTGTCATGTACTGTCATCAGCGAGTTTTATGAACCTACTGGTTTAGGTAAATATTTAATTCCCCACTGGAGAAGTTATTTTTGGACGAGAAACTATGTGTTTTGGAGTGAAAGGCTTCGCTTTCTTTCAATGTTCTCTTGATCTGATCTGTCTAAGATCTATTTAGAAAAAGAGGACTCCCTCTGCGAGGTTCAATTCAATCCTCCAACTTATAGTTTTATAGGCCCTTACGAGAGCAAATTCCCTCGTCCGACGCTCCTTCTTTTATCACATTCACTCCCACGCCTTTGGAAATACGGATTACTAACGAGAACGAATATGGGTTGGAGGGGAAGGAACTGAGTTGAAACTTCTGACTTTTGAGTGACCGTTGTTTGATACAGTTTTCGCCTCGGGATGTTTGCTCGAGTATCTTCACTTACTCTGCAAAAACTCGCCAGGTTGCCGTTCTCGGGTCTTGGGGAGTTCCAGATATGCGGATTAAGCAAGTTCAGCCGTGGAGTCGATGCGATGCCAAGATCAGATGTCAACGTATGGGTGGAGGGACGGACAAATCCCCCTCACCTGAAGGGTCGACTACTGTAACACCCCAAACTAGGCGGATATTACAGTGCCGTAGATCCCCAACTGGGACCCACCAGGCAAATGAAAATGAATGAATTACACAAGATAAATGTAGTACCGAACTACATTACAGCAATAATTACTCCGATGAGGAGTTTAGTTACAACACACCAGGACAATACCGAATACTAGTGTATTTTATATGAAGATAAAATACACAACACTGAATGAAACGGAGTATTCAAGTGAAAGTCTGCAGCGGAAAATAAAGGACAATAACATGAATAACTGAAAGATCGGGGCCCCCTACTAGTATCACTAGGACTCCTCGACATCAACATGCTATTCCCGTGCGTTTGCCTTGCCATGACCTGAAAAACAAAATCCCCAAACGGGTTAAGTTACAAAGAACCACAATCCTCAATGGTTGAAAATACACAATCATGATTATATCTGAAGTTATGAAATATCCTGTCGAAACATACGCAATCAAACATGCTATATGAATCAACTAACAGTACGGCTCAAAGGGTGGCGCCACACTACGCCCGGGATGGAAATGTGTCCGTGCACAAGCCACCAACGAGTATCGATCGAATACCCGTGTGGTCTTGTACCTAATCGCCTCACGAGACAATATGACTCGTGTGCACACCCAATGTGAGGCCAACAACCAACACACGACATAAATGTGCCCGACATGAAAATCCTACACATACCAACCGCACGCCAAGATGACCCTAATGCCACGTTATAACAAAAGTGACATCGAGAATGAATAATGACTCACCGAGGTGGAATGGTAATGAAATAAATGACAAATTAATGAAAAGATTGGAACCGCTGCTTCCTTATGATCAAGTGATTAATTGACAACAACAAGTTTTGATACGGTTAATATAATGATGAATGAGTTATGATTATGAATGAACAACAATAAAAGGGATGAATATCCTTTTAATCGAGTAAGAATTAACTTACACAATACCGATGAAGAAAGTCCTTCCACGAACAAATGTCCTAAATGAAGAGATATCGGTCGCTCGAACAACCTTAAATAATACAATTACCAACAATCCGTTCAATATACGAATCAAACACGAATATAACGAACTCAAAACGTCGATACGACTAAACCAAGTCCATAGAGGCATTAAATCAAACACGTTGTATCCAAACTCCGATTGTTTACAATCAAACCTCAATATACCAATATCAAAATCCCCAAGAAGTGTTTCAAACCAACAAAACATCTCCAATACGATCAATAATCCGTTATGAATATCCAAAAATGTGATTATAACAACAATTAGTCGAAAATCCCCAATTCCAACTCGATATTCAAGGTGTTCTTGAATAATCCCTCAATAATCCAATGAATCCTTATACAAACTCATAATCATATACATATCCCTTCATATAACATGATTATAACGTCCAAAACATCATATCTCAACACAAAATCGAAGTCCAAAGTGTTGAAGGAATATTACCTTTGAAGATCCAAGTACTTTAATCCGAAGAACACGCGTTAGATTGATTATCCGGGCTTCACGATCGAAAGGAGATGAAGAAAATCAAACACCCAAATGATTTATGAAGGAAAAACCCTCCCTCAAGCTTTCTCTCTCGGTTGTAGGTGAAGAAAAATGGAAGGAATGAGCTGAAATACAAAAAAAACGAATTTATAGGGGTTGACTACTCGCCGACACGGCCGATCGGGCACGGCCGTGTCGCATACCGCCGACAGGACTCGACCGTGTCCTCGCTTGACACGGTCGCGGCGCGAGGGCCTTCCGATAGTGACCCGTCCGACTGACTTCGGCATGACTCGACCGTGTCCCGGGACACGGCCGCGTGGCCGGGCACGGCTCGCTTATCCGGAAGAGTTCGACTCGGCCGTGCAAACGACACGGCCGAGTCCTCGTGGGCGATACGGCATTTCCGGACGAGTACGGCACGGGCCGTGTCGGACGACACGACCAAGTCCGGTCGGCAGTGATCGCCAAAAGTCAAAAATGAGCGGGTGAGCTAAAACGACCATAACTCTGTCGTCCGGACTCCGATTGACTCACCGTTTGAACCATTGGAAAGCTAACTCTATGCTCTATAATATTGCAAAGATTTAGAATTTTTTGGAGTTACCAAAAATTAATGGTGATCTAACAAAGTCGAACTCATATGAGGAAAGTTGCAACAATGAACAATAACGATACACAACTCGAAGTTTTTCCGAACGGTGAACACGGTGAATGAACATGATTGATGAATGATTATAATTGAGTGAAAATACACTGAGTGACAATTACAGACTGATAATTACTGAATGAAAATGAATGAATTACAACCGGGTATTACATACTCCCCCCCTTAAAAAGAGTTTCGTCCCCGAAACTAAGGGTCAAACAACTCGGGATAACTCTCCCGCATATTCTCCTCGGTTTCCCAAGTGGCCTCTTCGACTCCATGTCTAGACCACTGAATCTTGACCAAAGGGATCGTCTTGTTCCTCAACTCGCTTGATTCGCCGCTCTAACACTCGTACAGACGCTCCTCGTACGAATGATCATCTGCGATCTCGATTTCGCCGAATCAAGTATGTGACTCGGTCGGCAACATACTTCCGCAACTGAGAGACGTGAAACACATTATGAATCCTGCTCAAAGCCGGAGGTAAAGCTAATCGATAAGCTAACTCGCCTACTCGATCCAAAATTTCAAACGGTCCAATGAATCTCGGGCTCAACTTCCCCCGTTTTCCGAAACGGAAAATACCTCGACTCGGGGATACCTTGACCAAAACATGGTCACCCGTCTCGAACTCTAGTGGTCGACAACGATTATCCGCATACGATTGGCCGACTCGAGCCGCCAACATACGACTCTTGATCAAAGCTACCTTCTCCCGGGCGGCTATAAGCATATCGGGCTCGGTGCCGATTGATTCTGACAAGTCATCCCAACACAAAGGAGATCGACAAAGACGACCGTACAAGGCCTCGTAAGGTGCCATCTTAATGGAAGCATGCCAACTATTATTATACGTGAACTCAATCAATGGTAGTTGGGCTTCCCAATCGTCCTTCCAATCGAGGACGCATGCCCTCAACATGTCCTCTAATGTCCGTATAGTCCTCTCCGATTGTCCGTCTGACCGAGGATGAAAGGCGGTACGAGATTGAGCCGAGTTCCCATAGCACGATGAATCGATTTCCAAAAATGAGACACAAATCGTCCGTCACGATCGGAAACGATACTCTTAGAGTACTGCAGGCCTTACTATCTCCTTGATGAATAATCGGGCCTCTCTAGACCCCAAGTATCCTTGATCTCAAGGAAATGAGTTAAATTAGTAAAGCGCCCGCGATCACTCGGATCGTATTTATGCCACGACGACTGGCCGGAAATTCGTGATGAATTCCATAGAAATGTCTTCCCACTTCCATTCTCGAATAGGAGCGGTATCGATACTCGGCCGCCGATGTTCCATCTTGACTTGTTGATGTTAAGCATCTCGAAACAAATTCTGCGACTTCTCGCTTCATATTACTCCACCAGTAATTTTGTTTCAAGTCCTTGTACATCTTGCTGGACCCAGATGAACAGAATAAGGGGTAGCATGAGCTTCTTTCAAAATCGAGTTTTTCAACTCATCATTCACGGTACACACATCCGATTCTTAAATCTCAAAAGTCCATCCTTGTGGATCACGAATCCAGGGGCTTTCCTCGAGCCACATCCTCACGGATGCGCAACAATGAAGGGTCCGAACTCGATTCTCTCCGATTACCTCCTCAAGTGACGATGAAATCTCTAACATACAAAGATGTCCCCGAACTCGGGCTGACTCGATCTCGGTCTAAGGAATTCCTCGCCAAGCTCCTTCGAATCGTTAAACGAGCAAGCATCCGCTCTTGAACGGAATTACGACTCAAGGCGTCGGCGACAACGTCGCTTGCCCGGTGGTAAAGGATCTCGATATCAAAATCTTTGATTAGTTCCAACCACCGCCTCTGCCGCATATTTAACTCCTTGTGAGTAAATATATCCTTCAACTCTTGTGATTGGTGAATAATCGAAAGGTGACGCCATAAAGGTAATGACGCCAAATCCCCAACGCGAAAACCACTACCGCTAGCTCCGTGTCGTGGGTTGGATAATTGACCAACTAATCCGAGGAAACATCGGATTTACTTAATATCTTTCGGAGGTTGCCAATCTCGGATAGTCTCCGTCTTCTCGAGGGTCAACACGAACTCGTCGATGAAATTACATGCCCGAGAAAGTCACTTCGGACCTCTAGAACTCACATTTGGAAAACTTTCCATAAAGTTGCTCTCGTCTCAACACGTCGAGAACCCGAAGAAGATGAACCTCGCGTTCCTCTCGGCTAAGAGAATAAATCAAAATGTCTTCGATGAAGACAACAACAACCGATCCAAAAGTCGATGAAAACCCGATTCATTAACTCCCCGAATACCGCAGTGCAATAGTTAGCCCGAACGGCATAACTACGAACTCATAATGACCATAGCGTGTACGAACGCTGTCCTCGCGATATCCGACTCTCGAATCCGCATCGGTGATATCCAGATCTTAAGTCGATCTTGGAAAATATCAAGCTCCTTGAAGTTGATCTAAAAGATCAGCAATACGAGGTAAAGGATACTACTCTTGATCATCACCTGCTCAACTCCCGGTAATTAATACACACACGAGACGAGCCATCCTTCTCCTTGACAGATCACACCGGTGCTCCTCACGGGACGCAATCGGTCGAAGATAACCTTCCTCGAACTATTCCTCAAGTTGAATCTTCAACTCGCATTCTCGCCTGGGTCATCCGATACGGTGCCTTCGATAAAGGGGACGACTGGCCCAACTCACTCCCGAATTCCACTACTCTATGTGAAGGCAATCGATAACTCGCGAAATACATCGTCAATCGATGACAATGATACCCCGAATGATTGAACACTTCGATTGCCCTAGAATGATCAATCGATAAAAAAAATACCAATAATGATTGAACAACTCGATTGCCTTAGAAAGGCCAATCGATGAAGATGATACAATGAATGTTTGAATAACTCGATTGCCTTTGAAAGGCCAATCGATGAAAATGATACAATGAATGATTGAATGACTCGATTGTCTTAGAAAGGCCAATCGATGAAAATGATACAAAGAATGATTGAATAACTCGATTGCCTTAGAAAGGCCAATCGATGAGAATGATACAATGAATGATTGAATAGTTCGATTGCGGAATTTCTCTGCTTCCGCCATAATAAAAATTCTACTAGAACAACGGGGATTACTTCCCTGAAGCACACATTCGACAACCAACGACGGAAAGATAGCGACCAAACGCTAACAAACACTGAGGATAGTATCAAGACGGTTAAACCAACTAATACCGAAAATTACATCGTCCTAAGATAAGTTCACCACGATTAGATCCATCAACCAATCGCGGTCATTAAGCTTAATTCGGTATGATTCCGAAAATTCTTCCATCGTCAGGTAGACCGATGGTATGAGGTCCACAAGCAATAGAACTATCCCGAAATAAGTATATTCAAGCATGATTCGAAAATGAATGAATGCGGTGTACCAGCATCAAAAGGTACACACAAGTTGAAATAAAATTACGAGTATACCTGAAATCATTCGGACCACCGGATCGTCGATCCTCCTCATCATATGAATCTGGGACTTGCCGGCCCCGAACCGACGCCTCGTCTCGATAAATACGAGCTCCAACTCTATTTGCTTCCATTGTCTTAAACGACGATGACAAAGCACCTGATCAAACGCCGGTTGCTTCGGCTCGAGATGCCGGAGCCGACTTGGAGTCCTTTCGCAAAACGGGCCTTATGCCCAAAATTCCCACAATTATAGCACGTGATAGACGGTTTGAGACACTCGGGCTGAAATGACCCGGCGTTCCACAATTGAAACAGGTGATGGCCGAATGCCGCTCGGGAATGAGATCCCGCACGATTATGCGCCGTAGAGGTCGCCGAAACGATAGGACTCACACGAGGCTTCTTGAAGGTTGACCACCGCCTTCGGATTGATTACGCCGTTGATTTCCTGTTGACATATGCAGTTGCCGCCAATTTCCTTAGCGGTGCTCAGACGGGAGAGTTCTCTCGATTAATCCGGCCGAGTGGCGCAATGATGATTGAGCAACCGCACATGGGTCATCATGGCTCGCATAAAAGTGAGTGGATCAACCCGAACATCTTCCGATCGAGCCGAGTCCCGGGCACGATTTCCGTGGCAGTGATTATTTCTCGGGTTTGGTCCGCACCGCGGCCTCTCCCCGTGCATCTCTCGATGCCTCTCTCCATACCGAAGTAGGAAGGTCGCATAATGAATATATTTACCGCATGATTAGCACGTTATGATTATGTCATGAGATGATGAAAATGAGTATACATGCTCTAACTTAGTGATTATATGAATGATTTCAAGTTACATGATTATCGATGAAATTCTTGAAATGATTATCTTGAATAACTTAACAAGATTGATAATATGATCATCCGATTGACAACCGAGTAATGAAATGAATTGAGTAATTAATGAGTTAACATGATCGCTCCGATTATTAATCGAGTAATGAAATGAATTAAGTGATTGATGAGTTAACATGATCGCCCTAATCACAATGAATGATGATGTTTGAGGATTGTAAATTGATGAATGATGAATGAATGACTATTTAAAATTATACCATGGCGTTAGAAATCTTACGCTTCTTTCTGCCCGATTGGCTCGGCATTTGCACAGTGTCACACGTGACGCGAAAGTCCAATGATACTAGTCCGATGACGATGATTTCAAATGAAACATGACTCGGAAGGTAGTATTCAAAACCACGCTCCGATACCAACTCGTAACACCCCAAACTAGGCGGATATTACAAAGGCCGTAGATCCCCAACCTGGGACCCACCGTGCAAATGAAAATGAATGAATTACACAAGATAAATGTAGTACCGAACTACATTACGAATAATTACTCCGATGAGGAGTTTAGTTACAACACACCAGACAATATCAATACTAGTGTATTTTATATGAAGATAAAATACACAACACCGAATGAAACGGAGTATTCAAGTGAAAGTCTGCAGCTGAAAATAAAGGACAATAACATGAATAACTGAAAGATCGGGGCCCCCTACTAGTATCACTAGGACTCCTCGACATCAACATGCTATTCCCGTGCGTTTGCCTTGCCATGACCTGAAAAACAAAATCCCCAAACGGGGTCAGTTACAAAGAACCACAATCCTCAAGGGTTGAAAATACACAATCATGATTATATCTGAAGTTATGAAATATCCTGTCGAAACATACGCAATCAAACATGCTATATGAATCAACTAACAGTACGGCTCAAAGGGTGGCGCCACACTACGCCCGGGATGGAAATGTTTCCGTGCACAAGCCACCAACGAGTATCGATCGAATACCCGTGTGGTCTTGTACCTAATCAGTCTCACGAGACAATATGACTCGTGTGCACAATCCAATGTGAGGCCAACAACCAACACACGACATAAATGTGCCCGACATGAAAATCCTACACATACCAACCGGCACGCCAGTATGACCCGGAATGCCATGTTATAACAAAAGTGACATCGAAAATGAATAATGACTCACCGAGGTGGAATGGTAATGAAATAAATGACACCAATGAAAAGATTTGAACCGTCGCTCCTTATGATCAAGTGATTAATTGACAACAACAAGTTTTGATACGGTTAATATAATGATGAATGAGTTATGATTATGAATGAACAACAACAAAAGGGATGAATATCCTTTTAACCGAGTAAGAATTAACTTACACAATACCGATGAAGAAAGTCCTTCCACGAACAAATGTCCTAAATGAAGAGATATCGGTCGCTCGAACAACCTTAAATAATACAATTACCAACAATCCGTTCAATATACGAATCAAACACGAATATAACGAACTCAAAACGTCGATACGACTAAACCAAGTCCATAGAGGCAGTAAATCAAACACGTTGTATCCAAACTCCGATTGTTTACAATCAAACCTCAATATATCAATATCAAAATCCCCAAGAAGTGTTTCAAACCAACAAAACATCTCCAATACGATCAATAATCCGTTATGAATATCCAAAAATGTGATTATAACAACAATTAGTCGAAAATCCCCAATTCCAACTCGATATTCAAGGTGTTCTTGAATAATCCCTCAATAATCCAATGAATCCTTATACAAACTCATAATCATATACATATCCCTTCATATAACATGATTATAACGTCCAAAACATCATATCTCAACACAAAATCGAAGTCCAAAGTGTTGAAGGAATATTACCTTTGAAGATCCAAGTACTTTAATCCGAAGAACACGCGTTAGATTGATTATCCGGGCTTCACGATCGAAAGGAGATGAAGAAAATCAAACACCCAAATGATTTGTGAAGGAAAAACCCTCCCTCAAGCTTTCTCTCTCGGTTGTAGGTGAAGAAAAATGGAAGGAATGGGCTGAAATATAAAAAAAACGAATTTAAAGGGGTTGACTACCCTGCCGGACACGGCCCGTGCCGATCGGCATGGTCGTGTCGCACAGCTGGCCGACAGGGACTCGACCGTGTCCTGCTTGACACGGCCGCGGCGCGGAGGGCCTTCCGATAGTGACCCGTCCGACAGCGACTCGGCATGACTCGACCGTGTCCTGGGCAGTCGGTTCTGGCTTATCCGGAAGAGTTCGACTCGGCGTGCCAAACGACACGGTCGAGTCCTGTGGGTAGATACTTCAGCATTTCCGGAAGAGTACGGGACGGGCCGTGTCGGACGACACGACCAAGTCCGGTCGGCAGTGATCGGCCAAAAGCTGAAAAATGAGCGGGTGAGCTAAAACGACCATAACTCTCTCGTCCGGACTCCGATTGACTCACCGTTTGAACCATTGGAAAGCTAACTCGATGCTCTATAATATTGCAAAGATTTAGAATTTTTTGGAGTTACCAAAAATTAATGGTGATCTAACAAAGTCGAACTCATATGAGGAAAGTTGCAACAATGAACAATAACGATACACAACTCGAAGTTTTTCCGAACGGTGAACACGGTGAATGAACATGATTGATGAATGATTATAATTGAGTGAAAATACACTGAGTGACAATTACAGACTGATAATTACTGAATGAAAATGAATGAATTACAACCGGGTATTACAACTACAAGGCTCGAGAGACCTCAACGGAGAAGCTTGAAGAACTAGGCAGTGTTGGTGATTTTAGTGTCACCATTCATTTTGTGTAATTGGAACTAATATGTGAGCTAAGGGGTTTATAATTCGTATTTTAATATATGATCGGGTATGTGCGGAGTGCACACATGTATAAGATCGAATTATAAGCCGGTACGGACTAATGTCGGGGGTCCGGCGCGCCTGACGGGTCTAGGGCGCCCGAAGGGGTCCATGGGGCAGAGCCCCTGGCGGGTGTCCCGCTGACCGTTCAGCGGGCAGGGGTCGAGGGGCTGAGCCCTCGCGGGGTTTGGGGCCCAGCCTTTGACATGAATCTTGAAAAATGTAAAACGTGCATGCTTACAAAAGTGACAAAACAGCCCTTTCCAAGTGTCACTAGGAATTCGGCTATTTTGGAACTTGTACACAGTGACTTGTGTGATTTTTACTCTACTCCTTCCTTGGGTAATAAAAAGTATGTTGTCACATTTATTGATGACTGTACTCGGTTTTGCTATGTGTATTTGTTGCATTCTAAGGATGAAGCCTTAGATAAATTCAAAATATACAAAACTGAGGTGGAATTGCAATTAGGCAATCCGGTTAAATGTCTTAGAACTGATCGGGGAGGTGAATATATGGATCCCATATACTTCCAATCAGTGGGTATCATTCATGAAACCACAGCACCTTACTCGCCCCAACAAAATGGAATCGCCGAACGCAAAAATCGAGTTTTAAAAGAAATGGTAAATTCGATGCTTTCTTACTCGGGATTGAGTGAGGGATTCTGGGGAGAGGCCATGTTAACGGCCTGCTATTTGCTGAATAGGGTTCCAAATAAAAAGAACAAAACTGTCCCATATGAACTTTGGTTCAAGAAAAAGCCGAATTTGAGTTACTTTCGGGTTTGGGGATGTCGGGCGGTTGTAAAACTTACCGAACCTAAAAGGAAAACTTTGGGTGAACGTGGAATAGATTGTATATTCATTGGATATGCTGAACATTCCAAGGCATATAGGTTTTATGTAATAGAACCTAATGATTTCGTATCGATTAACACCGTTATTGAGTCACGGGATGCGATTTTTGATGAGATGCGTTTTCGCCGATTCAAAGGTTTAAGGATCTGAATTTTGGCACTAATGAAGTGCAAAATCCAGAAACTCAGATGGTGTTGCTATACCAACAACACAAGAGCCTCGGAAAAGCAAAAGAGGCCGAATTGCTAAAAATTTCTGCCCGACTTCCAACTCTATTTGGTAGAAGGGACAAGGGACGAATTGGTTTTCAATCCGTTATTGTTACAAAGATTGAGGATGATCCTAAGACTTTTCAAGAGGCCATGGAGTCTCGAGATGTTGTCTTTTGGAAGGAAGCTATTGATGACGAAATGTCACAATTCTTGAAAATGACACTTGGGTGTTATGTGATTTGCCTCCGGTTCTAAATCACTTGGTTGCAAATGGATTTTCAAAAGGAAAATGACTCCAATGATACTATTGACAAGTTTAAAGCCCGGTTGGTCATTCAAGGGTTTAGACAAAAACCCGGTGTTGACTATTTTGATACTTATGCTCGGTGGCGCGTATTTCTACTATTAGATTGTTAATTGCCTTGGCAAGTATTCACAATCTGATTGTCCATCAAATGGATGTTAAAACAGCCTTCTTGAATGGTGAACTTGATGAAGAAGTTTACATGAAACAACCAGAAGGTTTTGTTATGCCTTAAAGAGCATATGGTATGTAAACTTGTGAAATCATTGTATGGGTCAAGCAAGCACTCCAAACAATGGCATCAAAAGTTTGATGAGGTTATTTTGTCCTCTGGTTTTAAGTTAAACCAATGTGACAAATGTGTTTATAGTAGATTTGATGAAACTACTAGTGCTGGAGTGATCATTTGCTTATATGTAGATGACATGCTGATTTTCGGTACTGACCAAAATCAAGTAGATGAAACTAAAGAATTGTTGTCATCTAAATTTTCCATGAAAGATTTGGGAGAGGCTGATGTAATTCTTGGAATAAGAATTAAGCGGGTGAACAAAGGTTTAGTAATGACTCAAAGTCATTATATTGAGAAAATTCTCAAACGGTTTAATTTCAGTGATTGTTCTCCGTCAAGACTCTATGGACTCTAGTGTGAAATTAATGCCTAACACTGGCATTCCCATTTCACAATTGGAATACTCTAAGGCCATTGGTAGCTTGATGTATGCCATGACAAGTACCAGGCCTGATATTGCTTTTGCTGTGGGAAAATTGAGCAGATACACTAGTAATCCTAGTGCTCAACATTGGCAAGCTTTGAATAGAGTATTTAAGTATCTCAAGGGAACCATGGATTATGGCTTGAGTTACTTGGGATATCCTTCGGTTTTGGAAGGACATTCGGATGCAAGTTGGATAAACAACTTGGAGGACCATTCCTCGACTTCTGGTTGGGTATTCTTGCTTGGGGGAGGTGCCATTTCATGGGCTTCCAAGAAGCAAACTTGTATTACACACTCAACAATGGAATCTGAGTTTGTTGCGTTAGCTGCTGCTGGTAAAGAAGCAGAGTGGCTAAGAAATTTAGTTTATGAGATTCCTTTGTGGTCTAAGCCGATAGCTCCGATTTCTATCCTTTGTGATAATGAAGCAGCCTTGGCTAAGGCATATAGCCAAGTTTATAATGGCAAGTCTAGACACTTAGGTGTTAGACACAGTATGATTAGAGATCTAATCATGAATGGTGTGATCTCGGTTGAGTTTGTGAAATCGCAACAAAATTTGGCAGATCATTTGACTAAGGGTCTGTCAAGAGACTTAGTGCACAAGTCTGTAATTGGGATGGGATTAAAGTCCATCTAATTCTGTAATGGTGAGACACCCAATTCCCTTCTAATATGACATTAGGAGTTGAATTCAATGAGGAAAGCTCACACTTATAGATTGGAACACACAAATTATTCATCCCAGGTATGTGTTCGGTTCTGCAGTTGGCTAGGTTGAAGTTTAACTTCTTAATAATTCCTTTGATAAAATGTATGTGCAGATACATGAAGTAAAGGAATTACCTACGTGATTGTGAAGTGTAGCCGCATTTCAAGAGGTTGAGGACTTGGCCTTGATACAGTCATGAGAGGATTAGGACACTCGGCTTTATAATAGTGTCAAGTTGTATTTTGTTAGAGAAATTCAATAAACTTGTATGTATTTTACCTTCAGGTATTCAAATGGGTTGAAGGGTTCAATTCTTAGAACACCCTAATTCTCGAGTATTTGAAAGTGTATGATACTAAGATGGAAATTCAATCGTTGCGATATTTTCATTTATGTACTGGTTTGGTTTGATTGGATTAATGTTATATTGGTTCATGGGTTACACTAAAATGGGGGAGGATTGTTGGTGATTTTAGTGTCACCATTCATTTTGTGTAATTGGAACTAATATGTGAGCTAAGGGGTTTATAATTCGTATTCTAATATATGATCGGGTATGTGCGGAGTGCACACATGTATAAGATCGAATTATAAGTTTCTGACGGACTAACGTCGTGGGTCCGGGCGCGCCTTGACGGGTCTAGGGGCGGCGCCTAGCGGGGTCCATGGGGCAGAGCCTCGGCGGTGTCCCGCCAACGCTCACGGGGCAGGGGTCGAGGGCCGAGCTCGCGGTTTGGGGCGCCCCAAAAGGTCTTCTAAATTTAGACGGGATTTAGTGATATTTCCGAATTTTAGAGGAGACTGTGGTAAAATTGATTAATTTCGTTAACCACCCGTCAACCCTAATTTCGACCACTAATGACGGCGCCGTCATCAAAACCCTAAAATCGACCTACTTGTAACCCTAATCCGACATTATAAATAGGGCTCTCCTCACGAGTCAAAAACACCCTTTCGAGCTCTTTATCTTTCCGATAAACATGCAATTTCTAAGAATTGGCCACGTTTCGCGCCCTGATTCGTAAGTGATCCATCGGATTATCCTAGCCAATTTCTCAGAACCCGCATGGTAGAAATATCGGCCGGAAAGCTTACACGATCCATTGGAAAATCCGGATCTCCACAAAACCCTTATACCCCAACAGGCAGTCCTTTCTTGTCCAGCTTAGAATCCCCTAACAACTGTCAATAGGCGCTGCCCAGGCTGACGCGCTCAAGTAAAGGCTAATCTTAGTCGGACGGGGCTCCTTAGGTGATCCGTGTGGAGACTTTTTTGCTAGGTCGCCTATTTGAATTTGTTATTGGAAAATGAAGAGGAGTACATTTGTCATGGAGAGGCAATCCTCAAATACGTACTTTAAAAAACTGAAAAATAAAAGCAAGTTGCAAAGTAAAAGGGTCAAATATTAAGTTATAGTTTGACCGAAAATACTAAAAATAGGCAAAATATAGCCAAGTGATGGGTCGAGGTCGGTCATAGGGTCGGTCCGGCAGGGTGACTCACTCAGCTCGCCCTCGGTCCGGAAATGTGATCGGTCGTGCTCGAGCTCAATCGGGTACTTCGATCTGACACAGCTCGTACGAGCGAGCATTTTGGCTCGGCTAGACCGTCGGCGCCGAGGAACCAAGCCCTCATCCAGGGGGTGACTCGATCGTAGATCACCTGGTGTCTCGGGTCTCCAGCAAGCCATTTTTGCTCCCAACCAGGTTTGCTAGATCAGTTTCTGTTTTCACTTAGAAAAAAAACATAAAAGTACGATAAAATCCTAAAGTTAAAAAAAAAAAGACATAAAAACCGATATAAAAGCCTAAGAATTGAGTCAAAATCACGAAAACTGCGACACTACACTACTAAGACAATAATTAAAACACAAATAAAAATGGTCAAAACTATAATACTTGTATTCTTGGTTTAAGTTTATTTGTATTTTTAATTACTCGCTATTCTCGATTCATCGACTATGATATATTGTTGAATAAATTTCTTCAATACCTCCATGTTATTGTATAATTGTTACACTTTATTATTTTCTTTATTTTCACCAAGTGGTGTTTTTCAGCGATATTCTATTGTTGGAGCATGCTCGATGTTGTGGTTGTTGTCGCTTGAACATGGTAGTCGTGATTACCATACTTGTGTAAATGCTGAGTTGCTCCACTAGAAATTCGTCTGCATGTTGTCATTCCTAACATTTCAACCTTTTTACCTTCTTTATTGATTGTCGTGTTTTGCTGTTTAGATGAATCCAAGACTTGTATGTTGCTACTTTCGTACAGATTGATAGCGCCTTAATGTGTATGATGTATACGTGCATAAGGGCTTCATCATTTTCTATGTCCTTCATATTTCAGGTGTTGTTCGTTCCATTTTAAACTCTTAAAAAGACCTTCTACCAGCAGCAGAGTTACAACAAAAGTCTTTGTTTGTTATGGTCATAATTTCAGTAAATCCATAGCCGTTATACCCTTTCTATCACAGCCGTAATGTCAGTATCAACACGGCTGTATGTCCCCTTGTTACGGTCGTAAATCGGGGTGTTTGGAGAACGATCATTCAAGTGGTCTTTTTACGGTCCTAGAAAATGCTTGTTACGGCCGTAATGGCTTGTTATTTACGATTTTAAAGTCTACCGATTACGGTCGTAACATGCACCAGTATATAAGAACTGGCAGCGGGCAGAATTCGTCATTTTCACGCATTTCTTACCCGGTGGTTTGGAGATTTTGAGAGTTGGAGTAGGAAGTTTTGCCTCAATATCACCATCTAACAATGCTTTAGAGTTTCTAATGAAGATTTAACATCACTTTATCTTCATTTACCGTCTGAATCGGGGTAAATCTCTTAGAACCCTAGTTTTGGAATTTTGTAGGTTTCCATTTGGCTTTGCTTCCCTAGTGCGATTTACCTTATATTAGTAATGGGTTCTAGGTGATATAGTTGCATTTTATCAGTTTATTTGTTATCTACGGGTTGATAGTTGTTATTCCATCGTTTGGTCGAGTTGGATCAATTGTTCCTTCAAATTGTCCGAGGAAATGTCTAAGTGTGGGGATTTGGGTATTCCTTGTTTATTTCTTTCGTATAACTATTGACTGAGTATTGCTATGATAATGAATATCTCGTGAAGGGATTGAGTCGAAACCTCTTTTGTTTGGTGTTTTTTCATGGTCTATCGAGAAAGGCAAGTATTTAATTATATGTAATGTATTCTGTGCATTTATAAATGTTGAATCGTGCATATGAGTGGATCGGTTGTAATGCTTACCCAGGAATGCCCGACTGGGCGTATGTGGATACGTACCTTGAGAGATGGGTTATGAACGTGAGGTTGTCCACCTAGGTATGTCCGATAGTACTTATAAGGTTTCGTATCTTGAGAGTCGGAATACGGATAATATTGAGCGATGTGGAATTATTTTTGGGTTTGTTGAACCCTGATGGCTTATGTGATAAATTTGAATGATATTCTGGAATACCAAACTATTTTATGAAAATAATTTTGGTAAATGACTTAATATGTTCCATATGATTACATATTTGTACTAGTGATTCCAGCACTAATCCCTTGAATAGGAGAAATGCCTTTCATATATTTCAGGTGATTTCTAATTTTAGGAGTCGGCATGGGTACACGTGACAGATGGTCAACAATGATGTTAGGCACTCAAATAGAGAGTCGGATGTTGTTATTGGTCTTACGTTGGATTTAAATTCTGTTATCATGTGTTAGTTTAAACTACTGTGAAAGTCCACTACGTCGGCATTTGAAATGCTTTGAATATTGTTAGAACTTGAAAATATTTTGGCCAAAACCACGGCCCAACTACTAATATCATATAATATTTAAATGAGTATTGTGTTGTCGTGTTTGTATAATATCATCTGGTAGACTTTTGTGGAATGTTCTACATCGTGTAATACTACTAGCAAAGTCGTGATGTTACATTTATGATATCAAAGTTTAGGTTTGTGAATACTTAGGCTGTTGGTATATGGGGTTTGTCGGTCGAGTCATGATAGTCGTCGTTTGAGCCTAACATCGTTGTGCTGCTCTCATACCGTGCCACTCGTGACTGTAAGACTTCTCACATCCTTGTATCTATTTATCACTTTCGGTCCTGAGTGAGCATTGATCTATCATATTAAACTACATAAGGTTGTATTTCATGCTGATCATCTATTGTTTCATCTTTCTTATTCTTCACTATGATGTGAGGTAGATGTACACATGATAGTGAACATGGTTGTGGTGTCGTTGATGAGTTTTGGATTTTTCATGTATCTAATACATTGTGTATGAGCAAGAACGCAGCGGAATAAAAAACCCAAGATGAGGATCTTCATGCAGTAATTTAATTAATTTAATAAAGGTTCGTCGAATTACCTTAATCGATGAACAGATCTAGATCCAGACCAGAAACTGATGAAAATCACCTTACTCTTTTGGTGATCCACACACGAACAATTGCACAAGCCGGATTGTTAGATCTGTACGAATAATATTGATAAACAGTACAACAGATGATTCCTTGCTAGAAGGTGTACTGTTGATCAAGATCAACTACGGGAAGAACACGGGATGCCCAAACCGGGACTTCTACAGTAGAAATTTGGGACGACCGAATTAAAAGGGAAGGGTGTCGATTTTTTTCTTCTATTTTTCTTCGACAACTCCTTGTCATAAATCCCTTATTTATACTAAATACACCCTAGAGTAAAAACTCTAGTATTTGCTTAGTTATCCCTCAACTTATTAAATAATACAATATATATAATATATCATATTATATATTACTTATTATTTAATTTTTTAATAAATATAATATCCAATATTATATATATTACTTTTATAATTATTTAATATCTTATTACATAATAAACCATAAGCAGTCTCTAGAAAGACATTATAGTCCATGAAACCATTTAATGTGCCAAATTCCTTTGTCGCGCGATATCATATTTGAACTAAGTTGTGGAAACTGTCATACTTATGTTCAAATGCTTTTTCGGTCTTAAGTAGACTAATTGAATCAAATGACTCTTCATTTGAGCATGGCCATGCATTTCCTTCAATCCTACTTACTGAGGGCCCCAATAGATATCTCTGTCCCGAAGGAGAGAGACAAATCCCCATCTTGATTATTCATTGCCCTCTACATGACTCCCACTAATCCGATCGCTAATCATTATGATCACCATGTTTCAGATGAAGTTCGATTATGCCAAGGCGTAGCAGTTATCTTGTTGGGCTCCATGATAATATCAGGTTCAAAGATTTATTGACATACTGTTATATTGAGATTCGCTTATGGTATTTCCATACAGTAATCCCAATGCGCGTCTGTCTAGTATTGCGTTCTCCAACCAATACCCATAAGTTTGATATGTACTATGCGCATAATCATCCAATAATTATCAATCAAACTTATACTAGTATATTAATCACTTGAGTCTCAACTCTACATGATTAGACCATGGACATATGAATACTCTTATTATTCGTGAATAAATATATTTCGATTATTATAATATTAAAACATGTACACATTATAATAATCAACGAGAAACAGATGTCATAAATATCTTTATTTAAATGTGATAATTACAAATCTAGGCACATCGATTGTCTTAGGACACTATTCCCAACAATGAGGGGGTTGTGCGTTTTTATTTGATTGCCGGTTCGCATCTGACTCAGTGCCGAACATCATTCTTGTGAGTTCTGATGGTCATCGAGACCTTTCGACCAGTCAGAACCAACCAACGGGTAATAACACCGATATTAGAGTTGCCACCATTCTTCCGCAAGTCGTAGCTCAGTTAGGTCATATTGCTCAGGATGGACAGCAGAATCCACCTCATACTGGTGATTCAGAGGCTAGTAAGTGGCTTCAGGAGATGATGAAAATGCATCCTCCGTGTTTTTCAAGTCCTTCTGATTCTTTGGGTTGGGAGAGTTAGATCTTCCAGATTAGTTGTGTAGGCCACAAGCCATCAGAAATAAGTCTAGAGGGGGGTGAATAGACTTATTAAACTCTTTTCCTTAATCAGGTGAGTTTCTTCAGGTGTATAATATGCAGCTAACAAACATTAGTTGCAGATGAGTAGTGCGGAAGCACAACTGGTAACACTGCAGGTGACTTATATCGACTGCAGATGACTTATGTCAACTGTAAAGACTAAGCAATGCGGAAGACATTTGACTATTAAATGGAACAGTAAATATGAATGCAGCAGATAAGTATGATGAATGCAGTAAAACACACAAGCACTTATGGTGGTTTCAGAGATGGCGTAATCCTCTACTAGTCCACTTTTATCTAAACCAGTTGGAGATGAATTCACTATAATTTTCAACCAGTAATAAACGTTACAATGATTCAACTAGTTACAATAGCTTCCAACCAGTGGAAACCCGTGGCCGTTGCAACTCCCTTGAATGTCTAGCACCTCTTGATCGAAAACTTGTGGATGCCTCAACAACTCTCGAGCTGTCTATCACCTTCAAATCAAGAACCCGTGGATGCCTTATGAGTCGCGAAACTTCTGAAACATCGTTCATAGAAGTACCCCGTACTCAGTTTTAAAGACAAAAGTGTTTGTCTTCTCCAACTTAAGAGCTTCTCATTATATGAACTTTAGAACTAGCTCTTCACGATGATATAGATCTCTTGATAGCTTTGATTGCTTTGTTTTCTTAGATTGCTTATAGTATAGTTCGCATCGTACTTCACTCAATTATGATCTTCAAATATTTGTAGTACGATTCTTTGAGCTTCCTTCATAGCCGTTGCATCTTCTGTAACAAAACTGTCTGTTGGAGAGTGGACTTCTTTGTTTATCTTATTATGTCGTTGCTCGGCTTGATTCCCTTTTCAATTCCGACTGTTTGAAAGAATTCTTTTGGTCGTGCTGCTATTCTTGATTTGTATATTCATAAGTCTTCAGTACGCGGAACTCAAGGAATATTTTATTCCTAACTTTATGAGAATCTTTTCGGTTTGTCTCCTTACGTCTGCATGTGAATTTCCATTATTGTTGACTTCAGCACTTGCTGTCGTGGACTGAGTTTCTTAATCTTGGCTGATATCTTGTCTGAAAAACTTCTCTGATATAACTTGGTCATACCTGCCAGATGTGCGGTCAAACCTCTCTGATGAAAAACTTTTCTGATATAGCTTTGTAGAAGTTCTCTGATCTGATTGGTTAACTCTTTTCTGGTCTGATGTTCTCTTATCTGATGAATGTTCTTTGATATGATGAATGTTCTCTGATCTGATGAATGTTCTCTGATCTGATGGTCAAACTTCAGCTGACACTTGTGTTGACCAGACTTCGTATGATATTCAGTTGTCTGCGATCAAAACTTCTTTGATAATTTTCATTTGACAAAACTCGGATGATAACTAACTTATCTGATATCTAGACAGTTCTATACTTAGCTGATTTTTAACTTCAGTTTAATCTTAGCCTACATCAGTGGCTTATAGAAGATACTCATTTGGTTCGTCTTTATAATGCCAAGTATTTAGAGTTTAAATTTAAATAAATCACAAGTACAGGTATGACATCATCAACTTCTAACAAGTATTCCTAACAATTTCCCCTTATTTTGATGATGGCAAAACTTTAAGTATTCAAATGTAAAAACAAGTTTGCACAAAGATCAAGTGCAAGACAAAAATCAAACTCAGTATGTTTGAGACAACTAGTGGTTGTCATTCAAGTGACTGTTATAAACTTTCAGAGTTATTACATTACAGTGCAGTACAGTCTAAATGAAAAATTACAAGTAAAAATGAAATTTACAAATAAACTGTAAATTACAAAACAAACAAAAATGAACTCATCTTCCGCCTCTGCCTCTTCCTCTTCCTCTGATCTGCTTTGGGGGAAGGAGTGACTTCAAAGGTTTGGCTCCAATGGGTCTTCTTGTAATTTGGGCTAACCCATATTTTCTCTTGACCACTAATAAAGCAAATTGCTGCTGCTCTGGAGATGTGAAATTATTTTCAATGCATACTTCTCTAATCTCTTCCTGAAGTGCAATTTCGTCAAGTTCCCCATTCATTAGTGTTGGTGCTTCTTCAGGTCTGAAACTCGGAAGCATGGGGTATGCATTGAAACCCTTTACAACATATTTTTCCAAAATTTCCGAAAGCTTGAGGAAATTCATGTTCATGAAGTTTATGAAGGTTTCCTGTAGGAATAATCTTTATCTTGAAGTATTTCCCAGAGGTAGTACTTCTCTATGAATTGCTTCCTTGCACTTCCCCACATATGTTCTGCCTTAGCAGGCATGAACTCTTCAACATATTGAAGTTCTTTGTCTTCTCATTGGAATCTCACTTCAGGATCGTGTCTTGTCCTTTTTCTTTTGGCTGCAGGTGGGTCTTCAGGTGCAGCTGGCTCTTTTCTTTTCAGACTAGAGGTTCCTGCCTGAATCAGTGGAAGATCTTGCTTTGTCTTCACTTTTTCTCTGCCTTCCCCCTCATTCATGGCTTCCCTCTGTCTTCTCTCTTCCCCATTTTTGCCAGCATCAATAATACATGCTAACTGCTCCTCCACCTTGTGCATGAAATCAGACATGCCAAGAGGCATTCTTGAACTTGAAGAGTGTCCATTTTCACATTGAGGGACACCAGCTCAGGTTTTACATCAGTTGCTAGGAGCTCAGCAACAGCCTCTTTTACTATGCCTCTGATCAGCTCAGTGATATTTGGAGGTAGCTGATACACAGATGGCTCTGCACGAACAAAGTTCTCTCCCGAATCCTCTTGTGCAGTTGGCCTCTGAGCAATGGATTTCTCGGATGAGACCTGCCTGTCTGTTGGCGCTTGATCAGGTGGGGTTTTCTCAGGAGTTCCTGATTTATCATCTGATAAGTCCTCATCTGTAGGGGACTTTCTCTTCTTCTCTGCAGAGGACTTTTTCTCGGCAGATGACTCTTTGTTTTTTGAGGGGGTTTTCTCAGGTTGTTCCCCATGATTGTCTGCTCCATCAGCTTCAGGACTAGGAGCATGATCAGTTGACTGTCAATCATTATCCTCTTCATCATCTTCTCTTCTCTATTATTCCTTATTTTCTTCATCTTTTTCCTCCTTCCCATCTTCTTCTTTCTCCTCGCTCTCTTCAATCTTTCAACTTCTTATTTTTCAATTTTTTCTTCTTCTTTCTGTTCTTCCTTTTCCTCAACTCCATCTTTCTTTATTTTTTCAATACTTTCAGCCTTTTCAACTTCAACAATTGTGATTTCCTTTTCTTTTTCTCCTCATTCTTCCCTTTCTACTTTGTCTTCCTCTCTAAGGGTTTCACCTTGTGATACACCCCTCATAACATGAAGGACGAAGTGGTCCATGTTTTGATTCAAGTGAGACATGAACCAGTTCTCCTGGAGCAACAACTTTACATCTGTCCCTTGACAAAAAAACTTGATAAGTTGCTCAGTAGCCTGGGGTGTTCCCAGGTACTCCTCTCAACAAACTCTCTCAATTGAGTGAAGGTGAGTGTTTTTAGTTCCTTCCACTCTTCAAAAATATTGACAAATGAAAATTTAAGAGATTGTTGTTTTACCATTCTCAATTGATATGAGGTGAGGTTCGGGGGATTGTTATCCCTGAGATTGAGATGATATCCTGCTTCTGGTATATCAATGGTTTCCTCAGCCTCTTCTTCCTCAGTAACACTTGGGAGTGTTAAGAGGGGAACTATCTCTGCCACTAGCTCTGAGGAGTGAGCAGGTTGATCCTCATGTGCAGCTGGTGCAGGTGATATGACCATCTGCATCTGATCAGGTTGAGCTGCAATTGGTGCAGGTGATGTGGCAATCTGTGGTTCTTCTTCTGCTTCTAAAGAGTAGTCTACCAGACCTCTTTGTCTCTTGGAGGGCTGATCAGGTGAGGAGTGGATGTAAACAACTTCAGGTGATTTCCTCTTGAACATCTTGGACAGAGGAGTGTTGTCTACATCAGAGTCATCTGCAGGTGGGATCTCAGGTGTAGGTGACTTTGACAAAATCTCAGCTGCAGGGAGAGGTGACGTCATCTCCTCTGCAATAACTTCAGATGGGTGTTGGACAGCTGCATCTGACTGCTCTGCTTTAGAGTCTGAGGGTCCTCTGTACTCAGACGTTCCATAGGTCATTTCCTTGATTTTCTCAACTGCCTTTTGTTTCTTATCCCCTTTATTCTTTAGGGTTTCATGGTCCAAGTGACCAAGTCTCTTTCTGAGGTGAAAGGGGTCTGCCCTTCCCTTGGCCTTTCCAAGGAACTCCAAGATCCAGCTTATTTAAGTTCCATATGCCAGCTTCTGCCTAAATTTCTTCTCACCCTCATCCCAGCTAACTTTATTAATTTCCCTGACTAACTGCCTATAAATGTAGTCAGGCCAGTTAACCCCCTTATGCTCTATCAGCGCTCCCATCACTACATATTTGGCAGATGATAGTTGATCATAGGTGCCTGCCATGCCCATGACGATTTTGTTATTGATGTCCAGGACATACTTGTATTCTTTCTTAAGGTCATTTTTCCTCGCCGTAAGTTTGACGTTAGTTGACTCTTGTGGTAACTTGATCTCATACCACGTCTCGGTCGGATTCTGCAACTCAGTGCTTCGACGGCGATGCCCCAGTTCTCCATTTTGAAAGTGTCGGAACTGGTTTGTGGTGTGATATTTATTTCTTCTCCGAAAATCGAGCTCATGATACACTGCTATGTGACTTGTGCTTCCTTGAAGAAGCATATGACAGCTTCCTTGAAGAGCTGCTTGGGGAAAATGTCCAGAAAATGGTAGATGCCATTCTTTTTCATCATTCTGATTACATACACCGTCTCATCCGTGTTTTTGGTTTCCAGTAATCCTTCAAAGTAGACAACAATACTGAATATGACTTGCTCCTTCACCATATTTAGGTTCACACCTTCGAAGTAAGTGGTTGAGTCCATTTTTGCAAAAAATAAGATCTTCGATTGAGCGTAGTGAACATTTTAGGGTTTTTCTGCTTCTGAATAATTTAGGGTTCTTGAGCTTGAAGACGATAAGATTTTTCTGAAATGATTTCCGCCATCTTATATACCCAGTTGAAAAGACCTTTTGAATTTTAATAATTAAATAATCAAGTGGCGGTCCGATTTTTGATAAATAAAGAGTGACGGTTGAAGTTGATTGGACGTCGTGGAGGTAGTGTGATCATGTGTTTTGTCCACGTGTAAATAAATAATATAATAATTATAAGTCGGTCAAGGAATAAGAAACTTAGTCGGTTGACCGTTTGGCTTCTGATGCATATGTGATTTTAATTTTTTCTCTGCTCTAATCAGGGGACTTTTCTGTCTGTGCTCTGATCAGCTAGCTTTCCTTCGTCTTCTGCATCAGGTGAGGTATGTCGCCTGTAGTTGATATCAGCTAACTTTCTTGTTTCTCCTTCGGATCTTCGTCTGGTCTGATCAGGTGACTTCCTTGTCTGCTCTAATCAGTTGGCTTTCCTCATCTTTTGTCTGCTTCAAGTCAGATGACTTTTCCTCAGGTCAGATAACTTTGTCTACTTTTCAATTAAGCACTAGATTCTCAATCTAGTAATCCAAAATTCCTGCCAATTTCTATAAATCTTTCTTCAGGTAGAGGCTTAGTGAATATGTCAGCAATTTGATACTCTGTGCTGACTCTTTCCACTCTTACTCTCTTGTTAAGCACATGGTCTCTGATAAAGTAGTGTTTGACATCTATGTGCTTTGTTCTTGAGTGAAGAATTGGATTGTTTGTTATTGCAATTGCACTGTTGTTGTCACACTATATTGGAACTTCATTTGCTACGATGTTGTAGTCCCTTAGATGTTGTCTGATCTAGAGAATTTGAGCACAACATCTACATGCAGCTAAGTATTCTGACCCCGTTGTAGATATTGAGTTAGATACTTGCTTCTTGTTGAACCACAATATGAGTCTGATACCAAGGAACTGACATGTTCCACTGGTGCTTTTCCTATCAATCTTGCATCCTGCAAAGTCTGCATCTGAATATCCCGAGAGTTCAAAGTTGTCATCCTTGGGATACCATAATCCAACATTGATTGTGTATTTAAGTGAGACTGCTTCGGCTTGGATTGGAATCTGGCACACACTCATACTGCATATGAAATATCTGGTCTGCTTGTAGTGAGGTATAAAAGTGATCCAATTAGTCCTCTGTAGTGTGTTGGATCCACTGGAATACCTCCCTCATCTGCATCAAGGTGTAGGGATATGCTCATGGGAACTTTTAGTGATTTGGCTGAGTTCATGCCAAATCTTTTGATTAAGTCCCTTGTATACATTGATTGGTTGATGAAGATTCCATTGTCAACTTGTTTGACTTGTAAACCAAGAAAAAAATTTAGCTTACCCATCATACTCATCTCAAATTCTCCTTGCATGAGACTTGAGAATTTTTCACATAGCTCTGGGTTGGTTGAGCCAAATATGATATCATCCACATATATTTGAACAAGTAATATATGGTCTTCATGTTCCACTCTGAAGATTGTCTTGTCCACCTTTCCTTTGCTGAATCCATTCTTCTCCAGAAACATAGATAGTGTCTCATACCATGCTCTTGGTGCTTGCTTGAGTTCATATATAGCTTTCAAAAGATTGTATACTTTGTCTCCTTTGACAAGTCTGGGAGGTTGCTCCACATAGACTTCTTCTTCTAGTACTCCATTGAGAAATGCACTTTTTACGTCCATTTGATAGACTTCAAAATCCTTGAATGCTGCATATGCAAGGAACAGTCTGATAGTTTCTAATCTTGCTACAGGTGTATATGTTTCATCAAAATCTATTCCTTCACATTAAGCATATCCTTTTGCAACGAGTCTGGCTTTATTCTTAGCAATATCTCCATCTTCATCACATTTGTTTTTATACACCCACTTGGTGCCTATGACTTTCTTGTGATCTGGTCTGTCTGTTAGTTCCCATACATTGTTCCTCTCCATTTGGTTGAGCTCTCTTTCTATTTCAATTATCTATGAGTAGTCATCCAGGGCCTGTTTAGTTGTTTTGGGTTCCATCTGAGACATGAAACATGAGAACATAGCCATTCCTGCTGGTTCTGTAGATTGCCTGGTTTTGACTCCATCAGTTAGGTTTCCAATGATTTGTTGGATGGGGTGATCTCTGAGCCATCTGGGGATACCTTTTTCAGGGTTTGTTCCCCATGTTGAGTTGCTTTGATGAACTTCGTCTCTCTCTGTATCAGCTTGGTTCTGGCCTTCTTGATCTGCATCTGGTTCAGCTCCGGTTTTGTCATCTACAGATGGGGATCCTCTCTGCTCTGCAGGTGTGTCTTCAGACTGATCTGCAGTTGGGTCTTCTGGCTGATCTGCAGTTGGGTCTTCTGGCTGATCTACAGTTGGGTCTTCAGGTGAGTCCATCATTTCTGTGTCATGGATGATAACTTCTTCTAAGGTTGCAGATTTGAGATTTTTCTCAATTGATTCCACCTGTTTCTTGTACTCAACAGTAGACTCATCAAACACAACATGGGGTGTTTCTTCCATAACTAATGTTCTTTTATTAAATACTCTGTATGCCTTCCTTAGTTGTGAGTATCCCATAAAGAGACCATCATCAGTTTTAGCATCAAAGGCATTTAGTTGGGTTTTATCATTGTTGTGGATGAAACACTTACAACCAAATATATGAAAATATGCAACAGTTGGTGTTCTGCCATTCCAAACCTCATAAGGAGTTTTGCCATGTCTCCATACTATCATACTCCTGTTCTGGGTATTGCATGATGTGTTGAAAACTTCAGCCCAGAACCTCTTTGGCAGGTCAGTTTCTGCAATCATTGACTTGGCAGCCTCCTTCAAGGTTCTGTTTCTTCTTTCAGCAACACTTTTTTGATGTGGTGTTCTTGAGGTAGATACTTCATGCTAGATTCCATTTTGATCACTATATTCAGTGATTGCCTTGTTCATAAATTCTCCACCTCTGTCTGATATAATTTTTATGATGGAGAGGGATTTCTCATTCTGAATCTTTCTCATCAGCTCAGGAAGCTTTGTTAGTGTTTCACTCTTTTTATAGAGAAAAACAACCCATGTATATCTCGAGTAGTCATCCACTACTACTAAGGTATACTTTCTTCCACTTAATGTGCTTGGCTTGATGGGGCCAAAGAGATCCATATCAAGTAGATCTAAGACTCTGCTGGTGAGAGTGGTAGGCTGTACTAGTTTGAATGATGCTCTGGTTTGCTTTACCTTCTGGCAGGCATCACAGATACTCTCCTTCTTGAATACTTCTGCTGGAAGTCCTATGACCAACTTTTGAGAGCTAATTTTGTTGATGGCTTTGAAGTTCAGGTGACATAATCTCTTGTGCCATAGCCATCCATTCTCAGCAATTGCTTTTGATAGGAAACAAGTGTTTGGAGTGCCTGTATTCCAATCTATCATGTAAACGTCTCTTCCTATGAATCCTTGTAGCTTCACTTCTCCGGATAAGATATCAATTACCATGCATTTCCAAATAGTGAAGACTACTATGTTCTTTTCATCACATAATTGACTTATGCTCAACAGGTTTTATTTGAGACCTTTGACATAATGTACTTTAGATATGGTTATATTTCCTCTGTGCAGCTCTCCAAATCCTTTTGTCTGACCTCGAGAGCTATCTCCAAAGGTTACATCTGGATCTCTTTCTTTGATGTAGTTTGAGAGCACCTTCTTATTCCCTGTCATGTGCCTTGAGCATCCAGAATCTACAAACTATTCTTCACCTCCTCCTGTTGAACTTGAGGTGACATGGTAGTAGTCCTTCCACCTTTCCTGCAATCAGACAAGCAAGGGTTTAAGTACCCAAATTTGAGTGGATCCTTTGGGGTTAGTGGGCTTCCTGGAGAATTGGTTTCTCATTGG
Source organism: Orobanche coerulescens (assembly GCA_033398695.1). Taxonomy (NCBI): domain Eukaryota; kingdom Viridiplantae; phylum Streptophyta; class Magnoliopsida; order Lamiales; family Orobanchaceae; genus Orobanche; species Orobanche coerulescens. Next base: position 165,440,233 of record CM065804.1, read on the forward strand.
GTTATAAAAATTATGTTGATTACCCCTATAAAGTGTGTGCTGCCTAGGTCTATATCCCTGGTTAGGATTGTATACTGGATATGACTCATAATATTTGTAGTGTGGGCCATTCCTAAATTTTGGCCGAGACCATTTGTAAAATCTTTGGGGTATCCACACCATTTTGAAAGTTTGGATAACCTTGAGGTTTTCATTTACCTCTCCCATTTTGAAATCTATTTTTTGGGAGTCTTTGGTAATAATTTTCATAATGTTTTGACTGTTTCTTCTGCCTTGGCCATTGTCTAGTCTCTTGTCTAGGTGGCTGCCTTGTAAACCTTGGTTGCTACCTAAACTTTTGACTGGGTTGCTGCCTATTTTGAAATACATATTTTATAGGCTCCGCAGTCGGCACATAAGTTTCTCCCTTGATAAAAGTGGTTTTTGAACTAGATAGAATGTTGGAGTCATATCCAAGGCCTGATTTTCAAGGCCTCTGGTTCATACACAAACCATCAAGGATTATAGATGATTTTAGATATGTTATCTCTTTAGCTTGTGTAATATTTAGCTGTTTCAGTTTAGCAAAATCAGATTTGACATGAGCAAGTACAGCTGATTTCTCACTGTTTAAAACAGTTAGCCTTTTAATCTCAGTTGTGGTATTATCAACTGAGTTTTTCAATTTGTTTTCAGCCTGTTTTTCAAGTTCAAAATTGTTCTTTGTTAACTCTAGGTTGAGTTTTTCAAAATTATTTTTCAGCTGCCTATTCTCATATTGCAGCTGTTTTTCTCAGTTGTCACAGTCAAGAGTGCAATTTTTAATTTTTCAAAGTCTTTGAGTAGCTGATTGACAGATTCATGTAAGTCAATATCTTGAGAGATGTCTGAGCTGTCATTATTTGAAATTGAGGGTTTAGATGTTACCTCTTCATCAGCTAGGTTGGCCATCAGATAGTTTTAATCTTCATCATCATCAGATAAGAATCCACTGCTAGATTCTACTTTTTCTTGGTCTTCTCCAATGAATGCTTTCCTTTTTTCCTCCTTTCTGCCCATATCTTTCTTGCCTTCATCCTTTTTGAGTTCTGGATAGTCAAACTGAATGTGTTCTGTTTTGTGGCAATTGTAGCATTCCACCTTCCAGTTGCCAGCCTTCTGATTCCTCCCTGGATTGTCCTTGTAATTCTTCTTGTACTTGGAGTAATTTTTCCTGAATTTGCTGAACCTCTACATGATGAAAGCCATCTCTTCTTCAAAATTCCGAGGGCTGGGGGGGCTGCCTTCAGCTAGGCTCTTTGTAGATGATTCTGCTGTAAATGTTATCCCCTTTTCAGTTGGTTCATTAGATGATGAACAGGGCAGTTCAAACTCATAGGCCTTCAGATCAGAAAACAGCTCCTGAATCTTTATTTTGTTAAGATTCTTTGATTCTCGTATGGCTACAGCTTTCATGCTCCATTCAGGGTTGAGAGATCTTAAAACTTTTAGAGCCATCTCCCTGTTACCATATGTCTTTCCAAGGGAGGTTATTTCACGATAATTTCAGTGAATCTTGTGTCCACCTGGTCAATTGTTTCTCCAGTCTTCATTTTAAGTCCGTCCTTTGGTTCGAATGGCGGTTTAACTACGACCCGTGCTTGCTGTCTTACTGGCAAAAACAGGATCTTCTACTTAGAACTTAGTCGCATGCCCGAAAACTAGTAGCTTCTACTGTCTTGGGGTCAAACTATCAGCTCGGTTCCCTCACACATTACAGCTAATGTGTCCCAGATTTCTTTGGCATTCTTGCAATTTTTAATCTTAACCATGGTTGCCTTGTCAAGAGTTTGATATAGCACATCTCTGGCTCGGTTATCAATATTGTCCAGCTTCCTTTATTCAGGTGACATCTCGGTTCTCTTTTTGTGGATCTTCTCTGGATTCCCAGCTTCAACTTCTTCTGGTGTGTTGTCCTTATCAAATATGAATGGTCCATCCTTAATTACACACCACATGTAATCATTAATGGATGACAGATGAGCCTGCATTCTTATTTTCCAAAGGTCATATTCATCCACAAAAAATATAGGTAATCTAGAGTGCATGTGTTGCATGTGTTCCATTATAATATGAGAGATTAAAATATATACTCAAGTATGTGGATCTAGTTCTGTAAAATTGAACCAACCTCTCTGATATCACTTTTAGGTTACAAGTCGTCAAGAATAAGTCTAGGGGGGTGAATAGACTTATTAAACTCTTTTCCTTAATCAGGTGAGTTTTTTCAGGTGTATAATATGCAGCTAACAAACCTTAGCTGTAGATGAGTAGTGCGTAAGAACAGCTGGTAACACTGCAGGTGACTTATATCGAATGCAGATGACTTATGTCAACTGTAAAGACTAAGCAATGCGGAAGACAGTTAACTATTAAATGGAACATTAAATATGAATGCAGCAGATAAGTATGATGAATGCAGTAAAACACACAAGCACTTATAGTGGTTTCAGAGGTGGAGTAATCCTCTACTAGTCCACTTTTCTCCAAACTAGTTGGAGATGAATTCACTATAACTTTCAACCAGTGATAACCGTTACAATGATTTAACTAGTTACAACAGCTTCTAACCAGTGGAAACTCGTGGCCGTTGCAACTCCCTTAACTGCCTAGCACCTCTTGATCGAAAACCCGTGTATGTCTCAATAACTCTCAAGCTGTCTATCACCTTCCAATCAAGAACCCGAAGATGCCTTATCAGTCGCGAAACTTCTGAAACCTCATTCACAGAAGTACCCCGTACTCAATTTTAAAGACAAGAGTGTTTGTCTTCTCCAACTTAAGAGCTTCTCAGTATATGAACTTGAAAACTAGCTCTTCACGATGCTATAGATCTCTTGATAGCTTTGATTGGTTTGTTTGCTTAGATTTGCCTGTAGTATAGTTCGCATCATACTTTGCTCAATTCTGATCTTCAGATATTTATAGTACGATTCTTTGAGCTTCCTTCATAGCCGTTGCATCTTCTGTAATAAATCCGTCTGTTGGAGAGTGGACTTCTTTGTTTATCTTATCATTCCATTGCACGGCTTGATTCCCTTTTCAATTCCGACCGTTTGAAAGAATTCTTTTTGTCGCGCCACTTTTCTTGATTTGTATATTCATAAGTCTTCAGTAAGTGGATCTAAAGGAATATTTTATTCCTAAATTTCCGGGAATCTTTCGATTTGTCTACTTACGTCTGCATGTGAATTCCCTTTATTATTGACATCAACGCTTGCAGACGTGGACTGAGTTTCTTAATCTTGTCTAATATCTTGTCTGAAAAGGTTCTCTGATATAACTTGGTAAAACCTGCCAAATGTGCGGTCAAACCTCTCTAATGAAAAACTTCTCTAATATAGCTTTGTAGAAGTTCTCGGATCTGATTGGTTAACTCCTTTCTGATCTGATGTTCTCTGATCTGATGAATGTTCTCTGATCTGATGGTTAAACTTTAGATGACACTTGTGTTGACCAGACCTCGTCTGATATTCAGTTGTCTGCGATCAAAACTTCTCTGATAATTTCCGTTTGACAAAACTCGGCTGATAACTAACTTATCTGATATCTAGACAGTTATACTTAGCCGATTTTTAACTTCAGATCAATCTTAACTTACATCAATGGCTTAGAGAAGATACTCATTTGGTTTTTCTTTACAATTCCAAGTATTTAGAGTATACATTTGAATAAATCACAAGTACAGGGATGACATCATCAAAATCTAATATGTATTCCTAACAAGTTGGACTTTCGACGCTATCACTTGTCCGGAGGAGAGAAGGGTGCCTTACTGCTGAGTATTTTTGATATCCTACCTTTTATTTTCGTATAATTATGAACATTCTTATGAGTACAATTGGTGCGACTACAACAAGAGACATTATTCTTGCAGACGAACGTGATTTAAAATGCATTTTAGTCGATCACCACGTGTTGTATGGCGATGGAGAATTTTGGGGCAAAAATGCTAAAGTTTGAAAATTGAGGGCCACATTTTAGGGAATTTTATATAAATATAGGCTTGCTTGCATTCTTCCTACTTTTTATTTCATCTAGAAACTAGCTTTTCAGATATTATACGTTTGCCCCCAACTAACTTGTCAAGCCTTTTAACTGGGAGGGAACCCGAGATTGAGCCGAACATGTTGTAATTTATGTCGTCATTGGTCGTCCATATTTAACTGCCCGAGGTCCACATTAAGTTGAGCAAGAGGACCACTTTGACCAACCTTTGGCGTTATCCTCACCAAATCCTACGACCACATACCTTATACTTTAATTCAGTCATGTTAATACGTGAATGTATGTTGTATACACATAATATGATGGGTGAAAGATAAGTAGTATTATGTGTTAGTATGTGCGTGTTAGGTTGTTGTAGTCCTACCAGTTTAGGGTTGTGAATAACTGGGTACGATCAAGAGTCTTATGAGTATTACGGTCATCCTTGTGTCGATGTGATGTGACATATATTTAGAATATGTGTTGTCGTGTCGGGTATATACATATTATTTAAATTGCATACCATGGTGTATAGTCGAATCAAAATGGTGTTGGTGATGGTTGTTCCGTACGTTTAAAATGAGATAAATGTTTCATGATTGTACATGCATTGATGGGGAACTGTGAACGGTTTGAATTAAATTATTTATGTGGTTATATGAACTATGTGACTTATGTGAATTACGTGCCAATGTGGAATAGTATCCGAACTCAGTGAGTGCAGGAGTCTTGTCGGACTGTGTTATGCTGCAATGAGCAGTTGCTATTGGGAAGTGCACGTCCGGTTTCACCATCCAGGCGCGTGTGTGTGATGTCATGCTTAAGGGATGGCTTATGTCTGGTAGTGAATGCAGTCTTACAGATGCCAAGAGAGCTGCTTCGTTTAGCTTCTCGATTGAGGATACTTGTTTGTACGTAGACTCACGGATACCAGTTACGAGTGTGATACGTTCCAAACCATTTTCTGAAAATGTTGGCATCAAAACAGTTGAAACCAATGGTCTTCCTACCAGGTGAGACCTGTCGAGGCCTAATAAGCCCCTGGATTTTATGAACCCACGGGTGCGACTGGGGATGACTTTGGGACCAATTGTGGAACGTAGTTTTGGTTCGCATACCCTTGTTTGATGAAATGACCCTGTTGGGCCTTGGGCCGTAATGATTTGTTGTGCGTCTGATTTTGTTGGGCCTTGGCCCCTAATGATTTAAAGTAAAGCTTGTTGCGAGGATTTAATTTCTCACCAGATTGGGGAAACATATTCAGGCCGCGAACCCCAAATAGATTTGGAATTTTTTTGAACATGTTACACGAGACCTAATTATTTTCATCTTCTAAGTAAATTACCATGAAACTATTTCGAAAACCCTCGACTTTCTAAATAAGTTGTGAAAATCAATGAATGAGCTTATTGTTAGGGTTGTATACGTCAAAGCATACTTTATGCTTGTATTACCAAATTTCCCGGTCTTTATCTATGAGAATATTTAATTCATTTATCACATGTTTTGCATATTTATTCACGCTATGGTTATGCAAAAGTTGTCTAATTTACTTTATATTGTAGATAATGTGGTGTGTCGTGTCACACAAAAGATCACATTATCGGTTCCTTATATAGTAATATTTAGTTCACAACCTATATAACATTAGACCGTTATGTGAGAGGTTGTAGTATATGCTTGAGATTGGTTGGTTTTGACCATTAGCATATATTAGCGTATTCGGTATACGTTGAATGGGATCGAGGTGAGATAGATTCTTCTGTACTGACTATAAGAAGAACGTACATCTCGGACAATTATTATTTCTTAATTCTAGTGATTAATATTTAATTATATATATTTAATATTTATTGCTTTGATTTATCATGGTTGAGAGCCACAATGATTGACTCAATATGCTCGATATTTTGGGCAATATTATTATTTATATGATAATTAATATTATAGCTAGAAATCGTGTCCCGACCAGTCGGGTTGATCATGTCCCTTGAGGCACTCGAAAGGATTATTATATTAAACCCTGCAGGTGGAATTAATTTTTCGATATAATAATAAAGGTCGAGTGGTATACTCATGTATAATATATTAATTAATTAAAAGCTGTCAGTCGCTTAAATTAATTAATGGACATGGAATATCTTAAATACGGGAAATAATTAATTCAAAAAGGAGCCCAATTTCGTAATTTGGGATTTTGGTAGGAAGTGCAATATCAACCTTTTAGTGGACTAAGTTGATATTTAATAGAGTCATTATATTAGGAAGAGTTCTAATATAGGAAGATGACATCTATTAAGAGTCCTTACCATATCCTCCTTAATGTCCCTAGAGTAGCCCAAAACACATATAATAAAGACATAGGGGTGGCCGATTTTCATCTCAATTTTTTGCCCAAGAAAATCGATTTTCTGTGTGTGTGTGTTTAATTGTGGATCTTGACTTGTGTCTTGGATTCCATAATTTAGTTAAAACAATATTTTTCTAAAATACTGAAAGTATTCAAGAAAAATAGAGAAAACAAAAATCGTGAGTTTCTTGAGAAGAGATTTCGGCCGACCCCTTGCTGTCTAAGTTTGATCCGGTAGATTGTTGCCCACACGACATCCGGACATAGGCGGGATATACTCTAGAAGATCTTGAGGTAGAAATACAAGAAGATCGGAGAGGAGTACGAAGAGGAGATAAATCGACCAAAAGGAATTTTCTACCACTTCGCGTCAAAGGTATAAATTACCGACCCCATGCGTAAATATGTGTATTTAATTATTTATTAATCTGTTTAGTTAATTAATTGACAAGCCTAAATAGATCCGGTTTTTGTGTTGGTTAGTTTATAAAACCTTTCTTAAATATTTCCACCAACTAGCTTCCGCTGCGTTTTATATTCTAACAATTGGTATCGGAACCGATCTTTAGGTTCTGTTCAATTTAATTAATTTGGTAATTAATATGCTAGCAATTAAATATTCATATAGTATGATTTTTTGGAATATTTTGCTAGAATTTGTCTTGCAGGAGAATATGATCCAATTATCATGGCTATGTGATGTTTTTATTTATTTACGCGTTTTTGATAATTTGGCCCGATTTTGAGGCATGTATAAGTTTTTCCCGTGAGAAAATCCACGGGTAGAATAGAATTTATTTTTCTTGTAATTTGATGTAAATTCGATGTATTTTATTTCGAATAAAATTGTAATCGAATCGGAACACTCAAAGTACGAAAGAGAAACAAGTCCAGCGCGAAGAAGAGTCCCGATCAGACGAACCAACCGGGACCAGCAGGGAGCCGATCAAGATTTCGCCGGAAGACACGTGCAGTCGGGAAGGTCGGGCAATGGCAGCCGGCAATGGCGCTTCGAAAGCGGCAGGCGGGCAGTCGGCAATGGCAGCGGGTCAAGTTGTCCGGTTTGGGTCGTTCGATTCATTTTTCCGCGAGATGCTTGAAGCAGTGGGAGCAAACGAGCCGAAGATTTTCTCGTTATTCAAAACGAGGAATAAAAGCCATGATAATTGGATTTAATTATCCAATTTTTTTATTTTGTTGGTTTTTATTGTTTTGATGTATGACATATATGGATGTATGCATGATAGGTTTCCTTGCATGTTAGGACGAGAAAATTAAAAACCTTATTTTTTCAAAATAACTAAGTGGTTTTATAGAACTGATTTTTCAAAATCAAATTGGCCTCCATAGTTGGTTTAATTTGTGAAATAATTTGCATGCGTGTTGACATTAGAGTCTTCCTCCACATCGAATGTGCTAATTATTGGCTCACTAGTTTTAAACTTCAAATTTGATAACAAAAAGGTGAATATTATTTTTTATGATAGGACCTCTCCATCTGTAGGACTATTATCATTAAATGATATTCTAAGGTTTGTTAAATTATGGTGTTCACTTAGGTGTATTAATTAATAAGCTCCTCATCGGAGTCTATATTAATTTAATACATCGCCAAGAGGAACCAACTATTAATTTTACTTGTCAAAACGCTCTTGGCTAGATAGCAAAATTGAAGACGTTAAAATCTACTTGAAAATGTATGTGTAAACGTCTACACTATCGTGGCTTGCATGTGCGGTTTTTCAAGGTGTTGGTTGATTGCATATATATTGTGTTTTAAGGTTTTTCAATATATTATGCGTCGAATTATGTGATGAATGGTGTTTTTAATTTTATTCTCAGATGTCTTTCAACCCACTAGCTATTATTCTCAAAGAAAACAAACTTGATGGCACTAACTTTGTCGATAGGAAAAGAAATCTTGATATTGTCTTGACTGCCGAGGGGCATAAATTTGTTTTAACTGAGGAGAGTGTAACTCCGATTATTAATGTAATGTGCCTCCTCCAATGGATCGGACGGTAGTGAACTTGAACTTTCTTGAGAAGCTCCCTTCGAATCACCTCCTTTTGTTAGAGCCCCCAATTGAGTAGTTAACATCGTCATTTGCGCGGTTAATGCCTTTATAGGATCCGAATCGGATATCTCAGCCACCCTTCTAATATTTGCTCTTTCTATCGGCCATTGATAGCTATTCATAGCCATTTCTTCGATCAATCCATACGCTTCTTTAGCGCTTCTTGCTAGCAATGCCCCTCCCGCGGAAGCATCAATAAAATTTTTTGTTTCCCCCATAAGACCATTGTAGAAGAAACACATTTGTTGGTCTTCGGGGAAACCATGTCGAGGGAATCACCTTAGTAGATCTTTGAAACATTCCCAAGCTTCATATAACGGTTTGGAGTCCAATTGATGAAATTGAGTAATCTCACTTTTTAGCTTCATTGTTTTGTTCGGTGGGAAAAATTTGAACAAAAATTTTTCGCTCAATTCTTCCCATGTCTTTATACTTCCGGGAGCTAAAGTTCCAAGCCAATTTCTTGCTTTCTCCCTCAAAGAGAATGGAAACAATCGTAAGCGTATGGAATCATCCGAGACTCCATTCATTTTGATAGTATCACATATTTGCGTGAAATGAGTGAGATGGGCATGTGGATCTTCGACAGCAAATCCTCCAAATTGATTTTGTTGAACCATTGAAATTAAGGCGGGCTTCAACTCGAAATTTAGAGCGTTGATTGGAACATGAGTGATTCCTCCAAAGTTTCGGTCTAGTTTTCGTCGGAATCCATCCCGAATTGATTGCACCCTAGTTGTTGGATTTTCAATCCTTCCGCCCTCATTGTCTTGGATTATTGCATTCTCGTTCGTGTTGCCCCTTTCCACGTTATCTCCCGCTCTCTCCATGTCTTCAAAAATATCCCTTCTTAGTTTTCTTGAGGTAGCTCTAAATTCGAGTTGAAGCCCGTCTTAATTTCAATGGTTCAACAAAATCAATTTGGAGGATTTGCTGTCGAAGATCCACATGCCCATCTCACTCATTTCATACAAATATGTGATACTATCAAAATGAATGGAGTCTCGGATGAGGCCATACGCTTACGATTGTTTCCATTCTCTTTGAGGGAGAAAGCAAGAAATTGGCTTGAAACTTTAGCTCCCGGAAGTATAAAGACATGGAAAGAATTGAGCGAAAAAATTTTGTTCAAATTTTTCCCACCGAACAAAACAATGAAGCTAAAAAGTGAGATTACTCAATTTCATAAATTGGACTCCGAACCGTTATATGAAGCTTGGGAACGTTTCAAAGATCTACTAAGGTGATTCACTCGACATGGTTTCCCCGAAGACCAACAAATGTGTTTCTTCTATAATGGTATTATGGGGGAAACAAGAAATTTTATTGATGCTTCCGCGGGAGGGGCATTGCTAGAAAGAAGCGCTGAATAAGCGTACGGATTGATCGAAGAAATGGCTATGAATAGCTATCAATGGCCGATGGAAAGAGCAAATATTAGAAGGGTGGCTGAGATATCCGATTCGGATCCTATAAAGGCATTAACCGCGCAAATGACGATGTTAACTACTCAATTGGGGGCTCTAACAAAAGGAGGTGATTCGAAGGGAGCTTCTCAAGGAAGTTCAAGTTCACTACCGTCCGATCCATTGGAGGAGGCACATTACATTAATAATCAGAGTTACAACAATTTTTGGAATAATCCACCACCGGGCTTCTACCATCCCTCCAATCGAAACCATGAAAATTTTAGCTATGGTAATCCAAAGAATGCTTTACAACCACCGGCCGGATTCAAGGTGTCGAATGGCAAGATAATTGAAGAAGCAAAGCCGACGTCAAATCTCGAGAATATTCTAGCTACTTATCATGAAAATTTTTGACATGGTAATGAAAGAAAGATTAATAATCATCATATTCATCATGTTTATGCTAAATAAAACAACAAAATAGAGAAAAGATAGGAAGAAGATAAAACCCGTGGTGTGTCTTGATTGATCCCAATTCAAGCCTTCAAATATTCTTGAAGGGTTCTTCAAGAATTTCTTCAAATCTCCTTCTTTTTGGAATGAAAGCCCCTCAATCTTTTGTTTCTCTCTATCTAATCTCTCCAAAATCAGCATATCTTCCAAGTCATGCCCAATATCCCTTTTTATAAAGCCAAAGACATCACTTTTCATACACAAACCTTCCAAAAATGTCAAAAGGTGATTTTTCCACTGAAAAGTGACACGGCCCGTGTCAAATGACACGGCCCGTTCATACTGTGCTTAAAACTCCAAAACTTGCTGGACAGGGAACTCGACCGTGTCAATTGACACAGCCAAGCAAATTACACGACCGTGTCGAATGACACGGCCCGTGTCATACTCGTCTGGATAAGCAGAAAAGGCTGGATGTGGAACCCGACTGTGTCAATGTGGCACGACCGAGCTTATGATGCGGCCCGTGTCAATTGACACGGCCGAGCTCGTGTTGACTCGTTTTGACACCGTTTTGACCCTTTTTAGGCCCGAACTCTCGTTTCCGCATTGCTAGATATATATTGGGGTTGGAGACTTCGTTCTTGCTTGATATATGTCCATAAAGTACCTATAAAATCAATAAAACGTACCCAAGCGTGATCGAGTCCAATAAACACAATATGAGCATAAACGACACAGTTCTATACATTTTAGGATCTTAAAACCCAGAAAATCGGTGCAAAAATATGTGTAAAAATGAGTGTTATCAGAGAGCCCTCTGGAACCATAACCGGATGCCACTCCTGAAGAGTTGGTGGAATTCCGAAAATGGAAAAAGTCTGATGAGATGGCTCGCTGTTACATTTTGGCTTCACTGACAAATGTATTGCAACATCAGCATCAGGCGATGGGCTAGGCTGCGGAAATGATGAAAAATCTCACTGAGATGTTTGGTCATCAGAACCGGGCGGCTAGGCAAAATGCAATGAGGGTGTTGATGACAACCCAAATGTCTGAAGGGACTCCAGTAAGGGATCATGTTCTTAAAATGATGTCTCATTTGAACGAACTGAGCATACTGGGGGCCACTATCGATGCGGAGTCGCAGGTCGATATTATCTTGGGCAGTTTACCAATAAGCTTTGAGCAGTTCCGCCTCAACTACAATACGAATCGTAGGACTTACACTTTGGCGGAACTTCTGACAGAGCTTTAATCTGCCTAAGGTCTCTTCAAACAAGGTTATCATCAAATTCTTGCGGACCGGTGCTAGTTTTTCAAAACCCAAATGGGGAAAGAAAAAAAAGAGGGTTGGCCAGAAGCAAGTGGCGACCTTCAAAGCTAAGGGAACGGCTCCTCAGTCAAAGGCTCCTCAGTCCGAGGCGAACAAAAAGCCAAAGGGCAAGTGCTTCAATTGCAGTCTGAAAGGGCATTTCAAGAGTCACTGCCTAAGAAAGGTACGTCTCATGCACTAGTAGTTAAAACATGTTTGGCTTCCTGTTCTATCACTTCGTGGATAGTGGATTCGGGCTCCACTGATCATATTTGTTATGACTCACAGGGGTTTCGAACACTCACAAAACTGTGGAATGGGCGCAAGCCCAGTCTTGGAATTAGTACACACCAATGTATGTGGTCCAATGAACATACAGGCTAAGGGTGGTTTCGAATACTTCATCACATTTATAGATGATTATTCGAGATATGGATACATCTATTTGATGCAACGTAAGTCTGAATCTTTTGATAAGTTCAAAGAATTCAAGGCTGGAACGGAGAAACGTCATGGACGGAGTATCAAGTCACTACGATCTGATCGTAGTGGCGAGTACCTTAGTGGAGAGTTTTTAGATTTCTTGGCACATGAGGGGATTACTTCCCAGCTCACTGCGCCTAGTACACCACAACAAAATGGTGTTGCTGAAAGAAGGAATCGTACTCTATTAGAGATGGTTGGGTCAATGATGAGTTATTCTGATTTGCCTATTTCGTTTTGGAGATACGCCTTGGAAACAACAGCGTACATTCTAAACTTGGTGCCTTCGTCACTATGTTTGGCTTCCTGTTCTATCACTTCATTCCAAATAACCAAGGTACTTAGTGCGGATGAGATTACAATAAGCTGGGGTGACTATTCCAGGCTGAAGGCTGTTGCAGTGGGAGTCGTGCAGCTAAAAGTTGATGATAGGATTCTAGTTCTAAATAATGTGTTATTAGTACCCGATTTTAGAATGAATTTTATTTCAGTTTCTAAATTGTGTCGTGATGGATATTCAATTTCTTTTGAAGATAATGCAATTATTAAAAGAAATGGTGAATATGTTTGTGCGAGTACTTATAGTGAAGAACTTTTTATCATTAATGTTGTACCAACTCCCCTGCATAATTATAAATCGCTTAATTCTTTGACTAATCCTAATAAAAGAAAGGAACCTTCGATTATAAATCAAACATATTTGTGGCATTTACGATTGGGTCATATTAACCTTAGAAGGATTCAAAGATTGGTGAGCGATGGCCCATTGGATTCGCTCCAAGTTGAGTCATTTCCAATCTGCGAATCCTGTCTAGAAGGTAAAATGACTAAAAGGGCTTTCCAAGTCAAAGGAAATCGTGCACAAAATGTATTGGAATTAGTACACACCGATGTATGTGGTCCAATGAACATCCAGGCTAAGGGTGGTTTCGAATACTTCATCACATTTATAGATGATTATTCGAGATATGGATACATCTATTTGATGCAATGTAAGTCTGAATCTTTTGATAAGTTCAAAGAATTCAAGGCTGGAACAGAGAAACGTCATGGACGGAGTATCAAGTCACTACGATCTGATCGTAGTGGCGAGTACCTTAGTGGAGAGTTTTTAGATTTCTTGGCACATGAGAGGATTACTTCCGAGCTCACTGCGCCTGGTACACCACAACAAAATGGTGTTGCTGAAAGAAGGAATCGTACTCTATTAGAGATGGTTGGGTCAATGATGAGTTATTCTGATTTGCCTATTTCGTTTTGGAGATACGCCTTGGAAACAACAGCGTACATTCTAAACTTGGTGCCTTCGAAATTAGTTCCAAAAACACTCACAAAACTGTGGAATGGGCGCAAGCCCAGTCTAGGACATGTTAGGATTTGGGGTTCACCAGCACACGTGCTGAATAAGGAAGCTGATAACTTGGCATCTCATATAGAAGTACGAGTGTTTGTAGGATATCCGAAGGGAACGAAGGGTGGATTATTCTACAGTCCTAAAGACCAGAAGGTCATTGTTAGCACCAATGCCCGGTTCTTAGAAGAGGACTATGTAATAAGCCACAAGCCTAGGAGTGATGTCATTCTAGAACAACTTAGGGGCGAGATTTCGACAATACCAATTGTACAAACACCTAGTGTACCACGTATCGACACTATTATGGATACGCAAACCAAGGACATGCCTCGTCGTAGTGGGAGGGTTGTTCGTCAACCTGAACGTTTCATCGGCGTGGGAGATTCTTCGGACCACTCCCCGGACCAGGATGAAACCGATCCATGTACGTACAAACAGGCAGTCCAAGACAAGGATGCTGAATCCTGGCAAACAGCAATGGAATCCTAAATGGGATCTATGGATTCTAACCAAGTGTGTGAGCTAGTAGAACTACCCGATGGGGTAAAACCCATTGGAAGTAAGTGGGTCTACAAGTGTAAGAGAGGATCGAAAAGGAAGGTTGAAACCTTCAAAGCAAAGCTTGTTGTGAAAGGTTACACTCAGAAGGAGGGCATCGACTACGATGAGACCTTTTCGCCAGTAGCCATGCTTAAATCGATCCGGATTCTCTTAGCTATAGCTGCGCATTTGGATATGGAGATTTAACAGATGGATGTCAAGACTGCGTTCTCGAAAGGGAGTCTTGATAAGGAAATCTATATCCGCCAACCTGAGGGATTCATTGCTGAAGGAGAGGAGCACTTAGTGTGCAAGCTTAAGAGAGCCATTTATGGTCTTAAGCAAGCATCAATGTCTTGGAACATGTGATTTGACTAGGTCATTCAATCATATGGTTTTGGACAGTGTCCTAGTGAGGTTTGTATATACAAGAAATGCGATGGAAATGTGCTGGTGTTTCTTGTACTATACGTAGATGATATACTTCTAATTGGAAACAATCTGAAGGTATTATCAGACGTAAGGGTGTGGCTGTCTGAGCAGTTCGATATGAAGGATTTGGAAGAAGGTGGGCACATCCTTGGTGGTAAGATCCTTCGGGATCGCAAGAAAAGGATGTTGTGCTTATCTCAGGCATCCTATATCGACACGGTGCTAAAGCGGTTCAGCATGGAGAATTCCAAGAAAGGTTTCTTATATTACAGACATGGAATTCAGCTATCTAAGGCTATGTGTCCTAAGACACAGAAGGAGATAGATGACATGAAGCTGGTCCCTTATGCTTCGGCAGTGGGAAGCCTCATGTATGCTATGCTTTGCACTAGGCCTGATATCTGTCATGCTGTAGGCATGGTGACGAGATATCAGTCCAACCCAGAACCGGGACATTGGATTGTTGTCAAGCATATACTCAAGTACCTGAGAAGGACTAGGGAGCATATGCTTGTATATAAATCAGATACACTTTGTCCTTTGGGTTACACTGACTCGGATTTCAGTGCGGACAAAGAAAAGTCGAAATCAACTTCCAGATATGTTTTCACTTTGGGAGGTGGAGCCATCAGTTGGAGGAGTGTGAAGCAGAAATGTATAGCGGACTCTACCATGGAAGCCGAGTATGTAGTAGCCTCAGAGGCAGCTAAAGAGGCGGTATGGCTCAAGTACTTCCTAAAGGATTTGGGTGTGATTCCTAATTTGCCTAGGAGTATTACACTTTATTGTGATAATACCGGTGCGGTTGCAAATTCGAAGGAACCACGAGCCCACAAAGCAAGTAAACATATCAAGTGCAAATATCATATCATTCGAGATTTTGTGAAGAGAGGGAAGATTGTTGTCTCCAAGATAGCATCTGAAGACAACCTAGCTGATCCTTTCACGAAAGGGTTGCCCTCAAAGTCATTTGAAGGGCATGTGGAAGGAATGGGGTTGAGATGTATGGCAGCATTGCTTTTAGTATAAGTGGGAGATAGATAGACATAGTCTAGATAGTATACTTCAAAAGCATGCTTTGAGTATAAGTGGGAGATTGTTAGGGTTGTATACGTCAAAGCATATTTGATGCTTGTATTACCTAATTTCCCGGACTTTATCTATGAGAATAATTAATTCATTTATCACATGTTTTGCATATTTATTCACATTATGGTTATGCAAATGTTGTCTAATTTACTTTATGTTGTAGATAATGTGGTGTGTCGTGTCACACAGAAGATCACATTATCGGTTCCTTATTGTAACACCCCCGAGACGTTCAGGGCATATTACAGCGCCATGGACCCCATACTTTGGAATCCACCAGGCTAACAAACTGACACAACAACAACAAAGGCATAAATCGCCAATAAACAAACCATTCTCAATCCACGACATTCAAAATAAGAGACTGAAATCCGACAGTACAATATGACATCAAATCCAATCCTAAAACGGTACACAAAATAAACAATTTCAACAAGGAAGTACTTGAGTACTTAAATCCATGACATAGGAAATAAACTTAAAACAAGATGCCAACAGACAATCCGACGAACAGTATCATACTTGCCCATCATCCTCGTATGGCTCATGTGCTCGCTTGTCCCCAAGACATGTACCTGAAATACCAAAAGTATTTCCCCCATTTAAGGGGTTAGCGACAACTGCTAGTGCAAGTACAATCCATTTGAACTACATTCTAATCAGATGAATATATGCGCCAAAAATCATTTTAGAAAACATTTTATATTCCGGAATATTTATAATGTACAATCACAAAACACATTATCTCCAACAATCACAATTCAAAGTTAACCGTTGGTACGAGACTCACGGCCACCGTACCCCGCAGAGCCCCGTCGGACATCCCTGGGTGGCTAACCACAGTTCGCGATACGCACACTCACGGCAATACATATCCCTAGAGGCCCCGTTGGACCGTCCCTAGGTGAACATACACATATCCATCCACAACAACCACGATAAAGCCATAATTCAAATACTATAACATGTAAACAAATGTAAAGTACTTGCCTTTGTGACATCTTCGAAGAATGGGAAGTGAAAAACGACTACGGATGATCCGAATGGAAAACGACGGTTCCTAAACGAAGAATTAACATAACTCAGTCCCAACAGACATCAATAATCGAAAGGAATACTCCCATAACCCCGATTACATGCTACGACAATGAACGATCAATCGATACGGGCGAGGGTTTACGCAAAATCTCCCCGTATTGATAATTTACGGATTAAAATCAAGGAAAATGGATTTGGAATCACCCAATAACCACAATCGGTAAGGAATATCATAACATAATTGAACAATTCGGAACTAATCCTTAGAATCGCGAAAAACCCCCAAATTCGTCAAATTTAGGGTTCTTGAGGAAATACCTTGGATTCGACTGATGGAAGATGATAATGTTGTAGATTAATCTCCCTTGGTATACAATAATCAATCTCTAGATGAAATCCACGGATTGCTCTGGACAAATCGCTCCAAAGGCGCTCAAGAACACTCACGTCGCGAGAAGGGTTGAAGAAGAATGAAAAGAAACGACTGAGGTTAAGTCAGGTTTAAACGCGGCGGTAGCGTTACGTACGTTAACACAAGCTGTTAACGTACGTTATGATGGTTACGTACGTAACCCAATACTGGTTAACGTACGTAACCAAATGTCTGTACTATATTAGGAAGGTCATAACGTATGTTATGGATCATGCATAGCGTACATTATGCACGTAGCAGATCCCAGTTCTGAACACTAATTCTGCACAGTCGTTCCAACGACGAACCACAACACGAGGATAGAATCAAAAGTGTAAATACGAGGTATTCATAACAACGAAGCTGAGTGTTCGACAGTAAATGCACTTCCAACTACCGAGGAATCCAAAATACGACAAGGAGATGAATTTCCCTAAACTTATAGGAAATTACAAAAAATGGCCCAAGTGCCCGAAAATCACAATACGACGTCGGATTTACAAACCGAAAGTCACAGCACAACCCACTCAATCATACGAACTCGTACAAACAAAGAAATCATGAAAACAAACGAGTTTTACGAGAATCGAACGTATATACGGCGAAACATGACATAAAATGAAATCTCGTAAAAACACCACCAAAACTCATCCAAATGGAAAAACTCCAAGAATAAAGTAGATTCAAAATGTTGAAACGGTTACAGACGAGTCGACAAAAATAGACATACACCGAAAATGGAAAGTGCTAAAAACGGAAAGGTACGGATATTACATTCTCCCCCTCTAAAAATAAGTTTCGTCCCGAAACTTAAGAATCAAACATCTCGGGGTGCCTCGAACGCATATCCTCCTCCAGCTCCCACATCGCTTCTTCTACTCCACGCCTCGACCATTGTACTTTAACCAACGAGGTGGTTTTGTGCCTTAACTGTTTGTCTCGACACTCCAAAATTCTGATGGGCCTCTCCTCGAACGTAACGTCCTTCTCTATCTCCACGTCCCCAAAATCGATAATGTGGGACAGGTCCGGAACATACTTCCTCAGCTGAGAGACGTGAAATACGCTATGCACATGACTCAACGACGGAGGCAAAGCCAAATGGTATGCTAACTCGCCCACTCTCTCCAATATCTCAAAAGGTCTAATATATCTCGGGTTGAGTTTCCCCTTCTTCCCAAAACGAAAAACTCCCTTCGTCGGAGACACTCTCAGCAGAACATGATCTCCCACCTCAAACTCTAAAGGTTGACGCCTAACATCCGCATACGATTTCTGTCGACTCTGAGCCGCCAACATCCTCTCTCTGATCAATTCAACTTTCTCCTTTGTCTCCAACACAAGGTCTGGCTCGGTGCCAACTAGATCGGACGGCTCATCCCAACAGATCGGTGATCGGAAACGTCGGCCATAAAGTACCTCACACGGTGCCATCTTAATCATCGCGTGCCCGCTATTATTATAAGTAAACTCAATCACGGCCAGATGTTCCTCCCAGTCACTACTCCAATCTAATGCACACGCGCGCAATATATCCTCGAACATCTGAATAGTAAGATCGGACTGCCCATCAGTCTGGGGATGGAAAGAAGTGCTCAAACGTAACCGTGTCCCCAATGTCTTATGTACCGCCTGCCAAAAATGCGATACAAATCGGCCATCTCTGTCCGAAATAATGGTCTTCGGCGTACCATGAAGTCTCACTATCTGCGCGATAAAAATACGAGCCAATTTTTCTGGACTCCAAGTTTCCTTGATGCCCAGAAAATGCACCGACTTAGTGAGTCGGTCTACAATCACCCACACCATATTTATACCAGTCTTTGTCCT
The DNA here is from genome assembly GCA_033398695.1 of Orobanche coerulescens. Classification (NCBI taxonomy): domain Eukaryota; kingdom Viridiplantae; phylum Streptophyta; class Magnoliopsida; order Lamiales; family Orobanchaceae; genus Orobanche; species Orobanche coerulescens. Next base: position 165,459,020 of record CM065804.1, read on the forward strand.
CGGCAAACCGGTAACGAAATCCATAGAGATATCCTCCCACTTCCACTCCGGGACGGGAAGTGGTTTCAACAACCCGGCTGGACGCTGATGCTCAATCTTGACTTACTGGCAAGTCAAACAATTAGCCACAAACTGAACTACCTCATTCTTCATGTCGTTCCACTAGAAATTTTTTCTCAAATCCTTATACATTTTACTCGAGCCCAGATGGACTGAGTAAGGTGACGCATGAGCCTCTCGCATAATACTCTGTCTCAATTTCGAGTCGTTCGGAACACACAACCGACTTCGGAATCTCAACACACCATCCTCATGAATAACGAATCCCGGGGCTTTCCCCTTCCACACACTCTCTCGAAGTTGAATAAACATCGGGTCCTCCAACTGTCCCGATTTAATGTCATCGACCAGAGATGAAGAAATCTCAAGAGTACGCAACTGCCCGAAAATCTCTGGCAGTACAATCTCAACACTCAACCTCATCAACTCCTGCTAAAGCTCCGGCTGAGCCATAAGTAACTCAAGCGCCCGAAGCGATACCGATTTCCGGCTCAAGGCATCTGCTACCACATTAGCCTTGCCCGGATGATAAAGAATCTCGAGATTGTAGTCCTTAATCAACTCCAACCATCTCCTATGTCTCATATTAAGCTCCTTCTGGGTGTACTTCAGGCTCTTGTGATCGGTGAAAATCTGACACGACGAGCCATACAAGTAATGACGCCAGATTTTTAATGCAAACACAACTGCGGCCAACTCAAGATCGTGTGTAGGGTAATTCAACTCATAGGGTTTCAATTTTAAAGACAAGAGTGTTTGTCTTCTCCAACTTAAGAGCTTCTCAGTATATGAACTTGAAAACTAGCTCTTCACGATGCTATAGATCTCTTGATAGCTTTGATTGGTTTGTTTGCTTAGTTTTGCCTGTAGTATAGTTCGCATCGTACTTTGCTCAATTCTGATCTTCAGATATTTATAGTACGATTCTTTGAGCTTCCTTCATAGCCGTTGCATCTTCTGTAATAAATCCGTCTGTTGGAGAGTGGACTTCTTTGTTTATCTTATCATTCCATTGCACGGCTTGATTCCCTTTTCAATTCCGACCGTTTGAAAGAATTCTTTTGGTCGCGCCACTTTTCTTGATTTGTATATTCAAAAGTCTTCAGTACGTGGATCTAAAGGAATATTTTATTCCTAAATTTTCGAGAATCTTTCGATTTGTCTCCTTACGTCTGCATGTGAATTCCCTTTATTGTTGACATCAATGCTTGCGGACGTGGACTGAGTTTCTTAATCTTGTCTAATATCTTGTCTGAAAAGGTTCTCTGATATAACTTGGTCAGACCTGCCAAATGTGCGGTCAAACCTCTCTGATGAAAAACTTCTCTAATATAGCTTTGTAGAAGTTCTCGGATCTGATTGGTTAACTCCTTTCTGATCTGATGTTCTCTGATCTGATGAATGTTCTCTGATCTGATGGTTAAACTTCAGCTGACACTTGTGTTGACCAGACCTCGTCTGATATTCAGTTGTCTGCGATCAAAACTTCTCTGATAATTTCCATTTGACAAAACTCGGCTGATAACTAACTTATCTGATATCTAGATAGTTTTATACTTAGCCGATTTTTAACTTCAGATCAATCTTAACTTACATCAATGGCTTAGAGAAGATACTCATTTGGTTTTTCTTTACAATTCCAAGTATTTAGAGTATACATTTGAATAAATCACAAGTACAGGGATGACATCATCAAAATCTAATATGTATTCCTAACAAGTTGGACTTTCGACGCTATCACTTGTCCGGAGGAGAGAAGGGTGCCTTACTGCTGAGTATTTTTGATATCCTACCTTTTATTTTCGTATAATTATGAACATTCTTATGAGTACAATTGGTGCGACTACAGCAGGAGACATTATTCTTGCAGACGAACGTGGTTTAAAATGCATTTTAGTCGATCACCACGTGTTGTATGGCGATGGAGAATTTTGGGGCAAAAATGCTAAAGTTTGAAAATTGAGGGCCACATTTTAGGGAATTTTATATAAATATAGGCTTGCTTGCATTCTTCCTACTTTTTATTTCATCTAGAAACTAGCTTTTCAGATATTATACGTTTGCCCCCAACTAACTTGTCAAGCCTTTTAACTGGGAGGGAACCCGAGATTGAGCCGAACATGTTGTAATTTATGTCGTCATTGTTCGTCCATATTTAACTGTCCGAGGTCCACATTAAGTTGAGCAAGAGGACCACTTTGACCAACCTTTGGCGTTATCCTCACCAAATCCTACGACCACATACCTTATACTTTAATTCAGTCATGTTAATACGTGAATGTATGTTGTATACACATAATATGATGGGTGAAAGATAAGTAGTATAATGTGTTAGTATGTGCGTGTTAGGTTGTTGTAGTCCTACCAGTTTAGGGTTATGAATAACTGGGTACGATCAAGAGTCTTATGAGTATTACGGTCATCCTTGTGTCGATGTGATGTGATATATATTTAGGATATGTGTTGTCGTGTTGGGTATATACATATTATTTAAATTTCATACCATGGTGTATAGTCGAATCAAAATGGTGTTGGTGATGGTTGTTCCGTACGTTTAAAATGAGATAAATGTTTCATGATTGTACATGCATTGATGGGGAACTGTGAACGGTTTGAATTAAATTATTTATGTGGTTATATGAACTATGTGACTTATGTGAATTATGTGCCAATGTGGAATAGTATCCGAACTCAATGAGTGCAGGAGTGTTGTCGGACTGTGTTACGCTGCAATGAGCGGTTGCTATTGGGAAGTGCACGTCCGGTATCACCATCCAGGCGTGTGTGTGTGATGTCATGCTTAAGGGATGGCTTATGTCTGGTAGTGAATGCAGTCTTACAGATGCCAAGAGAGCTGCTTCGTTTAGCTTCTCGACTGAGGATACTTATTTGTACGTAGACTCACGAATACCAGTTACGAGTGTGATATGTTCCAAACCATTTTCTGAAAATGTTGGCATCAAAATAGTTGAAACCAATGGTCTTCCTACCAGGTGAGACCTGTCGAGGCCTAATAAGCCCCTGGATTTTATGAACCCACGGGTGCGACTGGGGATGACTTTGGGACCAATTGTGGAACGTAGTTTTGGTTCGCATACCCTTGTTTGATGAAATGACCCTGTTGGGCCTTGGGCCGTAATGATTTGTTGTGCGTCTGATTTTGTTGGGCCTTGGCCCCTAATGATTTAAAGTAAAGCTTGTTGCGAGGATTTAATTTCTCACCAGATTGGGGAAACGGATTCAGGCCGTGAACCCCAAATAGATTTGGAATTTTTTTGAACATGTTTCACGAGACCTAATTATTTTCATCTTCTAAGTAAATTACCATGAAACTATTTCGAAAACCCTCGACTTTCTAAATAAGTTGTGAAAATCAATGAATGAGCTTATTGTTAGGGTTGTATACGTCAAAGCATACTTTATGCTTGTATTACCTAATTTCCTGGTCTTTATCTATGAGAATATTTAATTCATTTATCACATGTTTTGCATATTTATTCACGCTATGGTTATGCAAAAGTTGTCTAATTTACTTTATATTGTAGATAATGTGGTGTGTCGTGTCACACAAAAGATCACATTATCGGTTCCTTATATAGTAATATTTAGTTCACAACCTATATAACATTAGACCGTTATGTGAGAGGTTGTAGTATATGCTTGAGATTGGTTGGTCTTGACCATTAGCATATATTAGCGTATTCGGTATACGTTGAACGGGATCGAGGTGAGATAGATTCTTCTGTACTGACTATAAGAAGAACGTACATCTCGGACATTTATTATTTCTTAATTCTAGTGATTAATATTTAATTATATATATTTAATATTTATTGCTTTGATTTATCATGGGTGAGAGCCACAATGTGTAACACCCCCAAATCCTATTGGGTTATTACAGTGCCGTGGACCCCACGCCAGGAGATCTACCAGGCGAACATGACTAAAATACATTAAATTAAACAACAAGGGAAAATCATAGTCCCTACCATGATATCCGACACAATATTCCGATAAGGAATTTCAACGACAACGATGGGCCTACATGGCCAAGAGTAAAATACAACATCCACGAGCATCTGCTCGGGTAATACAAAATGACAATGACTGACAAACTGGAGAACACTCCAACCGACTGACCAACATGAACAACTCGAACTAGTATCGCTAGAATGCCTCGTTGCCATCATCATGCCCCTGTGTCTCAACTCTCTCCTCGCAAGCACCTAAAACATGAAAAACATGTTCCGCCCCCACGGGGTCAGTCATCCAGATAATGAACATCAAATACATGTATAACATGATATGCATCCAAAGGCAGAATGAAACGGTACAATGATGATAATAATACGAAATGCTCACAAACCAAGGTAAGAACCGAGCATTCGTGAAATACTATGCCCACGGCATACAATTAATACCTGTTCGACAGGTTAGAACATAAATGCCCAACGGCGAATCATAATCACAGAATACCACAATGAATTAAACGACATGAACCAAACCAGAACCGAATTTAATATGAATCATAATGCCCAGAGGCTCCGATGAAAATACCAAGGCATTACAAAAGGGCTGAAAGTCGTTCAGCGGAAATTAACAAATATCACAAACACCTGAAGTCAAAACAGCCAGAAGCTGTAACAATGAGGGCCGAAGCCACGGCACGAAGCCGTATCACAATGAGGGCCGAAGCCACGACATCCAGCCGTATCACAATTAGGGCCGAAGCCACGGCATCCAGCCGTATCACAATTAGGGCCGAAGCCACGGCATCCAGCCGTATCACAATTAATGATAGTGTGCTGCCTTGAGTCGGCCAGCACGATGATAGTAACACACGGATAGACACCGTCCTTGACAGTCCCAAATTAACACCTCGATTGCCTTAAAACGGCCAACCGACAACAATGATGCAGCGGATGATTCAATACCTCGATTGCCTAAAACGGTCAATCGACAACAATGATACCATAAATGATTGAACACTTCGATTTGCCTGAGAACGGCCAATCGATAACAATGATACGATGAATGAGTGAATACCTCGATTGCCTTAGAAAGGTCAATCGATAACAATGATTTAGTGAATGATTGAACATTTCGATTTGCCTGAGAACGGCAATTTGATAACAATGATATGAAGGATGCCTCGGCACCTTTAATCGATTCTGAAGCAGCGAAGATGAGAAATGAATAAGCCAATGCCTTTAATCGGCCTCGTACGGTTTTAATGACGATCCAAACAGAATAACAATGATCTCAACGATGTCTTAAATTGACATCTATATTAACAACAATCGATACATCGATACCGCGAACCGGCTATCGACAATGACATTAATAATGAGTATTACAATGCCTTGAATCGGCCGTTAACGAACAACAATAAACATTTGGCAAAATTGCCGGAAGGTATCGTATCGAACGATCTCTTGATATCAATGAATTCATGAAGAGACTAAGTCTCGGAATGATACAACACATTCATACACATACATGATGACATTAGCTCATTGACTAGTACAAGTATAAAACTTGCCTCAAACCGAAGGCGAGAAGGTACTTCCACGATCAACGTCCTTAATGAAATTACCATTGCTCGAACAACCTTAAACAACACAAAAACCAACAATTCTCTTAATACACGAATCAAGCATGATCACAACCAACTCAAAAGTCGGTACAACAATACCCGAAACTCATTGGGGCATTTAAACAAACGCGTTGTAAACAATCTCCAATTGTTTACAACCAAAACTCAATTACATCCGAAACCAACTCCCAATGAATGATTCAAACCCACAAAACCTCATGAATACTATCAACAATTCAATAGGAATACTTAGAACGATATTACAACAACATTTGGTCGAAAACCCACAAAATTCCAAAGTCAACCCGTAAGGGTTCTTGAACAATTCCTCAATTATTCACAAATTCGAAAATTACAACAATGAATCCGTAGAAATACATGTATCCAAGATAGATAATCCATATCTAACATATTCCAACATAATATCGATTTACACGAAGAGATCGAAAGCAAAACACCCAAGATCCGAAATTCTAGATCCAAGAATCATTACCTTGATTTGGAGTGATGAAACTGATTTAGATGATGATTAATCCAACTTAGAAGCTTGAAGATGATGCTAGATGATTGTAGCTCGAAAAGACCTTTCCGAATCGCCCGAGCTCGTCCGAAATGATTGAGAAATGAAGAAATGACGAAAGTTGGACCAAATCGTCCTATATACTGTCCCAGTTTAGCGCGCGCTAACTCCTGATGTTAGCGTGCGCTAACGCGTGTACCGGTTAGTCCAGTACACCCCGACTGAATCGTTAGCGTGCGCTAAGTACCTTTGGTAGCGTGCGCTAACACCCTGTCCTTAGCGTACGTTAACCTTATGTTAGTGTGCGCTACCTGATAGTTGGTATCCAAAATCCTGGAGTCCAGAACCTCGTCCTCGATTCGAGCGCGCTAGCGTGCGCTACTCTGAAGTCTTAGCGTGCGTTACCAGCATAGTTAGCGTACGCTACTTACCGCTCGTAGCGTGCGCTACGAATTTCCCAAATCAGCCCAGTACCTTCTGGACTGTCTACCTCACTTGCGCTAGCGTGCGCTAATACTGAATCATTACGTGCGTTACATGCACCTCATTAGCGCGCGCTAACTACAATGGGTAGCGTGCGCTACCTCTCAAACTGAAAATCAAAACATGATGATGATGACAATAATCTCGGCTCGATCTCAAACAGTGATGATCCCAAAATACGCCGAATGGTGAACATAGTTGACTGAATATGAATGATGAATGATTATTACTGAGTGAAAAAAATTCTGAGTGACAGATACTGAATGATAATAAATGAATTCACAACCGGGTATTACATACTCCCCCCCTTAAAAAGAGTTTCGTCCTCGAAACTGAGGGTAAACAACTCGGGATATGAACTATCCATCACGATCTGAAGACAATAACGCCCAAATAGTCATTGGGACCAAATCAACCGCAAGCCCAAGTCCCCAAGACTTGACGTCTCGAAACACAGTGAGCGATTTCCCAAATTATCACGAAATCTCGAGCACAACGTCGAAGGGATGAACTCCCAACAAATGACCCAAATCTCAAGATTCTCGAATATGATCATAATAAGATAAATCAACAATAAATGATTCACAGTCATGATACATTATTACGGATAGATTTACACAGTCATCCAAAAACAAGGTTACATCTCAAATGTACCCATCATCGATATCCTCCCATATCATCGATTTCCTCTATCTCAACGATTTAAGGTATCTCCGACGATGAACTCGCCGCTAACTAAGATCTCAGAAGGTCACGAGAATGCAAGTGACAAAAATGAATGATGAATGATAAATGACTACAAATCCGACAAGGATTTAGAATGACTCACCAAGGTGAATTAATAACGTCATGAGTGATAGTTCCTTGAAGTGATTGGAACCGCCGTTCCTCGTGAATTGAATGATTAATCGATAATTATGAGTCCCAACATGATTGATATATATGATGAATGAATTATATGAATGAATGAACGATAATGAAATGAATGATTATCCTCCTACCGAGCAAGAATTAACTTACTCAAAACTGGTGATGAATGTCCTTACCTCGGGCTCTCGAAGCCTGATAGGGCCCCTTGAATGAAGTACGGGCTGGAGTAACAAAATCCCTCGAGGCTCTTGAGCTCTCTTGAGATTTACTGGCGCTTGAACCCCTGCAGTATTTCTGCCGGTGTCCCTTCCTCCCACACAGAAAACAAACAATAGCTGGCACCGTACACCGGGTACTAACGTGACCTGCTGAATCACAGTTAAAGCAAACAACAGTCGAACTCGTCGCCTGAGAGGAAGATGTTGTCCCAGCACGAAGACGACTAGAAAACGACCCCTTGGACGTCGGAACCCGATGTCCCTCTGAACGAGCCGGCATTCTAGTCCTCTCACCTGAAGGAACTGAAGGATGCTTCTGAGTAAGCTCCTTGATCAAAAGCTCTGCTCCAAGAGCCTTCCCGATGAACTCACTAAGTGAATTACAATTGTGATTGAACAACTGCATCCTTAACTGCGGATTTAGCCTCTTGCTAAAATACTTAATTTTATCCGCCTCAGTACGGATAATTGACGAAGCAAACTGAAGTAGTCCCTGAAACTTCGCAGCAATGACAATAACACCCTCGTTCTCGTCGGGTTCGGGGTTCAAAACCTCTGACAACTTGGCTTCACGAAGTGGGGCCGGATAATACCTTTCTAACATGAGAGTCTTGAACTCGCTCCAAATACAATCACGATCGATGGGTTTCACAGAAAGCCACCACGAATAAGCGCCCTTACTCAAGTAATAAGCCGCTACTGCCACTTTACTCTCTTAGGACCGAACCATGTCGAAGAGTTTATCAAAATGCTCGAGCCAATGAACAATATCAGCTGGTTCCGACGAACCCTCAAAAGTAGGCGGCATCTGACGAGAGATATCGTCAACAATCTGATTCACTCCTCCAGTCTGTCCATGAAATGGCACCTGGCATCCCTGTTGCGGTGGACCACGAACCATCGAGGTCTGCATGGTCTCCACTATCCGCGTCATCTGAGTCATCTGGGCCATCATGCCCTGCATAAATATGAATGGGTCAACCCGAACACCTTCCGAGTGAGCTGCTTCTCGGGTACGACTCCCTGACGGTGAATGGTTATCTGACAGTGAATGAGTAGCCTCGCTATTTGATGAATTATTGATATTCCTCTCGTTCGTGTGAGCATGCACACGAGATCCCGGGTTCCGGCCCGCACTGCGGCCTCTTCCCCTACGTCCTCTGACACCTCTATCCATACTGAAGTAGGAAAGTCACATGATGATTATAGATTCCGCATGAATATCGCATTATGATCACGTTACAGAGTGACAATAATGAGCATACACGCTCTAACACAATGAATGCATTAATGATTTAATGAAATGATCGTCGGCATTACGTCAGAGTATGATAAGACCGTATGAAACATCAAATGAGGTAACATGATTGCCTGATGAAATTCCTGAAATGATTACCTTGAACAAGTTAACAAGGTTGAAAATTCAATCCTCAAGATCAACAACTGAACCGTGAGATGGGCTGAATGATTAATGAATTAACTGAATAATGAGATCAACTGAGTGATGAATGAATTAACTGAGCGATGAGATTGACTGAGTGATGAATGAATTATGTGAGTGATGATATTGACTGAGTGATGAATGAATTAATCGTGATGAATGAATTATCCGAGTGATGATATTGATCGAGTGAGGAATGAATTAATCGATCGATGAATGAATTATCCGAGTGATGATATTGATCGAGTGAGGAATGAATTAATCGGATGAATGAATTAGCGAGTGATGAATTAACCGAGTAATGATATTGGTCGAGTGATGAATGAATTATCCGAGCAATGAATTAACCGAGTAATGATATTGGTGAGTGATGAATGAATTAACATGATCGACAAGATCAGAATGATGATTGAGGATTATTAACTGATGAATGAGTTGATCCTTAATGCTTACAAAAGCCACACGTGTCGCAAAACAATTAGTCATGAATCAATCATAACACTAATATCGCATATAGGTTTCAACAAGGCATGAACAATTAATGACATGATGAATGTATGAACATAAAGAGAATCGAGTCCTTACACAGGTCATACGAAGCTTCGAGGTCTCGCGATACTAGTTTTCACTGACGACGACTCGATGAATGAATGACTCGTGCAGTCGCACTAATGTTACGACTCACAAAACCTGACTGACTAGATTGTCATAACCTGACAATCCCACCACTACCGCGTCGGTAGGACCACATAACTCACATCTCAGGGTATTTCACAACCCAAATCTCTGATACCATTTCTGTAACACCCCCAAATCCTATCAGGTTATTACAATTGCCGTGGACCCCACGCCAGAAATCTACCAAAGTGCGAACATGACTAAAATACATTAAATTAAACAACAAGGGAAAATCATAGTCCCTACCATGATATCCGACACAATATTCCGATAAGGAATTTCAACGACAACGATGGGCCTACATGGCCAAGAGTAAAATACAACATCCACGAGCATCCGCCAGGTAATACAAAATGACAATGACTGACAAACTGGAGAACACTCCAACCGACTGGCCAACATGAACAACTCGAACTAGTATCGCTAGAATGCCTCGTTGCCATCATCATGCCCCTGTGTCTCAACTCTCTCCTCGCAAGCACCTAAAACATGAAAAATATGTTCCGCCCCCACGGGGTCAGTCATCCAGATAATGAACATCAAATACATGTATAACATGATATGCATCCAAAGGCAGAATGAAACGGTACAATGATGATAATAATACGAAATGCTCACAAACCAAGGTAAGAATCGAGCATTCGTGAAATACTATGCCCACGACATACTATTAATACCTGTTCGACAGGTTAGAACATAAATGCCCAACGGCGAATCATAATCACAGAATACCACAATGAATTAAACGACATGAACCAAACCAGAACCGAATTTAATATGAATCATAATGCCCAGAGGCTCCGATGAAAATACCAAGGCATTACAAAAGGGCTGAAAGTCGTTCAGCGGAAATTAACAAATATCACAAACACCTGAAGTCAAAACAGCCAGAAGTTGTAACAATGAGGGCCGAAGCCACGACACGAAGCCGTATCACAATGAGGGCCGAAGCCACGGCATCCAGCCGTATCACAATTAGGGCCGAAGCCACGGCATCCAGCCGTATCACAATTAATGATAGTGTGCTGCCTTGAGTCGGCCAGCACGATGATAGTAACACACAGATAGACACCGTCCTTGACAGTCCCAAATTAACACCTCGATTGCCTTAAAACGGCCAACCGACAACAATGATGCAGCGGATGATTCAATACCTCGATTGCCTAAAACGGTCAATCGACAACAATGATACCATAAATGATTGAACACTTCGATTTGCCTGAGAACGGCCAATCGATAACAATGATACGATGAATGAGTGAATACCTCGATTGCCTTAGAAAGGTCAATCGATAACAATGATTTAGTGAATGATTGAACATTTCGATTTGCCTGAGAACGGCAATTTGATAACAATGATATGAAGGATGCCTCGGCACCTTTAATCGGTTACCGACGACGAAGATGAGAAATGAATAAGCCAATGCCTTTAATCGGCCTGTACAGTTTTAATGACGATCCAAACAGGAATAACAATGATCTCAACGATGTCTTAAATTGACATCTATATTAACAACAATCGATACATCGATACCGCGAACCGGCTATCGACAATGACATTAATAATGAGTATTACAATGCCTTGAATCGGCCGTTAACGAACAACAATAAACATTTGGCAAAATTGCCGGAAGGTATCGTATCGAACGATCTCTTGATATCAATGAATTCATGAAGAGACTAAGTCTCGGAATGATACAACACATTCATACACATACATGATGACATTAGCTCATTGACTAGTACAAGTATAAAACTTGCCTCAAACCGAAGGCGAGAAGGTACTTCCACGATCAACGTCCTTAATGAAATTACCGGCTGCTCGAACAACCTTAAACAACACAAAAACCAACAATTCTCTTAATACACGAATCAAGCATGATCACAACCAACTCAAAAGTCGGTACAACAATACCCGAAACTCATTGGGGCATTTAAACAAACGCGTTGTAAACAATCTCCAATTGTTTACAACCAAAACTCAATTACATCCGAAACCAACTCCCAATGAATGATTCAAACCCACAAAACCTCATGAATACTATCAACAATTCAATAGGAATACTTAGAACGATATTACAACAACATTTGGTCGAAAACCCACAAAATTCCAAAGTCAACCCGTAAGGGTTCTTGAACAATTCCTCAATTATTCACAAATTCCGAAAATTACAACAATGAATCCGTAGAAATACATGTATCCAAGATAGATAATCCATATCTAACATATTCCAACATAATATCGATTTACACGAAGAGATCGAAAGCAAAACACCCAAGATCCGAAATTCTAGATCCAAGAATCATTACCTTGATTTGGAGTGATGAAACTGATTTAGATGATGATTAATCCAACTTAGAAGCTTGAAGATGATGCTAGATGATTGTAGCTCGAAAAGACCTTTCCGAATCGCCCGAGCTCGTCCGAAATGATTGAGAAATGAAGAAATGACGAAAGTTGGACCAAACTGTCCTATATATACTGTCCCAGTTTAGCGCGCGCTAACTCCTGATGTTAGCGTGCGCTAACGCGTGTACCGGTTAGTCCAGTACACCCCGACTGAATCGTTAGCGTGCGCTAAGTACCTTTGGTAGCGTGCGCTAACACCCTGTCCTTAGCGTACGTTAACCTTATGTTAGTGTGCGCTACCTGATAGTTGGTATCCAAAATCCTGGAGTCCAGAACCTACTGTCCTCTGATCTGAGCGCGCTAGCGTGCGCTACTCTGAAGTCTTAGCGTGCGTTACCAGCATAGTTAGCGTACGCTACTTACCACTCGTAGCGTGCGCTACGAATTTCCCAAATCAGCCCAGTACCTTCTGGACTGTCTACCTCACTTGCGCTAGCGTGCGCTAATACTGAATCATTACGTGCGTTACATGCACCTCATTAGCGCGCGCTAACTACAATGGGTAGCGTGCGCTACCTCTCAAACTGAAAATCAAAACATGATGATGATGATGACAATAATCTCGGCTCGATCTCAAACAGTGATGATCCCAAAATACGCCGAATGGTGAACATAGTTGACTGAATATGAATGATGAATGATTATTACTGAGTGAAAAAAATTCTGAGTGACAGATACTGAATGATAATAAATGAATTCACAACCGGGTATTACATACTCCCCCCCTTAAAAAGAGTTTCGTCCTCGAAACTGAGGGTAAACAACTCGGGATATGAACTATCCATCACGATCTGAAGACAATAACGCCCAAATAGTCATTGGGACCAAATCAACCGCAAGCCCAAGTCCCCAAGACTTGACGTCTCGAAACACAGTGAGCGATTTCCCAAATTATCACGAAATCTCGAGCACAACGTCGAAGGGATGAACTCCCAACAAATGACCCAAATCTCAAGATTCTCGAATATGATCATAATAAGATAAATCAACAATAAATGATTCACAGTCATGATACATTATTACGGATAGATTTACACAGTCATCCAAAAACAAGGTTACATCTCAAATGTACCCATCATCGATATCCTCCCATATCATCGATTTCCTCTATCTCAACGATTTAAGGTATCTCCGACGATGAACTCGCCGCTAACTAAGATCTCAGAAGGTCACGAGAATGCAAGTGACAAAAATGAATGATGAATGATAAATGACTACAAATCCGACAAGGATTTAGAATGACTCACCAAGGTGAATTAATAACGTCATGAGTGATAGTTCCTTGAAGTGATTGGAACCGCCGTTCCTCGTGAATTGAATGATTAATCGATAATTATGAGTCCCAACATGATTGATATATATGATGAATGAATTATATGAATGAATGAACGATAATGAAATGAATGATTATCCTCCTACCGAGCAAGAATTAACTTACTCAAAACTGGTGATGAATGTCCTTACCTCGGGCTCTCGAAGCCTGATAGGGCCCCTTGAATGAAGTACGGGCTGGAGTAACAAAATCCCTCGAGGCTCTTGAGCTCTCTTGAGATTTACTGGCGCTTGAACCCCTGCAGTATTTCTGCCGGTGTCCCTTCCTCCCACACAGAAAACAAACAATAGCTGGCACCGTACACCGGGTAATAACGTGACTGCTTGAATCACGATTAAAGCAAACAACGGTCGAACTCGTCGCTCGAGAGGAAGATGTTGTCCCAAAGACGAAGACGACTAGAAAACGACCCTTGGGACGCCGGAACCCGATGTCCCTCCGAACGAGCCGCATTCTAGTCCTCTCACCGAAGGAATGAAGGATGCTTCTGAGTAAGCTCCTTGATCAAAAGCTCTGCTCCAAGAGCCTTCCCGATGAACTCACTAAGTGAATTACAATTGTGATTGAACAACTGCATCCTTAACTGCGGATTTAGCCTCTTGCTAAAATACTTAATTTTATCCGCCTCAGTACGGATAATTGACGAAGCAAACTGAAGTAGTCCCTGAAACTTCGCAGCAATGACAATAACACCCTCGTTCTCGTCGGGTTCGGGGTTCAAAACCTCTGACAACTTGGCTTCACGAAGTGGGGCCGGATAATACCTTTCTAACATGAGAGTCTTGAACTCGCTCCAAATACAATCACGATCGATGGGTTTCACAGAAAGCCACCACGAATAAGCGCCCTTACTCAAGTAATAAGCCGCATCGCCACTTTACTCTCTTAGGACCTTTGAACCATGTCGAAGAGTTTATCAAAATGCTCGAGCCAATGAACAATATCACTGGTTCCGACGAACCCTCAAAAGTAGGCGGCATCGGCGAGAGATATCGTCAACAATCGATTCACTCCTCCGTCTGTCCATGAAATGGCACTGCATCCTCATTGCGGTGGACCACGAACCATCGAGGTGCATGGTCTCCACTATCCGCGTCATCGAGTCATCACGGGCCATCATGCCCTGCATAAATATGAATGGGTCAACCCGAACACCTTCCGAGTGAGCTGCTTCTCGGGTACGACTCCCTGACGGTGAATGGTTATCTGACAGTGAATGAGTAGCCTCGCTATTTGATGAATTATTGATATTCCTCTCGTTCGTGTGAGCATGCACACGAGATCCCGGGTTCCGGCCCGCACTGCGGCCTCTTCCCCTACGTCCTCTGACACCTCTATCCATACTGAAGTAGGAAAGTCACATGATGATTATAGATTCCGCATGAATATCGCATTATGATCACGTTACAGAGTGACAATAATGAGCATACACGCTCTAACACAATGAATGCATTAATGATTTAATGAAATGATCGTCGGCATTACGTCAGAGTATGATAAGACCGTATGAAACATCAAATGAGGTAACATGATTGCCTGATGAAATTCCTGAAATGATTACCTTGAACAAGTTAACAAGGTTGAAAATTCAATCCTCAAGATCAACAACTGAACCGTGAGATGGGCTGAATGATTAATGAATTAATCAATAATGAGATCAATCGAGTGATGAATGAATTAGCGGCGATGAGATTGGTGAGTGATGAATGATTTATGTGAGTGATGATATTGACTGAGTGATGAATGAATTAACTGACTGATGAATGAATTATCTGAGTGATGATATTGACTGAGTGAGGAATGAATTAACTGACTGATGAATGAATTATCTGAGTGATGATATTGACTGAGTGAGGAATGAATTAACTGACTGATGAATGAATTAACTGAGTGATGAATTAACTGAGTAATGATATTGACTGAGTGATGAATGAATTATCTGAGCAATGAATTAACTGAGTAATGATATTGACTGAGTGATGAATGAATTAACATGATCGACAAGATCAGAATGATGATTGAGGATTATTAACTGATGAATGAGTTGATCCTTAATGCTTACAAAAGCCACACGTGTCGCAAAACAATTAGTCATGAATCAATCATAACACTAATATCGCATATAGGTTTCAACAAGGCATGAACAATTAATGACATGATGAATGTATGAACATAAAGAGAATCGAGTCCTTACACAGGTCATACGAAGCTTCGAGGTCTCGCGATACTAGTCTTCACTGACGACGACTCGATGAATGAATGACTCGTGCAGTCGCACTAATGTTACGACTCACAAAACCTGACTGACTAGATTGTCATAACCTGACAATCCCACCACTACCGCGTCGGTAGGACCACATAACTCACATCTCAGGGTATTTCACAACCCAAATCTCTGATACCATTTCTGTAACACCCCCAAATCCTATTGGGTTATTACAGTGCCGTGGACCCCACGCCAGGAAATCTACCAGGCGAACATGACTAAAATACATTAAATTAAACAACAAGGGAAAATCATAGTCCCTACCATGATATCCGACACAATATTCCGATAAGGAATTTCAACGACAACGATGGGCCTACATGGCCAAGAGTAAAATACAACATCCACGAGCATCTGCTCGGGTAATACAAAATGACAATGACTGACAAACTGGAGAACACTCCAACCGACTGACCAACATGAACAACTCGAACTAGTATCGCTAGAATGCCTCGTTGCCATCATCATGCCCCTGTGTCTCAACTCTCTCCTCGCAAGCACCTAAAACATGAAAAATATGTTCCGCCCCCACGGGGTCAGTCATCCAGATAATGAACATCAAATACATGTATAACATGATATGCATCCAAAGGCAGAATGAAACGGTACAATGATGATAATAATACGAAATGCTCACAAACCAAGGTAAGAACCGAGCATTCGTGAAATACTATGCCCACGACATACTATTAATACCTGTTCGACAGGTTAGAACATAAATGCCCAACGGCGAATCATAATCACAGAATACCACAATGAATTAAACGACATGAACCAAACCAGAACCGAATTTAATATGAATCATAATGCCCAGAGGCTCCGATGAAAATACCAAGGCATTACAAAAGGGCTGAAAGTCGTTCAGCGGAAATTAACAAATATCACAAACACCTGAAGTCAAAACAGCCAGAAGTTGTAACAATGAGGGCCGAAGCCACGACACGAAGCCGTATCACAATGAGGGCCGAAGCCACGGCATCCAGCCGTATCACAATTAGGGCGAAGCCACGGCATCGGCCGTATCACAATTAATGATAGTGTGCTGCCTTGAGTCGGCCAGCACGATGATAGTAACACACAGATAGACACCGTCCTTGACAGTCCCAAATTAACACCTCGATTGCCTTAAAACGGCCAACCGACAACAATGATGCAGCGGATGATTCAATACCTCGATTGCCTAAAACGGTCAATCGACAACAATGATACCATAAATGATTGAACACTTCGATTTGCCTGAGAACGGCCAATCGATAACAATGATACGATGAATGAGTGAATACCTCGATTGCCTTAGAAAGGTCAATCGATAACAATGATTTAGTGAATGATTGAACATTTCGATTTGCCTGAGAACGGCAATTTGATAACAATGATATGAAGGATGCCTCGGCACCTTTAATCGGTTACCGACGACGAAGATGAGAAATGAATAAGCCAATGCCTTTAATCGGCCTGTACAGTTTTAATGACGATCCAAACAGGAATAACAATGATCTCAACGATGTCTTAAATTGACATCTATATTAACAACAATCGATACATCGATACCGCGAACCGGCTATCGACAATGACATTAATAATGAGTATTACAATGCCTTGAATCGGCCGTTAACGAACAACAATAAACATTTGGCAAAATTGCCGGAAGGTATCGTATCGAACGATCTCTTGATATCAATGAATTCATGAAGAGACTAAGTCTCGGAATGATACAACACATTCATACACATACATGATGACATTAGCTCATTGACTAGTACAAGTATAAAACTTGCCTCAAACCGAAGGCGAGAAGGTACTTCCACGATCAACGTCCTTAATGAAATTACCGGCTGCTCGAACAACCTTAAACAACACAAAAACCAACAATTCTCTTAATACACGAATCAAGCATGATCACAACCAACTCAAAAGTCGGTACAACAATACCTGAAACTCATTGGGGCATTTAAACAAACGCGTTGTAAACAATCTCCAATTGTTTACAACCAAAACTCAATTACATCCGAAACCAACTCCAAATGAATGATTCAAACCCACAAAACCTCATGAATACTATCAACAATTCAATAGGAATACTTAGAACGATATTTCAACAACATTTGGTCGAAAACCCACAAAATTCCAAAGTCAACCCGTAAGGGTTCTTGAACAATTCCTCAATTATTCACAAATTCCGAAAATTACACCAATGAATCCGTAGAAATACATGTATCCAAGATAGATAATCCATATCTAACATATTCCAACATAATATCGATTTACACGAAGAGATCGAAAGCAAAACACCCAAGATCCGAAATTCTAGATCCAAGAATCATTACCTTGATTTGGAGTGATGAAACTGATTTAGATGATGATTAATCCAACTTAGAAGCTTGAAGAAGATGCTAGATGATTGTAGCTCGAAAAGACCTTTCCGAATCGCCCGAGCTCGTCCGAAATGATTGAGAAATGAAGAAATGACGAAAGTTGGACCAAACTGTCCTATATATACTGTCCCAGTTTAGCGCGCGCTAACTCCTGATGTTAGCGTGCGCTAACGCGTGTACCGGTTAGTCCAGTACCCCCCGACTGAATCGTTAGCGTGCGCTAAGTACCTTTGGTAGCGTGCGCTAACAGCCTGTCCTTAGCGTACGTTAACCTTATGTTAGCGTGCGCTACCTGATAGTTGGTATCCAAAATCCTGGAGTCCAGAACCTACTGTCCTATGATCTGAGCACGCTAGCGTGCGCTACTCTGAAGTCTTAGCGTGCGTTACCAGCATAGTTAGCGTACGCTACTTACCGCTCGTAGCGTGCGCTACGAATTTCCCAAATCAGCCCAGTACCTTCTGGACTGTCTACCTCACTTGCGCTAGCGTGCGCTAATACTGAATCATTACGTGCGTTACATGCACCTCATTAGCGCGCGCTAACTACAATGGGTAGCGTGCGCTACCTCTCAAACTGAAAATCAAAACATGATGATGATGATGACAATAATCTCGGCTCGATCTCAAACAGTGATGATCCCAAAATACGCCGAATGGTGAACATAGTTGACTGAATATGAATGATGAATGATTATTACTGAGTGAAAAAAATTCTGAGTGACAGATACTGAATGATAATAAATGAATTCACAACCGGGTATTACACAATGATTGACTCAATATGCTCGATATTTTGGGCAATATTATTATTTATATGATAATTAATATTATAGCTAGAAATCGTGTCCCGACCAGTCGGGTTGATCATGTCCCTTGAGGCACTCGAAAGGATTATTATATTAAACCCTGCAGGTGGAATTAATTTTTCGATATAATAATAAAGGTCGAGTGGTATACTCATGTATAATATATTAATTAATTAAAAGCTGTCAGTCGCTTTAATTAATTAATGGACATGGAATATCTTAAATACGGGAAATAATTAATTCAAAAAGGAGCCCAATTTCGTAATTTGGGATTTTGGTAGGAAGTGCAATATCAACCTTTTAGTGGACTAAGTTGATATTTAATAGAGTCATTATATTAGGAAGAGTTCTAATATAGGAAGATGACATCTATTAAGAGTCCTTACCATATCCTCCTTAATATCCCTAGAGTAGCCCAAAACACATATAATAAAGACATAGGGGTGGCCGATTTTCATCTCAATTTTTTGCCCAAGAAAATCGATTTTCTGTGTGTGTGTTTAATTGTGGATCTTGACTTGTGTCTTGGATTCCATAATTTAGTTAACACAATATTTTTCTAAAATACTGAAAGTATTCAAGAAAAATAGAGAAAACAAAAATCGTGAGTTTCTTGAGAAGAGATTTCGGCCGACCCCTTGCTGTCCAAGTTTGATCCGGTAGATTGTTGCCCACACGATATCCGGACATAGGCGGGATATACTCTAGAAGATCTTGAGGTAGAAATACAAGAAGATCGAAGAGGAGTACGAAGAGGAGATAAATCGATCAAAAGGAATTTCCTACCACTTCGCGTCAAAGGTATAAATTACCGACATCATGCGTAAATATGTGTATTTAATTATTTATTAATCCGTTTAGTTAATTAATTGACAAGCCTAAATAGATCCCGTTTTTGTGTTGGTTAGTTTATAAAACCTTTCTTAAATATTTCCACCAACTAGCTTCCGCTGCGTTTTATATTCTAACAATTGGTATCAGAACCGATCTTTAGGTTCTGTTCAATTTAATTAATTTGGTAATTAATATGCTAGCAATTAAATACTCATATAGTATGATTTTTTAGAATATTTTGCTAGAATTTATCTTGCAGGAGAATATGATCTAATTATCATGGCTATGTGATGTTTTTATTTATTTACGCGTTTTTGATAATTTAGCCCGATTTTGAGGCATGTATAAGTTTTTCCTGTGAGAAAATCCACGGGTAGAATAGAATTTATTTTTCTTGTAATTTGATGTAAATTCGATGTATTTTATTTCGAATAAAATTGTAATCGAATCGGAACACTCAAAGTACGAAAGAGAAACAAGTCCAGCGCGAAGAGGAGTCCCGATCGGACGAACCAACCGGGACCAGCAGGGAGCCGATCAGCACTCGGCCAGCAACACAGTTCGTGCAGGTCGGGAAGGTCGGGCAGCTCGGGCAGTTCGGGCGCCGGCAGCGGGCAGCAGGTCGGGCAGCGGGCAGCGGGTCAAGTTGTCTGGTTCGGGTCGTTCGATTCATTTTTCCGCGAGATGCTTGAAGCAGTGGGAGCAAACGAGCCGAAGATTTTCTCGTTATTCAAAACGAGGAATAAAAGCCATGATAATTGGATTTAATTATCCAATTTTTTTATTTTGTTGGTTTTTATTGTTTTGATGTATGACATATATGGGTGTATGCATGATAGGTTTCCTTGCATGTTAGGACGAGAAAATTAAAAACCTTATTTTTCCAAAATAACTAAGTGGTTTTATAAAACTGATTTTTCAAAATCAAATTGGCCTCCATAGTTGGTTTAATTTGTGAAATAATTTGCATGCGTGTTGACATTAGAGTCTTCCTCCACATCGAATGTGCTAATTATTGGCTCACTAGTTTTAAACTTCAAATTTGATAACAAAAAGGTGAATATTATTTTTTATGATAGGACCTCTCCATCTGTAGGACTATTATCATTAAATGATATTCTAAGGTTTGTTAAATTATGGTGTTCACTTAGGTGTATTAATTAATAAGCTCCTCATCGGAGTCTATATTAATTTAATACATCGCCAAGAGGAACCAACTATTAATTTTACTTGTCAAAACGCTCTTGGCTAGATAGCAAAATTAAAGACGTTAAAATCTACTTGAAAATGTATGTGTAAACGTCTACACTATCGTGGCTTGCATGTGCGGTTTATCAAGGTGTTGGTTGATTGCATATATATTGTGTTTTAAGGTTTTTCAATATATTATGCGTCGAATTATGTGATGAATGGTGTTTTTAATTTTATTCTCAGATGTCTTTCAACCCACTAGCTATTATTCTCAAAGAAAACAAACTTGATGGCACTAACTTTGTCGACTGGAAAAGAAATCTTGATATTGTCTTGACTGCCGAGGGGCATAAATTTGTTTTAACTGAGGAGAGTGTAACTCCGATTATTAATGTAATGTGCCTCCTCCAATGGATCGGACGGTAGTGAACTTGAACTTTCTTGAGAAGCTCCCTTCGAATCACCTCCTTTTGTTAGAGCCCCCAATTGAGTAGTTAACATCGTCATTTGCGCGGTTAATGCCTTTATAGGATCCGAATCGGATATCTCAGCCACCCTTCTAATATTTGCTCTTTCCATCGGCCATTGATAGCTATTCATAGCCATTTCTTCGATCAATCCATACGCTTCTTTAGCGCTTCTTGCTAGCAATGCCCCTCCCGCGGAAGCATCAATAAAATTTCTTGTTTCCCCCATAAGACCATTGTAGAAGAAACACATTTGTTGGTCTTCGGGGAAACCATGTCGAGGGCATCACCTTAGTAGATATTTGAAACATTCCGAAGCTTCATATAACGGTTTGGAGTCCAATTGATGAAATTGAGTAATCTCACTTTTTAGCTTCATTGTTTTGTTCGGTGGGAAAAATTTGAACAAAAATTTTTCGCTCAATTCTTCCCATGTCTTTATACTTCCGGGAGCTAAAGTTCCAAGCCAATTTCTTGCTTTCTCCCTCAAAGAGAATGGAAACAATCGTAAGCGTATGGCATCATGCGAGACTCCATTCATTTTGATAGTATCACATATTTGCGTGAAATGAGTGAGATGGGCATGTAGATCTTCGACAGCAAATCCTCCAAATTGATTTTGTTGAACCATTGAAATTAAGGCGGGCTTCAACTCGAAATTTAGAGCGTTGATTGGAACATGAGTGATTCCTCCAAAATTTCGGTCTAGTTTTGGTCGGAATCCATCCCGAATTGATTGCACCCTAGTTGTTGGATTTTCAATCCTTCCGCCCTCATTGTCTTGGATTATTGCATTCTCGTTCGTGTTGCCCCTTTCCAGGTTATCTCCCGCTCTCTCCATGTCTTCAAAAAGATCCCTTCTTAGTTTTCTTGAGGTAGCACTTGTTATTCGGGCAAATGCTTCTACTTCCGGGATGAAAGTTTCTAAAGGCACTCGAGATGAACGGGTGTTTATGCACTCCCTGAATAGAAATTGTATAACATGATTTAAGTAACAAATAATAAAATGTCTAAAGCAAGACTAGAAACACTTATCGTAATATCAAAACTAATAAAATTAATTTAGTCCCCGACAACGGCACCAAAAACTTGTTCGATATATTTTTAAACAATCCGCAAGTGTACGGAGAATATGTATAAAGCGGCGAGCAAGGTCGTATTCCACAGAGACTAAATATTCTTATTGTGTTGAGTACTAGATTATAGTGTTCCCGGTTTTATCTAAACGATCGAAAGGTAAAATGGATGATTAATGAAATAACATACAATGATCACAATAAATTAAAACAATTTAAAATATCCGAATGGAAGCGAATTGCAAGAGTTTAGAAAGGTAGATTCCAAGGCTAGGTTTCCGTTCAGATATTTTCAATTGTTTTAATTTATTGTGATCATTGTATGTTATTCCATGAGTAAATGGAGTAAATGGCGCCGTTGTCGGGGACTAAATTAATTTTATTAGTGTTGATATTACGATAAGTGTTTCTAGTCTTACTTTAGACATTTTCTTATTTGTTACTTAAATCATGTTATACAATTTCTATTCAGAGAGTGCATGAACACCCGTTCATCTCGAGTGCCTTTAGAAACTTTCATCCCGGAAGTAGAAGCATTTGCCCGAAGAACAAGTGCTACCTCAAGGAAACTAAGAAGGGATCTTTTTGAAGACATGGAGAGAGCGGGAGATAACGTGGAAAGGGGCAACACGAACGAGAATGCAATAATCCAAGACAACGAGGGCGGAAGGATTGAAAATCCAACAACTATGGTGCAATCAATTCGGGATGGATTCCGACCAAAACTAGACCGAAACTTTGGAGGAATCACTCATGTTCCAATCAACTCTCTAAATTCGAGTTGAAGCCCGTCTTAATTTCAATGGTTCAACAAAATCAATTTGGAGGATTTGCTGTCGAAGATCCACATGCCCATCTCACTCATTTCATACAAATATGTGATACTATCAAAATGAATAGAGTCTCGGATGATGCCATACGCTTACGATTGTTTCCATTATCTTTGAGGGAGAAAGCAATAAATTGGCTTGGAACTTTAGCTCCCGGAAGTATAAAGACATGGAAAGAATTGAGCGAAAAAATTTTGTTCAAATTTTTCCCACCGAACAAAACAATGAAGCTAAAAAGTGAGATTACTCAATTTCATCAATTGGACTCCGAACCGTTATATGAAGCTTGGGAACGTTTCAAAGATCTACTAAGGTGATGCCCTCGACATGGTTTCCCCGAAGACCAACAAATGTGTTTCTTCTATAATGGTCTTATGGGGGAAACAAGAAATTTTATTGATGCTTCCGCGGGAGGGGCATTTCTAGAAAGAAGCGCTGAATAAGCGTATGGATTGATCGAAGAAATGGCTATGAATAGCTATCAATGGCCGATGGAAAGAGCAAATATTAGAAGGGTGGCTGAGATATCCGATTCGGATCCTATAAAGGCATTAACCGCGCAAATGACGATGTTAACTACTCAATTGGGGGCTCTAACAAAAGGAGGTGATTCGAAGGGAGCTTCTCAAGGAAGTTCAAGTTCACTATCGTCTGATCCATTGGAGGAGGCACATTACATTAATAATCAGAGTTACAACAATTTCCGGAATAATCCACCACCGGGCTTCTACCATCCCTCCAATCGAAATCATGAAAATTTTAGCTTTGGTAATCCAAAGAATGCTTTACAACCACCGGCCGGATTCAAGGTGTCGAATGGCGAGATAATTGAAGAAGCAAAGCCGACGTCAAATCTCGAGAATATTCTAGCTACTTATCATGAAAATTTTTGACATGGTAATGAAAGAAAGATTAATAATCATCATATTCATCATGTTTATGCTAAATAAAACAACAAAATAGATAAAAGATAGGAAGAAGATAAAACTCGTGGTGTGTCTTGATTGATCCCGATTCAAGCCTTCAAATGTTCTTGAAGTGTTCTTCAAGAATTTCTTCAAATCTCCTTCTTTTTGGAATGAAAGCCCCTCAATCTTTTGTTTCTCTCTCTCTAATCTCTCCAAAATCAGCATATCTTCCAAGTCATGCCCAATATCCCTTTTTATAAAGCCAAAAACATCACTTTTCATACACAAACTTTCCAAAAATGTCAAAAGGTGATTTTTCCACTGAAAAGTGACACGGCCCGTGTCAAATAACACGGCCCGTGCCATACTGTGCTTAAAACTCCAAAACTTGCTGGACAGGGAACTCGACCGTGTCAATTGACACGGCCGAGCAAATGACACGACCGTGTCGAATGACACGGCCCGTGTCATACTCGTCTGGATAAGCAGAAAAGGCTGGATGTAGAACCCGACTGTGTCAATGTAGCACGGCCGAGCTTATGATGCGGCCCGTGTCAATTGACACGGCCGAGCTCGTGTTGACTCGTTTTGACACCGTTTTGACTCCTTTTTAGGCCCGAACTCTCGTTTCCGCATTGCTAGATATATATTGGGGTTGGAGACTTCGTTCTTGCTTGATATATGTCCATAAAGTACCTATAAAATCAATAAAACGTACCCAAGCGTGATCGAGTCCAATAAACACAATATGAGCATAAACGACACAGTTCTATACATTTTAGGATCTTAAAACCTAGAAAATCGGTGCAAAAATATGTGTAAAAATGAGTGTTATCAGAGAGCCCTCTGGAACCAAAACCGGATGCCACTCCTGAAGAGTTGGTGGAATTCCGAAAATGGAAAAAGTCTGATGAGATGGCTCGCTGTTACATTTTGGCTTCACTGACAAATGTATTGCAACATCAGCATCAGGCGATGGGCTAGGCCGCGGAAATGATAAAAAATCTCACTGAGATGTTTGGTCATCAGAACTGGGCGGCTAGGCAAAATGCAATGAGGGTGTTGATGACAACCCAAATGTCTGAAGGGACTCTAGTAAGGGATCATGTTCTTAAAATGATGTCTCATTTGAACGAACTGAGCATACTGGGGGCCACTATCGATGCGGAGTCGCAGGTCGATATTATCTTGGGCAGTTTACCAATAAGCTTTGAGCAGTTCCGCCTCAACTACAATATGAATCGTAGGACTTACACTTTGGCGGAACTTCTGACAGAGCTTTAATCTGCCTAAGGTCTCTTCAAACAAGGTTATCATCAAATTCTTGCGGCAACCGGTGTTAGTTCTTCAAAACCCAAATGGGGAAAGAAGAAAAAGCGGGTTGGCCAGAAGCAAGTGGCGACCTTCAAAGCTAAGGACAAGGCTCCTCAGTCAAAGGCTCCTCAGTCCGAGGTGAACAAAAAGCCAAAGGGCAAGTGCTTCAATTGCAGTCTGAAAGGGCATTTCAAGAGTCACTGCCTAAGAAAGGTACGTCTCATGCACTAGTAGTCAAAACATGTTTGGCTTCCTGTTCTATCACTTCGTGGATAGTGGATTCGGGCTCCAATGATCATATTTGTTATGACTCGCAGGGGTTCTAAATAACCAAGATACTTAGTGCGGATGAGATTACAATAAGCTGGGGTGACTATTCCAGGCTGAAGGCTGTTGCAGTGGGGGTCGTGCAGCTAAAAGTTGATGATAGGATTCTAGTTCTAAATAATGTGTCATTAGTACCCGATTTTAGAATGAATTTAATTTCAGTTTCTAAATTGTGTCGTGATGGATATTCAGTTTCTTTTGAAGATAATGCAATTATTAAACGAAATGGTGAATATGTTTGTGCGAGTACTTATAGTGAAGAACTTTTTATCATTAATGTTGTATCAACTCCCTTGCATAATTATAAACCGCTTAATTCTTTGACTAATCCTAATAAAAGAAAGGAACCTTCGATTATAAATCAAACATATTTGTGGCATTTACGATTGGGTCATATTAACCTTAGAAGGATTTAAAGATTGGTGAGCGATGGCCCATTGGATTCGCTCCAAGTTGAGTCATTTCCAATCTGCGAA